>OU015678.1:2852500-4278750 GCA_907165275.2 Zygaena filipendulae | reverse complement strand
GATTTGTTCGACGAGAACTCGTCTAACTCCCAGAATTTTTGTAACACAGCATCTATAGGAGTCTCTGACACAGAGCAGAGTGCTACCGAACGTTGACGTTGATTAGATGTATGGATCGGTGCCTTGCCCATGACAACAAATCCTAACGACGTCTGAAGCGCGACAGGAAATCGTGATGGACCCTGTACGCGCCCAGGAAGTAATAACTGTGCGAAAAGTTGCGCTCCAATTAGTAAATCTATGTCACCAGGTATATGAAATGTGTCATCAGCTAAGGACACACTTGACAGATACGTCAAAACCGAAACATCTATTTCAGCAGTCGGCAGCTTGTCGGTAATACAATCGACCACGAGAGGATGAATTTCATAAGGAATTTTATCATTAAAACGCGAAAAAAAAATTAAATTTGTTACACCCTGTATAACATTTGATGTTCCTCCAAAACCATGTACGGAGACAGGGCTTGGCACTGGTTTTAATTTTAATGCCAATTTATTGCAACATTGTTTTGTTATAAAATGATCCTGTGACCCGTTATCTATTAAACAACGCAATAAGTGAGAACCACCCCTAGCATCAACAACACGCACACGAGCCGTAGCTAAAAGCACCGTCGATGGTTGTTGGAACCGCTGTACACCAATCGCGCTGTCTGACTGTACCGAACATAGTGAAACTATGTTATTGTTCGTACTACTAGCGCCACCTATCGGCGTAACTTGGGAACTATCAGACTCCACTTCGGCGGCCCTCGGAGTAGTTGTGATGGACTGCGACATCGGAGTCGATGAAGATATAACATTATTATCGGGGAAGTGTAAAAGGGAATGGTGTGTTTTAACATGACAATGACTACAAACACTAGTCGACTTACATGTGGGGGAAGTATGATTTAAACTTAAACAACTTACACAACCACTCAATTTTTTTACAACCTTATACCGTTCTCTCGCTGACTGTTTAAGAAATTCCGGACACCGAGATAACTGATTATGATTATTATTATTACATAACTTACATAAATTGGATTGATTTGCAGTCACATAAGATTGAGTAACCTTTGAGGACCCGGGCCTAGTAACACTAGGTTTAAATCCTTTGGGTACAGAAATAGGTTTATTATTAACTTTAGATGAACTTTGAACCCCAGTTCGTTCCATTATTTTGGCCTGTTCCTTTACAAATTTAACAAAGGAAGCATAAGTAGGTAAGGTTTCACTTCGAACATGCTGTTCAAACAAACGAGCAGTCTCTGAGTCTACCTTTTTAATTGCAAGATATAAATAAATAAAATCCAATTTATTTTCAATATTTAATCTTTCAAATGCCGAAATTGAAACGGAAAACTGATCAATAAAAGAGTTTAAACCATCCATGGATGCAGACTGCATCCTTTTAAATTCAAACATCACATCCAAATAGGCAGTACCTAACGAACGGACATCTTGATACTTTTCCACTAAGGTATCATATATGACATGATAATTATCGCCAGTAGGAAGTAAACCACTTATAGAAGCCAATGCCCTACCCTCTAATAAACTAGAAAGGTAATAAATCTTTTCTGAGTTACTAAGTTTTAAATTGTTATGAATTGTGTTATTAAAACACTCAAAAAAGGTAGGCCATAATTTGGAATCACCATTAAATTTTGGAAGTTCAATTGGTGGCAGTTTTAACTTTGCAGGGGTCAAGGTCGGTTTAATTTCACCAGACTGTTTCCCAATGAACGTATCTACTACATGTTGAACTTGAGAGAACAATTCATCAAATGATTGCCAAACACCAAAACTTGGAGTGAACTTTGGATCCGCTTCCATCTTAGCCAAATTTAACTCTTCAACAACCAAATTAAATTCTTTCCGGAGCGATACAATA
Source organism: Zygaena filipendulae (assembly GCA_907165275.2). Classification (NCBI taxonomy): domain Eukaryota; kingdom Metazoa; phylum Arthropoda; class Insecta; order Lepidoptera; family Zygaenidae; genus Zygaena; species Zygaena filipendulae. Next base: position 4,276,869 of record OU015678.1, on the reverse strand, counting down.
TTAGTAGCAGAAGCCAGAAACAACTCCTTATCAGTAGAAGTTTTAATACGCTGAGATGCATCATAAATAGATTGCAATCTAGCAAAATAAGAACTCTGCCGGGCCTCTAAAATCTTAATTTTAGGAGAAACCATCTTTTCTTCCATTAAAGGCATTATAAACTACTTTATTAGGAACTTAATACAACTATCTTATTGTATTCAAAGAGAATTAACTTCTACCTACACCTTATTGGAAAAATAATTGAAAGATATTAATCTAATTTAAACTTAGGTATCTTGTTTTATTTTAAATTATTCTTAAACAAAATGAATTTAGTTAAACTATTTTAATTTGGTTTAAGAAATTACTAAACAAACTAAATACCACAAATTAAATTTGTAGTTATTTCAAGTAGGTATATAATATGTACTCTGCACAAGAATAATACCTATGCAGTTACAATTACTACCAATTAAAATTAAGTTTATTTACCCAATAACTTTGCAAAATTGAACAAATAGGTAGGTAATTTAGGTATTTTAATAATCTATGGACTGAGGTAGGTATCTACCTTAATAATCAATCTCAATTAAAGTTATGTATTACTAAAAGTATGTAAATACACCAGTGTAGGATTCAGGAAACGTATTCTATACTCATAGCTTGGTATAAAGTGACGCTAATAATGGTACACTATTACATAACACATCCTATGAGTTTCAATGAACCTAGTAATGGTATATAAAGTGACACAAATATGGTACACTTATGACACTCACGATTGAAATATAAGAAACGAATTCACTAAATCTTAACTAATTTGGTAATGTACAATACACTTAAGTTTATAATTTAGAACAAATTTCAATAACCTAACCAAGTAGGTAGGTATTAAGTAAGTGAAACTACCATAGAATAGGACAACTTTACTGGTCAATCCGTTGGACCACTAATAAAATTAATGTACTTTAACCAGCGGATGAGCAGTTCTGGACTATCCTAACCCTGAGCTTCGGTTCGAAGGACCAAATAAAAAGATGTGAACGCGCCTTCTGAAGGCCTGGAGAACCGGTAGGTATGTAAGTACCCAGTATTGGCAACCAGCAAATAAATTCCGAACCTATAACCAAATGCAAGGCGGACTTACTTGACTGACACCAAATGATCAGCTCCCAGGTGGTCTTCTTCAACGTGCGTTCACGCCGCAAGCTTCTACGGCGGAAGCCGCGGACAAGCGTACAAAATGGCGACAAAGCAGTGTCCAAGCGTGCCACACAGGCGACTCTCGTCGCGCCTGTTCACCAATTTAAAGCACCACACAACTTAAATAAATAGTTCACCAAGCGTGCGGTGGGCATGCGTCCATGAAAAGCTGTGTATTCGAGGGTTGAAAGCAAACACCAAAGGGTCACTCCAGAGTCCGGCACTCGCGAGCGAAGCTAACGCAGAGCAGCACGTACACCTTAGTACACAGTCGGGAACACACTCGTTGGCTCAGCCGGCGCAAGCATGAGCAAAAAAACGAATGCAACGCCGCCATCATGATGTGGGGAACTACCGCGCCCGCGCCGATTGGTCGAGCGTTCAGTCCACCCATGGATGGCATAGGCGCGAAATTTAAATACCGGGTTGCCAATATCCAGGTTTATAAATAGCCCAAACAGTTGTATTTATTCATACATTTTTATGGTGTCCTTAATGACTATTATTTAGAATATTTATTTGAGTAAAAACGTGACATGTAAACTAATTTTATAGATAAAATGTTATGTTTATGTTATGCATCGCGACACTTAATTATCTTTTTTTTTAGCTCGATGTATTTGTAACTTATAGGTCACTTAATATACTGACAGTACTTCAAAGTCCGATATATTTAAAACGTAAGTACAGGAGGTCGATGGCGCTATTTTTCAACGGTACGTAAATTACCAAAAAAAAACCATGAAATTTCACATATTTTTAGATATGTTTAGATCCTAAAGTTCGTTATAATTTGGTCAAAGGTCAATCAAATATTATTATCTTTCGGTTAATAGAAGTTGAATCCTCATCTTATAAATAATTAGTTGGCAGCTCAAGATAATACAAGCTGTGTCGCGCGGCTTCACCCGCGTGAGTTTCGGAAGTCCCGCAGAAACTCCAAAGTAAAATTTGGCCCAAAAAGACGGCTACGACCTTTCCTCAGATCTACCAAATAATCACAAAAAAATTCATAAAAATCGGTCAAGGCACAAACACTGTGACACGACATTTTTATACATATATTAGATAATATTTGGCCATAGATAAGCAATAATGTGTTGTGTGGAGAAATTTTGAGTAAATCGTGGTTTTAAAATCATATCGTGATTTTGTTTCAGCATTTTTTTATGTTTAGATATTTTTATGGTATTTAAACAATGCAATAAGGTGAACACATAATTAAAAAACGCTCTATAACTCTCAATAAAGCGTTTTGAATCAATAACTTAATATTGTGGGTTAACATGTTTTTGCTTATCTGCGTCCATTTGACCTTTTAACTGTTATCGTTTTGCTATCATCGTTATGAACCAGGGCGAACTTGGGCCTTTTCTAGTGTGAAATGCGAATTCCATGTTTTGTGGTTTTGTTTTCCCTCCAGTTTCTAAGTTAAAGCTTCCTGGTTTACGACTGTAACTATACGTACTATGCTACCTATATATTTATGATACGTAGCGTATGATGCGTGGTCAGTGGTCACTACATATAACTTTTACTGTATTGTAGCCACTATGGCCCACGTGCCTCTTTATTTCCAATTTGCAGCGTCAGTTTCAACTTTTATGGCCCATCAGCAATTTGCTTATTTCGCTGTGTGACCTCATTCGCTTATTATTGGTAGCAAGCTGAAATAACTTCTGTCTGTAGCTGTACAATGAATCAACGCGGCTTGTCATGCTCCGGCTAGTGTGTGGGCGGTGTGACAGATGTGTCCTGCACGAGTCGGTGGGTCTGTTGTGATTCGGGGTTTTGATTGAATTATTATAGTTTTTGATTAGAACGAAGGTTGAGTGGTGGGTGAACTTACGAAGAATGTTAAGAATGTTGGTCCACATATCATAATAGGTATAGGTCAAATAAACATGTTTGACCTCTTCACTTTCCATAGCGAAGAGCGTGACACCGAATATCTCTTAACATTAGAGCTCAAAGACCGAACCGTTGGGTATTAAACAGTACCGACCACCCCCGAAAGTTTTAGGTCCGTATTCCAAAAGGTTGCTCAAGTCATGAACCTAGTTTTAAAACTAATTTCAAGTAAAGCTTTAATTTTAGAACCTTACTTGAAACGAGATTCATCAATCAACAATCAGCTGAGTTATTTCCTTATTCTAGAACGACGCTTGAGTACTAATCTATAACTCAAGCAAAGATTTGATCTTTGTTTACGTCTGTCATGTCAAGAACATAACCAATCAGAGTTCAAAATCTCTACTCAAGACTAGTTTCAAGTAATTAGAACCAATCAGAGTTCAGAATCTCCACTAAAGACTAGTTTCAAGTTATTAGAACTTAAAACGCATTCTATAATAAGATGTACGCTTGAATTATGATTTCAGCTTAAAACTAATCTCAAGAGAAACGTGATCTGAGTCACCTTCTAGAATACGGACCTTAATCAACGATATGAAAATACTAGTTTGATAGTGCAACGAATAAAAACACTGAAAACGTATGGACAACACTATACAAATACCGTAGAAATAATAAGCACATACCATGCAAATTTAGGGCATGCGGAGTCATGGAATTGAAAATGTGGTAGAATGTCTCCCGGCGCGAACGTATTTTCGCATCGGTCCACGCATATTCAATAGCTTTTATGCTTCAATTTCTAACGGAATTTTGAATTAAACTAACGCTCTATGTGTTATATCTCTATGACATACAAACATCTGTATACCCACATGTTACGTAGAATTCTCTCTAGATACTATTCTATCGTAGTTCGTCCTTGAAACGAACTTTATGACTTTAAAAATTTAAGATCATTAATAATATTACGATTCGCAATTAAAGAAATAAAAATAAGATCTAAATATTATATTATGTTGCATCGTAAATCACACTGTTTTTTTTTTTTTTTTTTAATTAAAGTTCACTCACCTCATACGCCGGCGTGTGCAGACTGTCCCTGATGACTGGCGCACTATTCCTCGGTCCGATAAACGCCATATTTTCATTTTAGAAACATAAACTATTAGCAATTACACTGCACCAATCACGCCAATTAGCGTGTTACAAAATAATAACGTTATTCGAAAAAAATAACGGTCACCGTTACTTTTTGTAACGTAGAACGAAACGATAACACTGTCGTCACTCACATGATCACATCACTTTTTGATTTTTAAACATCGGCCGTCGCGTTGCGTCGCGTCGTCGCGTTCCAAATTCGAATTTCAATTGTTTTCTCGATCACGGCGCAAAGAATGCAAAATATGCAACCAGTACGAAGTATGCGTAACTAGTATTAATTCACTGTTACAATATAGATTACTTATTACAATTAACTGGTATTATTTCACAGTCGGTAAGTTCCTACTTGATGTAACTCCGCGCAAGGTCAGTGGAATTATGTTTGTTAGTGTAGCGATGCGAACGCTATTTGTAATGCTAATATCGTAATTTTTTTCGTTGGTTTTTTTTTTTTCGAGTTATCTAACGTGAGAGATGAAGATAATAATATTATTTTATTTGCTTAATCTTACGACTTGTGTGGAAGGTTTTTTTTTTTTAAGACAGAGTCTGCAGGCTTGTGTCCCGAGTTAACATCCTTACCACATTATCCACCCAATCACCATATCCTATATTATCCATATTATGAATGCGAAAGTGAATTTGTTTGTTACGCTTTCACGCCTTAACGGCTCAACCGATCATCATGAAATTTCAAAAAACGGCAAAGGGTACTGTTTATCCCGGAATTCCCTCAGGAACTCCGTACGATGAACGCGCGTGAAATCGCGGAGAACAGCTGATTAATCTATACATATAAAAATACATGCGCCAATCGACTGCTTCATCGTTGCCCGGACTAAAGGAGGCATGCATTGATTATGCGAGGTGATTTTGGCGATTTTTGGAACAGGAGGACTTGGCACTTTGATCCTGCATCCTGATGGTAAAAATTTCTGCCAGAATTTCGAAACTGACGTGGGAAACAAGAAACCAGCTAGTCTAGTACAAAACCGATGTTGCCCTTTGACATTCGACACGAACGAAACGCGCTTTCCCCTCGCCATAAAACAAAACGCCGGCGCACGCGCACCGCACCGTGCAACCAACAGCGACCGCCGGCCAAACCTAGATCTGTACTAGGGATGTTTTTTATTATCTTATCTTTATCTAATCTATCTATATATAAATCACGTGTCACGTTGTTTGTCCGCGATGGACTTCCAAACTACTGAACGGATTTTGATAAAATTTTGTAACCATTTATAATATGGTCCAACTTAAAAGATAGGGTAGTTTTTATCTCGGAATTTCCGCGGGAACTCCGGAATTAATGCGGGGAACTGCTTATCACCGTAAACTACAGCACTTTTTTACCGGAATTCCCGCGGGAACTTCGACATTACCGCGGATGAAATCGCGGGGGACAGCTAGTTATTTTATATTTTCGTTTATTTAGGACAAAAACAGCTACAAGAACATGTAATAACTTTAGCCAATGATAGTTACCCTTACATAGAGAACAGAATGTAGCAGTGCGTACACAAAATTATACCAATTTAGATAAATAATTCGAGTAACACACAGCTTAAAAGTAAAAACGTAAGGTTTTATGATCGGAATTCGGAACGTACAATATGATTTTAAAAGCCTTTATTTTCAGCATCTATAATATATAGGTACCTGTACAAAGCATAATATTAAAAAAAAATATGTTGCGGAGAAGGTAGTTCATCGAAACCGAAGACGGAGTCGAAACTAGCAGATTAGAGATGTGCTAATCATCATCCGTAAATCATAAGACGACAGAAAGCCGATTTAATGCCCATTTATATCTAAAGACATTGAGCGTGCCAGACACGTTCCGTCGCAGATAAAATAATATTCTCCAATACAGTGCGTATTAACGTATTCACGTATATCGTAACACGGTCGCGCAGACGCGGACAGACACGGGTCAGTATTCGCGGAAAGAATATTTTGTCTCGCGGTTCATGTCTGTACGTGTCTGTGGCTACATGCCGAGCAGGGCGAATAGAGCATCGGAACAGTGCAGACGTCTTTTGTAAATAAACGGTGTATGTTGGTTTTTTCCCACATTTTTTTCGTGGCACGGGTCTGGCACGGAACGTGTCTGGCTCGCTCAATGCACCCTTAAAAGTGTCGGAGGTAATATCAATGGTGGGTTCCGACTTCCGACTTATATTAGTCGGAGTCGCAGCTTCATATCTTTAATCTGGTACCGCACTAGAAGCCTGCGAAAGGTCTGCGGCCCTACAGGCAGCCAGGCAGGCACCAGAGGCGGCGGGCACTTTCACCAGCCGAGAAACCGCCTACCGTCTAATTGGATAGCGAGTGGATATAGCTTTCTACGCCGCAGCAACTGGATCGCCTTGCAGCTTACGTTACACGCGTGTTATAAATTCAAAAGAGACGTATCCCAGCCACCTAAGCCAAATTGTCAATCTATACATATAAAATGCTTTGTCCTGAATGACTGACTGACAATCAACGCCTAAAACTTGGAGGGTGTGTTCGTTGTATGACGTAGGCATCCGATAAGAAAGCATTTTTGAAAATTCAACCCCTAAGGGGATGAAAAGGGATGGCAAAGCTTGTATGGAACAATTCCGGACAGTTAGTATAATTATAATATAATGGTTATCGCACTCAAAACTAAGGAGCGTCATGTCACGTCACGTGGTCACGTAAAGTCGTCCGATCAAAAGTCCAGTTTTGTGTGACGTGACGTGATGATTCGTTACTTAAGCTTTCTATGCGTTAATGATTAATTATTTGACGAGTGAAAGCCATACCGAAAACACGCGTGTCACGTTTTTCGTCATTTCAATCACTTTTCAGCATCTATTTTGGACCCTGAGCAGGAAACTGACTTTCAACAGAGCCATGTTTTAACTTGGGGAACAATCTGACATTGTCAATGGCGTTTCGCCATAATTGAAGAAGCAGATGAAGAGATTGTTATAAGAAACATTGTCATTGGCAAATTATAATTATAGACGCCATTATTAAAGAAGAAGAAGATTAATTATTATTTATAGATTGAAAACTTTACAAAATGGGCAGCAAGCCAATCCGCGTTACTTCACAACGGCATTATCAATCTTTGACCGAACTTGAACGAGCGTCAGGATCTAAAGAAATCTAAAAAGAAATATGTGACATTACACGGTTTCCTTTTTGTGATATCGTCCGAAAATAGCGCGATCGGCTTCCAGCCCTCGTAGCTAAGTTAACCTAAAGCTATCGATTTTTTTAGTATATAATCTTACAAAATATGGCTCTCATAGTGGGCGGTGCTAATTTACCCTGTAAGGAAGTATCACAAATCACAATTGACGCCTCAGCCTGTGATCTATACATTATACAACCTGTAAAAGAAATAACTAATCACTTTTGATGATCGTCGAAACTTAACGCAATAGTAACAAAAGTTCAACGAATGACAAAACAGTAGTACATAGAACACAATATCTTTGATTCTCACTAGCATCAGCCCGGTGACACTCCATACAAATGAACTGATTCAAATATGTACCTACTTCCCCACATGTAAAGACGGCCGGCCGGTGCGCATGTGTGTGTATCGTGAGCTCTCAGTACCTATCAGCTGTCAGTGAATCATTGTCACACGTAGATTCTTCTACAAGCTGTCTGTCTGTCAAACTTTCCTAGGAATTTTCAAGAAGCTTTCGCGGGGTATGAGGATTGAGGAGGCATGAAAATGGTGGCAGGCGGAGAGTGTCGCTTATTTATAATATTATAATCTCTATTCTTTGCTACTACTACATACACCTTTGAACTCTTGCCAAAGCGCTGCCCGGGATTGTTTTGGAAACAATGTCGCGCTCGTGCGCTCAAAGGTCCGCAAAAAGGCTCGTGAGTCGTGACACAGTTGGGCGCGAGTCAAAGAGCATCGAGCCTACATTGTTTTATATTTTAGAGGGGGAGTGTTCCAGCCCGATCGATCGACGTATGAGCGAGCTTTTAGGTCCGTATATATCTACAGACATTGAGCGTGCCAGACGATTTATTCTTCATTCGGCCCACCGAGTTTCGGCCCACATAAAAAAATCCTGGTTCGTCCCAAACAATATGCTTTCTTCGTCCCAAAATATAATTTTGATTATTTTATTCTCGCTTCGTCCTATTTTATATTCCTTCTACGGCCCATATTTTTTTGTATATGCCAAACTTGCTTTTTTGTACCATCAGCAAAAGAGGGTTACGTATTATCAAATATTCTGACATCGGTCAACTATATATTTAAAACAACCGCTGCTGCCAGTCTTCTCTACGAGAGAAGATTTACTCCTATTATTATAAAAGCACTCTTTAGCCACTCTAAGAGCGACTTTCACCAATGTGCTAAACGTATTTAGCGCTCTATTTAAATAGAATTTTGAGTTTAAATGCATCTCACATCTTTTACCATTTCATAAACACGTTTAGCGATCTGTCAAAATTAAATGAGCTCTGATGGCTGTTCAACTCGCAGAATAATCCATAGAGTAACCCATTGCTATTGCTTTATTGTACAAAAAGTATATAAAGTATCCTAAAACCAATCAGGAACAACAAGAACTTGCCAGGGAATTTTATAAGATTGCATAATTTCCATGGGTTAATGGAGCAATAGACTGCACTCATGTGAGAATAATTTCACCAGGCGGGAATAATGCAGAACTGTACAGAAACCGCAAGGGATATTTTTCAATAAATACGCAATGTGTAGCTGTAGTTGACCTCTCATTCATTGATTTAGTTGCTCGTTGGCATGGACCCGCAGATGACTCCAATGTTTGGGACAATTGCGCTTTGAAGAGAGTGTATTTGCAAGGAAAATTCAATGCAAAGTTGTTATTGGGAGACAGCGGGACATGCACAAATAGGGTTCATGATGATACCATTGCTTGAAGGTGTGATACTAGATAATAAAGATGATATATTACCAAATTTTTTGAATTATTTATTATTAAATAATTTATCTTTAAAAAATTGGGAATAAGTACTTTCTCTTTTTTTTTTTGACTGTACCTTTAAAGTACTTGTAAATTTGGGACGAAGCGATACATCAATAGTGATATGGGACGAACCAAGATTTTTTTGTAATGTGGGACAAAACTTCGGGACAAACGAAGAATAAACCTGCCAGACACGTTCCGTGGCAGACAAAATAATATTCTCCTATACAGTGCGTATTTACTTATTCACATCTGTCATACACGGCCGCGCAGACGCTGACAGACACAGACCAGTATCCGCCGAAAGAATATTTTGTCTCGCGGTTTATTTCTGAACGTGTCTGTGGCTACATGTCGAGCAGGGTGAATAGAGCATCGGAACCGTGCAGACGTCTGTGGTAAATAAACGGTTGGTTTTTGCCCACATTTCTGCCCTGGCACGCTCAATGTCTGTAGATATAAACGGACCTTTGAAGCTTGTTCTGCCGAAATTTTACAGCGCCGTTGCCGCGTTGGTGCAGTGTTTATAACTGCTACGCCGGGTAGCGTGGGTGCAAAAGGTTCCATTCCAGCGTCGGAGAAATATTTATACGAGTATCAAATGTGCTTGCCTTGCATCTGGGTGTTCAGTATTAAATTATAGGTAGACTACGTATTTACAAATTAAAAGTATCTTAAAAGTATTAATCAGTTTTCTGGTAAAAGCAAAAACAGTAAAAGCGTTGCTTAGATTGGAACCAGTCCCCTTAACCCCCCAGTTGACAATCATAATCAATAATTTCACATATTTTGTTTTTTACTCTTTTTGAAGTAGAGTGGTCTTTTTTAAACTCATCTTCTCTCTTATTATTAAGTGAAGCCTCACTCTCTATGATTATCGATGGGATCACAATAAGCAATATCCATTTAGCGTTATACAACTAACTTCCCAGTGACATGCATTAGGCTATAACAGTATTATGTACGAACTCATTTCCGCCTAATGGATCAACGACAGTAAATAGCGGAAGTTCTGACATGTGCTTCCACCGTAGACATTAGAGTATGAGACATTGCATATAAATGAAGAGGTTTTCGCGGGAATCAAAACAAATGAAAGTATCCAATATAAAAGACTACTTTTTTTTTTAATTATAACAAAATCTAGCTGTACCCAGCGATTTCGCCAGCATTAATGTCAAAGTTCCCGCGATAATTCCGGGATAAAAAGTACCCTATGTCGTTTTCTGTACCCCTGACAACGTGTATGAAAAATTTCGTGATGATCAGCTAAGCCGTTAGAGCGTCAAAGTGTAACAAACAAACAAATACAATAAAAAATAACCAATCGCCATGCATTACTACGACACGACACTCGACTGTGCCAAGTAAACAAAACAATCTCCGTTTGTATGTGAACGCACTAAACACACATTTTCCGCTACAAAAAACCATAAACGGTATTCAATTTTATGGCGCGGGGCGAAGGCGCGCCGACAGGAAGACAATATGCCGCCATCTTTAATCGCGCACCGGAAACGCACGAGAAACAGTTTCGCGCGCGGGAAATCGTACCGCCATATTAGTGAGGTAGTTTTTTTTTTATTACACGACCGCTTATGGCGCGGTTAAGTGAATTAAACTGCATTTTAAAACGGCCAGGTATGTTTCTCGCAAGATTATAAATCTCAGTTATGTTTTATAAAGGCACAATTAAAACTATAAATAATATTGTACGCCTCCGTAGTGATTTTGTATGGTGAAGGTCATCTTGGCTTCTAAACCTACACCACAGATAATATAATACTATAGCCTACACGTTGGACACTAGGTGTTTTGACTTCTGATGGACACACTATCATAGCTCAGCTGATAGAAGTCTACTGCTAGGACAAAGGCGTTCCCTAAGGGTCAACCTGGTGACTGATCCTGTGCTAATCTCCTCCAGTCAGACCCCTTCACTGTTCACCAACTCGTCCGACTTATGGATCAGTTTGTTTTATGCACGAGAGTATTAAAAGCCGTTATATTCCGCTTGAAAAGTGCGTTACGAGTGAGAGAACTGCAATTTTAGACTTTTGCCACAATGACATGGAGTGTTGTTCTTATTTTTTTTTTTTTAGTTAATATTAACGTTGAATCAGTAATGGACCGGCAACATTCACTGTTTTTGTCATCACGTTTGAAATTGGAACAGACAGTTCTAATGAACATTTGTATTTTTTTTTTAATGTAGAACCACTTCAAGATCAACCATGTGCAATGTGTCCACGCTCCCGCCCACGTCCATTTTCGCAATATCCTCTCAATTTATGCTCACACGTCGTATCCAACATCTATTTTGCCCACTTGTCTATTGTATAATGGTGACAATTGTGACAGCTGTTAAGTGCTTACTACTTAGCATAGTTAGTGTTTGTCTTTTGAGATTTATTTATTTATTTATAGAAATTTCACTGTAAATACAGGTAAGAAGATGCCAATGGTTAGTCAACTCTTTCACCGCCATGTTTTAGTAGCCTTAACTTACCTCCACACGCTTTAGGCAATGTATGGCGCGAGGAGCGCGTCTTTCGTAAATCGTGATATTACGGGGATGGCGGTGAACCCTGTATCTAATCTACCTATACAATACACATAAAATTCTTTGTCCTGAATGACTGACTAACGGATCAACGCACAGCCTAAATCGCTGATCGTAGACACCTGAAACTTGGAGGGTGTGTTGTTTGTGTGTCGTAGGCATCCGATGTGAAAGCATTTTCCGAAATTCTATCCCTAAGGGGGTGAAAAGAGTGGGCAAACTTTGTATGGCACAATTCCGCGGGAACTCCGAAATGGGCATGTGGACTAATTAACTTTTTAGTCCGTCTTGTAGATTATTAAAAAATATTGGACACGTATTTTTTCTTTTTTTACGTGATCAAAAAATAACGGCGATATATTGAGTTGAAATTTCGCGTGACGTCACTATTCTGACAGTTTGTATGGCGGTTTTATCGGTTAGTGACGTCACGACCCCTTCACCCTAAACTTTAATGCGCTTTATCTCTGTATATTTTAATTTATTTGAAAAATCAAAACATACGTGTCTATTGTTTTTTTATTTTCTAAATGACAGACTAATTAGAATTTTGATTTTCAAAAGTAGTCCACATCCCCATTATCGCAGCTGAAATCGCGCGTGACAGCTAGTATTATTATAATGTGATGTGCACATTATTATGCACTAGCTGTGTCCCGCGATTTCACCCGCGGTAATCTCGGAGATCCCGCAGGGATTCCGGGATAAAAAGTACCCTATGTCCTTCTCTGTACTTTTGACAACGTGTGTAAAAAAATTTATGATGATCGGTTTAGCCGTTAAGGCGTGAAAGCGTTACACAGACAGAGTCACTTTCGCATTTATAATATTAGTAGGGACTATGGTCTAGGTAGGTATAGGTTCAACAACAAACAATTACTTATATTTGATCAAATAAAGGCATTTTTGATTTACATTTTTTTCAGAGAGCAATTTATGGGTCGCCAGTGTAGGTAAGTAATGGTACTTGTGTATTATAATAATATATTCAGTAGATCAACAGACAAACGGACGCGAGGGGCCCCCGCGTGGGACGCAATGACGGCATGCAAGACGATGCGACACGATGACGGACGGTTGCATTTTTCTTAGCCACATACCGGGTATGGATGTGTCACTTTATCGCTATTTCTGAATTGGATACTTCTTTTTGGCGTGTCGTATGGGTAGGGGGACATCAAATCGATAATTTGATATTATCCCTACTCAGAGCTATCAGCTTGTGTCGTGGAAGCCAAGCAAACGCGGTATACACATAAATGTTATACTTAAATATATTATATTATGTGTAGTATCCTAACTCCCTAGTCCTACTATATATCCTACTAATATTATGCCCCATCTTCTATATCTCTCTGTCTACCCAATGGTTAACTGGTAGAGAATGCCGCAAGGCATTAAGTTCGCCATTTGTACACACTGTGCAATAAAGAATAAATAAATAAATAAATAAAATAAATTATAAATGTGAAAGTGTGGATGTTTAGATGTTTGGATGTTTGTTACTCAATCACGCAAAAACGGCTGAACGGATTTGGATGAAATTTGGCATGCACGTTGTCAGGGGTACAGAGATGGACATAGCGTACTTTTTATCCCGGAATTCCCACGGGAACTCCGAAATTACCGCGGGTGAAACCGCGGGGCACAGCTAGTAATATTATAAATGTTCTGTGATGCAGATTATTTACGGATGATGATTAAAATTGACCGGCAACATTCACTGTTTTTGTCATCACGTTTGAAATTGGAACAGACAGTTGTAATCAACATTTGTATTTTTTTTTTTATGTAGAACCACTTCAAGATCAACCACGTGCAATGTGTCCACGCTCCCGCCCACGTCCATTTTCGCAATATCCTCTCGTTTAAATTAATTAAATAAATTATAAATGTGAAAGTGTGGATGTTTAGATGTTTGGATGTTTGTTACTCAATCACGCAAAAACGGCTGAACGGATTTGGATGAAATTTGGCATGCACGTTGTCAGGGGTACAGAGATGGACATAGCGTACTTTTTATCCCGGAATTCCCACGGGAACTCCGAAATTACCGCGGGTGAAACCGCGGGGCACAGCTAGTAATATTATAAATGTTCTGTGATGCAGATTATTTACGGATGATGATTAAAACATCTCTATTCTGCCACCACTTCCGACTCCGACTCCGACAAATCAAATCAAAAAAACACCGACTCCGAATTCGGTTCAGATAAACTACCTCCGTAACGTCCCAAGTTTCAACTCATAGAGCAAAAAATAAAACCTCAATGAATATTCAATATCCACAGAATGCTAATTACAGTTAGTTATTTAAGAATGCCTACGGGTGGTGTGGGCAGCAAATATAAAAAAAAAATATATAATTAAATCTAGCAACCGACCCAAATCAATTTAGGTTTGTTATACGCGCTCTAGGGTTGCCAAAAGTTGTAGGTAAGTATTTGCTATTATTGTATAGTTAGTCGTGGTTATTTTTAACACGGCATCATTTTAAATAGCTGTTTCGTGTGTGCGTTTATGTACGAAGGAGGCTTGACCGATTAAGATGTGAATTTTATTCGACTTCAATGAAAGTAAAGTTCTTTTTTCTCTAGTAAGTCTGTTTGTGTGCGCGTTTATTTATGTGTCTTATTACTGGGGTAATCTATATAAATCAAACCGATATGCGACTTTTGGCAAATTACATTATTCGGCTGTGACAACCCTATTCGACATTACGTGTTGTCCACAAAACACACTCTTCATGAAATACAACCTTAAAAATACATAATTACCACACAACATCGTATAATTTGCTCGTAGCAGAGCAAAAACAACAATTTATAAAATGTGCTTCTTATAATACCAGAAACGGTTTCAAGTTTGATTCCATTGCTCAATTAATCGTACAATTAAGACGTAATAATACACAATATAATTTTATATAATACGTAAATATATTATGTATTAACAATAACAATACTTGCAAACGCTAACAGAGGGGCCATTATGTAACCATTGTTTCTATCATTTTCCGATTGCAACCACAAACATGGCGGTTTTGCGATTACAATAATATGCACGTTTTGACACTTACAAATTACAATACCTATCTAGCAAGCAACCAAAATGAACATACTTCAAAAGTTGAAGCTATACAAGCATGATTAATTAATCACAAAATCGCTATTTTTCTGATTGAAACTGAAATAATATGATAGCATCAAAAGTTACATAATTGCCCGGGGGGAAGTCGTCCGAAACTAAGCAGAGCTCTTACTACAGGTAACCGGACAACTGATGTCCAATAATCCTTACTATCATAAATGGGAAAGTAAGTTTGTTTGTTACAGGGGTACAGAGGCGGACTTACTACTTCTTATACCGGAATTCCCGCATTAGCTTATGATGATATTACGACGATTCCTTACTTAGTTTTCTATGCGTTAATGATCGTAGAATGTCAATTTGGCTAAGAGGGCAGTTAAAAAAAAAAGTTGTTATCTGCCCTCTTTTTGAAGTAAATCTTGTTGGGTTTCGAGTCCTCTCGCTCCGTTAGAACAATACACCGTATGTATAAAGAAAACTTAAACACATATTATACTATAGGAGACTAGCTGTCCCGCGCGGTTTCACCCGCTATAATTTCGAAGTTCCCGGGGAATTGTTCCATACAAACTTTGCAACGCCTTTGCAACGCCAAAAAATCCTTTCTCATGGGATGCCTACGTCATACAAAGAACACACCCTCTAAGTTTCAGGTCTCTACGATCAGCGGTTGAGGCTGTGCAATGTGCATTGATCCATCAGTCATTCAGGACAAAGCATTTTATATGTAAATAGATATAATATGTATAGATAACGTTACCTCACAA
The DNA here is from genome assembly GCA_907165275.2 of Zygaena filipendulae. NCBI lineage: Eukaryota > Metazoa > Arthropoda > Insecta > Lepidoptera > Zygaenidae > Zygaena > Zygaena filipendulae. The sequence continues at coordinate 4,261,279 of OU015678.1, read as the reverse complement.
GTGCGACGCCAATCAAAGGAGTTCGAACGTGAAAGAAGGTCGATGTCACCGAAACGCAATCGACAAGTAGAGCGGTTCGTTTCAATAGTGTTGTGTTATGTAAACTCATCGGTGAGAACTTTTTGCATAATTAGGTACTGTAAGTACTTAATACGTATCACGACCCGATTGGCGCAATGGTCACCATGCCTGCCCGCTAATCAAGAGGTTCCGGGTTCGATTCCCGGTGGGGGTGGACTTTGTGTGATGAACACAGGGTTCCATTTTCCAGTCTGGGTGTGTATATATATCTATAGTATAATATATAAGTAATTATATGTAGTATATACCACGTTTGCTTGGTTTCCACGACACAAGCTTATAGCTTAGTGTAGGATCAAGTAGATCTGTGTGCTGTGAAGTGGATTATTATTATTATTATTGCAAACACTACCCTAATCGAAGCCGTGACGTTTGCTTGCTAACTAGAACAATGGTCCTCTAAGTTGTTTGTTACCACTTAGATCAATCCTAAAATTAAATCCTAAAATACTAGATTCATTTTTACATGTTTCTAATTCCAAATTAACAGCTTTTCACTAAATGCATATGAAAGTATATATTATGTACGGTACATATGTTACTTTTAATAACACTTTATTATGGACGATGATTCTAAGAAATCCCAACTGATATTATAAATAGCTGTCCCCCGCAAAACCGCAGTAATTTTGGAATTCCCGCAGGATTCCAGGATGAAATATCTAGATATAAACCTTCCTCATATATTGGAAACCGCATGAAAATCCGTTTGCGTAGTTTTAAAGATCTCAGCACACTTATGTACAGACAGACAGCGGGAAGCGACTTTGTTTTATACTAGGTACTAGCTGTCCCGCGCGATTTCATCCGCGGTAATTTCGGAGTTCCCGCGGGAATTCCGGGAAAAAAGTAAAAAAAAAAAAAGTAAAAGTACTCTAAAGAATTCCGGTATAAAAACTATCCTATCTTTTAAGTTGGACCATATTATAAATGACTACAAAATTTTATCAAAATCCGTTCAGTAGTTTCGGAGTCCATCGCGGACAAACAACGTGACACGTGATTTATATATATACTAGCTGTCCCCCGCGATTTCATCCGCGGTAATTTCGGAGTTCTCGCGGAGGTTGCGGGAAAAAAGTACTCTATGTCCTTCAGTTCCCGAGGGAATTCCGGGATAAAAACTATCCTATCTTTTAAGTTGGACCATATTATAAACGGTTGCAAAATTTTATCAAAATCCGTTCAGTAGTTTCAGAGTCCATCGCGGACAAACAACGTGACACGTGATTTATATATATTAGACTAGCTGTCCCCCGCGATTTCATCCGCGGTAATTTCGGAGTTCCCGCGGAGGTTGCGGGAAAAAAGTACTCTATGTCCTTCAGTTCCCGAGGGAATTCCGGGATAAAAACTATCCTATCTTTTAAGTTGGACCATTTTATGAATGGTTACAAAATTTTATCAAAATCCGTTCAGTAGTTTCGGAGTCCATCGCGGACAAACAACGTGACACGCGATTTATATATATTAGATAAGAAGATTAGAATAGATAGATTATAAAGAGGTTTTGTGAATTTGTAAGTTTGGGAGGTTGTAGGGGTTGTATCTCTGAATCTACTGAACCGATTTGGAAAATTCTTGTACCAATAGAATGCTACAGTGTTCCTGAGTGTCATAGGGCATTTCTTATCTCGGAATTCCCACGGGAACTCTATAATATGAACGCAAATATGAGTTTGTTACGCTTTCATGAAATTTTGCATACACCTTGTCAGGTACATGGGTACTTTTTATCTTGGAATTCCCGCGGAAACTCCGAATTTAGCGCGGGTGAAACAGCAGAGATCAGCTAGTCTAGCGATAATGTGATATTTGCACAGAGCAACGTAGACCCGTCCCGGCACAGTCGGCCCCTCGGCAACACTAGAAGTGGTGTAATCCACGCAATTCTCAAATGAACAAACGCTTGTTTGCTTGCACGCTGCGTGCGTGTGTTGGGTAACACATTGAGGTGTGTACACAGTGTAGAGATAACAGCGAGAATGTTTACACGACACGATTCAATCATATAACTAGGTAACTACCCATTACCTATGTCCCGAAAACAAAAATTGAACCCGTCGCGGAAAATCGTAATTATTTTGTAGAAATAATGAGCTTATGAAAGGCAATTAATATAGCGCAATTGATATTATTTAGTATTTTTTTTCTTTTTTAAGAAAAAGATGATCGTTTATTTAATATAGATACATTTATATTAAACTAGCTGGGCCCCGCGGTTTCACCTGCGGTAATTTCGGAGTTCCCGCGGGAATTCCGGGATAAAAGTACCCTATGTCTTTCTCTGCAACCGCTGACAACGTGCATGCCGAATTTCATCCAAATCCGTTCAGCCGTTTCTGCGTGATTGAGTAACTAACATCCAAACATCCACACTTTCACATTTATAATATTAGTAGGATTTATTCAAAAAATCAATGGAGACAACTTAATTCTCTTTATTAGTGACTTCAGTCGCAGTCACTTGCGCATGGCGACGCGTCGCCAAACCGCATTACATTTTACAATATGAGTACTATCAAAACCCTAATGTGTGGCGGCGCGTCGCCACGCCAACAGCCGGTCTGACCCGCCACATTAGGGGTTCCACATCAAAAAAATATTACTCTAACGGAAGCCACAGTGTTCCTGAGCGGCAAAGGTTGCTTTTTATCCCGGAATCCACACGGGAACTCGAAAATTAACGCGAGTGAGACCGTGGGGGAAGGACTAGTAGGTACAAAATTGAGCAGAGGTAGGTGATACCGACCTTATGAACAAATACAACGCTACAGTCTGCACTCGCCTTAAGCGATTGCGAAGTGATCTTTTGTGTTTGAGGCAAGATTGCATTTGGTCAACAGTTTTTTACTTCTATTTAAGCAATATGTATATATATATAAAAACTCACACGCGATGGGTAAAAAGATTGAATCTTTAATTAATTCTAAGATCAATCATAATTCATACCACAGTTGTTTTTAGCAAAAAATATTACAACGTGTTTTTTTGCATCGCCAGTTAAAACAGTAACCATTTTAAGATTACTTGCGTCTACTTTAAGTTCGAAGAGCAAACTGCTAATAACTCAACTAGCTGTGCCCCGCGGTTTCACCTGCGTTAGTTTCGGAAACCCCGCGGGTATTCCGAGATAAAAGTATAGGGTATAGGGTAGGTGCAGAAAAAAATATAGGATAGTACTTACTATCCTTTTTTTTCTGCACCTACCCTTGACGTGTAGGTAGTATAAAATTTCATGTAGTTTCTTGCGCGTTAATTTCGAAATCCCCGCGGGAATTCCGGGATAAAAATTAGCCTATGTCGTTCTGTGTACCCCTGACAACGTGTGCGCAAAATTTCCTGGTGATCGGTTGAGCCGTTTAGCCGTGAAAGCGTAACAAACAAACAAACAAACTCACTTTCGCATTTATAATATTAGCAAGGATTAGTAAAAATACTATGTTGATCCTTCGAGCCGGATAAAGTATATTCATTCGCAAAAAATAATACTTTAGGAAAATGGCCTAGCTAGAAGCTAAAAATGGACGAGTTGCTAAACATTAAACCAACACGAATGATGCAGTAATTTCTCATCATATCACTCATGATTTAACCCGTTGATCCACTTATCTTCAATTGCTGTGTGGTTAGTGACGTCACGTTTTAGTTAATGAATCAAATTTCAAATATTTACACGTTTTGTATTCGTCAGAAAACTTTACGCACTATTTTAAATACAGACTTTCCTACTAACAAATTAATATAAAAATATTTTCTTAGTGCTTCACTTTGTAACTGCGGTGCGTTTGTCTCGCTAAAACTAGAGAATGGCTGGATCGATTTGGCTAATTTTGATCTTGAATTATTTGTCGAAGCTCAGGGAAGTTAGAAGTGAATTAGACTACTTTGGAGTTCCTGCGGGAATTCCGAAACTCACGCGGGTAAATTCGCGGGGCACTGCTAGTAAATTATAAAAGGAACCCTTGTAAAAAGATTTCTCAATTCTAAATCCAGTGGTTTGGTGGTGTGTGAATCAGACATACGTCAGAACAAGTTAATTTATGTATGTGTATAAGAAGATTAATCTAAGTTTATAACTGGTTTTCTAGCGCAATCATATAATATAACTAGCTGTGCCCCGCGGTTTCGCCCGCGTGAGTTTCAAAATTCCCGCAGGAACTCCAAAGTAGGCTAAATTACTCCTTATAACATCAGCTAATTAGCAGTTAAAGTTCCGTCAAAATTGGTCCAACCGTTTCGGAGATTCACCCGCGTGAGTTTCGGAATTCCCGCAGGATCTCTTTATATCAGGATTAGGAACCTTTGCGGCCGCAGGCAGAACAACCCGCCGAAGCTTCATCACAATCGGACCAATAATTTCGAAAAAGAGGACAAACATACAAACATTGATTTTTATTTATATCCAGCTGTGCCCCGCGGTTTCACCCGCGTGAGTTTTGGGATCAGGAACCTTTGCGGACGCAGGCAGAACAACCCGCCAAAATTTCATCACAATCGGACCAATGGTTTCTAAACGCATAGAGGACAGACATACAAACATTCATTTTTAATTAATAAAGACGAAGAAGATAAATCTGTGGAATATTAAAAACACCACAATTCACCTTGAGTGTACGGTGTGACATACTTAGGATGCAAGATCGTAAACTACGATCCGTATAACTAACTGGCTGCCAGCGCAGAATAACTACATTAGTTATGTTCACACTATACAAGACTACCATGATGTCATTAAAAGTTGAGAAATATGCGCCGCAATAGGTACGTACTGTTCGAACTCGCATAATATCATAACACAATATCATCCAAATAAACAAACCTACGCAGTTGAAATATTTCATTTTTTTATTGTATAATACAGGTTCTCAAATAAACCAGAGTCGGTTGTAAAGATGTACGTCTGAGATAAATCCTCACTCTTTTTAAATGCGAAAGTGAATTTGTTTGTTTGTTACGCTTTCACGCCCTAATTTCTAAACCGATAATCGTGAAATATTGAATACGTTGTCAGTACAAGAAAGGACTTAGGGTACTTTTAATCCGACATTCCCGCGGGAACTCCGTTATCAACGCGTGTGAAACTGCGGGGACCAGCTGGTGACTATTCCAATATTTCAAAACTCGCTCTTTATCAGTATTTGTATGTCGAAAAGACAAAAGTATTTGACGAAATCCTTTTAACACCTCCACGGTCAAATTATGGGTGAATTTAAATAAATATTTATATGCTCCAACGAAACAATAAGACATAATAATACTAAGCAGGTCAAACTATGACGTAGGTAGGTGCACAACAACTACAGTCGAGGAGGTTCTTTTCAAAACTTGACCATTCCTTTTCACAATAATCTGAGAAAATAGTTTTGTATGTAATGTCATTTTGACGTGGAATCTGAATTTTTGACGAAATCATGCCTTTTAATCTTTTTTTTCTGGTGTACTTAATTATCAAGTTTTGGCTCAATTTTGTGTGTTATGACGTCACGAGGTCCCCTTTCCTAAACTCGAATGCGCTTCATCCAAGTACTTTTTGATTAATTTGGAAAGCAAAATACAGGTGTCTATAATTTTTTCATTATCTAACAGGCGGACTTGATAATAGACTTTGGATTTTCATAATCCGGACTCATCGGCGATTGGCGTTTACTACTAAGCCCTTATTCACTATGACCAACAACTTCTTTGCCCATAACGCGCGTCCCAAAAACGCATTACCAAACGTTCTAGATGGCAAGATATTAGAAATTATTATTCTTTATGCCACAAGAAACGTTTTTTTGCAGTAAAACTTCTTCGACCCGTAAGAGGAAAAGACTGTTTTCGCGGCGTCATATCTTAGCGCGGCGTGTTATGGTCATAGTGAATAAGGGCCCTGAAGTCTTTACAGAAGCAGTCAGAACGACTTCCTAGCTCCATGACGTGTGTGCACTGGTACAAGTACCTACCTACCTAGTCTCGAACTAGTCGTGCTGGCCTATTATGGCGAGACTGGCTTTATAAATAAGGACGTTTGTTAGCGTTGGTTTGTTTACAAACACACCATTGAACGCGGAATAACTCACGCTACCAATTCCGGCGACAAATAGACTGTATTTCTGTAAGATCATAGAATATTATTTATTACTATCTGTTCCCCGCGGTTTCACCCGCGGAAATTTCAGAGATCCCGCAAGAATTCCGGGATACAAAGTATTAAGTGGCCTATGTCCTTTTCTGTACCCCTGAAAACGTGTATGCAAAATTTCGTGGTGATCGGTTAAGCCGTTTAGCCGTGAAAGCGTAACAAACAAACTCACTTTCGCATTTATAATATTAGTAAGGATATAGTACGATGCTTACCATCTAGTATCTTATATCAATCTACCCATTAAAGCGATTGATCATGTAATAACTCAACTACCGATGCATGAAAATCTATTATCACTTATCAGTCAAATGTCCATTAATTTTTCTATTCTATTGCAATAGCAATTGATTTTCCAAATAAATTGCTCCAGTCGCTCATTTCCCAAACTTCCGCATTTTACACTTTCATTATACTACTGAGGTCTGAGACTAGACCGATAGACGATGTGACGAAAATAATTTTTGTTTTGCAATTCACTATAGCACAAATTTGACATAATATGAATGTATAAAAAAAGGAGTCCTATGAACTCGCATGACCACACTCCCGTTACCTCATAAGCTATTCAAAAGTAACCTTCCTTCCTAGGACGCGCTCGAAGCCTGCAAAATTTTGGTCACAAACCGTGACCGTAATACAAAGCGATAACTGTACAGTTATTTAATAAAGGATAAAGATCATAAGGAATTAAAAGATTTTTTATTTTTATTTATACTGGTCGTGCCAGTTTGAAAAATTAGTAAACATTTTCAAACCACTTGCTGCGGCATCGATTGAGATGAAAGGGCACATGGCATAAATTTAATATGATATGGCACCATCGAACTGATTTCATGATAGAGCTGGGATGTAGGGTCTGAAACTCCCTGATGGCAAATGGCATGAGAGTCGAATTTGAACTGATATGTTTTGTTCACATGAGTAACTTCCGTGACACATGATAAAAATTAAAAAAGGTTTGTTTTAAAAAAAAAATTAAAAAAAATTATTATATATTTAACATCAAAAGAAAGCTAAAACTGATTTCCATGAATTTATACTCGAAAACTAAAGATGCTTCCAAAGAAACTGTTACCGCATTAGATACAGATTTGAACTTACAAAAATCCTTTGCCTACATAATATGCTATACTTGGTCACCAGGGTGCGCACTCAGTAAAACTTTGAAAGTAAAACATCGTCTAAATAAAAAACACCAGCCAATTTGATAGAACCGATTACGACCTAACCAATTATTATTTACCAGCCGGCCCCCGCGGTTTCATCCGCGTTAATTTAGGAAATCCCGCGGGAATTCCGTGGCAAACAGTACACATTTCCTTCTCTGTACCCCTGGACAACATTTATGCAAAATTTCTTGATAATCAGTTGTGTACGTAAAGGCGTAACAAAGTACTTTTTCCGACGATTCCAACAATTTATTATCTATTGGTGAATACCGCATGAAAATCCGTTCAGTAGTTTTTGAGTATATCGCGAACAGACAAACAGACGCGGTGGAAGACTTTGCTTTAATAACATGTAGTGATTAAAATTTACCAATTAATGCTTGTATTTCATTATACTTTTACACCTTTACCAAAATTGCTCATTTGAATAAAATTTATTATGATAATGGAGCGAGTGTAAAATCTATATAGAACTAGTTTAGACACTTATATTTATGTAAAAATTGTATCCGTAATGTTACAAACTTGCATTCAAATGCCTGCCTGTATCATATTATAAGATACTTATCTCTAATGAAATAGGCAAAGGTCAAATGGGTCTCGATTCGGCACGATCTCGCAAGCTCGCCCATTTGTCGGATAAAACAACCCAATTTAAACATATACCGTTCGTATATAATATTTAAGTTTAAGCAATATGATGTCATCTGCACTGATAAGTTCTGTATGACATTCGCAAACTGCTCCAGATGTCACATGTTTGTTGAGACACTTAGTAATTAAGAAAACCAGTAGGTAGTGACTTTTTTGGTATAATAAATGAATGAATGATAACGCTATATTGAGCATGACAATCATTATCAATAGAAATGACTAAAGAAAGACTGATAAAAAATCAGAAAGTAACTGGTCTCGAACTAACATACACTAAACTGTATAAATACTACTATAATATATACTGTATAAATATGTATAGAAATATTTATAACAAGAAAACAGTGTAGGTAGCTGGTACAGTAGTAACTACGGCATGACAATTATCTAAATACTCAAATATGAAGTAATGACAATGTGCCAGAAACTCATTCTTATGCGCGATCCGGTCTGCCGGTCGCGAAGAATCCGCCGCTGCCCGCTACACGGCGCCGCATGAACGTAATTCAGAATTCTTGAATAATACCTAATTACTCTCACATTTTTTTCTCTTTAGCGAACGAAGAAACAATCAAGCCTCACTTCATCTCACTAGAAAATGACTCAGGTATACTAGGACCAATCAAGTAAATCGAATTCAATATCCAAAGAAATGAGGTCTAATTTTCGACGGTACCGGCTGGCCAGAATCCCGCAGTGGATAATTTTGAAGGGGAAGAAGCAGTGGACGTCTGTTCAGACGATATGATGTTCAGATCAGTTGATATGATGATGACATAAGTGATGGTGATGATAAAGAACAATGGGCACAAAAGTGAACACCGCGCGACCATACAACAACAACCACAGAACAGAAAATAACAGATAGGAGGGACATCAACAACAAATAGAAGGGAGGGACTATAAAAACAGATGAAAACCAGTGTCGCCGGGTGATTTTCGCACACAAAACTACTAAAACATTCATTAACGCAAATAAATGTATTAAAAGCTTTATGGTTATGTTTTTACTTAGTCACTGTTGTCAAAATTCACAGTTTTGGAAATATTGTAGTAAATATACTTGGGGTGGCACTCATGGCAGCAAAAAAGTTTTGGGGAAGTTAGAGCATTTGCTCTAACTTTCTTTGCAACCGTGGCGCGCCTGCCTCGCCTACATATTGTCTTCTTTATTTAATTTACTTGCTCTGTGACAACAATCTAAGAGAGAATAACTATAGGCAGCCAGGTGACACTCCATACAAATGAATTGATTCAAATACCTAATTTCACACAAGCAAAGACGGCCGGCTTGTACTCGTGTACAAGTGGTGTGCGTGTGTGCGTATCGTAAGGTTGACAGCGAGCTGACAGTTGACAGACAGCTTCGCGCCAGAGCTTGAACATAGACATCCAATATCCATGTGACAATTTTCCACTGAAACTACCACCTATTCCGTCCTAACAAATATTTGCTCTTTGTAATTGTCCACTGTTTTCTCTGACTGACATTGGCATGAATAGTGCGCGTACCTTCTTCTTCTTCTTCTTTAATAATGGCGTCTATAATTATAATTTGCCAATGACAACGTTTCTTAGTGATAAAAATTTCTTCATCTACTTCTAATGGCGAAACGCCAATTGACAATGTTAGATTGTTCCCCAAGTTAAAACATGGCTCTCTTCAAAGCCAGTTTCCTGCTCGGGGTCCAAAATAGATGCTGAAAAGTGACTGAAATAACGAAGACTGAATTCACGTGACCTATCCAAGGCGTCTGTTGCCATATCAAAAAATAGAAGAAGAAGAAGCACACCAAACTTTCGCGGGGCATGAGGAGACATGGAATTGTTGCGAGACGAAGAGTGTCGCTTCTTTACGTAGTAATATTCCGTATTCTTTGATATAGGTATGCATTATGATTGCATTAAGCTTTATAAATTGCATTGGACAGTTCCCGCTTGATCTATCCGATACGAGCCGGGAGTGAGTATAAGTGATGCATCGAACACACCTTTCACGCGAAATCAAAGACGTGTTATCGAGAGAAAACACTGGTATTATTATAATATGATATGTAGTTAATGATGTATCCGCATTTTCTAATGATAAACTAACGCATTCGATATACATACAGAGCACTCCATCATTCAGTATATCTATTGTTTTCCAAAGGTTTTTTTTGTGGCAACAAGTAGGTACGACCTATCTGCCTTATTTCCCTATCAAAACTAATGACCTCATATTTTTAAAGCTTATTATATTTCCACAGCTATTGACGAAAAATATACAAATTCAAGTTTTCATTAAAAAACCTTTAATAGAAATATAATCTCTTTAACTACCACGACAGCTGTCAGTTACACATATATTGCTTACAATCTATGTAATCTACAAAGCAAACTAGTTGTGCCCCGCGGTTTCACCCGAGTTAATTTCAGAGTTCCCGCGGGAATTCCGGGATAAAAAGTACCCTATGTGTTAATCTGATGTATAAGCTATATCATTGTAAAGTTTCATTTAAATCCATCCAGTAGTTTTTTCGTGAAAGAGTAACAAACATCCATCCATCCATCCATCCATACATACTTACAAACTTTCGCGTTTATAATATTAGTAGGATTTTATTAGCTGTTCCCTCCAATTTCACCCTCGTTAATTTCAGAGTTCCCGCGGGAATCCCAGCAGAAAAATTATCCTATTTACTTCTCTGTACCCCTGACAACGTATATATGCAAAATTTGATGATTATCGGTTGCGTAGTAAGGCGTCAAAGCGTAGCAAACAAATTCACATTTTGGCTTATTATTTTTTATATATAGACTTGACGACCGATAATAATATAATATTATGTAGTTAATGTTCAAGAAACAGATATTATCAATTAGGTTAATATCAATAATATTTTAAACTTTTCCATAGACTAAGCAAAATAAATGACAATCTAATGCAAAAAACGCGCTTGCAATGCAAATTCTTTTTAGATTTTTCCTATTCCCACCTATAGTTAGTTACTTGTACAAACGACACTAGAAAAATTTATTTATTTATTTATTAGACATAATGTTGTAATGACCTCGCGCGGGTCACACCGCTACCATAACTCACGTCTCCACAACACAAGCAAGCAAACACTCATGCCACAGACTGTTATTACTATACTAGCTCATACGTATGAAACACAGCACAATAGTTTTATCGGTGTCACAAATTCACATAAACAATGTATCGAAACTTTTTTTTTTTAAATAAAAACTTGCTCTCTATATTATCGCCATAGAGAGAAATTTTTCACGCTACGCCGAAACACGACCGTCGCGCTTCGTGCTCGCAGCTGGACTGATTAGCAAAGCAAGGTTTAGTCGAGCAGTGGGCGACTTTATGTCGTCAAAAATAATATAATGTACTAGTTGTGTGTGTGTCTGCGTGTGTGTTTCTAAAATAAAAATAGCCTAAGCTACTCCTTATAACATGAGCTATCCACCAGTGAAAGTCCTGTTAAAATCGGTCCAGCCGTTTCAGAGATTAGCGGGAACAAACAAACAGACAGAGAAAAAAATTTAAAAATTGTTTTAAAATTTTTCTCATATGCATTTAGTCATGTGCATTTAGTGAAAAGCTGTTAATTTGGAATTACAAACAGACACTTCAATTTTATTTATATGTATAGATGTATATAGGTGTACATAGGTGTATAGATGTACGTAATAATTATTATTTATTATCATTTGTCAATATATCTTTTAAAGTTCCTTACCGCTTCGATTCTTATAATAATATTTAGGAAGAAATCTGTAATTGGTCTTACTGCTGTGAATTCATATGTTATATACTTATAGAAGAAAAGAAGAAAAAGAAAATACATTTATTTCAGCACAACACACAAGAAAAAGAAACAAACATCAACAGTGCCTAATCTAAAGAGACATAGATAATATCTCTTGCATGCTCTGCCGAAAGGGTCACCAACTCAGCATTAGCTAGGTGCGGGAACACCTAGCGCTGGTTTTCAGTTGGCAGCCCGCTGTCGCGCACGGACGGGGGTAACAAAAGAAGAGGCAAAGAAAAAAATAATACCATACATATAAATACAAGTACACCAACTAAACATAAAAATATAAAAGACCCATCTATCTGTATCACTGTATGATTTCTTAATAAAATAAAAAATAAATAAATTTCGCTAAACTTAAGTAAATTTACAAAACAAAAAAACACCAAATATTCCTTTTGTTTTAGTAATTTCCTAGTAATAAGTAGTAACGATGTGCGAGGAGATCAACATCGATGCAGGGACAGTGCTGAATTGGCCATCCGTCGTCGTCAGCGAATTTGTACCAGCCGGCCCCCTTAGCCAAGTTGACAATCTGCAATCGTTAACGCCCAGAAAACTGAGAAACGAATCGTCAGGTAGTGCGATGATTGGTCAAGTAAAATCATCCAATCAAAGGTACTGTTTTGTGTGAGCACGTGACAACTGACATAACGATTCGTTCCTTAAGTTTTAAGTAAAAGATTGTCAACTTGACTAAGAGGGCGGGACTCCGGAGGGTGAACAATGTGTCCGATCCGTCCCGCCGGACGCAGGCGGCTAGACCTCTGCGGGGTCTCGATCGAGGGATCATAAACTAAAAAAAAAACGCTTGATCTGCTGAGCAGCTCTGCTGATCTGCGTGAAAGGGTAACAAACAAACAAACTCACATTTGCATTTATAAATAGTAAGGATAAGGATTTTATAGTTAGAATACCATTAAATAAACTTCTACTGACAGAATTCGACCTCCAGTCGTCTAACTAATCACAAAACATCCAAATATGTCGAGCCATTTAATTATATTATTGGGTTCTAAACGATCACCCAGTCAGTAGTCAGAGATCTCATAAACAAGTAGAGTTAATTGCTTTAATTAAACAGTCGTGATTGAGCAAAATTACCAATACCTAATTACAATTAGGCATATCTTAGGTAATAGGATTTTGTATTTTAAGTCACGAATAAAATTGGCTTTGTGCTCGAATCTAGCCGTCCCCGCGGTTTCACCCGCAGTAATTTCGGAGTTCCCGCGGGAATTCTAGGATAAAATCCTTACCTACTAATATGATAATTGCGAAAGTGAGTTTGTTTGTTTGTTACGCATTCACGCCTTAACGGCTCAACGGATCATCATGAAATTTTGCAGGCATGTTTTCAGAGGTAGAGAAGGACATATAGGGTACTTTTATCCCGGAATTACCGCGGGAACTCCGAAATTACCACGGGTGATACCGCGGGGAACAGCCAGTATAGATATAAATGTACCTCATGAATCACTCTATCTATTGGTGCAACCGCATGAAAATCCGTTCAGTAGATTTTGAGTTTATCATGAACAGACAGCGGAGCCACTTTATTTTATAGTACATAGTGTAAAATAAAGATTTGTAATTTTTAACAAAACAATTAAATATAGTTAGTCAAAACAAGATGGCAACAGAAGCGCTGTCATGGCAACGATTTGTTCAATGCACTAGAGCCTAAAAAGCCGTTTCAATCCGCTTACACCCAACAAAACTTTGCATGATATAATAAACATCGTATCAGATCTATAGTTGTGTACAAAAGATGTGTAGATATGACATACCAGGAAATTGCCGAAGAAACAATAAAGAATCGATTAAAGTGTCTATAAGAATATGACTCGATATAAGTAAGCCGTAACTAAATAAACCAAATTAATATTTCAACGATAAGGATATAAAATGTCCTCTGGGAGAACCAAGAACGCTTCCAAGTCTCCTTGAGTTGTGTAAGTATACTTGCCATGAACTAAGTGGTCCCTCGGCGATTGTACCGGCTGGCTTGAGTGTATATTAGGGGACTAAGGGTCAAACAATTCAATTAAAAAGGCCTTTTAACTAATACCCTTGAAGTTTATGTGGTTTATCATATTAATATTATAAACGCGAAAGTTTGAAAGTATGTATGGATGGATGGATGGATGGATGGATGGATGGATGGATGGATGGATGGATGGATGGATGGATGGATGGATGGATATTTGTTACACTTTCACGCAAAAACTACTGAATGGATTTAAATGAAACTTTACAATAATACTTATAGCTTATACATCAGACACACAACACATAGGGTACTTTAACTTTTTATCCCGGAATTCCCGCGGGAACTCTGAAATTAACGCGGGTGAAACCACGGGACACAACTAGTATAGATACCACAAAATGGGTTGGTACGGAACATATAAGACACTTTCCCAGTTCCCTATCCATAATTTAATATTATGAATGCGGAAGTAACTCTTTCTGTCTGTCGCGTTTCACGCCACAACTACTAAACCGATCATCATGAAATTTTAAATAGACCTTATTGTACCAAAGAGAGACAAAATTTCAATTCCCACCAGTGCAACCGGAGGCGACAGTTGAGTTACGAAATAGGTAACGTGCCCTCCGGCCTGAAGATAAATGGACATAGATAAGCAATAGTGTGTTAACCCACACTGGATAAATTTTGAGTAAATCGTGTTTTAAAAGTAGGAGCGCCATTTTGTTCCAACATTTTTATGTTCTATATTTAGTTACATATTTAAACAATGTAATAAGGTAAACACATAATTAAAAAACGTTCTCTAACTCTCAATAAATTGTTCTGGATCAAAAACTTTGTTTTGTGGGTTAACATGTTATTGCTTATCTGCGTCCAAATAGCCCACTCGAATTAGAGGCTAACAGCTGACCTGAATTTAACGGAGCAACGAATAGCCTAAGGCTTCACACTCCACCCGGCAAAGGTTCGCGCGGAGGATTCGAAGCAGCGGAAAACTGGATTAAACGTTGCCGCTTTGACACGAGCCGTTAAGCATCATAGCAAAAAATTGAATGTGGACCAAAATATGTTACTGTTTGTGGAAATTGTGCAGAAGTATTCATACATGGGGAATATCTCCAATGGGGACGTGGACTAGGTACTTTTGAAAATCAAAATTCTAATTAGTCCGTCGGTTAGAAAATGAAAAAACAATAGACACGTATTTTTTGCTTTTTCAAATAAATTAAAATATACAGAGATAAAGCGCATTAAAGTTTAGGGTGAGGGGGTCGTGACGTCACTAACCGCTAAAACCGCCATACAAACTGTCAGAATAGTGACGTCACGCGAAATTTCAACTCAATATATCGCCGTTATTTTTTGATTACGTAAAAAAAGAAAAAATACGTGTCCAATGTTTTTTAATAATCTACAAGACGGACTAAAAAAAAATTTGTCAACATGCCCATTGTGCAGAAGTATTCATTACACGGAGAATATCTCCAATTCGGATTTCGGAGATGTTATGACACACAGTCAGATGGTTTTGGTTTCATTCAAAAATCCGTTCGAAAGAAGTACAAAAACAATAGGCTAGTTTCCTGGGTAAAAAAATCGAAATTCTATTTAGTCCGTCAGTTAGATAATAAAAAAATAAAAGACACGTATTTTTTGCTTTTTTAAAATAATGGAAATTTGCATAGATAAAGCGCATTAAAGTTTAGGGTGGGGGACTCGTGATGTCACAGCTCGCTATAACGTGCGAACAAACTGTAGCGAGGCGTGACGTCATGTGAAATTTCGACTTGATATATCTCCGTTATTTTTTGGTTACATAAAAAATAAAAAAATACGTGTCCAATATTTTTTAATAATCTACAAAACGGACTAAAAAAAAAAATTTAGGAAACTAGCCTATTATTATTATTGACAGTCTGATCTCATTTTACTCGTAAGTCTAATCTGTCGTCTAAAGTCTATGTTAAATGCAAGCAAACCATAGACATAGAGAATCTTAGAGAGAAACATAGAGAAAGCGGATCTTCGGAGTACCGCGCCTTTTTACTATAGATCTACAGAATAGAGATAGGTGGAGTTTTTAGGCGGGAATCTAAAATGGCGGTTCGGTCATTTATTTTCATGTTGATAAAAAAAGGATAAAAATTGATTTTGTTACTACATTAATATAAGGTGCTGTATTGAACAATAGTTTTCACAGTGACGGTTTTTTATGTGCTCAACAAGAATATATTATGACATTTCGAGCTGATTTCTTCAGTTTCCTCCAAGAGCTCCGAGAAAGTTCTTGCAAGCTGTAGTAACTACCGTGGCTTGCAATTTCAAACCGTACAACGAAGCATTTAATTAGAAAACGCATTGATCTAATTAATTTCACTTGAAACTGGCTAAATGCATTATATGCGAAAGTCCATAAAAAAGAAGAATGAATGGAGATAGATATTGACCGCACAGTCGCAGCTGACTCGCTGCGTATCTTTCTAGCTAGCCATTGGTTGACTTTGTGAGGACTGAGGAGTAAGGACGCATTGGCACTACTTACGAAACTTTTATTATTAGCAAGTAATCTATACTAATATTATAAAGAGGTAAGGTTTGTGAGTTTGTGACGTTGTATGGGTAATCTCTTGATCTACTGAACCGATTTTGAAAATTCTTTCACTTATAGAAAGCTACGGTAGTCCTGTCCCGAGTGACATAGGATACTTTTTATCCCGAAATTCCCACGGTAACTCCGAAATTACCGCGGGTGAAACCGCGGGGTAACAGCTATAGTAGAGCAATGTTGTATTATGAGATTTTCCCCCTGAAAATATTATGTGTCAGCCTAAAGTGGCAGCCATATCTTGGCATGGCAGGTGCGCTTGGTAAATTTAAATGCAATACAGCTTAATAACTGTATTATAGTACTACTATTTAATAATAGTACGCCTGTGGTAGAGAAAAGGCACTCACCCGGTCAGAGATTGCCTCCTCCATTTTCCCGCGTTTCAAGCCGGGCGCTCGTATCACGTTCGCCGGTGGCGCCACCACCGTCGGAAGCGCGGCGCCCGCAGTTGCGCCCCCTGCGCTAACCGGTATGAAACCGGCCTCCATTGCAACGTCAACTGCTTAACATCGCCGCTATACGGCAACAGATGGCGCTGTACACCAATTTCTTGACAAATCAATTCCACTATGCAGCATAGTTGGTTTACAACTGAGCAACTATTCTCTTTTTTTTTCTCTTAATTATTATCACTCGATATCAATTCACCGTTTGGACGTATTCATTTGTAAGTCACCAGCCATTCGCAAGGAACTGTATTTACAAAAAAAAAACACTGATTGAGCACTGAAACGGAACGGAATGCGCTATATTTTTTTTTTACACACGAATTTAATTTTTATCACATTTGCACTTTAACCATTATATTTATTCACTGCACACTATCGATAAAAAAAAATTATCGATATATTATAATTATATCACAAATACAGCGGTGCGGCGGTGAGTTATCGACGACGCGACGGCTGTTCTTCTTCTGACGTCTTGTAATAGATTCTCAATTCAAATACGCGTGCTGCGACCACCTAGGTCTCATCGCGCGTCACAGTCGCACTCGCTCGACACATCATATCTGCGAAAGAGACAAACTAATATTTATTGAAAGGACAAATTAATTGACAAAAACATTATTAAAATCGAGACCGGTTTGGTGATAAAATAAATAAGTTATTAGAATAAAGGTACATTTAAAATTTAATCACTTTGAAACTCGAACAGAACACGAAAGAACCTTGATAAAAGACTAGGTAGGTTCTTTTTTTAATACTCATTGAAATAAAGCAAGTACTGTTTTCAGTTGTTTTTTTAAAGTGAATAGGTACATAGTGAATACTTTGTTGGCTTCACGTACGAAAAGGTAGATACAGTAGCTTCCTTCCAAGATTTTTTTGAATCAGTTTTTAGCTCCAGAGATATAGGTACACCCTACACCCTACATTTAATTTAGAAACTTTACTTCTTAATATTAGTGTACCAAAATTATGAAAGCTTATGGGAACTCCAAGCCTCCCACAACTGACCAAATATCTTTCTCACAAATTTCCTAGCGACGATTTCACAGACGCTTGTTAATAGTCGTGTAAATGCTAATGTAATAATACTTTCTCTTTCAATCGAAAGCACCTAAATCGTAGGCTTTGGAAGTTAAGAGCATTATACAAATCGATTTGGGATTTGGAACACTGTAATTTTTTATGTAAATAATAATATTTAAACCGACTTCATGGAGGAGGTTATCAATTCGGATGTTTTTTTATTTTGTATGTTCCGCTATACCTAACCCCGTCATAATTATGTAGACGGATTTTCAAAATTCTTTTTCTTTGTTCGAAAGGGGTATATTCCGAAATGATCCCATTTAAATTTCAGTAACGCACACTTTACATACATACGTAATACGAGCTTTACACACGGGGGGTATGAGCAGTGCTCTCGTACTTTGGATGGAGGGGATCGATCCTCAATGGCGTCTCCGTTAAATACTGTTTGACGTTTCACGAAAATCTATGACGCAAAACGATAGAGTCAAATTTGTTTTCTAACCCAATTAAAACTCGTTACATTTTTGAATTTGTGCGTTGGCTAGCTTTTACTTTTTGTTTGAATTGGTAAAATACGAAAATAGAGTAGGTATATTTTCGTTCTTTTACCCATGGAAGAAGTACACCTCAAGTGCGACCACGAAATACCCTCAACGAATAGTTTAACTACGAAAACCCGACTGACTGTACCACCTATTGTGTTCACGATACATGTGTACCGGGCCACTTTGTATGCTAATGCATTGCCTACGCGCAGTTATGCAACGCGACTCATTCAACTTGGGCGTACAGTCAGAATCAAAAAATATAAACCACTCTATTACTATTGCAATAAGTGCAGACTGTACAGTAGCGTTGCTATATTATCCTTCGCCCACGTTAATTTCGGAGTTCTCGTAAGAATTCCGATATAAAAAGTGTATGTAGGAAGGTATGTCCTTTTCTGTATCCCTCACGTGTATGCAAGATTTTATGATAAATCTGTTGAGTCGTTATGGTGTGAAAGCGTAACAAACAAACAACAAAAACAAACTCACTTTCGCATATGTGTAAGGATATTAATGATATTGTCGTGACAGTTTCGCAATCGGTCCAAGGGAATAGTAGTTATTACCATTTGACATTTGAAGCGTTGATTATACCTACGTCCAACCAAATACCAAGCAAACGGAGTCACCGGCATCAGCGAGTCTACAATGAGTCGATACATCGATAAATCGACTCACTCCATGCTAGCTGACTGTCAAATGTAAAAGGCTGGATCGGTCACCATTAAATTTTGCATACACAGTGTCAGAGGTACAGAGAAGAACATAGGGTACTTTTTATTCCGGAACTCCGAAATGGGGATGTGGACTACTTTTGAAAATCAAAATTCTAATTAGTCCGTCAGTTAGAAAATAAAAAAACAATAGACACGTATTTTTTGCTTTTTCAAATAAATTAAAATATACAGAGATAAAGCGCATTAAAGTTTAGGGTGAGGGGTCGCGGTCATGACGTCACTAACCGCTAAAACCGCCATACGAACTGTCCGAATAGTGACGTCACGCGAAATTTCAACTCAATATATCGCCGTTATTTTTTGATTACGTAAAAAAAGAAAAAATACGTGTGCAATATTTTTTTTTATCTACAAGACGGACTAAAAAATAAAAATTAGTCCACATGCCTATTAACGCGGGAGAAACCGCGGGCGACAGCTGCTAGTTCTCTATATTTTTGAATGGACAATATGACTGGTCATCACGTCATTGTTTACATTGTATTAAAATCGATGGTTACATAATTCTTTACAAGAATTTGGTACCTCATAGTTTTCACTTTATCTAGCGTCACGTTGTTTCTTCTTTCGATCACAGATTTGTAATAACTACCATTACTTGTAAAAGCAAATGCGAGTTTATTTGTTTGTTTTGTCTATGTCTATGTCTATGTCTATGTCTATGTCTATGTCTATGTCTATGTCTATGTCTATGTCTATGTCTATGTCTATGTCTATGTCTATGTCTATGTCTATGTCTATGTCTATGTCTATGTCTATGTCTATGTCTATGTCTATGTCTATGTCTATGTCTATGTCTATGTCTATGTCTATGTCTATGTCTATGTCTATGTCTATGTCTATGTCTATGTCTATGTCTATGTCTATGTCTATGTCTATGTCTATGTCTATGTCTATGTCTATGTCTATGTCTATGTCTATGTCTATGTCTATGTCTATGTCTATGTCTATGTCTATGTCTATGTCTATGTCTATGTCTATGTCTATGTCTATGTCTATGTCTATGTCTATGTCTATGTCTATGTCTATGTCTATGTCTATGTCTATGTCTATGTCTATGTCTATGTCTATGTCTATGTCTATGTCTATGTCTATGTCTATGTCTATGTCTATGTCTATGTCTATGTCTATGTCTATGTCTATGTCTATGTCTATGTCTATGTCTATGTCTATGTCTATGTCTATGTCTATGTCTATGTCTATGTCTATGTCTATGTCTATGTCTATGTCTATGTCTATGTCTATGTCTATGTCTATGTCTATGTCTATGTCTATGTCTATGTCTATGTCTATGTCTATGTCTATGTCTATGTCTATGTCTATGTCTATGTTTGTTACGCTTCGGCTTCACCGATCGTTATTACCTACATACACGTTGTCGGAGCCCTAGGGACATAATATGTACATAGTATACATACTACATACTATTATATCCCGGAATTCCCGCGGGAACCGCGAGAAGCTAGTCCTAATAATATATCGAGTTCGAATATTAGTTTATTGTTTGTTAAGTAATATAAGTAAGGTGTGCTACTGGTTTTTTGGGCAGTTTCTTCTCTCCAGCTATATATAGCATTGAAAATTCGTGAAGGGCAGACATTTTGTGGTTGCTGTCTAATTAAGGGTCAAATTTGAACAAAATTATTATTTTTTGGAATTTTTTTTAAGGAATACATTATTTTTAAACTATTGCCTATTTTTCTTTAATAGCTGGGAACACAGGCTTTAAAATTATGTTTTTTAAAATTATCATTTATTTAGACATATAAATAAAATTGAAGTGTCTGTTTATAATCTCAAATTAACAGCTTTTCGCAAACTGTACGCGAAAGGATTACACATCAAAAAATAATTATTTTTTTTTTTTTCTGTTTGTCTGTTTGTTCCTGCAAATCTCTGAAACGGCTGGACCTATTTTAACGGGACTTTCGTTACACAGTTAGCTGACGTTACAAGGAGAAACTTAGACTACTTTTTACCCCGAAATTCCCGCCGGATCTCTGAAACTAACGCGAGTGAAACCGCGGGGCACAGCTAATGTTTTTGATAAAGAATCGAGAGAGAAAGGCTCGCCTCAAAAAAAAATTTTTTACAACTCACAGTGGGGGTTCTCCGCCCGACATTCTTCAGTTTCTCACGGCAAGGTTAATGCTGTACGAATGAATATTGCATTCATTCATCGATAGCAAATAGCAATGTCAATCTCTTGGAACGGTAAGTTGACAGAGATGTAGGTAACGGGCGCCATCATAAATTACACGTAACAGTAAAACACGAAAAAAAATACTTCAAATTCTCATCATTGTAATAGAACAACATGGAGGTAAAACCCTGTAAGTATGAATCTAAACTAATACTATATGGACGCAGATATGCAATAACATGTTAACCCACAAATTTAAGTTAGAGATTCAGAACGATTTATTGAGAGTTAGGGAACATTTTTTTATTGTGTGTTTACCTTATTACATTGCTTAAATATGTAACTAAATATTTAACATAAAAAATGAAGACACAAAATGGCGCTAAACTTCTAAAGGACGATTTACTCAAAACTTCTCCAGTGTGGGTTAACACACTATTGCTTATCTATGTCCATATAGGGGTAAAGTTTGTAAGTCTTGTACTTATACTGAACAGATTCTAGCAATGGGTATTCTCCAGGGTATGAAAATCAAAATTCTAATTAGTCCGTCAGTTACTATTTATTCATCGCGCACAAAAACATTTATTTATTTATTTATTGGGCTCACAAAACAGGTAACAATCGGAATATTGACTAAAATTATAATACAAAGTTGTAGAGCTAGACTGTTACCACAGACATGACAATGTGGGCACAGCATGGTAAACGAAATTATTAAATAAAAATAAAAAGCTTTTAGGTCTTTAATATAAAACTTAAAGTTATGTTAGTACTGTTAAAATAAAAAATAAAGAAGAAGGAAACGATCAGAGCAGAGAGGAACGTACTGGGATCATGCATTTTTTTATGGTTGCTTTAAAAACGTTATGGACGTGAGTCAAAGATAACAGCAACATCATTAGACATATCGTTGTACAAACGGCACAGTCGCACAATGAGATTGTAGTAAGATGTGTTTGCATTGCATTAAACGCCAAAATTCACACTTTTGAGAATATTGTGAAAACTTGAGATGACAGCTAAAGAAGTTTTTGGAAAGTTAAGGCGTTTTCTCTAGCTTCCTACATGTCCTCGCTAGTTAATTTATTATCTCTGTGGTTTGTTCGGAGTATGAACAACACTCCGCCGACTGTACCCACCGAGAACCGAACCCTGCACTAACCGGGGCGCGACCGAAACAATGCCAGCCGGAACTAATTGCCCGTGAAAATATCGATCTCCAACGATCCGTTCCGGACATAATCGATGGATGGATCTATTAAAATACAGTTTTTAATTTGTGTTAATCTTATTATTATTACTGTCGCCCTAGCGGCTAGTAAAACGCGGGTAAAACCGCGGGGAACAGCTAGTGACGTGAGAGTTCCGTGAAAGCGTAACAAACAAACAAACTCACATTTTGCATTTATCATATTAGTGAGAATAGGTACCTAGTTGTTCCAATAATGTGAGGTCTTGAGGGAATCCCGAAATTCTTGCCGGTGACACCTTGGGCATGAGACAAAACTTTTACGACACTCCCAGGTATGTATATTTCAACCAAATTACACAAAACCTTGACCAATTCACAGATAATATAATAATCCAATCCTACTAATATTATAAACGCGAAAGTTTGTAAGAATGGATGGATGGATGTTTGTTACTTTTTCACGCAGAAACTACTGAATGGATTTAAATGAAACTTTACAATAATATAGGTTATACATCAGATTAACACATAGAGTACTTTTTATCCCGGAATTCCCGCGGGAACTCTGAAATTAACGCGGGTGAAACCGCGGGGCACAACTTAAGTTATACATATACCTAAACCTTACTCAGGAATCACTCTATGGAAACCGCATGAAAATCCGTTCATTAGTTTTTTAGTTTAACGCGAACAAACAGACAGACAGACAGACGCGGCAAAGGACTTTGTTTTATATGTAACTAGGTATGTAATGATTAGTGTAGACAGCGTCGCAGTGTGCATATGCCCTAAATTTTCCAACATCGTTTTAATATTTACCAGACGTGCCTCCAACACGCACGTGTATAGCATAGCTGATAAGCTAGGTAGGTATAGGATATGTAAATTTTATAATATTTTATCTCTGTGCGTATCATTAGTTGAATTCGATTATTATGTTTTATGATTGGTCATTATTAATTACTAGCTCGTACCTACCTACTTTCACTGACTGTGTTCCGAATAATACATTTTTCTTTATATTTGGCACTTTCCAAAGCTTAGGTGAACACAAAGCATCAAGAAAAAAATAATGACTAAATTCTACTTTTTAGTCGATCAATATAAGACGCATATTTTTCCCTTTTTTACGTAATTAAACAAAAATAACGGCGACCGGCGATACATTTGACATTTCGTGTGACGTCACGCCTAGGTACACTTTATACTTAGTTTGACGTCACGAGCCCCCACTCCTAAACTACGCGTTTTATCTACCTAAGAGCAAAAAATACGTGTCTTTTATTTTTTTACTGTCTAACTTACAGAGTCAATGGAGTTTTGATTTTTACACCCCGTCATCATGCCCATTGACCTCATGATCGGTAACGATTTTACTATGAATTTTAAAACAGAAAACGAGCTGCCTATTGTCTCAGGTTATGACAGGA
The DNA here is from genome assembly GCA_907165275.2 of Zygaena filipendulae. Lineage (NCBI taxonomy): Eukaryota > Metazoa > Arthropoda > Insecta > Lepidoptera > Zygaenidae > Zygaena > Zygaena filipendulae. The sequence continues at coordinate 4,237,298 of OU015678.1, read as the reverse complement.
AATGTATAATGAATTAATGATTGCAGTCGGACAACATACGCACGGACATGCAGACGGGGTTGCATATAGAATACTGAACGGGTACAGTCAGAAACGAGGGTGTTGTGCAAAAAATACTTTTATTTGTTTACTAGCGGTTTAACTTGGAATTCCGTGAAAAATGTCATTTTCCATACCCCCGCCGATAACGTGAATGCAAACTGTGATGGTGGTCAGTTGAGTAGGTATGTCGTGATAATTTAACAGACAGTTACATTCGTCTTTTACCTACATATAAAACTAGCTGTCTCCCGAAGTTTCACCCGTGGTAATTTCTAAGTACTCGTAGGAATTCAAGGATAATCTATACGTATAAACCTTCCTCGTTAATCACTCTATGTATCGGTGAAAACCGCATGAAAATCCGTTCAGTAGTTTTTGAGTTTATCGCGTACAGACAGACAGACGCAGCGGACGACTTTTTTATATAAGGATTATTATATTACGTTGGACATAGATAAGCAATAGTGTGTTAACCCACACTGGAGAAATTTTGAGTAAATCGTGTTTTAAAAGTATAGCGTCATTTTGTGTTAACATTTTTTATGTTCAATATTTAGTTACATACTTAAACAATGTAATAAGGTAAACACATAATTAAAAAACGTTTCCTAACTCTCAATAAATCGTTCTCAATCAATAACTTGATTTTGTGGGCTAACATGTTATTGCTTATCTGCGTCCAGTTAGGATATGCTTTAAATCGAGATCAGAGATTCACGTGGAACGATTCTTGGAAATTCGAGTCCTAGGACTTGCTATAGCTGCTCACTCCACTACAACCCGTGAACATGTTATAACATGGAGGTCGACGCACTTTCTAACCGTCCGTCTGCCGTCTCCGCCCGGGTCACCAGCGCACGCCGCGAAGTTTGTGATCTCTAAATAAATGTCAACTATAATTAACTAGCATACGATATGTGGGAAACGACCGGCGCAGATTGTGAATTAATTTTGTCACACTTTTTGACACACCCGCGGTGATTTTCCGGTGCCGGCGCCGATCGGGTGTGTGCCGTTCGTGTTTTAGTTAAAACTAACTGTTCCCGCGGTTTCACTTGCGTTTTTTTTTTCTGAGTTCCCGCCGCATAAAAAGTATACCATGTCCTTCTCTGTACCCCCGTGACGTGTGACACTTCCAACGATTATTATATCGTTATATTTCAACCAATTTACACAAACCATGACAATTGGCTACTTGACTAAGTTTTTTTTTTCAGTCTGTCGCGGTCGTGTAGATTAGTAAAAAATATTGGATACATATTTTTTTTTTACGTAATCCAAAAATAACGGCGATACATTTAATTGAAATTTCGCGTGACGTCACAACCAGGTGCAGTTTGTATGGGGCTTATACTAAATAATGAAGTCACGAGTACCCCATCCTATATTTTAGTGCACTTATCTATGTATATTTTCATTTAATTGAAAAAGCAAGTCGCAAGTCGCGTCTATGTCTGTCTTACAAAGAATGTAAATAAGAAATACAACACCAATATAAATTTGCATCATTGAGATGAGACAGATGAGTGTAACCCCAGGGTTAAAATAAATTTTAATTTATGAAGATTTATCCTATTATTTAATCAATCAAGTGCTACTGGCAATGTTCAAGAAAAGACAGTATAATATACATATAGTGGTGTCACATGGCACTGAAGGGGCGAACCATAGGAATAAATAAAATCATCATAAATAATAGGGTACTTGCATGATTTTTTTTTCAGTCTATTTAAAAGATATATGGCCTACTTAAACAAAGCAAGAAAAAGAAAAAAAATATATGCATAAATTAATTAAATAGAGCGTTCCAAAGTTCCTACTTTAGACTTTACCGCCGAAACGCGGAATGACGTCACTTGTTCAAAATTACGCCTTATTAATCTGTGATAGAAATGTCACTGTCGTATTGACAGGGTCATGTGACACTGACGGACAGATAACTTCAGTATCCAAAAGCGAAATTAAGGTTGAACTGTGTCGATTTACTTTCAAAAGTTCCAGTAAAGAATCAAAATGAATCTTACTAAAAGTATAAAACTTCAGAAAATGGAAAATATGTGTTGACTGTATGGACTTAGTTTCTTTTGCATTCCCTAAAAGAGGTGAATGTTTCAAAAATAAAAGTGACGTCATGTGTCAAGCTTGGCTGTGATTGATGTTTCGTTGCAACGTTCCGTTTCACAAAATTAAAAGTTGAATATTTTGGAAACTATTGAATTTTTTTAGTTAATCTTTCACGATAACGCTTTTCTAAGGCTCTATTTTTGAAATATTGACACAATTTCTTATTATAAATTTCACGGTATAGTTGAAAAAATCTCAAATAAATCTTCCATCGGTGAAGGATTGTGACTGCAAAACTGTACTGTCTGCTAACAGTTCTATGGACAAACAACTGTTGGACTTACATTTCCTTTTAGTTTCGTTTAATTTGTTAACATTTTGTATGCGGGTTTGTAATAAATACAAGGGATTTGGATACTCTGACCTTTAAAGTTTAGGTTTGGTCTATAAGTATAAGTAGATATACAGAAGACACACCTACTATAATTTGTAAGTCTATAACAATGATAGGTGAGCCTTTACTTCGCTGCTAAAAACAGTTTTTGGGTAATTAGTCAACTGCTTCTCAATGGACTTCGTTCTCAACAACAGAACATTGGCATTATCCTTCAATAGGGTACTTGCATGAAATTTATTATAATAAATTGTGTCAATATTTCAAAAATAGAGCCTTAGAAAAGCATTATCGTGCAAGATTTACTAAAAAAATTCAATAGTTTCCAAAATATTCAACTTTTAATTTTGTGAAACGAAACATTGCAACGAAACACCAATCACAGCCAAGCTTGACACATGACGTCACTTTTATTTTTTTAGAAAACATTTACCTCTTTCAGAGAAGGCAAAAGAAACTAAGTGCATACAGTCAACGCATATTTTCTATGTTCTGAATTTTTTTCCTTTAAAATGCATGCATTTTGATACTTTACTGGAACTTTTGGAAGTAACTCGACACAGTTCAACCTTAATTTCGCTTTTGGATATTGAAGTTATCTGTCTGTCAGTGTCACATGACCCTATCAATACGACAGTGACATTTCTATCACAGATTAATAAAGCGTAATTTTGAACAAGTGACGTCATTCCGCGTTTCGGCGGTAAGGTCTAAAGTAGGAACTTTGAAACGCTCTATTTAATTAATTTATGCATATATTTTTTCTTTTTCTTGCTTTGATTAAGTAGGTCATATATCTTTAAAATAGACTGAAAAAAAAAATTCACGCAAGTACCCTGTTATTATTGTCCAATGACAAAACTATCAGAACATAATATCGGAACAAATATTTCATCAAAGCATGTTTTAATAACTGTTTTAAAAAGGATAATTTATGAATAAGGGTGGTACCTATTGCATTTATCAAATATCTTTTTCCAATGTACAGTGTATGAAATAAATTGGACAACTTCATCAAATGTACTGGGAACATTGATGCTGATCAAATATTTATGTCAAAATGTACATTAGACAAAGATATTTCATTTATTTATTTAACAATTCGATAACCCGATTGGTGCAGAGGTCACTATGCCTACCCGCTAATTTATTTATTTATTTATTTAAGCTTATTGCACAACATGGTATAAAAGGCGGACTTAATGCCACAGTGGCATTCTCTACCAGTCAACCTTCACGATGTTCAGAAAGGGTGCTCGGTGGTACTTGAGAGGAGCTAAATATAATTTCCTAGTACAATACAAAATACATACATAATATATAAATTATTGTACATAAAACCAAACTGAGACACAAATGCACAAAGCATACCTACGCACAGCATGCTGCACATTCCGGGTATCTACTGCCTAATCAAGTGGGGGTGGACTTTGTGTGATGAACACAGGGTTCCATTTTCCAGTCTGGGTGTGTTTATATATCTATATAGTATATAAGTAATTCTGTGTAGTATATACCACGTTTTCTTGGTTTCCACGACACAAGCTCATAGCTTAGTGTGGGATCAAGTAGATCTGTGTGTTGTGAAGTGGATTATTATTATTATTAAAATTGATACAAACAGGGACAACATAAAAATGAAAGAAAGTATAAAAGTAATCATGTACAAGGGTCATTTGGCGCTATACGTACAAACTAGGTACCTATTCAGCCTTTCGAAAATCGAAAATCGAAAGTGAAAGAATGTATTAAATGTTTTATTAAACAAAACATTACTGTTAGGGCTTGAGAAACAGAAATCTATACTTTCACCATCTCAACTGCCTACCTACATAAAATTGATTGTTATCTCACCAAATAACTATGGTAACATCCACTTACAAAAAATATCACACGAAAAAAAAAAACGTCGGCAGATTCTTTCTACGGTTGATACCTAAATTATGGGAATTTACGGAGCAAATAACGAAAATTCGACTTACAAAACGAAGTTGTAGGTGTCCCAACATCAGCAATGCGATGAAATCATGCGACAGGTAATATTGTGATAAGGAAAATGTAAATATATTACGAATTTAATCTTTGTCTAAACAGTTTTGCGCGAAGCGAACAATATGGTTGCGTAAACACTATAACACATACGATTATCAAGCTTCGATGAATAATGGACGTTTTCACAATTCTTTTAAAAATAATTGAGCAGTTTCTACTATAAATTGACGATTTTATGAAAATTGGCTACGAGACACCAAAAACCCGACAATCCGCTTTTTGACTGATTGACTCGTTCGGAATTTTGGATTGATCGATTAAAGAACGAATGAATGAACGAATTTGAATGAAAAAATAGGAAAAAATAACTTGATGAGTGAAAGCCGTAGTCCGACTAGGCATGGGATAAACGTGTCCGACCAAGGATTGGATATATCACGTATCCTTCTAGTAAATGATATGTATCCGGATAGCATATCCATATCCGCATCTCACCAATGCATTTCGATGTAAATAACTTCAGAAGAAGAAAAATACTACTGACTTGGCTGTATGGACTTAGCTTTGAAACGGGTCGTGAGAAAAACACGGTTCATAAATTTATAATTTTGTGTAATCAGTACAGAATCTAAGAGTAAGTTTAAATATATACAAAACAATCACTGGCCTTCGCGATCCGTGGTAGACGTAGAGTCCGAAGCTGCAGTGGCGTCGGCCAGGATGCGAAGATCAGGAGGAGGAAGGAACAGGAACAGCAGAAGATAGTTTTCAAGTAAAGATTGTAGATAGGTTGAAGAAAGTAGTTTCGATATCCAAAGAAGGAAGCTGGAATCATTTGTCAACATGAAATTCCTGCCGACAGCCATCCAGGTCTCACGGCACATCACAAAAGACCAGTGAGTGATATAAAAACATTACATGAGACCTGGATCAAGGCTTACAAATATTAAAATATAATGTACAAATAAAACGATTAAATACCTGTTTAGTGAACAGCTTTTTGTAATTTAAGTTGTAGATTTTTTATTATATTATAGCTTGCAGATATTTAAGATTATAATATATTCATTTAATTTATTTAAAAGACAAATCACAGCGTAGTTGCTTTACGCAGCGTGAAAGAATCCGAAAGAGAAACAAAACAATAACGCCGACGCCCAAGAAAAATAAATTTTGAATTTAGATGAAAAAAGAACATACTACCTCCATGGGCGTTAGCACCACGTTACAGCTTCCTTTGCCGGACTTAGCTTCCTTTGCCTTCCCCATTGGAGTAAAAACAAAAAAAATAAAAATGTACAAGCTGTATGAACCTAGAATCCCTTGCCTTTCCCGAAAGAGGAGAATTATATATAAAAAAAATGTCTGTTTCTTCATCACCAGATTCAAAATAAATCTATGTTGTAAGGCGGGATGTCAATCTTATTTAAACGTAATTATTGTAATATAATATTTGACTGTTGCCAAACTAATAATATTTGTAATATCTGTATATTAGTTTGTTGTCATTTATTAGTTTTTAGTCCAATATACCTAAACCTACCTATAATTTACTTTAATAAACCATGATACGGTTTTTGAACACACAGTACATACTACAATCACAGTTATTAATTTTAAAATTTAAATACTATACAGTACACATACTAGCTAAGAAGAAACTCGCAAGCTAGTTGGTGTCTAAATAATTTGTATGGAATTTACTAGCTCTTCTGTCGCTTTAAAGCTAAATTCGATCCATAAACGAAAGGGTGCGTTTACTGCGTATATTTTTAAAGTGCTTTTTTGCTGCTTAAACGACCTCGTCTAGAGCACGTGCTCCGTCTCACATAATCCGTAGAAACTAGAAAGAAACGAATATCTACCAAGTACCAATCTCTCGTAAGTCGTGGGTGGTCGTGGCCACTTGTGGTGACTCGTGACTTGTACCTATTCCAACTCCTTCCGCTAGGAGTCGGTTCGGTTCGCTTCGCTACCTACTCGGTTCGGAAGTCGGTCGGCGTCGCGCGTTGGACTCGGAGTTGCCGGAGTTGGTTGGATATGGGATATGTCGCGGTGTTATCATTCCAACTCCTTCCGCTCGGCTCCGATCGGCGCTCGGTTCGGTTGGTCTCGGAGTGGTCGGAGTTGGTTGGATATAGGATATGAAGGAGTTGTAACAACTCCGCTTCGGGATGCATATCCTAAGATATATACGGGTCCGGAGTTACCCATGTCCGACAGCCGACATAAGTCTAGTCTTTGTGGCAAAAGCTGAAAAAAAATTGTTTTGTAATTTGTATTGCAATTGCACGTAGCTTTTATGCATTATTTACTAGTTTTATCTTAACTCATAAGTATAATTATCAAGGTAAACACGACTTGCAATGGAGGAGGCTAGCGAAAGTACAGTTTCCGAAGAAATCCCACCGGAAACCGAACCAGACAAAATAGAATTTAAGAAGCCTGTATTAGTGGGTCGTGTTGGTAAACTGCCTAAAAAGGCTTTAAATACGACGGAATCGAGGTCTACTGAAGAGAAATCGGAGCAGAAACCTCAAATAAGTCATGAACAGAATCATTCGGAAACCCCGTCCAAGAGTTCTCTGCCGCCCGCAGTTCTCATGAAGGAAATGCTGACGCCAATACCTTACAAAGAACCTAAATGGTCAGGTCTATGTCCTGATGGTAAGAGCTTGAATGTTTAAAGTCTGGTTTTTATTAGAAAACGAAACAAAACTACTACTAAACTAACTACAGAACGTTATAAATATAGAATAGAATAAGAAATAGAATATACCGTAGTACCTTTTTCGCTATGAATTAATGTAGCAAAACTATGCTATCTAATTGGCGACACTGCAAAACTTGATTTGCAAATTCTGTGAAACTGCAAGTATTTTTTATTTGTTCTGCTGTCTGCGGAATTACTTGCAAACTTTATGTAATCATATATTATGTGCTGTTATTTTCTCAATAAAGCACTGAATATTAAATAATGTGTTATTGTGTGATCAAGCCTAGAGGCGTCTCTAGCCCATGTAGTACCGGTGTGCAAAAACATTACCTTAGCGCCTCCTTACTAGGGGGCTTATTTACTAGTAAATACATATACTACAAATACATATAAGAAGAGGTATACAAAATGTATGCAAAGCGGAGCTCTTTTTACGTTGGTCATTGAAAGTGCCGCAGCCGGCCAAGCCAACACACACGCTGAGTGCGGCTACATAGCGAGTAGTGCTCGGCGCCTCCTAGGACCGCTAAACTCTGCACACCCTGCACCATAGGTAAAGACACCTCTGATCAAGCCAATGGTTGCACAGAATCTTTCCAGTATGATATTGTAAACTTGCTACTTTCTGTAATTCTGTAGGATTGCAATTCATAAACTAATAGTTTTATGGTATCACACTCCACTCACTAGTGAAAGACAATAAAAAATCTATCTGTGAGACAAGTTTTTGACGCAGTAGACTTAGACAGTAGTGACTAAATGGCTCAATATCCCATATTTTAAAGTTTTGTTTTAGATCAAAGAAAGACTTGACTCCACGCAGGCCTGGACCTAATTTTAAGATCCCTCTGCATAGCATTTGGGATAACATTACTTAGTAGTTGCTATAACTGCAATATCTGTTTGCATCCTTACTGTTATTGTTCTGAAATCTACGTAATTAATGTGAGTAAAACGGCCGGGAACAACTAGTACTTGATACTGTAACATTTAATTCATTAAAAGTTTTGTTACAGGCTCCGATTATGCATTAGAAGTACTTAAATCAGGTATGATAATGGAAAAGGTTGTGCTGTCCACGAAAGCTTACTACGTATTTGGCAGACTGGCCAACTGTGATGTTGTGTTGGCGCATCCTACCATTTCAAGGTATTTTTATGAAGAGCTTCTGGTTAATTATTTCTATTTGATTTTAGATTTAAAGATACCTATTAATTAATGCTCAATGGCTTATAAATTACTAGTTGTGCCCCGCAGTTTCACCCGCGTTAATTTCAGAGTTCCCGCGGGAATTCCGGGATAAAAGTACCGTATGTGTTAATCTGATGTATAAGCTATATTATTGTAAAGTTTCATTTGAATCCATCCAGTGGTTTTTGCGTGAAAGAGTAACAAACATCCATCCATACATTCTTACAAACTTTCGCGTTTATAATATAGTAAGACTAGCGGTTTTACACGCGTGAGTTTCGGAGATCCTGCGGGTATTCCGAGATAACAGTACATGACAGTACTAAAGGTACGAGTAAACGGCGGGCAAACACGCGAGCCGCGCCTGGCTCCGCTCGTGATTCAGCGCGCCACGCGCTGTTTAAACAACTACGCTCGACGTGGCTCGGCAAAGTTCACACGATCCATCACTTGTCGGTTTTTTCGACACGGATCAAAGGCGCGCGCGCCATTTTCGGCTCGGCTTGTGTTAATACGTGCCGTCTACAGATGGTACAGAGCGCGCGACGAAGGAAGACCCATTTGTGCCGCATCTCCACGGACGGCTCGGCTCGCGTAGGATCGTGCTACCCCGCGTCGTTTAAACGAGCAGGCTTGTGTCCGAATTAAGCCGAGCCGCGCCTACACGGATGGTGCAGCGCGGTGCGACTCGTGTTACAGTGGGCCGTTTAACTGCACCTTAATACTACTCTAAATTTTACATACTACCTACACGTTGTCAAGGGCCTACCCTTGTAGTTTCTGCCGCGTTAATTTCGGGAGTTCCCTTAGAAATTCTGGGATAAAAAGTGGCCTCTGTACCCCTAACAACGTGTATGCAAAATTTCGTGGTGATTGGTTGAGCCGTTTAGCCATGAAAGCGTAATAAACAAAGTAACTCACTCTCAACTCTGAAATTAACTGTTATAACAAATCTATACTAATGTTATAAAGCTGGAGAGTTTGTTTGCTTGAACGCGCTAATAGGAACTGCTGGTCGATATTTCTGTGCAGGTACCATGCAGTGCTTCAGTACAAGGCATTCGTGGAGGAAGGCGAGCCCCCATCCGGCTGGTATTTGTACGACCTGGGCAGCACCCACGGCACATACCTCAACAAAGAGCGGCTGAAGGCGGAGCACTACTGCCGGGTGCGCGTGGGACATCAGATACGCTTCGGGAACAGCACCAGGACTTACATTATGCTGGTGAGTTCACACTGTCACGGTTCAATAGATTTTTGTGTTACGTAATGTACAAACAAATAGACAAAGAAATTATACAAATTGTTGTATATAGTAAAACCTGTGGCCATAATATTAATAACATTATCATTTTACCTATTGTAGGTTTCAGATAATATTCTAGTAACACTTCTTTTACACAAAATATTATCGCTGGCTTCAAACCATAAGCTTTATGCTTCTCATTTGTCCGTTTTCTGGAGTAGCTTGACCCCATGGTCACTTAAAAAGTGCAAATATTCATGACATAATGATACATTTCTTAACGATCATAGATTGTCAACTCGACTTAGAAATGGGCAGATACTAATTGACCAGGAGTTTTATTTCAGAATATAAACTAGTCGAGTTGGAGGAAAAAAGAAGAGAGAGATAGAGATAACTCTCTCACTCTCTTCTTTTCATTTTATTCCACTTTCTTCTTTTCATTTTATTCCATAACTAACTGTTCCCCGCGGTTTCACCCGCGTTAATTTCGGAGTCCCAGCGGGAATTCCGGATTACAATATAGCCTATGTTACTCAGGGATAATGTAGCTTTCTAATGGTAAAAGAATTTTTGAAATCGGTCCAGTAGTTTTTTAGTTAAATCGTAATAAACAAACAAATAAAAAATTAAATCTTTCCTCTTTATAATATTAGTATAGATAAGCTAAATCCTGAATGTTATAACAATCAGGGGCCGGATTTCGATTGCGAGGGCGAATCGGAACTGACAGTGACCGAGATCAAGAGGCGGGCGCAGGAGTTGAAGGCGGAGCGAGACAGGATGATCCGGGAGGCGATGGAGAAGAGGGAGATGGAGAAACTGGAAGAGGAGAGGAAGAGAGAGGAGCAGGGCATCGATTGGGGGATGGGTGAGTGTTTTAAAACAACCTCGAAGTATTTGAAATGGGAGTTTCGATACTATAAGACCTATATCTATACATATAAATAGAATTGGAGTGTTTGTTTGTAATTCCAAAATAACAGTTTTTCACTGAATTCATATTATTGTATATATATATGTACCTATACTTAAATAAAAAATCTATTTAAAAAAACATTGTCAGTCAGTCTCTATGTTCCCGCTAATCTCTAAAATGGCTGGACCGATTTTGACGGGTTTTTCACTGGCAGATAGCCGATGTTACAAGGACTAACTTAGGCTTCTTTTATTTTAGGTAAAATAGTTCCTGCGGGAATTCCGAAACATACGCGGGGCACAGCTAGTTTTTAATGCAAATCTTAGTTTATTTGTTTGTAACGCTTTTGCGCCTTAACTACTCAATAGATCATCACGAAATTTTGCAGACACGTTTTCAGAGATACAGAGAAGGATATAAAGTACTTTTTATTCCGGAATTTTCGCGGGAACTCCGAAATTAACTACGGGTGAAACTGCGGTTTCACCCGAAGAAGAAGATTTTGCAAAGGAAACAGTTTGTTTCATTTGCAAAATTGAAGTGTTTTCGCTTTTGTGTAAATGCAAATTCGACTTTACTCTCATGTAATTACGTCTGGTACTCACCAGGCGAGGACGCGGAGGAGGAGACGGACCTGTCAGAGAACCCGTTCGCGGCGACCGCCAACGAGGAGCTGTACCTGCAGGACCCCAAGAAGACGCTGCGCGGCTACTTCGAGCGGGAGGGCCTCGAGCTGACCTACGACTGCGAGGAGCGCGGCGCGGGCCAGTTCATGTGCAGGTCGGTGGAGGCAAGCCTTACTATAGGCAGGTGACAGGGGTGTGAAAATCAAAATAGCCTATTTGACTAAATTTTTTTTTAGTCCGTCTTGTAGATTCATAAAAAATATTAGACACGTATTTTATCTTATAAAAATAACGAAGATACGTTGAGTCGAAATGTCGCGTGACGTAACAAGCAGGTCCAGTTTCTACCTGCATATGACGTTACGAGCCTTCACATGTTGTCAGGGGTATAGAAAAGAAAATAGGGTACTCTTATCCCAATTTCCCGCAGGAATTGACGTGGGTGAAACCGCGGGGAACAGCTAGTTCTTACATAATAATAATAAACTGTCTATTGAACACCACTGTAAATAAACAAAAAAAAAAAACTATTTTACTACTGAGTGTCACAATCGGCGGTCTTATCGCTCAGAGCGATCTCTTCCAGACATTTATGAGTAGAACAAGCGTATATCTCGCTGTTGCTGTGGCGGGCGCGCGGGGGAAGGGGGAGGTAGCGTCGCTTCTTCATCCCATCCTACTAATATTATAAACGCGAAAGTTTGTAAGAATGGATGGATGTTTGTTACTCTTTCACGCAAAAACTACTGGATGGATTTAAATGAAACTTTACAATAATATAGCTTATACATTAGATTAACACATATGGTACTTCTTATCCCGGAATTCCCGCGGGAACTCTGAAATTAACGCGGGTGAAACCGCAGCAGGGCACAAGTAGTGTAGTAATAATGATACTGTCGTACCTCAGGGTGGAGTTGCCGCTGGACGACGCGGGCGGGCGGCCGCTGCACGCGGAGGTGCTGCACCGCGGCAAGAAGAAGGAGGCGGTGGTCGCGTGCGCGCTCGAGGCGTGTCGCGCGCTCGACCGCGCCGGGCTGCTGCGGCAGGCGCGGCACGGTGGGTGGGGCTGTGTGGCGCTCACAGGGGGCGTTTACAGTGAACCTGTATGGGCATTTACAGTGAGCCTGTATGGGCATTTACAGTGAGCCTGTATGGGCATTTACAGTGCGCCTGTATGGGCATTTACAGTGCGCCTGTATGGGCATTTACAGTGCGCCTGTATGGGCATTTACAGTGCGCCTGTATGGGCATTTACAGTGCGCCTGTATGGGCATTTACAGTGCGCCTGTATGGGCATTTACAGTGCGCCTGTATGGGCATTTACAGTGAGCCTGTATGGGCATTTACAGTGAGCCTGTATGGGCATTTACAGTGCGCCTGTATGGGCATTTACAGTGCGCCTGTATGGGCATTTACAGTGCGCCTGTATGGGCATTTACAGTGCGCCTGTATGGGCATTTACAGTGCGCCTGTATGGGCATTTACAGTGCGCCTGTATGGGCATTTACAGTGAGCCCGTATGGGCGTGGCTACAATGAGCCTGCGGTGGCGTTTACAATGAGCATGTGGGGAGAACGCCTACGATGAGCCTGTGAGGGCGGCTACGTTCGGTTTCGGGCCTTTGCTAATTAATTTGCACCAGATTAGCAGTGCAGCTGATGCTAATGCGAGTTTCCCTTCCCCTGCGGCAGAGTCGCGGCGCCGCAAGGAGCGCGACTGGGGCGCGGAGGACTTCTACGACTCGGACGAGGACACGTTCCTCGACCGCACCGGCAGCGTCGAGCGGAAGCGCGGCCTGCGCATGCGCAGGCACGGCGGGGGCGGCGCGGGGGCGGGGGCGGGCGAGGGGGCAGGGGCGGGGGCGGGGGCGGACCGGCCGCTCACGTACGATGACCTCGTGAGTTTCGGCTTCAGATTTTTTATTATTATATTCAAGTAATATAACTAACTACATTCTTACTACTGATATTATATATCAGTTATGACGCTTTAAAAACGCACAGGTTGGATTCTAGAATTTTAAGTGGGTGTGGATGGTTTAATCAGAAACTAGGTAAGAGAGTAGTGGAAAATGTTTGTAGGATATTTCGAGATAACAAAATAATTAAAACCGACTTCCAAAAAAGCTAAAAATAAAAAGCTAAAAATAACAAAATACCGATTTAATCCAAAAGACAAAAACACACGTAATATTATTATTGGTTTGTGCTACCACTGATCGGTTTGAATTTGGTGACAAGCCCGCTGGTGTCTGCCCACTTGAGTTGTTCTGCTCACGAAGAGCTGGTGGCAGGAGTCGACTTAGCCCATCTACCCCCTCCATATTTGGCTTGTCACCGACTTCATACCGATCAGTGGTAGCACAAACCAATAAATAATATTACGTGTGTTTTTGTCTTTTGGATTAAATCGGTATTTTGTTATTTTTAGCTTTTTTGGAAGTCGGTTTTAATTATTTTGTTAAAAATTTGTTTATTTCTTACTTTTTAGTGAGTCGGTTTGTAATTTATCTAAGTTACAATAGCCTACTGTCAACTGCTCATAACCTTTTACAAAATATTGCTTTTCCCGATGCAGGGGCGTTAATTTTTGAGGAGTTCTGCTGGTACACCATCATCAGTTCCACTTCACCATATACATTATGACGAACATAAATTGTTTAGAAACCACATTAAAGTTAATGAATCGGAATCTGTGAAATACCTATTATTTAGTAGTTTCGATGACCATCTGCGGTCTTCATCATCAGTTCCACTTCTTCAAATTTTACTTTCCAAAAGCAAATAAACGATTTACTATCAAAAATACCCAAATCGCCATGGGTGTGCCTATAAATTTTGAAGAGTTCCCTCGATTTCTCCAAGATCCCACCATCAGATCCTGACTTGGTGACAATGTGACCAATTCGGAAGTATCTCCTTTCAAACAAAAAAACAATTTTCTAAATCGCTCTAACTAGCACCCCTGAAAGACGTATTATTGTTGAGTAGTTCCGATGACCATCTGTGGTCTTCATCATCAGTTCCACTTCCTCAAATTTAGCTTTTCGAAAGCAAATGAACGATTTACTATAAAAAATACCCAAATCGCTATAGGTGTGCCTATAATTTTTGAAGAGTTCCCTCGATTTCACCAAAATCCCATCATCAGATCCCGACTTGGTGGCAATGGGACCTAATTGGGAGTATACCCTTTCAAACAAAAAAAGAATTTTTCAAATCGGTCCAACCGTCTTCGAGTAATCGGTGAACATACATAAAAAAAAAAAAAAAACATACATACAATCGAACATAGAACCTCCTCCTTTTTGGAAGTCGGTTAAAAACTAAAACTATATTATACTTTTTGTAAATAACAAAAAAGTTCTCAGCCGAAAATCGAACCAGTTGATTTTGAAAGACCCATTTACTCTTTAGAAAAATGGTTGCTAAACTATGTATATTATCAGCTAGCGTTTTGTTTTCAGTATTCATATACTATTTTATTAGACAATTGTGTCAAAAATTGACGTTTATTATTTACTAGTTGTCCCACGCGGTTTCACCCGCGATAATGTCGAAGTTCCCGCGGAATCGTTACATACAAACACTGCAAGCCCTTTTTACCCCCTTAGGGTTTGAATGTTCAAAAATCCTTTCTCATCGGATGCCTACGTCATACAAAGAACACACCCTCCAAGTTTCAGGTCTCTACGATCAGCGGTTTAGGCTGTGCGTTGATCCATCAGTCATTCGGAATCAGTCGAATACTGAAACCTTTTGACTCTGTATATTTGAAAAAAAAAAACATTGTTTTTTTTTTAAACATTGGTTTTTTTTTCGATTGCAGCTGAAACAAATATCCGAGATAGAAGCGAAGATATCATCCGAGGAGCGAGCGCTGCAGCGCCTGCGGGACGCGGGGGCGGGGGCGGGGGCGCGGGCGGCGGGGGAGACGGGGGAGGATGCGCTCGACGAGTACATGAGCTCGCTGGGGAGGCAGGGGCAGACCATGGCGCACAAAGCGGACATATCCAAAGCCAAGGTGACCATAAATTGGCTAATTGACTAAATTTTTTTTTTAGTCCTTTGTGTAGATTTTTTTTTCCTTGTATCATGCAATCAGTCAGTGTGACTATAAGCAGATCTGTTGACAGAATAGTAACTTGTAGAGCAACTCTCCTGTGAGAGCTGCTCTAATAATCTTGAATTTTTCGACGTTTTAGTCTAGTATAATAATAACTGGTAATGGGCACGTTGACAAAATTTTTTTTTAGTCCGTCGTGTAGATTAGCAAAAAATATTGGACACGTATTTTTTCTTATTTTACGTAATCAAAAAATAACGGCGATACATTGAGTTGAAATTTCGCGTGACGTCACAACCCGGTGCAGTTTGTACGGGGTTTATACTGAATAATTACGTCACGAGTCACCCGCCCTAAACTTTAATGCGCTTTTTCTATGTTTATTTGCATTTATTTGAAAAGGCAAAAAATTCGTGTCTATTATTTTTTTATTTTCTAACTGACGGAGTAATTAGAATTTTGATTTTCAACGCTGGCGAAAACTCATGAAATTTTCCATACACATTGTCAGGAGGGGTACAGAGACGGACATAGGGCACTTTGTACTCCGGAGTTCCTGCCGGATCTCCGGATTAGTTAAATATCTTAAAACATAACATTATGATTTTTTTGCATAACAGATGTCACTTGTTTGTCTCTTGTTTTATACATGGACGATCAATCCAGTGCTTGGACTTAAACTCGGTTGCCGCCCAGGCGTTTACGGGTTGATTGCTCATCTATACTCTTGTCTAAGGTCTAAAAAATTAAAAAAACATGACCACTGTGTGTAAAACAGATGAGCATACAGAAGTTGAAGGCGGAGCTGTCGCGGGCGCAGCGGCTCGCCGAGGTGGCGCGCCCCGCCGCCGCGCCGCCGCTGCGCAGGCGCGGGGACTCCGCCCCCACAGGCGCCCCCGCCGCCCCCACGGCCGCCCCCGCCGCCCCCGCCCTGCGCGTCGCCAACTCCGTCGTCTACGGCAAGAGGTGAGGCCTCCCAGCGCCAGCTGGGACCGTTATTCACTACTAGCTGCTCCTCGCGGTAATTTCGGAGTTCCCGCGGGAGTTCCGGGTTACAATATAGCCTGTGACACTCGCAAATAATAGTGGCTTTCTATTGATGAAATAATTTTCAAAATCGGTTCAGCAGATCCAGAGATTACCCCATACAACATCACGCTGCCGCCTACATGTCCTCTCTAGTTAATTTAATTTCTCTTTGACTATGACCAGGGCCCTTATTCACTATGACCAACAACATTCCCTGCCCGTAACGCGCGTCCCAAAAACGCAATCCCAAACGTTCTAGATGCCAAAATATTAGAAATTATAATTCTGTATGCCAACAGGAACGATGAAATTGTATTTTTTGGTGTAAAACTTCTTTGATTACGAGGGAAAGACAAATTTCGTGTTGTGGTCACAGTGAATAAGGACCTGTAGAAAACGTAGCAAACTCATATTCGCATTTGCAGTATTAGAATTCAACCAAAAACTACAACAATCAAATTTATTTGACAGAATAAAATTAAAAGAAAACACTGAGAGACGGCCAAAAGCGAGAAAAGAAACAAAGAAGCAAGACGAAGAATTTGTGGAAGAAATGGATTCGGATGAAGAAGAAGCACCGAAGCGAAGTAAAACAGAAGACGTAGAAGATTTAAGAAGAACACAAGACAGCAAACAGAAAGAATCAGTGAAAACTAGTACAGAAGATAAAAGAAGTACAGAAAGTGCAGAGATAAAAGAAGGAAATACAAAAGTTTTAGAGAAAAAAGAAGGAAGTACAGAAAGTGCTGAGAAAAAAGAAGGAAATACAAAAGTTTCAGAGAAACGAGAAGGAAATATAAAAGTTTTAGAGAAACAAGAAGGAAATACTCAAGTTGTAGAGAAAAGAGAAGTGAATAGAGTGTTCGGTCCAATGCGACCGCCGGATGATTATGTGATACCAGAAGATTATTACAACGACACGGGCAGAGACTTGCCGGAAATAATGGAAGAAGATATAGTTTAAGGGTAAATAAATAAATTAATTAATAAAAATAAATTATTCAAATGAATCAAGTTTATTATGTGGTTTGATTACAACTTTTGCATTCTTGACAGAGAATCATCAAGAGTGAGCTCTTGATGATTCTCTGTCTTCTTTTGTGACGGTTAGATATTGCAAGTTCCCGGGCAATTTTGAAACTCTCGGGTTACAAGATTACAGACTGTTATTTCAACAAATTTTAGATTATAAAAGAAAAGATTTAATTTTTTGGTCTGTTTTTGAGTTTGGTTTTGAATAAACTCAAAACCGGCTTCACTGATTTTAAAAATTCTTTAATTGACAGGAAGCTAGTGTCGATGAATGATCCGAGGGTTTTACGGAATCCTCGCGGGGGATTACAGATATATTCAAAACTGTTCCCTGCGTTTCACCCACTGTAATTATGGAGTTCCCGCGGGATTTCCGGGACAAAAACTCCCGGACAACGTGGGTGCAAAAATTCATGAGCCGTTGAGACGTGAAAGCGTTACAAGCTGTCCCGCGCGGTTTCACCCGCGATAATTTCGAAGTTCCATACAAACTTTGCAACCCCTTTTCATCCCCTTAGGGGTTGAATTTTCAGAAATCCTTCTTATCGGATGCCTACGTCATACAAAGAACACACCCTCCAAGTTTCAGGTCTCTACGATCAGCGGTTAGTGATGGATCAGCGATTGCGTTGATCCATAAATCATTCAGGACAAAGCATTTTATATGTATAGATAAGGATAAATGAATAAAAAACAAATAGCGATTTACTTTTAACAAATAATTTATTTAATAATATCACTTACATATTAAAAAATGTACAGGACTACATCATGATTGTAGCAAGTGTCCGCTTACAACTAAAAAAAAAACCGGTAATTTTCTATGAAAACCGGCTACTTTTTTTAAAAACGTCTGATACCGTTCGTTCACTTTTTTGTTGTAAATCAATAGCTATAACCATTTGTCTATTTCGTTTCAACCAAAAATTGCCAATTAATTGAAACTGGCAATAAAGGAGTAGAAATGATATTTTTGTATAGAAATCGCGTCTACATAGTAAAAAAAGAGCGGTTTTATCGAAAAAAAAACCGGTTAATGTCGCTAACGGTGTGTTTATCGGTCAATCTCCCCGAACACAACGTCCAGGGTGCCGATAATGGCCACGATGTCCGCCAACATTGAGTTTCTGCCGATTTTTTCTAATGCTGCCAAGTGAGCGAAGCCGGGCGCCTTTATCTTACATCTGTGAATGTCATACACAAGTTATTAATTAGTAATATTAATAATAATAACACTAGGTCTAGGTTTTTTATAATATATACTATTTTGTAAATTTATACTGTAAAAAACCTAAATTTAAGATCAATAAATGAATAATAATAATATACACACCGGCAGAATTAGCGGAACATAAAAAGGCAGAGTATAGAAATAATTACGTATATATTAAAACAAATAATAATTAGACGTGAAGTAATAAATTAATATACATCTTTTAACACTTTAAAAGTTTGTAATTAAATTTTATTTAGAATAATAATAAAAAAAACACTTTTTCTCTAATTTGTGGGCACACAAATAATGTTGCAAATTAACGATTACTGTGATTTTAACACTAAATTAATGAACGATTAATAACGTGTGTTTCCCCTTCGTGATTCCACTTTTATTTGCAACATTGTCTGTGTTCTCACAAACTAGAAACTTATTTGTTTTTTTTTTATTTTGATTACTTTTAATAAAATTTAACTAAAAACTTCTTAAAATCGATGTTAAAAGATGTATATTAGTTTATTACTTCATGCCTGATAATAATTTGTTTTAATATATATACGTAATTATTTCTATACTCTGCCTTTTTATGTTCCGCTAATTCTGCCGGTGTGTATAGTTTATTCGTCTCCACAAAATTACAGAAAGTAGGCAATAGTAGGCCATCATGCCTCCCCGCTAATTAAGAGGTTCCGAATTCGATCCCCGGTGGGGGTGGAGATTGTGTGAAATTTTGCATACTCCACGTTGACGATATAGGGTATTTTAATCCCGGAATTCCTGCGGGAACTCCGAAATAGAGATGTTGACGACTTTTGTAAATCAAAATTCTAATTAATCTGTCAGTTAGAAAATAAAAAACGAATGGATACGTATTTTTTGCTTTTCCAAATAAATGAAAATATACAGAGATATTAGGGTGGGGGCTCGTGATGTCACTACCGCTATAAGCTGCCATACATACTGCACCGGTTAGTGAGTTAGTGACGTCACGCGAAATTTCAACTCAATGTATCGCCGTTATTTTTTGATTACGTAAAAAAAGAAAAAAACGTCCAATATTTTTTTATAATCTACAAGACGGACTAAAAAAAAATTTAGTCCACATGCCCATTACTAGTTATTATTATACCAGCTGTGCCCCTCGGTAATTTCGGAGTTCCCGTGGGACTTCCGGGATAAAAAGTACCCTATGTCCTTCTCTGTACCCCTGATAGCGTTCACGCCAAATTTCATCTTTTTTTTTTATGTCATAGGGGGCAAACGGGCAAGTGGTACACCTGATGGTAAGTGATTACCGCCGCCCATGGACATCTGCAATACCAGAAGGCGTGCAGGTGCGTTGCCGACCTGGAATGGGGATGGGAACTGGCTTTCAAGTGGGGCTGCCGGAACACACCGTTAGGTGCTTGGCGACAGATTTGCAACTTGAAATCTAATCTAATCTAAATCCGTTCAACCGTTTTTGCGTGATTGAGTAACAAACATCCACACTTTCACATCCTACTAATATTATAAACGCGAAAGTTTGTATGTATGGATGGATGGACGGATGTTTGTTACTCTTTCACGCAAAAATTACTCGATGGATTTAAATGAAACTTTACAATAATATAGCTTATACATCAGATTTACACATAGGGTATTTTTTAATTCGGAATTCCCGCGGGAACTCTGAAATTAACGCGGGTGAAACCGCGGGGCACAACTAATTTACAATAGTAGGATGTATGTCCTTCTCTGTACCCCTGACAGCGTGCACGCCAAATTTCATCCAAATCCGTTCAGCCGTTTTTGCGCGATTGAGTAACAAACATCCACACTTTTAGTAGGATTAGTACGGATTATATGAGCGGTGCACTGACCTGTAGGGCTTGGAGCCGCCGTCCGCCACCAAGTAGACGCCGAACTCGCCCTTGGGCGCCTCGATGGCGGTGTAGGTGGCGCCCGGCGGCACCTGGTAGCCCTGCGTGAACAGCTTGAAGTGGTGGATGAGCGCCTCCATCGACGTCTGCGCGAGTGCGGCGGGAGGGGGAGAAACAAAACGATTAATTGGCATTTGAAAAAAAATCTCTATACTAATATTATAAAGAGCAAAAGTTTGTGAGTTTGTGACGTTGTAGAGGTAATCTGGATCTACTACTGAACAGATTTTGAAAATTCTTTCTTTTGTAGGAGGCTACAGTGATTCTGAGTGTCATAGGGTACTTTTTATTCAGGAACTCCCGCGGAAACTCCGAAATCATCGCGGGTGAAACCGCGGGGGTCAGTTGGTCTGTATATATGAGGCGTCATACTGCAGTCAGTCTGCGTCTGCAATCCTAACTAATATTATAAATGCGAAAGTGTTTATTAGGTTTTCACGGCTTAACGGCTCCACCGATCACCATAAAATATTTTATACACGTTGGCAGGGGTACTTTTGTCTTTTTATCCTGGAATTCCCGCGGGTGAAACCGCGGGCGACAGCTAGTCAGCATACACGTGTCATGGGGCGCCGTTGCGCAATCAACGTATATGTATCACGGTTCCCGGCCCCACCTTCATCTCCTCGCGCGAGGGCGGCGTCAGCTTGGCGTCGTCCGTCTTCACCTCCCCGGGCGGCATCTGGTTGAGGCACTGCTCGATGATCCGCAGCGACTGGCGCATCTCCTCCACTCGGCACAGGTACCTGACGACGAAGACGACGTTATAGCAAAGAACGAAGATTGTAATAAACAAGCGACACTCTCCGCCTCCCACCGATTTCATATGCCTCCTCATACCCCGCGAAAGTTTCTTGGTAAATGTGTGTATCTGTGTATGTGTGTGCGCGTGTGTGTGTGTGTATCTCTCTGTATGTGTCTCTGTGTGTGTATCTCTCTGTATGCGTGTGTGTGTGTATGTGCGTCCGTGAGTGTATTAGTGTCGTGTATGCGTGCGTACGTGCGTGTGTGTGTATCTCTCTGTATGTGTTTATATGCGTGCTTGAGTGTATTAGTGTCATGTATGCGTGCGTGTGTGTATTAGTGACTGGTGTGCGTGTGTGCGTGTGTGTGTGTGTGTGCGAGCGTGTGTGTGTGTAAGTGTGTGCGTGTGTGTGTGTAAGTGTGTGCGTGTGTGTGTGTAAGTGTGTGCGTGTCGCGCTATACCTGTCGTAGCAGTCGCCGTGCGTGCCGATGGGCACGTCGAACTCGACGAGGTGGTACGCGTCGTAGGGCTGCGTCTTGCGCAGGTCCCACTTGATGCCCGAGCCGCGCAGCATCACGCCGCTGCCGGGACACACGTAGTGGAGATTTCATAATCAAAAACAATATTAGTGTTTGAGATTCTCTATTCGGTGATATCGAAAAGTTCTGTAGCAGTTTACCACCCAATCCACTTCCCACTCGACCCTGAGACGCCCGATTTTCCAAATATAAAAGACTAGCTGTCCCGCGCGGTTTCACTCGCGATAATTTCGAAGTTCCCGCGGGAATTCCGGGGTAAAATATAGCCTATGTTACTCAGGGATAATGTAGATTTCTAACAGAGAAAACGATTATACTGTAGTTTTTGAGTTAAATCGTAACAAACAAACAAAAAATCAAATCTTTCCTCTTTAAAATATTAGTATAGAAAAAAAAATACAATATATCTATTTCAATAGAAAGATAATAGTAATATAAATAGTAGATATATTAAAATTTGAGATACATGTTAACATAGAAATACACATGAAACAATTCGCGCCAACTTTGGATTGATTGAGCGTTCGGATAAGCTAAGTCAGCGCTCTTATTAATGAGGGTTCGGATAATCAAGGTTCTACCGTATTATAAGAGATTAAGGATAGTCACCTGAACCCGTAGTTGAGGGCGTCCTGCGCGGAGACCACGCCGATGTCCTTGGTGCGCTGCACCCATATGCGGTTGGTGGTGAGGACGTCCTCGACCTCGTCCAGCCGCTCCGTGAACTTGGAGGCGAACTCGTATATGTCATCCATCAGTCCCAGGGGCATGTCCTGACGGAGGGGGATGTAATCGATTGATTGATAATAATAATTAGCATAATAATAAAATCTCAAGAGCAGCAAATAGACAAAATGTAGACGACGTAGGTTTAGTGAGTTTAAAGTTTGTGTATTTTTAACCGACAAAAAAAAAAGGAATTTAAATGTACCTACATTCACGATGACTCGAAGATGGTTGGATCAATTTGGAAAATTCTATTTTTGTTCAGTCAGTGTACAGCGGTCAATGTATAGGGGTCAGTGTAAAGGGTCAGAGTACAGCAGTCAGTGTAAAGGGGTCAGAGTACAGCAGTCAGTGTAAAGGGGTCAGAGTACAGCAGTCAGTGTAAAGAGATCAGTGTACAGCAGTCAGTGTAAAGAGATCAGTGTACAGCAGTCAGTGTAAAGGGGCAGTCACAGTGGTCAGTGGACAGTGGTCAGTAGCCACTCACGAGCGCGACCCCGCCGGGACGGATGTACGCGGCGTGCATCCTGGCGCCGCTGACGCGCTCGTAGAACTCCATCATCTTCTCGCGCTCCTCGAACAGCCAGAAGAAGGGAGTGAGCGCGCCCACGTCCAGCGCGTGCGTGCCCACCGCCATTATGTGGTTCAGCAGACGAGTTATCTCCGCGAACAGCGCTGTAATGGTCAAGTCATTAGATCATCAGCTTTATTAAACTCTTTCGAGAGAGGGAAATTCAAGTAAAAATAGTCCGACAAACAGCAGCAAAACCCCACCCTGCTATCGCTTCTAGGCTCGCCACTACATCGTGGCTGGGCGCGGGGTAGCACGCAGTTGTCGGAGGGTGGAGTTTCGTTTCTTTACTTAGTCTACACTCTATAGGTTATGTACGAAACAAAGTTCACGCACTCCTTATGTACTTGGCTCGGAGTGGTATGTCGATGTTTAGCAGCTTCTCCACCGCCAAGCTGTAGCACTGCTCGTTGCACATCATGGACACATAGTCCAGCCGGTCGAAGTATGGCAGGGCTTGGGTGTATGTTTTATATTCAATCAGCTTCTCTGTGCCCCGGTGCAGCAGGCCAATGTGCGGGTCGGCGGCGCGCACCGTCTGCAACGTGACCACAACTGTTAGAGCACCCTGATTCTAAACATGTTTGCATAACAATAATGCCTAAAAAAGCATCTTCGTCGATTACCTCTCCATCTAATTCAAGAACAAGACGTAGCACACCGTGGGCGGCTGGGTGCTGCGGTCCAAAGTTTAGGATCATGTTACGAACTTGTTTTTCAACCGGAGGAATAACACCTGGAAAATTAAAAATAGAACCATAATGGCTGCATGAACCCGCATGTCACCTTTTACAGACCTATACCATCACACAAATGCTACTCGCTAAAAACAATCATATTATTAAATTATATTATGATATTGAC
The DNA here is from genome assembly GCA_907165275.2 of Zygaena filipendulae. Classification (NCBI taxonomy): domain Eukaryota; kingdom Metazoa; phylum Arthropoda; class Insecta; order Lepidoptera; family Zygaenidae; genus Zygaena; species Zygaena filipendulae. Next base: position 4,213,396 of record OU015678.1, on the reverse strand, counting down.
ATATTGGATAAATATTTAAGACAATAAAAATAATGTATAATTGGATAATAATCTTGACAAATGCAGGTATACAAGATCCATAAAGATGAAAGAAAGGTAGTTTTGTTTTGCTTGAACAAAATCGTCCCTCTATGAGTGGATCAACATAAGAATAATATTAAGCCTTTAATTACTGACCAAGTGTGAACATAATAGGCTACTTGCATGAAATTTACTATAAGAAATTGTGTCAATATTAAAAAATAGAGCCTTAGAAAAGTGTTATCATGAAAGATTTACTAAAAAAAATTCAAAAGTTTCCAAAATATTCAACTTTTAATTTTGTGAAACGGAACGTTGAAACAAAACACCAATCACAGCCACGCTTAACACATGACGTCACTTTTATTTTTTTAGGAAACATTTACCTCTTTCAGAGGAGGCAAAAGAAACTAAGTGCATACAGTCATCGCATATATTCTATTTTCTGAAGTTTATTACTTTACTTTTATTACTTTACTGGAACTTTTGGAAGTAACTTGACACAGTTCAACCTTAATTTCGCTTTCGGATATTGAAGTTATCTGTCTGTCAGTGTCACATGACCCTGTCAATACAACAGTGGCATTTCTATCACAGATTAATAAGGCATAATTTTGAACTAGTGACGTCATTCCGCGTTTCGGCAGTAAGGCCTAAAGTAGGAACTTTAAAACGCTCTATTTAATTAATTTATGCATATATTTCTTTTTTTTTCTTGCTTTATTTAAGTAGGCCATATATCTTTAAAATAGACTGAAAAAAAAACATGCAAGTACCCTATTACAAATTATTTCAATTTTTATTTATTACCAGCTGTTCCCGCAGTTTCACCCATGGAAATTTCGAAGATGCCGCAAGAGTTCCGGGATACAAAGTACCCTATGTTCTTTTCTGTATCCCTGACAATATATATACAAAATTTCATGAGATTTCACTGGCATTGATTTCACGGTTCCCATGGGAATTCCGGGGCAAAAAGTACCCTATGTCCTTCTTTGTACCTCTGACAAAAGTGTTTTCAAAACTTCATGATGATTGGTTGAGCCGTTAAGGCGTGAAAGCGTAACAGACAGACAGACAGAGTTACTTTCGCATTTATAATATTAGTAGGGTCTTTTTCTTATATCTAGTTGTGTGCACGTCAGTCCAGAGTAGATACTGAGTCAGTGTATCCTATAGACACATAGGCCTCCTCTAATACTTTGCACGTTTTTCTGTCCTTAGCCAAAAAAGTCCAGTGGTTGAGTGAACCACAACCAGTGTTCAAAAACACCACAACAACCAACTACTTCCAGACTTACTGTTATAAGGTGGGTGTTTCATCAATGCAGTTATCCCTTCAGGAAATATCACTGCGCCCTCAAATTGTTTTACATATTCAGCGTCTGGAAACCACTTGTGACCGTGTCTTTGGGAACTGAAAGATTTCGATAAGGTTTACTATTAACATTGCAAAAATACTAAAATGTCCTATAGAAGAATAAAACAAATTCTTTGTGTCCTCATTTTTATGGATAGTCGGGTTTCTTTATTGAAAAAAAAAACGCTTAGTAGGTAACTAAATAAGTTTTGACATATTTTGCACACTGTAACTGTACTAAATTACATAATTTGATTCATAACGTATCTGGGTATTTGTGCAGCACAATTTGGATTCAACAATTAAAACACTTACTTTACATTGCAAATAGCCGGTAAATTATTTAATACGACTTTAGTTTGGCCTAAATTTGGAGATTTTCGTAACAAAACATTCAGCAACGATGCCATTTTTTCGATTAGTTCACAAATTAATTAGACTTATGATTAGTTTAGTTTTTTTTTTTAATCACAAACTACTTTGCGTGAATCGTCATTCAGAGCACAAATTAACTAGACATCCACGGGGCACGCAGAGTGCAGATTGCCAGATCATACAGACTACGAATACTTGGACTACACGGCTCAGAAGAATATTAACTGGTTATTGTTCTGAGGACTACAGGCAAAAATCAATGGCTACAACACAAAAAAAATAAGACTTCAGTAGAATTCGCGATTCTGTAAATTGAATATTTTTACCAAAACTTGAGAGGCGGTAAAAAAGTGACCTTAAATTAAAAGTTGAATATTTTGGATCTTTTACGATAATGCTCTATTTTTGAAATATTGACACAACGCCTTAATATAAATTTCATGCAAGTAACCTATGTGGATGTTTGGATGTTTATTACTCAATCACGCTAAAACGGCTGAACGGATTTGGAAAAAAATTGGCATGCACGTTGTCAGGGGTACAGAGAAGGATATAGAGTACTTTCTACTCCGAACTCCGAAATTACCGCGGGTGAAACCACGGGGCACAGCTAGTGTTTATTTAAAAATGTTGTATAATTTGCAAATTGTAATAAGCAGAGTGTGAAACCAGTACTTAAAGTTCTAAAGATTGTTAGAGTACGGCATGGTAATAAAGAAGAAGAAAATGCATCTCACAAATGCAGTAATGTAAACAAGAAAATATTTATCTAACTTGGTTGTATGGACATAGATTCTTTTGCTTATCCCGAAATGTTTAAAAAAATTGAGTTTTTTCCGAGTTTTTCATTCTCCATCTACGCCGTGTCTATTGTCAGAAGTGAAAAAAATATCGACATATCGATGTATCGATATTTGTAAACATATCAGTATCGACGTCGATATATCGAGGAAAAAAATATCGATATAGTGACCATTTTGTACTTTTAAAATTAGCAGTAACTTCACAGTTGAACTTAATAGGACGCTTTCTGGGAAGTTGTAAAGCAAAACGACATCCTCCCCACGAACGCCCCATTTCATCTTATTGCACTGTTTCCACATTTTGTTTATCACTAAAGGATCATTATTATTCTAAATCCACCACTTGCACACAATACACGTTGTATGAGATAGTGTGAGCTATTAATAGTTGAAATTTCAACCGCTAGATGTTATGACTCATGATCCAATCGGTCAGTTCCCAAATCCAAATACAGTTACTTTATTACGTTCGTTCCTATCTTTTACAGTTTTGGATTCTTACTTACGTTAAATAAAAAAATATCGTTTTTGTTTTGTTTTCGATATTGGATATTTTGAATCGATATATCGGATAAAAATATATCATCGGCTAAAATATCGATATATTGGATAAAAAATATCTATATATCGATCCTTTTTAACAACCCTATCGGCTATCGCTATTTACCATGGGTTTACCTCCTTTGTTGGTAGGTACTTTTTTTTGTCATGGCGTCGCGCGGTTTGCGCATTTTGCCAGTTTCAAGGTAGGTATTCGATGTTAAGCATAAAAACGATGTGGATTCGGAATTTTGGATACCTACGTACCGTAGACGGATTCTCCGTCCACGCTACGTACCTACCAAAGAGTTTTCAAACTTCAAAGCAGTGTTGCCAGAGCTGGAGGAGTTTCTGGTGATTTGGTGAAAAACTTTTAGAATATTCAAAAACTGGTGATTTTTTATAGTACATTGTTATCCAAGGGGTGAAAGTAACTCATTTAGTGCCGAGACGGGGTTTGGCGCCCGAGCGTAGCGAGGGCGCCAATAGTTCGAGGCACTAAATAAGTTACTTTCTCCCGAGGGTAACACTGTGCTTTTCATTACGAATGCAAGGAAAGTCAAAATAAAAATAGGAATTAGCTAAAGAAAAAATGAGTGAAGATCGGATAGACGCTTGACACTTTCCCACCTATTTCTTTTTCTTTGGCCGGCTAGCTATTCAGCCAGTATTTTTTATTTACATTGTGGCGACCTAAAAAAATATTTTCTTTAATTATTAAGTATTAATTAAAGAAAATAAAAAAAATATAAATAGGAATTAGCTTAAGAAAAAGTGAGTGAATTTTATTTTAATTAATACCTACTTAAACTTTACGTTATTTCAATTTTACATCGCGCTGGCTGTATAGAAAGTTGAAACATGGTTCAATATAAATGTGAAAATAGACCTAGTTTTTTTTTAATAATTTGACAGTTGTCAGTTGAAAGCGATTCTCCCTAGGGCTGAAAAGGGTTACTTTCAACCCGCTTCTCAGGCAACTTCAGACCTACTTTCCGAGTATGAGTAATGAAAAATATATGTAATAAGTAGGCAGTACAATTTTTATTATTTTTTCTAATCTCACTGTTGACGTTGGACAATTCACCTGTCCTGAGAAAAAGTGCAGCTGCTATATATTAAAACAAATAACAAAAATAAACATACAAAGTACAAATATGGAAAACTTTTGTTGTGTGGAGTATGTTATGTTGTTAGTTGGTTTTGTTATTAATTTGTTGATTTTCTGCTAACCAAAGATTTTTATAAGTAGGAATTCTACTATTGATTATTATTGATTTGTACAGAAGGGCAATCAGCCCATCTATTTTTATGGTTTGCTCATGAACAAGAAATATTTATTTTTGTGTTTTTTAAATTATGCTGCAAGAAAAAATAATTCGAATCAGTTTATTTTCCGGGAAAATATAAAACGATTTGAAAAAAAAATCTCTGATTAAAATGTCAAATATATTTTAGTTATCAGTTATCTGTAGATGAAGCCTCCTATAACGTTGCCAGTTGCCACATAATATTATAAGCACAGCCCCAAATATTTATTTTTTCCTTTGAAAATTATCAAAATTATCTCAAATTAATTACCTTACATTGTGCCATGCGACCATATTAATACATAGAATTGAACTTCATTCTGTCTTTCCAAAAATTTTGAGTAAGGGGAAAAAAAAAATTGGTGATTTCTTGGATCATCATTTGGTGAAATTCCATTTTTCCCTCTGGCAACCCTGACGCCTTTGTCACCTGTATCCATGGCCGTTAAATAAATAAAAAAAAAAAAAAAAAGACGCCTTTGTCATTCATCTTGAATTTCTTCATTCTTGTTTTAGAGCTATATGCTTATGTTACTCTTTGTTTTAGAGTTACTACCGTGTGGTAGTTTATTTTGTTTAGCTTTTCGCAAACGCGCAACGGACACACTACCTACGTGGGGTTTTGTTACGTTTTCGTCATTTGTTAGATTATCTTGAATTCTAGCTAGTAGCTGTAAATTGAAAGCCTTTCGTCTTGTAGATAGTAACGTTGATCTAAAAGTTCACCCTCAAGAATAAAACCAGTGCAGTCAAAACTAAAAAAATGACCACGCCTGCTGAGGAGAACATCGAAATCGTGAGTATATTTGTAGAATCCCTAGTCAATACAAGTTAAAATAGTCTTATTCTAACGCGCTACCAACTCCATGCCATGAGATCTTCGTACTCTCGTGGCGGAATGTAGTTTGGTAGCTGGCAGAGCTTATGTTTGTGGGTACACTATCAATAAGTACAATATCCATTTTGTCTAATGGAGATGATTTAATATGTGTTGTTTACTCTGAAGGGTTGCAGGTTATGAGCCTGTTTTCATGACTATAGAACTACAATATCGTAAATATGTGCAATTTTGTATAAAATTGGTGTAGCAAGTGTTGTTTTCATCTTTGATTCGTGTCGAGTGTAGCAAGCATACACTGGCAAGTGGCAGACATGGTACAATAAGACTGTACTGTTATAAATGTGCAACTCACTGGAACCTTTGAAAGTATCTATGTTAGATGGCAGCTATGGACGCGACACCTTCGCACCTTGTACCATCATTTTTATTATTCGTCATTATACTTATTATACAGTCCACTACACAGTTTATTCATTTCTTAGGCGTTAGGATCCTGCGCATCCTTAGTTGAGGACTAAGGCTACCAACAGCTATTCCCCTAATATAAGTATGTGAGCTGTTCCCTGCGGTTTTAACCACGTTAATTTCGGAGATCCTATGGGAGTTCTGGAATAAAAGTATCCTATATAATTTTTTTATGTACTCTAAAATTTCACGAAGTTTCACCAGTGTCAATTTCAGAGTTCCCATGAAAATTCCTGGATAAAAAGTGACCTATGTCCTTTTCTGTACCCCTGGCAACATGTATGCAAAATTTTATGATGATTGGTTAAGCCCTTAAAGCGTGACAGCATACCAGACCGATAGTTATTTTCACATTTAATTTTATAATATTACCAGGCTGCAGGACTATTTGAGTTAAAATAACTGTGTGTGTGTGACTTTTCTCAGGATTGGGGTAATGAGAGGTTAAAAAGGGCCCAACGGTCGGTGGAAGCCAACGTTTACGATGTGGATTCATGGTCACTACTCATCAGAGAGGCTCAGACGAGGCCTATCAATGAAGTGCGGTCGATGTACGAAAAGCTGATCGTTGCTTTTCCCACTACAGGCCGGTACTGGAAGATTTACATTGAACAGGAGGTTGGTTGTTCTATATTTATTACTAGTTGTTCAATGTGATTTCACCCATATTAATTTCGGATTTCCTATGAGAATTTCGGGAAAAAAGTATTCCTGACAATGTGTATGTAAAATATCATGATGATTGTTTGAGTAGCTAAGCAAAGTTTTAGTTATGTGAAAAAATAACAAACGAGTGTGCCTAGTGGTAAGAACCTGACTGCTACATCAGGTGCTGCAGATTCGATCTCATCATCAGGGTAAAAATTTATGTGATGAATGGAATAAAAAGCAAAAGTATAAAGGTCCATTTATATCTACAGACATTGAGCATGCCAGACACGTTGTGTGGCAGAACAAATAATATTCTCCTATACAGTGTGTACTAATCTACTAATCACATCTATCGTAACATGGCCGCTCAGATGCGGACAGACACAGACACAGTATTTACAGAAATAATATTTTGTCTTGTGGTTCATTTCTGTACCTGTCTGGCAGCTGGCTACATGTCGAGCAGTGTGAATAGAGCATTGAGCAGTGTGAATAGAGCATCGGAACCGTGCAGACATATTTTAAAAAAAACGGTGTACATTTTATTCTTGGTGCGTGTCTGGCATGTTCAATGTCTATAGATATAAATGGACTTTTAAATGTATTCTCTGATACACTTCATAGTACAAACTCTGCTTAATTTAAGACCATGAAGAACTGTGTCCAAGCATTATTGTCATTAGAAATTTGACTTCAGGAGTGGAGAAAAGTGTTGGAAAAATTTATACACTAGCCATGTCATATTAACAACATACATTACTTTGATTTACCTAGTGTCAGTAGTCATCATAATACAAAGTTATTTTTCCTTTTAGCCATATTAATATATAACAGTGGCACTTGTATGTTTAATTACCACTTATTTATTTTACTTTTCATTACAGATGAAGGCAAGAAATTTTGAAAAGGTTGAAAAGGTTAGTATCCATGTAGCGTAAGTTGCTTAAAAACTTAGAAAAAACGATCTGTGATAAAAAAAAAACCTAAGATTTTAAACAATGCACTATACCTAATTAGTATAATCTTTGTTAAAAACAACCAAAAAAATAAGTTTGACTAATTTATTTCGTTACATATTCTTAGTTGTAAGTTTAAATAAAGATGGCAATATATGAGTAATTTATATTCTTTAATTTCTGATAGGGTGTCTGTGTTATGACGTGTTGGAGGTGATTTTTTATGGAATACCATCAAAACCTGTTTAATAAATAATAATTTAAAAAACCTACCTATTTACAGGTTAACATAGAAGTTCTCCTTTCAGTATTCCTCTCATAAAATCAGTTAAAAATATCTAAAAGGTATTGCCATGAAAGATCACTTTTGACATGTAAAAAATCCCTATTTAATTATATTTATTGTTATTATAATATGTATATTGTATGTATATCATTATCTGGATACCTACACTTCTTGTTCCTTGGATTTAATAGTTTATAAATGCACCACTTGATAATTTTTTGTGTGTCATAAATGGAAAAAAAATATTATCAACTAGTATACTATTAGTAAACCATAGATTTGAAGAGTATATTACCAGAGAGTAAGGATAGTAGAGTACCTATAAAGCCCTCTTGTATCTTTAGTACTATTCAAGACCTACCTGTCATCTCGAAAAAAGTACTATTCCTGAGGGATAGAAAATTTATTGACAACATCTACACTAACGCGGGCAAAAGCTAGTACATATTTCGTTAAAGAGAAACTACATGGTAAGAAGAAACGTCACTCCTCCTTTGACTGGGCGATTCATCGAGTATTTTTCGAATTTCACTGAAATAGAACCATGTAATTTTATCAGCATTGCTTTTCCAACAAAATATAGTCAAAATATAGAACGCTATGATAGCTCAGTGGTTGGTGCGTGCGGATCAAACGTCGCAAGGTGTAGGTTCAAACCCTAACAATGAGCTTGAGCTGTCGGCGAAGGAAAACATTGTGAGGAAACCATAGCATGGTGGTAAGGCACTTTCTAATGCCCGGCTGACTAGCTACCACCTTCAAGTCGCAAGCACCTAACGGTGTGTTCCGGCAGCCCCACTTGAAAGCCAGTTCCCGTCCCCATTGCAGGTCGGCAACGCACCTGCATGCCTTCTGGTGTTGCAGATGTCCATGGGCGGCGGTAACCACTTACCATCAAGTGTACCACTTGCCCGTTTGCCCCCTATGACATAAAAAAATAAGTATCCTATGTCTGCACCTCTGACAACGATAGATTGAGCAGTTAAGCTGTGAGAGCGTACCTAACAAACAAACTCACGTTTAAGATTACTTAAGAATTTTTGAACGCCTTTTTTGCTACATCCAAAGGACTACAAAGGAAAACAAGGACCACTGTGTGTGTGTAGCCTTTGTAACAAAATACTAGACAATTAAATCGAACAAGAACATAATATTAATATAATATGTTGTTTTTCTAGTTTCAAGTAGGCATTGATGGCAGTAGGTATCTAAATCTGAGGTATAGCCAAAAATATTCAAGGAGGCTCGGGACTGATTTTCATAATAATAGCATATAAAAAAGCAATTTTATAATTCGCAGATACCGAACCCAGTGATGCGTAAATAAAAACACCCCGAATATTTCGTCATTCCACACTATCACTTACCCCTTGGCCACAGTCTTGGCGGCGGCGGTGGCCAACTTCTTATGTTGTCTACCATTTGTTTTTGACGCTGCCGCCCGCGCCGCCACCGCCGCCGCAAAGACTGACGCCGCCCTTATACGCGTTGATGTTGAAATAAAAATACTTTTACAAGCCTCAAATTTTGGGAAGTATGTATAGTTAAATGGCAAAATAAGGAAAGGTTCAATTTTTATGCAATAAATTGACGTTGACCTATTCCACATTTTTAGAGGAAATTCATGGATGTTATTTTTAAAATATCAAAGAGTCAGTTCTACAGACTCACACAAAGGCGCACCACCGCTCTTGCAGCCTTAGCCAAGTTGATAATCTCAAATAAAGCAAACTAAGCAACTTATCGCCATGTGTCGTCATCAAAAATCCTAGCTGGGCATCAAAAATTCTCTAGATCAATTCCTTGCCCATAACTCGCGTCCCAAAAACACTATCCCAAACGGTCCAGATGCAAAAATATTAGAAATTTACATTCTTTATGACAAAAGAAACGTTGTAAATGTATTCTTTTTTTAACTGAAACTTCTGTGAACACTAGGAAAAGCAATTTAAGTGCGCCTTATATCATAATGGACTTATTACACTACTTCCAATTTAGGGAATCTAAATCGGATATAATTTAGCATCAGTGAGTAAATGAGAGAGAGCGAGTGATCACACTACACTAAATTGTACCCTAAAACCACTAATCTAGGCTACATTTTAATGTAGTGTGATGACCCGCTCTTCGCTCACTGATCCTAAATCGGAACCAACTGTTCTAACTTCGATTACACCTTCCGATTTCCAAAATTGGTGTCTGACAAATTGTAAAGTGTAAATAAGCGTTATGGTCATAGTGAATAAAAGCTGATTTTACGTAACCATGTGACATTATGTTCTTTAGTTTTCTATAGCGATAAAGATTAGGTAAAGATTGTCAACTTGGCTAAGGGTGCTCTGCAATCGATAAGGACTGACTCACTGACTACTTGTATCATGAACTAAAACATCTTTATTTCCACAATTTAGCTCTTCCAGCGGTGCCTAATGAAGATCCTGAACATCGAGCTGTGGCGACTGTATCTAAACTATGTAAAGGAAACCAAGTGTATGCTGCCGACCTACAAGTATGTATTTATTACTAGCTATGCCCCACGGGTTCAGAATCCCCACAGTAACTGCAAAGTTTACTCCAGCAAAGTTTACATCAGCTAATTAGCAGTGAAAGTCCCGTCAGAATGGGCATGTTGACAAAATTTTTTCTTTAGTCCGTCTTGTAGATTAATAAAAAATATTGGACACGTATTTTTTCTATTTTTCCGTAATCAAAAATAACGGCGATACATTGAGTTGAAATTTCGCGTGACGTAACTAACCGAACAGTTTGTTGTGGCTTATAGCGGATAGTGACGTCACGACCCCCCACGCTAAACTTTAATGCGCTTCATCTCTGTATATTTTCATTTATTGGAAAAAGAAAAAATACGTGTCTATTGTTTTTTTTTATTTTCTAACTGACGGACTAATTATAATTTTGATTTTCAAAAGTAGTTAACATCCCTTTCCGTGATCTCTTTATATCAGGAACCTTTGCGGGCGCAGGCTAAACAACCCGCCAAAGTTTCGTCACAATCGGACCAATACTTTAGAAACGCCTAGAGGACAGGCGTTAATTTTTATTTGTAAACATTATTTTGTCACTTCTAACGAACGCCAATTAGATAAATTGGTTCGCTTTGTATAGACTATAGCTGTTCCCCGCAGTTTCACCCGCGTTAATTTCGGAGTTCCCGCGGGAATTCCGGATTACAATATAGCCTATGTTACTCAGGGGTAATGTAGCTTTCTAATGGTGAAAGAATTTTTGAAATCGGTCCAATAGGTTTTGAGTTAAATCGTAACAAACAAACAAAAATGAAATCTTTCCTCTTTAATATTAGTATAGATAGTGTCGCAGGTGTCCGGGTGTGGCATGTATACAATACATTATTCCGTTTGTTTGCTCGTATTAGATTAGCTCGAAAACTACTCAACCGGTTTAAAAAAAATCTTTCTCTTATAGGAAGCTACATTGTTCCTGAGTGACAGACATAGCCACATATAGGGTACTATTTATCGTGGATTTTCAAAGGGAACCGTGGGTATAGATGGCCAATCATCCCGGTGTTTGGGATTAAACCCGATAGAAGCCTTGGGGGTTTAAACTTTTGGGTTTAAACTCGATAAAAGATCGTAAAAGGCTTGCTTATTTTAGGTTTAAACTCAAGCACCGGGTAGGTATAGATTGCCTATCTATAACCGAGCGGGATCGACTATTTCCCGATAAATTTCGTATTTTTGATACAATATTATGAACGATTTTTGGTGCAACTCAACTGTGTTTTAGTTTTAAGTATTTGTATGTTTTGTGTGTGCCAAACAAAGTAATTTCAATTCAATTCAACGACGGAAACTTTTACACTGAGGATAAATACGTTAGTAGTCTAAGATCGAACCCTGGCCGTAGCTGATTGACATGTCAGGTGTTCACACGTTTGATGTATGTTACAGAGAGAAGATGGCGCAAGCCTACGACTTCGCACTGGACAAGATCGGTCTGGACATTCACGCGTACCCAATATGGAACGATTACGTGACCTTCCTCAAGGGAGTCGACGCCGTCGGCTCGTACGCAGAGAACCAGAAGATATCTGCGGTCAGAAAGGTACGGAGACTGGATACAGCTCAGGCCAAATAAAAACTAAAGACGGAACGCGTAGAACAAACAAGTGGAGCCAGGAAAAAGACAAGACACCATACCTGGGAATCGTTGTGGCACTTTCCTAAGCACCACATGCATACGCAACCGGCTTCACTTCGTTGTTCGAGACGTTCCGTCTTTAGTTTTTAGTTGGTCTGATGTATATAGGTGTAATTTTAAACGGGGGACCGGTAAATCCTGACTTCGAATGTGACCTTATTTGTTGACCTCTAATGTGAAGGGTCAGATTGACTATTGGCGTGGCGACGCGTCGCCACAGTATGTGATAGTATAATCCTTATATTATAAATATGAAAATGAGTTTGTTTGCTTATTACGCTTTCACGACTTACGTCTCAACCGATTAACATCCGGATTTTGTCCCAGAATCCCCGCAGGAACTCCGAAATTAACGCGGGTGAAACCGCGGGGAACAGCTAGTATATTACATATAATATGTACCATGCATGTAAGGCGTGGCGATTCACCGCCGTTTCACCCGCGTTAGTTTTGGAATTCCCGCGGGAATTCAGTGATAAAAAGTACCCTATGTCCTTCTCTACACCCCTGGGAACGTGTATACAAAATTTCATGATGATCGGTTGAGCCGGTTAAGGCGTGAAAGCGTAACAAACAATCAAACTCTCTTTCGCATTTGGCTACTTGACAATATTTTTTTTTAGTCCGTCGTGTAGCTTAATAAAAAATATTGGACACGTATTTTTTCTTTTTTTACATAATCAAAAAATAACGGCGATACATTGAGTTGAAATTTCGCGTGACGTCACTATTCAATGCAGTTTGTGCGGGGCTTATACCGAAAAATGACGTCACGAGTCCCCCACCCTAAACTTTAGTGCCCTTTATCCATGTTTATTTTCATTAATTTGAAAAAACAAAAAAAAGTGTATTATTTTTGTAATTTTCTCACTGACGGACTAATTAGACTTTTGATTTTCGTACCTTGGAGAATATCCATTTATAGTAGAAAAGACTAGCTATTTCCCGCTGATTCGCCTGCGTTCATTTTGAAAGTTTGAATTTTCATAGTTTATTTTATTAGAATAATAGAATTGTTTTGTTGATTTTCAGGTGTATCAAAAAGCAGTTATAACCCCCATCATCGGTATAGAAACGCTCTGGAAAGACTACATAACCTTCGAACAGGGCATCAACACAATTATCGGTATGTTTCAAGGTTTTCAAATGATAACCATACGACCCGATCGGCGCAATAGGTGATTTTGCCTACCCGCTATAATCAAGAGGTTCCGGGTCCGATTCCCGATTGGGATGGAGTTTGTGTGATAAGCGCAGGGTTCCAATTTCCAGTGTGGGCATGTTTATACATACATAGTATATCTATAAATATAAAATGCTTTGTCCTGAATGACTGATCGATCAATGCACAGCCTAAACCGCTGATCGTAGAGACCTGAAACTTGGTGGGTGTGTTCTTTGTATGGCGTAGGCATCCGATGAGAAGGGATTATTTGAAATTCAAGCCCTAAGGGGATGAAAATTGGTTGCAAAGTTTGTATGGAACAATTCCGCGGGAACTGCGAAATTTTCGCGGGTGAAACCGCGCGGGACAGCTAGCTAGTCTACACTATAATACTCTATTTAATAAATATGTTGTTTGTACCATGTGTTGATTGGATTCCACGACACGAGCTTATAGCTTATTGTGGGACCAAGTATGGATCAAGTAGGTCTATGTGTTGAGTAGTTGAGTTTATCACTACATAGTATAAAATAAAGTCGCTTTCTCTGCCCTATATCCCTATGTATGCTTAAATCTTTAAAACTACGCAACGGATTTTGATGCGGTGTTCACCAATAGATAGAGTGATTCATGAGGAAGGTTTATAACTCCGAAATTACCGCGCGGGTCAGCTAGTTGTTAATACAATTATGTCTGATGAGTGATGTCCGTCGTCTAACCTATGGCAGTGACTCCCAAATTATGGGTCTCGATCCGCCAGTGGTTTGCGAGCAAATATTAAGTGTGCACTGAAAACCGAAAATACCACAGTAAATGGATTAAAATTAACTAAAATTGAAATTAACGATAGCATTTTTTTCTTGATGAAAACCCGAGTGGTGAGTGCCGAGTTTATAAGGTTTTGTTCGGTGGTTCGCAACTCGCAGTTCAGTCAACTTTGGGAACCACCGACCTAAGGGCTAAAGGGGCAGGAATTCATGAGTAAGTTGTCTGTCTCTCAAAGCGGAGCGCATGGCGATGGAGCGCTCCAGGGAGTACATGAACGCGCGCCGCGTCGCCAAGGAGCTGGAGCTGGTGACGCGCGGCCTCAACCGCAACATGCCCGCCACGCCGCCCACCATCGACCGCGAGGAGATGAAGCAGGTGACCACCCCGCCACTTAGAATACATATTGATGTGCCGGATCGTTAAAAAATTCATATCCGCGGATTTAATCCGAACGCGGATATTCAGTGTCAAGATCCGTGGATACGGATATTTTTTACTTTTTTACTCAATTGGCGTCGGTGCGCGTGACGTTGAAACGATAGTTGACGCCACTTGACGCTTTGCTTGACAGGACATATTGTTTCAACTCGCATTGCACAGGTCTTTCTTTAGTTTTGTCATGTTTATATATATATATATCTGAATAGAATTTAACAATTTTTCATTGCTATTTAATTTATTGTTTCTCATCTATCTATACTCGTATATAGAGTTTCATCTATCTATTGAAAAACTAATGAGGTAAAAGATCCGTCAAAAAAGGAACGGATACGAGTACGGATCTTTGTTCTCCCTCGGACATCCGCGGATGCGGATACGGATATCCGGCACATACATAATATGTACCATATAATATACCGTGTGTCGCTTGGTTGTCCACGACAAAAGCTTACAGCTTAGTGTAGAATCAAGTAGATCCGTATGCTGTGACGTAATATTATTATTATTATTGTTGTTGTTATAATGATCCCCTCGGCGCAGGTGGAGCTGTGGAAGAAGTACATCTCGTGGGAGCGCGGCAACCCGCTGCGCTCCGAGGACACGGCGCTGGTGGCGCGGCGCGTGATGTTCGCCATCGAGCAGTGCCTGCTGTGCCTGGCGCACCACCCGGACGTGTGGCACCAGGCGGCGCAGTTCCTCGACCACTCCGCCAAGCTGCTGCAGGAGAAGGGGGTGAGCGCCGCGGCCTCTTGTCACACAATATTGTAGGCCAGGCCAGCTGGCACACACACACGCACACATACAATCGCACACACACACACACATCCGCACATCCGCGCGGTTTCACCCGCGGTTATTTCAGAGTTCCCGCGGGAATTCCGGAATAAAAAGTACCCTATGTCACTCAGGATTACTTTAGCTTCCTATCTATAAGTGGAAGAATTTTCAAAATCGGTTCAGCAGATCCATAGATTACAACCTCACAAACTCCGGAGATCCCGCGGGAATTCGGGGACAAAAAGTACCCTTTGTCACTTAGGATCACTGTAGCTTCCTATAAGTGAATGAATTTTTAAAATCGGTCGAGTAAATCTAGAGATTACCCCTACAATCTCACAAACTCACAATCTCCCGAGTTCCCGCGGAAATTCCGGGATAAAAACTATCCTATCTTTTAAGTTGGACCATATTATAAATGGTTACAAAATTTTATCAAAATCCGTTCAGTAGTTTAGGAGTCCATCGCGGACAAACAACGTGACACCTGATTTATATATATTAGAAGATTGACGTCAAAAAGAGCCACATTACGGGCCAAATTTGGATAAACGATTTAGACTTTTGAGTTTTGCAGGACTCGACGGCGGCGCGGCTGTTCTCGGACGAGGCGGCGGCGGTGTACGAGCGCGCCACCAGCGGCCCGCTGAAGCACTCCACGCTGCTGCACTTCGCGCACGCCGACTACGAGGAGAGCCGGCTGCACTACAACAAGGTGCGCGCGACACCGCCGCCCCGCCGTGGGGAACGTGCCCGAATAGGCTAGTTTCCTAAATTTTGTTTTTTAGTCCGTTTTGTAGATTATTAAAAAATATTGGACACGTATTTTTTTTTTATGTAACCAAAAAATAACGGAGATACATCAAGTCGAAATTTCACATGACGTCACGCCTCGCTACAGTTTGTTCGCACGTTATAGCGAGCTGTGACGTCACGAGTCCCCCACCCTAAATTTTAATGCGCTTTATCTATGCATATTTCCATTATTTTAAAAAAGCAAAAAATACGTGTCTTTTATTTTTTTATTATCTAACTGACGGACTAAATAGAATTTTGATTTTTTTACCCAGGAAACTAGCCTATTACATGACCATAGATGGGCAGTTGTATCAGTCTTTTATCGGGTTTAAAATCCAAAACAGCAGGCTTTTATCGGCTTTAATCCCAAGCACCGACTCGATTGCCCGACCCATTTTTGTTTTAATTTTATTTTTACGTATATTTTGCTTTTTCAAATTAATGGAAATACATATACTTGGATAAAGCGTATTAAAAAGCTTGGAAGTGGGTTTTCGTAAAAACGGCACCTGCTTTTGACGTCACGCGACATTTCGACTCAACGTGGCCCCATTATTTTTTGTTTACGTAAAAAAAATACGTGTCTAATATTTTTTATGAATCTACACGACGGGCTAAAAATAGAAAAATTGTCCACTAGCCTATTGGTGGGAAGCGGAGAGTGTCGCTTCTTTGTATTATAGTCAACCGGGGGAATTGCGTCCATGGGGGGTAATAGAGTCTATCAAAGTTTACTCGAAAACTATTAGGCTTATAATGACTACTTCCATCTAGTTTTGTTTGTTTAATATTAAAAAAACAAAACTAGATGGAAGTAGTCGTTTCACTCCTAATAGTTTTTGAATAATCTTTGATAGACTCTATTTCCCCATGCATGGACGCAATTCCCCCGGTTGACCGCTCTATTCTTTGATAAAATAGTAAGGATTTTTGGTGGACAAGGATTGGTGTTGTCCGTTTGTGATGGAATAACAAATTCACAAAACGATATTTAATGTACAGAGGAAAATTTATTCACAAAAGTTCTGACACCAAATTGTTCACCAAATTATGTACAGAAGGAGGAGAAGAAAATTATTTTAACTAAGTATTCACACTAACACGCTCTACATATAAACATTAAGATAATTGAAATTTTGGATAGAAAGGTATACCTTTATTAAAGAGTAATTAGTAATGATTTATGATCTCCGCGCCAGGTGCACCAGGTGTACACGCGCTACCTGGACATGGAGGACACGGACCCGACGCTCGCGTACGTGCAGTACATGAAGTTCGCGCGCCGCGCCGAGGGCATCAAGTCCGCGCGGACCGTCTTCAAGCGCGCCCGCGAGGACCCCAGGTACAGTCGGCGCCGGGTATAGTATGTAAGCACGGGACCTTACGTACTGTCAATGTCAAAAATATTGAACACTTTCGACACCCATTATGGTGGTGTTAGAGGACGTACTACGTGATCCAGTTTTTTTGTATATTTTTTACCACTAGCCGGTAGATGGTGCTGTTAATCAATACGGTATTCTGTCAAATGGTTTCACTGCAACACACAAATAAGGTTTTTGAAGTTTCACTTTCTACGCGTGTACACATACTCACACGCACACACACACAGAGAGAGAGAGAACGAAAGAGATAGAGAGAGATATATAGAGAGAACGACATAGACAGAGGGTGAAAAGAGAGAGACACACACACACACGCACACAGAGAAAGAGAACGAGAGGGACACACACACACACAGAGCGACAGAGACACACAGAGAGAAAAGAGAGAGGCATACACACACACGCACACAAAGAGAAAAAGAACGAGAGGGAGACGCAGAGAGAGAGAAAGAGAGAGAGAGCGAGAGAGAACGGCAGAGTCACACACAGAGAGAGAAAAAGACACGCACACACACACATTTATACCCTTTTCATTTTATACATAGTCCCAAATGCCTGTGTCAGGTCCCGCTACCACGTGTTCGTGGCCGCCGCCCTCATGGAGTACTACTGCTCCAAGGACAAGAACATCGCCTTCAGGATCTTCGAGCTGGGCCTCAAGAAGTTCTCGCACATACCCGAGTACGTGCTCTGCTATATCGACTACCTGTCGCATTTGAACGGTGAGTGACGGACACATTGCAACAAAATTTAAAAAAAAAAGCCTGTACATTATAAAACTTCTGTTCATGCAGATTGTTACTTGCAATGATGTGCATACCGCTAATTGGCATGCATGTATGTCTAATACTTAAATGATGTAACTTTTATAACCTAATACTATGATATGTGCTGTGCTGTTGGTGTGCCAATCTTACTAATATTATAAATGTGAAAGTGTGGATGTTTGGATGTTTAGATGTTTGGATGTTTGTTACTCAAACACGCAAAAACGGCTGAACGGATTTGGATGAAATTTGGCATGCACGTTGTCAGGGGTACAGATAAGGACATCGGGTACTTTTTATCCCAAAATTCCCGCGGGAACTCCGAAATAACCGCGGGGCACAGCTAGTAAATAAATAAATAAATAAAAATTCATTCAGAGACTTCTGTTCCCCGCGGTTACACCCTCGTAAATTTCGGAGTTCCCGCGGGGATTCCGGAATAAAAAGTACCCTACGTCCTGCTCTGTACCCCTGGCACTATGTATGTAAAATTTTATGGTGATCGGTTGAGCCGTTTAGGTGTGAAAGCGTAACAAATAAACAAACAAACAAACTCACTTCCGGATTTATTATATTACTATAGCTGTTCCCTGCGGTTTCACCCGCATTAATTTCAGAGTTCCCGCTGGAATTACGGGAAAAAAGTACCCTATGTCCTTCTCTGTACTCTGGAAACGTGTATGCAAAATTTCATACTGATCGGTTAAGGCGTGAAAGCGTAACAGACAGACAGACAGAGAGTTACTTTCGCATTTATAATTAGTAGGGATTGCTTAAACGACTGAGTATCTATCTAACACGTACCTACTGTTTCACTGTCATAAATATTTCTATACTTAAACTTATATATCCTGGAAGAGATCGCTTCATAGTGATAAGACTGCCTTTTGGAGCCACTTAATACTTCCTGTTTTTTTAATGTTTTCAGTCATTTCTACAGATTGTGGTGATCAATGAAGCGTTTTTCATTTTCATTCACTCATTCATTGATTCATTCCATCTCTCTATCTATGTTTGTATGTCTGTCTGTTCGCTCGCACAGAGGACAACAACACCCGCGTGCTGTTCGAGCGGGTGCTGTCGTCGGGCAGCCTCGCGCCCGAGAGCTCAGTGGACATATGGAACCGGTTCCTCGAGTTCGAGTCCAACATCGGCGACCTGGTCAGCATCGTCAAGGTCGAGAAGCGGCGGCAGGCCGTGCTCGAGAAGGTACGGGACGGGACCACTTTGGTTGGAATACAAATTCCGACTTACAGTAGAACCTCAATTATCCGAACTAATTGTGATCGAGATTAGGTCGGATAATCGAAAAGTTCGGATAATCGAAATGTGGGAATTGATTGTATTCGCGAGCCATATTTTGTCATCATCCCCATTGACGTCAAATAGAGTCACACCCGAGGACCTAATTTGAAAGAAATTATCTAATCTTAGACTTTTCATTACAGATCAAAGAGTTCGAGGGCAAGGAGACCGCCCAGCTGGTGGACCGGTACAAGTTCCTGGACCTGTACCCGTGCGGCATCGCCGAGCTCAAGTCGATCGGGTACACCGAGGTATGTGTTTGTTTGTTTGTTTGTTTAGAAATTGCAGCTGTTTATCCATTGATTTCTGAGTTACCGCGAAAGCTCTCCGTATCAGAGCTCTCATTCACTATGACCGCAACAAATTGATTTTTCCTTCGTAACGTGTTTAATTGCACACTTCATTGCATCCTTCACTGCATTGTATAAAACAAAGTCGCTTCCCGCTGTTTGTCTGTCCCTTTGTATGCTTAGATCTTTAAAACTACGCAACGGATTTTCATGCGGTTTTCGCCACTAGATAGAGTGATTCGTGAGCAAAGTTTATATCTATATTTTGTCCGGGAATTCCCGCGGACACCGAAATTATCGCGGGCGAAACCGCGGGGAACAGCTAGTGATGTATTAAACTTCCGACAGGTGGCGTCGATGTCGAACAAGTCGTGGGCGCTGGGCGGGCCGCTGGCCGGCGTGTCGCCCGAGCTGGCCGCCGTCATACTGGGCCACAAGTGAGTACTGCCCACTGGGCACTAGAACTGCCCACTGGACACTTAGAACTACGTACTGCAGCCTGCAGGGCACCGAGATCCATACATGACAAATTAATCATTTATTTTGTTATTTAGATGGTCTTTAACTGCGAAAAATATGATTTGAAATGTGCAAAATCAGGGAGATTATAATAAAATATGAGACTGATCAAAGTTTGTATCCGCAGAGACAATGACCCCACCAAGGATATAGCGCGCCCCGACACCAGTCAGATGATACCGTACAAGCCGAAATCGAACCCGCTACCCGGCGAGCATCCCATCTCGGGTAAAGTTATATTTGGGCAAAATTTAATGTCTTTTGTTTTTTTTTATTTTTATTTATTAGTAAATAAATAAAATTAAAGTATCGGAACTACACAAGACGGTGTAAATTCACAAAATGTTAATTTTAATTAACATAATATAAGTTTTAATTAAAATAGTATAAACACGGTTTAATGTTAAGTGAAAGAGAAGTAAATATCTAAAAGAAAAGAACAATATTCATTTCCGTGGAAATTTTAAAAAGCAGGTCGTTTGAAACTCCATCGCACTCCTTCCCTGCCGCGTAAGATGCGGGGTGTGATGACCGCTATCGCCACTTTTGCTTCAGTGATTTCGCCTGGTCGATCCAAATTGTGTTCTCCTAACCCAACTGAACCCTGCACCTATAGGCGGCACATTCCCGATGCCGGCGGCGGCGGCGCACCTGTGCACGCTGATGCCCCCGCCCACCTCCTTCCGCGGGCCCTTCGTCGCCGTCGACGCTCTGGTGCAGCTCTTCAACAAGATCTCGCTGCCCGACACGCGTGAGTATCCCAATACACATCATGCAACACTACACCACACCATCCTACACTACACCACACCCTCTTACACTACACCACACTCCCTTACAAATTACAATAACAACACTCTTCTGTAAATACAATATTAAGGCATTATTTTCTGCTTAGCTAGCCTTTTGTCTGGTACCTAGTACAAGCTCTAGTTTGGGACAAAATGGCGCTGTGTGGGGATCATGACAGTGGGCCACGATGATTTTATAGTTATTATCCTCAAATATGCGTGTTGTGTGCGCAGCGCCGCCACCCACGCAGGAGAACGGCTGCGACACGAAGCTGTTCGACCTGGCGCGCTCCGTGCACTGGATCGTGGATGACGAGGGCATCACCACCGTCGCCAACAAGGTACACACACACACACACACCCCCACACACCACAATACGCGCACGACACTAGTGATGTGCCGGATATCCGTATCCGTTAACCATAAGGCTAAGGCCACACCACGGGGACCTTCGCTCATTGCTAAGAGTCAAGCTACTCGCCGAGTGACTAATCTCTCGAATTAAAGGGGTGGTAACTGCATTAAATTTTGCATACCGACCGTTGTCAGGGGTACAGACGGATTTTCATTACCGGTGGGTGGGTCGCGTAACTACCTTGACTACCCGGACTTTATGAATAAAAAACAAATTATCAACTCGTATTAGCTTAGTGATGGTTATACGATATTTCACGCCATGCAATATATAATGTCTTAATTCCATCCGTAAAGACTCAATTTAATATAGCAGTTACCATAGAGATATTACACCTAGACTAGAGCGATAGTTTCAGTTTAGAACTTTACAAAACTGCTTTATCTCGAACTAAATGCCGAGAACTGGTACTTTTAGCTTGGACGCCCGCATATTTTGCATGTCACTCATTCGACTAGACATTAGAACATGAATTAATATTTACAATGTACCTAACCATCTTTTAGAACGATGTCTTATGCAAATAAATGATTATGATTACTATTATATGATATACATTATACATATACATACATATATCCCGACACTAG
This sequence comes from Zygaena filipendulae, assembly GCA_907165275.2. Classification (NCBI taxonomy): domain Eukaryota; kingdom Metazoa; phylum Arthropoda; class Insecta; order Lepidoptera; family Zygaenidae; genus Zygaena; species Zygaena filipendulae. The sequence continues at coordinate 4,191,594 of OU015678.1, read as the reverse complement.
TGAGTAAAATATACTTGAACACTCGTTTTTAACTCTGGTGTGGTGCTGCACTCGGCAGTCGCGCCGGCGGAAGGCGGGTGAGGACTCGGACGACGAGGAGCTGGGCGCGGCGCCGCCCGCCAACGACATCTACCGCCAGCGGCAGCAGAAGCGCGTCAAGTGAACCCGCGAGGCGCGCCGACACTACCAACAATAGAACAGCACCGCCCCGGACAAACGAACTCTGTTATTCGGTCACTGTAATGGGCATAATAACTAAATTTTAATTTTTGTCCGTCTTGTAGAATAATAAAAAATATTGGACACGTATTTTTCCTTTTTTTACGTGATCAAAAAATAACGGCACTACATTGAGTTGAAATTCAGTGTGACCGTGATGTTACACCTGGGTACACTTTATACTTAGTTATGACGTCCCACTCCTAAACTTTATTGCGTTTTATCGAAGTATTTTTTTTTTCAATAATTCGAAAAAGCTGAAAAGACGTGTCTGAGGATGATGAATAAAATCTTTTGGTATTTTTGTTATATTTGGTATAAAATAGATCCCAAATAATGTATTCCATGTAAAGATTGTTTAGCAAGTAGAGAATGTGAGTTGTGACGCAATTTCAATTAAAGAACCGAAAACGCGCGGCTGAGCTCGCGCTCGGTTCTTACATTTTTGTTAGTTTCAAAACTCTCGAAAATTAATTATAACGAAATGAATTTTTTAACATGTTTTTATGTAGCTAGGTATAAGAAAATAAAAGTAATTTTATTTTAAATTACCGTGTTTTACTTAATATATCCTTACATCTCTTCATTGGACGGTAGCTTCTTGGGACAGCTCAATGTTCTACGCAATGATGTGCTACGTGAGCGTGGCAAGTCAGCGAGTGTGATTCGTCAGTTGATTCCGAGACGGTAAACAGGGAAGGCGGTCGTGCCACTAGAGGTCAAGATAACTCGACCATTTTTAGGGGTTTTTTGGCTTATGTTTTTTTCTAATTTTTATTTCTTATTCTTTTTTTTACTAAATAATTGTTATTAATTTATTATTAGAGCCAGGATTTATGCCGCAATTTTTAAAAAACAATTATTAATAATGTCGATTTTTTAATAATAAAATTGGTCTTTTTTATAAAAAGAAAATTCTAAACTTTGTAGCAATTTTATTTTATTTAGGAGGATTTAGGGGTAAATGTTTTCGAGAGTTGGTAGCACTGGTTTGTACTTTGTAAGTTTTTATTCTCTGTGGAGTGTGGATGTCAACATTGTTTATTATTTTTAACAACAAAATGTTATTTTACTCGTTTTTCAAATCCTTAGTTGGAAAAGAAGTGGTTGTCGAATTGAAAAACGACCTCAGCATATGTGGAACACTACATTCTGTTGATCAATATTTGAATATCAAGTTATCCGAAATAAGTGTTATAGATCCGGACAAATACCCTCATATGTTGTCGGTTAAGAACTGCTTTATTCGTGGTTCTGTAGTCCGCTACGTGCAGTTACCGGCTGATGAAGTGGACACACAATTACTTCAAGATGCGGCTAGAAAAGAAGCTACGGTTGCGACCAGATAGTCAACATAACCTTTAAATTTCCAACCAACCCTAATTGTATGGTGTTATTTAAACGTGAAGTGCGTAGGTAATTAAGAAAATTAAGTTTAATTTTGTAATAAAAAAAATTGGGTGATGTGAGAAATGAATCTTTCAATGTTCCTTTAATTTATATTTTATGTTTTTACGCAAATTTTAGCGCGATACACTTGACGCTTTTTTTTTTGTAAGAAGGCTTCGGAGCAGAGAGAAGGTAATCACCAGAGAGAAGGTAATCACTACGTTTGTAATCACTACGTTTTAGTTCATTTTTTTTTTTTTGGTGAAGTTTACCCCTCTCGGGGAAGGCAGAAGGAAACTTAGTCCATATAGCCAATTCATTAATATTTTTCTTCTTCTGAAGTTATTTACATCGAAATGCATTGGTGAGACGCATTTCGATGCTTTACCGGAACTTTTGGCAGCAAATCTTCACAGTTGAACCTTAATAGGACGCTCTGTGGGAAGTTGTATAGTAAAACGAAAACCTCCCGATGAACGCCCTATTTCATCTTATTTCACTGTTTCCGCACATTATTCACTAGTTCAGGCTTGGCAACTTTTCCTCAAGCATTCGCTTATCGCTACTCGCCAAATTGTCACTGTCAGTGCTACCAGAAAAATATTCAAAGAAAGTTTAAAAGCTTAGAAAGGGCCGATTTTATCACAAGAAAAAAATTCTGAGAACCATAATATTGTTTGACCAACAAAAATGGGTGCATCGTACAGCGACGCCAGGTACTCAAGTATATTATGGAGAGGACCTTAAATCAATAAATAATTATTTTAAACTATCGAAAAGTAAAAATAAGTACACATAACTGTGATTAACAGACTACAGAGGCGTACGTATTTTGTATCTTTTATCTGTTTAAAATTCTGATTTCTAGTATCGAAGTTGAGTCACATAATAATCTTGTTAATTCAAGACTTTTAATAAAAATAATAAACGAAGACAGAAACAATACTTAAAAAACTAAATATACACCAATTTTTTTTTTCGTAACATAAAAAAACGAAAGAACTATTTCAAACAGTCATGTTCAATCAATGTAAAGTTACCCCCTAGTTCGAGTATAACCCTGTAACTCGTATGTGACAATTATATAATGACATTAGTGCCAAAACTTCATCTAATATAGATTTATTTCACACATTTACCGCTTTTCGCTCTTCACTTTCAAAATTGTAAACTACCTTCAATCTGTATTTACAATGTACCTAACCATCTTTTAGAACGATGTCTTATGCAAATAAATGATTATGATTACTATTATATGATATACATTATACATATACATACATATATCCCGACACTAGTGAGTAAAATATACTTGAACACTCGTTTTTAACTCTGGTGTGGTGCTGCACTCGGCAGTCGCGCCGGCGGAAGGCGGGTGAGGACTCGGACGACGAGGAGCTGGGCGCGGCGCCGCCCGCCAACGACATCTACCGCCAGCGGCAGCAGAAGCGCGTCAAGTGAACCCGCGAGGCGCGCCGACACTACCAACAATAGAACAGCACCGCCCCGGACAAACGAACTCTGTTATTCGGTCACTGTAATGGGCATAATAACTAAATTTTAATTTTTGTCCGTCTTGTAGAATAATAAAAAATATTGGACACGTATTTTTCCTTTTTTTACGTGATCAAAAAATAACGGCACTACATTGAGTTGAAATTCAGTGTGACCGTGATGTTACACCTGGGTACACTTTATACTTAGTTATGACGTCCCACTCCTAAACTTTATTGCGTTTTATCGAAGTATTTTTTTTTTCAATAATTCGAAAAAGCTGAAAAGACGTGTCTGAGGATGATGAATAAAATCTTTTGGTATTTTTGTTATATTTGGTATAAAATAGATCCCAAATAATGTATTCCATGTAAAGATTGTTTAGCAAGTAGAGAATGTGAGTTGTGACGCAATTTCAATTAAAGAACCGAAAACGCGCGGCTGAGCTCGCGCTCGGTTCTTACATTTTTGTTAGTTTCAAAACTCTCGAAAATTAATTATAACGAAATGAATTTTTTAACATGTTTTTATGTAGCTAGGTATAAGAAAATAAAAGTAATTTTATTTTAAATTACCGTGTTTTACTTAATATATCCTTACATCTCTTCATTGGACGGTAGCTTCTTGGGACAGCTCAATGTTCTACGCAATGATGTGCTACGTGAGCGTGGCAAGTCAGCGAGTGTGATTCGTCAGTTGATTCCGAGACGGTAAACAGGGAAGGCGGTCGTGCCACTAGAGGTCAAGATAACTCGACCATTTTTAGGGGTTTTTTGGCTTATGTTTTTTTCTAATTTTTATTTCTTATTCTTTTTTTTACTAAATAATTGTTATTAATTTATTATTAGAGCCAGGATTTATGCCGCAATTTTTAAAAAACAATTATTAATAATGTCGATTTTTTAATAATAAAATTGGTCTTTTTTATAAAAAGAAAATTCTAAACTTTGTAGCAATTTTATTTTATTTAGGAGGATTTAGGGGTAAATGTTTTCGAGAGTTGGTAGCACTGGTTTGTACTTTGTAAGTTTTTATTCTCTGTGGAGTGTGGATGTCAACATTGTTTATTATTTTTAACAACAAAATGTTATTTTACTCGTTTTTCAAATCCTTAGTTGGAAAAGAAGTGGTTGTCGAATTGAAAAACGACCTCAGCATATGTGGAACACTACATTCTGTTGATCAATATTTGAATATCAAGTTATCCGAAATAAGTGTTATAGATCCGGACAAATACCCTCATATGTTGTCGGTTAAGAACTGCTTTATTCGTGGTTCTGTAGTCCGCTACGTGCAGTTACCGGCTGATGAAGTGGACACACAATTACTTCAAGATGCGGCTAGAAAAGAAGCTACGGTTGCGACCAGATAGTCAACATAACCTTTAAATTTCCAACCAACCCTAATTGTATGGTGTTATTTAAACGTGAAGTGCGTAGGTAATTAAGAAAATTAAGTTTAATTTTGTAATAAAAAAAATTGGGTGATGTGAGAAATGAATCTTTCAATGTTCCTTTAATTTATATTTTATGTTTTTACGCAAATTTTAGCGCGATACACTTGACGCTTTTTTTTTTGTAAGAAGGCTTCGGAGCAGAGAGAAGGTAATCACCAGAGAGAAGGTAATCACTACGTTTGTAATCACTACGTTTTAGTTCATTTTTTTTTTTTTGGTGAAGTTTACCCCTCTCGGGGAAGGCAGAAGGAAACTTAGTCCATATAGCCAATTCATTAATATTTTTCTTCTTCTGAAGTTATTTACATCGAAATGCATTGGTGAGACGCATTTCGATGCTTTACCGGAACTTTTGGCAGCAAATCTTCACAGTTGAACCTTAATAGGACGCTCTGTGGGAAGTTGTATAGTAAAACGAAAACCTCCCGATGAACGCCCTATTTCATCTTATTTCACTGTTTCCGCACATTATTCACTAGTTCAGGCTTGGCAACTTTTCCTCAAGCATTCGCTTATCGCTACTCGCCAAATTGTCACTGTCAGTGCTACCAGAAAAATATTCAAAGAAAGTTTAAAAGCTTAGAAAGGGCCGATTTTATCACAAGAAAAAAATTCTGAGAACCATAATATTGTTTGACCAACAAAAATGGGTGCATCGTACAGCGACGCCAGGTACTCAAGTATATTATGGAGAGGACCTTAAATCAATAAATAATTATTTTAAACTATCGAAAAGTAAAAATAAGTACACATAACTGTGATTAACAGACTACAGAGGCGTACGTATTTTGTATCTTTTATCTGTTTAAAATTCTGATTTCTAGTATCGAAGTTGAGTCACATAATAATCTTGTTAATTCAAGACTTTTAATAAAAATAATAAACGAAGACAGAAACAATACTTAAAAAACTAAATATACACCAATTTTTTTTTTCGTAACATAAAAAAACGAAAGAACTATTTCAAACAGTCATGTTCAATCAATGTAAAGTTACCCCCTAGTTCGAGTATAACCCTGTAACTCGTATGTGACAATTATATAATGACATTAGTGCCAAAACTTCATCTAATATAGATTTATTTCACACATTTACCGCTTTTCGCTCTTCACTTTCAAAATTGTAAACTACCTTCAATCTGTATTTTTCTCTTTTAATCTTCTATTTCTCAACGTCCCATAAATTTGCCTTATAGATCAACATTGTTTAAGGGTATTTAATTAGTTTAAGTGCATGTTAAACTGTGTCCTATCAATGTTAAATACCTGTTAATGTTGAAATAAAGAAAATAAAATAAAATAACTTTTTAGAGTTTCGTCTAAAACCATATCACAACGAATTTTAAAAGGATGATAGTAATTTTAAAGAGGTAATTATATAATATTATATTTTGGTATTTGAACCTTGTTACATAAATCATAAACTCAAGAATAATTGAAAACTTATCGATATTTTGATTTTATAATCGATAGTGATTTTATAATGTGACTATTGCTACTACTTTCGATATACGACCAATCAATCAATCACTATTTAATAATTTCGTGAGCAAAGTTGTGAAGCATTGAGCTTCTGTCTACTGAGGTCTACTGTCTGTCTCTGTCTCTGTCCATCACGAGTCCAAAGAGAAAAGAGGTAGGTAATTAATTTGTGAACGTTTGTGAAAGAGAACTCCGAAATCCGAATTCACTTTCAGAATCTCGTTTTGTCTGTCTGTTTACGAGTCTGTACTGAGTACTCTGTTGTGCTAATGATAAATGTTATTTCTGCATTAAAATCTTTTAAATTGAATTACCCAATAAAACACAGTAGCCGTGAGTGATGAAAGGTGCCTCATATAATTTAAATATATAACTAAACTAAGATTTCCGTTTGAAATCGCATTGGAATCCTCAAACATGTGATAAATATTTTTTTTTAGTTAGCGCACAGAATGGACACTTTAGAGTTGTGTATTGCGTATAGTAAGATAAGTGACCATATTATTTGACATGTATCCGGCAAATACGGTGATAAAACTCAGTTTTCTTGCTGAAAAACCGATCTCTGACAGTGTTGTGTTTTACATTTTTCTGTGAGTGCAGTCCCTAGCTGGACCTCAGGGAAAAAGTAAGTTATAGTTTTTTTATTAATCTTATTAGCCGTCACAAAGTTTTAATTTAGCTTAATAATTCAATTTGATAGAATAAAAACATCTGTGTTCAATATGTTTGACATTATGAGTCACCTAAGTACCTACGTGCTGTTTTGTTTTTATTAGAGGTTGGTAGGTAATATAGGTATTTATGTATGTTCCGACATAGAATTCGTTCCATTATAGCGGATAGTATACTGCCGCAGTATCCTAGGTATTATGTCTAGGTTAGGCAGTATGACGTCATAATCGCCGCCAGGTTTGTGCTGTGAGCACTGGCGTTATCGAGGTAAGGTGCTATCAGTGGTCTGAGCAGTGATCAATGACCAATGATTGGTCAACTGCACTCGGTTACCTGGTTGTCAATGAGTGCTCGACAGTGTGAGTATCCTGGACTGCATTCCATTTTAAACAGTATCCAGTATAGCTCATTATAAAGGGACAGCTTTGCAGTATACTAAGTTGATGTCATACCTTACAGTATTATGAGTAATAACGCAACATACCCTATATAATATCCTGTTGTAACTGAGGGTTTTTTTTTTATAATTTATTTACTCAGAAAAAATTACAAAATTTTTACAACGTCAGACACAATAACCCAGCAGGGTTTATTTCGTGTCACATCTGGCATTAAATACAATACATATGTACTTACATAAAGAAGATTAAATTATAGTCGATGCCACACGATCACAGCAGCAACCCATAGCACCTAACATAACATATGTTAATATGGCTTGAATGCTGCTTTTCGTAGTTTACCATTAAAAATTACCAAGACATTTGTTAATTGGTTGTTTTTGGTGTGGTAAATTGTTCTTGTTTTCCTTTCAATTTCATTGCTTTAAGCTTATAAAGGTCAGTTTTAAAGCCCTGACACATACAAAGAGTGTTGTAAGATTTCCATTTGCTTATGGTCGGGGCTCCCAAACCCCCGTGGACCAATTTAGATTTAGGTAGTTTTTTTGTATGAAAAGTGACTCAATCAAGAGTGTTCTTAGCTATGATTCAGCCTTTTGGAGCCATGGGTCAGGATTTTTAATTTTTAACTTAGGTAATCCTTCAACCCTTTCGAAGTTTCAATTATAATTTTTTTGTGACACATAATGAATAGCCATTCTGTAAATTAAAGTCTAAATTTAAAACATGACAGGCTCTGATAATTTTTTTTCCAACCATATCAAAATAATTAGCTTTTACCGATATTTTTGGATTAAAAAAAGGACAATGCTATGTATGTGTGTGAAGTGACTTTAAAAGATGGTGTATACTTTGACCGGATTACAAAAAGGTAAAACTTCTTATTGACATAAACCTTTTCCAGTATGCACAATTGTAAATAATATTACTTCATTCATTCATTATTGGATGTAACTGCTCAAATTGAAGTTTGATTCAAGACTGTTAGCACTAGAACTGCGAGCATCCCAAATTTGACCCATCTCAATGTTCTTCCTTCTCTAGTAAGTTTTATTGATTTTTTTAATTTTGACTTAAAATTTTAAAAATTAGGCCATATAAAATTAGGATTCTACTCATAATAAAACACTAGAGCAGGAAGAACATCAAAGTGGGTCAAATTTGGGACACCCTCGGTTCTAGTGTTGAATCTAAGTTTGCCTACCTGCCAGTTAAATGTGGTCATTAATTTTTGTAGTGTACTGTACCTGATGGTGTTGGTTTTCAACTACGTTGTTGGAACGATCCATACATGCGAAAATGGCATTGATTTAAAATAAATGCCAGTAGCACCTGAAACTTAAACAGTACTGCAACAAAAGCAATTGTTGTATAAATTATCCTGTCCATGATAAAACATTCAATAATTAATATTCAATAACAAATGACAGTCTATTGTAACAGTGAGCAATGAAATAAGTAACAGCATAGTTTGTAACCTCGTAAGTGTGAATTAAATTAAATATAACGACACCGATCTACCAAAACTTACCAAGTGTTATAGGATATTTTTGCACAGATCAAGTAGTTTATGAAATATTACAGACTAGCTGTGCCCTGTAGTTTTACCCGCGTGAGTTTCTGAATTCCCGCAGGAACTCCAAAGAAGCCTAAGTTACTCCTAATAAAATCAGCTAATTAGCAGTGAAAGTCCCATCAGAATTGGTCCAACTGTATCGGAGAATCACCAGCGCGAGTTTCGGAATTCCCGCAGCAACTCCAAAGTAGCCTAATTTACTCTTTATAACATGTACTGGTAACTACCAGTGATGGTCCTATCCAAATCGGTCCAACCGTTTTGGAGATTCACCCGCGTGAGTTTCGGAATTCCCGCAGGAACTCCAAATTGCTTTTATAGTTTATGCAAACCTTCGGAGCTAGGATGCGCAACATGATATGTTTATCGAACGAAAGATAAAATTGTCGACACGACAAATATTTGTGGGTGTCCAAGCAAAAAAGTGCAGTAGTGGGGTATTGAGTTATGACTAGATTCGGTTAAACATTTTTACCACTGGTAGACAAAACGATATATTATGTCGACGAGAATCGATAAAATGGCTCGATAAAATTTTATCATGTTGCGGATCCTAGCTCCACTTGTCATGACAATAACGAGCCCAAAAATAGAATTATCCAATTCAGTGCAGTCGTTTTGAAGTTACGCGCCTACATACCTACATTTCGGCGAGTCATTTTGTAACGAGGCGGCGCCGTACGCCACTCGTTATGGTATCCCGCCTCATTTCTAATATTTATTATTTATTTTTATATCTGTTCCTTTTATGTTTAAAAGTTTGACTTTTTACGTTTTTGACAGAACTAGATAACGATTTAAAGAATACAAAAGCTCTAATTTACAAAAAAATATCTTTTATTTGAGCTAGCCGAAGATTTTTACTACCACAAACCTCACAATTTTTATTTAATAGATAGGTACTCCATGCGTGCCAGCCATTTCACCAATTTTTTTGGCCAAAAGGAGGTGTTAATAAAGCTTGTTAAAAAAAGAGCGAATTTTCACTTTTCATCAAAAATACCTAGGTAGTTTATGTTATTTGCAGTTAGTTAATGGTTCTTTAATCTTTCTCGGAGCTCTCGTCGGCCACCAAAACAGTCAGTTCAAAATATCATAAATATGTAATTATAAACACGCACTTTTCTATGCGCACTAAAAAAATCGTCATTGCAAAGTTCAAAACTTGAGAAGTTTTTTAGTTTAATACACGAAAAGAAACAGTAGTTATTTAACTTTTTTATGGACATGAAAATAAATGATTTTACATTTACTCGGTCCGACACGCCCACCGTAATTTTTTTTTACTTCAATGTTCCGGCCAAATAAACGCATTCGACTTTTCGATGAGGTTTTTTTGACCGTCATATGATTAGGTATGTAGACGGAACTAAAATGGAACTAATCAAACCAGCCACAATGCGATGGGGTTGCGACGCGCGTCGTTTAGTTACAGGGTTCCCATGGTCATCTTCCGGCTCCATCATCAGATTAGCTCCATGTCATTATAAAAATGCATTGTCGTCCGAACTAAATATACGTTATTTAACTTCGAGCCACAAGAAGTAGAATAAAATTTACTTTTAAGATTTCAATACATCGTCAGTTTGTTACAAGTGAAGTTAATATAAGCGTGGTGATAAGACAACGTTGGAAAATTGTTGGAAAAAAAAAATATTTAAAACAAAAAAGAGTTTTTGACAGCGGTGGGATTCGAACCCACGCCCTTTCGGACTGGTGCCTAAAACCAGCGCCTTAGACCGCTCGGCCACGCTGCCTCACATCATGGTTCTCGAAATAACCGTACAGTCTGCTCGTGTACTGTCTAGCAGTACTGTGGGACGCGGTAATATTTTAATCAGATTATATAACACGCAATGTTCGCTGTCTATAACGGCCATTGTTGTGTAAACAAGGAAATATTCGATGCACGATTTGTCCTCCAGACGTAGATAAACATGAATTGTTTTTTGACCGTGACACTTTAGGTCAAATATCGTAAACTTACTGCGACAAAGACATTTATTGCCCACTAGCGTCCCCCGCGGTTTCACCCGCGTTAACTTTGGAGTTCCCGCGGAAATTCCGGGAAATAAAATACCCTATGTTCCTTTTTGAACCCCTGACAACGGAGGCGGCTTTTCCGACACTTTCAACAATTGTATCGTTACATTTCAAGCAATTTACAAAAAAAAACCTTGAAAAATTATACCAACTTATAACTTACATCCATCCTCAGGACTCACAAAACTTTCAACGTTTAATAGTTTGAGTTTATCGCGATTATACTGGCGCAGTAGGTCACCATGCCTACCCACTAATCAAGAGGTTCCGGGATCGATTCCCAGTGGGTGTGGACTTAGTGTGATGAATACAGGCAAAGGGAAAGGAAATTTTCTAGTCTGGGCATGTTTATAAAGTATAGTATATTTATGTAGTAATATGTTACATACTAGCTGTTCCCCGCGGTTCACTCGCGTTAATTTCGGAGTTGCGTTACTTTGATCGGTGGATTTTGTTTCCCTCGGGAATAGTACTTTTTTCTAGATGAAAGGTACCCAACGTCCTTTTGCAAACGTGAAAGAGAAACCTCTCGATGAAAAAGTCTTACCTATCTCACATTTTTGCATTTTTAACACTAATTTGGACACCCGAACTTTAAGGACGGGGTTTCAATTTTTCTGGACTTTTTAAAGTCGGCCCGAAATTCCCGCGAAAGAGGCCCAAGAAGCTGGTTAGGTTAGTAACCTCGACTCACAAAGTCCGCAGACCTTGCAAGACCGAGCCGGCACGAAGCGCCGCAATAGTGTGATGGGGCTCTATATATAGCCAAATACGGTACAAATTGCAAGCGCCATGTAAGAATGTCGCAACGCCATCTATATTATTATCAATCGATTAGATTAACTTTATGCATGCCCGATAACGAATGGATAGAGGTGTATGTACATCAGTGTTTTTAAACCCCCAAAAGACGCGAAACCTCTGTGTAGGGGAGGGGGGGGGAACTCGCAAGAGACTTAATTATAATTATTTATCCGAATCCGAAACGGATTGAATATTCCCGAGGTAGTCTCGAAATGTACGTGCGTGAAACCGCGGGAAACAGCTGGTTACATCTTCTATATCTATACTTATAATAAATCTGTAGGTCAATTCTGTACATTGAATATATATTCAAAATTAATATTGGAGGATAAATGGTGATCGATACTGATGCCAAAAATGCAATCAGTAAATTTTTTGTCTGTCTGTCTGTCTGTATGTGCACGCAAAAAAACTACTGAAGGAATTTTAACCAAACTTGGTACGATTGCAGTCCATACTCCTGGGCAGGTTATTGGCTATATAACATAGCGCTAAGACACATAGGAGCTGAGCAGTGACGATAAATTTGGAGCAAGTCGGATGAAAATGCACTTTCGAGTTCTTATCCTCGCATACGTTTACTCAATCACCCAAAAACTGCTGAACGGATTTGGATGAAATTTGGCATGCACGTTGTCAGGGGTACAGAAAAGGACATAGGGTACTTTTTATCCCGGAATTCCCACGGGAACTCTGAAATTACCGCCGGTGAAACCGTGGGGCACAGCTAGTAATTAATAAATTAATGAAACTGTGAATCAGGTATCTATCCAATATAAATATACTCGGCTAGACGATAAACTGTGAAAGTTAAAAATAAAATAAAAAAACAAAACTCAACATCGCGGATCAATGGCGGCGCAGCGGCGACGCCATGTCGTCGACCCCTCAATCATGGCCGATGAATGAAGAAGACTTAAAATAGGTACATTATAATCTGTAATGGCGCCCGGCGACCGGGCGTCTAGCCTGCCCGCGAGTTTGCGACCCCTGCGCGCCTAAACCGAGATACCTATACATTTTATAGGTACGGGTGTGTTTGGCGAACGTACACAAACATTTTTTACTTTTTTTTTAACTTCAATTTCGAACGGATTTTTAAATGATAAATTTAAACAAAAAAAAAAACCGACTTCCAAAAACCCAAATTAAAAAGCTAAAAATAACAAAATACTTACCGATTTAATTCAAAAGACTAATTACAAGTAATATTATTATTGGTTTGTGCTACCACTGATCGGTTTGAATTCGGTACCAAGCCCGCTTGGGTCTGCCCACTTGGGTAAATGGCCGGTTGCTCTGCTCACGACGCGACGAGCTCGTGGCGGGAGTGGACTTAGCCCATCTACACATCTACACCATATTTGGCTTGTCACCGACTTCAAACCAATCAGTGGTAGCACAAACCAATAATAATATTACGTGTATTTAGTTCTTTTGAATTAAATCGGTATTTTGTTATTTTTACCTTTTTAGTTTTGTGTTTTAATATTAAAAATTATTAAAAAATATTGCTTTTCCCGATGCAGGGACGTTAATTTTTGAGGAGTTCTCCTGGTAGATTACCATCAGTTCCACTTCACCATATACATTGTGACGAGCATAAATTGTTTAGAAAACAAATTAAAGTTACCGAATTGTAACCTGTGAAATACCTATTATTGAGTAGTCACCGATGACCATCTGTGGTCTTCATCATCAGTTCCACTTCTTCAAATTTTGCTTTCCAAAAGCAAATGAACGATTTATTATAAAAAATACCCAAATCGCTATAGGTGTGCCCATAATTTTTGAAGAGTTCCCTCGATTTCTTCAAGATCCCATCATCAGATCCCGACTTGGTGGCAAAAAAATATCAAAATCGGTTTACGCAGTCAAGAGTTATGAGGTAACAAACATAAAAAAAAACATACGCGTCGAATTGACAACCTCCTCCTTTTTGGAAAGTCGGTTAAAAATATCACCCTCTATACCAAAGACATTATAATTATGTCTATTAAAGAACTAGCTGTGCCCCGCGGTTTCACCCGCATGAAAAGTTTTTGTATGACAACTTTTTTCCCAACATCCGATTTAAATGAAACAAAGCCTATATGTAGCTCCAGGTTTAGCTTAGTCTACTTGTGAAAATTGCATGAAAATCCGTTCAGTAGGTTCGGAGATTATCGCGAACAGACAGACAGAAAAGAATTTTAAAAATTCTTCTTTTTTGTGGTTGGTTACTCTTCATTTATCCCTCCCACTCCCACTCTCACTCACACACTCCCTGTCAAAATTTTTCAAAAACATTCACTGTACAGAATCGCGGATTCTACTCTTTTATTATAGAAGATATCATTGCCCTCTAGTACTTGCTACATCTAGCGACCATACATCACGGAACAGACAACTTCCCTTATTCCACAAATTATAGCGACGATAAATAATTTCGACAAGACGTCCGCGCGTCCTTGTGACTTCAACTAATAAATGAACTAATAAAATATAAATGTAAATTTGTTTGCTTGTTTGATACGCTACGCATCTAATCCTACTAATAATATAAATGTGAGAGTGTGGATGTTTGAATGTTTGAAAAGAAAAGAAAAGAAAAGAAAAGAAAAGAAAAGAAAAGAAAAGAAAAGAAAAGAAAAGAAAAGAAAAGAAAAGAAAAGAAAAGAAAAGAAAAGAAAAGAAAAGAAAAGAAAAGAAAGATTTATTCAAACGAAGGAGAAACACAACACAAATGAACACATACAGGACAACACAAATGAAAACAATTAAAGTAAAACAAAATAAATAATAAAGAAAAACAAAATAAAACTGAACAAGAAACAATAACTTATTTTGCCATTTGTGTAGCGTTGGATGTTTGTTACTCAATTACGCAAAAACGGCTGAACGGATTTAGATGAAATTTGTCATGCACGTTGTCAGGGGTACAGAGAAGGACATTGAATACTTTTTATCCCGGAATTCCCGTGGAAACTCTGAAATTACCGCGGGTGAAACCGTGGGGCATAGCTAGTAACATTATAAATGCGGAAGTGAGTTTGTTTGTTACGCTTTCACGCCTAAACGGCTCGACCGATCATCATGAAATTTTGCATACATGTCGTCAGGGGTACAGAAATGGACATAGGGTACTTTTATCCCCGGGATTCCCGCTGGATCTCCAAAATTAACGCCAGTAAAGACATAATAGTTATTACTAGCATCCATATAGATTTATTATAATGAGATAAATTGTAGAGGTAGGTGTTTTTTTCGTATGGAGTTCAAGCGAATCGACAACTAAGTTTTACAGCAACGTTACTCAGCACCCGCTCTAGCTCGGTGGCTCTCGACAACAACTTCTCTCGAGTTGTTACTTCAAAGTTGAACTACAAAGAGGTAACATAGTTCGTTCGTGTACAGCTACACATAGTTGCACCGACGCCGGAACGCTCCAGTTTAGTTGAACGTAAATTATCTGTGGTTGAACGTTGGATAGTTCCCAACTTACTATCTCCATGCGGCCTACGTGTTCTCTTCTATTTATTGTGTACTAGCTGGTCCCCGCGGTGTCGCCTGCGTTCACATCAGAGTCCCCGTTCCGGGATAAAAAGTGCCCTATGTCCTTCTCTGTACCCCTGACAACGAGTATGCAGAACTTTTTGAGATAAGTGATTTCACCGGCGTTAATTTCGGAGTTACCGCGGGAATGCCTGGATAAAAAATACCATAGTAGGCTATTTGACTAAATTTTTATTTTTAGTCCGCCCTGTAGATTCATAAAAAATATTAGACAGTATTTTTTCTTTATTTACGTAAGCAAAAAATAACAGAGATAATCGAGTCGAAATGTCGCGTGACTTCACCAGTAGCAGTTGCTGTGCAGTTTTTAAGAAGAAGAAAATACTTTTATTACTTACGTTACGAGCCCCCACTCCCAAACTTTAATGCGCTTTATGCAAGTAAGTATATTTTCATTAATCTGAAAAAGCAAAATATACTTGTCTATTATTTTTTATTTTCTAACTGACGGACTTATTAGAATTTTGATTTTCAAAAGTAGTCAACATCCCCATTAACCGTTCCCATGACGTGACACCCACACGACGTTGTGGTCCGATGCATGCTCATTTCAATGGCTTCAGCAGCACCTTATCAATCTCTAGCGTAGCGTTTCGTAATGCATATTAAATTATGATAAACTCCCGACTAGCCAATGTCCTCGCCTCATCGATTACCAATCTGGGTCTTTCCTGTCGACACCGAAAACGGTGCACTTCCCATTGCGCGCGTGGTACGACTTGCGACGCCATCACTTATTGTGATTACGCTTGTCATTTGCCGCGATAGCCCGATTTGGTGGTGCTTAAGCTAAGTCGGCACTCGGCACTCGCCCACCTAGAATAGGCCAGTGGAGCTAGGATGCGCAATATGATAAAATTTTATCGAGCCATTTTATCGATTCTCGTCGACATAATATATCGTTTTGTCTACCAGTGGTAAAAATGTTTAACCGAATCTAGTCTTAACTCAATACCCCACTACTGCACTTTTTTGCTTGGACGCCCACAAATATTTGTCGTGTCGACAATTTTATCTTTCGTTCGATAAACACATCATGTTGCGCATCCTAGCTCCGCAGGTCTCTAAATTTTAGTTTTCAGTTCGTCGTGTGGGTTATTAACTAAAATATCTGGGTCACAGAGCTTCGCTCGTTGTGTATAGCGCCATCTGTTGTGAAGTAGAAAAACAAACACTCATTTTTTTGCCTGAAAACACGGATAAAACGACGTTTTCTAAATACTAGCTATCCCGCGCGGTTTCACCCGCGATAATTTCGGAATTTCCGCGGAATTATTTCATACAAACTTTGAGACCCCTTTTCACCCCCTTTTGTAGAATTTTGGAAAGTCTTCTTATAGGATGTGTTCGTCATACAAAGAACACACCCTCCAAGTTTCAGGTCTCTACGATCAGCGGCTTAGGCTGTGCGTTGATCCACCAGTCATTCAGGACAAAGCATTTTATATGTATATATTTATTGCTCGTTTAAAGATAGTAGATATTGGACACGTATTTTTTCCTTTTTTACGTAAGTAATTAAAAATAGCGGCGACACATCGAGTCGAACCCAGGTACGTTCGTATGACGTCAGTTGCTTTGTGCGGTGACGTCAAAATGCTACCTGGGAAATGTCGCGTGATTTGGTTATGAATGACGTCACGAGCCCCTTGCTCTTTCATTTAAATATTTTTTAAGTAATTTGAAAAATCAAAATATACCTACCTACTTATTACTTTTTACTTTTCCAACTGACGGACTAAATAACATGCCTATTGGACAATTTCCAGGTTCATTTCCGACTATTTGTCTATTATTTCAAGGTCGATAAAGTTTATCTTAACACTAGTTGTACCCCCGCGGTTTCATCCGCGACACAGATAACGAGAACTTTGGTATTCCCGCGGGAACTCTTCGTTCCTGGATAAAATACTATTCTGTATCACTCGGGGATATGGTAGTTTCTTTAGTGAAACTTTCAGAATCGGTTCAGTAGTCTCTAGGTTCTTTTACAATAATAATCTAAATGTGGGTGTGCAAAATATTCGCATCAGTTTTGGAATTCCCGTAGAATAACCTATCAAAGTTTCATCACAATCAATCTTTCGAGCCGCTCATGTCATAATATGCCTATGGCAATCGATTTTTTTTATAAATAATTAAAAAGCATTACATAAGTATTAAAATTAAGCTCATTTTTTAAGATAATTGTTTTCTTTTTTATTTATTTTTTTTATTTTATATCATGTCGCCGTCTAGATATGTTTTTTTTTTCTATTTCTATGACCGTACGGTACGGAAGTCGGTTGCATAAAAAAGAAATTCTTGTCTATGCTGTCCGTTGATTTCCCGCCATTTGGCTAAAAGCGGCGTGCCCCCATTTTGTCCAGTAGTCCCGACTGTCCGGAACTCGGGAACGGCATCGGCAGACGGGGATCGATCGAGTTCGGACACAATATGACGAAATGTAGGATTCGCTATTTTAACATAATAATAATAATAATAAATAAAATCAGTTTAAATTTATAGTTTCTTTCTATAATAATATGTAGGTAAGATTTTCCATGAAAAAATACCCTATTGCTATATAATATGTAGATTGCCAATCAACCTGGTGCTTGGGTTTAAACCCGATAAAAACCTGCCGTTAAAAAACCGTAAAGGTTGGTGTTTATCGGGTTTATACCCAAGCACCGGGTTGATTGCCCATCTATACCTGACCCCTGTTGCCCTAGTATTAGGAGCCTAACGGCCGCACTGTCGTTTTAATGATTACTTTAATTTTAAGTAAAGTTTTAAAAAAAATTGTTTGTTTTGTTTTAAAAATCTTTGTAATCATTGAAACGACTCTGAGTGCGGCCGTAATTCTTCGTCTTCTTCATTAATGACGTCTATAATTATAATTTGCCAATGACGATGTTTCATAATAATAAAAATCTCTTCATCTACTTCTTCGATTATGGCGAAACGTCAATGACAATGTTAGATTTTTCCCCAAGTTAAAACATGGCTCTCTTGAAAGCCAGTTTCCTGCTCAGGGTCCAAAATAGATGCTGAAAAGTGACTGAAATAACGAAGACAAACGTGACACGCGTGTTTTCGGTACGGCTTTCACTCGTCAACAACCTCACTTAACTTCTTTGTGACATTTTACGAGTATAATTGACAGACCGGATTGACTTTGACAACTATTGTGTACATCCATGTCGTAGACGTGCTGTTTCAATTTTTCAAGCGTTACACCTACATTGTAGGTTTGGGTTCATTAGAGGACTAGATGCTTTTCTTTACCATGCCGGTGGGCCCACTCTTCACAAAGATTTTTTACATCTGTACGTGACTCGAATGTCTGATGGTCGGTACCTACATGACTTTGTGCCTCCCCCCCTCCCCCCACTCCGACACTCGCTGTAAGTTTGAGGAGGATTTGGAATATTGAACTGTGAAACACTGTACGAATATTCTTAGTTGGCGACGTGCGTTGGATTTCCTATGTATTGTTTCGTGTGGTGGGATAAATCTTTAATAGTATAATTAACTGCGCCGCGAGCGTTGCGGAATTCCCGCGGGAGCTATGATTAAAGTAGCCTCATTTACTCCACATAACATCAGCTATAGACTGCCAGTGAAGGTCTCGTCAAAATCGGTCCAGCCGCTTCCGAGATTAGGCAGTCGCTAGTCGGAACAAACAGACAGGGACTAGACAACATTTTTGAGAATTACCTATGTAGATTTTAGTATCTAAAACAAGAAGCTGTTATTTTGGTAGTACAAACAGACACTTCAACTTAATTTATAAATTTCCTTAGATGTGAGTAATCGTTTGTGCATCTGTTAGTTTTCATCTACTTAACTTCCCAACGAACTTGACCGAACAAACGACAGTTATTCTAATAAATACGAATGTGTTTGTTTGTTTTTTACGCTTTCACGCAAAGGCGTAAAGACTCAACCAATCATCATGAAATTTTTCCTACACAGCAGTGGTACAGAAAAGGACGTAGGGTAGTTTTTATCCCGAAATTCCAGCGGGAACTCCGAAGTTAAGGAAGAAAAAAGAAAGAAAAAACATTTATTTTAGCACAATGAAAAAGAAACCAACGCAAACTGGAACCACGGCGAACAGCAGTCTATACATATAAATAAAATTGAAGTGTCTGTTTGTAATTCCAAATTAAAGGCTTTTCACTAAATGCATATTAAAAAGTATAATATACGGTACTGTACTTACAAAATATCAATTACTTATTTTTATATTTTTCTGTCTGTCTGTCCGTCTGTTTGTTCCAGCTTCCGCCTAATCTCTGAAACGGCTGGACCGATTTTAACGAGTCTTCCACTGGCAGATAGCTGATGTTATAAAGGAGTAACTTGGGCTATTTTTATTTTAGAAAAAATAGTTCCTGCGGCAATTCCGAAACCCACGCGCGTGAAACCGCGGGGCACAGCTAGTATTCTATAACAAATTAACAATTTCTTTGAGCACGTCTCAAGAGGCAGCCGATGTTTATTAACTTATCTTTTGGTAGCTATATTATTTCGGTGTTACTGGAAAAAGTTCAGCTTTTCGTAGACGAATCTATAGTATATACTTCTAGTTGTTTCACGCGGCTTCACCCGCGTTCCCACGGGAATTCCGGGATGAAAAGTACCCTATATCCTTTTCTGTAGGTCTGACAACGTGTAGTAGGTAATTCAGGTATGCAAAATTTAAATGCAGTTTGTGAGCTTCTTAATAGTAGGGGTAGGCCTTCGGCTAGCTAAAATAAATAATAAAAGATTTTGAGTTGTGATTTATTAAAGTCAGTCTAGTTCTAGTTCTTTCGAAAAAATCTCTCGCGTTAATTTCGGTGCTCCTGCAGGAATTCCGGGTTAAAAAGTGTCCTACGTCCTTCTTTGTAATCGGTTGAGCCGTGAAAGCGTAACAAATAAATAAAACTCACATTTGCATTTGCATATTTATAGGTCTGCTCTGTACGGACCTCAAACGAACATTTAAAATTTAAACTTAAAATCGAACTGTTTTTAAAAACCGTACTGAGTTTTTTGGCGGGAATCAAAGATGGCGTCATTTATTTTCATGTCGATAACAAATGGTTAAAAATAGATTTTGTGTGTTATAAGGTGCTGAAAATGATTTTCACAGTAGAGGTTTTTATGTGCTCTAGAAGATATATCGATTTCGAGTTTATTCCTTCGGTTTCCTCCAAGAGCTCCGAGAAAGTTCTTGCAAGCTATACCTAGTACCGTGGTTTGCAATTTCAATCCGTACAGCGAAGCATTTTAATAGAAAATACATTGATCTAATTAATTTTACTTGAAACTGGCTTAATGCGAAAGTTCATAAAAAAGAAGAAAAAAAGAAAGATAGTACTATGAAATACATCAAAATAATTAATCTTTTAAAGAATATTGCACACGTACAAAGCCGGAATGAAGCAATAGTATAATATGTACGTGTATAGGTGAAGCTACTGCTACAGGAAATCACCCTGTTCACTGCCATCGATCATTTGTGACGGAGGGAGGGCGTTATCACTGCTCATAAATATATCTAAATGACGTGTGTACACAGCAGTATCAGTTTCAATGGAACTCATTATCCGTCAAATGTATAATATTATTGAGTTTTGTTATCGCACGTGATAGGTACAGTCGACAGCAGATATATATATAAGCCCACCCTGTCTTCAAATATTTCTCCCAGAAAACCTAATAGCGTCTGCACAAGAATAGAAAGTATAATCTGGTTGGCAACATTCAGAAAACCTGAATAGGCATCGACTAAATTTTAGTTTTTAGTCCGTCGTGTGGATTAATAAAGAAATTGGACGCTTATTTTTTGTTTTTTCACGTACACTGAGAGAAAAATAGGCGCTTGTTCGGGAAAGTTCGCGACCGAAAGTTCCCCCACCGAAGATCGGTCTTCAGTAAACTCTTCTGTATAGTTTACACATTATTGAGACCGAGCGGAGTCGGTCGCTGTGCCGGGGTCACTGATATTGTGTTGCCAAAACATCTTGTGGCCAACCGAAGAGGTTTCGGTCACCCTCCAGAGCGACTGAAAACTCTTCGGTCTGATTGATTTCTCTCCGTGTAAACAAAAGATAACAGCGATACGTTGAGTCGAAATTTCGCGTGACGTCACGAATCACGATCCGGTACAGTTTGTATGCGGTTATGACGTCAGGGCCCTTATTCACTATGACCATAACGCGTCGCGTTAAGATAAGGCGCCACTTAAATTGCCTTTCCCTCGTGTTCATAGAATTAAAAAAAATACATTCACAACGTTTCTTTTGTCATAAAGAATATAAATTTCTTACATTTTTGCATCTGGAGTGTTTAGGATTGCGTATTTGGGACGCGCGTTATGGGCAAGGAATGTTTTTGTTCATACTGAATAAGGGCCCAGCGGAGCTAGGATGTGCAACACGATAAAATTTTATCGAACCATTTTATCGATTCTTGTCGACATAATATATCGTTTTGTCTACCAGTGGTAAAAAATGTTTAACCGAATCTAGTCTTAACTCAATACCCCACTACTGCACTTTTTTGCTTGGACGCCTATAAATATTTGTCGTGTCGACAATTTAGCTTTCGTTCGATAAACATCGTGGAGCGCATCTTAGCTATGCCCCCACTCATAAACTTTAATGCGATTTATTTATTTCAAAAAGCAAAATACACGTGTCCATAGTTTTATTATTATCTAACTGACGGACTAAATAGAATTTTTATTTCATACCTACCTCGACAACATGCCTATTGCGTAACTACGTTTGTCGCTAACTGTACAGAGTAGGCGTCGTTTTGAGAGAAAATTCGATACTCAGCATGTGGGTAACCCCACAGTATAAGGTGCTTCAAGTACAAAGCAATATCCAGTAAGTACATAACTTAACGTACTCATCATCTATCTAGATTGGAGCGTGACGCATGTCCGGAAATGCAGTGTAGAGATTGCATTTTGTTTCTTCTCCTCTTGTTTATTTTTGGTTAATCATTGTTTATCTATGGCAATCGGGCAGATAATTATATTATCTTGCATGATTCAAAATTATGTTGCGATTTTTTTTCTCACTAACTTTATCTGCTCTGCGCCACTTATTCTCAGTCTTTAGCTATGACGGGCTAGATAACAAAATTTTAGTTTTTGGTATATCGTGTAGTGTAGATTAATTAAAAATACATATTGGACACGTATTTTTCTATTTCTTTACGGAGTAATCTTTTTTCTTTACGAAGAAAAATAAAGGCGATTGAATCGGAACATATATTTACAAGAATACCTAAGTGTGAACGCTGCACAACAAGTGTTGAATGCTATGACTTCAAAGTGAGCCGCAAAACTAAGCTCTCCTTATAAGTATGTATAGCCAGTTTAAAAAAATATATAAAATTTATTTCTGTTAGCATTATTGTACGATTTGATATTGCAATTTTTGATGCTATGGATTGCAAAATATTTTTCGGGGCTCTCAGCGGACATCGAATCAATCAGCTCGAAACGTTGTTTATCTTCATGTGCACATAAAAATCCGCCACCGAGAATTTTTTATCCAATACAGCATCGAAAACTTAACAAAATGCAATCTTAATAATTTTTAATGACATAAAAATAAATGGCGGAACTGCTATCTCTCGATTGCCGCCAAAATTCAAATAGCTTAAAATTTCTCTATTTAAATATTGATAAGCTGTAGGTATTCGTAATTTAAAAATTCAAACTTCGACTCGATCCTTTACCTTCGGTATGTCGTTAAAATGAAATATTTTATGTGCACCCAGTAGGTATCTATCTGTTTTGCGATTGTGCGCGAGAAATCTAATGTAAAAAATAAAAATATGTAATCTATATAAGTTTTACCCGACATGTTGTTTATTACAAAGTTTATTGAACTTTTGGCTCCCACGTGGTGGCCATAAGGCGTTTTAAATTATGTACATTTGTCCTACATCAATTTTGTACAATTTAATCTGTATGGCTATACAAACATACAAACCGACGCGTTTGTTAATATTAGATAAATATATTATAACGAGTATGTAAACCATTATAACTAATTACGGTTCAAAATTCCATAACGGACAGTTAATTTTGCTATCAAAATGGTTATTATCATTAAGTCTTTTATAATTTATATGAGTAAATTAAGTAACATTTCGACGGAGTATACGACCCAGGCATGGGGAAAAATAGAATCCCTCAAATGTCCTGTGAACAGTTTTTTAAAGCCACTGTATTAACAAGTTTAAAAACTTAAAACGAAATTAATAATATGATAATATTTTTTTTTAAAGTGAAAACTTCTTTCGCATAGTTATGATTTGAAAATCGATGAAACGAAAAAGCGACACTAAGGGCGGCGCCACAGTCTCGGCGGCGGCGGTGGCGGTGGCGGCGGCGGCAAAAACAAATGGCAGACAACATAAGAAGGAGGCCACAGCTTGCGCCGCTGATAGCTGTGGCCGGCTGCTTATGTTTTCTACCATTTGTTTTTGCCGCCGCCGCCGAGACTGTGGCCAAGGGGTAAAAAGAGTGTGATGGTTCCTGGCCGGACCACGGTACGGAACAAAATTTTTACGCTGGCACAAATTCATCATTTTAATTGTGCCTATTTGTGCCACTAATTTCAGGAATTTGTGCCTTCTGGTTTTGGAGTTACGAGAGTACGATTGTGGTCGGGCTGGGAATCCTGGTTCCTGACCCGACCACGGTACAGATGTTACGGAACCGAGTTTTTTCTTTTGCACAAATTCACTATTTTAATTGTGCCAATTAGTGCCACCAATCCCAGGAATGTGTGCCTTACCCCTTGGCCACAGTCTCGGCGGCGGCGGTAGCGGCGGCGGCAGCGGCAAAAACAAATGGTAGACAACATACGAAGTTGGCCACAGCTATCAGTAACTACCCAACTAGAGCACGACTGCGGGGGCGGGGAGGCGGGGGGCAGTAGGTGCATGCATATAATATTTTGTACGTCAGGGTTGTTTATTCTTTTTTTGAATTAAGTTACCTATTATTAAATAAAAACTTAACTCTTACATAGTATTTTATACTATATAGTATAAAATTTAAACCTTAATAAAACTGTATCTATAAGTACCATAAATTATATTTAAAAGTAACAAGCTATTCCCCGCGGTTTCACTCGCGTGATTTTAAGAACTCCCCGGGTAGGTACTATGCTCATATTGAGATAAAAACTGGACATAGATAAGCAATAGTGTGTTAACCCACACTGGCGAAATTTTGAGTAAATCGTGTTTTAAAATTATAGTGCCATTTTCTGTCAACATTTTTTATGTTCAATATTTAGTTACATACTTAAACAACGTAATAAGGTAAACACATAGTTAAAAGACGTTCTTTAACTCTCAATAAATCGTTCTGAATAGGTAACTTAATTTTGTGGGTTAACATGTTATTGCTTATCTGCGTCCAACTATCCTATCTCGCAAGTTTGAACAAATTACACACAGTGTAAAAAAATTCATTAAGATCGATTTAGTAGTAGTATAATATAGGGGATTAGCTGTGCCCCGCGGTTTCACCCGCGGTAATTTAGGAGTTCCCGCGGTAATTGCGGGATATGAAGTACCCTATGTCCTCTGTACCCCTGTCAACGTGTATGCAAAAATTCATGATGATCGGTTGAGCGTCTAGGCGTGAAAGCGTAACAGACAGACAGACAGTTACTTTCGCATTTATAATATTAGCAGGGAAGCAGGGACTTGACTTTGATTTCCTATCGACATAATAGATAATTATGTATATTAATCGACGTGAAGAATAGATCTCCCAACACTACAAGAAGCGTGCCTAAAAATTGTGACGCTCGAGGTAAGTTAGGCTAAGAGGGCACTACGAAATTTAAAAGCTTTTTATTTATTTTTTTATTCTAAATGAACACGCCAATCACAATAATTCCCACGCGCAATATGTAGGTACAAAATATGTGTACAATTTTGTAACTGCTATTTTAAATCACAAACGGTTTCTTTACGACTAGTGCACGGACTGTAGCATATTGGTGTTGCTCATATATTGGCAATTAATATCCGCAATGTTTATCCGCACGCTTAGCCTACAATATACGCTCCTCTGGTTGAAAAACTAAGGGCGGCGCAACAGTCTCGGCGGCGCGCGGCGGTGGCAGCGATGGCAGCGGCAAAAACAAATGGTAGACAATATAAGAAGTGGGCCACAGCTCGCACCGCTGATAACTTCGTGGTCATGGGGTAAGGCACACATTCCTGGGATTGGTGGCACTAATTACCAATGTGCCAATTGGTGGTACTTTTTATCCCGTAATTACCGCGGGAACTCCTAAATTACCGCGGGTGAAACCGCGGGGCACAGCTAATCCCCTATATTATACTACTACTAAATCGATCTTAATGAATTTTTTTACACTGTGTGTAATTTGTTCAAACTTGCGAGATAGGATAGTTGGACGCAGATAAGCAATAACATGTTAACCCACAAAATTAAGTTACCTATTCAGAACGATTTATTGAGAGTTAAAGAACGTCTTTTAACTATGTGTTTACCTTATTACGTTGTTTAAGTAATTAAATATTGAACATAAAAAATGTTGACAGAAAATGGCACTATAATTTTAAAACACGATTTACTCAAAATTTCGCCAGTGTGGGTTAACACACTATTGCTTATCTATGTCCAGTTTTTATCTCAATATGAGCATAGTACCTACCCGGGGAGTTCTTAAAATCACGCGAGTGAAACCGCGGGGAATAGCTTGTTACTTTTAAATATAATTTATGGTACTTATAGATACAGTTTTATTAAGGTTTAAATTTTATACTATATAGTATAAAATACTATGTAAGAGTTAAGTTTTTATTTAATAATAGGTAACTTAATTCAAAAAAAGAATAAACAACCCTGACGTACAAAATATTATATGCATGCACCTACTGCCCCCCGCCTCCCCGCCCCCGCAGTCGTGCTCTAGTTGGGTAGTTACTGATAGCTGTGGCCAACTTCGTATGTTGTCTACCATTTGTTTTTGCCGCTGCCGCCGCCGCTACCGCCGCCGCCGAGACTGTGGCCAAGGGGTAAGGCACACATTCCTGGGATTGGTGGCACTAATTGGCACAATTAAAATAGTGAATTTGTGCAAAAGAAAAAACTCGGTTCCGTAACATCTGTACCGTGGTCGGGTCAGGAACCAGGATTCCCAGCCCGACCACAATCGTACTCTCGTAACTCCAAAACCAGAAGGCACAAATTCCTGAAATTAGTGGCACAAATAGGCACAATTAAAATGATGAATTTGTGCCAGCGTAAAAATTTTGTTCCGTACCGTGGTCCGACCAGGAACCATCACACGTAAAAAGAGACTACCACAGATATAAACGTACGAGTAATTAAGTGTCAATAGTATCTATACATCTATATACATAAATAAAATTAAAGTGTCTGTTTGTAATTCCAAATTAACAGCTTTTCACTAGTTAGAAAGTTATACGGTACTTACATATAAAAAAAAAACAATTTTTAATTTTTTTCTCGGTCTGTCTGTCTGTTTGTTCCGGCTAATCTCTGAAATGGCTGGACCGATTTCAACAGAACTTTCACTGGCAGATAGCTGATGTTATAAGAAGTAACTTAGGCTACTTATATTTTAGAAAAAAAAAAAACAGTTCCTGCGGGAATTCCGCAACTCACGCGGGTAAAACCGCTGCTGCGGCTACAGCTGCTAGTAGAAGTAGTATATGTATAATAATTAATGTCTAAAGATATAAAGGGTTTACTTCTGCCGTGTGGTTTTAAGCACATTTCGTTTTTTTAATTGAAATAATAATGTTTTCTGATTTAATCTTAGCTATCGATTTAAAGATACGTGTATTATTACTATTATTATAAATATGACGTAATGATTGTACATAATAGGGATGTTGACTACTTTTGAAAATCAAAATTCTAATTAGTCCGTCAGTTAGAAAATAAAAAAACAATAGACACGTATTTTTTGCTTTTTCAAATAAATTAAAATATATAGAGATAAAGCGCAATAAAGTTTAGGGTGAGGGGGTCGTGACGTCACTAACCACTAAAACCGCCATACAAACTGCGTATAGTGACGTCGCGTCGTGCGAAATTTCAACTCACTGTATCGCCGTTATTTTTTGATTACGTAAAAAAATAAAAGATACGTGTCCAATATTTTTTATTAATCTACAAGACGGGACTAAAAAAAATATTAGTCAACATGCCCATTAATTTACTGAATAGATAGTGGAATAGTGTCGGCCGGTTCTCAACGATTTTGCTATCTAAGGAACACTATAAAGCTCGTATACAACCTACTTGAACTTGCTAGATTGCTTTTGCGTTGGACGCGTGATGTAGGTACATGCACTATGCACCATGGAGTCACTGACGAGCAAAAAAAGAGGTGATAAAAGCATAACCCCCCGTCTCGTGGTCGGTTAGAAAGCGCGGGAAATGAGTGCTCGTGCTCAGACATAATAGATGCGGGCTCCCATTCAAAATTCGAGCGCTCTACAAAATATTATCTTTTATGCTTGCCAGTATTTTTCTTTCTTCTTTCTTTTTTTAATTAAAATATTGAGACGCCAGATAGACGGCGGTCTGTGACTCTGTAGGCAATAGAAAACTCGCTTCGCTTTATGGTGCCTTCACTCCTTTTTTGGTTTTTTTTTCTATTCAAGTCTTATTGAGTTCAATTTTATTCCAAGTGCTTAGGAACGTACAAAATTGAAATCGCCCAATGGGTAGACTAATAAATGTAATTAACTTTCGAAGAATCGTAGCATTAATAGGTAAATTGGTACCTAAAGGTGCGTTTATTTTCACATCTTTGCTTCATATAGCTTTTGACCTTTGCGTTTCTGAGGACGTCCTCTCGGAGGATCACATAGTTCTAGGGTGACATCATGTCACCTATAACTATATAAATATTACAATACTTTCTTAGTCACTTTATTTTCATCTATTCTTACCAAATGACCGAAAATTGTAAGCGTTGCATTCTCTTTCTTTAGATATTTTTAGCCATTGGGTATTGAGTAAGTACCCAATCAATGTTTCACAATCTATTCGCGGTGTATCTACGTAATCGTCGATTCAATGATGAATGATGATTCATTGATAGAGCCAGCCAGCAGCAGCAATATATAAACGTTTTGGTCAGTCTTTGAACTTTATAGCCATTGCAGTAAGATTCAATGGCTATCAAAAGTGTAGTGATGGGCCGAATGTGGTATGAACGCGAACTTTGGCCGAACATTCGGCAAAAATAAAGAGTTCAGCCGAAGCTCGGCCTTAGGGTGCCTACTTTTTATCATGGAAATCCCGCGGTACCTCTCAAATTATCGCGGGGAAAACTGCGGGGAACAGCTGGTATATTATAAAAAAAAGTTGAATTTTCACTGGCAGCATAAAAATGTTCTAGCCAACATCTAAAGCTAATATAATAAAGGAATTAAGTTTGTAAATTATGCGTAACATGTGTTGGGGTACAAGTCCTGAAATTGACGCGGATATAGTATTGTCAGGTCCAAGAACAGGTTTTTTTTATTAATAATCACGTAACTTAACCAAACCTCGGGGCAGTCGCGGCTTTACGCGTTTGACTTTCGACTCGAGCGGCAGAGAGCCGAAAAACCTAACAAAAGCCCAGACGAGAAAACATTTGGCTGGAAACGATACTAAAAAGCCAAACATGGCCGGACACCTGGCAACACTACGCGCGTAATTCCGTGGGGTAACAGGTAGTGTTTTGTTTTCAACGTTTTTTTTTTCTTTTCTTTATTACAGATCGCAATCAACATCGCGTCCGCAGTCGACTAGCATGCGATGCATCATCGAAGCACCGGCCGATCGCATTCCGCACAAAACAACTCAAAACTATACTAACAACATATGAACAAATATGACCTGAATCTCATATATATATATACAGACCTCGGCACTTGTGATACGTAAACCAACCTAAAAACTACTACTACGTAAACAACGCCTATTTTACTACGACAAATCATCATTATCTATAATTATATAGCAATTAGAAAATATTTAGTCACAAAAACTATTATAGTATAAAAGTAAGAATTAGAATTTAAAAATTAACGCGTTTTCCTTGTTCCTCTAGTTGAAAGTCAATTAAAAAAAAATTAAAACACCAAAGTCGTTTAAAATTTTTTTTTAAGATATAGTAATATTAGCGTACACTATATTTTTATGAATTACCAAAGTTAGCAGCTAAGATGTCGAATCATATGCCGATCTACAGTCAAGTAGTGCCCAAGTCTCAGTATCGGGGCAAGAGTGGTCCCAAACCGACGTCGCGGCCTCAGAATCTGGCGCGTACGGACTTCGATCCGTTGAACTACAACCACGGAGGCAACTTCCCAACGCCCAACGCCGAGGGCAGAGTGGAGAAGGAGAAGGCGGAGAAGAGAGAGTCCAGACGGTCCAAAGAGGAGACCGGTCGGACCAGACGGCCTCAGAACAGGAACGAAACGAGCGAAGGCAAGGTCGAGGCTTATCTGAGGCAGAACCAAGTCAGTATTAGGCAGCAGCAGCACCGCCACTCGGCTGTGAGGCAAGCCGAGCATAGAGTCAATCTTAGGTGAGTTCCTATTTTTTTTTTTTTTGATAGTAAACTTTCGCACCTAGTGCATTTAGCCGGTGTCAAGTGACAATGAAATAAATGTCTTTGGTTATTAGTCGCGTTGTAAGGTTGTGATTCGAAATTCAGGTTATAAAGGTGAATGAACTCTATTAAATTTTTAAGTACAGCCAAATTTTATTTAGGGCATGATATTAATATGTTAAATTATGTAATCCTACTATCTTACTAATATGAAAATGTGGATATTTGGATGTTTGTAACTCAATCACGCAAAAACGGCTCAACGGATTTGGATGCAATTTGGCATGCACTTTTTCAGGGGTACAGAGAAGGACAAAGGGTACTTTTTATTCCGGAATTACCGCGGGTGAAACCGCGAGGGATAGCTAGTAAATAATAATGTTGCACCTCGCACCCGTTAGGCTGCTTTGTGTTTTCCGCAATCTTTTTTTTTTCTTTATTACTGCAGAAACGACTTTTGGAATCATCCATACCAATATTATAAATGCGAAAGTAACACTGTTTGTTTGTCTGTTACCCTTCACGCCTAACTACTCAACTGATCATCATGACATGCATACACGTTATCAGGGGTGCAGAAAAGGACAAAGGGTACTTTTAATCCCTGAATTTCCGTGGGTACAGCAAGTGACAAATAATTAATTAATTAAAATGCCCCGACAGATCTCTGCCATTGAACGACCCCATCGTGGCGCGCGGCGGCCACGACAGGACCCCGACCGACAGGCACCGCGGCTTCCCCGAGCGGGAGAGGGACGGCACGAGGGAGCACCGCCGCGAGCGCGAGCGGGACAGGGAGAACCACGAGTTCGAAGGTGAGGTTCTACTAGGGTTGTCACTTTTCTTTTGGGGCTAAAATAGTATTTTTTTTAAACATTTAGTAACAAAAAAAAATATAGTTAGTATTTTTATTATAATGCTTTTTCCTCATGTGACGCGTGACGATTTCCATCAGTTAACTCCTACTTACGTAGCCGCGTCAAGGGATTTGGTTTCAAAAAAACATCAAATAAAAATTACAGTCTTAAAAACATTATGGTGATAAAATGTAAAGTAAAAAGCTCGTGTGAATGGTAAATAAGTTGCATTATGAACCCTAGCGGTGCAATAAAAGCAACTCAACGTGCGAGTTTGTTCTTTCTTTCTAATTTTCTAGTTTCTATCTTAACTTAGAGATCATCTATTAAGTACGTCACACTTTAACAAAGGGGAGGGGGTCGACGAAGTGTGAAATTGTGTGACAAGGAGTGGGAGGGGTTTTAAATTTCGTGACGTCAAATTTCAAAATCTTACACTTATCTAAGTGTTAAAATGCCAAATTTGAAATATGAACGAAAAACTTTAAAAATTTTCCAACTCTTTCTGTATGGACATAAGGTTTAAATTGTTTTGTCGGAACTGCTGTTGACTATTTTAATTTAATGTTTTGTAAAAAGAAATGTAAAATTGCAAAATATGTGACGTCACACTAGGGACCCGTCTCACAAATGTGACCAAACTGCGACAGCCGACAAGTAGGGGTCAAAAAATCACACAATTAGTGTGACGTACTTTATGGCTGACCCCTTATCTCCCCCCTCCTCCCGGCGCAGGCGCAGGCGCAGCCCGCGGCGAGCCGGCGGCGCGGCCCGTGCGCAAGTCGTCGTCGGCGCACCGCGTCGCCGACGCGACCATCGCCGCCGACCGGCGCCGCTTCTTCTGCCGCGAGTGGGCCTTCCAGAAGATCGCGCACTGCCTCGAGCAGCGGCCCGTCAGCAAGACGTGCGGCGCGCTCATACTCGGTGAGAGGGTGCACACACACGCACACATGCATACATACGCACACGCACGTGAGCACACACACATATACACAATACACGTAAAAATCCTAAGTGGGTTTGTTAAAGATCTTTTCATGAAAGTAAAGTAAGTGGACCTTAGGGGTATTAATGTTCACGGAAGTGGACCTTAGGGGTATTAATGTTCACGGAAGTGCACATTAGGGGGATGAACGTTCATCAGGGAAGTGGACATTAGGGGAATGGACGTTCAGCATAGTGGACATTGGGGTAATGAACGTTCAGGGAAGTGGACCTTAGGGGTATTAATGTTCACGGAAGTGGACATTCGGGACAATTCAGAAGTAGGATCTAACGCACCTGAAGGTACACCAATATTATAAAGAGGTTAAGTTTTTAAGTCGGTAAGTTTGATTGTAATAATCTCTGAAACCACAAAACCGATTCTAAAAATTGTTTTACTACTTACCTAGTACCAATCTTTGACTGATTTTAGTAAAAGTGACCCTTGTTCCTCCCTCCAGGCGACGCCGGCAGCGGCAAGACGGCGCTGTGCCAGGAGCTGAGCGAGCCCAGCCAGGGCCCGCAGGCGCGGCAGCAGCGCGCGCTGAACAGGCGGCTTCTCGCCCGACACTTCCTGCAGGTACGACACAGGACCGCACACTGCTGGGCGCTTATTCACTATGACCAACAACATTCCTTGCCCATAACGCGCGTCCCAAAAACGCATTTCCAAACGTTCTAGATGCCAAAATATTAGAAATAATTATTCTTTATGCTTGTACTTCTTTGATTACGAGGGAAAGACAGTTTTTACGGCGTCTTATATTAGCGCGGCGTGTTATGGTCATAGTGAATAAGGGCCCAGCCTTTTCGACCTCACTTCTGTAACGAGGTGGCTGTATGCCACAGTTTTTTTTTTGCGATTTCTGACATTTCTAGTACTCAAACCTCAGTCGGTCCAATAGAGACTTTTGATCCCTATAAGAAACAGGATCGAATGGCAAGTTTTTGTGTAGAATGACCACTTTTTTGCTGACTGTACATTTTTTCCAAAATCTGTAAATGCAGTTCAGAATATCTTAAAAATTATGGATAGTCTTCTAAAAGGGTTTTCCTGTAACTATAACGGTTAAGGTACCTGCCCTTACTGTCCTGTTTCAATAATTCAACCTGTTCATTAATTAATTTGAAAAAGCAAACAATATGTGTCCATTGTTTTTTTTTATTGTCTAACTGACGGACTAATTAGAATGCATTTCACCAATGCATTTCGATATAAATAACTTCAGAAGAAGAAAAATACAACTGAATTGGTTGTATGGATTTAGCTTCCTTTGCCTTCCCCATTGGGTTAATAAAAAAAAAAATCAACGAACCTTAACACTTTCTGACGGCTTCACTCAGCGCACTGATGATCCCATATTGTGCTTTTTCTGTCCGCAGAGCCACACCGAGAGCAGCCTCCGGCCCGGCGAGTTCGTCCGCTCGCTCGCGATGCAGATACTCAGCCACTCGTCGCGGCGGGCGCGCGCGCCGGGGGGCGGCCGCGCGGCGCGGGAGGGGGACGCGGCCGAGGGGGACGCGGGGAAGGGGGCGGGGGACGGGCAGGGGGACGGCGAGGAGGATGAGGAGGGAGAGGGGGAGGAGTCGCCGCGGGCGAGGCGCCACAGGTCAGTGGGACGGGGATAATATCAATACGAGTTGCAGTACATTACAGTACAACAGGCGCATCCTGCCACAGCAGACCAGCCCCCCCTTAGCCATGTACCGATATGCCTGTCCATTGATTAAGAGGTTCCGGGATCGATTCCTGGCGGGTTCCAATTTCCACTTACCATTACAGATAAATAGATTAAAATTTTGTTTAACCACTAGCTGTAAGACTATTTTTTTTCTAAAATAAAAGTTAGGCTAAGTTACTCAGGCTATGTTACTCCTTATAAAAGAAGCTATCTGCCAGTGAAAGTCCCGTCAAAATTGGTCCAGCTGTTTCAAAGAATAGCTGGAACAAACAGACAGAAGGACAGACCGACAGAAAATTTATGTTAAAGAGATTTTTTAATGTAAGTCCCGTATATACTTTCATATGCATTTAGTGAAAATCTATATCTATACATATAAAATGCTTTGTCCTGAATGACTGATGGATCAACGCACAGCCTAAACCGCTGACCGTAGAGACCTTGAAACTCGAAGGGTGTGTTCTTTGTATGACGGAGGCATCCGATAAGAAAGGGTTTTTTGAAATTCTACCCCCAAGGGGATGAGGAGGGGTTGCAGTTTGTATGGAAACTTTGAAATTATCGCGGGTGAAACCGCGCGGGACAGCTAGTCAATTTATATATTGTAAAGATTACAGATATCATGGCCCTTATTCACTATTACCAATAACATTCCTTGCTTATAACGCGCGTCCCAAAAACATAATCCCAAACGCGGCAGATGCAAAAATATATTTTTGCATTTTCTTATAAGAAATTTATATTCTTTATGGCAAAAGAAATGTAATGAATGTATTTTTTTCAAAGTGGCGCCTTATGTTAACGCGACGCGATATGGTCATAGTGAATAAGGGCCCTGTACTAATAATAATAATAATAATCCACATCACAACACACAGATCTACTTGATCCCACAGTACGCTATTATTAGCTTGTGTCGTGGAAACCAAGCAAACGTGGTATATACTACATAGAATTACTTATATATTATACTATAGATATATAAACACACCCAGACTGGAAAATGGAACCCTGTGTCCATCACACAAAGTCCACCCCCACCGGGAATCGAACCCGGAACCCCTTGATTAGCGGGCAGGCATGGTGACCTCTGCGCCAATCGGGTCGTCTATATATATTGTGTACTATATATATTGTTTGGTGTCACGTTCGTCTGCAGACGCAACTCCTCGATGGAGCGCCTCATGCAGAGGTTCCGCGGCCTGGCCGACGACGGCGAGGAGAGCTCCAAGCCGCTGCTGGCTGACAGCGAGGGTATGCCACCTATTCACACCTACGTATTAGCTGCTCCCGGAAATATCGGAGTTCCTGGGGAAATTTCACGATAAAAAGTACCCTAGGTCCTTCTATTTGGACATAGATAAGCAATAGTGTGTTAACCCACACTGGAGAAATTTGTAGTAAATCATGTTTTAAAATATAGCGCTATTTTCTGTCACCATTTTTTATGTTCAATATTTAGTTACATACTTAAACAATGTAATAAGTTGCCTTATTACAAATAATTAAAAAACGTTCCCTAACTCTCAATAAATCGTTCTGAATAGATAACTTAATTTTGTGGGTTAACATGTTATTGCTTATCTGCGTCCATTTATTTATTTATTTATATACATTTCACTGTAAATACAGGTAAGTTCCCATTAGATTACAGTATGTAAAAAAAACTATGTACCCCTGAGAACGTGTTTGTAAAATTTCATGATGATCGGTTGAGTAATTGAGGCGTGAATGCATGTAACAAATATTTTATTTTATTTTATTATGAACAGGCTAGGCGTTTGACCACAGCTCATCTGATGTTAAGTTCATTTATATTATGAGTAGGGCTCATATATTTGATTCATGGATGGATTAACGGCATACACATCGCATTTCTTTTCATTAGATTTAGACATCATACCAATTATGGTCAGAATTCAGTATTTACGAGACTACCTAGAACTTACAATATGAGGTTTAGCGATGTTGATCTTTTCCTTGACTCTAAGGCACAGTTTCAGGCTAATATAAGACGTCACTTCTATGACCCGGACTTTAACGACTAAACGAGGTGATAAGGGATTT
Source organism: Zygaena filipendulae (assembly GCA_907165275.2). Taxonomy (NCBI): domain Eukaryota; kingdom Metazoa; phylum Arthropoda; class Insecta; order Lepidoptera; family Zygaenidae; genus Zygaena; species Zygaena filipendulae. The sequence goes on along the minus strand of OU015678.1, from coordinate 4,156,278 downwards.
GCAGTGGTGCATCGGACACGATTTGGATTTAGATTATAAATTGGTTAACTTTTTAAATTAATGGTGTAATAAAAGTAACTAATTGTTCCGTGCAGCTTCACCCGCTTTGGTTTTGGAGATCCCTATGTGTTATTTTGATGTATAAGCTATACTATATTATTTTAAAATTTAATTAGAATCCATTTAGTGGTTTTTGCGTGAAGGAGTCACAAACGTCAATTGAACCTTCGCGTGTATTAGTTAGGACGTATGTAGTATGGGTAATTATTATAGTATGCCATGCTGCACCATGGCATGGTATTGTATAAAAGACTAAATGATACCTAATGTGATTTGGTGGGGTGGGAAATGGTGGGGTGTTTGGTACCTGTATTCGCTTATTGTAAGTAGTTTGGTAGTCGTAATTGGTTTGCATAATGTTTAAAAAAAAATTGTATTTAAAGTAAGTATATAAAGCTGTGTACTACCCATTAATAAATAAATAAACGAATAAATAAATAGACACACACATAGATGTCCGACACATACACAAATTCACATACAGTCGGCATCAGACATGATATGTATGTATGTATTCAAAGGTGAATACATATTTCTTACGGGGCCTGTATATGAATCAGTGACAGTCTTAAATCTTATTAAAGTTTAATGACCTTTTTCATAATGACTGTAGGTACATACAGGAGCTTAGATTTAAATTTAATTTTAATTTTTATATTTTAAAATTTTTTAATATTTTTTTTTTTTTTTTTTCATTAGAGTTTTTATTTGAGTTTCCATTTAAGTTTTTTTATTAAGTTTCTGCAGTGTTATGTTGCTTTGTAAAGTTTATTTTAATTTCTATTTTGTGTTTGTACGTCTAAATGACAGGTCACAGTAGAATCATATACTTTGTAAAATATCACACCCAGAGAGAAGGTAATCACTACGTTTTAAGAGACGGGACTTCCTTACTTGGTTTTGGAATCCATTTAGCAGACCCAGCAATACCAACACAGCGAAAATTTAATTGTCAAAATACTTCATAACTCATGGGTACCAACATTAACGAGAACAATAGGAGGGATGGCCACATGTAGTTCCTGATTAAATCGATATCGATAAATTATCATTAGAGCATCGTGGGCTTCATACCAGGTGAATTAAATTTACAACGGGGGAAAACATTTGTCGTAAAATTGAAACAATAAATTATTATTTTTATTTATTTATTATTATTCCAATATTTTAGTTTGTCATGATGATGATGTTATTAGATAGATAGATATTTATTTTCTCTTTAAAAATTACATTTACATTTTATGTCAAAATTAAATAACCTATTTGGGAAAGTAAATGATTTACTTCGCAGTGCCTCCTTGTTGAGCCTTGTTTAAATTAGCGGTAGAAATATCCTCCGAAAGCGAAAAACTTTCGTTTATCTTCCGACATTCGTTCCTTACATCTCCACAGACATATTTTATATCGTGAAGTTATTCGATTGGAATGTAAGCTAAGTCATCATTTCCAATATTTTTACCCATTGTCGACATCTGAAATTAAAATATCTATCAATCATGCAAGTACACTTAGAAACAAGATAGAGTATAATATAGTTCTTTATACAGAAGACGAGGTTTACTTTATAGTAGTAAGTTATGAAAAAAGTATACGCAGCAGCAGTTATACAAAAATATTCCAAAATATTCACTATAACAGCATCATTCATTAAAGTTTATCGACTCACTTTATCGATAGTGAAGATTTACATACATCACTTTGGTTTACAAACATGCAAATATTTTTTCTCATTTCAAAAGATAGTGTATTATTTTAATGCTGATAGCTGAAGAGAACAAAATACTTTATTACTTTACTCAAGCTGTACTTACCGGTCTTCATCTATAGGAAATTTCGTGATAAATTTCCTTTTATTTAAATTTTGTCGACTCTATCTTTTTCTACAAATTACATACGTACTACACCGTCTAATCGGTGCTATTTCACTACCCAATCACAAGAAAATAGTTTTTAATAGTCACACTGCACTTTTCAAAGCGTAAATCACACAATTTTTTTAAAAATCACACAATTATTTTCCCAAATAACAACACGCGTCGCCATGACAAACAGATGACAGATTGTAAGAAAGATTCAGAGACAAAAGACTGAAATAGCATGTGAGGCCATCTTTGATGCCATGGAAAAAAAAAATTAAAAAAAAAATGAGTGCTAAATACGAAAAAAATTTAATTTGTTCCTAGTTGCGTTAGACTGATCACACCTGTACCGTACCAGTGATCACAAACTAGTAATAAATAAATTAATAAATAAATAAATGTTAGTATGGATTTTAATATTTCGAAATAAAGAATTATTATTATTAAATTTAATAATGTGGGGACGCAGCAGGCACAGACAGTCGCAAAAACACGCACTGTATATACCAAGTTTGGTGCGTGAGCTTTGTGTCCTATGCATAATTACTAATTTTGTATTTGTAATACAAATCAATTTCTTTTATTTTTTATACTACGATGCTACATTTCGTGAAAGGACATAATATTTTGTATGGAACTGTGAATCTAGGTAATCCTACTAATATTATAAATATATTTCGGAACCTTGCCTAAAGGGACTCCTTTTAATAATATATTTTAGGTCTGTCTTTTATAATGTTTGGTTATTATTTGTTTCATATTTATATTTATAAATGTGAAAGTGTGGATGTTTGGATGTTTGTTACTCAATCACGCATAAACGGCTCATCGGATTTGGATGAAATTTGGCATGCACGTTGTCAGGGGTACGATATAGGGTACTTTTTATCCCGGAATTCCCGCGGGAACTCCGAAATTACCGCGAGTGAAACCGCGGGGCACGGCTAGTATAATATAATGTAAAAATTTGTTTATACAAAATATTTGCTATCGACTTCCAGACCAGCGCACGGACGACGAAGACTTGACCAGAGACGTGCGCGGGCTGAGCGACGCGCCGCTGACCAGCGCACAAGAGGTAGGAGTTGGACACAACCTTCGGTTATAAATAATTAATCTATATATATAAAATGCTTTGTCCTGAATGACTGATGGAACAACGCACAGCCTAAACCTCTGATCGTAGAGACCTGAAACTTGGAGGGTGTGTTCTTTGTATGACGTAGGCATCCGATAGGAAAGGATTTTTGAAAATTGAATCTCTACGGTGATGTTAAATAATACACATCAGAATTGGCAGTATGGGCCCTGTACTCTTAGCCTTTCCTATATAGGATAAATAACCAAAAAAAAAATTCTCTACGGTGAAATGGGGGCAAAGTTTTCGATTTAATACAAAAATTTAATGCAGATAACTTAATAATTCTCTCTGTTAGTGAATCCAGTCGCATTATATGTTACATACTATACCGTGGCGACGCGTCACCATGGCAACAGCCGGTCAATTAGCGTCACACGTTGAACATAAATTACTTGCTTATTTTAATTTTAGCTATATGTAAAAGCTTTGTTTATGTTCAACTAGCTATCCCGCGCGGTTTCACCTGCGATAATTTCGGAGTTCCCGCGGGAATTCCGGATTACAATATAGCCTATGTTACTCAGGGATAATTTAGCTTTCTAATGGTAAAATGATTTTTACCGTACCTTTTGAGTTAAATCGTAACAAACAAACAAACAACATATCTTACCTCTTTATAATATTAGTATAGATAAAGTATACATCTTACCTCTTTATAATATTAGTATAGATAAAGTATACATCTTACCTCTTTATAATATTAGTATAGATAAAGTATACATCTTACCTCTTTATAATATTAGTATAGATAAAGTATAGAAACAGACAAACAAACAACAACCGGCGTTTTGTTTTATCCCCGTTCACTTGGATCCTCCATTAGGATCCACTAAGGGATTTATTCGTATTTTTCTCCACACAGATCTTTTTAATACATATTATAGAAAAGTAGAAGAAATTCGTTTGAATTGAACCTTATAAAAAAAATTATCTTACAGTTGCCAGAAATCTTGCCGAGAGCGAGTGCGATAACTACCAACCCGTTCATAAACACCGACGACCATAGAGAGCGAGACATCAAGATCTACGAGAACCACGAGAACCTGTTCCTGCGCAACATCTCCCAGCGACAATCCAGAGAGGGGCGCACCTCGCGCCTCCAGAGACAGTCGTCGGAGCCGCTCGCGGACAAGCGGCGCGCCCTGGCGCAGCAGAGCCTCTCCGCGGACCACCGGCGGCCGGACGGCGACGCGGACCAGGCGAAAGCCGAAGCCAACTCCCCGCCGAAGGTGTCCAGGTTGGGTTGCCGTCTTTAAAAAAAATTGTATTTTTTCGAAAAAAGCTGCAAAAATATAGTAGGTGCTTTTGGGAATTTTTTTTTTATTTATTTATTTACTTTAATCCATAGCACTTAAAAACAGTACTTTTATACATAACTTGCTGCCAATTACGGACTAACATTTTGTAAACTAAAGACATAAAAAAAAATACCATTACAATTTGTTGACACCTAGTTAGAATACAAAGCCTCCAAATTAAACAGCACTATAATTATACATGAATAGATACAACGTACAACGAGAAAAAATGCAGGGGAAAAATAAAGTACATAGCCAGCATTCATTGACAAATTATTGCCAGTTTGACAGTTGACGTATTGTTGTAATGTTTTTTAATTTAATTTGTTTTCCTCATATTCTGAAAAAGCACCGAACTTATGATTGTTTCGCTCATCCTGATTGTTATAACGTATACTTTCAGCCCTGTAAATATTTGCAGCTAATTTTATTTTTTATTTATTTATTTATTGAAAGCTAACTCTACAGCACATTAAGAAAAAAAAACAATTAACCAATACAAATTACTCTTATACATATACTATAACTAGCTGTCCCCCACGATTTCATCCGCGGTATTTTCGGAGTTCCCGTGGGAATTGCGGGATAAAAATCTTTTAAGTTGGGCCAAATACAACATAGTGACGAAATTTCATCACGATCGATTCAGTAGTTTCGGAGTCCATCGCGGACAAACAACGTGACACGTTATTTATATATATTAAGATATTATAGGCTATTTGACTCCTTTTTTTCCTAAATTCTATTTAGTGCGTCAGTTAGATAATAAAAAAATGATGGACACGTATTTTTTGCTTTTCAAAACAAAGTAAATGTACGTAAATAAAGCGCATTAAAGTTTGGGAGCGGGGGCTCGTAACGTCATACGCAGCTAAAAACTGCGCTTGCTTGTGATGTCACGCGACATTTAGACTCAACGTATCTCCGTTATTTTTTGCTTTCGTGAAAAAAGAAAAAAATACGTGTCTAATATTTTTTATGAATCTACACGACGGGCTAAAAATAAAAAAATGTTCAAATAGCCTATTGACTGAAATTAGTACGATACTATGTGTTGTGTCAAATAAAGTTTTTTCAATTCAATATTATACAGGCTGTTGTTTTGGTCAGCAACGCGCGTAACGGAGGTAGTAATATAACTAATATGGGTTCTAAAAAAAATATAAAAAAAAAATATTTTTTATAATTCGGAACATTATTTAAAAGAAAATCTCTGCACAAGATATCTAAAAATGTTTACATTAAATGGTAATTGGTAAAGCCTTAGCGCGTAGACTAGAGCTACGACATTGCAGATTCTACGCGCTACGAGCAGCTACATCGCGCGTCTCGGTGCGAACCCAATGGTAGGTAGGTACCTACCTTTGCACAAACGTTTTACCTATTTAGATCACGGTAAGTAAACAAAACATTTTAGACTCTCTTTCCCTCCATACTTTACTGGGCTTAGGACCGGCAAAGGAACTGAATAATTTAGAAATTATTAAATTAGAAATGACATTTTTATCCATTAATAATATCCATTAAAGTTCTATGGCGCTGTTATTTAAGTACCTTTGGCGTATTTAAAAAGGTGAACGAACTTATTTACAGTCATTAAACGTGATTTACAAATTATTGATTACACATAACACGAAGTCTTCTAAAAGTTTTTTTTTATTTACACTGATTTTACGTTAACGGTTTATCTGTTCAGTGTGTACCTACCGCGTTGCGCGATGCACACAGAAGCACGACATCGCAAATTGTCTTTTAATCGCTATAAAACAGTTTCATTCTTCGTAATCACTTCTAAAGCGTTCAGTATCTCTTGTTTTAATGTGTCGGCGTATTCGTCATGCGTACCACTTTACGTCACCCCACAAATAAAAGTCCAATTGAGTTAGATCGGGTGAACGTGGTGGCCACGGTATGGGTCCACCTCTTCCTATCCAACGATCACCAAACTCCGATGTTAAATGGTCAATGCCAAAGCTTCGCCCAGCATCCCAGGTAGGTATTCGCGCGCGGCTGCGCACGAAAGTAGGTATTTAAGGACTGCATCTTGAACATTAACAGGGAGCCCAGATTGACCTCTACCTGTTGTGTGACGAGGTGTAGCGAATGTTACCCATTCCCTGAGACTAAAAACAACAGTCCTTATGGTGTAACGAGTTAAACTTGGACGAGTTGAAAACGTCGCACTCCACTCGGCCACACTATTCGCTTCATCTTCGCTATTACTAAATACTCAATAAATCGTAAATTTCACTATTGGTTAATCCTGCGAACGACCGAGCCATTTTAGCACAGAAACAACGCACGCGCAATAGCCGCGGCTGTGGGAGGCAGACTGGCTGGCGCCTGGCGCTGGCCGCTGGCGCTAGCGCCGGCGGGCGGGGGTGGCACATCGCCGCGCCCCCCGGCCCCCGCCGCCCGGCCGACCCGCCGCATTCGCCCGCGTTCCCACCGAGGCGGGGTGTATGTAGGTACTATCCCGTATGATGCGCGCCGCGCGCGCGGTCAACGACCGGTAGCGTAGGTAGCGTAGGCTCGCCCGCTTGTATAAACAAAATAAATATTTTTTTCGGATTTTCCTTGAAAAAATAATTATTTTTTTTTATATTTTTTTTGACATCAGTATCGTTAGTACAACCACCTCTGTGACGGGCGTTGTTGACCAAAACAACAGCCTGTATATTATTCCTATTTCCAGGATACCCGTGGCGAACTTCCGCTATCCGAACAGGAGCGAGGTGCGCTCCAGCTCCGTGGACAATTCACCGCAGAAGAGCAAGCCGGACCCGACGAGTCCGAGGAAAGCCGACGGCGAAGCCAAGGCCGGTGGCTTCGAACCGCCCGAGTACCAGAACGTGTTGGCACCGACCGAGGTGGCGGTGCCGGCCGATGTCCCAGCTGCGATCGCCGAAGGTCCTGTGGAGCCTTTTTCGTGTGAAAAAAGGTCCGACGAGGATGTGGCGGAGGCGTTTTTGATTGATTTCACAAAAAAAGACAGGTACTGTGGTTACCTTTTTATTTATTGTCTTGTCAGTTGGCAACGTTTCGAAGATTCAGCTGTAATTCAGTCCTAACCCACTAGTGGGTTATAGCATAGTCAGTTTGCATTCTTATTTTAGAGATTATTTGTATTTTTACCTACTTTGTGACGGCTTTCCGCAACCCAGGTTAAGTTGAAGTGTAACTAGCTTATGTTAGCGCCCTCGCAAGTTAAGTGCGTGTTAAAAAACATCGTAAGATTCACGTGTGTATAACATTACGCACTCGTATCGTAATGTACTATTTCATACCACCTGCTCGACAATGTCCAATCACATAATATCACGCAATCTCAACGTAAAGCAAGGCATTACATCCAACCCAAGAGAGGGAGGTAATGTTGTATGAAACTCCCAAGGGAGTAAAGTGATTTGAGTTCGGAAAACTCTTAGCGTTTTCTTTTTCTTTTTCTTTTTACGTGATCTGCCTGTGGTGGCCAGTTCTATTTTCGAATAAACCCTTTGCTCGTGTAAAGAGGGTTAATGTCTCGCAGTAGGTATGAAAAGTAGAGTATGCACCTCGAGGAGATAGCCTGTCTTCGTCACGGGCAGCTTAAACCCCTCGCTTCACTCAGGATTCTGCATTACTCCCTGTACCCTCGCTACGCTCGGGGATTAACTCTAGAGTCCATCGTTACGCTCAATATGCCGCCGGTGACGTAAGACAGTGCTTCACTCCCTCGGTGCATAATCCACCATTGTACTTCTTGTACCTCCCAGGTCGGACGAGGACGTCCCCCCGCCGATCCCGCGGCTGCCGGTGAGCCCGCGCACGAGCGTGGCGGACGCGTACTACGAGCGGCTGCTGGCGGACCCGGAGGTGCAGCAGGCGCTGCTGCCGCACAGCCTGGAGCGCGCGCCCGACGAGTGCTTCCGGTGCGCGCTGCTGCAGCCGCTGCTGGAGATTGAGCCGCCCAAGCAGTGCCTGTTCCTGCTGGTGGACGCCATCGACGAGGGAGGTGATGTGGACCCTTGTTTTGTCTGTTCTACGGGTTTTATGATATTGGGTTCCATGATATTGGATTGTATTATAATGGGTTCTATGATAATTGGTTCTGTGATGTTGGATTCTGTTCTGTGAAATTGGGTTCTATGATATTGGGTTCTATAGTATTGGGTTGTATGATATTGGGTTCCATGACATTGGGTTGTATGATATTGGGTTCTATGATATTGGGTTCTATAATATTGGGTTCCATATATTGGGTTCTATAATATAACTGGGTTGTATGATATTGGGTTGTATGATATTGGGTTCTATAATATAACTGGGTTGTATGATACTGGGTTCTATGATATTGGGTTCTATAATATTGGGTTCTATAATATAACTGGGTTGTATGATATTGGGTTGTATGATATTGGGTTGTATGATATTGGATTCTATGATATTGGGTTCCATGATATTGGGTTCTATAATATTGGGTTCTATAATATTGGGTTCTATGATATAGGGTTCCATGATATTGGTTATTCCTATACTACAAAGATCGGTCAACCATTTGTCCATAATCTCGCGTGATGGTTACCGAAAATGAAGATTAAAGTCCAATTATAATGTGATGTGTCCATTATTATACTCTATTGTTTAGGCAGGTATAGGTTACGAACCAAATAAACGCGATTTTCTTTTCATCTATCGCTAGCTATTCCGCGGGATAGTTTCGGGAGTTCCCGCGGAAATTCCGTCATATAAAGTACCTACCTTATGTCCAATTGCAGGATTTAATCTATCTCTGAGCCGAATTCCATTCAATGCCGTTCAGCCGTTGTGGCGTGATTGAGTAATAAACAAACAATGGGGATGTGTGTAAAAAAAGAAAAAATACGTGTCCAATATTTTATATTAATCAACAAGACGGACTAAAAAAATAAAATTAGTCAACATGCCCATTATCTGTATGAGTAAGAATTTTATTACCAGATGTTATGTCGAATGACAATAAAAAAACTAGAATATGCCAAAATATGTGAACCTCAACTCCCCGTAAAGTATGATGAGCGCCGCTGACCGTGATCGCCCCGCAGGCGCCGGCTCGGGCTCCGCCTCCGGCTCGGGCGCTGAGGCGTCGTCGGTGGCGGCGCTGCTGGCGCGGCAGCAGCACCTGTTCCCGCAGTGGCTGCTGCTCGTCGCCACCGCCAGACGGCACTCGCGCTCCTTCACCAAGATGTTCACCGGTATTTATACTGCACTGCACTATACTATACTGTACTGCACTGCACTGTACTGCACTGCACTGTACTGCACTGTACTGCACTGCACTGTACTGCACTGCACTGCACTGCACTGCACTGCACTGTACTGCACTGCACTGTACTGCACTGCACTGCACTGCACTGCACTGTACTGCACTGCACTGTACTGCACTGCACTGTACTGCACTGCACTGTACTGCACTGCACTGTACTGCACTGCACTGCACTGTACTGCACTGCACTGTACTGCACTGCACTGCACTGTACTGCACTGCACTGTACTGCACTGCACTGTACTGCACTGCACTGCACTGCACTGTACTGCACTGCACTGTACTGCACTGCACTGTACTGCACTGCACTGCACTGCACTGCACTGCACTGTACTGCACTGCACTGCACTGCACTGCACTGCACTGCACTGTACTGCACTGCACTGTACTGCACTGCACTGCACTGCACTGTACTGCACTGCACTGCACTGCACTGCACTGCACTGCACTGCACTGCACTGTACTGCACTGCACTGTACTCCACTGCACTGTACTGCACTGGACTGCATTGTACTGCACTGCACTGCACTGCACTGCACTGCACTGCACTGCACTGCACTGCACTGCACTGCACTGCACTGCACTGCACTGCACTGCACTGCACTGTACTGCACTGCACTGCACTGCACTGCACTGCACTGCACTGCACTGCACTGCACTGCACTGCACTGCACTGCACTGCACTGCACTGCACTGCACTGCACTGCACTGCACTGCACTGCACTGCACTGCACTGCACTGCACTGCACTGCACTGCACTGCACTGCACTGCACTGCACTGCACTGCACTGCACTGCACTGCACTGCACTGCACTGCACTGCACTGCACTGCACTGCACTGCACTGCACTGCACTGCACTGCACTGCACTGCACTGCACTGCACTGCACTGCACTGCACTGCACTGCACTGCACTGCACTGCACTGCACTGCACTGCACTGCACTGCACTGCACTGCACTGCACTGCACTGCACTGCACTGCACTGCACTGCACTGCACTGCACTGCACTGCACTGCACTGCACTGCACTGCACTGCACTGCACTGCACTGCACTGCACTGTACTGCACTGCACTGTACTCCACTGCACTGTACTGCACTGCACTGCATTGTACTGCACTGTACTCCACTGCACTGCACTGCACTGCACTGTACTGCACTGCACTGTACTGCACTGCACTGCACTGCACTGTACTGCACTGCACTGTACTGCACTGCACTGCACTGCACTGTACTGCACTGCACTGCACTGCACTGCACTGCACTGCACTGCACTGCACTGCACTGCACTGCACTGCACTGCACTGTACTGCACTGCACTGTACTGCACTGCACTGTACTCCACTGCACTGTACTGCACTGCACTGCATTGTACTGCACTGCACTGCACTGCACTATACTACACTATCCTAAACTAATATTATAAAGAAAAATAATATTATAAATGGATGAACTCGGAAACTGCTTCAGAGATTTTAAAAAATTCTTTCACTTATAGCTACAGTATCCATGATTATTTAAAAAACGAAAATATACGTGTCTAATGGCTATTAATTTTCTTATTATTCAACTATGACGGACGAAATAAAATTTTGATTTCCATACCGCAGAAACACGCCTATAGAAAAAATAAGAGGATTATGATATAAGCTACAGTGTACTTGTCATATTTTGAAAGCAAATAAACATACATTTATATCATTATATTGATATGTTTCAGGGTTCCGCAAGATCACGCTGGACGAGCTGTCGCGCGCGCACGTGTCGGCCGACGTGCAGCGCTACATGCTGGCGCGCCTCGACACGGAGCCGCGGCTCAGGTACCGGCAGCAGGGCCAGCGGGCCGAGTGTGGGCGGCAGGCCGGGTATAGTGGGCGGCAAGCCGGGTATAATGCGCGGCAAGCCGGGTATAGTGGGCGGCAAGCCGGGTATAGTGAGCGGCAAGCCGGGTATAGTGGGCGGCAAGCCGGGTATAGTGAGTGGCAAGCCGGGTATAGTGAGTGGCAAGCCGGGTATAGTGAGTGGCAAGCCGGGTATAGTGGGCGGCAAGCCGGGTATAATGAGCGACAAGCCGGGTATAGTGGGCGGAAAGCCGGGTATAGTGAGCGGCAAGCCGGGTATAGTGGGTGGCAAGCCGGGTATAGTGAGCGGCAAGCCGGGTATAGTGGGTGGCAAGCCGGGTATAGTGAGTGGCAAGCCGGGTATAGAGTGGGCGACCAGCTGGTTATAGTGGTTGGCAAGCTGGTTATAGAGTGGGCGGCAAGCCGGGTATAGAATGGGCGGCAATCCGAGTATAGAGTGGGCGGCAAGCCGGGTATAGAATGGGCGGCAATCCGAGTATAGAGTGGGCGGCAAGCCGGGCTAGTGGGCGTCAAGCCGGGCTAGTGGGCATCAAGCCGGGTATAAAAATTTAACTTCGTCAAAGAATAAGTTCCCAAATGAATTTCTCAAAACCGCGCTGACACGTTGATTTTTTTTCCTCGCTAAAGTTTTGAAATGACCTTTCGCAACCGTGGACTTCACGAGACTTAACCGTGTGGCGTGTCGTGTCAGGGCGCGCGTGTCGAGCGACTCGGCGGCGGCGGCGGCGGCGGCGGCCGCGCTCGACCACCTCCGCATCAAGAGCGATGGCTGCCTGCTCTATCTGGAAAAGGTGAGTTGCACACACACTCGGCAGTCTACACTAGTCGATGCCGAGGGGCATTCCACTCTATCTTCACTCCACTGCACCCCAATCTTCGGTATTCCACTCCATCTTCTCTCCACTTGAACCCAACCCTCGGCATTCTACTCCATCTTCACTCCACTTGACCCCAACCCTCGGCATTCCACTCCATCTTAACTCCACTTCACCCCAATCTTCGTTATTCTATTCTATTTGACCCCATTCCCCGGCATTCCACTCCATCTTCACTTCACCCAATCTTCGGTATTCACCCCAATCCCCGGCATTCCACTCTATCTCCACTACACTTCACCCCAATCCTCGGCATTCTACTCCATCTTCACTCCACTTGACCCCAACCCTCGGCATTCCACTCCATCTCTCATCTTCAATATTTCTCTCCATCTCCACTCCATTTCACCCCATCTCTAGCTACCCTCAGCATTCCACTCTATCACCAATAACCACATTAACCACACTGAATGCTCTCCTGAGGGCTGACCTTTAGTGTGATTTGCTGGCTGATAATTTGAAAGAACATTTGATCTGTATGTTTGTAATTTACGCGCAGTTGTAAGGCGTAGTAGTATCAGTTAACTATTGTAATTTGTTAACACTGTATTTGTTCTCCATTTCACCTCCACTCCACCTTCACTCCAACTTCATTCTATCTTCACTCCAACTTGACTTCCACTTCACTTTCACTCCGCCTCCGCTCCAACTCCACTTTATTTTGACTCCACCGCCACTCCACCTACACTCCACCTGCACTTCACTCCCACTCCACTTCCACTCAACCTCCACTGTACATGTGGTGCACTCGCGCGCAGGTGCTGGACGGCGTGGCGGACGGGTTCATCGCCCTGCGCGAGATCCGCGACATCCCGGGCACCCTCAACGGCCTGTACCTGTGGCTGGCGCAGAGACTCTTCCACGGAAGGAGATTCACCAAGGTATTTATAGCAATACTAGCTGTGCCCCGCGGTTTCACCCGCGTGAGTTTCGGGATTCCCGCAGGAACTCCAATGTAATTTACTCCTTATAACAACAGCTAATTAGCAGTGAAAGTCCCGCCAATATCGGTTCAACCGTTTCGGACATTCACTCGCGTGAGTTTCGGAATTCCCGCAGAAACTCCAAAATTCTTTTATATAAACCTTGTCCTGACAATAACGAACTCAAAAAAAAATCAATTTTCCAATTTGGTGCAGTCGTTTGTAAGTTATGCGCTTACCAACACATTTGACGATTCATTTTTATTATATAGATGACTTGGGTATGTTCCGTTATTACGGATAGCGCTGTAAGGTATGACGTCAATTCAGTATACTGGCCGTTCCTTTAGCTATACTGGTTACTGTTTAGAACGGAACGCAGTCCAGTATACTGTCATCCATGTCATTGTCGTGTCACACTGTCGAGCACTCATTGACCAATCATTGGTCCGAGGTTGATCACGTGATCAAACCACTGAGAGCACCTTACCCCGACAACGCCAGTTCGGTAGTCTTTGACTTTATCGCGAACAGACAGACAGACAGACGCGATGGAAGACTTTGTTTTATAATATTGTAAGGACGTGTGTCGTCTCTTTGGCGTCAGGTGCGGCTGCTGCTGGACGTGCTGCTGGCGGCGCGCTGCCGCTGCGGCGTCACCGAGGAGATGCTGTACAAGTGCCTGCTCACCAAGGAGTGCACCGTCACCCGCGAGGACTTCAACAGGCGGCTGCACCTGCTCAGAAGGTAGGTTCATCATCGTCATATCAGTCGAAAGACAGTCCACAGCAGGACACAGGCCTCCCCAAGGATCCTGCGCTTCCCGCATACAAGGGCGTCCCGCGACCCTCACCGAGCCGTCGGTCCTTGAAGTGGGCCCACCCACGATTTTAATTCGTGATCGCCAAAAGGTACTGAAATGAAATGAATTTTTCATTACTCATACTCGGAAAGTAGGTCTGAAGTTGCCTGAGAAGCGGGTTGAAAGTAACCCTTTTCAGCCCTAGGGAGAATCGCTTTCAACTGACAACTGTCAAATTATTAAAAAAAAAACTAGGTCTATTTTCACATTTCTATTGAACCATGTTCCAACTTTCTATACAGCCAGCGCGATGTAAAATTGAAATAACGTAAAGTTTAAGTAGGTATTAATTAAAATAAAATTCACTCACTTTTTCTTAAGCTAATTCCTATTTATATTTTTTTATTTTCTTTAATTAATACTTAATAATGAAAGAAAATATTTTTTTTAGGTCGCCACAATGTAAATAAAAAATACTGGCTGAATAGCTAGCCGGCCAAAGAAAAAGAAATAGGTGGGAAAGCGTCAAGCGACTATCTGATCTTCACTCATTTTTTCTTTAGCTAATTCCTATTTTTATTTTGACTTTCCTTGCATTCGTAATGAAAAGCACAGTGTTATCCTCGGCAGAAAGACTTATTTAGTCCCTCGATCTATTGGCCAAACCCCGTCTCGGGACTAAATAAGTTACTTTCACCCCTAGGATAACAATGTACTATTTTTCAATGAATTTCCGCAGGGTGCTGGTGATGGAGGCGGGCACGGGCCACCTGTTGCTGTTCCACCACTCGTTCGCGCGCTGGCTGCTGGACGTGAAGCACTGCACGCGCCGCTACCTGTGCAGCGCGGCCGACGGGCACGCCGCGCTCGCCATGTACTACACGCTCGACGCCAAGAGGTGACCGGCCGCGCGCACGAGCACACGCGCACACACACAGGCACGCACACACACACACACACAGGCACGCACACACACACACACACAGGCACGCACACACACAATCGATGTTTTATGTGTTATGTGTAAATATAAGTGTATATTACGGGGAGGTGTTAAAACCTTTTTTGTAAGTTTCTAATATACACTGGGAGTTTTTTGCTATGTTACTTTTTACTATTAATTTAAATTTGACTATATAAAGAATATTCGATTGACAGACAACATGTCTTTAATTACGTAAAAATACCTATATTTAACCATGAAATATTCATATCATATCATAACTCGATATACACAGTGTAAGGTTGAACAAGGGATACAGGGGCCCTTATTCACTGTGACCAACAACATTGTGTAGTGTTTGAGTACTTTGAGGGTTAGGGCTAACTTCATTTTGTTTCTTAGGTTACGTCATCAATCATTGGTCATCTATGTCATGTCATGCTGTCGACCACTCATTGAACTGTCATCTATGATAGATGACAGTATACTGGACTGCGTTCCGTTTACCAATAAAGGGACGGCTTCGCAATACACTTCATTGACGTCATACCTTACAGTGCTATCAGTAATCGCGCGTCATCGCTGGCGACGGACGTGTGTTTGGTTTAGATCTGTTCGTAGCAAAATATTATCGTTTTAAAATTCATAATGAGTGTGCAGCGTAGTCCACCCGGCGCAAGTTTATCGTTTACAGGATCCCATCCCAATTTATCACTCACACCGGACAACAACGTAACAATTGAGCAATTATTGAACGTTAGAAAGCGTAAGAAGCCTGACCCGGACCACGATCTGAAGAAGGAGTTCAATGAGTTTCGCAGTGAAATTATGTGTTTTCTAAAGGAGTTTGGTAATTCGCAGAGCGAAAATATGCAGATAGTTAAGGATGACATTTCGCTTATAAAGGATCAAGTAACCTCAATTAAATCCACAACTGATAAACTCATTTTGGAACACAACGAAATGAAGGCGGATATTTCGGATATGAAAAAATCTTTAACTTATAATTCCGAAGTCCAAGATAACTTCAAGGTACGTTTGGACTCAGTTGTATCGGATATCACCAAAATAAAAAAATTGGAACATGAGCTATCGCAGATTCAAATAACATGTCATAACCTGCAAAATGAAAATGTTTTAATGCAGCAGAGAGAACGTCTCAAAAATCTCGAAGTATCAGGAGTTCCAGAAAGATCAGGTGAAAATATTCATAAATATATCACATCAATCGCTAACTATGCTGGAGTAGAATTATCGGATCATGACATAGTTCACGCGCACCGCGTTCAATCCCGAATTAAATTACCTGACAAACACAGGAATATTGTAGTTCAACTGAAAACGTTGCAACTGAAGGACGATATAATACTGGGGATACGTAAGAAGAAGGGTATCACTACATCTATCATAGGAATCTCCGGTGAATCGAAGAACATTTATGTGAACGAACATCTAGTGCCACATTTCAAGTTACTGCTAAAGCAAACCAAGGAAGCGTCTAAGTCAGCTAACTTTCAATATGTATGGGTTCGTAACTGTAAGATTTTTGTGCGTAGGGATGAAAAATCTCCGAAGTTATATGTCAGAAACTCCAGCGACCTAGATAAAATTAAATGACTTTTAATCAAGATTGTTTTAACTAAAATAATTGTAAACGTTTTTCGTATATGTTTTTTTCCTATATTTTATAGTTTTTTGTTGGTTTCTTGTCAACTACTCTGTGTAGAAATTTTATTTATATACAACAACTTATCCCAAAATCATTCTCGCGGTCCCCTAGTTTTCATAACCTCTTTTTATAACTCATGGGGTCGCTCATGTATCACATATGTCATAACTTATGTGTATATTATAACATTGCATAGTTGCAGTGTCATTGCTGCACCAACTCACCGAGGCATAAGTAAATGTGTAAGTCTTATTATTTCATTTTTTTTATTCATGGTAATTCTAATTTATGATCTTCAGCACTATTCCTCAAAAAGTAATTACTGTTACTCTAATAATTCCATTCTTTTTAATTTAATTAAGCTATATAAACAGCAAAGATGCTACATGATTATTTCTAAACTCAATTACAAAATAAACTCTTATGTACTGGTTACTACACAGTCCATGTTCGTTAACAATAATAATTGTATACAGTGCTTGTGTCGTACAACTCATGGAATGCTTTACTATTTTAACCTAATATTATTGTCTATACACAGATGTGTTAGTAAGAGAGGGCAATATTACTTTACAAATGTTTTTATTTATTCGCCGAGCTAAGCTATAAAACTTTATCCATCTATTACCAAAATGTTCGTGGGTTGAGAACAAAGTGTTATAAATTATTTAATGGTATTCTAGCTAGAGATTATGATTTGCTCTTATTCACAGAAACATGGTTGCAGAGTGACATTATGGACTCAGAACTGTGCGATGGTAGGTATGACGTATATCGATGCGACCGTAACTTGTCAATAACAGGTAGGTGCGCCGGCGGCGGCGTTATGTTGTGCATTAAACGTGAGCTCGGTGCGACACTGACGAGCGAGTGGAGGATTGTGCCACACTGCGAGTCACTGTGTGTCACTGTGCCTGCGCGGGTGCTCGGCTCCACGTCCAACCTACTTATAGCTATAACGTACATTCCACCCGATCCGAGCGATCTGCCTAGCCGATTAGAGTTTATTAAAAATAATGTATCGCGATGTGTGGAGGTTCATCCTCTCGATACCGTGCTACTTTTTGGCGACTTCAATCTGTCTTGTATTAAATGGAATAATAACGCAAATTTTGTTGTACAGTCTGGTAATTTAGTAGCGTTACAAAACGCTGCTTTATCCTTTGTAGATGAAATGGGATTTTGTGGTTTAAAGCAGTATAATTGCATTACTAACTCCAAGGGAAACACACTTGACTTGTGTTTTAGTAGTACACCGCTAAATGTAACTGAAATGTCTTCTCATTCTCTTTTAAAAGAGGATGTTTATCATCCTGCTCTTAAAATCAATATTTTGGACATATTTGCGAAACCTCTTGAAGAGCTTCATCAACCACGTTACAACTTTTATGGTGGAGACTATGTAAAAATAAATCAATTTCTAAATAACATTGATTGGGGTATCATTTTTGCCGCGAATTCTATGGATTTGGCTGTTGACGCATTTTATAATATAATTCACCAATGTTTTGATCTCTTTATTCCTAAATCACAATTTTCAAATGTAAAAAAGTGCTATCCAATTTGGTATTCGATGCCTCTTATTAAAATTATAAAGGAGAAGGCCCGTATGCATCGTAAATGGAAACGCTACCATAATAAAAGGGATTATGACGAGTTTTCTTTACTGAGAGCTAGGCAGCACCGGGTTCAGCAAGAATGCTTCGAATTTTTTACAAATAATGCAGAAAATAATATTAAAAATTCTCCTAAATTTTTCTGGAAGTATGTAAAGTCAAAGCGTAAATGTTGTAACTATCCTAATGAATTTGTACTTGACAACAAAAAATATAATGGCGGATCACATATATGTAATGCATTTAACAAATATTTTGAGAGCGTTTTTGTTAGTTCAAGTGTAATTAGGAGTCAGGATCGCGGTAATTACGATATAAGACAATCATGTACTGAAGTGTTATCAAGTGTTGTCATTGAGCATGAGACTGTCCTGAGGTTATTGCGTACACTCGATAAATCCAAGGGCCCCGGTTGTGATGGAATTTCTCCATTTTTTCTTTCCTCGTGTGCAGAGAGCCTTGCGTTGCCTATCTCATTGCTCTTTCAACGTTCATTAAAAGATTGCACTTTCCCTACTAAATGGAAAAGCGCCCACATTATTCCAGTTTATAAAAAAGGCTCGAAGTCCTCTATCAAAAATTATCGCCCTATCTCGATACTAAACACCATCGGCAAGGTCTTCGAAAAAGCTGTCTATAGTCTTATGTATCCTGTGTTACAGCGTGGTATACCTGCTAATCAACACGGTTTTCTTAAAAATCGCTCAACTACTTCGAATCTATCATTATTTTCAGATTTTGTGCTTCGACGCATGGAGGGTGGGGGTCAGGTGGACGTGATCTACACGGACTTCGAGAAAGCTTTCGACCGTGTGGATCACGGCCTCTTGTTACTCAAGCTTCAGGCGCTGGGTATTCATGGTGATTTATTGCGCTGGGTCCAATCGTATCTTAGTAATCGTTCTCAGGCTGTTGTGTTGGGTGGACACAGATCTGACTTTATAACAATAACCTCCGGTGTCCCACAGGGATCGCATCTTGGCCCCCTGTTATTTGATGCATATATTTTTGACTTATCTTACTCTCTGACCAATGCCCAGCACCTTTTATATGCTGACGATAAAAAAGTATATTTACAGGTCCGTTCTATTGCTGACTGCGAACTCCTACAAGAGGATTTGAATAATCTATACAAATACTACGTAAAAAATAACATCACTGTCAGCATAGACAAATGTCAGTGTATCAGTTTCACACGTAAGCGTAACCCACTGGTGTTCACCTATAACTTCAACAGCGTGAACATTAAGAGAGTGGAATTGGTGCGTGACCTGGGGGTTTGGCTGGACTCCAAGATGCTTTTTTCTTCGCATATTAGTACGATTACAAGTAGCTCATATCGTAACCTTGGATTTGTTCTACGTACGTGCCAACCATTCAAAGATATTGTTAGCATAAAAGTCCTATATTTCGCGTACGTACGTAGCATCTTGGAGTATGCTAGTCCAATATGGAATCCCTCTTATGATGTGTATAAAGGTAATATAGAAAGAATCCAAAAAAAATTCGTGAGTGCCCTTAACTTTAAATGTAAGCCAAATAGGTCAGTTGACTCTTATGTTCAGGGCTGTCGTGTCCATGGACTGCTTACCTTGGAGCAGCGTCGTGAGTTGCTGGATATGTGTCTATTGTTTGATATAATACGTGGGCACATTGATTGTCCTGATCTCTTGGCCCAGGTTTCATTGTCAGTGCCCATGCGCCGCACGCGCCATACTTCTCTTTTTAGTGTTCCATCACACTCGACGAATTATGGCAGTAACAGTGTACTTTCTAGAATTCTTAATACTTACAATTGCAAATTCTCGAACATAGACCCATTTAATTTGTCCAAGTCCTCATTTAAACATAAAGTTAGATTAAAACTTTTAAACTTTACGCCCTAATATTAAGAGTTGGTGTAGCAATGCTACTGTATTTATTGTATTTATTGTTGTATTCATATTGCTGATCGTAGTTCAACTGTATATGTACTGTACCTAGATTAAAGTAAAATGTTGTTGTTTCCCAAACGGTATTATGAAATTATGTGGATAACTGTTATTGGCCTTACTTCTAAATGTTTATGTTTATAAGATGTAATAGTAATAATGATGGCTGTTGTTGTCCTTAATAAAATAAAAAAATAAAATAAAGTAATAACGGAACATTTAAATGACATGCACATTCGCTTTTCGTGCAGACTGAACGCGATGGAGGTGCACAACTACGTGTACCACATGACGTGCGTGGAGCAGCACCTCGCCGCGCAGGCGAAGGGCGCGGGCGCGGGCGCGGCGGCGGAGTGCCCGCTCGGGCTGCACACGCTCGTGCTGCTGTGGGTGCTCGACTCGGGCTGCGACGTGGACGCGGCGCTGCGCGGCCGCGCGGGCCCGGTGCGTGCCGTTGGGCAGTCAACAGAAATCGATTAATTAAAATCTAGTTTTGTCAATAATAATCGATTTTTGTTAGTTAAAAAATCGATAAAAAACGGTTGATAAAAATTCGATTACTTTTTCACATCCCTAGTTATTACTTATAATTAAAATTTGGACACATTTCTTTACTAGGAATGTGACATAAAGAAAAAAAAAATCGATTAATTAGAATAGTTTGTTCTCTTCTCTATAATAATGGATTTTTGTTGATAAATAAATCGATTACTAAAAAACGATTAGTAAAAAATCGATTACTTTTTCACATCCCTAGTATAGCACTTATAATTAAAATTTGGACATATTCCTTTACTAGTACGGATGTGACATAGAAAGAATCAAAGTGATTAATTAAAAATTGAAACATAATCGATTGATATAAAAATCGATATTTTTTTTCTATCATTTCAAGATGCACCTAAATACCTCTTCAATGCCAATCGTTTACCCATACGATGACATCCGCATCATATCAGCCAAAAGTCGTCCTCTGCTGAACATAGGCCTCCCCCAAGACGTAGTATTGTGTTTTTTTTTGTCACGTCCGTCACAATCGTTATGCATGTGCTGTGATCGTTAGCCGTAGTAATAGGTATTGACACTGTTATTTATCTTCAAGGTAAACGAAAACAAGATGGTGGAAAATGACAACGAATGTGAAGCGGACGGCGAGAAAACCATACGTGAGTTGAAAGTAGATTGTAATACTAGTGAGCAGAGTGATATATAACTCCCGATAGATAATAATAGGGTACTTGCATGAAATTTATATTAAGAAATTGTGTCAATATTTCAAAAATAGAGCCTTAGAAAAGCGTTATCGTGAAAGATTTACTAAAAAAATTTCAATAGTTTCCAAAATATTCAACTTTTAATTTTGTGAAACGAGTGTGCAACGAAACACCAATCACAGCCAAGCTTGACACATGACGTCACTTTTATTTTTTTAGGAAACATTTACCTCTTTTAGAGAAGGCAAAAGAAACTAAGTGCATACAGTCAACGCATATTTTCCATTTTCTGAAGTTTTTTACTTTACAATGCATCGGTAAGATGCATTTCGATTATTTACTGGAACTTTTGGAAGTAAATCGACACAGTTCAACCTTAATTTCGCTTTTGGATATTGAAGTTATCTGTCTGTCAGTGTCACATGACCCTGTCAATACGACAGTGACATTTCTATCACAGATTAATAAGGCGTAATTTTGAACAAGTGACGTCATTCCGCGTTTCGGCGGTAAAGTCTAAAGTAGGAACTTTGAAACGCTCTATTTAATTAATTTATGCATACATTTTTTTCCTTTTTTGCTTTGTTTAAGTAGGTCATATATCTTTAAAATAGACTGAAAAAAAAATCATGCAAGTACCCTATTGATAGTTAAATCCTTTCACCAGTATCCTCGTAATATCACAATATACGAAGGACGTGCTCCTGGCGCCAGACACGTAATATTCCTAAACAAGCACTGCACTTTTATATTTATTTACTAGCTGTGCCCCGCGGTTTCACCCACGGTAATTTCGGAGTTCCCGCGGGAATTCCGGGATAAAAAGTACCCTATGCCCTTCTCCTATCCCAACAACTCCCTGACAACGTGCATGCCAAATTTCACCCAAAACAGTTCAGCCGTTTTTGCGTGATTGAGTGATTGAAAAAAAAATTTTGTCAACATGCCCATTCCGAACAAGTACCTTATATCCTTTTCTATATCCCTGACAATGAGTACTCAAAATTTCATGATGATCGGTTGAGTAGTTAATGGTGAAAGCGTTACAAACAAACAAACAAACTCATAATATCCCATCTGGATTTCTCAGTAGAGGCACCTGGTTACACAGTCGTTTGGCTTAAGCGATAATGAATTAAATTGGTCACTCATTAAGGACATGAAATGAAGTTTTAATACCTATGAATGTTTTGATGAAGGAAGGAAACAAATTTTATTTTACGTTCAGTGTATTATCCCTATTAGTAAATGACGCAAAATTCTTGTTAAACGCAAAGTAATGTCCAGTGAATCAAGGACCCATGGAAACGTTTCATTGTACGCACTACGCACGTGTACAGTCAGCATCAAAAGTGGCTAAGCGAATAAATTGATGATTAAATTTTAGTTTTTAGTCCGTCATTTACATAGATTAATAAAAAATACTGGACAGGTTTTTTTTTTCTTTTTTGAAGGTCGCGTTTGAAGGTCGCGTGAGGTTACGTTTTGGTACACTTATGACGTCACTAGCTCCTAAATGTTAAAGCACCATAAAATATATATTTTTTATTTTAAAAAGCAAATTATACTTGACTATTATTTATTATCTAATTGACGGACTAAATAAAATTTGGATTTTCGTACCCCGTCTACCTAACCCCGGTTCTTATTCAATAACACGTCAAATATTTCGTAGCAAACTGAAAGTGGTCTTGATTATCTCAGTTGATATGCTAATCTATACATATAAATAAAATTTAAGTGTATGTTTGTAATTTCAAATTAACAGCTTTTCACTAAATGCATACGAAATTATATACGGTAAGGTACTTACATAAATTTTTTTTTTTTAATTTTTCTGTCTGTCTGTTTGTTCCGGCTAATCTTTGAAACGGCTGGACCGATTTTGACGGGACTTTCACTCGCAGGTAGCTAATATTTTGAGGAGTAACTTAGGATACTTTTTATCCCGGAATTCCCGCGGGAACTCCGACATTATCGCGGATGAAACAGTTTCGTTTTAATGAAAACCCATGAACCTTTAAAAAAATACTTTTGTTAAGTATATGAATGTATATTATTGCGAAAAAAGTTTTACTTGTGCTGTGTTCGGCTAAACTCTTTTTTTTGTTTTGTTTTTTATATTAATAATCCACTTCACAACACACAGATCTACTTGATCCCACACTAAGCTATAAGCTTGTGTCGTGGAAACCAAGCAAACGTGGTATATACTACACATATTATTACATATATATTATACTATAGATATATATATACACACCCAGACTGGAAAATGGAACCCTGTGTCCATCACACAAAGTCCACCCCCACCGGGAATCCGGAACCTCTTGATTAGCGGGCAGGCATGGTGACCATTGCGCCAATCGGGTCGTCCAACTCTAAAGCATACTCACTTTTTGGGAGTGTAAAACTTAAGTAATATATTTGTATATATATATATATATATATATATATGTTGTGCTTCTATATAATATCCGCTGTTGACTGTACACACAAGTGAAACACGATTTAATTTCTTTGAATTTTACTTAACTTAATCGACAACTTACTACTTAACTCGCTTTTGCCGTTCAAACAACATTAACAACTTAACTCGCCGATGACGCAAGTTAACTCGCTACTGTAGGTACTTATTGAAGTATAAATCGGGCTTTAGTGTACCTGTGGTTACAATAACGTCGTCTACAGTTTTCTAGGGCGAAGTTCGACTTCCATGTCTTATAGTTAGTTGTATTCCGTACGTCGATGTCTGTTAGTTCACCGGCTACCGTAGTCCGTGATTGGATAACTCGTGTGGGTCTTTTATTGGCGAGTGTGAAAATAAATAATGTGAGAAAATGTGCGGCAAACTGAACGTAGCGTTGTTGGACACATCTTGGATTTACTGTACGTTTAATTTATTAATCGCGATACAAAGCGGCAATGCAGCAAGCGTTATGGGCACCTTCGCACTGGGCGCTACGGGGGACGGGCTTTCGTAGATTTGGGACGACCCCTCTGGTGGGGGAATAGTGTTGACCAATCAATTAAATATTTAATTTATTAATTAATCTATAGTAATATTATAAAGAGGAAAGATTTGATTTTTTGTTTGTTTGTTTCGATTTAACTCAACATTTACTGGACCGATTTAAAAAATCCTTTCACCATTAGAAAGCTACATTCTCCCTGAGTAACATAGGCTATATTGTAATCCGGAATTCCCGCGGGAATAAATCTTAATATATATAAATCACGTGTCATGTTGTTTGTCCGCGATGGACTCCGAAACTACTTTTTGATAAAATTTTGTAACCATTTACAATATGGTCCAACTTAAAAGATAGGATAGTTTTTATCCCGGAATTCCCGCGGGACCTCCGGAATTAATGCGGGGAACAGCTAATCACCGTGAACTACTGTCAGGGGTGCAAAGAAAGACATAGAGTACCTACTTTTTCCCGGAATTCCCGCGGGAACTCTGAAATTACTGCGGATGCAATCGCGGGGGACAGCTATAGCAAATAAATAAATATACATGGCTAGCAAAAGAGGTTTTTTAAATATGCTTTCAAACTTATTTTGCGAGCTTGGCGCGCCAGCCCCGCTGACACGTGTTCTCTCTAGTTTATCTATTTTCTTTGCGGTTCGGCTTCAGCGTCGCGGTTGCCCCTAGAGCGCATAATGCCGGAGCTGTCGGAGCCGGTCGAAGGCGCGGGGGTGGGCTCCGGGGTGGGGGTCGCGGGCGTGGCGGGGGCGCGCTGGCCGCGCGACGCGCGCGTGCTGCGCGCGCTGCTCGAGCTGAGCCGCGCCGACTGCGCGGGCGCCGACCCCGCCGACATGCAAATGCAGGAGCTGGTACGTTGGATTGACAGTTAACACCGATGCCAGTCTTCATCCTCACCGCCGTTGTCCGTACATTCCTGTCGTTCCCTCCTTGTACTTACTTCCTTGTCGTGTCCTTATTTTTAACCGACTTCCAAAAAGGAGGAGGTTCTATGTTCGATTGTATGTATGTTTTTTTTTTATGTATGTTCACCGATTACTCGAAGACGGGTGGACCGATTTGAAAAATTCTTTTGTTGTTTTAAAGGGTTTACTCCCAATTAGGTCCCATTGCCACCAAGTCGGGATCTGATGATGGGATCTTGGCGAAATCGAGGTAACTCTTCAAAAATTATAGGCACACCTATAGCGATTTGGGTATTTTTTATAGTAAATCGTTCATTTGCTTTTGGAAAGCCAAATTTGAAGAAGTGGAACTGATGATGAAGACCACAGATGGTCATCGGAACTACTCAACAATAATACGTATTTCACGGGTTCCGAATCGTTAACTTAAATATGGTTTGTAAACAATTTATGTTCGTCACAATGTATATGGTGAAGTGGAACTGATAGTGATGTACCAGGAGAACTCCTCAAAAATTTACGTCCCTGCATTGGGAAAAGCAATAATTTGTAAAAGGTGATGAGCAGTTGAGATAAGGCTATTGTAACTTAGATAAATTATAAACCGACTCACTAAAAATCAAGAAATAAACAAAATTTTAACAAAAAAATTAAAACCGACTTCCAAAAACACAAACAAAAAAGCTAAAAATAAAAAGCTAAAAATGTCAAAATGCCGATTTAATCCAAAAGACAAAAACAGGTAATATTATTACTTACCTGTGGTCACTTCCTTACCCTTACTTTCCTGTTGTCACTTCTTTATACTTACTTCCCTTTTGTCACTTCCTTACCCTTACTTCCATGTTGTCACTTCCTTATCCTTACTTACCTGTTGTTACATCGTTATCTTTACTTCCCTGTCGCCACCTCCTTATCCTAACTTCCCTGTTGTCAATAGGGATGTGGACTACTTTTGAAAATCAAAATTCTAATTAGTCCGTCAGTTAGAAAATAAAAAAACAATAGACACGTATTTTTGCTTTTTTAAATAAATTAAAGTATACAGAGATATAGCGCATTAAAGTTTAGGGTGAGGGGGTCGTGACGTCACTAACCGCTAAAACCGCCATACAAACTGTCAGAATAGTGACGTCACGCGAAATTTCAACTCAATATATCGCCGTTATTTTTTGATTACGTAAAAAAAGAAAAAATACGTGTCCAATATTTTTTAATAATCTACAAGACGGACTAAAAATTGAAAAATTAGTCCACATATCCATTCCTTGTCCTTACTTTCCCATCGCAACTTCCTTATACTTACTTTTCTGTTGTCACTTCCCATTACTTACCTCTCGTTGCCGCCTTATAATTACTTCCCTATCGTTAGGCCCTTGGTACCGAGTAGTTCACCAACAAATTTTTGAATGATTTTATACAATTTTTTGCCGACTTAGAAATCTGTCTAGCTACATTTCGCCGTTACAAACGTAACGTTACGCTAACCGAAGACGAAGTCGCTGTAATAGTGAAACTCCTTGTCTAACCCATGATGAAAGTATGTCCATGAATATCAAATTGGGTCCTTCCTTTACTCCCAAGCTGTTGAGAGGTCGTTTTGATACTCACATGGTGAGCGTTTCGTCTGTAGCTAACTGCGGAGCAGCCGCTGGAGGGCGAGGAGGGAGCCGAGGCGAGCGCCGACGAGCCTGAGGAGGCGGCGCCCCCCGACCCGAGCGTGGTGCACGAGCTCGCCGCCAAGGGAGACGACGACGCGCTCGCCGCTCTGGTGAAGGTAGGTCCCGCTCGGTGACGAGGGAATTGCGTATTCATCAGGGTATGATAATCAAAATTCTAATTAGTCCGTCAGTTAGAAAATAAAAAAATAATAGACGCGTATTTTTTGCTTTTCCAAATTGATGAAAATTAACATAGATAAAGCGCATTAAAGTCTAGGGTGGGGGACTCGTGACGTCAATATTCAGTATAAGCCCCATAAAAACTGCACCGGGTTGTGACGTCACGTGAAATTTCAACTCAATTCATCGCCGTTAGTTTTTGATTACTTAGGTAATCCAAAAATAACGGCGATACATTGAGTTAAAATGTCGCGTGACGTCACGATCTGGTACAGTTTATCCGAGGTTTATACCGGTCGATGACGTCACGAGCCCCCGCTCCTAAACTTTAATTTGTTTACGTATATTTTTACTAATTAGAATAAGCAAAATATACGTGTCTATAATTTTTTTAGTTTCTGACTGAATAAATTCGTACTAATATTATAAATGCAAAAGTAACTTTGTCTGTTTGTCTGTTACGCTTTTACGCCTTAATGGCTCAACCGATCACCTCGATGAAATCTCATGAAATTTTGCATACACGCGTTTTCAGGGGTACAGAAAAGAATATAGGGTACTTTTGCCCCGGAATTCCCGCGGGATCTCCGAAACCACGGGATACAGCTAGTCTTCTATACTAATATTACTAATATTATAAAGAGGAAAGATTTGGTTTTTTGTTTGTTGGTTTTTACGATTTAACTCAAAAACTACTGAACTGATTTCAAAAACTCTTTCACCATTAGAAAGGTACGTTATCCCTGAGTAACATAGGCTATATTGTAATCGGAAATTCCCGCGGGAACTCCAAAATAATCGCGGGTGAAACCGCGCGGGACAGCTAGTAGAATATAAAAAGAACTAGCTGTGCCCCGCGGTATCACCCGCGTTAGTTTCGGAGTTCCCGCGGGGATTCCGGTATGAAAAATAGACAGTAGCCGATTCTCAGGCTTACTGAATATGCATAAAAAATTTCATGAGAATCGGTCAAGCCGTTTCGGAGGAGTATGGGAACGAAAATTGTGACACGAGAATTTTATATATATATTAGATGAAGAACGTATTGTCCCTTTCATCTTTTTCAATGCATTGTATCGTTGAAGTACGCCACACACAGAAGCCGGAGGCGAAGGCATGCATTTTGTATCGTATAAGTTTGTATGTATGAAGCACTACACACACGATCCGGAGCGTCGAGTGTGTAGTGCTTCATACAAACTTAAACGATACAAAACGCAGCCTTCGCCTTCGCTTCGCCTCCGGCTTCTGTGTGTGGCGGCTTTGCGGTAATGCAAAACCGTATTGTACCATAAGAATTGTTATGCAATGTGTATAAAAATATATAACAACATACCAAAGGACATTGGTGAGTTGCCCACCCTAAAATTTGCAAAAAGTCTAAGGCTGTGGTTGCAATCCCAATGTTTTTATAGCGTGCAAGAGTACTTGAACAAAAGTTCAAATTGACATCTTAATATTTAAGTGATTCTCTCTTACAAAATATTTTGACAACCATAATTTAATAATTGACATTGATTATAAAATGACATTCTATTTCTTATTGTTTTGTAATATTTTGTAACGAATCTAATAATTATTTAATTTCCAAATTTAAAATTGATTGAAAAAATAGATATTTTGCATGTCACCCAAAGACAAAACATTAGGACAATTTTACTTTTAGAATGTACCACCATAACAAACTATGTTTTATGCAAATAAATGATGATGATTATTATTATTATTATTATAATTATTATTTGAGGGTCTCCAATGTGTACTGGTCCCGCAGCGTTACCCGCACTTGGTGGAGGCGGCGGACGCGAGCGGCGGCACGGCGCTGCACGCGGCGGCGCGCGCCGGTCGCGCCGGCGCGGTCGCGGCGCTGCTGCGGGCCGGCGCGCGCGCCGACGCCGCCGACGCGGACGGCTGGAGCCCGCTGCGGGCCGCCGCCTGGGCCGGCCACACCGAGGTGACCATGCGTTTTCACTGCGTTTTTGCTGCGTTTTCACTGCGTTAGTCTTATAATGCTGGAGCGACCCATTTAAATAGGTCTAACACACGCCGCTCTAGCTAGTCGACCAACGGCAGGCACTGGGGACGAACGCTTTAACTGCGCATAGGCAGCGTATAGGCCGCGTATAACTTAAGTAACCGTATTAACATACGAAAGCGTATTAATCGTGAATAATTTAATTAAAGAACAATTTCATCGGACAAGTGAATTTTATTAGCAACCTCTGATCGGTGTTAGAACACTATTACTGTTCACCTATCTAGTAAAACCAAATAGGTAAATTGGTGAATTGGTAAAATGTCATATGGACGTAGATAAGCAATAACATGTTAACCAACAAAATTAAGTTATTGATACAGAACGGTTTATTGAGAGTTACACAACGTTTTTTAATTATTTTTTTTGCGTTGTTGCATTGATTAAATACTATCCGATTGTTGAACTTAAAAACTTTTTGACACAAAATGGACTCTATATTTTTAAAACACGATTTACTCAAAATTTCTCCAATGTGGGTTGACACACTATTATCTATGTCCATATAATGCATCAAGTTTGTGACATATTTTAAAGTAGGTGTCCGTTTCTCAGCCGTCGGATGGAGTCCGCCCACAGATCTGTTCGGCAGGCGGCGTCTATCCGTCGGTTGAGAGGCGAACCCTCCATACTTGTTATATATGTATAGTTGTTGTACACGTATGCTGTAAATTATTGTGTTGTGTCAAATAAATTTTTGTCGAAAATTCGAAATGTAACATTGCGTTTTTGCTGCGTTTTCGCTGCGTTTGACTTATAACACCATGAAATGTATCAATTTTATGGTATGCAACTTTGCGTTTTGACTGCGTTTTTATTGCGTTTTCCCAGCGTACCGACTGCGTTTATAGAATGGAAACGTGGCTTATTTAAAATGGAAAACTCTGGTTGCAGGTAGTAGAGGTGCTTCTCGAATTCGGTTGCGACGTTGATTGCGTGGACGCCGACAACAGAACTGCGTTGAGGTGAGCTCTAGAATTACTGTGGTGCTGTGGTGTTTGTAAAAAAAATCTTTTGTAAATTGTTATTGTGTGTTTGTGTTTCTGCTGCTCAGTGAACACTATTCTATCTCACCCCATCCCATCCCATTTTAGTATGCGCGTGTCTTATACGACACAAGAAAAATCTTCGAATATGTATGGTCTCATATAACAATCAAAGCGACTGTAGGTCTTATAAGACACTAGCTGTGCCCCGCGGTTTCACCCGCGTGAGTTTTGGAATCAGGAACCTTTGCGGAGGACGGCAGAACAACCCGCCAAAGTTTCGTCACTTCGAAACGCATCTAGAGGACATACTTACAAACATTAATTTTTATTTATAAAGATTTCTTATAAGACACAAGAAAATTTCTTATTTTATGCAAAAGGCCAATCTCATCCCATTCTATCCCTTCCCATCTCATCCTATCTCATCACATTCTAGCCCAAAACAATTTTCTTATAATGTGCAAAAGGTCTATCTCATCCAATCTCATCCCATCCTATCCCATCCCATCCCATCCTATGCCATCCCATCTCATCCTATATTTCATTCCATCCTATCCCATCCCATCCCATCCTATATCTCATCCCATCCTATACCATCCCATCCCATCCTATATCTCATCCCATCCTATCCCATCCATCCCATCCTATATTTCATCCCATCCTATCCCATCCCATACCATCTTATATCTCATCCCATCCTATTTCATCCCATCTTATATCTCATCCCATCTCATCCTATCCGATCTCATCCCATCCTATCTCACCCCATCCTATCCCATCCCATTCTAAAGTGAAGTTCTAAAGTGTACCAACGTGTGGTTGTGCTTGCGCTCGCTCGTGGTCAGGGCGGCGGCGTGGTCCGGGCACCTGGCGGCGGTGCGGCGGCTGCTGGCGGCGGGCGCGGCGCCCGACCGGCCGGACGCGGAGGGGCGCACGCCGCTCATCGCGGCCGCGTACATGGGCCACGCGGACATCGTGCGCGCGCTGCTCGACGCGGGCGCGCGCATCGACCACGCCGACGAGGACGGTCTGTCTCTACGTACCCATGATTAGATCTTTAAAACTACGTACGCAACGGATTTTGATGCGGTTTTTTCTTAAATAGATAGTGATTAAAGAGAAAGGTTTATACATATAGTTTACCCTGGAACTCTTCAGTCTTTACCGAGGTCATTTTACCGAGGTATATTATTATATTTAATTTTTATAATCTTTACTGTTTGGACATAACACAGGGCGCACGGCGCTGTCGGTGGCGGCGCTGTGCGGCGCGGGCGCGGCGGGCGCGGCGCTGCTGCTGGAGCGCGGCGCGGACGTGGCGCGCGCCGACCGGGACCGCGCGCAGCCGCTGCTGGTCGCCGCCTTCGAGGGGCACACGTGAGTCGCAGTCAGGGGTGGAGCGTGGCGGGCCGGGGGTGGAGGGTGACGGGCCAGGGGTGGAGCGTGGTGGGCCGGGGGTGGAGCGTGGCGGGCCAGGGGTGGAGCGTGGCGGGCCGGTTGAATGATTTAAGGTCGATTTTTCAATCGACAGCTAAACATTATCTAGACTGGTCATATAGCTGATAGTCTTCACAGAAGTTGTTTCAATCTTTCTCTGGTTAACCCTTATCTGAGGAGAAAATCCGCAAAATATTTCATATATTATTCCTTGTTTTCTGATTCAACCAGGGAGATATGCGAGCTGCTGCTGGAGGCGGAGGCGGACATCGAGGCGTGCGACGCCGCGGGGCGCACCGCGCTGTGGGCGGCCGCGTCCGCCGGGCACGCGAGCACCGTGCGCCTGCTGCTGTTCTGGGGCGCGTGCGTCGACTCCATGGACGGGGAGGGGCGCACCGTGCTCAGCACCGCCGCCGCGCAGGGTCAGTGGGGGGGGGGAGTAGAGTGGGGGCTAGGAGTAGTGTGGGATGAGGAGTGGTGTGGGGGTGAGGAGTAGTGTGGGATGAGGAGTGGTCTGGGGGTGAGGAGTAGTGTGGGATGAGGAGTGGTGTGGGGGTGAGGAGTAGTGTGGGATGAGGAGTGGTCTGGGGGTGAGGAGTAGTGTGGGATGAGGAGTGGTCTGGGGGTGAGGAGTAGTGGTGTGGGGACATAAGGCGCAGTGTGGAAATGATAAGGCGTTCTGTAGAAATGAGGATTTGTGACTTTTCACAATTTTGTGAATTTTGACGATTATGAGTGGTTGTACCGATCCTAAGTAATAAAGATATTTTGAATTTTGACGTATAGCTGATGGATATCCAAGTGACATGGTTATCATTGTTATTCATTATTTTTTGCAGGAAACGTAGAAGTTGTCCGCCAGTTGCTAGACAGAGGCCTGGACGAACATCACAGGGACAACTCGGGGTGGACCCCGTTACACTACGCTGCTTTTGAAGGTAGAGTAAACGATTTTTTGTTACTTAACATTGACAATGGTCGCGGCAACCATTTCATTGGCGATTGGTTACTTGACATAAATTTTTTTTTAGTCCGTCGTGTAGATTAGTAAAAAATATCGGACATGTATTTTTTCTTTTTTACGTAATCAAAAAAAAAACGGCGATACACTGAGTTGAAATTTTGCGTGACGTCACAACCCGGTGCAGTTTGTATGGGGCTTATAATGAATATTGACGTCACGAGTCCCCCACCCTAAACTTTAATGCGCTTTGTCTATGTTTATTTTCATTAATTTGGAAAAGCAAAAAATACGTGTCTATTATTTTTTTATTATCTAACTGATGGACTAATTAGAATTTTGATTTTCATACCCTGGGAAAATACCCAATTCTAAACAGTGTCAGTGTTGTTTGCTACAGGGCACATAGAGGTGTGCGAGGCGCTGCTCGAGGCGGGCGCCAAGGTCGACGAGGCGGACAACGACGGCAAGGGGCCGCTGATGCTCGCCGCGCAGGAGGGGCACACGCGGCTCGCGGAGCTGCTGCTCGACGAGTGGGGCGCGCCCGTCGACCAGCGCGCGCACGACGGGAAGACCGCGCTCAGGTGGGCCGCTCGCCGGGGGGGGGAGGAGTGCGGGGGTGGCGGGAGGAGTGCGGGGTGGGAGGTGTGCGGGGGTGGGAGGAGGTGTGCGGGGTGGGAGGTGTGCGGGGGCGGGAGCAGGTGTGCGGAGTGGGAGGTGGGAGGTGGTGTGCGGGGTGGCAGGTGGTGTGCGAGCGTGGCAGGAGCTGTGCGGGTGGGAGAAGATATTGTTAGTGTGAGAGGAGATGTGTGGGTGTTCCTACACAGATGTGGGGATGTGGGAAGAGATGTACGGGGGTGGGAGGAGGTGTGTG
Organism: Zygaena filipendulae; assembly: GCA_907165275.2. Lineage (NCBI taxonomy): Eukaryota > Metazoa > Arthropoda > Insecta > Lepidoptera > Zygaenidae > Zygaena > Zygaena filipendulae. The sequence goes on along the minus strand of OU015678.1, from coordinate 4,122,771 downwards.
GTTGTAGGAGATGTGTGGGTGAGGAAGGAAATGTGTGGGTGTGGAAGGAGAAGTGTGGGTGTAGGAGCAGATGTGTGGGTGTAGGAGCAGATGTGTGGGTGTAGGAGCAGATGTGGGGATGTGGGAGGACATGTGTGAGTGGGTGTGTGTGTGTATGGGACGAGATGTATGGGTGTGGGAGGAGATGAGTGGATGTGGGAGGAGGAGGTCTGGGGGTGTGGGAGGAGGAGGTGTGTGCGTGTGGGAGAAGATATTGTACGTGTGGGAGGAGATGACATGTGGTATAGCGAGAACTAACTGTTGTCGTGGTCAATAAATGTCTAATAATGATAATTATCTACCTTAAAATTAGGGTGTAAAATTTTGGGAATGATTTCTGGAATACTTAATCGATTCAAAAAAATCTTTCACTCACATAAACCTAAAGTGACAATTTGTTGTGTATTAATTAATTAATTTTTTTATTCAAACCAAAATGGGGGTCTCCCGCAGGCTGGCGGCGCTGGAGGGCCAGTTCGAGTGCGTGCGCGCGCTGCACGCGCGCGGCGCCGACCCGGACGCGCTGGACGCGGACCGGCGCAGCGCGCTGTACGTGCTCGCGCTCGACAACCGGCTCGCGATGGCGCGCTACATGATCGCGCACTGCGGCGCCAGCGTGCACACCACCGACACCGAGGTGAGCGCCTCCGCCTGTACTGTCTGCTGCCAGCTGGGTAGGGGGTAGGCCCTGTTCGCTTGGGGGCGCGATCTGGTTGACTACAGGGGTCAGTCCTGTTCGCTCGGGGGCGCGATCTGGTTGACTACAGGGGTCAGTCCTGTTCGCTTGGGGCGCGATCTGGTTGACTACAGGGGTCAGTCCTGTTCGCTCGGGGGCGCGATCTGGTTGACTACAGGGGTCAGTCCTGTTCGCTCGGGGGCGCGATCTGGCTGACTAGAGGGGTCGGTCCTGTTCGCTTGGGGCGCGATCTGGTTGACTACAGGGGTCGGTCCTGTTCGCTTGGGGCGCGATCTGGTTGACTACAGGGGGTCGGTCCTGTTCGCTTGGGGCGCGATCTGGTTGACTACAGGGGTCGGTCCTGTTCGCTTGGGGCGCGATCTGGTTGACTACAGGGGTCGGTCCTGTTCGCTTGGGGCGCGATCTGGTTGACTACAGGGGTCAGTCCTGTTCGCTTGGAGGTGCGTATTGTTGACTGGAGGGATCAGTCCTGGGTACTGTTGGCTGGGGAAACAGTTTTGTTTGGGGGCGCGTACTATCGGCTAGGAATCAGTCTTGTTCGCTTAGGGGTGCGTAATGTCGGTTTTTCGATTAGTAGCCAGTTCACAGCAGAATGACTGACAGTGGGTCAGTCAAAAAGAGCCAGGTTATGGGCCATATTGGAATAAATTATTTGAATTTCACTTGATTATTAACGTTTGCCGCAGGGCCGCACACCGCTCCACGTGTCGGCGTGGCAAGGTCACACGGACATGGTGAATCTGCTAGTGAAAGTCGGTGAGTGGTGATACGTACCTATATTATATTCATTTATTTATTTATATTGAATTCATAAGTCAGTAAGCATTGAATCGGTTACATAATTTATTATAAAACCTTATTATCTTATCATTTATTCAACTTCGAAGCGTTCGAATTTTTTAATATTCCACGCGGTCGTGTCCTGTGTGCGTGGCGAAGCGGAAGTGGGGTGTTTATATAATATTCATGTGACGTATAACCGTGTCTCCGCTCCCTCGCAGGCGGCGCGTGCGTGGAGTCGCGCGACCGCTGCGCGCGCACGGCGCTGCACGCGGCGGCGTGGCGCGGGCGCGGCGCGGCGCTGCGCGCGCTGCTGCAGCTGGGCGCCGACCCCGCCGCGGTCTGCACGCAGGGCGCCACGCCGCTCGGTAACCGCACTACACCACAACACACCACACTAAACCACACTACACCACACTACACCACACTACACCACACTACACCACACTACATCACACTACACAGCACTACATCACACTACATCACACTACACCACACTAAACCACACTAAACCACACTACACAGCACTACATCACACTACACCACACTACACCACACTACACCACACTACACCACACTAAACCACACTACACAGCACTACATCACACTACACCACACTACATCACACTACACCACACTAAACCACACTACACCACACCACACCACACTACACCACACTAGACAGCACTACATCACACTACACCACACTACACCACACTACACAGCACTACATCTCACTAAACCACATCACACCACACTACACCACGCTACACAGCACTACATCACACTACACCACACTACATCACACTATACTCATCACATGTCACTAAACTGTATTCATCATCACCCGCTACTCAAAACTCACCACATCAAACATTTATCACCACTCGCTACTCAAAACTCATCACACTTCACTACACCAAACATTCATCACCGTTCGCTGCTTAAAACTCCTCATATTTTCACTACACTAAACATTCGTCACCACCCGCTATTCAAAACTCATCACACTTCACTTCACTCATCACTAACCGCTCTTCAAAACTCATCACATTTCACTACGCTCATCATTAATCAGGTACACGCTACTCAAAACTTGTATTGGTGAATTGGATTTATTTTTATGTATTTTAGTAGAAGTAATAAATAAATAACTATTTGCTCTTACGTTGCAGGCATCGCTGCTCAGGAGGGGCACGAGGAGTGCGTGCTCTGGCTGCTGCAGTACGGCGCCGACCCACAGCAGGCGGACCACTGCGGTGAGACCTCTTCTTCTTTTTCTTTATTTCCAATGAGGTAAAAACGCCTTGGATAAGCTGATTAAATACGGGGCAGAGACAAATCCAACAAATCAAAGATTATAAAAACCGTTTCAGCCGTTCTTGAGTTTGTAACTTATAACTCAATAACGGTTTAGTTTAACTAAATCGATTTTGTATAATTTATAATTAGATTGGTGTATTAACCGCCGCACTCAGAATCGACTTTAATGATTACTTAGTTAAGTATAGATTTTTAAAACAAAACTGCCGCAATCAGAGACGTTCAGTAAATTGATGTTATTTGGCATTTAATGAGATGTAACTAAGTTAGTTAAATGCCAATTAACATTAATTTATTAAACTAGTCGGATTGCGGCAGTTTTGTTTTAAAAATCTATACTTAACTAAGTAATCATTAAAGTCGACTCTGAGTGCGGCGGTAAGTGTATAATGTGTTATTTTTCAAGTTCATATAGACGTGTTCGGGATCCCTGAGGAAATTAGTTTTCATTAAAAATAATAAATAAAGACTTTTTTCCAAAGCGACTGAACAGTTAATTAAAATTTTTGAACACTCACTAAAATAACCGTTCACAATGTACTGATACCACATATGCGCGCGCGCAGGCCGCACCCCCGCCAAGGTGGCGTGGCGCGCCGGGCACGCGGACATCACGCGCCTGCTGGAGCGGGCGCCGCGTCCCGCGCCCGTCGCGCCCGCCCACGCCGCGCCCACCGCGCCCACCGCGCCCACCGCGCCGCCCGCGCCCACCGCGCTGGACGAGCCGCACCTGCTGAGGACCAGCAGTGAGTATAAACGTGGCGGTTCCGACTTTGACTTTGTCCCAGGCTCCCCAAGGTTCACTTCGACTTTGACTTTGTCCCAGGCTCCCCAAGGTTCACTTCGACTTTGACTTTGTCCCAGACTCTCCAAGGGTCAACTACGACTTTGACTTTGTCACTAACTTCCCAAGGGTCAACTACGGCTTTGACTTTGTCACAAACTTCCCAAGGGTCAACTACGGCTTTGACTTTGTCACAAACTCCCCGAAGGTCAACTACGGCTTTGAATTTGTCACAAACTCCCCAAGGTTCACTTCAACTTTGACTTTGCCTCAGACTCGCAATGATCATCTTTGCTTTGACTTTGCCACAGACACGCCAATGTTCAACTTTGACTTTGACCTCGCCCCAGATTCCCCGGAGGGCAAGCGGCGCAGCGTGCACAGCTCCAACTCCACCAAGTCGTCGTCCAACCTCACCGGCGGCTCGGCGCGCTCGCACGAGCCGCCCGCCGACCCGCTGCCCCACGACAAGGTCAGTGTAGCAATGTTTTATAAACTTACCCTATGTACCCCCGGCTCTGTACCCCTGGTAACGTGTATGCAAAATTTTATGGTGATCGGTTGAGCCGTTAAGGCGTGAGGGCGTAACAGACAGACAGAGTTACTTTCGCATTTATAACATTATTTTATTTATTTTATTTTTTATTTTATTTATTGTTTTGTTATCAGGCAATATGGGCCCATAGATAAATACCTTACAAACTAACATACATATAACAAATATAAAAAACATTCTATTTTTGACACTGTGTCGCTCTGGTGGTGGCTGTCGGTATCCTGCCCCGGAGGATATTAGGAGGGATTAGTAGGGACTAGCGTGCGGTTTCACCCGCGGTAGTTTCGGAGATGCCGCGGGAATTCCTGGTTACAATATAGCCTATGACACTCACAAATAACGTGGCTTTCTATTGGTTAAAGAAATTTCAAAATCGGTACAACCTCACAAACTCACAAACTTTACCTCTTCATAATATTTGTATCCGTACGAATCCATAAATGCGAAAGTGAGTTTGTTTGTTTGTTATGCTTTCATGGCTTAACAGCTCAACTGATCATTATACAATTTTGCATACACGTTACCAGGGGTACAGAGAAGGATATAAGGTATTTTTTTAAAAATAAATAATGCTCAGACACAAACTCTTTTTTTTTTAATAATAGTAACTGTTCCTCGCAGTTTTAACGTTAATTTCGGAGTTCCAGCGGGAGTTCCGAGACAAAAAGTACCCTATGTCCTTCTCTGTACCCCTGACAACTTGTATTCAAAGTTTCATGACGATCGGTTGAACAGTTAAAGCGTGACAAGTAAATTTACATTCGTGTTTTCCAACAGCAAGCGAACCGAGCGAACCTGTCGCTGTCGTTCGCCCAGCAGGTGGCGCGCTGCGGGCGCGGCCGCCGCGAGAGGGAGCGAGACAGCGCCATACCCGAGCACCGCGCGCTGGAGCAGGACGACAACCTTAGGTGAGCGACACATTCACTTACGACAATATCAAAGCGTATGTTCCGTTATATACTGACAGCATTGCCCCAGTGCTCGCAGTGACGAGAAATTCGTTCCGATATAACTTTATTTACTTGTTGTGCCCCGCGGTTTCACCCGCGTTAATTTCAGAGTTCCCGCGGGAATTCCGGGATAAAAGGTACTCTTTGTGTTAATCTGATGTATAAGCTACCTATATTATTGTTAAGTTTCATTTAAATCTATCGAGTAGTTTGCGTGAAAGAGTAACATCCACCCATCCATCCATCCATTCATACATCCTTACAAACTTTTTCGTTTATAATATTAGTAGGATTTATAAGGTACAAAGAGATGACGTTATAAATATAAATAATTAGCTGTCCCGCGCGGTTTCACCCGCGATAATTTCGGCGTTCCCGCGGGAATTCCGGATTTACAATATAGCCTATGTTCTGAGGATAATGTAGCTTTCTAACGGTGAAAGAATTTTCGAAATCGGTCCCGTAGTTTTTGAGTTAAATCGTAACAAACAAACAAACAACAAATCAAATCTTTCCTCTTTATAATATTAAGTACTAGTTGTGCCCCGCGAGAATTACGGGATAAAAAGTACCCTATGTGTTAATCTGATTTATAAGCTGTATCTTATTGTAAAGTTTCATTTAAATTCACCCAGTAGTTTTTGCGTGAAAGAGTAACAAACATCCATCCATACATACAAACTTTCGTTTTTACAATATTTGTAAGGAAGTAAGGATAGATAAATGAACGTACCGACTATCATCATCCAGGTCGTACCTGGCGAACGAGCGGGACGCCGAGCTGCGCGGCTACCGGCGCGAGCGGGACGGGCGGCGGGACGCGCGGCACGGCGGGGGGGGCGCGGCGAGCCCGCTGTACGCGTCGCCGCCGCGCAGCCCCGCCAGCGACCTGTGCAGCCCCACGCAGCCGCCCGGTCGGTCACCTCAACAGGCGACAATCAAATCAATCCTATCAATAACAACACTATTGCCCGCTAATCAAGAGGTTCCGGGTTCGATTCCCGGTGGGGGTGGACTTTGTGTGATGAACACAGGGTTCCATTTTCCAGACTGGGTGTGTATATATATATCTATAGTATAATATATATATAATAATATGTGTAGTATATACCACGTTTGCTTGGTTTCCACGACACAAGCTTATAGCTTAGTGTGGGATCAAGTAGATCTGTGTGTTGTGAAGTGATTATTATTATTATTATTATTATTACCCACACGCAGTAGAGAAATACGTTTACAAAACACAGAAACTACCCTTGTCACTCTGTCAATCAATCAATCAACCAATCAATCAATCACTTTATTGCACACACACACAGTTGAGGAACACGTTTACAAAACATAGAAACTACACTCGTCACTCTATCAAGCAATCAATCAATCGATCAAGAAATGAATCGACCAACTATACTTATTGCAACACTCACACAAAATAGAAACACTTTAAAATTGTCAAAAAAAAAATTAGCAGCTGTTAGCCGATCCTAATAATTAAATGGCTTCAAAATCGCCATTATAATATCAGATATTAATGAATATTATGTACGTTCGTATCCAGGCTCGCAGCCGGCCAGCCTGCCGGCGGGCGCGGGCGCGGGCGCGGGCGCGGCGGACACGCACTTCAACCGCGACACGCACATGCGCATCATCCTCGGCCGCGACTGCAAGCCGCCGCCCGACCGCAGTGACAGGTGCGTGACACACTGCCCCTCCCACTGTCACTCTCACAGTTACTCACTCTCACTCACACTGTCACTCCCAGTATTACGCCTGAAGCCACTCTCACTCTCACTGTCAATCCCACAATCACTCGCACAGGCACTCCGACTGTCACTCCCCACAGACACTCCCACTGTCACGCCTGAAGCCACTCTCACTCCCACTGCCAATCCCACAATCACTCCCACAGGCACTCCGACTGTCACTCCCTACAGACACTCCCACTGTCACTCCCACTGTCACGCCTGAAGCCACTCTCACTCTCACTGTCAATCCCACAATCACTCGCACAGGCACTCCGACTGTCACTCCCCACAGACACTCCCACTGTCACGCCTGAAGCCACTCTCACTCCCACTGTTAATCCCACAATCACTCCCACAGGCACTCAGACTGTCACTCCCCACAGACACTCCCACAGCCACTCCCACTGAGAGTCCCACAGTCACTCTCACTGACACTCCCACAGCCACTCTCACTGAGAGTCCCACAGCTACTCTCACTGACACTCCCATAGCCACTCTCCACAGACACTCCCACAGCCACTTACTTCCATTGACACTTCCACTCACTCCCACAGTCCCTCACAGTCACCCCCGCTGCCACTCACTGTCACTCCTAAAGTCATTCCCACAATTACTACCACCGTCGCTCCGGCGAGCCGTTCTCAAGTAGCGAGCGCTCCGTCATGCATGTTGCCAATTGATTTTTAAATTTTATTGTACTTTGGCATCCAACACTAGTTTCTAGTATTTTTTAAGTATTTTCATACAAATGGGTGACTAATGTGGTGTCAGGAATGAATGCATTTATTATAAGATTCATGACATATAGTTAGAAACTGAATAATTGATCTAGCTTCGTTATATTTTGTGTCTGTTGATTTTTGATTTGTGCTTTTTATTAATATTAGTATTAAGGGGCTATGTCGAAAAATAACTAGATGTTAAAAAGAGAGAGATGCATGCGAGAGAGAGTGATGTAAAAGGGAAAAAGGGAAAAATAAAAATAATAAAAGGAACGCATAAAATGTCCAATTCGCAAATATATTAATTTAACTAAGTGAAAGGTTTAGGAGTAAAGTGTGTGCTTTCAGTCCGTTTTCATTATTTCATCATTTCTGCAAATCGATATTTGTAAATCACAAGTATTTGCGGTAAAAAACAGAAAAAATCTTGGATTTTGTTTCTATCGAAAAGATTTTCCTCAATCGTGTTTTGGCTGTAGCACTAATTTATGAATTTTTCTTTTCATAGCCTCTTAAATACAAGCTTTTTTTAACTTGAAACACACGGATTTTTGTAAGCTTTTGTTTGATCGATTTTTATGACTATCTATTCTATCTGCTATCATTTTGATCTATTTGTAATTTTGCACAAAAAATAATATTTCACTGTCAAAAAAATAAAAATTTTCATTTTGATGACAGTGTAATATGGTTTTAATTCAAATGATTTTCAAATAAAAGCTTGTTTATAAGTTATTTAATTGTTTTTCATTTATGATTATGTGTAGTTTTTTTGGTTGCTATAACACAACTAATGTACGTAGCGGGGCATGGAGTGGCCGCGGTCGGGTAGCGTACACGAGGCTCGTGGGCAGTATCACCAGAGCGAGGGGCAAGATATTTAAGAAAACGTGAGTGAGCGAGACGGATAGCATGCCCGCGGTTGCTGCGCTTTGTGGCTGCGCTCCCCGGATATATCGCGAAGCTGTGTGACTTATTTAACAATATTTACAACTACCTATAATAATTCACCTACAACTTTGAGAAATCATTTGGTTTTTTTATCAAGCATTTTGAGTCGTAAATCTAAATCTCTTTTTTTCAATTGTAATCTTGTTTATATCGAAAGTATCGATTTTTTTTTTCGTAATAACGGAAGAAAAACGCTATGGCTATTTGACTATATTTTTTTTTTATTGAATTGAATTGAAAACCTTTATTTGAGACAACACATGGAGAATTACAGCATACATTAATAAACAGAAAAGTATGAATGAGTGACCGCTTCCCAATCGCCAAACGATTTTAGCCCGTCTTGTAGATTAATAAAAAATATTGGACACGTATTTTTTCTTTTTTTACGCAATCCAAAAGTAGCGGCGATACATCGAGTTGAAATTTCGCGTGACGTCACTAACCGGTGCAGTTTGTAATTTGTATGGCAGCTTATAGCGGTTAGTGACGTCACGACTCACGAGCCCCCACCCAAAACTTTAATGCGCTTTATCTCTGTGTATTTTCATTTATTTGAAAAATTAAAAAATACGTGTCTATTGTTTTTATATTTTCTAACTGCCGGACTAATTAGAATTTTGATTTTCAAAAGTCGTCAACATCCCTATTACATTTGCAGTCCAAATTTGCACGGTTACACGTTAAAAATGCGTCGATACGAATTGATTTTTGTGAATAACTGGATTGTTGATTTAAAACTATTAGAATGTTTTTTTTTAAATATCAGATGAATTGAGCATGACGTCACAGTGCTCGAATATTGAAATTCAGTAGGTACTGTCTGCCTTAGTGCATCGCCACCCACTGCCGCGGCCCGCTCGCAGCGCTCGCTTAGTGGTCGCTGTTCAAACCCAGCCTAAGCTAGCTTGTCGGGTCGCTCGCAAATCTAAACTATTTCTATTGGCAGCTTAATAGAAAAAGTATTATAAGTAATTGGCTACTTGACTAAATGTTTTTTTTTAATACGGTGAACGAAAGAAAAAAATTTCAAACCTGCGTTATTTTTGCGATTTGAGCGATGCGAATCCCCTTAAAAAGGTTGATTAATTACGCTATGCTTATGTTAATTACTAATGTGTTTGTTTTTCTACAATTTCTGTACTAGTTCAATTATAATTGTTGTATGTTCGTTTGTCGACAGCAAGAACAAGAGGAACGGCATCGTCACCAACCCGGCGATGAGGCTGGTCGCCAACGTGCGCAACGGCCTAGGTGAGTGCAAACGAATTTACACCTTAAAGCCAACGCCACAAAGCTCAGTTTAGAAGATACGCTAAAGAATAATAATAGACATTTCAATATCTTGATGGAGAGACAGTGTGATAGCAGCAGCATTTCCCGTGGTTTCACCCGCGCTCATTTCGGAGATCCCGCGGGTATTCCGAGATAAAAGTGCTACTCTATATTTTTTCTGTACCTCCCCTTAACAACGTGTAGTATGCAAAATTAAACGCATTTTTAGCCGCGTTAATCTCAGAGTTCCCGCGGGAATTGCGGGATGGTAAGTGCCTATCCTATGTCCTTTTCGGTACTCTTGACAATGTGTATGCAAACTTTTATGATGATCGGATGAGTAGTTAAGACATGAAAGCGTAACAAACAAACAAACTCATTTTCGCATTTAGTAAGGATATAATATATGATGATCGGTGTGTGTGTGTGTGTGTGTGTGTACAGACAGCGCCGCGGCGAACATCCGGCGGACGGGCGTCGCGCTCGCCGCCAGCGCCAGCTCCGCCAACCCCGCCGTCAAGAGCAACGCCTTCCAATGGCGGAAGGAGACGCACCTCTAGTGCGGCCGGCAGCGGAGATAGGTACGCACTGTCAGTAGGTACACGCTATCGTAGAACAACATCGACTCTGCACCAAGAATAAAGTCTACATTACCGTAGAATAACATCGATTCTGAGTGCGCCGAGAATAGTCGATACTATCGTAGAATAACTTCATCTCTATGTATTCTGCGTGCGCCAAGAATAAAGTCGACATAAACATAGAATACATCGGTTCTGCGTGCACAAGAATAAAGTTGACAATATTGTAGAATAACATCGATACTGTGTGCGCCAAGAATATAAGTCGACACTACCGTAGAATAATATTGACTCTGCGCCTGCTGATAACAAAGTTAACACTACCGTAGAATAACATCAACTGCGTGCCGGGAATAGTCGAGACAGTAGAAAAATTTATCTAAGGCGACACTATCTTAGAATAAGATCTCCGAGCGCGTAAAGAATAAAAGCGACGCTATCGTAGAATAACATCAGTTCTGTTATACGTACCCAAAGAATAAAGTCGATCGACTTATATTACAGAGGCCAGAAATCGAGCATTTAACGGCAAGGTTACATATTATAAAACTTTGAAGAAGGTCGATTAAAATATATAATATTCTAATGAATAATTACATTTTTTGTAAATAATTTTGTTATTTTAAGTGAGACTTATTTTCTTTGTTAACAAAAAAGGAAGAACAAATTCTCCAGTATAGTAAAAAATAATAATTGTAGAATAAAATACTAATTATAAAACATTCAAAAATATTGCATTTTCCTAATTATAATAAATATGTGGTGGTACAAATTTTTATTGTATTGTAATATACGATTATAAAAGGCTTGATCTCAAGGAAAAACAGTAAGACACGAATGGAGTTTCTTTTTAGCTTATTTAAAAGACTAGGGCAACTCATAACAATGGTGCGATTTAGGGCCGAAATTTCAACCCTCAGGTAAGGAAGAAACCTGGGAATAACTTCAAAAATTGATGAAGTTTTGGTATGGACTGTCGAACGAATCGATAATCTGATTGTTTAAACTTTTCACCGCCATTTTGCCACAATATGTCCATTACCTCCAGACCACACGCTTTAGGCATGATTTCTCCTAGTGTTGGGAATGCTTAATATCTATCATTTAATCTAATAAATATAAAAATCAGGTTTTGTTAACGTAATATCACGTGTATGGCGCCAGGAGCACGTTTTTCGCAGATCGTGATATTACGGGGATGGCGGTGAAAGGGTTAAATGGACATAGATAAGCAATAGTGTGTTAACGCACATTGGCGAAATTTCGAATAAATCGTGTTTTAAAATCATATCGTCATTTTGTTTCAGCATTTTTTTTATGTTTAAATGCTTTTTGATATTTAAACAATGTAATAAGGTAAACACATAATTAAAAAACGCTCTATAACTGTCAATAAAGCGTTTTGAATCAATAACTTAATATTGTGGGTTAACATGTTATTGCTTATCTGCGTCCAAATGTGGGTGGCGATTGACAATTCGGTGATTTGTGAAAAGATTAGGTAGTTAACGGAAAAAAATTAAAATTAATCGAAATCTTAACTATATTTGAAGCTTTATTGAGCCATTAAGTTTAATCTTATTTAATAACTTTAAACTGTACTAAACTGAGATTAATCCTCTTTGAACAAGTCGGCCATAGAGTCTATATTACTTACTTTTATTTTTTGTAAATATTTTTTTTGTGTACGATGCGTTTTTGTGTTTCCAAAAACCTTAGTTTTACTTTTCGTATATATACAGGCTGTAACCGAACTTTCTGCGTTCTTGGGACTTTTTGATAGTTTCAACAGCTTACAGAACAAAATTGTTTTATGCAAATTTGTCTCGTCTAATTGAAGAGGTACTTGAATGAATTCAGGAAACAAAAGATACTCATAATTCGTGTGGTCATTGACTTTCTAACGATCTCGTAGCTTAAAATTACATAAGCTCTTAATAGGGGTACGCAAAATTTTTTTAAAAATTTTTATTCACTGTCAATGGTTTTATCAATTTAAATTCTGAAAAAAGGAAGAGCTTGGACCAAAAGTTTTTTTTTGCATCTTAATTTGTAAGTTTGAGAGCTACTATATTCAAGTTCCGAGAATGCAAATAAGTTGGTTTAAACACCTTTATATAAATATACATAATTATACAGTAATTAGTTTCTATGTTTTATATTAGAATAATTTTATAATGCTAGTCGGAACTTTTTGTTTGTACGTGGTCGAAGCGGTTTTTGTTGTAGCGTTTAAGTCATAGTTTAGACCAGGACCATTATTCACTATGGCCCATAATATTTCCTGTCCATAACGCGCGTCCCAAAAACACAATTTCAAAAGCTCCAGGTGCCGAAATATTAGAAATTAATAAATAAACTTTGTGCCACAAGACACGTTGTAAATGTAATTTCTTGAAAAACAATCTTTGCGGCGCGCGTTATGGTCATAGGAAATGAGGGTAAAGCAGTGTTATTCTCATAAACGACGTAATCACTTGTGAATCCTTTGTGAGATTATAATGATTTAGTATCGTATTCTCAAAAAAAAATGGACATGTTGACTAATTTTTATTTTTTAGTCCGTCTTGTAGATTATTAAAAAGTATTGGACACGTATTTTTTCTTTTTTTATGTAATCAAAAAATAACGGCGATATATTGAGTTGAAATTTCGCGTGACGTCACTATTCTGACAGTTTGTATGGCGGTTTTGCGATTACTGACGTCACGACCTCCTCATCCTAAACTTTAATGCCCTTTATCTCTGTATATTTTAATTTATTTAAAAAAGCAAAAAATACGTGTCTATTGTTTTTTTATTTTGTAACTGACGGACTAATTAGAATTTTGATTTTCAATAGTAGTCAACATCCCTATTGTGAGTTTTGACACTAACGCCATCTAGCGGCAACGAACGTGAGAAGAATTATAAATATATTATAATGTTAAATATTTTGACGTATTTCAATCCCACAGCACTTGTCTTTGCCCAGATTTTCTCAATAAAAAAAAAGAAATCTAACGAATTAAAAATAGTGGGTTAGTTGGACTTTATTTTCACCCTGTTTCTTTTGTGATGTTGCTTATCTTAATCTATGTATATGTCTAAAAATTATAGTTCAAGCTTCCAAGCCCATCGGTCGTCCATCACGCAAAATTTTTATTCGAATTTCAATATATATTTTCTTAACTATGGCTGCTCAGAAACAAAATTTTTGGCAAAGATTGCTAAAAAATATTATTTCAGTGGATTCTGCGATTTGTATTTCATATCCAAAACATCGAATAGAACTTCAATGATTTTTTTTCTCCCGTTCGTTTGGTCGAAATACAAATTATTATTATGATTGAAAAATCAATATGTAATCAGTGTACCTACCTAATACGATTAGCATCAGAAACATGCAATCACTTTTTACAGATTTTGGATACTAACTGTACACTGAAAGCGGTGCGATGCGCGCTATATTTTCTTGTTGTAATTATATTATAAGTGCCGAATTCTGCCAATTCTCGTCATATAGTGTAAAGTTTATTTTTTATTACTCTTACGGATTAGATTTAAAATTTCTTCTTCTTTAATAATGGCGTCTATTATTATAATTCTGTGAATAAAAATGTTTCTTATTGTTAGTTGTAGTAATAAAAATATCTTTTTGAATTACTTATTATAAAATTCATTTACCATCTCATAAACCACTTTGTCAAATGCAAATGTCAAAATAAGTCGTACATTGTTTTGTAAATGTAACAGTTGCATTTGTCAAATTAGTCTAAAAACGGATTATAACTTCACCCAGCAGTGGGCAGAAGACTTATTGTCTTTGCGCATTCTATTATATTTTCTTAGTCGGAGACTTTTGTGCGCACACGTCATATTTATTATTATTTATCAGCGTCATAAGTCATTTTTCTAATTGTTAATTAAAATAGATATAAGCATTAAAAATGCATAAATCACAAACAGGTTTTAAATTACTCTTTTTGTGAAAAAAAAAGCGGTCTTTTAACTGAATCTAATGATGTAAACTCATACCGCGTCTTGACCGATAATGTTTTAAATGTATAGACGTTATGTATACTCTATGCCCTATTGACGCTTAAGCCTGCCCTGTATTCCTAGTACTTAAGTTAGATAATCTTAAACAACATGCTATTCAAAATTAAACCTTAGCAACGAGATTTTAAAGTTGATTTTGGATTGAATTTAACAATCTCAAACACTATCCTGCCCATTTAGTTACTAAGTAGAAAAACTGTAGATTAAATTACAACGGTATATCTATTTGTAAATGAACCGATTTCCTCAATATTTTATGTTCTAAAAAACTTCCCATAAGTAGACTCTATTGTAAAACATAAAAATTGGCTGAACTTTCTAAAAAAGTTGCAACAGGACGAAAGGACTATAGGCAAATACAGAGCCTTCCATTAAAGTCGGTTAAAAATTGGCAGTCCATTAAAAAAATAAGTTTAGTAGAATTTTTCGAACTCTCTGTGGGTAGATATAGAAACCGTTCCGTTTGTTTAGAACGAACTGGGTTGTTGGTTTTATAGTCTTTGATAAATGTGTCGTCTTATTGCAACACAATGAATTGATATAATATGTAGCAAGTGTGTTTGCGTGATACGGAACGGGTGTTTTGTGATAAAAGTGAAAGAATGGAATTTAATAAATCAATGAAACGAAAAAACGAGGCTTGTTGATCGAAATTTTTCAAAGAATCGAAGTAACTTTTTTATTTTATATTTATAATAATATTTTTCACTGCTCTGTACGTTTGGATTCGGTGTAACAATAAGTTGAATAGAAAGAAATCAGTAAAAGTAGGTTTTGAACCGATCTATGATCTATGGTGTTAGAGGTGAACTCCATATTATGAGGTGCTCAAAGGTAAATTAAAACATTAAAAAAGTAGAAAGTTTGAATTATGTGCAAATATTTCATTCAAAATTAGAGTTCCCAAAATTAGACAAGCGAAGAAAACACGTACAAAAAACGTATTCAATAGTTCAATTTCTATGCATTCCGCTACGCTTCGGTACGCCTCAGTGGAGTACCACCATTATGACCGTAGTAATTAATGATTTAAATATTATATTGTAAACACGTGTGTCATATTTTTGAGGCTAATCCTTTTATAAATTGGTTTTTTAAGGAATATTGTTCTAAATTATCTTTGGGAATATTGTTTTAAATTGTGTCGGTTAGGTATGTGTTGTTAGTGAAAGAGAAGCCACATGCACTGATCAACATAGATCATTGAAACCGGGGCCACCAGCTATACCTACATGTTGGTAATAAAATCAATTTTTCTCAAAAAATATAATAGGTACTTACTACTTATATTGATCGAAGTTATAACCAAGAGAAAGAGCATTCAAATACGATTAAATTGAAATGACACTGGGTTTTTTTCATTCTTCATTAATTGTGTTAAGGGATGTTACAGAAAAATGTAATTTCAAAGTTTAGGTATTAAAAAAGAAGATTAATTAACTGTAATGACTTGACAATTTCTATCATTATTTTAATTGTCCGCTCTTTCCCTTGATCAATGCAAGCGTTATATTTTTTTTTAGAGAAACAAGTTTTACTACTAATGTGGCCCAGTTTATTTGAACACCAGCGTATAAAATCAATCCCAAATCAATCAGAAATGGTAACACGGGCACCTCGAAAAATGTATACAACTTGGCATAAGTTTCACAGTTTTCCAGATATTTTGGGGTTTTTTTCTCATCCTCTGCATAAAGAAGTGGTATAGTACAATTAGTAGTATAGAACAAGGCCCTTATTCACTACGACCAACAACATGTCTTGCCCATAACTCGCGTCCAAAAAAAAAACGCATTTCCAAACCTTCTAGATGGTCAAATATTAGAAATTATTATGCTGTATGCCCTAAGAAACGTTTTAATGCAATTTTTTTGGAGTGAAACTTCTTTGAGGGAAAGACAATTTTTGTGGCGCATTATCTTAACGTGCCGTGTAAAACGTAGTGATTATTTGCTCAGTGGTGCCGTGTTATGGTCATAGTGAATAAAGGCGCAGCCCATGTATGGTGTCTGGATAAAATAATGAATTAGCATTCGGGATAATTTGTGCCGGCCTAGTATCGATATGATATTATACTATACTTTACTAATTTTTACGTAATACGTAACGAAAGTATTTGTTCATTTACATAATATTAAAATTAAAATTAAAATTTTACTAACTGATATTTTGACTTTATAATCAGAAATGTTATTGATGATATTTTTTTTAAATACGATATTTTGTATGTTTTGAAAAAAAAACAAATCTGGACAAATCTTTGGAATGAACTTTTTTGAAATTGAATAAAAAAAGAAATTCCACCGCCATATTTTTTTTCGCTTACGTATTCAAATTACTATGTTATAACAACAATGTGTATTTTAATGATAATAATTTATTCTATTTACGACGGAAAAAAAAAATTTTTTTGGTATCGTGTGAGTTTGAGAATGTGATCTAGCTTGTAATTATGTAGGAGTACCTACTTAAATGTAATTTACTATTAAACGAAGTAACCATGAAAATATATGTGCGAATATTGTGCAAGTAGTTGACGCCGCGCGCTCATAATATAATGTATGATGTTGTGAAGAAAATATATTGAAATATAATGATATATATAATTTCACTTATTTTTGTGTTTTACTCAAAACTTAAATCCTATTTATACACACAGAGCGTAATGTTTTGATTAAGGACGGTGTTGAAGGAGGGTTTTTAGTTATCGACTAGCTGTGCCATGCGGTTTCATCCGCATTAAATTCATGGATCCCGCGAGAATTTCGGGATATAAAGTAGCCTAAGTTAACGTCAGCTATCTGCCAGTGACAGTCCCGTTCAAATCGGTCCTGCCGTTTCAGCGATAAGTCGGAACAAACAGACAGACAGGCAGATTTTTTTTCTTTATTTAGGTACCGTATATATATACCTTTTTTTCTTTATTTAGGTACCGTATATATATATATACCGTATGTATATACCTTCGCACGCATTTAGTGAAAAGCTGTTAATTTGAGATTACAAACAGACACTTCAATTTTATTTATATTTCTTGATTTGAGAGATAGGTGTCTCTATATAACGTTATTTTTAATACATTTATAACGAGATTATCCATAAAAAAATTGTTTATTGAAGTTCTTGAAAATTTAGGGGGCGAAATTAAAACCGCGGAAATGAGCTTTATAGATCATTGAACACGCAAAAATTTCATTTCGGATTAGTGAAATTTATATTCCAGTCTAACAAAAACAGGTAAAACTGTGATGTATGGCCTTAATTTCGCTCAATTAGATGTTTTTAGGGTTCGGTGCCTCAAAAAGCAAAAGGAACCTTTTTCCCTTACTCCGTTATCTGTCTGTTTGTTTGACTATTTGTCAAGACGCCAGCCAGCGGACACTCCGTACAAATGATTCAAGTATTCTCCCACAAGTAGAGACGGCCGGCTTGTAGATACACGTGCGCACGTGTTGCGCGCGTGTGCGTTTCGTAGGCTGATCGGTGAAAAATTGTCACATGTAGATTCTATGTGACAAATGTAAACTGACTACCACTTAATTTACCCGGCGTATGGGGAGGCATGAAATGAAGTGGGGAGTGTGACTTCCTTATTTATTTATTTATTTATTGCACATCCATTAAGTAACATAAGGTGTTGAGGTAGTTAGTAAACAGTTCTTTACGGACCCTGTTTATAGGGCACAGCACAAAACAATTCAAATTCGGAGAGAGCAAGATGCATCACAATTTCACAACTTTAATTAAGTAGGTACTTGTAGGTATAAGCGGATGGTATTTTGAGTAGCTATTTATTTTTATACGTAACATGTATAAATTTTAAGTATAAGATTTATAATATCTTTTTAATAATAGTATTCTATTTAATATTTATTTCTTGTTCCCCATTAGATGTTACTTATCTATGAATAATTTGTTTAATATATTTATGATGTGAGATCATTTACATAGAAGCTATTCTGTATTCTTTGTTAATATCAGTCGAGGATAAATGAAAATATCAACGGCAAAAAAACAAAACTACACCAATGATGATGACCCTTTGAGATAACAAACCATTATTTCCGCCATCGCTTAAGCGGTGCCCGCGGAAAACCGAACCCAACAAAAATACTCCCATAATAGTCCCAGTGCGGATGAAAAGCTCTCTTGTTAGTAACTTGACACCCCGTTCCCACCCTTGACGTGGCCTAGAACGAAGCTTTGACAGGAGGTTTATTATAGTTTCTTTTTTTATTTTATAGATATAGAAGATGGTGATGAAGATTCTATACTGTTAAAGATTGCTGTTTGCTAGCGATTTAACAAGGTCATTTATAGAGGTGAAATCGTAGTTTCCAAGAATCCATGATCTCTAAAGTAGAATATGAAAACTAGGGTAAAATAATATAATTCTTGACTATCCGCGTTCAACCGTTCACCGTTGGACACTAGCCGAAACAAACATTCAGAGAGAAAAGATTTAAACAATTGGCTACTTGACAAATTTTTTTTGTCCGTCGTCGTGTAGATTAGTGAAAAATATTGGACACGTATTTTTTCTTTTTTTACGTAATCAAACAGGTAGGTACTAACGGCGCGGCGATAGGTACATTGAGTTGAAATTTTGTGTGACGTCACCAGCGGTGTAGTTTTATAACTGTTCAGTTTTACACTGAATAATAACGTCACGAGTTCCCCACCCTAAACTTTTAATGCGCTTTATATGTGTTTATTTTCATTTATTTGAAAAAGCAAAAAATACGTGTCTAAATTATTTTTTTATTTTCTAACTGACGGAGACTAACCGCCGCACTCAGAGTCGATTTTAATGATTACTTAGTTAAGTATAGATTTTTAAAACAAACCTGCCGCAATCAGGGACGTTCAGTAAATTAGTGTTAATTGGCATTTAATGAGATGTAACTTAATTACTTAAATGCCAATTAACATTAATTTATTAAACTTGTCTGAGTGCGGCAGTTTTGTTTTAAAAATCTATACTTAACTAAGTAATCATTAAAGTCGACTCTGAGTGCGGCGGTAAGTAATTAGAATTTTGATTTTCATACCCTGGAGAATACCCGATTGTTTTTTTTTTTAGTTATAAGAACCGTGAATACGTATAAACATAGTTATAATCTTCTTTATCCTCAATTACTTCAACCGAAACTCTGTTTTAGTTTTGCGCCATTGTTTTCCAGTGTCTTTTTACACCCGAGTGTTCAGTTCCGCTATTCGCCGCGTGGCGCGCGCGTGTCGCCCCTCCACTCTCGTCGATTGCTCTGCACAATGAGTTAGCCTTTGTTCCCGTTTCCCGTCACCGGATCGGTTTCTTGACATGCAGTTAAGGGGTTTTCGAAGGGAAGACGGGACGACCGAGTGGTTGGTAATGAGGATGGCGTTTTGCGAGCTTATGTTATTGTTAGGGAGCTGTTATTCGATATCTTTTTGTCAACTGATGTTGAATTAGGCACTTACATTTTTTTTTAACTAGCTATCGCACGTGTGAACTTCGATATCTTTTAGGAACTATTCATCTGAAAGAAGTAGGTATACCTTATAAACCTAAAACTAATAGACAGAATGATAGTGAGTGCTGCAAGCAGATTAAAGTTTTAAAGAGGGTTAATTACCTACTTTGTATAAAAAATTTTCCACGCACCAATAGATTGTTTTGTGCATCAATTTCAAGCGGAATCCCCAATGAAAAATTCTCTAATTATCTATGATTATAAGTAAGTAATACTGAAACAATTTGGCTTTCACAATCATAAAAAAACAAGGTAGATACATAATCGAATTAAACCGACAAATTGAACTTAATCAACAGTGAACAGACTAAACTACGCGCATTGTTGCGAACACATGACTTCTATTTTTCGTACACAATCGGTAGACACGTGCTATCAATTACGTCAGCGGCACCGATGTAATTTGTTTTGACATTTTGAGCTCGGCTTTATAGAGTTCAGTTAGCCAAAGCAAGGGTCAAATTAACGAATTATAAACAAACCTATACTTACAACTTAAATCACATTTTAGTTTTAGCGAATATTTTAAAATGTCGCTAGTGATTAATGTGCATGTATATTTCAAAGCAAGGAAAAATATTTTATCGGATTTGTTCTTATTAATATCTAATCCATCCATGAATTTTAATTTTGGTGTTGAAACTTTTGAGGATTTCTCAAAATAAATAGGTACCTATTTGTCATAATCCAAATTTAACACTTTCCAACATACAACGTGTATTTATATTTATGTATTTAGTTTGATATCCAATAAATCAATTGGTTGGGGGTTAAGACTTTGTTAGGCAGGTAAGTACTCTTAATTCTGTCATGCACTTTGGCTAACGCACATAACATAAATCATCTAGGGACGCCCGAAACAAGCGAAGCTTTACACTGTAAAGCTTCGTTTCTTTCGGGCGTCTGAAAGATTACAGGAAAAAGCGATGAAACTAAGCTATAACTACCTAGATATATCCTACAACGGTAACGTTACTCACGCTTAGCATGGAAAAAATGCCCGATCCCCGAACGTTTAAAACTTTGAACCTAACTTAGGTATGACGCGCTAAAAAGAAACGAATGTAAAACCCGTCGTAACTAGATTGTTGCCTTACGATATTATGCGAAGGGGGAGAAATCAAAGTGACGATCTGCTCGTATGTAGGTACGTCCTGTAAAAGCAATAATAACAAAATTACTAGGCGATGGATGAATGAATTTATTCATAATGTACTTATTCCTACACAATCTTGTTTCAAACTGCGGACAACAAAGCGACGGTGAGCTTGATTTTGCAGCAGAGAAATGGTTAGGGAGTGAGCGAATTGGCTGATAAATACCATGGTAGCCAGCTATGAGAGTATCGGGATTTGTATAGATATCACAAAACATAGAAGAGATACCTATCAACTTAGTTTTGGAAGAAAACAAATGGAAACTAGGTATCAGTGTCGCCGGGTGCTTTTCGTACAAAAACAAAAACATTTATTAACGTAGGTATTAAAAGCTATTTAGTGACGTTTTTATTTGACACTGTTTTAAAAAATATACCTACCTACTTCCAAAATATACTTGAAATGTTAGCAAAGGAAGTTTTGGGAAAGTTAGAGCATTTGCCTCATTTTCCGCGATAAAAAGTACCCTATGTCCTTCTCTGTACCCCTGACAACGTGCATGCCAAATTTCATCCAAATCCGTTCAGCCGTTTTTGCGTGATTGAGTAACAAACATCCAAACATCTACACTTTCACATTTTTAATATTAGTAGGATTGCAAAGATCCGGTCAATGGGTTATTTTTTTTGGAGTCTTCCTAGTACTTAATTGATTTTTCGATTATCCCCCGACATAGACATTTTAAAACATGTACCTACTATAAGTAGTCGATCCCCTACAGTTGAATTCAGGTCTTTCTCGTTAATTTCGGAGTTCCCGTTGGAATTCCGGGATAAAATTACACTTATGTATGTATGTATGTACACTCAGGAACATTGTAATTTCTACACTAATATTATAAAAGGAAGAATGATTTTTTGTTTGTTTGTTTGTTACGATTTAACTATAAAAAACTACTGGAACGATTTCAAAATTCTTTCACCATTAGAAAGCTACATTATCCCTGAGTAACAAGCTATTTTTGTTTTTTCTTATTTTAAACTAACACTAGTTTCTTAAGTTAATTTTTTTTTGTACTACTAACCTACTTATGGAGGATATCTGAAATAAAAACTTTTTTTTTTATATTGTAGTCCGGAATTCCCGCGGGAACTCCAAAGTTATCGCGGGTGAAACCGCGTGGGACAGCTAGTGCTATATTTAAAAGATCTGTTAAATATTTTTTGAATTTATCCATTACCTACAAACAATGTAAACGTTCAAAGCAAAAATAAAATCAAATGGTTAAAACGGACGGGCAAGTGGTTTTTCTTAAACAACGGGAAAACAAACAAACACTTGTGAGTCGTGATCATAAAAATGTTCGCAGAGATGTGAGCGATAAACCACGCGCTCATTAGTGCGAGTGCCGTCACTCCTCTAGTGTCGCGGCGTCTGACAGGCACCCGACACTCAGTGCACGACATCGTCTTTGTGACGCGTCGACCGCGATTGCATCCACATACTATACTATAGCTCCACTTATACTGCGTCTAGCTGAACAGCCCCCTTAGCTAAGTTCATAATCCATAATCGTTATTGCTATAGAAAAAAGGAACTGTCGGGTCACGTGATCACGAAATATCTTCCAACCATAGGTCCAATTTTGCCCTTTGATCAGGGTAGAGCGAGATTGCCTTTCCCTTCAGTCGGCTCAATCACTTTACTTAAATTGTACCTACTTGCGCTTTATCTTTTTCTTTTGAAATAAAAATAAATGTTTGTAGGTAGGTACCTACCTATGTCTGTCCTCTATGCATTTCGAAACCATCGGTCCGGCGCAGCTAGTGATAGGTAAATAAATAATTATCAATTTTTGCAAATCGACTTATTAATCGACTTAACAACACAACACTTATTGAATTTAATTAAAATTATGCATAGCTCAAGTTATTATACCTATCCCTGCTTCTTTTTTATTTTCTTATTTTATAGTATTTTTAATAATATAATAATAAAAATAATTCTTTGACATTGAGAAAGTTTCTACTGCGTCGTAAATAAATTGGAATTTGGTGTTGATTTCAATTAGTCACTCAATAATAAAATCTCTTATTTATATCTATTTTTTCGTATTTGATTTTATGGCGTCCCCTGCTATCTGGCGCCTATAGCAACCGCTCCTCTTGCTCTACCCCTGGGCTTCGCTGAGTGTAGACTACAGGCAGATACGGTCGATTCTGCTCACTACACAAAAGTGGAGGCGTGATTATTCATAATTGGCTGCGTCGTGGGAACACGCTTCCACACCTGTGAAGCATGTTGTAACACTCACATAAACACCACTAAATGTGTCATCTTCGTATGTCATGTCTTTTTCTTCTTTTTTATCTTCTATTTCAACAATAGGGATGTGGACTACTTTTGAAAATCAAAATTCTAATTAGTCCGTCAGTTAGAAAATAAAAAAACAATAGACACGTATTTTTTGCTTTTTTAAATAAATTAAAATATACAGAGATAAAGCTCGCATTAAAGTTTAGGATGAGGAGGTCGTGACGTCACTAACCGTAAAACCGCAATACAAACTGTCAGAATAGTGACGTCACGCGAAATTTCAACTCAATATATCGCCGTTATTTTTTGATTACGTAAAAAAAGAAAAAATAAGTGTCCAATATTTTTTAATAATCTACAAGACGGACTAAAAAATAAAAAATAGTCAACATGCCCATTATCGTGAAACGCCAATGACAATGTTATAAGGTAAATTAATCTCTTTTGAAATTCAGTTTAGCTCAGTCCAGAAGACCATGTTAGATTGTTGCCCAAGATGAAACACGCGGTTCTTTCTCGAAAACCAGCTTCTTTCTTCGAAAAAAAAAAATAGCTGCTGAACGGTGGTGAAAATATCGAATAAATAACGAGACAGGCGGCCACTCGCTACGAACTCCACCGGTCAACTTAAATGTATTTCATCACTTTCGCCAATAGCTAGTACCTAGCTACCTCAGTTTTTCTTCTTTTTCTCCAATTATGGCAATCGCGATTTATCGCATTTAATTCTGCCAATGTACCTACGTATTTTTAGCAATTATAAAGTAATTAAGATTAAGAGATCGTCAACTTGGCTAAGGGGCTGGTTAGTGGTTACATCTAGCGATGTCTTTTTTATATCTTTGTCACAGTACTCAGACCCTCGTTTCTGTTTAAGCAAACTGTTGTTACAATATTGCCCAACTACTGCGTGAGCTATCACACATCGCAGCCACTCCGTAGGTACTTGTTCACGATCGTATCGGCACAATTAACTTTTATGGCATGCAAAAGGGTGAAAACTAGCGCCAACTAACTAGGTAGGTGTTTAGATAAGGGTTTTTGTACATACACAAACACAAACTTCATCATGTAAAATATAGGTAGGTACCTATGTGTAAATTCGTCACACTTCTAATTTATGTAGTACCTAGTTTATTTCCAGTATATTAATTTTGATATTTGAATATTGAAATTCGTCACATTGTTTTTTCCGCACGGACAGCTTAAAAATTAAACAATAATAATAACGTGGTTTATTTTTCATAATTACATTCACAGATACTTATTTTAATAACTATTAAATAGTACATTGTTATCCTAGGGGTGAAAATCCTTTCTCCCGAGGATAACACTGTGCTTTTCATTACGAATGCAAGGAAAGTCAAAATAAAAATAGGAATTAGCAAAGAAAAAAATGAGTGAATTTTATTTTACATAAATCAACCATTAGGTGTGCTACTGGCCAGTAAGTATGCCCCCTATGACATAAAAAAAAACTTGAGTTTCTGCAGTATCCAGCTGTCAGTTGAAAGCGATTCTCCCTAGGGCTGAAAAGTGTTACTTTCAACCCGCTTGTCAGGCAAGTTCAGACCTACTTTCCGAGTATGAGTAATGAAATATAATATTTACAACCTTTTCTGTATTGTTTTTTGGAGTAGGTAAGTGTATCAGTAGTCGGGTATTACCTACCTATACAGAGATGTGCAAAATAGGTTATAAAATGTATTTAAATGCAAAATGCAAATACTTTTTGTATTTTGTTATTTCAAATACAAAATACAAAATAGTTTTTCATTTTATATTTAAAATACTAAATGCAAAATACGTATTTACAAAATGCTTTATTAAAATAAAATACTTTCAGTTTTAAATTATCTTTATTTTGTTGAAAAGTTTATTTTAGCCAGCTAACAGGCTGGTAAATTTACTTTGATAACTTACTTAAATTAAATTTATTTAACAGATTAAAGAAAGAGATAATTGGTTCGTTCGGTTCAACACATTTGGCAACCTAAGTGGCTTGCACAGATTACTACTATTAGCGTTTTCGGGAACGAAAACTCACCGCACGGTAAGGTGACCGAATAATCCCGAATTCATACGAAAAGAGTCGATAATAAACGAAGCTGATCAGACCAAGTTACATTACATAGTGTTTTATTTACAGTGCTCTTTTATTGTAACAAGATTTTAATTGAAGATTGTAACACATTAATTATTAATTCTTCGATGTTTACAAAACTTAGCAAAAAGTATTTTGCATTTTGCAAATACAAAATATGTCCTAAAAGGTATTTCAAATAAAATATAAAATGCTTTTCTGAAAAAAGTATTTAAATACAAAATGGAAATAGGTAGGTATTTTGTATTTTGTATTTTGCATTTCAAATACTGTTATTTTTAAAATGTCACATCTCTGTACCTATAGCAAAAAGTACAAGCTTAGCTTAGCTTGAAACCATGTGAAAACTTGGCTGAAAATCAGCGTTTTGGCTCCGTGCCTAGCAATATGCTGAGCTGGGCACCCTTTTTTATAATTACAAAAAAAAATTGTAGATAATTGTTGTTTTAGTTCTTATTTAATTTCTTTTCTATGTATTGTTTTTTCTTAAGTCACATAAAATTTATTATTATTATGTGGTGCTGTGTGATAATTTTCAAGTAGTTGATATTCTTATTATTATCTACAATATAAATTAATTTTATAACTTTTTCAATTTGAACGAAACAAGGTCAAGGAGAATATCGATATGGGAACATAGGATTGTCTTATAGTACCTATTTTAGCTCAAGGAAATCCAAGGCATTGGTCGTTAGTTAAAATAACGGACGGAGTCACTCGAGTTGAACTTAGTGTAAAATAAGCGCCCGATAACAAATCTCCAAACGTCGCAAAGTGACCCCAAATCTGTTCGCTTTTGATCCGTAATTGGCGTGTTCCGATTGGTCGAAAGATCAAAGCGGCGCGCGCGCTGCTCTCCGATTGGCGGAAGCGTGAGTGGGCGGGGCCATTTAAGGATTAGGGAGACGAGTCTGGGGTGGATCGGTGAGCGGTTTTATGGATTGTAAGGTTTTGATATTATTGTAAATAGAAATAGGGATGTTGACTACTATTGAAAATCAAAATTCTAATTAGTCCGTCAGTTAGAAAATAAAAAAAACAATAGACACGTATTTTTTGCTTTTGTAAATAAATTAAAATATACAGAGATAAAGCGCATTAAAGTTTAGGATAAGGAGGTCGTGACGTCACTAACCGCAAAACCGCCATACAAATTGTCAGAATAGTGACGTCACGCGAAAAAAAAAAACGTGTCCAATATTTTTTTATAATCTACAAGACGGACTAAAAAATAAAAATTAGTCAACATGCCCATTGCCAACTTAATAAGGCTGTTTATGTCTGTACCTCAATTTATGATCTAGCGACGTCAGCTTTGACCAATCCATGAATGGTTTTTTCTAAGTCTAAGATTTCTAAACCAAACAACCTTGACTCAAAATCACCAGGCAACGATTTCCAAAATTTAATCAGATTATGTATGTATGTAGGTAAGTATTATTGAAAGATAATATTTTGAAAATTTTTACTTGTGTTAGGGGGGGGGTGTTAAAAAGTTGCTAATAACATCACGTGATGGACCTCATAGTTTCAAAGCAATGTTTCTGGTAGCGTAGCTCGTAGGCACGCTATAGACGTTGCTCGTAGCCCAAGCTACGACGTCAAACAGCTACTACGTGACCTATCTACGCAACGTTATAAAATCATAGAAAATATAAAATGAGTGACATCATTGAATTAGAATTGAAATTTGAATGAGTGAATTTAATTTTGAACTAGCTGGCGCCCGCGGTTTCACTCGCCGATGACGATAGCTTTTTAGCCGACATCCGATTTCGATGAAACCAAGCCGTTTTATGTTGCGCCAGGCTGAGAATGTTGCGGTAAACTTTTAGAAGTTCACATGAACAGATGAACAGACCGACAAAATATTTAAAAAATTGTTTTGCGATCCGCAATTTTTCTTCTCCCTTTCATTATTAAGTGTACTTAATCAAAAATCAATGTAGACACTAGACAGACGCGGGAGATCCCGCGGGCACTCCAAAACTAAACCCTGGGGAACAGCTAGTCACTACATAGTATAAAATACTGTCTGTTTGTCCCTATATGTATCTATGCACTCCCGTCCCTACTATGTATCCCTATATTTAAAACTACGCAACGGATTTTCATGCGGTTTTCACCGACAGATAAAGTGATTCATGAGGAAGGTTTATATCTATTATTTATCCAGGAATTCCTGCGGGGACTCCGAACCGCGGGTGAAACCGCGGGGGACAGCTTGTTATTTATAATATTAAGTGCATGTATAGTTAAAGCACAGATAATATAATATTACTTGTTGTACCCCGCGGTTTTACTCGCGTTAATTTCAGAGTTCCCACGGGAATTCCGTGATAAAAAGTACCCTATGTGTTAATCTGATGTATAAGCTATATTATTGTAAAGTTTCATTTAAATCCATCCCGTAGTTTTTGCGTGAAAGAGTAACAAACATCCATCCATCCATCCATACATACAAACTTTCGCGTTTATAATATTAGTAGGATGTTAAAGTATCGAATCTAGTGCGTCGCGCTGCAACGTTTAGCATGCAAGCGAGGGATCATCCTGCGGGTTGCTTACACCCGTCTCACGCCAATCACGCCCTCTGTATGTCGGCATACGGAGACCTGCAGTGGCCTCAGCACGAATCATCCTCGCCACACAACAATTCGCGTAACTTACCTTATGCGCGAATCCACCGTTCTGCATGCCCACAACCCTGATGGGCTGGAATCTAGATAGCAAAATTTTAGTTCCGTCCGAATCCGTCGTAGAGTAGATTATTAAAAAAAATTTTGACACGTATTTTTGTCACGCCTTTGTACACTTTATACATAGTTATGACGTCACAAGCCCCGCTCCTAAACTTTAATGCGTTTACCTAATATTTTTTTTTTAATAATTTGAAAAAGCATTCCGAAGTATTCCGGGATAAAAGTAGGCACTTACTACCCTATATTTTTTTTCTGTACCTACCTACCCTTGACAGCTAGTAGGTATGCAAAATTTAATATAGTTTCTTCCGCGTTAATTTCAATATTCCCTTGGGAATTCCGGGATAAAAAGTAGCCTATGTCCTTCTCTGTACCCCTGAAAATGTGCATGCAAAATTTCGTGGTGATCGGTTCAGCCGTTTAGCCGTGAAAGCGTAACAAACAAACAAACTCACTTTCGCATCTTATATATATAAAAGAAAGTCGTGTTAGTTATACAATTTATAACTTAAGAACGGCTGAACCGATTTGGCTGAAAATTGGTGGGGAGGTAGCTTAGAACCAGGAAACGAACATAGGATACTTTTTATCCCGGAATTCCCGCAGGAACTCCGGTCGCTGAAATCTCATGAAATTTTGCATATACTTAGGTATTGTCAGGGGTACAGAGAAGGACATAGGGTAGGTACTTTGCATTCCGGAATTCCTGCGGGATCTCTGAAATTTCCGCGGGTAACACCGCGGGGCACAGCTAGTTTATAATAATAGTAAGGATAGGTAAGGATTTCCGCGGGAACTTCGAAATTAAAACAGGTGAAACTATGGAGATTAACTGTTACTATAGGTAATATGCATAAGTAAAAATATGGAGGTGGTAATGGTTTGCAATTAAAGTTTCCATACTCGTGCTCAGGCCAAGAATCGAAAGTAATAAAGCCGTGTAAAGGCACGTGTGTGCTGTGCCGCAGTCTTTATTATCTTTTTTTTATTAACTGTGGTATGATCCTGTCAAGAACGAGGCTGATTTGTGTAGATAAATTTGTCAGTTTGCATTTTCATCGTCGATATCTATGCCTAAAGAATATAATATTATGTCCCTTTCGGTACCTACTCTTGATAACTTGTATGAGAAATTTAATGATGATTGAGTCCCTTTCGCATTTATAATACGTATGTATATATTACTAGCTATTTATCGCGGTTTTACTTGCGTTAATTTCCGATTTCTTGCGGGAATTCCGGATTTAAATTACCCTGTTTCCTTTTCTCTAACTCTGAAACCATGCTTGCAAAATTTTGCGATAATCGGCTGAGTATGGTTAGGTAGGTAGGGTTTGAAAGCGTATCAAACAAATAAACTTACATTCTCATCTATAATACATAACATATACCTAGTACCTACGTATAGTTAGGATATATAGATATCAGTGTAAATTATTGTAGAGACTATAGAGATAGGTACAAAACCTACTTAGTAAAGTTGGCAATAGGTATTAGTTATTATTTTGTGATTGTTTTCCCGAATTTTAACTGTCTTAAATAACAGCATTTTGTAATAATAAATATATCCGCGATTTTAATTGATTATTTATTAATAAATGCTCAATTTTTTTCAATTTCATATCATAATCTACAATAATATATAAAAATCTATGTAACAAGCAAGCAGAAGTGTGTTTTTATATTTCACACAAACTTTTAAAATGCTTTTTCTCAAATCAGGCTTTTTCGGAGTTTCAACTTCAAATGTCTGTAAAAAATAGAATGTGCTAGTTTTTGAATATTTTTTCAATCCTTGCTATTCTAAATATCGAATCTAATCTTGACTCAAACCCTCTACTGGAACCTTTTTACGTGGACGACCACATATGGCTATACTTATAAGTCAATTACTTAATAAATAATGGCTACTTATAAGTCAGTGTGTACGCCCCTTGGTCTGGCATAGCGGGGAGACAGGAAATTCTTCCGTCAACTCACCGTGGAATGTCGTCAATTGGATTTGACGTTTCCCGCTTTGGTATCGGTAAAGTATGGTGAGGTACGATGTTTTCGGTGCTTACTGGTGTATATCGTAAGTACCTATATTATAGACATATTTTATTACATTGGGTGCTTTTTAGTTACTACTAGTTGTTTCCTGCGGTTTCGGAGTTGACGCCGGAAATTCCAAGATAAACTATACGTATAAACCTTCCTCTTGAATCACGCTATCTATTGGTGAAAACCGCATGAAAATCCGTTCATTAGTTTTTGAGTTTTGGCAGACATACAGACTTGGCAGAATTTGTTGTAGTATAAATAAATAAGTTATGATAAGTAATTAATAAAGTCGCTGTAGGTAGTAGGTAAGGCGTCGAAATGCAGTGGGATTAACGGGAATACACCGGAAAATCCCGCATGTTTTTTTTAGTTTTCGCGCCTTCTGTCCGTCTCATCTCTTCTCAATTCTATGGGAGTCATACCTTTGATATATTATATTTTTTGTTTTGTGATGTTTACCTGTAAGTAGATAATTGTGCAATGAGCTCAATACTAGAGTGTAATGTCTTATGCGGCGAGGAGACAAATAAAATCATCTTGTTTTCTTTATTGATGAATTGTAACAATTGTTGGTAAACTTTTTGAATAAATAAATAAATAAATATATTTATAGTCATAACAGTAGACTATGTTGTCCATAGTTGCGGCTTTTATATTAAAAACATATAAAAAACCTATGACATCATTGATAGGTAGGTACCCATTATGCTATATTATGCAGATCTCTAAAAAAGTTTTAAAACGAAAAACTTTGAAATTGCATTAATTTTATTTTACCTAATTATTTTTATTTTAAATCTTAAAATTTAATTACTGTCTTTTCATATACGTGGGTAGGTATTAAAAAAAAAAAATTACATGTAGGTAGTTTATATCCTCACTCAACGGAAGTATAGGACGATTGAAATAAAAATTGACACGTGTAGCTTTTGTCATTTACCCAATAAATATATCGCGTTAGGTTATAGGTGCATCAAATATGTAGATGTTGAAGGAATCCTCAAGTTTATGCGAATGAAAACGCTAGCACAGAACATAAATTGATCTTAATATACGGAGCTTGTAAGAAAAAAGGGGTCGCGTGAGCCCACCCCCGCCCCCAGGGGGCGTCGCCCGCCGCCCCACACCCCAAATCCCATTGTTAAGGGCAGTTTACGACAGAGCGCTGCGCCCGACGCGCCGCTTTACCAATTTCGCAACAAACAAACGGATAAACGGCGATTACAGACGTAATGTGCTAATTAATCTTTATTCATCCATTTACAACTAATATAGAGTTGGAAAAAATTAAGTGACAGTATTAAAAAAAGGTTGTTTAATTAAAAAAAAATGAGAAGTTAATAAAACTGATAGAAAAAAATTTCATAATAAAACATCGCTGAAAATTTGAAAATTAATAACTCATAGTTGAAGTGTGAAAGCTTCGAAAAACTAATTGGCAAAAGTTTAACTACAACCACTTATCATACAAAATTTTTGGTCGACTCAATTTGTCTATTTTAATGATTTGGATTTCGTGTCAATTTTATAGAAATTTATACTAGTTACTGTATAGCTACACATATAAATAATTTGAAATGCCTATAAAATACCAAACACTTCTACTCTGCTTACGAGAGAAACAAAAAATAAATTATATTGGAAAAATGTAGAGCCAAAAAAGAAACATTGTATCTAGCCTAGAAAATATTATAACAAAAAATATATTAAGCAATGGATCAAGACATTCGCAGTGACACGCCTTCCGAGAATCGACAGGAGTCGTCTTCGAAGACTTCATTCTTGATTGAGGATATCCTGTATCGAGGTCAAAATAGGCACATCAAGGCACCCGACTCGGATGCACGGAGGCCTTTCGACTTCGACCGAGCGGAGCCTAAGCCTTTCTTTCCAGTCCCCGGGGAAGTTAGGCCCCACGTCCCCACGAGGGAAGGGGCCTATCTGCAGGTGGCCATGGGAGCGTTGGGGGCCTATCTGCATACGCCTAACACTTATAAGGCTGTGGAGGCACCTTATTTTCTATCTCAAGGTTGGTCATTATTATACTAATCTATTTTTTTTTATTGTCAATAGTCTATAGGGACATAGTACATAGACATAACTTTATTTGGCATCACAAAACATAAATAACCCACTTGATTAGAAAAGCAACGGTGTGATCGAAGATTGTGTAGGTACACCTAGCATGGAAGGGGAACTAGCCTTCAAGTTAGGCTGCCGGGATATAGCGTTAGGTGCTACAGATTTTCGACAAACAACTAGAAACTACTAGAAAGACTAGAAAGTGACAACCTGACAATGTGTGAAAAATTTGATTACGATCAGCTGAACCGTAAAGGCGTGAAGCGTAACAATCAAACTACAGCGATGATATAGCTCAATGGTTGATGCGTTCGGATTAAGCGCCGCAAGGTGTAGGTTCAAACCCTAACAATGAGCTTGAGCTGTCGGTGAAGGAAAACATCGCGAGGAAACCATAGCATGGTGGTAGGGCGCTCTCTAGTGCCCGGCTGGCTAGCTACCACCTTCAAGTTGTAAATCTGTCGCCAAGCACCTAACGGTGTGTTCCGGCAGCTCCCATCCCCATTCCAGGTCGGCAACGTACCTGCATGCCTTCTGGTGTTGCAGATGTCCATGGGCGGCGGTAATCACTTACCATCAGGTGTACCACTTGCCCGTTTGCCCCCTATGACATAAAAAAAAAAACAAATAAACTCACATTCGAGGCTACAGGATTCCTATTGTTGAATCGTGTTCTAATGGAAGTATAAACTAAGGTTTTCTATATGCTCAAGAAGATATAGGTAGGTATACCTAGGTATGACATTTCGATATGATTCCTGCGGTGTCCTCCGAGAGCTCCGAGAAAGCTTTTGCCACTACGAGTATACCTTCCATGGTTTGCAATAGGCTATTTGACTTACTTTTTTTTTGTCCGTCTTGTAGATTAATAAAAAATATCGGACACGTATTTTTTCTTTTTTTACGTAATCAAAAAATAACAGTGTTACATTGAGTTGAAATTTCGGGTGACGTCACTAACTAGTGTTTGTATGGCGGCTTGTAGCGGTAGATAAGTGACGTCACGAGCCCCCACCCTGAACTTTAATGCGCTTTATCTCTGTGTATTTTCATTTATTTGAAAAATAAAAAAAAAACGTGTCTAATGATTTTTTATTTTCTAAAAGACAGACTAATTAAAATTTTTATTTTTAAAAGTTGTCAACATCCCTATTTCAGTCATTCTATTCAAACATTACATTCTATCTAGACACACAATTATTTTTACTTGAAATTGGCGAAATGCATTTAATGCGGAGTCCACACGAAAATAAAAAAATAGCGTCATACTCACCCACCGTTACTGGCGACCTATATGTTTGCTTTCTGTCTTCTCAAGGCGTTCCATATCACGCTTTGTTCACGCCGTCCGAGCTATCACTCTCTGCGTTGAAACACTGCCGACGGAGGAAGGCGCGGACGGTCTTCTCCGACCCACAGCTCACTGGTACGTACAGATAATCATTCAACATCATCATACCACCCACAGAACATATAGAAGCGACATCGACTCAGTATAACTTAAACCAATGGTGAACTTAACAAGTCATCTGAAATAGGTACCTACGGGGAAGTATTCGTATAGTTTATAATGGAATCTCCGCGGGAATACCGAAATTACCGCGGGGAAAACCGCGGCGGACAACTGTAGGTAGTCAATAAATGTGTTCTCACATCTGGTGCAGCCTTAAAATAGCTGTGTTGCATACGATTTTTGAATGTGCTCTGTATCTTATTTATGGAGACAACCAGTATCGCAGTAAAAATACTTAATATGAAAAATTAATTATAATTTTCACCACATTTATCACATTAACCGACATACACAAGACTTGCTCGTCTAAAGTTATTACTTACTAGTTGTGCCCCGCGGTTTCACCCGCGTTAATTTCAGAGTTCCCGCGGGAATTCCGGGATAAAAAGTACCCTATGTGTTAATCTGATGTATAAGCTATATTATTGTAAAGTTTCATTTAAATCCATCCAGTAGTTTTTGCGTGAGAGAGTAACAAACATCCATCCATACAAACTTTCGCTTTATAATACAAAGGATAGTAAAGATTATATTTCCACCGTAGGTTTGGAGAAACGGTTCGAGTCGCAGCGCTACCTGTCTACCCCGGAACGGGTAGAGCTGGCCGGCGCGCTCAACCTGTCAGAGACGCAGGTGAAGACATGGTTCCAGAACCGACGGATGAAGCACAAGAAGCAGCTGAGGAAACAGCACCAGCAGCAGCGAGGTGAGAGCGGGCCAAGTTTCAAACGCAAAGTGAATATAACCACTGTTTGGACACCATACATACCTAAATACCTTTAATTTTTGTTTTTTTAATCGGTTTATTGCGATAATTTTACCAGTGAGTGACATATTTTGATACAATGAAAGGTACACAGGTGCTTATTATTAGTGAATAAAAGTTAGTAGAGAAAAAGAAGAAAATACGATAGGTAGGTAGGTACCTTATGGAAACTGTGTCAGAGTCAGAAGGCCTACCGTGCTATTTAGAAACGTCTTTACATAGTATAAAATGAAATAGCTTCCGCTGCCCGCGATAAACTCAAAAACTACTGGACGGATTTTCATGCGGTTTTCACCAATAGATAGAGTGATTCATGAGGAAGGTTTATATCTATAGTTTATCCTGGAATACCCGCGGGAACTCTGAAATTACCGCGGGTGAATTCGCGGAGGATGGCTAGTAGGTAGGTATTCAATAAAACAAAACCGTATAAAACCCAACGTATCGTATAATATTAATGCTGAGTTCCTGTTTATCGTTCATTTAAGAGTTAAATAATTTTATATTAATATCTGTTGCAGTTATCGTTACAATAAAATTTGCGTTGTACGAAATGTTCGCAATATAGATATGTAGGTGTTTGGTTGATTTTTTTTTATTCGTGCTGAAATCAGTTTACGATCACCTTTGGAATCACTTAAAATAGTAAGTACATTGTTATCCTAGGGGTGAAAGTAACCTCGCTACGCTCGGGCGCCAAACCCCGTCTCGGGACTAAATAAGTCTTTCTCCCGAGGATAACACTGTGCTTTTCATTACGAATGCAAGGAAAGTCAAAATAAAAATAGGAATTAGCTAAAGAAAAAAATGAGTGAATTTTATTTTACATAAATCAACCAATCAATTAGGTGTGCTACTGGCCAGTAAGTATGCCCCCTATGACATAAAAAAAAAACTTGAGTTTCTGCAGTATCCAGCTGTCAGTTGAAAGCGATTCTCCCTAGGGCTGAAAAGTGTTACTTTCAACCCGCTTCTCAGGCAACTTCAGACTTACTTTCCGAGTATGATTAATGAAAAATAAGTTATACCTACTTATCTACGCGTTGATTGTGACTTACAAAGTATGACTATGTGACTATGTAGGTACTTTGAAAATAATGGATAGGTATAGTTAGGTCAGGTATATATTAATGAACTCGGTTGTTACTTTGATGTAGGTATCTGCTAAGGAAAACTTGAAACTTCGCGCTCCGATATCAAATTGCAGTATGCCTACTTGTAAAACTAATTAACAGTGAACTTCCAAGAATTCATATATGCAGTAGGTATCTATGGAAGCTCGAGACTGTATTTATTAATTTATATTAAACACAATTCATAGAAATACCTTAAAACTTGATTTATTAACACTGCTCCACTTAAGTTTTAAATTAAAAATAAATAGGTAGGTACCAACCCATATATACCAAATTAATATAAATTAATACTTACTAGTTAATTTTTTTTTGTTGCAAAATGCGTATCGTGCGTATAGACTATGTAACATGTTAGATAACTCGTGTTATATAACACGTGCAAATTATATAACATTGCTATTCAAAATTGCAACATAAAACAAGACTGTACACATTAGAATAACAATGCAATATAACAATGTTATATAACTATTGTCGTTTCTCGTTCTTCAGTGCTATGCTATCCACAATGTCATCGCTGAGGGGACGTTTCACTGGCAACGACTGTTGTACCTACTTATAATAACAAAAGAAAAAAGAAAAAAGCAACGCGACTAAGTTATATAACATGTTATATTGTTATATAACATTTAGTGTCCACATTATCTTTATTTTGTTGTTTAGTCTGTAGTTGTAGTTATACGCCCACTTCTAGGACTTTTTTATTTTAATAAATTCTTGATTAGTTCTTGTTTGTTTGAGATTTGTTACGGTATTTTATTACAAGTATAAAATGCTCACATATACGATTAAAACTGATCTGATAAAGGTAGGTATTTACTACTTAGTCATCTTAAAGTTCGGGCAAAATAGTCCGCCTCCATAATAGACAAGCACATCGGTTAAAGGGACGCTCTCCGGGTTGAGCAGAGATTGAATTTAGAATTGCCGCTTTCGCGCCACAACTCAAGACGTTGGCAACTTCAAAGTAATTGACTTACGACGACAAGATGGCCGTCTTGGTTGCCATGGCAACCGGGCAACGTCTTACGATGCGCTCTACACGAATTTCAACCTTTTCACTAACGCAAGACGGTTCTAATTTGTTTGTGAGTACGCAAGGAAAGCCTTTCAGACGACCTCCAGCTGTATTTGTATGAAAATACGGTTTCAAATAGCTTCTTAATGGGTCGATAAAGGTTGGTATATTGTGAGCAATCAACTAGGTATATTGTTAGAAGAAAATCGACCACATTACAGCCCATTAAGGACTATAATTGCATAAAGATGACTTAATTCAATATTCCTGAAGTTTCTTGGAGTATTTTCATTGGCGATTCAAGTGAAAGACATTAATAATAATTTAAAAGCATGAAATTATCATACAATCGTAAAACCATACTTTTCGAATACTGTAGGTAGGTAGGTATGTAAAATTACACTTTCACTATGATAATATAAATAGGTAGACCTACCTGCCTTATATGGTAGATATAACGTTAAGGATAGAACTATAGGTAAACGGAACTAATTTTGAAAAAAAAAACATGAAATAGTTTTAGTTTTTTTTTGGTCATAAATTCAAGTTTGGTCAATCTATAGGTACTTATAATAAAATTGTAGAGAGGTCAATTCTGTACATTGAATATAAATTCAAAATTAATATTGGAGGTTGAATGGTGATCGATACTGATGCGAAAAATGCAATCAGTAAATTTTTTGTCTGTCTATATGTCTGTATGTGCACGCATGGGTCAAATACTACTGAAGGGATTTGAACCAAACTTGGTACGATTATAGTTCATACTCCTGGGCAGGTTATAGGCTATATAACATAACGCTAAGATATGTATCTTATCCTATGTAGGAGCTGAGCAGTGACGATAAATTTGAAGCAAGTCGGATGAAAATGC
Source organism: Zygaena filipendulae (assembly GCA_907165275.2). Lineage (NCBI taxonomy): Eukaryota > Metazoa > Arthropoda > Insecta > Lepidoptera > Zygaenidae > Zygaena > Zygaena filipendulae. The sequence continues at coordinate 4,085,163 of OU015678.1, read as the reverse complement.
GCTTTCGAGCTCTTATCCTCGCATACGTTTAATCAATCACGCAAAAACGGCTGAACGGGTTTGGATGAAATTAGCCATGCACGTTGTCAGGGGTACAGAGAAGGACATAGCTAGGGTACTTTTTATCCCGGAATCTCCGCAGGAACTCCGAAATTACCGCGGGTGAAACCGCGGGGCACAGCTAGTCTTTAATAAATAATAATCTGCATTATCTTCTACTTTATATACCTACTATTAATAAAAGAGTAAAATTCGCGTGTCTATACCTACACACGAATATTTTTGCAAAAAATTGGGAGATAGCGATAAAAGAGAAACCAAACACAAAAAACCTTTTTTAAAATCTTTGATATCCTGTTCCCGATAATCTCCGAATCCGGGGAACGGATTTTTATGCGGTTTTCACAGCCAGCCGATTTTGTTGTAATTTTCATGTAATTTCATGCAAAACTGCATGAAAATCCGTTCTGTAGTTTTTGAGTTTATCGCGAACAGACCGACACACAGACACAGTGGAGGACTTTGTTTTATGTGAGGAAGAACTGCTTAACTTTGAATCTTCCCAAATTCTGCGTTTCAACAAAACTAAACTCGTACCTTTGTTTGCTAGGAGCAGCGGTGGATTTTACCAAACACACGCAACAAACATCGGATTGCAGAAAGGTAATATACCTCGAATCATTTTTCCCTTAAAAAATGGATTCTCAACGTGTCTATTTGCATACAGAATATAAATTTCCAATATTTTGGCATGTAGAGCGTTTGGAGTTGCGTTTTTGGGACGCGCGTTATCTGCAAGGAATGTTGGTGGCCATACTGAATAAGGGCACAGCCTGCAGGGCACTTATGTAACTTTTGTTGCTATCATATTTCAGTGTCAATCAGAAAAATAACGATTTTATGATTAATTAATCATGTTGAGACCACTTCGACTTTTGAAGTATGTTCTTCTTCTTCTTTAATAATGACAAGTTTCTTAGTAATAAAAATTTCTTCATCTACTTCTTCAATTAGGTATGGCAAAACGCCAATGACAATGTTAGATTGTTCCCCAAGTTAAAACATGGCTCTCTTCAAAGCCAGTTTCCTGCTCGGGGTCCAAAATAGATGCTGAAAAGTGACTGAAATAACGAAGAGTTCACGTGACACGCGTGTGTTCGGTACGGCTTTCACCTTTCAACAACCTGAAGTATGTTTATTTGCGTTGATTGTAAGATATTGTAGCTGTCAAACGTCTGTCAAAACGTGCATATTGTAATAGTAAAACCACCATGTTTTTGATTGAAACAGACCGATTTTAATGCATACTTTTTTCGCAGACTGACGAATCGCGAATGTCCGCGACGCAGACATCCGATTCGGAGACCGACCACAGCGACAGCGACATCGACATCGTCGGCGAGACGAACTACGCCCAACACTACGCCGTCGGTGGCACGTAAAATTGAACGTTTCGACCTTGATTCAATATGATCATACGATATGACAACTCCATGAAATGCGCCATAAAAATTGTTGAAGAAGAAGACGTAAGTAGAAGTCCAGTTTTGCGTGACCATGTGACATAATGATTCCGTTAGGTATTTGTTTTCTACGCGTTTAAGATTTTAGATTTTCAACTTGGCTAAGGGGGCTGGTTTACTTTGACTATACAACGTGTAAATGAATTGACCAAAAACCTGATACACCCCATTTAAAAAAAAAATACAAATAATAAAATGATTGAATTTATTTTAATTTATAGTATATAAATTATGTCGAAAAAATTAATAGTCTAAAAATTATTCAACATTAGTTTGTAGGTGACCTATCTACCACATTTCAAGCGCTACGCCCGCGCCTACGTGTCAATGACCGATTCGATTTTTTTGCAACGGGCGGCGTACGCGCCAAATATTGTATGAAAAAATATAACCTATATTAAAACATGGTGCGATCGATTTGGAAGTCGATTCTGAACAAACTACTTTCTAGTTTTCAGTCAATTCATTAACACGTTGTATAATACGATAACTTTAGATAGTGCGCCATAAAAATTGTTTTAATAACGGAAAAACCTAAAAAGGTTTATGTAGCACTGTCAAGTTGTTACAATGTTTGTAAATTAGTAAATAAATAACGAGTTGAGGTTAGAGATAGAAATCGGTACTTTGAACTCTTCACATACAGAAACTCGTAGGTACTTTCAAATAAAGAAATACGTTCTTTCAAATAGAGAAATACATACGTAGGTATTTCAGGATTTTTGGTCCTAATACCAAAAGGACTGAGGGTCAGAATGGATGACACGCAGCTGAGGTTAAAACTGCGTGGGCCAGCATAGCTTCAGGTTCAGGTCAGGTCAGGTTGTAAGCAGTAGATTTTACAGATTCGGATTGCTAGTTGCTCAAACTTATAGTGCGAAAGGTTTCAGGTTAAATTTTATATGACGCCGCGAAATTGTAAAAGCCGTTATATTGTAAACGGTTGGCATTGCCGAGGTTGGTGTGTGCGTCCCACAGACAAATAAATTAACTAGAGAGGACATGTAGGCGGGGCAGGTGCGCTACCGTTGCAAACCTTTTTTTTTTAGCCTCCTAAGTATATTTACCACAATATTTGCAAAACGACTAAGTAAGTAAAACATAACTATAAAGCGTTTAATACATCTTTTTACGTTAATGAATGTTTTAGTGCGTGATGAATACTGAATAGTTTTGTGTGCGAAAATCACCCGGCGAAACTGGTTTTCATCTGTTTTTTTTTTTATTTATTTATTGGCACACCAACAGCACAGCATATATTGTATTAGGTTATAAAAGTTACATACTAAACTAAGTTGATGTCCGTTCTGTCTGTAATTTTCTGTTCTGTGGTGCATCCCGATCGTCGAATGGTATCGATTTTTTATTTTCTGTCCTCACCATTTTTCAATATTACCGTTAGTTTGTGAATTAACGGTTTTTTACAATTTTAAGGGGACACAATGCGGCTGCCCTACGAAAACAAAACAACTGTAATTTTTTTTTCAAAATGGGTTTTTGTTTGTATTTTTTGTATTTTCTACGCATAAATCGTCAAATTATGGTAGATATTTGTTATAAATAAAGCGATTTCCGGTTTTTTTTTCTCCTCCTGTTAAATTTATTCAGCTGTAACAACCATCAAAAAGGCTTTAGTTTTAGAGAAATTAAAATTAAGAAAATCATCAAAGGAAGTATATGGAAGGTTTATTTTAAATAAAGTGATTTCCGGTTTTTTGCTCCTCCTGTAAAATTTATTTTGCTAAAATTACTTGTTTTACCCATTCAGGGCAGCCGCATGCGTGCATTTAGGTTGGAACTTGCCTCGATTAGTTCGAAGGTAATTTATTACATTGAAGGTAAAAATACTCTGTATAGTTAATAATAAACAATTAATGTAGATTTTTATAGACATAGAATCTAAGTGCAATAATATTTGTATGATAATAATAATAATTTATTGTAATAAAATAATTTTTCTGTGTGCTCTAGTCTAATCTAGTCAGTAGTGCCATAATTTCTTTTGATGTAACATTTTTTGAGTGTTATACGCAGTTTATGATGTTTACAAAATGTGCTCACGACGCCAAGTACTCGACGCAAAATGTGCATTTTGAAATGAATAAAATAAAACAATTGATGAACAAATCCCCGACATCTGAGAGGCTATTAAGTAACTTTTGTTTCTATCATTTTTCGGTTGCAATCAAAAACATGACGTTTTGTGATAACAATATGCACGTTTTTACACCTACATTATCTAGCAATCAACCAAAATAAACATACTTCAAAAGTTGAAGCTGCCTAAACATGAGTAACTAATCACAAAATCGCTATTTTTCTGATTGGAACTGGAATATGGTAGCAACAAAAATTACATAATTGCCGTGCTGATACCGATGAAACATTTAATTGCTCCAACCAAGACAATATGTAAAAATCCCATAAAAATTCTTCCAAAACTTTGGGGGTCTTAGCAAAAGAAATTAACTAGATGTAGGCGGGGCAGGCGCGCCATGGTTGCTAAGGAAGTTAGAGCAAACGCTCTAGATAACTTGCCCAAAACTTCTTCTGCTTACTAGTATATTTTCCACAATATTCCCAAAACTTTAAATTTTGAAAACAGTGACCAACTAAAAACGTAACCAAAAAGCGTTCAATACATTTCTTTACGTTAATGAATGTTTTAGTGCGTGATGAATAGTTTTGTGTGCGACCATCACCCGGCGACACTGGTTTTCATCTGTTTTCATACTAAACTAATTTATGGTCCCTTCTATCATGTGCCGAATGCACATTCGGTAGATTGCACATCCTGCGTTCACCCATTTTGTAACTTATACTAGTTCATAAGTAGTTTAGGTACTTAAAATGTATATAATATTCTAGTCGTGAATAATATTAATTATTAATTGTAAATTAGTGTATTAATAAAATAGATAATTTAAAATAGACGTAGGTGATAATGCTCAAACGTAATAATAGAATACAAGTTAATAAAAGGGCGTAACAATCGATTTAGTGATAATTTTATTTATGAAACCCTATAAATAAGGTATAACAATACAAAAAACAGCCTTATCCTTTGAAAGTCGTGTATAACCTTCAGTATACGGGGTGGAAGGTTGGACTTATTCATTACTGAAAGACTAATAGGTCTGGAATCGAATCCCCGCTCTCTGAATGAAATGCGAGATTTCAAATGCTGCGTTGCCAGCTTACGGCCGCACTCAGAGTCGTTTTAATGATACCTAGACCTACCTATGATAGGTACCTAAGTACCTACTTAATTTTAAGTAGAGATTTTTATAACAAAAATTAATGTTATTTGGCATTTAGCTTAATTTGACTAAATTAGTTAAATGCCAATTAACATTAATTTACTGAACGTCTATATGATTGCGGCGGTTTTGTTTCAAAAATCTTTACTTAAAATTAACTAATCATTAAAAAAGACTGAGTGCAGCCGTTAGCTTACTAATGAACAACAACAAATACTAAAAACAAAACATTAATTTTATTATTTTGCAACCGCGTTTGTAAATTAATTAACTTATTCAGACAAGATCTCTAACTAACTCCAATACAATCTCACACGATTCAAAGCAAATTGTTCAGAAAATTGCAACAGTTATTATGTAGCGGGGGAAACGGGGCGTGAGTGGTCTATTGTTGTTTATATTGTACATGGTTTGACGGAAAGGGAGTGCCAAGCCGAAAGGTGTTTATGTCAACGAAATCTGTAGCTGAAAAGTGAAAACTATTGACAAAAGTTAACTGTAGGCGTTCGAGTACGGAGATGCGATTTCAAAGATTTTTAAAATAATACGCTTTTACAAATCTATAATCAGCTCTAAGCCGGACAACAACAAAAAGCAAAGGACATAGTCGTCTTTGTTCGTAGCAAAATAGTGATATGAGATGTTTGAAACACATTATTATACTCAATATTCCGGATACGTATTTAAACAGTCGTGTATTCAGAGTATAACGCGTCACTCATATCGGTATTTTTAAATTATTCCTTACCATATAAAAAAATATTGAAGACAATTTTAATATTTAAAAAAGAACTCAAGATCGTACATATGTACCTGTGTATGTATGTACTACATACACTTGTCAGAATTAAATCCTTTTTGCGTCAGAATCGTTTAATTTAACGTTACACGAAACGCGATTTTGAAATTTGACTGTCATCGCATCCACAGAATTTTTGCGATCAGTGATACTTTAAAGTGTTCGCGGTTCGATACCCTCTTTCTGACTAACCCCTGTATAGTGTACAATTGGGTATGGTACGATAATAATTGGCGCATGTCTATTATAATTATACTTATAAGTATTTTATTGTGTTTACTAAACTTATTATATTTTAGGGGTGGACGGATTGAGTTAGTGAAATTTCGGGGATTCATTTAATCATGAACCGCTACAATTGATTTGATTTAATTCCATAAGACGAGCTAAACGCATCGCGAAATTAATCAAGTGCTGCTATCTTTCTACACTTTGAAGTATTGGACTGGTTAGCGAAGTAAAGTGAACTTTAACGTTGTATGCATTCGGACCTTTTGATCTTTAAAAGACATCTTGGCGATATTTTAAAAACATGCAACTAGTTATTTTTATTCACCAGGTCGTGTACCTACATAGTATAATAACATTGAAACTGGATTTAATACTGTAAAGAGAGAGATGACTTGAATGCCCTGCCCCCTTAGCCAAGTTGACAATCTATAATCGTTAACGCATAAAAACCTGACGAACGGAATAGAGAAGTCACGTGGTCACGCAAAACCAGAATTTAGAGTTCTATGCGAAAAAACTGTAGAATGTCAATTTGGCTAAGGGGGCTGTGATGCACACGCCGACGCTGCGCCATAATCAAATTTCGCAAATATCGGGAGCTTTCGTCGAAATTAAAAGAGTTGTATTCATTCACCCCACGCTCCCCTTTTAACCTGCTCGGATCCAATACGGCGCAGGCTATTGTTCGAAAGGTCCACAAATTCGTGCTCACACGTAACGTTTTAGATTGTGATCTCTATTGCAACGTGCTTAAAGATCAAATTTCCCCTAATAAATGCAAGACAAAGTTGGGCTTTCTGTAATTTGGAGTTATTACAACGCTATAGTGTTCAACGCTTTGATCCATTTAGCAGTGGATTTTTGTTCTTTTTAGGGGGTAAAGTACAGAATTTGTACCTACCTACGAGTAGGTAAGTATCACTTCTTTGTGCTTTCTATATCCATGCTTTTTATTGCAGACTAGGTGTCCCTCGCGGTTTCACCTGCGGTAATTTCGGATTTCCCGCGGCAATAGGGTAGTTTCCGGGGTATGAAAATTATAATTCTTTTTAGTCCGTCAGTTAGATTGTAAAAAAATAATAGACACATATTTTTTGCTTTTTCAAATTATTGAAAAAATACTAAGATAAAATGCATCAAAGTTTAGGAGTGGGGGCTCTTGATGTCATGACGTGCTATAAACTTTAGCACGGCGTGACGCGTGACGCGACATTTCGACTGAAAGTATCTCCGTTATTTTTCATTACGCAACAAATTAAAAAATACGTGTCCAATATTTTTTATTAATCTAAAAGACGTACTAAAAACTAAAAGTTGGTTGGCAAGCCCATTACGGGCTAAAAAATACCCTATGTCCTCTGCACCCCTGACATCGTATATGCAAAATTTAATGCTGATCGGACCAGCCTTTTACGCGTGACGCCATGATCAAACATAACAAACAACAAACGTCTTGTCTCTGCACCCCAATGGTGATCAATTGCATCAGGAACTTTTAAACAGAATTCCCGCAGGCACTCCGAAATGAAAAAATCTTGTTTTGGTTACAAAAAACAATGGAAAATAATTGTAACGATTTTTTCTGTAAAATAACTTAGGGCCAATTTTCCACTCCCGCCTCAATAAGGGTGTCTCCTGCTATAATTATACTAGAATACTAGCAATAAACCGATCGGCCGTGGCGACGGTGGTGTACGAGGGGAGAGCCTGATAGATTGAAGAGCCATCAGTGATATTTTTGAATAGTAGCGTATAGTGGCCCCCTCGCCGACTTACACTGTATTTATAGATAAAAGGTATTTAATAAGATTATATAGGTGTGTACGAGATATCAAAAATCTTTCATGAGCTATTAGACCTTCTGTTACTTTATTAGTTTTGTTGATCTTTGATCTCTAATATAAATATTATAGGTTATTAGTGCGTCTGCTAGGGTGCGTGAATGACTTCATCGATTGATATCATATTCACACACTTTAGAGAGAAGACTTAGGAATTCCCGCGGGAATACCGAAATGGAGCATGTGAAGGCGTGGAGAAACTAGCTAGAATACAGTGTTTATAAAGTCATGTCATAATTTTCCATTCTTTGGTAGATTTATCCCAATATAAGTAGAAAATTTTCATTGCGTTTACGCATAATTCAACCAACTAAAACATTTCATACCTACTTTATCTGGGCTACAGAAAAAGAAAAAAGGTACGTTCACTTTGGGATTTCCGCGGGACCTCCGAGTACCTAAACACGGCTGAAACCGCGAGGAACAAAAAATATTATGATAATTTACAAAGTGATTATGAAAATATTAACAGGTTGTCCTTAAAGGTCGAGGGTGTCGGGGGACACATTGACATTTTGTTGTTATCGGCAGCGCTTAATGGGTCATTTCACCCCAATTGCCCCTTATTATACACTCAATGGGGCTAAATTGTTGTTTAGTATAGTGTGTACCTACCTATAGTTATAAAAAAAAATATCAGCATCATTTGAATACGAGAAAACAATACAGGTCGAGTATTCACTGTACATGTACATTCATTATATTCGTCATATTTTTGCTTATTTTTCATAGCATTAATTACACAATTTTGGGAATAACATGTCCATTAAAATGCATTAGTATCTTATCGTGTTTTTAATAGGCAAAAACAGATGCTTTTTAATATTCTTTTTACATTTTAATTGTTGGTGAGTTGAGTTGTAATAGAAATAAAAATATTTGAACAACCTAACCCTACTTACTGCCAATTTCCCGCGTTTCGCTCGTCGACGCGCGCTGAACGTCAATTACCCAGTGATTATCCTACTCGGCGGTAGATGGCGCGCATCGGATTACCGTCCCTGAAGACTTGTTAGCTAACTGCCAGTACAAAATGACCCCCAGTTCCTCGCTTTTGTGTACTTAGAGAGCTCTATTTATTTTTGCACTAGATAGATAATACTTTATTTCAAAATTAATCGAAATTGTATCTTATGATTATAATTTTAAAGTGAATTTTTGTGCGAATGGGTAAAGATAATTGAGATACCAAATAGCAAGTACAGTCAGCAAGAGATATCTATACTAATATTATAAAGAGCAAAAGTTTGTGAGTTTGTGACGTGTCGGGGGTAATCTCTGGATCTACTGAACCGATTTTGAAAATTCTTTCAATTATAGGAAGCTACTATGATCCTGAGTATCATAGGGTCCTTTTTATTCCGGAATTCCCGCGGGAACTCCGAATTTCCTGCGGGTAAAACCACGGGGGAAACAGCTATCCGCGGGGGTCAGCTAGTGAATTATGTCTTTTCAGCTACATAATTATGTTCATGATGATATTATGTAGGTTAATAAATTACAGATAAGTAGAAATCTTATCGATTGACGATAGAGTATCGATTGGTGTTTCGAGTAAAGTGTGAATTTTATGAAATGAGTCACGCACATTGAGAAATTCTAGCAATAATTTGCGGATGCAAATGAAATTTTTTAGATGTGTTTCACCACTGTCTATCATTTAGGTGGAGTACTATGTTTTTTTTGGGGCAATAAAACGTATATAATGAATTTAATGTTTTAATGAAGGAACAGTGGTTTAGAGGGTGAAAAAGCATAAAATATCATCTATATGGGCATAGCCAGAGTGGAGGCTTCAGGGGTTTAAAATATAACACTATTATTGTTTTGAAAAAACGAGATTACACTGCATTTTTTATCTCTCCCTAATTAAACTTTTAAGTCCAACAAACAATCTTCTGAAATTTTATTTTTCACATTCCGAGTATTATTTTTGCATATTATGTTTGTTGTTAATTTTCATTTACGGCTATGCCCGTGCATCATCATCATCTTGTCCCCTGTCCGAAAGCATCTGCTGGCTTTTTTTGATTTACCAAGCCAATACGATGATCGAAGACTACCTTGAGGCATTTGATATCTATAGCACACATATGGCTCTGTATGAAAAAAAGGATGTACCTAGATAGTAGACATGTTTACTTGAGGTACAAATAATTAAGTTACCGTGAAAGGATCGAAAGGATCAACGCCAACGTAGTCATGGCGAAGAATGACTACAGTATTATTATTAAAATGTTTACTTATACCTAAACGTCATAAAAGAACAAACCACAGCAGATTGTATTACAAAGGAGAATTATCATATTTTCACGCTAAGGTCGCCATTTTTAATCCAGAAAATTTTTAACAAAAAAATGAAAACAGACTTCAAAATACATAAAAATCCACTACACTGAAAAGTTAAAAATAACCTATGTACCTATGTGCTAACTACTGATCGTTACTTAGTCGGTGCCAATGAAAGCTAGAAAGCTATTAGGAAGCTACATTATCCCTGAGTAACATAGGCTATATTGAAATCCGGAATTCCTGCGGGAACTCCCGAAAATATCGCGGGCGAAACCACGCGGGACAGCTAGTCCTACTAATATGTATGAATGGATGAATGGATGGATGTTTGTTACTCTTTCACGCAAAACTACTGGATAGATTTAAATGAAACTTTACAATAATATAGCTTATACATCAGATTAACACATAGGGTACTTTTTATCCCGGAATTCCCGCGGGAACTCTGAAAATAACGCCGGTGAGACCACGGGGCACAACTAGTAATTTATAAAGTGACAATTTCTCTACCCAAATCGCTATAGGTGTGCCTGTAATATATGAAGAGTCAATTTCTGCATGATCCCATCATCAGATCTTGACTTCTTTACAATGGGACCAACTTGAAAGTATACCCTATCAAACAAATGAAGAATTTTCTAAATCGGTCTAGCTGTCTTAGAGTAATCGCATAATAAATAGAATTGAAATCGAATTGAAAACCTCTTTCTTTCTTTGGACGACGGTTAAAAAGAGCAAAGTATCTAGGTACATTGGATTCCGTAGCGGCACTCGATTTTAAAGTTGAAAGAATCCTAAATGTAACAAGGAACTCAATAAATGAGAATTGAGGTAAAAATTATCATTTGACAACAGATCGATATCTATACATACATTTCCATCTTTACTTTCAAAAACATCCATGCCTTGCTTTGGTCGTGGGGTTGTAGATATAATTTCAGAAAGACATGATCTGAGGATTTTGCCCTTAGTGAAGTAGGATTTAAGTAAGTAGGTACATATAATAATATTATCATGTAAAAAAGAACTTTCATTGGTCGTTTGAAATTTGAATTATTTTGCAGGATAATTCTTCACCGCCACGTCTGCGTTGACGGTTACTGTACAACTGATAAGATCAGCGGTCGAAATGATAAGATAAAACGTCGGGCGTAGGCCACCATTTTGTTATGCCAGTATTCCTTGACGAGTGATAGCAAAAAGTAAGAGTTTTATTTGACTAAAAAAGTGATAAAAATTATATAGTGTTTTTCATAACATTTTGACTGTTCGAACTGATTTTGAACGTGTGTATATCGATTGAAGCCCATAGGTATATTCTGCATTGCATGCATTGATATCAAGTTAGGTAAGTACCTATTTCATGACTCAATAATTTTATTTTTAGGTTGTGTTCACACTCACTAGCTAGCAGATTGCTGCTTTTGTGAATTTTATCAGTTAACATCCAACAAAGTAAAATAGAGTATACCTACGCACTAAGCGTATAAAAGTTTTATACCACCTGTTTAACAATCTTATTATATTTTATCTTACATCGATATTTGTTCATTTTAATTTGGATTTAGGTAACATACAGTGCGCAAGGATGAATTTTTAATGGACCGAATTTTGTGTTATGTCATTTGGTTAAACTTACACTGTAAATAAAAGAGTTGATAGTACGCAGTCAGCAACGAAACGCTCGCAAATGTCAGTTTTCTGAGCTTTTAAAAATAAATAAAATAAAATAAATTTTTATCAGCTTTTGTCAGCTTCTAGTTTCAGATTTGTGGCTCGGATATCACTGAGTAAGAGCTTGAGCGCTCGAGTAGGTAGGTACGCCCCTATAAACCTCATGATGATACAACCTTAATACTTTAACGCCAGCCTTTAAGGTCTGAGACGAAATAAAATATTTCGTCTGAGACGAAATAAAATATTTCGTCTGAGACACCGGCTTGGAAAAGTGGTTTAATTGTTCTCATTGAAGAGTATTTGTATCAAACTAAATTTCAATAGATCCTACTTTTTTTTCCTAGACAAATTCAGCCCCTTTTTAGAGAAGGAATTTCCACAAAACCTTTTCTCAGTGAGTCTTTATTTATTTATTTTATTTATTTATTGTTTTGTTATCAGGCAACATGGGCCCATAGATAAATACCTTACAAACTAACATACATATATACAAATATAAAAAACATTGTATTTTTGACACTGTGTCGCTCTGGTGGTGGCTGTCGGTATCCTTCCCCGGAATCGCCTGTAGACCACACCTTTCGGCCAAAAGTCTTCCTTCATAAAGGTGTCCAATTTGCTTGTCGGGACTCGCACCACAAAAGCCTTGAAACTAGCATTATGACGCGACTCCAGCAGTTCGGTCCTCAGAAGAAAGTTGGTCTTCGTCTTGATATACTCTGTAACATCTTGCGCTGTGGTAGCGTGGCACAGACGTGACAGGTACATCGGCGTAGTCGGCGTTGCGGCTCGCAGCAGGAAGTTGGGCCCCGTCGGTGCGGTACCGCAACGGTTTTTACTCGTAATCTGACTCTTCTGGTAAAAAGAAACTATATGGTCAAAAATTTTGTTTCTAACTACATTAGTTTTGCTGCGCATCGAGTCACAAAGTTTTTTTATTACGTAAAGTTTTTTGGTACCCTCCTTAAAGTTTGGCACCCCCTTTCATCCCCTTGGGCGTTACTATCTCGAATTTGTTTTCTTAGCGAGTCTATAGGTAGGTACATCGGAAAAGGAAACTGCTGTCAGAATTTTATGCTTCTAGTCCCAATTCAATTTCCAGCTACGATTCTAAACCTTACTCTAAACCTACCTGCGAAAATATTAAAAATACTTTTTACTTGAAACTGGGAAATTGCATACCTAAGCGAAAGTCGATAAGAAGAAAAAGAACAATAGGTAAAAAAAACTTCAAAAAGTAGGTAGTGATTTTAGTTCTACATTCAATAATCCCATTACAAAAATAAAATCACTAGGCGGAAATTGGTACGTAATATTATCCGTTTCTTTTATTTTAATAAGATTTTATCACATTTATTATCATTATTATTATTATTTATTATCAAGAGATAACCTAAAAAATAACCTAAAAATAGGTGCTGTTGCGTTTCAGGCTCAAGTCTCCTTTATTTTAATTTCAGCGTAGTCATGGGCGGGGCGGAAGCTTTGTTTGTGTTCGTCACCCTATTGTTCGTCAGTGTACATTGCGATAATGGTAAGTAACGCCATCTGCTTTCGAACGGTGCTAACTAAAATAAAGATTTTTGTATTGCTATTTTGAAACTTACGAAATACTCCAGCTGACCTTTCATCCCCTTTAGCGTAATTTTCAAAAACCCAATTATTCTTTGCTCTGTGATAAAAGTAGGTACCTGTTGTGTAAAATCTCAAGTTTCTGGACATAGTTATTTGGGCTGTAAAGAGTAAATCAACCAGTGAGTCAAGATACCATGTCAAAAATATAGGTATAAAATAATATACTAAATTAAAAACAATGCCATCTATTAATGAATAGCTGAACTAAAATCAGAATGTTTTCAGGAACTGCCACAGAAGCGCCACCGACTGAATCCGTCGCTGTGGAAACAGGAATTTGCAGAAGATGCAAATGTCAGGATCAGAAGGTAGACTGTTTCGACCAGGGCATCACTGTATTCTTCACCGCTCAGGAGTGGATTGGTTAGTAGAATTTCAAGATAATATTGTTAACCGTTGTTGGCAAGTTTTTGAATCCTTTTTGGTGTGATTACATTTCAACTCCATTTCAATCATACTTCCTAAGAGAGAGAGAGAAATGTAACTGTAACCGCGCCCTCCCTCTATCTATTGGTGGAAACCGCATGAAAATCCGTTCATTAGGTAGTCTTTGAGTTTATCGCGAACAGACAGACAGACGCGGTGGAGGACTTTGTTTTATAATATGTAATGATTTTAACTTACCTCATTTTGTGTTCTAGATCTGAAAGACTTTAAACCAACCGATGTGGACTTGAGTGAGAATCTAATAGTCAACGTCACAGTGATGGCGGACCTTCCCATAGAGGTTCTGAATCTCTCCCGGTGCAGCATAGAGTCCATAGAGAACGCCAGTTTCAAGGAATTGCAAGAAATGAAAGTCCTGGACTTGAGCCACAATAAACTCACTACGGCCAAGTTGAGTCCACACGCTTTTGAAGTGAGCTCAAATAATTTCATGGTTTTATATTATAGAAACATTGTTTTGGTCTGTCGCTTGGAAAATCTGTTTTCACAGCTTTTTGTCAATCGATTTTGGTTTGGTTTTGAAATTTATTTAATATTTTAATTGGCCACTAGATGGCGCTTTGTACAAACCGAAGAGAATCGCCTCGTAATTTAAAATTGAGATTTCAATTTTTTTTCATTCCATGGCCTTGCTGACAAGCCTCTTCTCGGCTGACCCGGCCACAAATCCAACTCAGTGTAGCTAATAGTCATATTCTCTTCGACAAACGACTTGTAGCGTGCGAAAATAAATTAGATTGTATTTATTTAGAGCGACGCGGTGAGCAATCCAGCTAGCGTAATGTTTTGATACTGAATGTTTGATAAATGCACCGAAAATAGTAAAAAAAATGTTTGAATGAGCAATAATTACCCCCGGTACTGGTGTAAACATTAGTTCTTATTGTCTTGAATTTTAACTGTAGAGTTAGAAAGTTAAGTCATCATTTCATCATCATCATCATCGGCCACCCGATTGGCGTAATAGGTAACCATGCCTGCCCGCTAATCATGAGGTTCCGGGTTCGATTTCCGGTGGGGGTACACTTTGTGTGATGAACACAGGGTTCCACTTTCTAGTCTGGGTGTGTTTATATATCTATAGTATAATATATATGTAATTCTATGTAGTATATACCACGTTTGCTTGGTTTCCACGACACAAGCTAATATAATAAGCTTATTGTAGTATCAAGTAGATCTGTGTGTTGTGAAGTAGATTATTATTATTCTTATAATTATCATTAAATGCGATAAACATTGATTAAGAAGTTCGACTTTTTCCTTCATCAGGGTCGCTACCGCCCAGAGAACTACGAGCCACTTCAAGCGATGCGCACCCTGAATTTGGCCCACAACGACCTGCACTCCCTCAACCAGGACCTCTTCGAACACCTTCCGGAGCTGACGGAACTGGACCTAAGCGGGAATCCCCTCACTATTCTAGACCACGCGACGATCATTGCTATTTCTAGTCTGCCGATGTTGAAGGTAAACGGACATAGTTTAAAACATAACATACAAAGCGGTATCGACACACTGTAAATAGTATGAAATCATGTTAGTTAGCTTGAATATAGGATACTTTTAGCCTGGAACAAAGAGTTCCCGAAGGTATCTCTAAACTCGGACGGATAAAGCAGCAGACAAGAACTGGTTTAAACTAAAATATTCGTGGTTCCTAAAGTCAAATGATGTAGGTATAATCTCTACTAAAAAATGTACGTATATTTTTGTGTTTGTAATGATCCTAATGAAATTTTGCATACACATGGTCAGGGTATAGAGGAAGGCATAGGACATACTTTTTATCTCGAAATTCCCGCGCGAACTGCGGTAGTTAACGCGGATGAAATCGCGGGGGAACAGCTTGTACGTAATATATGGCATTCCTCAGGTCCTCAGGATGCGATCCTGCCAGCTGACCGAAATCCCGGACAAGATGCTGCACACCCCAAAATTCCTGGAACGCCTGGACATCAGCGACAACCTGATGACAGCAGTGCCCCAGGAGTTGGAGGAGACGAAGAACTTGCTCTATTTGAATCTAAACCAGAACCCTATCAGAGAACTTGACATGACTTCCGAAGATTATCCGTAAGTTTTTCAAGTTTTCTGACGCTCTTTTCTTATTTCCATGAAATGATAAGTGCAATATCATTGTGGCTACACCAGGGGCTTCCCCCGCCTTCGCAAGCTGCGTGAGTTGCATATGTGCAACATGCCCGAGCTGCGTCGGATCGGCGCAGGCGCACTCGCCGGCTTGGAGACACTCGCCAGTCTGCACATGAGCTTCAACCCGAAGCTTGGGTACATCGATCCCAAGGCATTGGCGAGGGTCGACGACATTGGAGAGACCTACGACTGGCCACCGATTAAAGAGGTGAGAACTAAGAACATGCCAAGAGATACCATAGAGAATCCTATCCTACTGATCACCATGCCTACCCGCTAATCAAGAGGTTCCGGGTTCGATTTCCGGTGAACTTTGTGTGATGAACACAGGGTTCTACTTTCCAGTCTGGGCGTGTATATTAGTATATTTCTATAGTATGTAGTATATACCACGTTTGCTGGGTTTCCACGACATAAGACTGTACCTACTGGCTTATTGTGGAATCAGGTAGATCTGTGTTTTGTGAAGTGAATTTTATTATTATTACTCGACGGCCGGATCGGCGCAGTAGGTCATCATGCCTCCTTGTTAGTCAACAGATTCTTGAGGGAAAATCAGCCAGAAAAACTTGAATCAATTCAATTCAATTGATCATCATGAAATATGGCACACCCACTGGCTGGGGTACAGAAAATGACATAAGTCATAGCGTATTTTTGCCCCTAAATTCCCGCGGAAACTCCGAAATTAATGCGTTAAAAAAATTCGTTAAACTTTTAGTTTTAGAATGATCTTAAGATCCTTCCACGTAACTCTTCCAGCTCTACCTTCAATCCAACAACCTAACGGAAGTGGACCGGAGGCTCCTGTCGCGGTGGGACCAGGTCAAGACCATCGACGTATCCAACAACCCGTTCCTGTGTGAGTGCTCCACGCAGTGGATGGTGGACACCTTGGTGGATATGGTGGAGAGAACAAGGGCTAACGCATCCGAGGGCATGATGTAAGTTTGACCCAAAAATTGGAAAGCCATGGAACCACATTCGGCGCGCTCAGAGTTTTTCAACTTCACGCGTGGTGGTACCAGCTTAGGGAAAGTACCCTACGTGACCCAGTTCTTAGAATCCCTCTCAGTGACCACTCGTAGTAGGTATATGCCAAGACCCACCCCCTCCTCTAGTTTTCACATAGTAATTAATAAATATGGTTTTAAATCATTTTTTGCGAACAAAATGTTGAAAAGGAGTTTGGTTTATATTTGTCTCGTGACGCAATACCCAGTGCGTCATTGTTACCTACCACTTGCGAGTTCAAAAATCGCTAAATGCAGCGCGCCATATTTGAATGTAGCTCTAAAGACACAAAATTTCCCTAGAGGATATTGACTACGTGACAATAACCTAAGCTCTTCTCTCCCCTGTGACCAAGCGTGGTGTTTTGAAGGCCCTCCTCCTTCTTGAATGGGTCACGTAGTATGGGTGAGTTGCCTTACTGTTCCCGTACAACAGCAAAATAATCGACAGAATCTACGTTCGGCAAAAACTAGTTAGCTTATCTGAAGTGGCAGTGGGCTGGTCACATCTGTCGCAGAACTGATAATAATAATAATAATAATAATAATAATCCACTTCACAACACACAGATCTACTTGATCCCACAGTAAGCTATTATTAGCTTGTGTCGTGGAAACCAAGCAAACGTGGTATATACTACATACTCAGACGAAGTAAAAACTCAAGACGGAGCGCTGTGAACAAAGAAGTGATGCCGATAAAACTACGCCTCGGCGTGTACATGCACAGTTACACGCACACACATATAACGAAACTACGCCTTACCTTGTCAGTCGAGCTATTCCGACGCGCGGAGTGTCACGCTGTAATAATTCCTATTTGTTAAAGAAAAAATGCCGAATTTTGTAGTGAGAGGGTGTAAAAACCAATCTTCGAAAAATAAAAAGCAGGATAGAACCACATTTTTAATAAAATATCAATTTTATTAATTTATGACAACTTGGAACACAAAACCTTCACAACTTTCATAAGTGTTGCTACTAGTGAGCGTCACAATAGTCCCCGTTTTTTGGGTAAGTTAATGTGACCTGGAACGTAATGTAACACGTTCATTTACCTATTTCGATTTTAACTTTTTAACCGACTTCCAAAAAGCAGGAGGAGGTTATGCATTCGATTGTATGTATGTTTTTTTTTTATGTATGTTCACCGATTACTCGAAGACGGTTGGACCAATTTAGAAAATTCTTTTTTGTTTGAAAGGGTTTACTCTCAATTGGTGGCAATGGGACCTTGCCACCAAATCGGGATCTGATGATGGGATCTTGGAGAAATCGAGGGAACTTAATAAGCACACCTATACCGATTTAAGTATTTTTTATAGTAAATCGTTCATTTGCTTTCAGAAAGCAAAATTTGAAGAAGTGGAACTGATGATGAAGACCACAGATGGTCATCGGAACTACTCAATAATAGGTATTTCACAGATTCCGATTCGTTAACTTTAATGTGGTTTCTAAACAATTTATGTTCGTCACAATGTATATGGTGAAGTGGAACTGAGAGTGATGTACCAGGAGAACTCCTCAAAAATTAACGTCCCTGCATCGAGAAGAGCAATATTTTGTAAAAGGTGATGAGTAGTTGACATCAGGCTATTGATAAATTACAAACCGTCTCACTTAAAAGCAAGTGTAAAAAGTGTAAGTTAAATTCCAAAAAACACAAAACTAAAGAGCTTAAAATATCAAAATACCGATTTAATCCAACAGACAAGAATAAACGTAATACCTACTATTATTGATTTGTGCTACCACTTTTCGATATGAAGTCGGTGACAAGCCAAGTATGGAGTAAGTAGATAGATGAGCTAAGTCCACTCCTGCCACGAGCTCGTCGTGAACTGAACAACTCAAGTGGGCAGACGTAAGCGGGCTTGGCACGTGGACGAAGTGGTAGCACAAACCAATAATAGTAGGTATTACGTTTATTCTTGTCTGTTGGATTAAATCGGTATTTTGTTATTTTTAGCTTTTTAGTTTTGTGTTTTTTGGAAGTCGGTTTTAATTATTTTGTAAAAAAAATTCATATTCATAAAATTAATGTAAGTGTAAATAGGCGTTAATTTTTACTTTCCATGTTTTATCATAACTTCGAAACCTATATTTTTAAGGTTCTCGAATATACAACCGAGGTATACAACTTAAAAAAATACTAACTTATCTATTTACTTAGCCATTCATCTTTCTAGAACTTAACAATTTTGGGTAATAAGTTTTCACTGCACGGCAACACTCACTAAATGCCCACATGTTTACGAAACCGGCTTCACTTTGTTGTTGACAGCGCTCCGTCTTGAGTTTTTATTTCGTCTGAGACTACATATTACTACATATACAGGAATACATTTAATTCAGTGCGCAAACTTTGCCCAATTAAAGTTAAATGAGTTTTATTAAGCACCTATTTTTTATTTTGATAAGTCTTAGTACAAAAAAATAAAGTTATTGTTAATGGAAGATGTTGCCTTTGAAATTGATTTTATGGCTACTCTATTCGCCGCCGCCGCCCCCGGCCCCACCGCGCGCCGCCCGAAGCGCTCGTTCGTTTTTCGTGCACAGGCGTAGGTAGGTATTTACGTGGGTTACAATGTACCTACCTACCGGCTGATCGCTAATTCTATCAGGTTCGAACTAGACTTTTTAAGATTAGACCGTGATCTGAATTTATTAGAAGAGTAATTCCAATTTTTCCTTCATACTTTCATGGGCTTAGGACCATCAAAATGCAGAAAATAAAGAATTAATTAATAATTTAACCAATTAAATTATGGCACTTTTAAAAACATAATAAAATTAAAATTATTGATATTAGGTAGGTACCTACTTAATGCTTAGGTAGGTACTTCTGCATTAAGGCGTATTTAAAAAATTGGAATCAACTACGTATTTACAATAATGTTCAATCAAAAATAAGCTAGGTATTCACTAAAATTGTTAATTAAAAATGATTGCTTACCCTACATGTCACTAATCACTGTATTTTAATAATTGTTCAAAATGAAGTCCTCCTCTTTCTAAGCATAATCGTGCACGTTTAACAATTTATTTAAACGTTTTTATTTAGTTTATTAACAATGTTTATTAAAACGCACTTGGTGATGCGTCTCTCGCACCAAATGGGGATTATTAAACGACCACCAATGTTCATTTGTACATTGTACAGTCCCACACGTGTGAACAATGCCTCATCCGTCCACAAGATGTTCACTTCGCGGTGATTTAGAAGCCACTCGCATAAGGCTCGACGTGGTGCTGGGTCTATGTCATGGAGCTGCTGTACGGGCTGAAAGTGGTATGGATGTAGTCCGGCTGTATTTAGCAGCTTCCATACCGCGTACTGGCTCACACCAAAGCGACGTGCCGCATCGTTTGTACTGGCCCTTGAGCGTGATGTGCGGTCCTAAACTGACCGTGATCAAGCAGCCTTTGAGTGGCTGCTAAAATTGTCCTTTCATTAGGGACCGCGGGGTTTACGATACCATGGGCTCGCATTCGAGGTATGCTCTCCATTACATAATTCTGCGAGCACGTCGTAAACTTTCACCACTTAACAGATACACCCGGACCATCTCATAAAACTCGCGGTTACTAAAGTCCGACATCGTGACCTAGGTACGACTACGAGTAGTACGACACACACGCGGCGCAGGGGTTGCGCGGGAAAGCGATTGGACGCGACGTCACGATAGCGCATGCGTAAGCAGACTGTCGGGCCGGAAGTGTCGGCTTATCGGGCGAGCCGCGGGCGCCTGCCCCGCGCGCCCCGCCCGTTTCGCCCGCCCCGCCCGTGTCTGGGCATCAGTTGTCGCCCGAGAGGTTCACCCCCGCTGCAACCTCACCGCGTACGGCTCACGGGTCACGGCGCGTGCATCCACAGCTGATATTATTACGATAAGATAGTATCCATGTTTTACGGATTTAAAGTGGGATAAAAATAAAAAAAAATTTTTTTAACTAATAGTGGAAATGTGTTCTATTACTGATACTGAACCACCACAATTTTTTTGCGCACTCCTTAAAATTTAATCCTGTATATTATACTATAGACATATATATACACACCCAGACTGGAAAATGGAACCCTGTGTTCATCACACAAGGTCCACCCCCACCGGGAATCGAACCCGGAACCTCTTGATTAGCGGGCAGGCATGGTGACCATTGCGCCAATCGGGTCGGGATGAGCGTTGGAATAGACGGGTTCTGGAATGGAGACCACGTCTCGGTAAGCGTAGTGTTCGACGCCCCCCTGCCAGATGGACCGATGACCTGAAGAAGGTCACTGGTAGTGGCTGGATGAGGAAAACGGGAGATCGTGTACTGTGGCGTGGCGTGCCCTTGGGGAGGCCTACGTCCAGCAGTGAACTGCAATAGGCTGATTGATTGATATGATTGATTGATTGATAGTTAGCTTATAGAATTTGGTTGTGAAACTATAGTTACGTCTGTTCAGATGCCAGGAGCCGATCGAGATGCGAGGCTACACCATGAAGCACCTGCGGGACATCCACCGCACCATGAGGTGCGTGGACAAGTACGGTCACAGACCAGAGAAGGACGGCGCCATACTCCTGGGCACACTCATCGGTAAGATTCTTCACAAAATAACCAGCTGTTCCCCGCGGTTTCACACGGAGTTCCCGCGGGAATCCCGGAACAAAAACTACCCTATGTCCTTCTCTGTACCCCTGACATCGTGTATGCAAAATTATAATATTAGAATAATTATTTATTTATTCTTTCTTGCAAAAAAAGGTACAAATGGCGAACTCAATGCCTTGCGGCATTCTCTAACAGTTAACCATTAGGTTATGTCTGGGTGACCAAGCTTCACTCTTAGCGCCATCTGTTGTTAAGTACAAAAGCAGTACCAAACACTCATTTTTCATTGCCTGAAAACACCGATAAAACGATGTTTTTTTTTAAATGAAACCTAAATAATATTTTGTTCCAGGCGTCTTGCTTGCTGTACCGATAATGATGGGACTCATGTTGCTCTGGCGACACGGCTTCCTAGCTTGGCTTGGACTGAGAGGACCGGTGGAAGTCACTCGAGCCTTCTACAAGAGGGCGCCAGCTGACGAGTTCATATAGATTATTATTATAGACCTTAAATTATCTGGTTAATAATAATAATAATAATAATAATAAAATTGTTTATTGCCATCAAAAGGGTGTACAAAAAATTAAAATTAAACTTAGCCAATTAAATCTATCCAAATAAATAAACAAAAAATTGGCAGTTGGCAATAGGAGGTTATAGGGTTACTTTTTCTATGACAAGTACAGACAGCAAAAGGACATAAGTGCCATCTATAACAATAATTGGACATAGATAAGCAATAGTGTGTTAACCCACATTGGAGAAAATTTGAATAAATCGTGTTTTAAAATCATATCGTCATTTTGTTTAAGCATTTTTTTATGTTTCAATGTTTTATGGTATTTAAACAATATAATAAGGTAAACACATAATTAAAAAACGCTCTATAACTCTCAATAAAGCGTTTTGAATCAGTAACTTAATATTGTGGGTTAACATGTTATTGCTTATCTGCATCCAATTATTAATTATAATATTGATCTTTTCATAATCATCAATTTGTGATGATAATAAAAGATAACATAATTTAAAAAATACATATATGAAATAATTTAGCTTTTTAAGAACCTTCACAGCTTGCAAACAATACTTATCTCTTTTGTTGAATGTACAATAAATAGGTTACCTAATTAAGATTTCATGTAATTCGTATAGAAATATTTTTCATAAATCTTACAAGTTGACCAACTGCGAATTGGACCAATTTCGGATTGGACCAATTGCCAACTGGACCTATTGCGAATGGACCAATTGCTAATTGGACTAATTGCCAACTGGACCAATTGTCAACTGGACCAGTTGCCAACTGGACCCATTGCCAACTGGACCAATTGCCAACTGGACCAATTGCCAACTGGACCTATTGCGAATTGAGGAGCTAGGTACTAGTTACTGCTTCTCAACGAAATTTTATTATGATGGTAGGATTTTCCTTTCAAAGTTATGTAAGAAACATAAGTACTGTAATAAATATATATATTATTGTGTTACAAAAGTTTCAATTTTTTTTTTTGTAAAAACTATACATATATTTTTTGGTTTTATTCTATCGTTAAACAAAATATCTAAACAACATCACTATTTCCACATCCTTGTGACATTAGGGCCGGATATTTTTTATCTGTAATAAAAAAAAAACCTTTTATCGACACTCCGAGAGTCACAAAATTCGTCGCATAGTCAGCCTTGTGGGTTGGCACTCGCGGGGTCCGAACCCATAACAATGCAAAAGCATCCACTACACTAACGGCGCTATTTTTCGTAATCTGCTCCCTCTAGTCAAGTTGACAATCTATTCGTTATCGCTATAGAAAATTAAGGAACATAATATTATCGTCATGGTAGGGTCTCGAAAAATTTCACTTTTGATCGGCCGATTTTTCGTGACCACGTGACATGACGATACGTTCCTTAGTTTTCTATAGCGATAAACAAAGATATTGAAAAAGAATAGATTGACAATACGCTCGGCCGCTAAGCTTTCCCCTTGAACCACGCAGCGGTCAAATGATCTCATACTAACAAAATACCGTTGGCTAGCAGAGACTATTGTCTATATCACTTGACGGAAAGCGATGTCTATTTGAAATGTACTTTGTGGGGACTGATATTTGATTGCGTCGCAACGATGCGATTGGTTTTTGTTTTGATCATTCCCCCCGCAATCATTGGTTGACGTGGATTGCATAGTAAAAGTTTGTATTGTTAGTCTATTCTCTTAAAATGTCTTTGGCGATAAAGATTATATAGATAATAAAGATCAGTGGTGGGCAAACTTGCTTCATGAAGGGCCAGAAAGTTTATTCGGATGGGGGCCATAATTAAAGAAAAAAAAACGCATTTGGTTTTGAAATCTTAGGTGATTTAACTCGTCTAGCTTCCTGCAGGAAGTGCGGCGTACAGGTGGAGACAATGGCACATCTCACGTGCGAGTGCGATGCCTTGGCTAGTAAACGTATGGAGCCTTCTGGGGACGGCTCTACTCCACTGCACACTAGCCTTCGCCGCCGAGGTCTTTAGGGGGTAGAGGGACGATCACAGGTTCCTTTTCTTCCACCGCACACTAGCCTTCGCCGCCGAGGTCTTTAGGGGGTAGAGGGACGATCACAGGTTCCTTTTCCTCCACCGCACACTAGCCTTCGCCGCCGAGGTCTTTAGGGGGTAGAGGGAGGATCACAGGTTCCTTTTCCTCCACTGCACACTAGCCTTCGCCGCCGACGTCTTTAGGGAGTAGAGGGAGGATCACAGGATGGCCATGGGGATGGTTCAAAAGATCCCACTTGGGTCGAAGTACCGAGGCTTTATAGGCCTACCCAATCAACTAAGATAACTTTACCAATGCATGACTCATTTAATTACTATAGGTACATTTCGAAGGCCAGCCGCGCCGTGGGCCGGATTAAAGCCTTTCGCGGGCCGGAGTGGACTCGCGGGCCGTACTTTGCCCACCACTGGATATAGATCGTCAACTCGGCTACTGAGGCTGGTCTTATTTTGTTGATTACAATGTTTTAAGTGATCACTGCAGTAGGTAGGTACTTACGTCCCAAAAGCATTTTGATCAAAAATGAGGGTAGCAACACCTTTTTTACTTTCACTCGGAACCCAGCCAATCTGGCGACAAAACAATCGACGTCAATATAGGTACCATACAAACTATGTCGATACATATTTATTTGAACAACGAACGACGCAACTTGATGAGTTTGGTAGTAACCCATATACATTATACGTTTGTTCTCGAAGAGTTTAGGTATTTGTTTTTCTACGATACTTAGAATTAGATCAACGTCAAAAAATATTGTGGTATTTTTATTGAGTAAAGTGTAGTAGTATAGACGCAATTTCAAACTTATAGAACAAGTGACATTTTCGATTTAGTTCAGAAAGTCACTAGGTATAAGTCAGCGTGTCACAATTTTGATCAGCAAGTCACAGATTAATTTAACAAGTCGCCGTTTTATTGTCACGTTACATGTTTATTTAGTAAATCACAATCTGTTATAATTCAGCATGTCACAATTTAATTTAATTCAAAAAGTCACAATTAATTCAACAAGTCACAAATTAATTCAATAAGTCACAAATTAATTGAACAAGTCATAAATTAATTCAATAAAACACAATTGAATTGTGCATAATTTGGTAGCGTTGCTAATGCAAATCGAATATTAAATGACGTGTCTACGCTACTGTGCAAGGAGTAAGGACTTACTCGCTCTTAGTCGGGCCCGCAAGTCGCATGACGTGCGACCTCATGCACCGGTAACTGTGAGACGTCTTGTGATGATGACACCTGTAATTAACAAGAGATGCCGCAAGTGCAATGGCAGACTCCACAAAACACCGTCATGCACGTTGAGAACAAGATTGGCGTAGTAGGCCACCATGCCTCCCCTGAGTCCCCGCTAATCAAGAGGTGCCGGATTCGATTTCCGGTGGGGGTGGACTTTGTGTGATGAACACAGGGTTTCCTGTCTAGGCATGTTTTACTATCCTACCAATATTATAAATGTGAAAGTGTGGATGTTTGCATGTAGCCTTAGACATGGAAAAGAACATAGGTTACCTTTTATCCCAGAATTCCCGCGGGATCTCCGAAATTAACGCGGGTGAAATAGAATTAATTATTGCATACTACACGTTGTCAGAGGTACAGAAATGGACATAGGGTACTTTTTACCCCGGAATTCCCGTGGGAACTCCGAAATCACCGCGGGTGAAACCGCGGGGCACAGCAGCACAGCACAGCAGCAATCAATTTTGGTATGTTTGTCCTCTATGCGTTTGTAAACCACCGGTCCGATTGTTATGAAACTTTGGCGGGTTGGTCTGCCTGCGTCCGCAAATGATCCTAATCCTGATACAGAGATCCTGCGGGAATTCTGAAACTCACTCGGTTGAATCTCAGAAACGGCTGGACTTGCAATTTTGACGTGACTTTCACTGCTAATTAGCTGATGCTATTTTTTTTCAATCCTCTTCACAACACACAGATCTACTTGATCCCACACTAAGCTATAATATAATACTACATATTATTACACATATATTATACTATAGATACATAATTATATACACGCCCAGACTGAAAAGTGGAACTCTGTGTTCATCACATAAAGTCCACTGCCACCGGGAATCGAACCCGGAACCCCTTGATACCTACCCGGTAGGGTAGGCATGGTGACCTACTGCGCCAACCAGTTCAGTTTAATTTAGACTACTTTGGAGTTCCTGCGGGAATCCCGAAACTCACGCGGGTGAAACCGCGAGATACAGCTAGTATATTATATACTGTGTTTGTTTCAATGGAAGAAAATTCGTAAAGTTGTAAGTTATATCTACCGCTATTATTATTTTTATTTTTATTAAATTAGACTAAAGTAAAATTTTCTAATTCCATCATTTCTATTGATCGTCACATATTTATCGAACCTTTTGTCGTGCGTGTATGTTTTCAGAGCATCCTTGGATCTGTAGTAAAAAGGAGATTCATTGAAATAAATAAATTAAATTGATCATAACATAAAATATGAATAATAATTCAATGTTTCCTTACTGATTCATAGCGGAAACTTTGGCCATTAACTGTAACCTGTAATGAGTAAATAATTTAGGTAATTTCTTCATTTGTTTGAAGTTATAATGAAGCAAAAACTATATTGTGACAAAAAGGAGTTTACAAACTAGATAAACCATGTACCTTCCTACATTCAGCAGCAGATAATAATTATAGGTAATTAATTATATAAGCAACACCACTAGTCTCTGAACTTTATTAGATAATATCTATATCTACTATTGCAATAGGATTCAATGACTATTAAAAGGGATGACACGTTTCTGCTACTGACTGTAATAAAGAAGCAGTGAACGACTTATTTTGACCTGACATTAGCGATGATCGGAAGAAAGAGTCTTAAAACATTTATTTAACAGTCTTATCATTTAAAAATTTCTTAGTTTTATGCTGTTCATTTAAGAGTTATCTGTCTAGTTGATATTACAGTGGTTGAAATTTAAATGATTTTACGTCCATTGTAGGTAATTTCTTTTTAGATGGCGGCTCCAGAACAATGAAAATATTTAAACAAGCTGAAAATATTAGTGAGTTCCTATGTACATAATGTGGGAGTTCTCTTAAATCTGTATGAGATTGTGTACGTAGATAATTATGTTTGAGAATCTCTGTGAACCTTTTTATATATCTATACGTATTAAATCACTTTGCAGACGACCAAATTAATAGCTAGGTCACGTCTATACGTCATCAACAAGCTACACTACAAGTCAATTGAGTCAAGTTACCATCCCAATTTGTACGGCACTTTCCTTCTATTTATCGTGGGGTAGAGACGTTTCATGCCACGTCCTGAAAAATGTATAAAAATAAAACTTACTTGAGTCAATGATTAGTAACATTTACTGCGTAAAGAAGCGACACTCCTCGCCCCCGCCTACAGGGTGCCTCCCCGCGCCCCGTCGCGATGTAGGGGCGAGCCTAGAGGCGGTAGCGGTGTGAGCTGTCAGAATCAATCCACTCAATCTATAGAGTCACTAATAATCTCAGAATCTATCAGTGTATGTCACTTATTATGATTGTTATCATGATGTTATGGCTAATTTATATACTAACTTCTATGCTCGACAATTTCTTCTCGGAATATTTTTCTTAATTTTCGTACAAGCGTACTGAAAGATCAAAACGTTAATATTAATAAAAATATCTGATGACGCACGCAATGGCTAACGTTGGAAGTGGTATAGGTGACACGATGCAATGTCGGTAATATAGGTAACATAATGACACTATGTCGGTAATGTAGGTGACATGATAGCACTATGTCGGTAATGTAGGTGACATGATGACACTGTGTCGGTAATGTAGGTGACATGATGACACTGTGTCGGTAATATAGGTAACCTGATGACAATATGCCGGTAATATTGAATTGAATTGATAAACTTTATTTGACACAACACAAAGATTTACAGCATACGTATACAACAACTAAACATATATAAAGGGTCTTTCAATAAGGACGGGTCGATTTTGACATGAAATAAAAAAGGCCGTGTGTGAGATTTTAACGATTTTTTTTTTTTATTTGAAAGAGCTATATATGCCATTATGTGTGGAAAATCACATCGTTTAAATGTCCGCCGCGGCTTCTCACGGTGGCACGAATTCGAGTTGTCCAATGTTCAACAACTCTGCCGCATAGTTCGGGTTGAATTTCAGCGATAGCCTGAGCTATGTTGACTTTAAGGGCATCGGTCGATTGTGGCTTATTGGTATAGACCTGCGACTTAAGAAAACCCCACAAAAAAAAGTCTAAAGGTGATAAGTCGCAGGATCTCGGTGGCCAATTCACAATTCAATTTGAAGGACCACCTCGTCTGCCGTAAAATGGGCGCAATGCACGTAACGTTTGCACTAACGAACACTCATTTTGGTAATACATTTTTAACATTTGGACGTGTTGCTCAACCGTGTAACTTGCCATGGTGATTTGGCATTACTAACTGAATAAAAAAATATAGGTTAGAAAGACGACGTTAAAACAACATGGCCGCCACAGGCTGCCAACATCAACCCGTCCCTATTGAAAGACCCTTTATAACAAGTATTGAGGGTTCGATAACATGAGGTAACATGATGACACTGTGTCGGTAATATAGGTAACATTATGACACTATGTCGGCAATATAGGTAACATGATGACACTATGTCGGTAATATAAGTAAGAAGATGACACTATGTCGTTAATATAGGTGACATGAGTCATGATGACGCTATGTCGGTAATAAGTAAAATGATGACATAGATAACACTTTATAAATAGGTAACCAAATGACACTAAAATTCGTCGGTAATAGAAACACTAATACATACAGGCACTAATATAATAATGACACTAACATCCGGTCTTCATTATCGGCTCTCAACAGTATGCTGACCAAAGAACTGCGTTCCAAAACGTTTCTCTTGACTGTGAACATATTTTTTTTGAAATTAATCATCTAATAAAAAAGAACTCAAAAAAAAATTGCTAAGCCATATTTTTCCGAGAAACTATCAGCTTAAACAAGAAAAATTGTTAACAAACTTATAAAAAAATGTTAAGTGTAAGTTTTAATATTTGTAAAAGGCATCGAAAAAAAATTAATTTTCGTATTTGATGACGTGTACTCACAAAAGTAATACGGCATCTTGATAATACTCCTAATTCTTCTGTCCATCAATCTCCTAAGATAATAAAATACATTATTATAAATGGATATTATAGAAAAGCAATAGTGTGTTAACCCACACTGGAGAAATATTGAGTAAATCGTGTACCTATAGCTTCATTTTGTGTGAACTTTTTTTATTTTGAACAATTTGTTGGTGTTTAAACAATGTTATAATGCAAACGCATAACTAAAAAACATTCTACATATAACTAAAAAAGCGTTCTGTATCAATAACTTAATTTTGTGGGTTAACATGTTATTGCTTATCGGCGTCGAAATATGATTTTGGCTGGCGCGTCAGCAGATCTTGTGGAAGGTGGGTTTCAAAATATTAATAAACCATTTATATGTACAGGATGTATACTGTATAGTTAAACGAGGGACGTATTGAAACCGTCGATAATAATAATTCATGCCGACATTTACATATCTAATAAAAATAAAATAAAACAATAGAACATTGATAAATCACATAGAAAAATTTAGATAATACTTAAATTCCACATGGATGAATGACCTTTACATTTGATTTGTTAGCGGGAAAACTAAAATACAATAGATAAAATAGAAAGGGCATGTCAGCGCGTCGCTATGCGCTCAATTTTCATGATTTAAAAAAAAAAAAATTGTGAATCGAATACTCCATCATTTAATATTACGCCCTATATGATCAACTACTACCGATATAATTTTAAATGAGACATTATTTCAGAACATATGTAATTATAGCGGATGTTGGTATTGAATAAGGGTCTTAAAAGTGACCCTATGAAGTAAAAGTCACCAGTCCTCTTAGTCAAGTTGGCAATCTATGTATAATGGGTAACGCATAGAAATTATTGAAATTAAAACCAAGAAACGAATTACTGCTGCGCTGCTGCTGTGTCAGGTGGTCATGTAAGATAGTCCAATCAAAAGTCCACTTTTTGGTGATTACGTGACGTAATATTAGTTTTCTATGCGTTAAAAATTATTAATAGATTGTCAACTAGGCTATGGCTGGCCCTTAGGACCATAACGGTCCATCGTATACAAGGTGTTACAGAATGGTGTAGTCATATTGTGGGATCGTGTATTGTTGTTAGTGGTATAAAATTAATTAGATACTATAGTACCTACCTAACGCGAAAGAGCTTTAAAAGTGTTTCAATACTTACTCAGGTTCTTCCCTGAGTGTACAGTAGGCCGAATCCAACCACTCATTGGAATTGGAATCCACTGCAAAATTAAGATGTAACGAACTATTTAAAAACTATTTAGTTACTCCGCCTACCTTATTCACTATGACCAACAACATGTCTTGCCCATAACGCGTGTCCAAAAAACGCATTTCGAAACCTTCTAGATGTCCAAATATAAGAAATTATTATTCTGTATGCCCTAAGAAAAGTTGAATTTGTATTCTGATTACGAGGGAAAGACAATTTTTGTGGTGCGTTATCTTAAAGTGCCGTGTTATGGTCATAGTGAATAAGGGCCCAGTTGTACCCCGCGGTTTCACCCGCGTTAATTTTGGAGTTCCCGCGGGAATTCTGGGATTAAAGTACCCTATGTCTTTTTCTGTAGGTACCCCCGGACTACGTGTATGCAAAATTTCATCTTGATCGGTTGAGTAGTAAAGGCGTGAAAACAAACAAACTCATATTCGAATTTATAATACTCTATTCAATAAAACCAATAATGAAAGAGTAACAACCCGAGTCTTGATGATCCAAAGCTGCTGCATTAATCGAATCCAAAGGTTTCAAACGCATTCTGAAAAGAAACAACAAGCCTTTATGATGCCTTTATATTATTCTCATTAGTAGGGCATAGGTGGGCCACAGGCCTACCCTAACTATGCTGTAGGCCTCAACGAGGCGGTGGATGCGCAATAATACATATTATTAACTCTGTGATTGTATAGGTACTATTACTATTTTTTTTCCCGCGGTTTCGTGGTAATTTCGGAGTTAATTTTGTAGTTCCCGCGGGAATTCCGGGATAAAAAGTACCCGATGTCCTTCTCTGTAGGTACCCCTGAAAACGTGTATGCAATATTTCATGGTGATCCGTTGAGCCGTTGAGGAGTGAAAGCGTAACAAACAAACAAACACACTTGCGCGTTTATAATATTAGTAAGGATTCTATTTGTTATTCATTCAAACAGTTTGTCTGACGATTTTATGAGAAGTTTAGAATATGGGCGCTCACTCAGATTTGATAGCGAAAGGTCCGTCCGATAGCTTTCTCAGTGCCATATTGGCAATTTCAGTAGACGCGCCAAGCTCTGAAACATTCAACTTTGGTTCATTCAAAACTTTTTAAAATACGTTGTTTTTTTTTTTTGTGAAAACTAAAGAACAACTCACCAGCTATTCTCAAGTCACTGCAGACTGGTTTGTTCTAAAAAAAAAAACAAAATGAACGGTCAAAAAAATTGCGTTCTTCTACAAAATGGCAACTATGCACTATTAGATAAACACAACCAATAAAGAGTTGATTAAGCAATGCCATCATAAAATTGATCACTGAATAAAGAAAAGAAAAATACAAAAGCGACTGTACGGCCAATGCCCGTCTTTTTTCCATGGCTCTGTAGTGAAAAAGGCACCCGAAGATCCACTCTCGCCAGCCTGCGACGTGGACCAATCATATTATATCTAGAAAGAGACAACTATCGGCCGCACAATCGCTTTGTCTCTTTCACACTTTGCGTAGCTGTCACAATACGTACACGTAGGCTACTGTCCCCTCTGCGTTTGTGTGTCTTCGCTTTGGCTGTTGAAGGAGGCTTCACCCTGTAACTACGTCTAACCCCTTAGTCAACTTGACAATCTGACGCATTACAAAACTAAAGAATGGAATCGTTATTTTACGTGACCACGTGACATGACGTTGACGGTTCATTCCTTAGTTTTCTATGCGTTATTGATTGTCAACTTGGCTAAGGGAGCTGTTATAGAATACGTTGTGTTGAAAGAAAGAAGAGGAAAGAAAGATTTATGAGCTTTTTATGAGCTTTGCTCAAATTCTGTGCTGCTATCGGTCCATAGACTCACTGAACACACTTTGACATCAGAAAAAGAGAGACTTAGCGGAAAATATGGTCACACATTTGTAAGATGCTATATCGAAAAGAGAATAAACGGTGATAGACTGAGATAGCGAGAGAAAGTGATGGGTGCTTGCGCACGCGATCAATGTACGAAAAAATAAAAAATATTAAAAAACATCCTGTGTTTAAACTTATAACAAGACATTTAGTAAATATCAATCCTTTTTTAAAATTAAATCTCGAATTTTTTATAAATCTACCAAAGTCTTTTCAAACAAACAAAGACACAAAGAAAAATAAATAAATAAATAAAAATTGTTGCTGTGCACCCATACTTTGGGACACATTCCAGTTCTGGTAATGTATATTTACTTATGTACCTCTTATTTTTTGTGTCTCGTTTTGTGTGCCAATAAATAAATAAATAAATAAACGAGGAGGAAAAAATATAAGTTGTCTTTCAAATAAATATGTTTTTCAAGGTTCTTCAAAACTTAATCCCTAAGAGGGTGGAAAGTACCAACTAAACACGGATAAAACCGACAAGTGGTTCATTGCATTTCGACATAGATAAGCAATAGTGTGTTAACCCACACTGGAGAAATTTTGAGTAAATCGTGTTTTAAAAGTATAACGCCATTTTGTGTCAACATTTTTTATGTTAAATATTTAGTTACATATTTAAGCAATGTAATAACGTAAACACATAATTAAAAAATGTTCCCTAACTCTCAATAAATAGTTCTGAATCAATAACTTAAGTTTGTGGGTTAACATGTTATTGCTTATCTGCGTCCATTTATGGAATTCATATTTTTAGCGGTTCACTTTAGTCACATCTACCAATGTATATATATCTCTTGAGTTGACTTTTTATAAGTGACTACACGTAAATACGATACAAGATTATGTTTGGGGATTACTTTCTTTCGTTGGGCACAGGACAATCCAATTGACGGAGCAACTCCTGAGTCACGTCCGTGGTCGTGCCGATTTCTGCAACCAGAATTATTGACCAAACGAAAATTAATCTAGCGCCACGCGTTATAAAAAATCTCATATTTTCTAAGATTAATTTATTTAAAAATTTATGAAAGAATATTTATTTAAGATCTTTACATTTGACGACACCATGCCTACCCGCTAATCAAGGGGTTCCGGGTTCGATCCCCGGTGGGGGTGGACTTTGTGTGATGGACACAGGGTTGCATTTTCCAGTCTGGGTGTGTTTATACATCTATAGTATAATATATAAGTAATTCTATGTAGTATATACCACGTTTGCTTGGTTTCCACGACACAAGCTAATAATAGCTTACTGTGGGATCAAGTAGATCTGTGTGTTGTGATGTGGATTATTATTATTATTACATGTTATAAAACAAATTCCTCCACCCGTCTATCAGTCTGTTTGTTCGCGATAACTCAAAAATTACCGAACGGATTTTCATGCGGTTTTCACCAGTAGATAGAGTGATTCCAATACGAAGGTTTATACGTACCTATAGTTTATCCTGGAATTCCCGCGGGAACTCACACTGGCGCCTACTTAGATACAAATTTTCGATGATCATTTAAACTGTATCTACCTATGCAATTCCGTAGAATACACTAACAAATGTTAGTAGATATTAGAAGATACGATTTTTATACTGAGTGTCTCTAGTTTCAACCCTGAGAGGGGGTAGAGATGGGAAATCAACACGGTGCTTGGGTTTACAGTCAATAAAAGCCTATTACGGTCTTTTATCGAGTTTAAACCTGAAAACGGCAGGCTTTTTCTGGTTTAATCCCAAGCCCATCTATATGCGAGAGGCTTAAAACTGATATACAGCGTGAATTTTTCAAGTTGATATGGCTACGAGAAAAAGCCAAAATGGTCAAAGTTCGGGAGCCGATTTTGATGAAAACCAAAACGCCTATAACAATACACACCTGCACTGTATGTTGCTTTGTTGAGACCCTCGTAATTATTCTGTAAAGAAAAAAAATATCTGTATATCTAGTTTCTTTTCGTTGCTAACTTCACACTGATGATTTTTTGTTGCGTTGCAACTTCGTCATGTATCTACTCACACACACACACACACACACGCACGCATACACTGTCTCATCAAATGAAAATTATACCTATAAAATATCCATACTATAATTATTTTAAACCTTGTAAGTAGCTTTATACCTGTTACCTTTTAACGCCTCAATTATTCAAACCATCATCCTGAAACTTGGCATTGGTAATCCACAAGTATTGGCTAATATTAGGCTATATGTACCAATTAACTATATGCGAACAGGTAGGCGGTGGCATCAGTTGTTCTCTGTCGAAGTGACTGGAACTCTCCGTCGGCGAAACGCACCAACACTGAGAGCGTTAACACTGCTCAACCGAGTCGCAGGAGAGATCCCGCAAGTCGACATATTTTATTAGTAAATTAATATTAACATTAAGATTGTATATGCCATAGTGTATAGATGTTTGTTCTCAACAACAATGTAACGAGAGAGGCGATTTGGCGAATACTGTAAGCCTTTCTTGTTTTGAATAAATAAATTAATAAATTACACGTTGTCAGAGCTACTTTTTATCCCGGAATTGCTGCGGGAACTCCGAAGGGAACAGTTAGTTATTTGAAAATAATAACCATTTCTACTAATCAGTACGCACTCATACTTACATTGTCGTCGTAGATTTTTTTGCCAACTTGTAACGCAAGCTCTGTCGACATCGCCACCTTGTCGTCTCTGGATGAATACAGAATTATTGAATGTGTGATAACAATCCACTTCACACACACAGGTCTACTCGACCTCACACTAAGCTACAAGCTTGTGTCGTGGACACCAAGCAACCAGATTGTTCTACAGCGTCCCTAATTCAATTTTAAGTCCTTGAATATTGACGTGCAATAAAGTAACCTTTATTTTAATCAATTAACTAGCTGTGCCTCGCTGTTTCACTCGCGATAATTATGGAGTTCCCGCGGGAATTCCAGGATAAAATATAAATATAAACCTTCCTCATGAATCACTCTATCTATTGGTGAAAACTGCATGAAAGTCCGTTGGGTGGTTTAGCATCTAAGATACATAGGGACAGACAGACGGCGGGAAGCGACTTTTATTCTTTCATTCCGACTCACCTAGACTGCATCGTCTTCAACTTATCTGAGCTTTTGCAGTTCAAGTAGCTCGACGTAGCCATCCGAGCGCGTTCTATCACCCTGTTCATTATAATTTATCATCACAGAGGAAGTCTATACATATAAAATGCTTTGTCCTGAATGACTGACTGATGGATCAACGCCAGCCTAAACCGCTGATCGTAGAGACCTGAAACTTGGAGGGTGTGTTCTTTGTATGACTTAGGCATCCGATAAGAAAGGATTTATAAAAATTTAACCTCTAAGGGCCGCAAAAGGGGCTGCAAAGTTTGTATGGAACAATTCCGCGGGAACTCCGAAATTATCGCGGGTGAAACCGCGCGGGACAGCTAATCCCTACTAATATTATAAATGCGAAAGTAACTCTGTCTGTCTGTTACACTTTCACACCTTAACGGCTCAACCGATAATCATGAAATTTTACAAACATATAGTCAGGAGTACAGAGAAGGACATAGGGTAGATACTTTTTGTCCCGGAATTCCCGCGGGAACTCCGAAATTAGCGCGGGTGAAACCGCGCGGTACAGCTAGAAGGTAGGTACTTAATATATTAAAAAGAGAGGCTATGTAGGCCGGGTCAAGTATATTTGCAATTTTAATCATCATCATATCAGTCGAAGGACGTCCACTGCTGGACATAAGCCGACCAAGGATCGCCGCAACGCCCGCTCCCGCGCTCCCTGCAGCCAATGGCGTCCCGCAACCTTCACCACGTCATCGGTCCAGCTTGTAGCGGGCCTACGCACGCCGCGTCTAGGGCGGCGCCACAGTCTCGGCGGCGCGGCGGCAGCGGCAAAAACAATTGGTAGACAACATACGAAGCAGGCCACAGCTATCAGCGGCGCGAGCTGTAGCCGCATCCGAGACTGTGGCCAAGGGGTTACTAGGGGGGGGAACTTCCTTACTCCATTTTATTATCCTCAATAATACCACATATATAATACCTCATAATACACTAGGGAGGAGGCTACCAAACGGTGACGTCACATATTTTGCAATTTTACATCTTATAATATATTAAATAGAAATTATTAAATTAAAACAGCAGTTCCGACAAAACAATTTAAAACCTGCTTATTTGAAAAAAAAATTTCGTTAATAGTTAAATTTTGGCATTTTGACACTTAGAATAAAATTATGGGATTTTGAAATGTGACATCACGAAACTTAAGACCCCTTCCACCCCTTGTCACATTTCGTCATTTTATGGTATCTATAGCTTAAGTAGCTTAAATTGTTCGTCACATATTATGGATGGTCTCTAGCCGGCGTTGAGGTTTTTAAAGTGATTTGTAAGTGTTTGTAACAAAATTATGCCTGTTATCGTCTCCCTGGAGCCGGCGCTCCCTGTCCACTGCTCGCCTGTCCCGCCGCTTATTCCTGCCCTTCGACCCTGAATCCCTCTGCCTGTTGGATGTTTTAGCTCTTCTAGCAGTCGAACAACCCTGGAATATCCTCTGGGAGCAGCTGGAGCAGAATATCACGCCCTTGAACACCTCCGCGTCGCGTAGATTCGTTTCGCTGCATACGTCTGCAAGACATTATGTCTGGTGTCACGAATGTTGGTGACATGTCACAACCACTAGGTATATACAGGCTGTCCCGTAAATCGACGTCACGCCAAAACCAGGTGATAGGCTAAGTCATAACAGTTGTTAACAGAAAAATATAAAAATCTTTGCTATGCCTATTTAAGAAAAGGACATAATTTTAAAAATAACTTCATTGGCAAAAACGTAACATTTTCTTCAGGACAGGAACGAATGGCTGTAAATTTTAAGCAGTAGTTTTCAGAAACACTATTCAGGGTTATACAATAAGAAAATTTTAAAAAAGTACATTTGAAATGTGAACACTCTCCTTCAACCCTCACGTTCACGAGTTTTTGACTTGAACAGAGCCCTTATTCTCTATGACCTGACATTCCTTGCCCATAACGCGCGTCCTAAGCGTCCCCGCGCTCTGGTGAGGAAATCCTTCCTTACACGCTGTATAAGTAAGTAGATAACTCACAGCACTTATGGCACTCCTTGTGGTAGCTGTAACCCTCTTGCATCACGTATCCATCGTGGTGGCTGACCGCGCCATGACAGTGCTCGCACACTTCGCAACTGGCACGCAAAGTGAAAAAAAAAAGCGAGATTTTGGCGGGAATCCAAGATGGCGGTTAAATGTCATTTACCTATTTTGTGTCAATAAAAAATTGTTAAAAGTGGATTTTGTTTTGTTATATAGAGCTGTAGTGCCTGTAGTGGTGCTCTATGGGAAAAAAATTTTTGCAATTATCTATTTTTTATGTACTTACCTACGCATCATTTCGAGCTGATGATAAATATATGTATATACTAATAGCTACGTTGCGATGTAGGGTGTCATTAGGTACCTACATGACTTATGGGATTAAATAAAACTACTAACTGTTTCCCGCGGTTTCACCCGCGGTAGTTTCGGAGATCCAGCGGGTATTCCGAGATGAAAGTACTTGTTACCGTATATTTTTTTCTGTACCTACCCTTGACGATGTCTAGGTGCTGTAAGAAAGGGTTTTGAACATTCTACCCCTGAGGGGGTGAAATTCTGCGGGACAAATAGTGTAACTACAAAACTTAATACAGAGCAGGTATAGGTACTCACGCCATTTTAGATGTAATTACTGTTTTTTTATTCGTTTTATATAAACATGTTTTAACTTCTCTTACTTACTACTCTTGAAATTTATCATAATTTTTCGAAAGGAATTATTTTACAAAAAAATTGTTTTTATTTTTCATTTTAAATATCTGTCACTGTTCAGTATATGTTAATGCTATTCAAAGAGAATAATATTCTTTTTTTAGTCATTGATGATTGGCGACATGGACGTTGAAATTAGTAAGAAGTAAGAATTCGGTGCCTTCATCTCTTATCATAAGATTGTATACTAAACTTAAAATGTTTTCAAAATCTCGACAATCACACACGACATCGAAGAAAAGTGCTTTCTTTCAGAGTTCATAGTTCTTTTCTTTTCTGTAAATAAGTTATTTAGGCTTTAAACTACTTTATTATTTAAAATGCATAAAGTACTTTCTTCTTCTTCAATCATGGCAATTTATCGCGATTTATCGCATTTAATTCTGCCAATGTATATGTATTTTTTGCAATTAAAGTAATTATGGCGAAACGCCAAAGCCAATGACAATATTAGATTGTTCCCCAAGTTAAAACACGATTCTCTCTTAAAAACCAGCTTCTTTCTTGGAAAACAAAATGGCTGCTGGACGGCGGTGCAGGTGAAAAGATCGAATAAATAACGCGACAGGCGTCCACTCGCTACGACCTCCACCGGTCAACAACCTAAAGTACTTTCATGCAATCATAAAAAACCGCGAAACTTTACCAACCAAAACAACACAATGGTAACCCACAATCAACTTCTATCAAAATTTTAACTAACACAAAAAAACCCAACTAAATCAACCAAAAAGCAATCTAAAAATTTCAAATTTATTCAGGAATTTCGTCGAAAAAAATACTCAAGAGAAAGTCAAAAAATTTACTGGCATGATGAATCACAAAATTACACAAAGTTTAACATTACAGAGTTTTCCTATAAAAGCACCTTCAACTTTTACTGTCTAAAAGCTATAATAGATAATATAATAGGTATCTAAGTTTTTTGTAAATCATTGCTTAAAATAAAAATATCTATAATATTTTTATCAACAAAAAAAAGGTTGAGCTTCCCTATTTATCTGTTTTTGGGACCCGTACGTCAAAAGGGAAAAAGGAACCGTTAATCCTCACATACTGCTCTGTCCGTCCGTCTGTCTGTCGTCCGTTTTCTCAGGAAAAAATCAATATCCAATACTCATGTATACAATCCTGTAGGTATATCTAAAACTAATTCCTTATTATTCTGGACGGATTTATACATCACTTGTTTGTTTTGAAAAGATTTTAGAAATATATTACAATGGGCTTGTCAACCAAATTTTAGTTTTTAGACCGTCTTGTAGATTAACAAAAAATATTGGACACGTATTTTTTATTTTTTTACGTGGAAATGTCGCGTGACGTCACGCCGCGCCGTGCCACAGTTTATAGCACGTTATGACGTCAAGAGCCCCCACTCCTAAACTTTAATGCGTTGTGTTCGTATTTTTTTTTAATAATTTGAAAAAGCAAAAAATACGTGTCTATTATTTTATTATCATCTAACTGACGGACTAAATATAATTTTGATTTTCGTACCCCGGAAACTACCCTATTATATAAGCTTACAAATTTTTATACTAACTGCATAACAGTATAATAATAATGTAGATATAACTAAATAATTTTAGCATTATAGTTTTTCGATTGAGATCAAATTTTTTTAAATAAGTAGGATGCTTATACAGGGTGAAAAAGACCGGTGGAAAGTGTAGTTAGCTTAAATATTAATGATTTCACCAAATAATTATTTTTAACAAAAAGTTTAATTGCATTCAGTTTTTATCCACCGTGTATAATTCTCAATCAACAAAAATAATTAATAGAGCAATATTAACGGCCGCACTCAGAGTCGACTTTAATGATTACTTAGTTAAGTATAGATTTTTAAAACAAAACTGCCGCAATTGGAGACGTTCAGTAAATTAATGTTAATTGGCATTTAATGAGATGTAATTTAATTAGTTAAATGCCAGTTAACATTAATTTATTAAACTTGTCTGATTGCGGCAGTTTTGTTTTAAAAATCTATACTTAACTAAGTAATCATTAAAGTCGACTCTGAGTGCGGCGGAAGTATTCAGTAAAACAAATAGAGAGAAATCAAATTTTGAGATCAGCTTTTTTTTAGGATTTTCTGTCAGGGCTGGAAAGGATGAATATTAAGAATATTTCGTCGAACGCATTAAGTACCTATAATATTTAATAGACTACGTATTTTAAATTAGCTGTGGCCCGCGGTTTCACCCGCGTGAAACGCTTATGGCAATTTTTTTCCCGACGTCCAATTTAAATAGAGGAAAGCCTTTATGTTGCTAAGTCAAGCTAACCGTAATTTACCTGTGAAAACTGCATGATAATTCGTTCAGTAGTTCCGGAGATTAGCGAGAACAGACACGCGGATTCTACTTTTTTATTATAGTATAGACTAGCTTTTCCCCGCGGGCCGCGGTATTTCGAGATAAAAGTACTATCCAATACTTTTTTCTGTACTTAGGTATCTACCCTTGATTTAATGTAGTTTCACCCGCGTTAATTTCAGAGTTCCCGCGGAAGTTCCAAGATAAAAAGATGCTCTATATTCTTTTCTGTACCTTTGAAAATGTGTGTGTAAAATTTCATGAAGATCGGCTGAGCCGTTAATGTGTGAAAGCGTAATAAACAAACAAACCAACAAACAAACTCACTTTCGCATTTACATATAATATCAGTAAGGATTTCCAGCCCTGACCTTTTATTTCATAAGATCACCTACAAGATAGGTCTCTTTCATTTACATATCTAACAATTTAATATTATTTTTTATATTGCTATTTACTTAATAATATAGAAAAATACTGGCCCCAAAAATTACTGTCCTTATTTTTAAGTAAAATAATACCTAAAACCAAAAGAAGTATTATAATATTATAATAAGTAACTAATTTAATAATCAAGTAATCTTCATCGATGTACTTAAAAATACTTACAACTAAATAAACTTTTAAAAACAAAACAACTAATTTTTACATAAGTATTAAAAGTTTTTAGGAGTTGCATCAATGACTGAATATCGATTGAGCGGAGTTTGAACACAAATTAAATTTAAGCAAGCTTATACAATTATAAAAGAACAACTACACTGTTATGTACAATTAAGCTCTAAGTTTGAGCTAATTTGAGCTTCAATATTTAATTATTGGTGCTAGCGATAGGTACTTGAATAACGCAGAATTACTTTCATCGATTCAGTTGAAAGTTTATCGCGGGAATCGAAGATGGAGATGCGTTACAAAGTAAATAACAGAAAATATAAGTATCGGACTTGGCTGTATGGACTATAATTCCTTTGCGTTCCCTAAGTGTTCTGCGTAATTCAAGTGCATGATTATTTGTATATATGTACAAGGTACAACAAAATATATATTAAAATTAATAAAATACGATTTATTATCTCTTATTTAATAAGGTATTGCCACATTTGCCCTGTATACAAGTTGGTTTTTTAAAACATAATTTGTGGAACTTTTTTTATATTTTTTGAGCACACCTACCTACCTTACTTAAAGTGACTTAAATAATAAGACTACTTCACAACTTTTATTAGAATTTAAGTTGATTTATTTTTAATAAGCAAACAAAAAGGAGAAACAGATGTGTATGGTCGAAAGGGTTTTCAGCTTGTTTTATGAGAACAACAATAAGGCTAAGGCCACACTACACAGAGCTTAGCTTATTGCTAAGAGCCGAGTGACTAATCCTAGTGAACAGACAACAGACATATTGCATTACTATCGCAGCTGGCCACACTATCAACCAGCTAGGCACCTACCTAGGAGCATAGCTTGCATCGTGGCAGCTAAGCTCTTAGCAATAAGCGAAGCTCTTTGTAGTATAGCCTTACCTAACTGTAGCATTTTGTATGACTAATTAGAGGACTTATTTCTGTGTATTTACACACATAAATCACGTTAGTGTAAAAGGGGGGTACTTCTTAAAGTATCACTGAGACAACGTTAGTGTAAAAGGGGGTACTTCTTAAAGTATCACTGAGACAACGTTAGTGTGAAAGGGGGTACTTCTTAAAGTATCACTGAGAAAACTTTAGTGTAAAAGGGGGTACTTCTTAAAGTATCACTGAGACGTTAGTGTAAAAGGGGGTACTTCTTAAAGTATCTCTGAGACAACGTTAGTGTAAAACGGGGTACTTCTTAAAGTATCACTGAGACGTTAGTGTAAAAGGGGGTACTTCTTAAAGTATCACTGAGACGTTAGTGTAAAAGGGGGTACTTCTTAAAGTATCACTGAGACAACGTTAGTGTAAAAGGGGGGTACTTCTTAAAGTATCACTGAGACAACGTTAGTGTAAAAGGGGGTACTTCTTAAAGTATCACTGAGACAACGTTAGTGTAAAAGGGGGTACTTCTTAAAGTATCACTGAGACAACGTTAGTGTAAAAGGGGGTACTTCTTAAAGTATCTCTGAGACAACGTTAGTGTAAAATGGGGTACTTCTTAAAGTATCTCTGAGACAACGTTAGTGTAAAAGGGGGTACTTCTTAAAGTATCACTGAGACAACGTTAGTGTAAAAGGGGGTACTTCTTAAAGTATCACTGAGAAAACTTTAGTGTAAAAGGGGGTACTTCTTAAAGTATCTCTGAGACAACGTTAGTGTAAAACGGGGTACTTCTTAAAGTATCACTGAGACAACGTTAGTGTAAAACGGGGTACTTCTTAAAGTATCACTGAGACAACGTTAGTGTAAAAGGGGATACTTCTTAAAGTATCACTGAGACAACGTTAGTGTAAAAGGGGGTACTTCTTAAAGCATCACTGAGAAATATATTATTCTAAAAAACAAGGTACTTCTCGCCAACATCGCCTTTACAACTAGCTTATAGTGAATATGTTTAATCTATAAAATTGTAAAAACGAACACGTTTAAAAAAATAGGTATTGTATTGTATAATAAATGTATCGAAATTACTGGCCTTACGTTTTAATATTGAGTTCACACAAAAATGGTGTCAACGAAGTTACAACATATTTTTCTTTTAAAAATCTATGCTATCTAACTATGAGTTAAATATACATAATATCTCTCAAAAATTACACAAAACCACATAGTCCCTGCAAAGATAACGTATCGATATACAACGTGTTAATGAGTTACTCAAAAACCTTATACACCCCATTTAAAAAAAATAAACAATAATATGAATAAAATATAAATTACTTATGTCAAAAAAATTAATAGTATAATAGTTATTCAACATTAGTTTGTAGGTGATTTATCTACAAAATTTCAAGCGCTACGTCCGCACTTACGTGTCAATGACCGAATTGTTTTTTTTTACTACGAGCGGCGTACGCGCCAAATATTGTCTTATAAGTTATAAATAATTTAGACTGCATGGACTGATAAAAATGAAAAAATATAACCTATATTAAAACATAGTGCGATCGATTCGGAAGTCGATTTTAAGCAAACTATTTTCTAGTTTTCAGTAAATTCATTAACACGTTGTATAATAGGCTAGGAAATTTTATTAGTTTTTAGTTAATCATGTAAAATAATAAAAAAATATTGGATCTTATTTTGCATACTCAAAAAAAAAAAACGGCGATACATTGAGTCGAAATGTCGCGTGACGTCACGATTCGGTGCAGTTTATACGAGGTTATGACGCCACGAGCCCCCACCCCTGAACATTAATGCGCTCTATCTAAGTATTTTTTCAATAATTTGAAAAAGCAAAAATACGTGTGTCTATTCTATTATTTTACTATCTATCTGACGGACTAAATAGAATTTTGATTTTTATACCCTGACATCGTGTCTATTCGGATGGGTCAAACGAGGTCACAAAAGA
Organism: Zygaena filipendulae; assembly: GCA_907165275.2. NCBI lineage: Eukaryota > Metazoa > Arthropoda > Insecta > Lepidoptera > Zygaenidae > Zygaena > Zygaena filipendulae. Next base: position 4,041,199 of record OU015678.1, on the reverse strand, counting down.
GAGTAGAGTATGAAATGAAATAAATTAAAAATACTTTAAAAACACCAACGTTTTATTTAATTGCGCTCAAAAGAATAGCTCAATGGCTCAATCGGTTGACGATATCTACATCAAAATTGAATTGCAACGATTTCCCACCTGAACAAACATTATCATAATTACATACACACATTGTAAGTTAAATAACAGCTTTAAAAAATACGTGTCCAATATTTTTAGAACGAAGTTCCTTATCGCAAGGTATGGATGGGGGGGGGGGCTAGAAATTCATGCGTGAAAAAAAAATTCCGTCACGGCGTCATAGGTGCGCGCTTATTGGTTAGTGGTTTTGTTACGATTATTATTATTGGTTGCTTATTGTTCTTTTCTTTCTCGGAAACTTCGTTCTATCCGAGTGTTCCGCGCTACTCACACATTTTTCATTAATAGGCTATCTGACTACTTTTTTTTTCTAAATTCTATTTAGTTCGTCAGTCATACAATAAAAAAAATGATGGACACGTATTTTTTGCTTTCAAAATTAATGATAATATACCTGGATAAAGCGCATAAAAGTTTGGGAGTGGCGTGCTCGTAACGTCATACGCAGCTAATAACTGCGCCTGCTTGTGACGTCACGCGACATTTTGACTCAACGTATCTCCGTTATTTTTTGCTAACGTGAAAAAAGAAAAAATTCGTGTCTAATATTTTTTTTTTTGAATCTACACAAAGGGCTAAAAATGAAAAAAAATAGTCAAACAGCCTATTAAAGTACACGACGTACTAAAAACATACATACAATCGAACATAGAACCTCCTCCTTTTTGGGAGTCGGTTAAAAACTAAAATGGAGTCACGTGGCCCGTCAATGTCTGCGCATATGCAGCCCCAGGTGGTCGGAGCGCGCGAAGGAGCGCCGGCACAGCGGGCACGTGAACGGCCGGTGGCCGGTGTGCTTGCGCGTGTGGCGGGTGAGCTCGTCGGAGCGCGCGAACCGCCACTCGCAGCCGGCCCACGCGCACGAGTACGGCTTCTCGCCTGGCGACACATACATCCATACATCAATGTTTTTAATCGGAATGGTTATTTTTTTTTTTAAATGGGCGTGGACGGCCAAATCCGAAACTATAATACTTGAAAACTAGACATTAGGGATGTTGACTACTTTTGAAAATCAAAATTCTAATTAGTCCGTCAGTTAGAAAATAAAAAAACAATAGAGACGTATTTTTTGCTTTTTCAAATAAATTAAAATATACAGAGATAAAGCGCATTAAAGTTTAGGATGAGGGGGTCGTGACGTCACTAACCGCAAAACAGCCATACAAACTGTCAGAATAGTGACGTCATGCGAGATTTCAACTCAATATATCGCCGTTATTTTTTGATTACGTAAAAAATGAAAATATACGTGTCCAATATTTTTTAATAATCTACAAGACGGACTAAAAAATAAAAATTAGTCAACATGCCCATTCATAATTCATTTAATCGCAATAATATGGTATAACCAGATGTCAATTTATATTAAATATTTGACCGCATATTCGCCGTATTGGCGTGCAAGTTTATGCAGAATAAAATTAAAATAAAAACGATATCCAAATATTATAAAGAATCAACTAAGAAAAAAAACAAAAATAATAAAAAGAAAATAAAAAAAATCAATTGTCAGAATAAAAATTAAAATAGATCATAATTAATATAAAAACAAAATTAGATCAAAATTAAAATAGAGACAAAATTAAATCAAAATGAAAACAAGATTAATCACAAAATAAAACCACAATCAAACTGAAATGCCGTGCCTGCCCGCTAATCAAGAGGTTCCGGGTTCGATTCTCGGTGGGGGTGCACTTTAACAGGGTTCCACTTTCCAGTCTGGGTGTGTTTATATATCTATAGTATATATGTATGTAATTCTTTGTAGTATATACCACGTTTGCTTGGTTTCCGCGACACAAGCTAATAATAGCTTACTGTGGGATCAAGTAGATCTGTGTGTTGTGATGTGGATTACTATTATTATTACTCTAGTTTCACGTCATTACTTGAAAACTAGAGTTTTGATTGATTGACCAAGTGACATCGTTACTTAAGTTTTCTATGCGTCAACGATTGTAGAATGTCAACTTGGCTAGCCCCGCAGGATAGATAGATAGATAAATAGATAAATCTTTATTGTACACCAAACGAATCGAACAAAAGGTGCGTCGCATCTTTTAATCGATTATCGATAATCGATAGAGTTTCGCATCACAAAATTGCTGTTGTGTCGTCATAGTAGGTAGGAAAAAAGTGACACGGTTGGTTTTCATACAAATCGCGGCGCATGTTGCGTCTATCCAGATATATATATCTGTGGTCAAATCCGAAACCATGAGGAATAGCGAAAAGTGGTTTTTTATCAAAATCTATCACTTCAAAAATTCACCTGATGTATATTGTGACTAGTACTATATGTATATGAGTAGGTATATGCATATGTATACAAGAAATGCTCGTATTAGATATGTGTGGTTCTCAAAAATAGCCGTATTCACGTTTAAAAATACAGTGACTCTTATTCGTAGCGGCATAAGGTCAATTTTCACCTGATATATTTTCCAAAAAATATTGACTCACCAGTATGCGTTCTCTTGTGGGCCTTCAAATGCGAACTCTTCGTGTAAACCTTATGGCAGCCGACCACGTCGCATTTGTGGAGACGCCTTTTACCCTGAAGGTCGTTATCGTTGTTATTCTTGCACTCAAGGTCACCACCGCACTTGTCTTTCGGGTCTGCAGCGTTCTTCGCGAACGCTCTCCGCTGGGCCAGTTGGCCGAGCGAGCCGGTCAGCGCGTTCTGTAGAGCGGTGTTGAGCAGAAAGTTCTTTATTTGAACGTCGGTCGGCGGTTTGAACGCCGCGTTCGGGACCGCGAACGGCAATACCGACGATAAGAACGGCGGTTGGCACGCCGACGCGCGATGGGGCGTTTGCGGGGCGTCGTGCCGATGATTCGTGATCTGTGCTGGCGGTGATTTGAGACTGTAAAAGAGACGTTGCGCGATATTTACAACTGTTCCCCGCGGTTTTACCCGCGTTAATTTCCGAGTTCCCGCGGGAATTCCGGAATAAAAAGTACCCGGTCCCCCTGACAAGTGACAATATGTATGTAAATATTTCATGATGATGAGAATAAGTGAGATGGCATAAAATAATAGGCAGTTTAAAATTTAGAATCAATTCATATTTATTAACATTTTATTAACATTTACATTTTCTGAATCTCCATGATTACAACACAAAACTAAAAAACTAAAAATAAAAAGCTAAAAATAACAAAATTCCGATTTAATCCAAAAGACAAAAACACACGTAATATTATTATTGGTTTATGCTACCACTGATCGGTTTGAATTCGGTGACAAGCCCGCTGGTGTCTGCCCACTTAGGTTGTTCTGCTCACGGAGAGCTGGTGGCGGGAGTCGACTTAGCCCATCTTCCCCCTCCATATTTGGCTTGTCACCGACTTCATACCGATCAGTGGTAGCATAAACCAATAATAATATTACGTGTGTTTTTGTCTTTTGGATTAAATCGGAATTTTGTTATTTTTAGCTTTTTATTTTTAGTTTTTTAGTTTTGTGTTTTTGGAAGTCGGTTTTAATTTTTTTGTTAAAATTTTGTTTATTTCTCGCTTTTAAGTGACTTAGTTCGCAATTTCTTTAAGTTACAATAGCCTAATGTCAACTGCTCATCACCTTTTACAAAATATTGCTTTTCCCGACGCAGGGACGTTAATTGTTGAGGAGTTCTCCTAGTACATCACCATCAGTTCCACTTCACCATATACATTGTGACGGGCATAAATTGTTTAGAAACCATATTAAAGTCAACGATTCGGAACCCGTGAAATACCCATTATTGAGTAGTTCCGATGACCATCTGTGGTCTTCATCATCAGTTCCTCTTCTTCAAATTTTGCTTTCCGAAAGCAAAGAAACGTTTTACTATAAAAAATACAAAAATCGCTATAAGTGTTCTCATAATTTTTGAAGAGTTCCCTCGATTACTCCAAGATCCCATCATCAGATCTCGACTTGGTGACAATGGAATCAATTTGGGAGTATCCTCTTTCAAACAAAAAAACAATTTTCGAAATCGCTTCAATCGGAACCCGTGAAATACGTATTATTTTGGAGTTGTTCCGATGACCATCTGTGGTCTTCATCATCAGTTCCGCTTCTTCGAATTTTGCTTTCCGAAAGCAAATGAACGATTTACTATCAAAAATACCCAAATCGCTATAGGTGTGCCTATAATTTTTGAAGAGTTCCCTCGATTTCTCCAAGATCTCATCATCAGATCCCGACTTGGTGGCAATGGGACCTAATTGGGAGTATATCCTTTCAAACAAAAAAAGAATTTTTCAAATCGGTCCAACCGTCTTCGAGTAATCGGTGAACATACATAAAAAAAAAAAAAAAAAAAAAAAAAAAAAAAAAAAAAAAAAAAAAAAAAAAACATACATACAATCGAACATAGAACCTCCTCCTTTTTGGAAGTCGGTTAAAAACTGCAATATACGTATATTATCAGACAACGTAAGTTGTAACTCACGTATGAATTAAAACAATCACAAAAACTCACAATGACATAATTATTGACATTTACACAAGATGTAAACAAATATGGCGCATAACGCGAATCACCTTCTATCTCAAACCGCGGTATGGAACTTTATTCCAAAAACAAGAACTCACCTATTCGCGTAATATTTGGACTTCCTCGCGCTTCGGAGGTCTGGACCGACTTTTATCTTAGGTACTTGGTGACTCGATCTGGAAACCAAAACATTATTATAATGTAGAAACGTGATTGCTTAGAACCTTCACACGTTCTGAAAAGTATGTGGAAATAAAGGGAGGATATGTTGAGAAAAAAAAAAGTTCTTTTTTGTTTATGACTTCAGGGTAAGAACTCACGGACCGCATCTACATATGTGGCTACAAGTACCTACCTATTTTAATTCTCCTAACACTGTTTGTTACAGTTACTGGTAAAAGGCAATGATATTATAAGTACTGAAGGGTAAAAGGCATGTTAGCGAGGTATAAAAATCAAATATATATTTAGTCCGTCGCATAGATAATAAAAAAATTAGACACGTCTGTTTTGCTTTTTCAAAATAATGATAAAATACTTAGATAAAGCGCATTAAAATTCATAGGAGTGGGGGCTTGTGACGACGAAAACCACATATTATGTAAACTGTACCATGGTGTGACGTGACGTTATTTAGATGACAAAAAAAGTTTTTACTAGCTGTTCCCCGCGGTTTCACCCGCGTTAATTTCCGAGTTCCCGCGCGAATTTCGGGACAAAAAGTATCCCATGTCTTTCTCTGTACCCCTGAAATTTCATGATGATCGGTTGAGCCGTTAAGGCGTGAAAGCGTAACAGACAGAGTTAAAAACTAAAACTTTGTAAAATAGCCTATAATATTGTAACGATTTTTTAATAAAATTTAGTATAGTTCACTTACTCGAAGTTTAACTGCGTGCACTGTCGGTCGTCTTTGACTTTCATCGCACTTGAGCTGCCGCTGTCTGAAACGAATGGCAACACCATAGGTAAATGTGTATCATATTTTTCTCAGTGTAGCCTCAAGCGTAATTATATAAAAAAAGAAATGTGCTTAAAAGCACACGGCAGAAGTGAAACCATCTTTAAGTACATATATTTTTAAATATTAATCCCTAAAGAAAGTAACTTGCCTGTCTGTCTAGCTGTTACGCTTCCACGCTCAACCGATCATCATGAAATTTTGCATACACATTGTCGGGGGTACAGAGAAGGGGTACTTTTTATCCCAGAATTCCTGCGGGAACTCCGAAATTACCGCGGCTGAAACCGTGGGGCACAGCGAGTAATATTATAAAGGCGAAAGTGAGTTTGTTTGTTACGATTTCACTCCTCAACGACTCAACGGATCATCATGAAATTTTGCACACACGTTGTCAGGATTACAGAGAAGGACATACGGTATTTGAGTCCCGGAATTCCCGCGGGAACTCCAAAATTAACGCGGGTGAAACTGCGGGGAACAGCTAGTACTATTATAAATGTGAATGTGAGTTTGTTACGCTTTTTCACCTTAGTTTATCAACCGATCATCATGGAGTTTTGCATACCTACACGTTTTCATAGGTACAGAGAACATAGGGCAGTAAAAAAGTCCGCAATAAACGCGGGTGAAACCGCGGAGTACACCTAGTTTTATAAACGTATTTTTTATCACCACACAAAAGCGGTGCCATCTAAGTAGTCGTAAATTGCAGATAAATAATGCCCTTATAAGGCTCGGAAGGCGGTGAACGGCAATCAGAGATTCTTCTTTTTTCCCCTGCATCGGTGAGTAAATACCAGGTAATAAGGCGATAGAACTTAATGCCTTAAAAGTAAGGACGCCTCGTCGTAGCCCAACCCGTGTTAGGATTAGCGTAGAGCTAGCTGAAAGTAGCTCGAACTTTGCAACGCAAAATGTAAATATTTATTTATTTATTCAATGTCAACACATCCTTACTAATATTAGAAACGAGTTCACTGCGGAGCTCCCGCGGGAATAGGGATGTTGACGACTTTTGAAAATCAAAATTCTAATCAGTCTGTCAGTTAGAAATTAAAAATCATTAGACATGTATTTTTGCTTTTTCAAATTAATGAAAATATACAGAGATAAAGCGCATTAAAGTTTAGAGTGGGGGCTCGTGACGTCACTAACCGCTACAAGCCGCCATACAAACTGCACCGGATAGTGAGGCCACGCAAAATTTCATCTCAATGTATCGGCATTATTTCTTGATTACGTAAAAAAAGAAAAAATAAGTGTCCAATATTTTTTATTGATCTACAAGACGGCCTAAAAAAATTTGTTAACAAGCCCATTCCGGGACAAATAGTAAGTACTCTATGTCCTTCTCGGTGCCCTTGACGTGTATGCAAAATTTCCTGGTGATCGGTCGAGCCGTTACGGCGTGAAAGTGTAACAAATAAACTCACATTCGCATTTGGACATAAGCACATAAGCAATAGTGTGTTAACCCACACTGGAGAAATTTTGAGTAAATTTTTTAAAATTATAACGCCATTTTCTGTCAACATTTTTTTATGTTCAACATTTTGTCAAAACGTGCTCTAACTCTCAATAAATCGTTCTGTATCGATACCTTAATTTTGTGGGTTAACATGTTATTGCTTATCTGGGTCCATTTATAATATACGGATGCTCACACTTTCCAAAAACCATATATATTTTCTACGATATTCCACGCACAGTCATTTTCAATAACAGGGCCCTTATTCACTATGACCGTAAAGGTCCATTTATATCTACAGACATTGAGCGTGCCAGACACGTTCCGTGGCAGACAAAATAATATTCACCTATACAGTGCGTATTAACGTATTCATATCTATCGTAACACGGCCGCGCAGACGCCGACAGACACGGGCCAGTATTCGCGGAAAGAATATTATGTCTCGCGGTTCATTTCTGTACGTGTCTGTGGCTACATGTCGAGCATTGTGATTCAAAGACGTCTGCACGGTTTCGATGCTCTATTCACACTGTGTGAATAGAGCATCGAAACCGTGCAGACGTCTTTTGTAAATAAACGGTGTATGTTGGTTTCTGCCCTGGCACGTGTCTGGCACGGAACGTGTCTGGCACGCTCAATGTCTGTAGATATAAATGGACCTTAATACGTTCCGTTAGTTGTTGAATATTCGTGTGTGTAACGAATAGCTAGGTGTGCGTTGATCACCCGCCAGCACTAGTTTTCATGTTTTTTTTTTCATATTAAACTAAGTTGATCCCATTGCTATGAATGGTAGAATATGTATGATAAATAATATAAATAATGTATTATTATAAATTTAATATGAATGGTATTGTTCTATAATTATTTTTTGATGGTCATGTTATTATTTTTTAAATATAAATCTTTATAGGTATATAAAAATGAGTCGCTGTTCGTTTGTCTCGCTAAAACTCGAGAATGGCTAATTTTGATGTTGAAATATTTGTGGAAGTTCAGGGAAGGTATGGCAAGTAAATAAGGCTACTTTGGAGTTCCTACGGGAATTCCGAAACTCACGCGGGTTAAACCGCAAGGGAACAGCTAGTAATTATTAGTATTTACTTACCTATGTTTAAAATAATTTTAATTGACTACTTGTCAAAATTTTTTTTAGTGCGTCGCGTCGTGTAGATTAGTGAAAAATATTGGACACGTATTTTTTCTTTTTTTACGTAATAAAAAAATTACGGCAATACATTGAGTTGAAATTTCGCGTGACGTCACAACCCGGTGCAGTTTGTACGGGGCTTATCCTACTAATATTATAAACGCGAAAGTTTGTAAGAATGTATGGATGGATGGATGAATGGATGGATGTTTGTTACTCTTTCACGCAAAAACTACTGGATGGATTTAAATGAAACATTACAATAATATAGCTTATACAACAGATTACCACATAGGGTACAATTTATCCCGGAATTCCCGCGGGAACTCTAAAATTAACGCGGGTGAAACCGCGGGGCACATCTAGTACTGAATAATTACGTCACGAGCCCCCCACCCTAAACTTTAATGCGCTTTTTCTATTTTTATTTTCATTTATTTGAAAAAGCAAAAAATACGTGTCTATTATTTTTTTATTTTCCAACTGACGGACTAATTTGAATTTTGATTTTTATACCCTGGAGAATACCTAATTTGGTTCTATATGTTCTGTGTTGATGATGGATCAATCAATCAGTCAGTGAGGACATGCAATTTTTATATGTAAGTGCAAAAATAACTTTAAACTCCCGATGTCATCGCTCATCTGATTTGGTTATTACAACTCTATACATACATGTATGGTTTCAAACGTAACATTCCGCACATTGGCGAACGAAAACCAGTTCACCGAGACCACATGGGGACATATTCCGATGTACCTATTTCACTGTATTTTCCATAAACGTCGCATTGATTTACATATTGAAATTCAAATTCGAACTGCATTCCCCGTGTCGTCCACTGTGACCACCTCAAATTAGTGCCTGTATTGCTACCGGCGCGATATTCTGAGCGCGGACGTACTCGCATTTTTCATTTCACTTTGTTGTTCACTCTTGGTTCGACTACGTCAGTGCAGTAGGTTTAATTAACAGACATAGATTCGTATATAAAAACAAACGTGTACGTACACACGATGTCGTTTTACCGATATCACAGTAAAACTGTCTAGAGAACGGAGATGAAAATATTTGATGAGATTTAAATTATGGTGAAGTTTTTTATGTACATATCTGGCATATTTTTTCTTGTAAACTTAGTTTATCGAAAAAAAATATAGCATCAACGACAGTCTTTGATTGAATCCAACAATTTTTTATAAATATCATTATCATAAAATAGAGTGAAGCAACTTATTTTGTGCAGATTAGGAGGGTCGTTTTACGTTCACGAATTCATCTTAACGACATGCTTAAATTTCACCTCGTGTACACGTGACTTTTGCGTGACCAACGTTATGGAATAGCCCGGCAGATATCGGATACGAACGAAGGGCAGCAGTGAGCGGCATTCATTGTGTATATTGTGCCTTTCTAATGACCATAAGCATCAGCGCACACCTGGGGGGCTTTGGAACTCCTCGAGTGACTTTACCACCTCACTCAATAAGTCCTGAGCATAGACAATCAGTTTAAAGTTAGGCGCGTTGAAGAAAAACTTTGTTCAGGTCATATTGAGTCTTATCTAAACTAACGCGTAGGCAAATAAAGCCTCGGTACTTCGACCCTTAGGATCTTTTGTACTAATGCGGCGATCCTCCCTCTACTCCTTAAAGACCTCAGCGGCAAAGGCTTAGGGTACAGTGGAAGGTTAGGAACCTGAAGTCCTCAACTCCCATTAGCCAAGTTTACAATCTACCATATTTTTATTTCGTTTATTTAGAACAACAACAGCTACAATTACATATACCTATTAATTCTAGATTTCAAGATCGTTAAATCTATAAAGAAACTAAGGAACGTATATAAGCGGTTGCTCGCGGTTTCACCCGCGTTAATTTCGGAATAGTGATGTTGACTACTATTGAAAATCAAAATTCTAAATTAGTCCGTCAGTTAGAAAATAAAAAAATAATAGACACGTATTTTTTGCTTTTTTAAATAAATTAAAATATACAGAGATAAAGCGCATTAAAGTTTAGGATGAGGAGGTTGTGACGTCACTAACCACAAAACCGCCGTACAAACTGTCAGAATAGTGACGTCACGCGAAATTTCAACTCAATATATCGCCGTTATTTTTTGATTACGTAAAAAAAGAAAAAATACGTGTCCAATATTTTTTAATAATCTACAAGACGGACTAAAAAATAAAAATTAGTCAACATGCCCATTCCCGCGGGAATTACGGGACAAAAAGTACAACGTGTACCTAGTATGCAATTTTAACGCACTTTATCCGGCACTTCCCACAATTAGTTTTATTTCAACCAATTCACACAAAACCTTGACAAATATACCTATACCTTCCTCATGATTCACTCTATCTCTATCTATTGGTGACAGTCGCATGAAAATTCGTTCAGCAGTTTTCAAGTTTATCGCGAACAGACAGACAGACAGACGCGGCGGAAGGCTTAGTTTTTTAATATGTAGTGATGTAGTGATTGTCAATAGGCTATTTGACTAAGTTTTATTCTTAGTCCGTCCTGTAGATACATAAAAAATATTAGACACGTATTTTTTCTTTTTTTACGTCAGCAAAAAATAACGGAGATACGTTGAGTCAAAATGTCGCGTGACGTCACAGGCAAGCGCAGTTTTTACCTGCATATGATTTTGCGAGCCCCCATCCCAAACTTTAATGCGCTTTATCCAAGTTTATTTTCATTAATTTGAAAAAACAAAATATACGTGTCTATTATTTTTTATTATCTAACTGACGGAACTAAATAGAATTTAGAAAAAAAAAAGAATAGTCAAATAGCTTAGGCTATTTGGCTAAGGCGGTAGTTCTTAATACTCGAACAAGTCGAACAGCCGTGGCATGGAGTCGCTGTCCAAGCCTCAAAATGACCACTTTGCAAGTCGTTAAATATAGGTACCTTGTACCTACCCAAGCGCTTTCACCGACTAGCCATTATACTCACAAACAATAAAGTTTCTATCACAACTGTGTGTATTAACGGCTCCTGTTACCACAGAGCAAATAATGACATGTAGGCAGGATAGGCGCGCCACAGTTGCAAAGGAAGTTAGAGCAATACTAGTCGTGCCCCGCGGTTTCACCCGCGTAAATTTTAGAGTTCCCGCGGAGTTCCGGGATAAAAAGTACCCTATGTGTTAATCTGATGTACAAGCTATATTATTGTAAAGTTTCATTTAAATCCATCGAGTAGTTTTTGCGTGAAAGAGTAACAAACATCCTTCCATCCATCCATCCATCCATCCATACATACTTACAAACTTTCGCGTTTATAATATTAGTAGGATGCCATAAGAAACGTTGTAAATGTATTTTTTTGCAATAAAACTTCTTTTATTACGGTCATAGTGAATAAGGGCCCTGAACAGATATGGTAGGTAATTTTGTCCGGGAAATACCGCGGGAACTCAGAAGACAGCGGGAAACAGCTATCTACACATGTTTATAATATTATCTAAACATATAAAGAAAATTGAAGTGTCTGTTTGGATATGCAATATATGCTCTAAGTTGCCCGACACTTATTTTGCTAAAACTGTGAATTTTGAAAACAGCTACTAAGTAAAAAAATAACCGTAAAGTGAGTCAATGAATGCATTAGTGCGTGATGAATATTTGTGTGCGAAAATCACCCGGCAAATGTTTTCATACTAAGTTGATGTCCCTTCTATCTGTTATTTTCTGTTCTGTGCCAGCTGCCTGTTGCGATGGCGGCACGGCATCGGCAGCAGTATTGGTTGATTGGCTTTGTTGATTGGGATTCTGTTGTGGCACAAGTCTGAGAGAGGGAGCGAAAGTCAAATAATTTAAATTCAAAGTTGGCCCATAAATATATATGGCCTTATTGATTGCTACGGCTGGACAGGGTTGCCACTTTTTTTTGAAAAATAAATAAATAATAGTGTTTTTTCGAAAAAAAAAAATAGTAAAAATATAAAATATAGTAGGTAGGTACTTTTGAGAAATGAAAGGAAAAAAATCGTATATATTATTTATTTTTAATCATTATATTCACAGTTGACGTTTTGTTGCCGCGTAGGTATGCCTTTCGTTTTGAAATTCCCCGTGCTGCGCTGAGGGTGCGTTTCAGCCCAAAAAGCGCTACAGTTGAATTTGGGATAAAAATATAAAAATTTTCGCACTAGATATTATTTTTCTATATCAATTGACTGAAATAAAGTACGATACTATATAATATAGTACAGGTGGCAACCCTAGTCTCTACAGAAGCTGCGCAAAAAGCGTGTACACAAAAAAGTAAAAAAAAACTAATTTCTAAATTGGACGCAGATAAGCAATCCCATAAAATTAAGTTACCTATTCAGAACGATTTATTGAGAGTTAGGGAACGTTTTTTAATTATGTGTTTACCTTATTACATTGTTTAAGTATGTAACTAAATATTGAACATAAAAAATGTTGACAGAAAATGGCGCTATAATTTTAAAACACGATTTACTCAAAATTTCTCCAGTGTGGGTTAACACACTATTGCTTATCTATTTCCAATTGTACCCAGGCATAGATACCCAAACGTGTTCAGAAAATTGAATTCAAAAGTTGAAAACGTCGAATTTTCAAAGTGAAGGCTCTATATAGTTTCTTTGAACTGTGCGTGTTTTTTTGGAGTTTTTGTGTCAACAAAACGCTTCTGTCGCCATCGAAAACAGATTTTCGTAACTAGTTTCGAAGGCGGATTTGGAATTACTTGTACAAAACTGGTTTCGATGGGAAAATTACGCGGGTAGTACCTATGTATGATCGCTATTTGTTACATATTATGCCGTACTTATTTCTGGATTTTTGGTATTGAATCGCTATAATTAAATAACTTGGAGCCGACAGATACACGCAGAATCTCGACCATATCGATTCTCACACTTGAATCTCGACAACGACGGTTACACGCGAATTTATGCGTTCGGTAGTTTTCGTTGCGCCATTTTGTTTGTGAGCAGTTGAAGAATCACAACCACTGCAAAGCGGAACTATAAATCCTTACTATTACAAATGCAATTGTGAGTTTGTTTGTTAGTTATCTTTCACGCCTTAACTAACGATTTTCATAAAACGTTGCATACACGTGATCAGAGAAGGATAAGAGGTTATTTTTAATCCCGAAAATCCCGCGGGAACTCCGAAATTACCACGGGGGAAACCGCAGTGAACAGTTAGTGTTAATAAGGTTCCAACCCCAAAAAGTTTTGGCACTTTTAACTATTTTCATGCGTTTATCATAAATTCCAGTAAAGGTTTTACCGGGTAGGTATTTGCCGTAATTTTCACTGTCGTTTGTCGGACTTGTGTTTTAATAATAAATCGCACACAGTATAATATTATGAGACTTGTTCGTAAGTATTTATCAAACATACATTATTCTCAGCATCATGTAAAACAGATTTCATAGATAAATTACAGCTTCACTGAAAATCAGCGCAGCAGTCATTCAGTACATAATATCGCAGAATACTACGCTTGAGTAGAATTAAACGTAGATAGACAGAAAGATAGATAGTGCCAGCGAATCGTTACGTGATAGTCGTAAAATTGCTTGTATAAACACAAAAAAAGGAATTCTATTCAAACTTATTTTATAGCAATAGCTTGACGTCCGCTTCAGATTTCGTGTGACGTTACCTTAAAAGGTGATGCGTATCTGCTTATCGCTTGTAGTTTATTCAGAGCGTTTTGTATCCTGTATCTTAGTTGATCGCGGATCGACCATAGTGAAACGTATTTAATTTGTCTATTCACTACAACGTTTTACTATGGCCGATCCGCGATCAAAGTAGATACTGGTTCTGCTGCAATTTCACCCGTGTCATATTCAGAATTCCCACAGGAACTTTTTATAATCAAGATTACCTGTTTACCCACGTTAATTTCGGAGTTTCCGCGGGAATTCTGGGATAAAAATCACTATGTCTTTTTCTGTGTTCCTGGCAACGTGTATGCACAATTTCATGATGGTCGGTTGAGTGGTTAAGGCGTGAAAGTTTAACAAACAAACAAATAAATTCACATTCACATTTATATATTGTATAACCAGCTGTGAAATTGCAAGCCACGGTACTATAGCTTGCAAGAACTTTCTCGGAACTGTGGAGGAAAATCAGCTCGAAATGTCATATATCTTATATGTATATCTTATATCTTCTTGAGCACATAAAAAACCGTCACTGTGAAAATTATTGTCCAATACAACGCCTCATAACACAACAAAATCCATTTTTAACAATTTTTTATCGACATGATAATAAAGGACCGCCCGCCATCTTTGATTCCCGCCAAAAAACTCCGTATAAAGAATCCCATCAAAAACATAAATGTGGAAGTGGAAGCCAAAGTTCAATATTAAGCTTAAGCTTAGTTGTCGACTTCGCCGACAAAAGAATTGATATCTAAATAGGTGCCAAGTTCTGTAGATAATCCTGAAATATATTCAAAGGAGCATAGAACTTGGCTAGTTTTCACACACCAGTTATCTTATATTTGGCTAAAAACTATAGTATAAATATTTTTGATATTGGCTTGTTTTTACCAGCAAACTAAATATTGAAGGGGTGAGATCTATTGACCTTACAGTAAGTATAAAAACAGTAATTTGCTCATAATAATATAAAAAAGATACATAATTTGACTAGCTAAAGATAACTTGAATGTGAAAACTAGCCGAGTTCTATGCTCCTTTGAATATATTTCAGGATTATCTACAGAACTTGGCACCTATTTAGATATCAATTCTTTTGTCGGCGAAGTCGACAACTAAGCTTAAGCTTAATATTGAACTTTGGCTTCCACTTCCACATTTATGTTTTTGATGGGATATCACTACTTTTTGTACAGAAATTACTAGTAGGTATTAGGTACTTGTTCATAATAAAATTAATACCAAATGGTCTCTGTTAATCTATTGTATTTAAATCCGTTTACGGGGTAGTAAGTATCTACTGAAACTAATATGTTTGGATTTAAAACAAATCAAGGTAAAGACAATAACACATAAACATATACATAAATATGTAAAGACCATAAAATCCAAAGACCGGCTGTCATCAATTTTGATTGATGATTCTTACATTACAGGCAGAATAAGTAAGGGTTCGTGTTTTATTACACACAGTGCTGCTCGCCAGTTGTCAGCTTGAACTCGGCTAAACATGCTACAGCGTGTCTAGATTCAATAGATCAAATAATAAATAAAACAAACACGAATAAAAATAATTACATATATAATTAAAACGTATTTTGCTTACATTTAAAGAAAACACCGCATGCAGTAAAATATTTTGGAGACATGACACTACAACTCTTGTCGACAGACACCACCTGTATAAACGATTATTTTTTTTTTCCCCTAATCTTGCATCGCTCCTATCGCGTGAAGTACTAACGAGTGAAGAATCAAAGCTTCTATTTGAGAATACGTGATTCATATTGACATGTTTATGTGAAATAGTTTTTGAGTTATGACGGGGTCAAAAGTTACACACGGTACTGCTCGCCAGTTCTGTTAGCCTGAACTTGGCTTGACACGCTACTGCGTGTCTAGATTGTATAGGTCACAATATTATTGTATATTAACAGAAATGGATAAATGAATCGGAAAAGAAAAACTTTTTACAGAAATTATTAGTAGGTACTTATTATTAATAAAAGAGTTTTTGTCAATTTAGTTTATTTTCCTATGTTTCCGTGGTATAACTATCTTTTTTGTGTTTTCTGTATTTTCTTGGACGTTTAAAATGTTTGAGTGAATTGCCCATTCAGTATCCGGTTTTTTTTACGCGTTTTTCTGTTTATAGTTAATTTGGTCAAGTCAGGGCGGTATAACGTGCGCAGGCGGTTGTACTCTACAATAGAGCTCTCTTGTGCCTTGATTTGACTTGGATCTAAATTGATAAGATGTACTCCATCTAAGGTTTTAACCCTGGAAAGTCCAACGTAAATGATTTGGTGTAACGTAAAAGTGTCACCCACCAGTAATTCGATTGTACGACTCATTGTACAATGTAGGTACCTACGTAGACGAAGACGACACTAAAAGAATACACTAGAAGACCCGGTGAACTTTGTATCATCTACAAGACAACCAAGTGACACTATTTTTTATTTCTAAAATGATAAAAGAGATCGGACTTCACTTCATCAATTCTTTTGCGACAAGTCAAAATCAAAGTCATAGTCAAATCGTTTAATCAAATTTGGCCAATAATGTGTATCTTATTGACGTCAATAAAATTACAGTTATTATGACAGCAGCCAGCACCCATAAAATATCCACCCTTCACAGCTTCCTAGCGCTATGGCTGAAGAGAAAAAGCTGCGCAACAAACTCCAGTAGCACGATACATTACGTCACCATGCGCATAAAGGAGCATATTGAGGACTTAAGCCTCCTAGAAGTCGAAGTAGAATCGCAGCTATTGAAGCATCTTCCATAACTTTGCCTATATCGGCTAAATCTTGCACAGTGTACATGACTGCAATTATACAGCTGCCTTTTAAATCCATGTTGCCATTCCAAGTGAGAAGAATTGCTGGATTATGCCGTTAATGTAACGAGATTCTTCTGTACTGTCGCAGTCTGAAATTTTTGAGGAGGTCAAAAATTTATTGCACAATACACAATTTTATTGCACACTAGCTGTTGCCCGCTGTTTCACCCGCGCTAATTTTGGAGTTTCCTTAGTAATTCCGGGATAAAAACCCCTACCCTACCCGACCCTACGTCGCTCAGGAAACTCGCCTACATGTATATCTCTATATTGCTGTCAAAATCATCAAGACAGTACCTGTACAGTTTCTGTTCTGTCGCACTCGTAGGCGGACGAAAGAGCCAAATAACCGTCTCTATCCAGAAGCAGTTTTATTCTTGAAAAAGAATTATTTATTCATCATTTTTACATACAGAACTTTCTTTGTCAAATGTGAATAATATGTAATGGATATTTGCGTGAACTGATGAAAATATTCACAGATATTCATAAATTATTTACGTCGTACGTAAAACAAACGCTGATTTACTTTTAACTTGAGAATAGCTAGTTTTATACGTAAAAACCATAGAAAAATTCGTGCTGATAACGAAAGTATTAATTGTCAATGTTTGACTCAGTTTAATGGAGTGACGTAAAATACATCATTAAGAATACTTCAAAATTTTGATTAGCCAGTTATATACTTCAATACTCGACTTTGTTATATTACCTTCTTGATAAGGATATATCTAAAAACTGAAGATATTGATAATCATCATTTTTTTTTAAGTTTTTCCAGTTTTCAGATTTTTCCCTTTGTTTACGCCTAAAATTCTACCTTGATGCCAAATATCAAGTTCCTAGGTCATCTGGAAGTCGGTTATAATTTTGGTCTATAGGTCAGTCAGTGATAAAAATCACGATTTTTGGACGTTAATATCTAAAAGCCCGTATTAGGTGTGCTTATGAAATTTGGAGCACATGTTTATCTCGCGAGTCTTAATACATGAGCCAAATTTGACATGTTTATGTTAAATAGTTTTTGAATTATGGGGGGGTGAAAAGTGGCTCCAAATGGTTCGTGTAATATTACACACGGTGCGGCTCGCCAGTTCTGACAGCTTGAGAACTTCGGCTTGACACGCGCCCGCGTGATATTTGCGTGAACTGATGAAAATATTCACAGATATTCATAAATTATTTACGTCGTACGTAAAACAAACGCTGATTTACTTTTAACTTGAGAATAGCTAGTTTTATACGTAAAAACCATAGAAAAATTCGTGCTGATAACGAAAGTATTAATTGTCAATGTTTGACTCAGTTTAATGGAGTGACGTAAAATACATCATTAAGAATACTTCAAAATTTTGATTAGCCAGTTATATACTTCAATACTCGACTTTGTTATATTACCTTCTTGATAAGGATATATCTAAAAACTGAAGATATTGATAATCATCATTTTTTTTTAAGTTTTTCCAGTTTTCAGATTTTTCCCTTTGTTTACGCCTAAAATTCTACCTTGATGCCAAATATCAAGTTCCTAGGTCATCTGGAAGTCGGTTATAATTTTGGTCTATAGGTCAGTCAGTGATAAAAATCACGATTTTTGGACGTTAATATCTAAAAGCCCGTATTAGGTGTGCTTATGAAATTTGGAGCACATGTTTATCTCGCGAGTCTTAATACATGAGCCAAATTTGACATGTTTATGTTAAATAGTTTTTGAATTATGGGGGGGTGAAAAGTGGCTCCAAATGGTTCGTGTAATATTACACACGGTGCGGCTCGCCAGTTCTGACAGCTTGAGAACTTCGGCTTGACACGCGCCCGCGTGATATTTGCGTGAACTGATGAAAATATTCACAGATATTCATAAATTATTTACGTCGTACGTAAAACAAACGCTGATTTACTTTTAACTTGAGAATAGCTAGTTTTATACGTAAAAACCATAGAAAAATTCGTGCTGATAACGAAAGTATTAATTGTCAATGTTTGACTCAGTTTAATGGAGTGACGTAAAATACATCATTAAGAATACTTCAAAATTTTGATTAGCCAGTTATATACTTCAATACTCGACTTTGTTATATTACCTTCTTGATAAGGATATATCTAAAAACTGAAGATATTGATAATCATCATTTTTTTTTAAGTTTTTCCAGTTTTCAGATTTTTCCCTTTGTTTACGCCTAAAATTCTACCTTGATGCCAAATATCAAGTTCCTAGGTCATCTGGAAGTCGGTTATAATTTTGGTCTATAGGTCAGTCAGTGATAAAAATCACGATTTTTGGACGTTAATATCTAAAAGCCCGTATAAGGTGTGCTTATGAAATTTGGAGCACATGTTTATCTCGCGAGTCTTAATACATGAGCCAAATTTGACATGTTTATGTTAAATAGTTTTTGAATTATGGGGGGGTGAAAAGTGGCTCCAAATGGTTCGTGTAATATTACACACGGTGCGGCTCGCCAGTTCTGACAGCTTGAGAACTTCGGCTTGACACGCGCCCGCGTGTCTAGATTATATTTTTATTTTTATAAATATTGGCTATACAATATCTCTTAGTGGAATGTTTTTGTACTGAATACTTATGGGCGCAAATTAAATACATTTCTTAGCTTCTAGAAAACCTTGTACCAAAATGTTCTAGGAGATATTGGCACTTCACAGACTCACAGTCGAAATTAATGTTTGCTTTCAAAATGCAGTTATTTACATACATGTAGAGCACAGGGGCCGTATACCATCATGTCACAATTAGTCATGAGCCTTAAGTACATAAAAAAATCCATTGAAATTTCGACTTTATATAAACTGCAAGTAAGGTCGAAATTGCAATAAGGATGTTCATATGTATGGTTATAATAAGGCTGCTAAAGACATGGTGGTAGAGCCCCAGGTGAGTTATTGCAACTGCACAGTATCGTCCCAGTATACGGTAACGGGGCAGCCTCGGCCGAATATAAGGGGGTCGAGGGATGGGCAAAACGTTTTCTTTCTATTTATCGATATAATCAAGGTCACGTGTTCGCTCGCGAGTACCCTCGACTATGCACGTGTGGAAGAATACGCCATCAACCAGCAACCGCGCGATAAAGAGTGAAAAAGAAGTCAACGATTTTTTATCTCCACTATCATTTACAAAATGGTATCAGAAAATCGATATTAGGTCTTTTATAAAAAACCGAGGGATCTCCGAAATTAACGCGGGTGAAACAGCGGGGAGTGTCAAATATAAGTATATGTATAGTTTTCTTTTTGGTCCGGTTTTGATAATTGAGTGTTTCACTTCACCATAACTGATTTTCGTCTTAAAATCGACATGATGATAATATATCGATACTACAAGATTTTTTCCTTCCATGTGGAACCCGTTTTTTAACCGACTTCCAAAAAGGAGGAGGTTCTATGTTCGATTGTATGTATGTTTTTTTTTTTTTTTTTTTTTTTTTTTTTTTTTTTTTTTTTTTTTATGTATGTTCACCGATTACTCGAAGACGGTTGGACCGATTTGGAAAATTCTTTTTTTGTTTGAAAGGGTTTACTCTCAATTAGGTCCCATTGCCACCAAGTCGGGATCTGATGATGGGATCTTGGAGAAATCGAGGGAACTCTTCAAAAATTATAGGCACACCTATAGCGATTTGGGTATTTTTTATAGTAAATCGTTCATTTGCTTTTGGAAAGCAATATTTGAAGAAGTGGAACTGATGATGAAGACCACAGATGGTCATCGGAACTACTCAACAATAATACGTATTTCACGGGTTCCGATTGGAGTGATTTCAATAATTGTTTTTTTGTTTGAAAGGGGATACTCCCAAATTGATTCCATTGTCATCAAGTCGAGATCTGATGATGGGATCTTGGAGTAATCGAGGGAACTCTTCAAAAATTACGGGTACACCTATAGCGATTTTTGTATTTTTTATAGTAAATCGTTTCTTTGCTTTCGGAAAGCAAAATTTGAAGAAGAGGAACTGATGATGAAGACCACAGATGGTTATGGGAACTACTCAATAATAGGTATTTCACGGGTTCCGAATTGTTAACTTTAAAATGGTTTCTAAACAATTTATGCTCGTCACAATGTATATGGTGAAGTGGAACTGTTGGTGATGTACTAGGAGAACTCCTCAATAATTAACGTCCCTGCGTCGGAAAAAGCAATATTTTGTAAAAGGCGATGAGCAGTTGACATTAGGCTATTGTAACTTAGAGTAATTACGAACTATGTCACTTAAAAGCGAAAAATAAACAAAATTTTAACAAAAAAATTAAAACCGACTTCCAAAAACACAAAACTAAAAAGCTTAAAAATAAAAGCTAAAAATAACAAAATACCGATTTAATCCAAAAGACAAAAACACACGTAATATTATTATTGGTTTGTGCTACCACTGATCGGTATGAAGTCGGTGACAAGTCAAATATGGAGGGGGCAGATGAGCTAAGTCGACTCCCGCCACCAGCTCTTCGTGAGCAGAACAACCCAAGTGCGCGGACACCAGCGGGCTTGTCACCGAATTCAAACCGATCAGTGGTAGCACAAACCAATAATAATATTACGTGTGTTTTTGTCTTTTGGATTAAATCGGTATTTTGTTATTTTTAGCTTTTATTTTTAAGCTTTTTAGTTTTGTGTTTTTGGAAGTCGGTTTTAATTATGTTTACGATACAGGTTCTTTTTTTCGTTCTTTGAAAAAAAGCTTTTTGGAAAAAAGAAACTGCTTTTGTACAACTGATTTTCGTTTAAAAAATTGATATCGATGATAATTATCGACATCGAGCTACATCTCTAGGCGTCGCGGCCGCAGAACGCTAACGATGCGTCGACGACGACGGGCGCGGCAGATGACCGGCGCAGGCGCACATTACACGTACCGCAGATAATAATAATACTACACCAGCCCCCTTAGCCAAGTTGACAATCTACAATCGTTAACGCATAGACAACTAAGGTTCGTATGGTCATGTCACGAGGTCAGGTAAAATCGTCCAGGGTCTGCGTGACCACGTGACACAACGACCCCGTTCCTTAGTTTTCGTTATGCGTTACCTAACGATTATGGATCGTTAACTTGGCTAAGGGGTCAGTATAGACGGACGCAGAGGTCGCGCAATCCTTACTTCCTTACTAATATTACAAATGCGAAAGTGAGTTTGTAGGTTTGTTTGTTACGCTTTCACGCCTCTACGGCTCAACGGATCATCATCAAATTTTGCATACACGTTGTCAGGGATACAGAGAAGTACTTTTGATTACGGAATTCCCGCGGGAACTCTGAATTTAAGAGACCGTGGGGAACAGCTAGTGCAATATAAAACCAAAATAACCTTTTAAAATCAAGCACCTAAAGGAAAAATCGGTTCCAACTTCCATTGTTTATTTTATAACTCCCCTAGCAATTTTTTTTTTTAAAGATTTCCAATATTTTATACAGACACGTCAAGTGTACCTACAGTTCATTAGCAATACGAGGCTAGCTGAAACCATTCATGCGGAAAATACTTGGATATTCCTTTATCCAAGCGTCAAGCAGTAGGGTGACCATGAACCGCCGTTATAAATGATAATTTTGGAGTTATAGCGTGGTCGATTGCAGTTTATTTTTTAACCGACTTCCAAAAGGAGGAGGTTATGCATTCGGCTGTATTTATGTATGTTTTTTTTATGTATGTTTACCGATTACTCGAAGACGGTTGGACCGATTTGGATAATTCTTTTTTTGTTTGAAAACCATCCTTCCAATTATATTTTACACACGCATCTATTCAAGACCTAACTCCACGTGGAGTATCTGTCGCGGTTATATAGATGGGCAATCAACGCGGTTTAGAAAGAAAGAAAGAAAAGGAGTGCTTGGGTAAACCCGACAAAAGCCAGCCTTTTACGGTCTTTCATCGGGTTTAAATTCAAGCATCGGGTTGATTCTCCATCATATAGTCGCAGTCAAATTGTATAATTCGTGCATCCACAAGCGACCGGCGTTTCGTGTAATGACGAAAACATAGTAGCAGCTGTTCTGTATTTTGGAGCATCCCGACACGCATGCATTTTATTTTGATCCAATTAAACCGATTTTTGGATTGAAAATTAAATTCAAAAAGAGGTTAGCCTACTCTTGTGTAACTGAAATAAAATTTAAAGCCACACCGCGGCGACCAGTGTAGGAACTAACTAGCCTCGTTGAAGCTTGTAGTTGCTTGTTACTTTCTGTACAACATGCGAGTTGGGTTTCTACGACCCAATATTTAACGTGTTAGATATCTATCGCAACTACAGAGAAAGTATTATAATATAATGGGGTTAATTTCGGAGTTCCGAAAGTACAAAAAAGTTCCGACTTCCGAGTGTATACAAAATCTCATGCTAGAACACATATTTCAATCCTACTAATGTTATAAATGAGAAAGTGTTGATGTTTGGATGTTAGTTACTCAATCACGCAAAAACGGCTGAATTCGGATGAAATTTGGCATACACGTTGTCAGGGGTACAGAGAAGGACAAAGAAACCACGAGGGTCAGCTAGGAATATTATAAAAAGGTAAAGTTTGTGAATTAGTGTGGTTGTAGGGGGTAATCTCTGAAGCTACTGAACCGATTTTGAAAATTCTTCTATCAATAGAAAGTCATGTTATTTGTGAGTGTCACAGGCTATATTGTAACCCGGAAAAAACCCGGGGGCTGGTATTCGACTGGGTGTTCGACTCACCAGCTGAGGTGCGCAGACGCCGCCTCGGCGCGGGAGGGCGCCGTTTCACGCTCAGGTCCACTGGCTCCATCTGGACAGGGGGTCCGCAAGCCTGGAGACGTATAAAAACCTCTTTATTGAACACTTTACGTTAACGCGGAAATTTCGTTATATTTTTACCTACCCTATACTATGCCCTTCTCTGTAAACCTCTTGACAACGTTTTGACAACGTCATCGTAACTATCGTTAACTAAGGATCATAACGATGAAAATCATTAGGTACAGTAACCAATATTACATTAAATGCAAGCCTCGACTCGAAACTTGCAATTCACGTAATATTGGTTACTGTAATGATGTTGATCAATATGATTTTTGGGTCCCTAGTTAACGATCGATACGATAACGTTTTCAAAACGTTGTCGAGACTGCCGACCCTGACAAAGTGTTATATAACATGATTTCACCCTTGTTAATTTCGGAGTTCCTGCGGAAATTCCGAGATGGGAAGGAAACTAGTACCCTATGTCTTTTCATCACCCTATTTCACGATGATTCGGTTGAGTAGTTATGGGAACGTACCCATACTACGTGACTCATTCTTTAAAAATTTTAACGCCCCTTCGCTAAATAACGTACTTATTATACCGGTACCGCGGGAACTCTAAAACTAACGCAGGAGAAACCGCGGGGCACAACGAGTAGGTATATAATATAGAAATGCACACTAGAAAACTTGAACTAAGCGGTTTTAATATCATCCATACTGCAGCCTGCTCTTTAAAATGTGTGCGGCTAGACTGCGGCACTTTCTGTATGATGCGACGTTGAGGTGGTTGTCCACTGCTAGCTATGCTATGAAATTGTGACACGCGTGAGTTTCAGAATTCTCGAAGAAAATCTTTATTAAAATTAAATTAATTAACTTTATTCGTTACGACTACTGTGAACAAAGATAAATAAATAATATGCAATAATAAAAAGTAGCACAAACAGCGTGTCTCTACGCTTTATATCATAAAAATTCGCGGAAGAACAAACCAAAGAAAAAATAATAGTATATTAACTAGAAAGGCAATGTAGGCGGGGCAGATGCGCCACCGTTGCAAAGGAAGTTAAAGCAAGTCTATTTTAAGATTATTTAAGTTGTTTCGTTTTGGTATCAAATAAATTAGTTTATTTAGTAAGTTTATTTTCATAATGTTCCCAAAACTGACTGGCTGTGACTAAGTAACAAACAATCGGATGCACCTTTAACGAATAAAATTTGGAAGAAAGGTGTATTCTATAAACAACCACAACAAAAACTAACAGAGCAAAAGTAAAAAAGGAAGTAAGAGAATCAATCTTAAGAAGGATTCGTTAGCTTATATGTCTGTGTTCTTGCCATAACATTACGATGAAACTTTGGCGCGCGTCACTTCCGTTCCTTGCTAAAATTTCACCCTCAATATAAGAAAAGAAGTATAAAAATTGGAAAAAATAACTTTGATGCAAAACAAGCTATCGCTCAGCTCAGCTCTCGCAACAACGTCACCCTAACACCAAGTGTGTCGCCAACGCGTACAGTTTGCGCAACAGCGTGCACCGCGGTCGTGCATCCGCGCCACGCCCGGCGTTCGTTGCATTTACTATACGTCACGCGGTTTGAAGACACCGAGACGTAATATATCACGGTTGTACCTACCGCAATTGGGTATTCTCCGGGGTATGAAAATCTAAATTCAAATTAGTCCGTCAGTTAGAAAATAAAAAAATAATTGACACGTATTTTTTGCTTTTTCAAATTAATGAAGGTTGTTGAAGAGTGAAAGCCGTACCGAACACACGCGTATCACGTGAAGTCTTCGTTATTTCAGTCACTTTTCAGCATCTATTTGGACCCCGAGCAGGAAACTGGCTTTGAAGAGAGCCATGTTTTAACTTGGGGAACAATCTAACATTGTCATTGGCGTTTCGCCATAATTGAAGAAGTAGATGAAGAATTTTTTATCACTAAGAAACGTTGTCATTGGCAAATTATAATTATAGACGCCATTATTAAAGAAGAAGAAGAAGAAATTAATGAAAATAAACTATATTACTAATATTCTGATGTTTCATTTTTAAATAGATACCACTGGCTGGTTGGAGAGGAATCCTTACTAATATTATAAATGCAAAAGTTTGTTTGTTTGTTTGTCACGTTTTAACGGCTCAACCGATCATTACGAAATTTTGCATGCACAGGGGTACAGAGAATAATAGAAACACAGGCTCTAATAATACAATATTATGTGCTTTTTGTCTTTTGGATTAAATCGGTATTATGTTGTTTCGATTTTTGGTAAAGTGAATTTTTGCGTTTTTTGAAATCGGTTTAAATGTTTGTACTTAATGTTATTCGCTTTTAAAGCACCAGGTTTGTAAAAAAGAAGGTACCTACCTATAGTCAAACTCGTCACATGCCGCCTCGTTACAAAGCTCTCCTGATTATCCAAGTGGCCAGTGTTGGCAATAAGGAAATCGAAACGTGTCCTTATGTCCGTAATAAATACGGCGAACTGATTTTCTAAAGCAGCTACCAACCTTCGTTGTGGCGCAAGAGGCACAATCGCATCATCAAATCAGTCTCGTAGGGTTGCCACTAGTGCTATGCTGAGCTTAGTAAACATCACGGACGTCGGATCGAGTGGATAAAACCAAGTTAGTCAAAATTATTATTAATATGTAACCATGACATTAGTATTTACGTATCTATGTGGAGAGATTTGCTCAAGGTCCAGGGGACCGAATCACTGTGACCCAGAAGATTTCCATAACGCGTGCCTGCATTCGACACAATCCCAAAATGCTCTACATGGAAAGATAATATCACTAATTAATTTTTAAAAAGGTTAAATTAACATTTCGGTATTCCATAAAATTTAAATAGTCTCATAACTGAAAATATCCATATAATGATGGTTCCACCCCCTCCCCCTCCTCTCTTCTAGGTTTCTAAAGGCACATAATATTTTGTTTTACGAGCACAGTATTAAAGCAGATGTTAAGACATAGATTTCAGGAAAACTACAGATATATTAGACGTAAGTTATTGCGGAAAAAAATATCATATAAATAAAAATCAATTACGACGAGAGGGAACAACACTTGAGAACGACGGCTCTACAGATTTGGATGATTTCTTGTGTTGTTGTATTCCTAGTTGGGAGGAGAGGAAGTTTGTTATTTTCATCTGCGATCGACAGCCCTACGAAATCGCACAAATGGGGAACACTGGCAGCAGAATACCGTTGCAAAACCATTGTGGCGTTCGAAAGTCGAATTTGAATAGTTTGAATTACGAACGCAGCCCTAATTTGACGGTTACTATTTGAATATGGAGCTCGGAATCCCGCGCCGCCGCGCGGCCGATCTGTATCGTTATAATTGATCTATTGATTTGTCACTACTGTGGTATATCTTATAACAAGCGGACAGATATATCGGATATTTCACTATTGCACATACGTACCTAAAGACGGGCACTAAATTTGGATGATTTGTAACTCTAGTTTTCGTGATCACTTTGTATCCAAATTGGGACCAAAGTCTACTTAAATCCTAACTAATGCTATAAATGCGAAAGTGAGTTTGTTTGTTTATACGCTTACGGCTCAACCGATCACCACGAAATTCTGCATACACGTTTTCAGGGGTACAGAGAAGGACATAGGCTACTTTGTATCCCGGAATTCCTGCGGGATCTCCGAAATTTTCGCGGGTGAAACCGCAGGGAACAGCTAGTACCATAATATATTTCACTAACAAGCAAATCAATTACATCAAACCGCGAAATTAGTTTTGGACCGTGTAAGATGGCGTCGATTCCGAACTCCGAACCATATAAGGCGTAGAATCGTGAAGCGAGTACAGTCATCATCAGAAATATGTATAAAATGAGGTAAAACTTCTTTATTCATTACGACAACTATAAAAGACAGAAAAAAGTAAATCATATTCAAAAGTCAAAAAAGTATGTTTGTGTTTGTGTATGTTTGTTTGTCACGCTTTCACGCCAAACAGCTCGACCGATCATCGTGAAATGTTGCATATTGGTTCTCGGGCATAACAGAAAAGGTTAATTAGTAAAGGGTACTTTGTACCCCGTAATTCCGGAGGAAACTCGAAATATATGTTGGTGAAATCGCCTAAAATTTTGCATACGTGTTGCCAGGGGTAAAAAAAGGACATAGGGTACTTTTGTTCCGGAATTCCCGCAGGAACTCCGAAATTACCACGGGTAAAGCCGCGGGGAACAGCTATTATAAGTATATTTTCACCCTGACTGTACGTAGAGAAGAGATCGGCTTAGTTTAATTAGGAGAGCCCAATTGGATTGAATAGAGAATTCCGCTGTCAATACGAGATACTTAGGTCCGTATTGCAGAAGGTGACTCAGATCATGTTTCACTTGAGATTAGTTTTAAGCTCAGATCATAACTCAAGCGTACATCAAATTATAGAATGCGTTTTAAGTTCTAATCACTTGGAGCTAGTCTTGAGTAGAGATTCTGAAATCTGATTGGTTTTAATCACTTGAAACTAGTCTTAAGTAGTGATTTTGAACTCTGATTGGTTGAGTGGTCTTGACACTACATACGTAAACAAAGATCAAATCTTTGCTCGAGTATTATAGATTAGTACTCAAGCGTCGTTCTAGAATAAGGAAATACTCAGCTGATTGTTGATTGATGAATCTGGTTTCAAGTAAGGTTCTAAAATTAAAGCTTTACTTAAAATTAGTTTAAAACTAGATTCACGACTTGAGTAACCTTCTGGAATACGGGCCTTAAAGTCATATAATATAGGTACGGTAGGAGTGGCAGGACTCGGATTCAAGATAACAAACCAAGTTACAGTACTAATAACACGCCACAAAATTTTGTTGTACCCCAGTGCTCGAAGAAGACTATTCTTCACTACATATGATAGAAAAGAATCCTCCGATGCGTCTGTCTGTCCGTTCGCGATAAACTCAAAAACTTCTGAACGGATTTTCATGCGGTTTTCACCAGTAGATAGAGTGATTCACGATGAAGGTTTGGTTATATAATTTGTTAAGTTTTTGTGTAGGTTAATTGTTCGAAAGTATACTATATGTATACTTAACGATAATGCATACTAACTACTTATATGTTTTCAGGGGTACAGAGAAGGACATAGGGTACTTTTTGTCTCGGAATTCCCGCTGGAACTCCGAAATTAACACGAGTGAAACCGCGTGGAACAGTAAGTAATACATAACGATGTTAAAAAAGTATTTATATGGATTTTTGATGTGAAACATCTGATGCGGAGGATGAGACCAGCTGTTTGCATGCGTCACCACGCCAACTGCTATATTATGTATAGCTTGTCTAAACTAAAATGACGCGCCCTACCACTTAGCAGTTTTAGATGTGCGAGTCATGAATAGGGATGTTGACTACTTTTGAAAATCAAAATTCTAATTAGTCCGTCAGTTAGAAAATAAAAAAACAATGGACACGTATTTTTTGCTTTTTTAAATAAATTAAAATATACAGAGATAAAGCTCATTAAAGTTTAGGATGAGGGGGTCGTGACGTCGCTAACCGCAAAACCGCCATACAAACTGTCAGAATAGTGACGTCACGCGAAATTTCAACTCAATATATCGCCGTTATTTTTTGATTACGTAAAAAAAGAAAAAATACGTGTCCAATATTTTTTAATAATCTACAAGACGGACTAAAAAATAAAAATTAGTCAACATGCCCATTGATAATATCACTTTAATAGTGTGCGTGCCGACACTATGCGGCAACTGAGGACGAATGGCAAGACCATGTGTCGTATCGATATTTTAACGGTTTTGCGTGTGCGTACACCCGATGGAGGGGCGCGTCATTTTAGTTTAGATAAGCTCTACCAAGTATGATAAAGCTGTGTGACGACTGACGACTGACGACGCGTCGCCATGTCCAAGTGACTCTGCGACTGAAGTCACTAATGAAGAGAAATGAAAAAAAAAATTATTGAGCACCACAATCAGCATCACTACTAGATCAGTTGAATGACTAAACACTTATAAAACAGGAAACATTGGCTCCAAAGGGCGGCGTTGTCACTATAAAGCGATCTCTTCCAGGCTATCAGGTTACTATATTATACTACATGTACATACCAGGTTCTAGGCTATCGTTACTTACTTCCATGGTAGCGGGCTGAACGACGCGTGCGCAGCGCCCCGCCCCCTCCCTATCGTCCTATAACAAAGGAAATTTTTGTTAACGGCAGAAAATATTAGGAAAATAGTTTTAGGATACTGGCTGTCAAAATGGGCATCGAGAAAGGATAGCAGAAGTTAAAAGAGTGATTTCTGCTGATCTTGCAGTTGCCAAGTTAGCTTTTTGCAGACTTGTCCGGCCAAGTATTGTCTCGTCCGGTCTGTCGAGCTTTTGCTAGGCTTTCAGTCTGCCTGCCGCGCGAGTTAAAAGTCGAGCCCAAATAAAGCCGTGACTGCCTTGAGCCAATGATAGTATAAGTTTTTATTTCCCTGAGCGCTATATGCAAAATGTTTTTTTTTTACGAAATATAGTCTGGTGTTTAGAAGATAACTATCCGACTTTAAAAAAGTTATGTCACGGCACGGACCCGTTGTGTTACGAGGTTTCACAGATTTGTCAACTTGGCTACGGAGGCTATGCGCCTAAAGATTGTAAATTAGTAAGTTGTGCGAGAAGCGCTAAAAAATATGTATATTTAAAACAATAAATAAATAAAATACTGTTCATTTTTCTAAACTGTTTAATATTCTTCATAGACCTGTGTTTGGGCCATTTATATATCTGGATATTGGCAACCCGGTATTTAAATTTCGCGCCTATGCCATCCATGGGTGGACTGAACGCTCGACCAATCGGCGCGGGCGCGGTAGTTCCCCACATCATGATGGCGGCGTTGCATTCGTTTTTTGGCTCATGCTTGCGTCGGCTGAGTCAACGAGTGTGTTCCCGACTGTGTACCGAGGTGTACGTGCTGCTCTGCGTTAGCTTCGCTCGCGAGTGCCGGACTCTGGAGTGACCCTTTGGTGTTTGCTTTCAATCCTCGAATACACAGCTTTTTATGGACGCATGCCCACCGCACGCTTGGTGAACTATTTATTTAAGTTGTGTGGTGCTTTAAATTGGTGAACAGGCGCGACGAGAGTCGCCTGTGTGGCACGCTTGGAGACTGCTTTGTCGCCATTTTGTACGCTTGTCCGCGGCTTCCGCCGTAGAAGCTTGCGGCGTGAACGCGCATTGAAGAAGACCACCTGGGAGCCGATCATTTGGGGTCAGTCAAGTAAGTCCGCCTTGCATTTGGTTATAGGTTTCGGAATTTATTTGCTGGTTGCCAATACTGGGTGCTTACATACCTACCGGTTCTCCAGGCCTTCAGAAGGCGCGTTCACATCTTTTTATTTGGTCCTTCGAGCCGGATCCCAGGGTTAGGATAGTCCAGAACTGCTCATCCGCTGGTTAAAGTACATTAATTTTATTAGTGGTCCAACGGATTGACCAGTAAAGTTGTCCTATTCTATGGTAGTTTCACTTACTTAATACCTACCTACTTGGTTAGGTTATTGAAATTTGTTCTAAATTATAAACTTAAGTGTGTTGTACATTACCAAATTAGTTAAGATTTAGTGAATTCGTTTCTTATATCTCAATCGCGAGTGTCATAGGTGTACCATATTTGTGTCACTTTATATACCATTACTAGGTTTATTGAAACTCATAGGATGTGTTATGTAATAGTGTACCATTATTAGTGTCACATTATACCGAGCTATGAGTATAGAATATGTTTCCTGAATTCTACACTGGTGTATATACATACTTTTAGTAATACATAACTTTAATTGAGATTGATTATTAAGGTAGATACCTACCTCAGTCCATAGATTATTAAAATACCTAAATTACCTACCTATTTGTTCAATTTTGCAAAGTCATTGGGTAAATAAACTTAATTTTAATTGGTAGTAATTGTTAGGGTCGTTGAACTCATACCGCATAGGTATTATTCTTGTGCAGAGTACATATTATATACCTACTTAAAATAACTACAAATTTAATTTGTGGTATTTAGTTTGTTTAGTAATTTCTTAAACCAAATTAAAATAGTTTAACTAAATTAATTTTGTTTAAGAATAATTTAAAATAAAGCAAAATAAGTTTAAATTATATTATATCTTTAAATTATTTTTCAAATAAGGAGTAGGTAGAAGTTAATTCTCTTTGAATACAATAAGATACTTGTATTAAGTTCCTAATAAAGTAATTATAATGCCTTTAATGGAAGAAAAGATGGTTTCTCCTAAAATTAAGATTTTAGAGGCCCGGCAGAGTTCTTATTTTGCTAGATTGCAATCTATTTATGATGCATCTCAGCGTATTAAAACTTCTACTGATAAGGAGTTGTTTCTGGCTTCTGCTACTAATATTGTATCGCTCCGGAAAGAATTTAATTTAGTTGTTGAAGAGTTAAATTTGGCTAAGATGGAAGCGGATCCAAAGTTCACTCCAAGTTTTGGTGTTTGGCAATCATTTGATGAATTGTTTTCTCAAGTTCAACATGTAGTAGATTCGTTCAATGGGAAACAGTCTGGTGAAATTAAACCGACCTTGACCCCTGCAAAGTTAAAACTGCCACCAATTGAACTTCCAAAATTTAATGGTGATTCCAAATTATGGCCTACCTTTTTTGAGTGTTTTAATAACACAATTCATAACAATTTAAAACTTAGTAATTCAGAAAAAATTTATTACCTTTCTAGTTTATTAGAGGGTAGGGCATTGGCTTCTATAAGTGGTTTACTTCCTACTGGCGATAATTATCATATCATATATGATACCTTAGTGGAAAAGTATCAAGATGTCCGTTCGTTAGGTACTGCCTATTTGGATGTGATGTTTGAATTTAAAAGGATGCAGTCTGCATCCATGGATGGTTTGAACTCTTTTATTGATCAGTTTTCCGTTTCAATTTCGGCATTTGAAAGATTAAATATTGAAAATAAATTGGATTTTATTTATTTATATCTTGCAATTAAAAAGGTAGACTCAGAGACTGCAAGTTTGTTTGAACAGCATGTTCGAAGTGAAAACTTACCTACTTATGCTTCTTTTGTTAAATTTGTAAAGGAACAGGCCAAAATAATGGAAAGAACTGGGGTTCAAAGTTCATCTAAAGTTAATAATAAACCTATTTCTGTACCCAAAGGATTTAAACCTAGTGTTACTAGGACCGGGTCCTCAAAGGTTACCCAATCTTATGTGACTGCAAATCAATCCAATTTATGTAAGTTATGTAATAATAATAATCATAATCAGTTATCTCGGTGTCCGGAATTTCTTAAACAATCAGCGAGAGAACGGTATAAGGTTGTAAAAAAATTGAGTGGTTGTGTAAGTTGTTTAAGTTTAAATCATACTTCCCCCACATGTAAGTCGACTAGTGTTTGTAGTCATTGTCATGTTAAAACACACCATTCACTTTTACACTTCCCCGATAATAATGTTATATCTTCATCGACTCCGATGTCGCAGTCCATCACAACTACTCCAAGGGCCGCCGAAGTGGAGTCTGATAGTTCCCAAGTTACGCCGATAGGTGGCGCTAGTAGTACGAACAATAACATAGTTTCACTATGTTCGGTACAGTCAGACAGCGCGATTGGTGTACAGCGGTTGCAACAACCATCGACGGTGCTTTTAGCTACGGCTCGTGTGCGTGTTGTTGATGCTAGGGGTGGTTCTCACTTATTGCGTTGTTTAATAGATAACGGGTCACAGGATCATTTTATAACAAAACAATGTTGCAACAAATTGGCATTAAAATTAAAACCAGTGCCAAGCCCTGTCTCCGTACATGGTTTTGGAGGAACATCAAATGTTATACAGGGTGTAACAAATTTAAATTTTTTTTCGCGTTTTAATGATAAAATTTCTTATGAAATTCATCCTCTCGTGGTCGATTGTATTACCGACAAGCTGCCGACTGCTGAAATAGATGTTTCGGTTTTGACGTATCTGTCAAGTGTGACCTTAGCTGATGACACATTTCATATACCTGGTGACATAGATTTACTAATTGGAGCGCAACTTTTCGCACAGTTATTAATTCCTGGGCGCGTACAGGGTCCATCACGATTTCCAGTCGCGCTTCAGACGTCGTTAGGATTTGTTGTCATGGGCAAGGCACCGATCCATACATCTAATCAACGTCAACGTTCGGTAGCACTCTGCTCTGTGTCAGAGACTCCTATAGATGCTGTGTTACAGAAATTCTGGGAGTTAGAGGAGTTCTCGTCGAACAAATCCTCAACGCTTAACAAGGAGGAGCAGGAGTGCGAGAATATTTACAATAAAACTACCACACGTGATTCGTCGGGTAGATATACAGTGGCGTTGCCATTCAAATCAGATCCAGCGTTGCTGGGTAGTTCTCTAGGTACGGCAGAGAGGCGCTTCCTGTCTTTAGAGCGTAAGCTCCAAGCGGAACCTACTATGCGTACCGCATATGATGACATTGTCAAAGAATATCTTAAGCAAGGATATATCGTTGCTATAAAGGAGAATGGTCAGTCAGGGGGGTATGTTATACCACATCATGGCGTCGTTCGTCAGGATAAGGTGACTACTAAGGTGAGGATGGTGCTCGATGCTAGCGCCCGCACTGACAGCGGTGTATCGTTGAATCAAATATTGCATATAGGTCCGAACTTACAGGCGGATATTTTCTCTCTTCTAGTGGAATTTCGCTTGTTTCCTGTTGCCTGCTGCGCAGATGTCAGACAAATGTACCTACAGATAAAGGTTCGTCCGGAACATCATAAGTTTTTACGAATTGTATATCGTTTTCATCCAAATGACGAGCTTACCTTGTTCGAGTTTCAACGAGTTTGTTTTGGCCTTTCCGCAAGCCCGTATCTCGCTTTGCGCACGATCCAGCAACTCGGTAGGGATGAACAGGTGGCATTTCCAGTGGCTGCAGATGTAGTGAAGAGAAATGTCTATATGGATGATCTGGTGCAAAGCTGGCTCACGGTGTCCGATGCAGCAGAGGCGTCGTCTCAGCTGATAGGCATGTTTAAAGCAGGAGGGTTCGATTTAGTTAAGTGGTCGAGCAATTCCAGCGAGTTATTAACCCACCTACCTGATACACATCTCCATCCTCAGTCGGTCTCTTTTGACCCCGATGCGAGTCAAAAGATTCTCGGTATGAAATGGGAGCCCAGTAAGGACTCGTTCACCTTTGATATCGCTTCTAGTGAAGATAGGTGTTCTAAGCGGAATATTTTATCTGCTATTGCTCGGATATGGGATGTGCTGGGTTTCGTTGCTCCAGCTGTCTTATATGCAAAGTTGTTGATAAAACAACTATGGCTTCTCAAAATTGATTGGGATGAGGTTCCTCCTCAGAAAATTGTTGATACTTGGTCTAAGTTTCGACAGGAGTTGCCTTTATTAACTCAAATCAGTATTCCCCGTCACGTAGGTTTGGTGCCAGAATGTGTAGTCAGCCTTTTAGCGTTCGCGGACGCTAGTGAAAATGCTTATGGAGCAGTTATTTATCTTCATGTGGAGGGCCCAGAAAGTACGTCCGTTAACTTTCTGTGTGCCAAATCAAGAGTAGCACCAGTAAAAAGCGTTTCGCTAGCCCGGTTAGAGCTATGTGCCGCGTTGCTCATGTCGAAGTTAGTTCGATGTGTAGTTAGCACTATCTCTCCTCGATATTTAATTAGTCGTATCTTTGCCTTTTCCGATTCGACAGTGACACTACACTGGATTCATTCCAGCCCACATCGTTGGAAGACATTTGTCGCTAATCGCGTGGCCAAGATTCATGAAAATTTATCGTCTTCTCATTTTTTCCATATCTCTGGTAAGGAAAATCCGAGTGACTGTTTATCGCGTGGCCTTATGCCGGCTCAGCTTATCTCTCATCCATTGTGGCTCCATGGTCCACCCTGGGCCCAAGAGGATATTGGCCGTTGGCCTGTTACACCGTTCAAATCTGATGTTATTTCGGATATTATTGCTGATAAACCTGTTTTGTATTCCCTTGCCAAAAGAATTTCTTCTTGGTTCAAGTTACTACGTATTGTGGTGTATGTCCTACGATTCGCTAAAAAGTTATCTTCTCGTGGTACTATAACCTCAGCTGATATAAGTTATGCTGAGCTAGCTATATTACGATCCGTCCAATCTATGTATTTTGCGGATGATATAAAAGCTGTTAGTAAGGGTGACGATTGCTCCCCGGCAGTTCAAAGACTTAATCCGATGCTAGTAGACGGAGTTCTGAGAGTTGGAGGTCGGCTTCAGAACAGTGGTCTGTCGTTCGACCACAAGCATCCGATTCTTCTGCCTCGTAAGGATCATGTCGTTGAGTTGATTGTGGATTATACCCACCGTAGAAATTGTCATACAGGTCCAAATCTTTTGTTGTCCATTTTGCGTCAACGATTCTGGATTTTTTCCGGTCGTCGCATAGTACGTGCTCGAGTACGCTCAGGGATATATAATATATGGCTTTCTAATGTTGAAATAATGTTTTAGATCGGTCCAGTGGTTTTTGAGTTGAATCGTAACAAACATACAAACAAAAAGTCAAATCTTTCCTCTTTATAATATTTGTATAGATATACAAAATTAATTTCATTGCTTATATATTAACTGGTTTTTCCTTGTGTATTCTATGTATGGTATCATTTATATTATGTATTGTATCCAGTATCGTATAGGTATATCGTATTATGTCATTTTTGTATTTAGTAATTTATGTATTAGGTATAATCAGATCCGAGACGTCACGTATTTATTTATATATATTGTTATTTTATTTTATTTTTTTGTTTAGTTTTATATAGGTACATTTGGTTTTTTATTGTAATTTTCATTTTATAGTTTATTTTTTTACTTTTAATTTTATTTATTTTTTACCGTGGTTCCGGCTGAAAACCAGCGCTGCCTCACACTGTTAAGTGTGTGAGATAGCATTATGCTGAGCCGGGACCATTTTGTCAACATTTTTGTATTGTTTTTTATTGCAGTTGTATATTATGTGTTGGTTGACAAATAAATTTATTTTCTTTCTTTCTTTCTTCTTTCTTACATGCTTGTAATTTTTGCTTTAAAGCACGTCCTAAAGTAGCGATCCCACCAATCATGTCAAATTTGCCCGAGTGCAGGTTAAATATATCCAAACCGTTTGCCCATACGGGAGTTGATTATGGCGGGCCGTTACCTATAACGTTAACTCGTAAACGTGGCGTTCGATCGCAAAAGGCCTATCTTTGTGTGTTTATTTGCCTTTCCACTAGAGCGGTGCACATCGAGGTGGCCCCAGATTTGAGTACCGAAGCATTTCTGAATGCTTTCAAACGTTTTATCTCCCGTCGAGGACCCGTTGAAAGACTTTACTCGGACAACGGTACAAATTTTGTAGGTGCTCGTACCTACCTTCGAGAGTTGTATGCTTTCCTGGACTCTTCCCAATATCTGAAGGAATTTCAGGGTGAGTTGGCAGCTAATCGTATTGCTTGGCAAATGATTCCACCTTCCGCTCCCCACTTTGGTGGTAGTTGGGAGGCTACAATTAAATCATTCAAGACGCATCTGTTTAGGGTCATAGGTCCCCAAATCCTTACTTATGAGGAGCTTTTAACGATTCTCTGCCAAATAGAGGCAGTCTTGAATTCCAGACCTCTATGTGTGGGTCTTAGTCCAGATCCTGGTGAACCTGTCCCACTTACTCCTGCCCATTTTCTAAATGCAGTTCCTTTGCGTTCGCTTCCATCTCCTGAAGTAACTGAAGAGCGCGAACATTTGTTATCTCGCTTTGAACTGTTGAACAAATTGGTACAGTCGTATTGGCGGCGGTGGAGCACCGAATACCTCCATACCCTTCAGGTCAGAGGAAAGTGGACGTCGGATTCTCAATCCGTAAAGGTAGGGACAGTGGTTTTAATTAGGCAGGATAATGCCCCGCCACTGCATTGGCCACTTGGTCGAATTCAGGAAACCTATGCAGGTAGGGACGGAAAAATTCGGGTCGCGTTGGTAAAGACCAAGTATGGTACGCTTAAGCGCCCGATTGTGCGGTTATGTCCGCTACCTACTCAGTAGTAGCTTATTAGCGATAGTTCTAGGGTTATTCGTACTTTGTTCGGATAATTCTCTTAGTATTATTAAGTTTACTCTTAGTTGACGGTTTCTCGTCACTTAATTCCTAAGTTTAAGTCTTCATTATGATAGGTTAGCTTAGGATTATTTTGGTTTCCCTTTTCGAAAGAGAACCTTTCAAGCCGGGGGCTGTGTTTGGGCCATTTATATATCTGGATATTGGCAACCCGGTATTTAAATTTCGCGCCTATGCCATCCATGGGTGGACTGAACGCTCGACCAATCGGCGCGGGCGCGGTAGTTCCCCACATCATGATGGCGGCGTTGCATTCGTTTTTTGGCTCATGCTTGCGTCGGCTGAGTCAACGAGTGTGTTCCCGACTGTGTACCGAGGTGTACGTGCTGCTCTGCGTTAGCTTCGCTCGCGAGTGCCGGACTCTGGAGTGACCCTTTGGTGTTTGCTTTCAATCCTCGAATACACAGCTTTTTATGGACGCATGCCCACCGCACGCTTGGTGAACTATTTATTTAAGTTGTGTGGTGCTTTAAATTGGTGAACAGGCGCGACGAGAGTCGCCTGTGTGGCACGCTTGGACACTGCTTTGTCGCCATTTTGTACGCTTGTCCGCGGCTTCCGCCGTAGAAGCTTGCGGCGTGAACGCACATTGAAGAAGACCACCTGGGAGCCGATCATTTGGGGTCAGTCAAGTAAGTCCGCCTTGCATTTGGTTATAGGTTTCGGAATTTATTTGCTGGTTGCCAATACTGGGTGCTTACATACCTACCGGTTCTCCAGGCCTTCAGAAGGCGCGTTCACAACCTGAATATTTATTTATTTATTTATTGTTAACACATACGGTACAGGACCAATTACAATGGTTAACAAATACTAGTAGGCCTTGCATACAACTCCTCGCACATCTTCAGACACACAGACAAGAGTTCCATCCACTCATCGGCAAACAAATCAGACCCAGAGTGGGCCCTCAGGAGAGCATTTAGTACGGTCAAGGTGCGACATACTGGCGAGTTGGATCGTGCCCTTGTTCGACAAGAGGGGGATGCAAGTAGCTCGCATTGTCGGCTTGATCTGTAGCGTCGGAAGTTGTTGGGGACGAACAACCGACCAAAGAGCTCCAGAAGACCAGGAGAATCGAAGTCGGCAGCCCTATGCGCCGCGTCGCGCGTACGCACCGCGACCGCTAGTATGTAGGTACGCAGTACGCGCGGCCCTGCGACTACCCGAAGTCCGAATCGGCGGCCGTAAATCAAGATATCGGGCCCCCAACGAACGTCGGACATGTCCCTAACGCGCGGTGAAAGCGCTAAATGTTACGTTCCCACGATCCAGTTGGTGAGCGAGCGTCCTCGTTGCCTTGCACACCTTCTAAATCTGCCACCGCCACACACCGCCGCGGAGTGCGGACGGCACGTTCGCGAAGCCCCCTGAGTCAAATGGTCACGAATTAGAACATGACGATACGTTCCTTCGTTTCATCGGTCGCTTCTAATCCTACTAATATTAAATGCGAATAAATGCGAAAATGTGGATGTTTGGATGTTTGTTACACAATCACGCAAAAACGGCTGAACGGATTTGGATGAATGGCCCCATTGTCAGGGGTACAGAGAAGGACATAGGGTACTTTTTATCCCGGAATTCCCGCGGAAACGCCGAAATTACCGCGGGTGAAACCAGCACAGCTAGTATTATTATAAAGAGAAAATATTTTTATAGTATGTTTTTTTTTGTTTGTTTGTAATGGATAAAATCAAAAATTACATAAACGATTTTTAAAAATTCTCTCACTTATAGGAAGCTATACAGTGTATAGTAGAGGTACTTTTTGTTTCGGAATATTCACGGGGACTTCGAAACTAACGCGAGTGAAGCCGTGGGAATCAACAAGCATTGAATAAAGTTAGAATTTCTAAAGTTTAAATAGTACCTATCATCAGAATTCAGAATGTTTTCATTTAAGATTTGTCGTTTCATTGCGTAGCACAGCCACCACACTATCGGTCGCATGCAATCATAATATACTGTACGTAATACCGTCTTTCACTATTTAAGTACTTTTAAACATAGCTATTAACTAAAAACGTGGTTATTCTTAATTAATTATGAGTATTTTCAAGTTAGCACGAATAAGTTGGCAAGATTATATTTCGTTTGCTTTGGCGAGCGTGTTCATCATCCCAGTCGGCCGTGTGTCACGTTCGACGCAACACAGGTGTGCCTCCCGGTGCCTGTCCAATGTCCACTATTGTAATTAATACCCAGATATACTATACAGTATACATACCTACCCTATACATCATATCTTGTTATGTTATGAGTTCCTAGTAGTTTTATTTACGTATACTTTATTCAAGCACTGATTGTTTCCCGCGATTTCAGCCGCGTTAATTTCGGAGTTCCCGCGGCAGTTCCGAGATCAAAAGTCCCCTATATCCTTTTTTGTACCCCTGACCACGTGTATGCAAAATTTCACGATGATTGTTTGAGTAGTTAACGCGTGAAAGCGTAACAAACCAACTCACATTCGCATTTATATTATTTAGAACTAGCTGTTCCGCGTGGTTTTACCCGCAAAAATTTCGGAGATCCCGCGGGAATTCCGGGATAAAAAGTAGCCTATGTCCTTCTCTGTACCCCGGACGACGTGTAAACAAAATTTCATGATGATCGGTTCAGTGGTTAAGACGTGAAAGTGTAAGTAGTGTAACAAACAAATAAACAAACAAACTCACTTTCGCATTAACACACGTTATGTTTAAATTGTTTTTTGTTTGTTTCAACACTTCCCATATACTTAATTGGCTGGCTAAATAGTTGATATTAGCTTGTCCGGTCAAAAAATAATATAGTTTCGTTAAGTTATGCGAGGAATCGAGCCGTGTTTATGCGAGCATTTTCATCGCGCTTGTATGCGAACCGGTCGTTCACAATTAAATCACTACATAATCCATACTAATATCTATACTAATATTATGAAGAGCAAAGATTTGATTTTTTGTTTGTTTGTTTGTTTGTTACGATTTAACTCAAAAACTACTGGACCGAATTCAAAAATTCTTTCCCTATTAGAAAGCTTCATTATCCCTGAGTAACATAGGCTTCCGTAATTCCCGCGGGAATTCCGAAATTATTGCGAGTGAAACCGCGCAGGACAGCTAGTAAAAAATAAAGTCCGCCGCGTCCGCTGTCTGTTCGCGATAAACTCAAAACTACTGAACGGATTTTCATACGGTTTTCACCAAGGTTTAGGTGTAGGTGTAGGTCAAGGTTATGTGTGGAATAATAATAATAAACCATTTATTTCCAATCACAGTGACTTACACACTACAGCAATAACTAGATTTGAGGACACAAACAATATGAAACATGTAGCTAAGCCAAAGTGAGAGATCGGAATCCGTACTAGGGAACCCCGTGTTACAGGATTCCGGCCCCCATCTTCGGAATATAAAGAATATAACGATAATAAATTTTTGAAAGTGCCGGAAGAAGTACTTGCCTTAACTACTCAACCGATCATGATGAAATTTTGCATACACGTTGTCAGGGGTAGGTACAGAGAAGAACATAAAGTACTCTGGAATTCTCGCAGGATCTCCGGAATTAACGCTGGTAAAGCCGCGGGGAACAGCTAGTATGTACGAGTACATAATAACTAATAATGCACGACCAATAAAAAATAATCAGCTACTGCAAGTATGAATCGATAAATTATTCATTTGGCTAACGCAATAAGCCTAGATCCGTCTCGTTATTCTGAAGCGCCGTTGCGGAGAACTCACGCGAACGCCGAGTGAATTGAAGAGAAAACAAAACAAATGCAAATGCATTTATTAATTTGGAACGATAACGGAGATATATTAGCTTTTGCTGAGAGCATACCATAACTTTTTTATTACACTTCGACAAATCAGGTCGAAATTTTGATGGGCGAACAATCAATGCGAGGTTAAAATACCTAGTACAGTAGAAGCGGAAGTTGTGGGAGCTACCACCCCGTCGTTTCAAGACTACAGCCCTTTTAATTTTTGAGGGAAGTCATATTACAATATCGTTATAATCAACTATAAAACAAATAAATAAATAATATGTTGAGCATTAAGTTTCGGACAGACGAACAGACAACTAGTTTTACACACCCAGTATTACGGCACCACCTTGCTAGTTTAGAAGTTTTTTCAGATCAAGTCAGGAAGTACTGGACGCGACACGATAAACCGTGTATCGTGCGCTTTATCCATGTGGCGCTCGCCTTATCCGCTGTCACAGACGTCAAGATCGGTGACACTACGAGCGGTTAAAAATATCATCGAGTCGACAAGAAACCGTTGCATCTACCTCGCGTCCGCACCTAACTTGTACCATCATTTTTATTTCATCATTATACTTATTTATACAGTCCACTACACAGTTTATTCATTTCTTAGGCGTTAGGATCCTGCGCATCCTTAGTTGAGGACTAACGCCACCAACATTTGGTCCTTCGAGCCGGATTGGTACCTACGCGCCGCTCCTGAAGTCATCAGTTCGGAGTCACGAGAATTTGTGGGTACCACCAGCATACTTAAGAGGAGCGGACATCTTCGAGGAAAACGGCATCGCGACAGCAAGCTCATCATCGTCGTCAAATTGGCTGTCTTCGGTCATACTTCGTGGTGCATCAATGTAAAGTCTTCGCGCCAGCGGCTTTGCAGACATCAACGGAAACCGCAGTCAAACTTCATCGTATCATTCATCATCTTGCAGTCGTCTTGGAGCCGGGCAACATCACATCTACCTACATATCACGTCAACAATAAGAAGGAAAAAGCGATTCCAAAGGACACAACCAAGTGAGATCGTTCCATATTTCCATCATTTCATATCATAATCATTATTCATATTTCCTATTCATTCCATATATCTATCATTTACCTACTAATTCGCTTCATTTGTATTTGCGTTGCTGGACCGAGCGCATCGCTTTCGCAACTAACGGTTCATGCTTATCGCTTGCACATAAAAACATAGCTACTTAGGTGTACAAACTTTAATTTTTCTTAACAATAGGTATTAAATACAATCATAATATCACTTCGAAAATTCATTAATAATTTCATCACTTATTACAATCCTTTAGTTAGCATCACAAAATCATTATCAACTTATCATCAGTTCCTTTATTTGCAGGTGATATTCACTAAATTTACAATTTAATACTTGATATTCACAAAACGTACTTAACATTTCCAACCGACCTTTAATCGGTGGGTAGGAAATTTATTAATAAAAATTGTACTTGATTTCGCAGTGCCTGTAACAATTTAATAGCAAAAAATTTAGTGATCATTGCTTGGATAATTTTTAAAGCTCCTCTCATTTCTTAAAGACAATCAACCCTTTTCAATAACCTTGCCATTCTTTCACTTAGACCTTTCACAATAATCAATAAAGCAAAACAAAATGTCTGATGCTAAAATAGTCGAATTGACGAAGGCGCTTGACATTGTAAAAGGCAGGGTTACATGTTTCAGTAACTATTTCAATTCCATAGATACAAGCAAAACTCTTATTCATGCTCAATTCATCGAACTTCAACGTCATTTGAAAATAGTTGAAAATTCATACGATGAATACGATCAATTTCAGACCGAGTTGGACTTGCTGAGCGACAGCATAGAGGATGGTCTCGCTGACCGAGAGGCATTCGACGCGCAGTATTATCCGCTCGTCGGCAACGCTCGCGCATACATTGAGCAACATCAAGGGCAGTGGCAGCTGCTTGGTGAGGATGCCGAGTCGGGCTTCGGTAATGCTGTGCACGACAATACTACAGAGTCGTTTCAGGGTCATAGTTCCGTGATGCTTACTGATAACGACCTCCCTCTCTTCGACAGTCGCTCTCAGCACCGGCTTCAGATCAAAGATAATTTCACATCACTCATTCATAAAAACAAATTTCATCATCCCCGTACTTCTCTTCATGGAAGTGCGGCCATAATCATACGAAATCATAACGTCGATGCTAACAACTACCCGTACGCTTGGCAAGTATTATGCACTCGATACGATAAAAATCATTCTACCGGTATTAATCTCCAACATTGTGATCAAACTAATGTTTGCTTACCCACACAGGAGTCTTCAAAAAATACCCACATCTTGAATTCTTCAATGTTGCCCTCTAGCACACAGTCTGACTCTTCCTTGCCAGCAGACTTCTTTGTAGTGTTAGAGCAGCTTGCGACATCACCACATCATCATCAGCCGTTCGTTCGTCATCGTTTTTGCGAGATATGGGATGGCTTTCCCTGTCACGAGTGGCGCCATATTGCCACAAAACTTAAACACGCCGATCTCGTCCCTCGCAGACTCGATGCGAACGAGCTGAACATCATCACGTTAACCTCTCGTGTAATTCATCAAACATCTACCTTTTCAAAACCACATCGCATCGTTGCACATGCTAGGCCGGTGATGATAGCGAACCGCCGTAGAAGAGTATGTGTCATGTCTCTGTGGCTTTACTTTCTAAACAAGAAGTGCAGCTTATCGAGAGCTCGTCTCGGACCTCGCAGAGCGAGCTTACATTGCATCTTCACTTACTCATAGTTGTTGTAGCACACATCATGCTCTCGGACAGCGATACCGTCTTCGTAGGTACCTACTGTCCACTTCATTTAGCCTATTCATCTAAATTATAAAACAACATACATTCCAGGGTACATTCTTCATTCAGAGATCGTGGGAATCCGCATCTAGTCTACGCATGCGATACAAATGGATGACCTTATTCTTACATTTCTATCATCCTCTTTATCCACTTATGCCTCTTTACATTCCCACATTCCCTTTATCTTATGTCTTCCTAGGCCAGCTCTCTTCCTCATTGGGCGATCTTCACTGTTTGTGCTTCATCTACAGATCACAAAAATGCCATGCTTCTGCCTTGGACGGCCTGGTTTCAGGACGAGACGGCGTTACGAACTTGACCAACAAAATGGAATGAAGAGGATCCTCGTTCATCGCGTCTACACATCACCACACCTACCGACTGCTCATCTGTTGAAGATACTTCAACCGGGGGAGTATGGACGCGACACGATAAACCGTG
Organism: Zygaena filipendulae; assembly: GCA_907165275.2. Classification (NCBI taxonomy): domain Eukaryota; kingdom Metazoa; phylum Arthropoda; class Insecta; order Lepidoptera; family Zygaenidae; genus Zygaena; species Zygaena filipendulae. The sequence goes on along the minus strand of OU015678.1, from coordinate 3,996,492 downwards.
TATCGTGCGCTTTATCCATGTGGCGCTCGCCTTATCCGCTGTCACAGACGTCAAGATCGGTGACACTACGAGCGGTTAAAAATATCATCGAGTCGACAAGAAACCGTTGCATCTACCTCGCGTCCGCACCTAACTTGTACCATCATTTTTATTTCATCATTATACTTATTTATACAGTCCACTACACAGTTTATTCATTTCTTAGGCGTTAGGATCCTGCGCATCCTTAGTTGAGGACTAACGCCACCAACAAGTACCCTATTTTTTGCTCTAAGATTGAAATTACTCGTAACTGTAAAAGAAATCGCTGTTTTTTAACGGTTTCAATTACATGATCTTCGAGACCTATATTGAAACTATTTGTCTGAAATACATAGAAATTAAGTATTTTTCCTATAATTGAAAAATCGGTTCAGTAAATTTAGAGGTTACCTAGTTCTACAGAATACAAACAAAAATATTTTTTCCCCCCTAAATTATACTCGTAGGTAATGTTTACTGTTAGATACTCGTAGGTAAATACAAATTAGACGTATATGTACTTTTGTACGCACGTTATAAGTTACACATCCTTCTCATAAATAAATAAATGCTGCGCTCGTTTCCGGCTTCGTGCACGTCACTTCCGTTGCCTGCTAGAACTTAATTCTCAACGTGCTAATAGGAATATAGCTTAGCTTAATAAAACCGCGAGACAATCTCAAACGCATCTCCCAAACACGTTCGAACTGAGAACAACAGTGAAGTGAAGTGAAATTCACGGTTGCTTTAGGAATAATCCGCGCGGTGTCGATCGTCAGAATTCAACAGTAGCCGAACGGTGTACAGTCAGCTACAGAAATACGTGACCACTTTTAACAGTAGTAGAATCTTATCACAACAGCGGGGTTAGCCAAGTTGACATTCTACAATCGTTGACGCATAGAAAACATAAGTAACGTATCGTCATGTCACTTGGTCAGCCAATCAAAACTCTAGTTTTCAAGTGATCACGTGAAACTAGAGTTTTGATTGGCCGACCAAAGTTTTCTATTCTAGTTTTCTATGCGTTAACGATTGTAGATTAACAACTTGGCTAACTCCGCAGCAATAAAAATTACCGTACGCGGCTAAATAGAATAGAATGAATAGATAGAGGTTTATTTGGTACCAAAATTAAACACAAACTTAGATAATTTTAAAATAGACACGGTACCAAAATGGCCGCCACTCTGCATATTATGCCGTGGAACTATTCCCTTGACGCTTATTTTCAGTGGCGACCATAAATGACAAAAGCGTTTACACATTTTTGATGCTGTCTGTACAATGCGATTTGATAGCTCGATAAAATTATAATCTGAGAAAACCGCAAAGAGGCATCATTGGATAAAATTCCGCCGCGTTGTGAGGACAGGCCGCCGCTTCTCAAAGTGGGGGACACCACAAATAGAAGGGAACTCAGTTTAATATGAACACAGCTATAATGTAGGCTGATTTTCGTATATAAAGCAATGACATTATAACTACCTATACAAACATAGTCGACACGCAAACGAATATTCTATGAAAAAATAAATGTTGTCTATTGAATGTTTTTAGGACTGGCCATTAAGAAAAGTTGGCGATGGAGAAAAGGAAAAAGGACTCTTTGGTCAGTAGTTTTTAGCGGGAAGGGAAGATGGACGTTCTGTCATTTAAATATTTTCGTGTTGTTAAAAAATTGCTAAAATTGGTTTTTTTTAGGTTTTATAGTGTTGTAGGTATTGGACAATAATTTTCACACTGGCAGTTTTTTTTTACGATAAATGCTGTTTTGAGCTGAATTTCTTCGATGGCCTTTCAGAGCTTCGAGAAAGATTTTGCAAACTACAGCACCATGGGAATTGGGATGCAATTTCAAACCATAACACGATGCAATATAAGCGATAATCCATAAGAAGGAAAGAAAGAAAGAAACATCTAATCCCTACCAATATTATATTAAATGCGATAGTAACTCTATCTGTCTGTCTGTTACGCTTTCCCGCCTTAATCGGCTCAACCGATCATCATGAAATTTTGCATACACATTGTCAGGGGTACAGAGAAGGACATGGGTACTTTTGTCCCGGAAATCCCGCAGGAACTCCATTTAAAAAATGCGGGTGAAAGCGCGAGGAACAGCTAGTTCATAATATGTGGACATGCAATTTCAGCTAGTTTCAGTTCTGAAGGTATGCAACTGACGTTTTCGTTTATTGAGAAATGTTGAGAAAGATGCTATTCGCCACTAGATGGCGGTAGGTTGTCTCAATAATCCACATCACAACACACAGATCTACTTGATCCCACAGTAAGCTATTATTAGCTCGCGTCGTGGAAACCAAGCAACACGTGGTATATATTACAAAGAATTACGTATATATTATACTATACATAATAGTTTATACTATACACTTATACACCCAGACTGGAAAATGGAACCCTGCGTTCATCACACAAAGTTCACCCCCACCGGGAATCGAACCCGGAACCCCCTGATTAGCGGGTAGGCATGGTGACCTCTGCGCCAATCGGGTCGTCTAGTGTAGCTATGTAGCTTACTTATAATATTAATCTATAGCTATATTGAAGACCAGCGATTTTGCCCAATTATGTAACTTTTGTAGCTATCATAATATTTCAGTTGCAATCAGAAAAATTGCGATTTTGTGATTAATTAATTAATGATGTTCAGGCAGCTTCAACTTTTGAAGTACATAATAATTATGTTTATTTTGGTTGATTGCTAGATATTGTAGGTGTCAAACATTACATATTGTAATCGCAAAACCGCCATATGTTTGATTGCAACCGAAAAATGATACAAAAGTTACATAATAGCCCCGGGGTCACCATACCTCCCAGCTAAAAAAAGCAAGAGATTCCGGGTTGCCGGTGGGGGTGGACTTTGTGATGAACATAGGGTTCCACTTTCCAGGGCCCTTATTCACCATGACCAACAACATTCCTTGCCCATAACGCGCGTCCCAAAAACGCATTTCCAAACGTTCTAGATGCCAAGATATTAGAAATTATTATTCTTTATGCCATAAGAAACTTTGTAATTTTTTTGCAATAAAACTTCTTTGATTACGAGGGAAAGACAGTTTTTGCGGCGTCTTATCTTAGCGCGGCGTGTGATTGTCATAGTGAATAAGGGCCCTGTATGGGCGTGTTTATACATAGTATATTATCTAATATCTATACTATAATATATATACGTAATATGTACCTTATAATGTGTGCTAGGTATATACCACGTGTAGCTTGGTTTCTAAGAAACGAGCTTATAGTGTGGGATCAAGGAGATCTGTGTGTTGTGAAGTGGATTATAATAATGTAAGTATATATAATTAGAAGTAGAGTATATATCTTTAAAGAAAACTTTGAGGAGCGTTCGCGTCGCTTGCACGAGTCACCTCGCCAGTAACTGGGCGGTCGAGTGACCTTGTCGAGTGCCGTCGCTGATGCATCGTGCTTTACTTTCTGTTAAGATGCAGCCAACACCCCTGCTTTATAACTTGGAATAGGATAAGGATTGTCAGTAACATGTTTGGCTTTTCACGGACATGTCCTGCCAAATATTTTCTCGTCCGGCCTGTCCGGCTTTTGTTAGGCTTTTTGTCTGGCTGCTGCGCGAGTCAAAGGTCGAGCGCCTCGAGTGCTGTTCGCAAAATGTCGTCGGATAAGTAATTGGTTTATTTTTATTATGAATTATTTTCCGGCTTTTAACTTTAAAAGAGCTCTATGATTAGCTATTGAAAAGGTATGTCCGGCTGTTAGGGTGAAATGTCCGGCTAAATTAAGCGCCGTGTCCGGATTTTGTTTTTTTGGACTTGTCAACCCTACGGACAATAACAAGTTGAGTGTGTTCCCCCCCGCCACTCGCCGCGCGCCCACCTGCACGTGGGCACACGAGCAGTAACGAGCAGTATGGTTCACTATTGTTTTAGCTTTTGTTTTTTTTTATTATAAAGGCTGTCGTCGCCTTAAGAAGCAAAGGCATTTAACATCTTCAGCCCAGTCGTCGTGCGGGCGTGTCGCAAGGCGAAGACTTCACACAGGCAGCCGCACACGAGCAGAACTCTTTGTTGGCATTTAAGTGGGTAATAGATGCACAGCCAAAGGTCACAACCGAGGTCGCAGGTTCGACCCCTTGAAATTATAAAATGGAATATTCATACTTTAAAGTGATGTTATTAAGATAATGATTAATTATTATGATAATGAAAAACATTTAATTGGATCATCTTTTAAAAGTCGCGACTTCCATCAACAAATCTGAGATTCCAAGTTGAATATTAGCATTTGCAAGCACTAGTTATTTCCTCGTGTTTTACACGCGTCATTTTCGGAATTTCCACAGAAACATTTTTACATCAGGACGAACCCTGGCTCTATCTCCTATTTAAAGACTTAAATGACTCGTATCTATATCTGGCGCTCCTAGTTTATAGTTTATACTTTGTCTTTGACGCATCGCCGTGTTCTTGTAACTAAGACACGAGCCAGTATACCAGTCATTCCGGGAACAGACTGCATGTCGACCAAAGAGTATATAACCAATGTCAACCGTATGGTCAAAGGACTATACACACCATATAGCTGTTCCCACCTCGGTTTTGAATGTATTCTTTGTTCCACGAAGAAAATATCTTATATCAGGGATATGTAGTGTAGTTTCATAACAGTGATTTTTTTTTTTAGAATCGGTTGAACAGTAAAAGAGATTTCCACCTACATCCAAACGTACAAATATAAAAAAAAAACCCATTCTATAATACGTACGTAGATTTCTGACCGACAGACAAAAAGCACTTCGACTTTAGAGCTGGGTTAAGATAACGAATTTACTAAATGGAAAACTTGGTATAACCCTATTTTCATCCTTTTTTTCTTTCATCTTTGGTCCTTTAGTACGGGGGTACAAAAAATACCTCCTATACCCCTATCCTTCCTTAGTTTCTTTGGTCATTCAGTATGGGGGAACAAAAAAAAAACACGTGTGCTAACTTACTAACTTAAAAATAAACACCTATTTCAGTTTTCAGGATGTATTACAATATGTATGTAAGTAAAATAATCCACTCACCATGTTAACCATCAACCACCATTGAGGATTTCGTTATCGCTTATCACAATCGGGGCGCAGGTGAAAACTGAAAAAAAAAAAAAATTAACTCAATAATCTATCTGTACATTGAATATACTAATCTGTACATTAAATCCTTACTAATATCACAGATAATATAATACTATACTAGTACAGATGCCTCATCTCATACAAAGAAACGTGACCATCCTAAAAAAAATAATTCCGGGAAATATTTTTATTTACTGATCGCAGCAATAGATGGCAGTTTCGTATAGATGAAATTTAATCGTCAGAGGGCGCCATTTTCTGAAGGTACTAGGTTAGTCATATAAATGTATAGGTACGTGGCATCGGCGCGGCACAACAGTACCTACGCGACCTACTATTGAGTTTTATTCTACGAGTTTTGTGCCACAACGCGCGGCGTTATACGATGCATAGGTAGTAGGTAAGTATGCAGTAGGTGTATAGTATAGGAAGTGTAGAAATACCTTATTTTAAAATTATAACAATCGAAATTTGGAATACCTGATTAATATACCTAGTACTTACCTATTTTTTCAAAACAGTTTTGATAGAATATTTCTGTTCTTACCAGCTAAATCAATAGGTGCCTAAACTATGCCGCTAAATTTTAATGCGTGTTTCCGCCTTTTTTTGAGTTGCGACTTTTAGTCCAGTCAATTCTTATCTACTATTATAAATGCGAAAGTGAGTTTGTTTGTTATGCTTTCACGCCTTAACGGCTCAATCACTCATCACGAAATTTTGCACACACGTGGTCAGGGGTACCTACCGAGAAGGACATAGGGTACTTTTTGTTCCGGAATTCCTGCAGTAACTTCGAAATTGTCACGGGTAAAACAGCGGGGAACAGCTAGTAAAGCAATAACTTTGCCATTTCAGTTGAAAGGATAGGACCAACGCTTTTCCCGTTGGTCCTATCCTTTTAACTGAAGTGTGTATACTCACTCGAAAAAAAAATAAATATCTCAAAAAATCTTTTGCCAATAGCTCTTAAATTGTTCAAAATATTTAAAAATATTTCAAATAAAAATTATAGTAAATAAAACTTCCTGCAAAAGAACTCTCTTATTATTTTTGCATAGGTGCGTTAGTTTCTGCAAAAAACGCGCTAAAGTGCAATATATATGTCCAATATATCCTAAATGGTTGGAAATATCAAAAAATGTTTCAAATAAAAATTATAGAAAATAAAATTTCCTACAATAAAGCTATCTTAACATTTTTCCATAGGTGTGATAGTTTTCGCAAAAAATGCGCCAAAGTGTAAATTTTTATAAAAATGTCTAATATCTCTCTTAAACTGCTCGAAACATCGAAAAACGCACGCAAAAATATTCAGAAAGCATTGTTTGTAGGAAATTTCATTGTGAATAATTTTTATTTCAAAAATAAACCATTTAGGAGATATAGTCAAAAAAGTGCTTTTTTGAGCTTTCGCCATTTTTTTTCAAACTTTCCTTTGTTTTAGATACCTGACTTCTTAGGATAATACATATCGAATACTGACACGAATTTTTCCGTTGGTCCTATCCTTTCAACTCAAAATGACAAAGTTTTAGCTTTGTTGACTGGACTACTTCGGAGTTCTATTATTTTGTAATAATAGCAATTCTATTATTATATATCGTAAAATACGTTTGTTTTTAACGTTTTGATCTTTCTCATTCTCACCCTAAACAATATAATACTATTCCCTAATTTTTCATCAACACGAAAATTAATGACGGCACCACCATCTTCGATTCCCCTAAAAACTCCACTTGAGTACTCTGTGCACTAGTAGTACTATAGTATTACGTTATCTGTGTCGCTTCATATCTGTGACGCAATGAAAGTACAATTTGTACAATTTGTGAGCATATTGATAGATGGCGCCATTACTTTAGGTTACTTAACCACGTGTTGAAATAGTACTTATTATTGCCGCCAGAGAAACAAAATTGCTTTTATATTTGTTGGTTATTTAACAGATTACTTGATTTCTTTAAGCTTATGGAACATTTAAAATTATTTAAAGCATTGTTTACTTAGTAATTTCGCGTTATCTTCGTTTTACACGATCGTGAAATGCAAATCGATACCTCTAACGGCATCTATCGATAATCACTCAGAATTATTTTTCTTTTCTTAGAGATGAGACCCCATGCTAATATTATAAATGCGAAAGTAACTCTGCCTGTCGGTTTGTCTGTTAGGTACGCTATCACGCCTTAACGGCTCAACCGAACCGATCATCATGAAATTTTGGACACACGTTGTCAGAGGTACAGAGAAGGACATAGGGTACTTTTTATCCCGGAATTCCTGCGGGATCTTTGAAATTTTCGCGGGTGAAACCGCGGGTAACAGCTAGTATACATACTAATATTATAAACGCGAAAGTTTGTAATTTGTATGGATGTTTGTTACTCTTTCACGCAAAAACTACTGAATGGATTTAATATACATATTAGTTTATACGTCAGAATAACTCCGAAATAACCGCGTGTGAAGCTGCGGACAAACAAAAAAACTTACATTGGCATTTATAATATAATAGTAAGGTTCACTCGCGGTAATTTCGGAGTTCCCGCGGGAATTCCGGGTTAATGTAGCAAAATGGTGAAAGAATTTTTCAAATCGATCCAGTAGTTTTTTAGTTAAATCGTAACAAAAAAAAAAAAAATTTCTAATAGAATAGCATAGAAAAAAGTTTATTTGAATCTACCCTTTTATTTTATGTATGTGAAAGTTGGATGCAGTCCCTCGAAATGAAAATTGTATGGGATGCCTACGTTCTTTAGCCAACATAATTCAATTATTCTGAAAAATTGTCCAAAGAGTATTTAACCACTACTAAAATTGTCTTTGAATAGAGGCACCAACCAAGTACCAACTACAAAGAATTAAATGGTAAGTGACATTTCGACTTCTACCCTTAAAATAAAAATATTTTTTCAATTGAAAAATATACTTAATATTTTGATTAAATTTATCCTAAAGCAAGATTTTGTGAAATTTGTGCGTGTGCGGAAAAGAAAGAGGTTTTTTCGCAAACTTTCCATCAAATGAGAGTCGGTAAGCTCTGACTTTTCTTTATAAGATATATTGTTGATACGCAAAATTTGTATATTCTCTATATCTTTATTATTTAGCTATTGCTTGCATTATTATCCGCCGTAACGTAAATCTTATTGCGAACCCCATACAATGAAATCAAAATCCGCTAGCATAGCAGTACGCAAATCATGACCCAAAAAATTAAAAATTAATGTAGATAGGTATTTATAATGAAATCTCCTGTTTTGCTTTACAGATTTAAAATTTGGGAAAAATGTTTGGAAATGAGGACTTAGTACACCTTCCCATTGAAAAGTTGCGTGATGTGTCTTCTACGTCATGTATGTGGTGACCATTTTTTGAAAACGGATTAAATTAAAAAAGGCAGCCGTCTCAAAAAGACTGTAATTCCTTCTGTAGGATTAAAAGCACCATCATTAACAGAAGATCAACTCAGAGATTTTCCTCTTCACGTTGCAAGTTATAAAGGTACCAACACCAGACACACTGAAGACACCAGACACCTAAACAATAAGTGATGAGAGCTTGATCAAAATATTGTACGGGGTCTCAATATCACTATCATTAAACTATCATTATCCAAAATTGAAGAATATTGTCTTAGTAGTTTGGCAAAATATGGACTGATTAAATACATTTATGTGTGACGGCCCGGTTACTAGATACGAGTTACGGGGTTACATCGGCACTAACTACCAGCCACTATTGATTAAAAAAATAATCAAGAAAAACCTTGCCTGATTTTTATATAATAATTTATTATGTGCTACACTAGATTTGTAAGTGTGCAAAATGTATAAGCTCATTAAATTTTTAAGTTAATTTAAGCTCACTTAATTTTAAGTTTGCTTATAGAAGCTTACTTCATAAGATTTGAGACTTTGGTATACTTTCATAGTTTATAGCAATATAACACCCACTTGGAAACTGTGAATATTGAATTGTAAAAAATAAACTAAGATTTTCTATAAATTAAGCAGTTTTATTACATTTTATTACTAATAAAAATTAAGGAAACCATTGTAAGGAGGTTTGATCGAAATATCGATATGCACATCACTAGTATCGATACTCGATACTATTCTATCTATCCAATTTTCAGCCCTACAGTCCAATTATACGTAATTTCCGTATTTCATTTTAATGTTGGCAAAAATTTACTAATGGTGAGTTGGCAGCAGAACAAAAGCAATCCATACATTTTCTTATTTTTTTGAAATGTTCCTACTTCCGTCTCTTAAAACGTAGTGGTTATATTATAATACTCTTTGGTTGGATGGATGGATGTTTGTTACTCAAACACATCAGAACGGAATTGGATGGAATTTGACACAGATGTTTATTTATGTCTGGAAGGATATAGGTACTTTTAACCGCATTCCCGCGGGAACTCCGAAATGATAGTGGGTGAAACCGAGGGAGACCATACGTTATATTAAAGGCATTAAAGTAAAAAATTGGAAAAGTCGAAGTTTTAACATCAAGTAATGAAGAAAATAAAATTGATGAGTATATGAGTAACAATTAATTATTATCATCATTATTTACAATTTACCAAGTATAGTAATAACCAATCAGTTTTATTTACTCTTGGTAATAGTTGGCGTGTGAGAAAGTAGGTCAGTATTAATGGTTTATATTTTTACTGTAGTAATTTTTCTTTTAATGACTAGTCATAGACAATTTATATTATAAACACACTAGTGTCACTGCAGTGTTCCTGAGGGAATTCCGGGACAAAAGTACCCTATGTCCTTCTCTGTACCACATCATATAGTATGTATGCAAAATTGTATGCACTTTTTCGACACTTCCAACAATTGTCATTATATTTCAATCAGTTTACACAAAACCCTATCAAATTATATATACCTAAACCTCATGAATCACTCTCTCTATTGGTGAAAACGGCATGAAAATCTGTTCAGTAGTTATTGAGTTTATTGCAAACAGACAGACTCAATGGAGAATTTTGTTTTATAATATGAAATGATATCTTTTAAGTCAAAGTTACCTAACTAGGTACTTAAATTTGTAGCATTATTAGTATTTAGTTTAAAACACAAATAGGTACTTACAAAATATTAGATCTCCACAATCTTCCATAGCATTCCCTGTTTTTGTTGTTGTTTCGGTACTTATCATTAAAATACTATCTAATACTGGCCTATAGAATATTTTAAATCTATATTACATTATAAATTAACAAAAAAATTACTGGCCATTTGTGACAAAGAGAACTAGAAATTCACATTATTTCTTTGAAAATAACTGTGTATTTATTGATGTTATTTAAAATGAGCACATTTTTCGTTTATTAACAAAAATGTCAACATCCATTGCTGCCGTTAATCTGTAACAAAGGAAAATTTACAATTATTTTCTATTTATGACAAAGAATTAATTTATGGGAAAAATATTGATGATTTAAAAGATTTTCTAACATTTGACCAGTAGGTTAGGTAACCATCAATTAAGTTCATCATATCAGCAAATGGATATCCACCGCCAGACAAATGTCTCCACTGAGCCTTTTTTAATGTCATAGGGGGCAAACGGGCAAGTGGTACACCTGTTGGTAAGTAATTACTGCCGCCCATAGACATCTGCAGCACCAGAAGGCTTGCAGGTGCGATGCCGACCTGGAATGGGGATGGGAACTGGCTTTCAAGTGGCGCTGCCGGAACACACCATTAGGTGCTTGGCGACAGATTTGCAACTTGAGCCTTCGTTCAGTCAAGCCCCACTATTTATTTATGTGATGTATTCTTATAGAAACCTAAGGAAACTATTTAGTGAACCAATATATCTAATATATATAAATCACATGTCACATTGTTTGTCCACGATGGACTCCGAAACTACTGAACGGATTTTGAAAAAAATTTGTAACCATTCATAATATGGTCCAACTTAAAAGATAGGATAGTTTTTATCCCGGAGTTCCCGTGGGAATTTCACCACTAATGTGGGGAACAGCTAATCACCTTAAACTACTGGGGGTAGAGTACTTTTTTCCCGCAACCTCCGCGGGAACTCCGAAATTACCGCGGATGAAATCGCAGGGGACAGCTAGTACAAATATAAATACATATGTGATTAGCTTTTTGCTGCGGTTTCATTTACCTACTTTAAACCTATTTCATATTATTAGGTGTGGAAAACTAAAAACTATTTCTTAGTAGGTGCTACCTTGCCAGTTGGCAGTTGCCTACACAAAAAAAGGAAGCACTAGAAAATTTCAGGTTTTTAGATCTATTCCAGCCAACGATATTTAAGTACAATACTTTTAATATCATTGGATCTGGGAGTTAGGGCTGTATTTTGTCTGTCAGTCAGACATAGCATAGCATTAGAAGCATAAATAAAAAATAAAACTGACTTATTTGGTGCTACCTAGTTACTAGGTTTTATATTTTATTGAAGTGCTGCAAGTGTGTAACTAGGTAAACAAATAATATTAAATGTGCAAGTTTAGCGTGTTACGAGTTATTTCCTATGTAGGCTAATCAATTTCAACTAAAAAAATAATACAAGAATATCGTAATAATTATTAGTAGAAACTACTAAAATAATAGATAGGTACACACCTGGATAAAACCGTTTGCAACAATTTATAATTGACAACAACAATGTCCCGGACCTACATTAAAATTTTAGCAATACAATCCGATACAGTCAACTTTCTTTAACACTTCACTGGTATAAAAACAAAGTTTTCCAAAGAAAAACAAACTTCTAACAAAAGTAAACATTTTCTTCGTCAGGTATTAAAAGTCAAAGCAACTTGAACTGTCAAAAGTTTTGATTGATTTATTAACCGAAATGTTTAGAAACGTTTCCTGTTCCGTAACAACACAACGAAAAAAGCAAATCTTTTCATTTTGTTGGATTACATTCTCTTGTCAACTTTTTTTTTAATATCCAATGGTAAGTCAAAGGTTTACGGGTTGAAAGTTTTTAGAATGAGAATTTAATACCTACTAGCGCGGCGCGCGGCGTGAAGACTAAAGACCGCTATCCGCTTGTAGCGGCCTTCTAATACTGTTGTAGAGTACAACGTGGACGTTAGAATATTATGGTGAAATATTGTTGTACATAGACACGTCCACACGTTGCTAAGCACGCTACGCTCGATTCTAATGATATTTTACTCACAAAATAACACAACTACAATGCTATAATAATTAGGGGGCAATTACATGAACAAAAATTATCTCGCGTCTCATTTAGAGGTCGATCGCTTCAGTACCTTGAACATTGTTGTACAATTTAAATAAAGCATAATTAACATCATAAAAATATCAGATACAGTTGAGAGATAATCTAAAATGGAGCTATGTAATTATAAACAATTATAGAAAATTTTATTGACATTAATTGACGTTTAGTAGGCAAAATAACCGCTAAATAGTTTTATGATAGATGCTTCTTAGAAAGTCAGTTAGCGCCATCTATTATCGAGTAGCAAGGAATGTAGTTTACAAAATTGCATCAAAATAAACAATATCTTTGGTAAAAAAAAAGAAACTACATAATAGAAAAAAATTTTTAAACTTTTATGATTTTTATGACGTTAATGCTTTTAATTATGAATCATACGTTTTTTTTTCTAATTGAGCAAAGGAATAAGGATACTAAAGACTATTATTCTAAGCTAAAGATGACTTTAAACCATCTATGATGCTTGATTTTGTTAATAACGTGATTTAGAACAAAAAAATAAGAGTATAAGTTTAAATAGGTAAGCCCTTAGCATATGGTACCTTTTAGGGTTTTTGACTTAAGGTCCATTTTTACATTGAGCGTGCCAGACAAGTTCCGTGCCAAGAAAAAAATGTGGGAAATAACCAACATACACCGTTTATTTACAAAGTTGCGAATCTCCCCATTAGTTCCTAGAAAAAGAAAAAAAAGAAAACAATCTGTATAAGAGGAAATGTCGTGAATTTACGGATGAATGGGTCGCGTATAACAATAATTACCTACTGCACATTATCAGCCAATTAGTACCAATACTTATCCACTTAGTTGCTATATTATATACACGCTCTTCGCAGTAATACCCAAAGAGTAAATAAATAACTGGAGAGGACATAATATTGTAGGCGGGGCAGGCGCGCTACCATTGCAAAGGAGGTTAGAGCAAATGCTGTAACTTGCCCAAAACTTCTTTTGCTGCCATCCCAAGTATATTCCTAAAACTGTGAATTTTGAAAACAGTTAGTTAAAACCTCAGACGAAATAAAAAAAAATTATTTCGTCTGAGGTTAAAACCTTACAAAAAAGTAGTGCGTAATGAAAAGTTTTGTGTGCGAAAATCACCCAGCGACACTGGTTTTCATCTGTTTGCATACTAAACTAACCGCCGCACTCTGAGTCGACTTTAATGATTACTTAGTTAAGTATAGATTTTTAAAACAAAACTGCCGCAATCGGAGATGTTCAGTAAATTAATGTTAATTGGCATTTAATGAGATGTAACTTATTTAGTTAAATGCCAGTTAGCATTAATTTATTAAACTTGTCTGATTGCGGCAGTTTTGTTTTAAAATCTATACTTAACTAAGTAATCATTAAAGTCGACTCTGAGTGCGGCGGTAAGTTGATGTCCCTTTCTATAATATGTTATTTTCTGTTCTGTGTTAACCCTTTACGAGGCGCTCTTAGCTTTGCTGTGCCCCGCGGTTACACCGGAGTTTCGGAATTCCCGCGGGAACTCTAGTAGGCTAAGTTACTCATCAACTATTTGCAGCCAGTAAAATTCTCGTCAAAATCGGTCCAACCGTTTCGGAGATAAGCCGAAATAAACAGACAGATACGAAAATGTTAACATTTGGTTTTAGAGTTAAGTTTTGCAGATTTAACCCATTGTAAGAATTACATTTATTTACTTACTACAGTCTGATCGATTATAAAATTTTCTGTTTGTATGATTCTGTCTGTTGTAGGTATGCACATAAAACCGGTGTACGACTAGCCTAATGGTATTTGGTTGTAAATAAAATAGAAATAAAACTATATAAGAGATTGGTGAAAATTTATAAAATATATTTAAACTAAAAAAACATCCAAAATATTTTTTTTTTAATAACAAAGCATAATATACACACCGGCAGAATTAGCGGAACATAAAAAGGCAGAGTATAGAAATAATTACGTATATATATTAAAACAAATAATAATTAGACGTGAAGTAATAAATTAATATACATCTTTTAACACTTTAAAAGTTTGTAATTAAATTATTAAATTTTATTTAAAATAATAATAAAAAAACACTTTTTCTCTAATTTGTGAGCACACAAATAATGTTGAAAATTAAAGATTACTGTGATTTTAACACTAAATAAATGAATGATTAATAACGTGTGTTTCCCCTTCGTGATTTAACTTTTATTTGCAACATTGTCTGTGTTCTCACAAACTACAGATTTTTTTTATTTTTTTAAATTTTGATAATTTTTAATAAAATTTAACTAAAAACTTCTTAAAGTCGATGTTAAAAGATGTATATTAGTTTGTTACTTCATGCCTGATAATAATTTGTTTTAATATATATACGTAATTATTTCTATACTCTGCCTTTTTATGTTCCGCTAATTCTGCCGGTGTGTATATATACTTAATACTTAAAAACATTGCTTATCACTAATATTAGCTTATCTTTCAGTATATTATAGTCTGTTTTGTTTGTCGTCATTCCCTGAGAGGTCACAAAATTATAACTCGAAAATATTCAATAGAAAACAATTCAGGGAGGAAGGGTTCCGGGTTAAAATATCACCAAAGAATACAGAATTCTTACTAATATTATAAATGCGAAAGTGAGTTTGTTTGTTTGTTTGTTACGCTTTCACGGCTAAACCGATCATCACGAAATTTTGCATGCACGTTGACAGTACAGAGAAGGATATAGGGTGCTTTTTATCCCGGAATTCCCGCGGGAACTTCAAAATTAACGCGGGTGAATCTACATAAAATCTTGCGTACTACACGTTGTGAAGGGTGTGTAGAAACTTTGTACAGAAAAAAAATAGGATACTAGCTGTCCCGCGCGGTTTCACCCGCGATAATTTCGAAGCTCCCGCGGAATTGTTCCATAGAAACATTGCAACCCCTTTTCATCCCCTTAGGGGTTGAATTTTCAAAAATCCTTTCTGATAAGAAAGGATCAACCGATCCTCATGAAATATTTCCTACACGTTGTCAGGGGTACAGATAAGGACATGGCCAGGGTGCTTATTTTCGCGGAGTTCTCGTGAAAACTGCGAGAGAATCCGCGGAGATTGGCTAGTGGTATATAGAATGACACATTTTCTTTATTTATTGATCCAATTCCATACTTTCTCCGTCGTCTTTGGGTTCACTTTTCTCAACGTCGATTTCACTCAACTCGCACGTCCTCGATACGTTTTGTAGCGGCCCGGCTTCACCTAAATCCGCCGCTTCACTCGAAGCCCCACTCACACCGGCACTAGTGCTGAGTCTCAACCTTTCACTTTTCACTCTTGACAGTTCACTTTCTGCACACCCTTCACTTTCTGTCACTTCGCTGCTGTCGGCGTTGGACGGCTGGTCGGGTTCCGTGTTCATTTTTCTCTTCTTTTTGTAATGTTCAATTCTTTCCTCCAAGCTTGCTGTAATAAAAAAAAAAATATATATAAAAGACTAGCTGTTCCCCGCGGTTTCGCCCGCGTTGGTTTCGGAGATTCCGCGGGTATTCCGAGATAAAAGAGCTTACTACTTTATTTTTTGTAGGTTTACCCTTGACAACGTGTAGGTAGTGCGCACATTTTAATGTAGTTTCTTCCGCGTTAATTTCGGAGTTCCCGCGGGAATTCCGGGACAAAAACTACTCCTTCACTACCCTTCCTTCACTACGTACCCCTGACGATGTGTATGAAAAATTTCATGATAATCGGTTGAGCCATTAAGGCCTGAAAGTGTAACAAACAAACAAACAAACACTCAATATCGAGTTTCGCATTTATAATGTTTGCCATACGACTAATTTTGAAGGGCTTTTTAACCTATTGTTCGATATTATAATATTAGATATTTTTTTGTCTATGACATGAATTACTATTATTTGATTTCATAATTTTATGATCAGTAAAATTAAAAAAATAAATGCCTAATTTAAAAGTTGTAACGATAAACCATAAAGTAGGAGTTTTTTGGCGGGAATCAAAGATGGCGGTTCGGTCATTTATTTTCATGTTGATAAAAAATGGTTAAAATGAATTTTGTTGTGTTATAGCAAGGTGCTGTATTGGACAATAATTTTCACAATGACGGTTTTTTATGTGCTCAAAAAGATATTATATGACTTTTCGAGCCGATTTCTTCGGTTTCCTCCAAGAGCTCCGAGAAAGTGCTTGCAAGGTATAGTACCGTGGCTTGCAATTGCAAACCGTACAACGAAGCATTTCATTAGAAAATACATTGATCGAATTAATTTTACTTAAAACTGCGAAAGTCCATGAAAATGAAGAAAGAAGAAAGAACTATTTTTTTTTAGTCCGTCTTGTAGATTAATAAAAAATATTGGACACATGTTTTTTCTTTTTTTACGTAATCAAAAAATAACAGAGATACATTGAGTTGAAATTTCGCGTGACGTCACTAACTAGTGCAGTTTGTATGGCGGCTTGTAGCGGTAAGTGACGTCACGAGCCCCCACCCTAAACTTTAATGCGCTTTATCTCTGTGTATTTTCATTTATTTGAAAAATAAAAAAATACGTGTTTAATGATTTTTAGTTTTCTATTTTTAGTTGTCTCCATCATACTCACAGCACATCTCTCGCGCCATCAGCGGCTTGTAGACCTTGGGCCGCACGCCCTGCAGCAGCACGTCGGCGTGCGCCGCCACAGCGCCGCTGTCCCCGGCGGCGACCGCCTCCCGGTCGTTCAGCACCAGGGTCGCGTAATCCCCCTCCAGGTGCTCGAGGACGTCCTTTATCATCGCCGTCCTGTTCCGAGCGGGGGGGGTTTGTGACAGAAGTGGGTTTTTTGTTTTCGGCGGAAATTAAAGATGGCGGATGAGTTGTTTTGGCGGGAATCGAAGATGCCAAGAGGTCGGCAGCTGCGCCACGAGCGCGCAAACGACTATACAGGGTGTTCTCACTTGACAGCATTTGCGACCGGAATATACAGGATAATATCACTCCACGGCGTGGGCGACCTTACTATACAGGGTGTTCTCACTTGACGGCGTTTGCGACCGGACAATACAGGGTGATATCACTCCACGGCATGGGCGACCTTACTATACAGGGTGTTCTCACTTGCGGCGTTTGCGACTGGACTATACAGGGTGATATCACTCCACGGCGTGGGCGACCTTACTATACAGGGCTGTTCTCACTTGACGGCGTTTGCGACTGGACTATACAGGTTGGTTTCACCTTACGGCGTGGGCGACCTTATTATACAGGGTGTTCTCACTTGACGGCGTGCGCGGTCCAGGTGGCCTGCAGCTGCGCCACGAGCGCGCGGCACTCGGCGCGGTCGTACACCCAGCGCGTGGCGGCGCCCAGGTGGTAGCTGCAGCTGAACAGCGAGAGCGGCACGTGCCACGCCATGCTGTACTGCGGCTTCCTGCACACCCCGTATATTAAAAAGTTACTAACATCGTCAGCGATCGATATTCAAAATTCCACGTTGTATACCTAGATCGTATTTTTGCAAAATATATGCGGGAATTCAGGGATAAAAGTACCCTTTCTCTTTCTCTGTAGCTCTGGGCCCTGACAAACTCCATTTATATGTAGTACTAGCTGCTTCCCGCTGTTTCACCCGCGTTGATTTCGGAGTTCCCGCAGGAATTCCGGGACAAAAAGTACTCTATGATCTTTTTTGTACTCCTAACAACGGGTTGGCGAAATTTCACGATGATCGGTGGAACCGTTGGGCGTGAAAGCCTAACAAACAAACAATCACTTTGGCATTTATGTTTTTTTTTTTTCAAGTTGTAATCGTAGGTAATGGACTCTCTTTTGGCGTCACAAAACTAAATAGATATGAGGCAAATTATTATAATTTTTTTTTCAATTTCCTGTTTGCAAAAAAAAAACACATTTACCAATCACTACCTGACAACTGAGGGGAGGGGGGTCTTGGTATATACAGGAGGAGTCAAAAATAAAAAATAATGGGTCACGTAGTATGGGTGGGCGGTTGGTACGCACCTGGGCAGCGTTTCGACGTCGAGCAGCTCGCTCACGACGCTCGGCTGCTCCCGGCCCTGGCCCACCAGCAGCAGCACGCCCATGATGCACCGGATCTGGTGCCAGAGGAACGCGTTGCCCTCTATGGTGAGGCAGTACATCGACGTCGCTGGGAGATCATTGAAAAAATAAAAATATAGATATAGATAATAAATATAGATATTATAAATAATAAAAATGAATCGCCAAATGTGTTGGTAAGCGCATAACTTACGTGACTGCACCAAAATTGGAAAATTGTTTTTTTTTTGTGTTCGTTATTGTCAGGACAAGGTTTATATGAAAGAAGTTTGGAGTTTCTGCGGGAATCCCGAAACTCACGCGGGTGAAACTGCGGGGCACAGCTAGTCTATCTATACAGCTATTCCCCTTTAGGGGGATGAAAAATAGATAGTAGCCGATCTACGAAATTCCAAGCGCTACGCCCGCGCCTACCGGTTCGAATTTTTTGCTGCGGGCGTAGCGCTTGGAATTTCGTAGATAGGTCACATCCAAACCAATGTTGAATAACTTTTAAGGGTGCGCTCTACCATATGACGCAGCTCCCTTCCGATAGAGGCCGCGGACGGCGCCATAAAAGAGTTTTCTCAATTTACAGAGAATCACAAGGTTAAAAAATAGATTTTGATGATGGGTGCGAGAGGATGAGTGTTTAATACATCTTTGATTTAAAATTTTTATATGGCTTTACGCGCATTATTATCCTTTAACTACACGAAAATATCGAATAACCGGCCGAAACGTAGTCACACACACATGCAAATCGATTAATACTAGACGAATAAGATTCGTAATTTGGCCATTTCAACAAGAGTCTCGGTGGCGCTGTGGTGTAATGCGTCTCTTTTTGTAAACTATGAATCGTGAAAATCTTGTGTTCAAACCTTAGATTTATATTCCACTTTTTGTAACTATTTTGTCAAACTTATTTATACACACTTATTTATAAACGATTTATTTTTCGTTCTTTCTAGGATTTTAAACTGTAATGAAAAAAAATTCTAGGGTATAGAACAACAATATTTAAGACTAGCTGTACCCCGCGGTTTCACCCGCGCGAAAGGTTTTTATACAACAACTTTTTTTCCGACATCCGATTTCAATGAAACAAAGCCTATATATACATATGTAGCTCCAGGCTAAGCTTAATCTATCTGTGAAAACGACTTAAAATTATTTTAAACTTTTTTTTTAGTTGGTTACTCTTCTTTTATTTTGGTAAAAATATTTAACACTAGCTGGGCCCCGCGGTTTCACCCGCGGTAATTTTGGAGTTCCCGCGGGAATTCCGTGCATGCAAAATTTCATCCAACTCAGTTCAGCCGTTTTTGCGTGATTGAGTAACAAAGATCCACACTTTCACATCTATATAATAAAAATGAATCGTCAAATGTGTTGGTAAGCGCATAACTTACAAACGACTGCACCAAATTGGAAAATTGATTTTTTTTTGAGTTCGTTATTGTCAGGACAAGGTTTATATAAAAGAATTTTGGAGTTCCTGCGGGAATTCCGAAATTCACGCGGGTGAATCTCCAAAACGGTTGGACCGATATTGACGGGATTCACTGCTAATTAGCTGTTGTTATAAGGAGTAAATTAGACTGCATTGGAGTTCCTGCGGGAATCCCGAAACTCACGCGGGTGAAACCGCGGGGCACAGCTAGTTTATAATATTAGTAGGATAACCTCACTATAAATGTGAAAGTAAGTTTGTTTGTTTGTTACGCTTTCACGCCTCAACAGCTCTGCGGATCATCATGAAACTTTGCACACACGTTGTCAGAGATACAGAGAAGGACAAAGGGGTACTTTTATCCCGAAATTCCCACGGGAACTTCTATCTTATTACTGGTGAAACCGCGGGGAACAGCTATAAAAATATACAGGTATTGGAAAAAAAACCAGGTCCCGTCTAATCAAAACTTCAAGTCCAGTCAAAATTTCAAGTCAATCCATCGCGATAGATCGTTTTCGAGTTTTGCGACTACTAACATGGGATACTTTGTCAAGTTGTTATCTATATCACTCAGGGATACTGTAGTTTCCTATGAGTAAAATATTTTTTTTAAACTGGTTCTTTACTACTTCATAATATTATTAGCTATACAATATAGAAATTATAGCGCGGGTTTTTCGGAGTTCCTGCGGGAGTTCCTGGATTAAAACTACCCTGTGTTCTTCTCTGTGCCCCTAATAACGTGTATGCAAAGTTTGTTAATAATCGGTTAGGTAATCAAGCCTTGAAAGCGTACCAAACAAACAAACAAACTCACATTTCTAATAATAGGTTTGTCTAGAAGTGTGAATCTAGACACGCCGGTAGCGTGTCAAGCCGAAGTTCTCAAACTGACAGAACTGGCGAGCCGCACCGTGTGTAATATTACACGAACCATTTGGAGCCACTTTTCACCCCCCCATAATTCAAAAACTATTTAACATAAATATGTCAAATTTGGCTCATGTATTAAGACTCGCGAGATAAACATGTGCTCCAAATTTCATAAGCACACCTCATACGGGCTTTTAGATATTAACGTCCAAAAATCGTGATTTTTATCACTGACTGACCTATAGACCAAAATTATAACCGACTTCTAGATGACCTAGGAACTTGATATTTGGCATCAAGGTAGACTTTTAGGCGTAAACAAAGGGAAAAATCTGAAAACTGGAAAAACTTAAAAAAAAATGATAATTATCAATATCTTCAGTTTTTAGATATATCCTTATCAAGAAGGTAATATAACAAAGTCGAATATTGAAGTATATAACTGGCTAATCAAAATTTTGAAGTATTCTTAATGATGTATTTTACGTCACTCCATTAAACTGAGTCAAACATTGACAATTAATACTTTCGTTATCAGCACGAATTTTTCTATGGTTTTTACGTATAAAACTAGCTATTCTCAAGTTAAAAGTAAATCAGCGTTTGTTTTACGTGCGACGTAAATAATTTATGAATATCTGTGAATATTTTCATCAGTTCACGCAAATATCCATTACATATTATTCACATTTGACAAAGAAAGTTCTGTATGTAAAAATGATGAATAAATAATTCTTTTTCAAGAATAAAACTGCTTCTGGATAGAGACGGTTATTTGGCTCTTTCGTCCGCCTACGAGTGCGACGTATAATCCTCGAACAGAAACTGTACAGGTACCTACTGTCTAGATGATTTTGAAAGCAATATAGAGATATACATGTAGGCGAGTTTCATGAGCGACATAGGGTCGGGTAGGGTAGGGGTTTTTATCCCGGAATTACTAAGGAAACTCCAAAATTAGCGCGGGTGAAACAGCGGGCAACAGCTAGTGTGCAATAAAATTGTGTATTGTGCAATAAATTTTTGACCTCTTCAAAAATTTCAGGCTGCGACAGTACAGAAGAATCTCGTTACATTAACGGCATAATCCAGCAATTCTTCTCACTTGGAATGGCAACATGGATTTAAAAGGCAGCTGTATAATTGCAGTCATGTACACTTTGCAAGATTTAGCCGATATAGGCAAAGTTATGGAAGATGCTTCAATAGCTGCGATTCTACTTTGACTTCTAGGAGGCTTAAGTCCTCAATATGCTCCTTTATGCGCATGGTGACGTAATGTATCGTGCTACTGGAGTTTGTTGTGCAGCTTTTTCTTTTCAGCCATAGCGCTAGGAAGCTGTGAAGGGTGGATATTTTATGGGTGCTGGCTGCTGTCATAATAACTGTAATTTTATTGACGTCAATAAGATACACATTATTGGCCAAATTTGATTAAACGATTTGACTATGACTTTGATTTTGACTTGTCGCAAAAGAATTGATGAAGTGAAGTCCGATCTCTTTTATCATTTTAGAAATAAAAAATAGTGTCATTTGGTTGTCTTGTAGATGATACGAAGTTCACCGGGTCTTCTAGTGTATTCTTTTAGTGTCGTCTTCGTCTTGATCGTCTTAAATATTAATTATTTACTACGTAGGTACCTACATTGTACAATGAGTCATACAATCGAATTACTGGTGGGTGACACTTTTACGTTACACCAAATCATTTACGTTGGACTTTCCAGAGTTAAAACCTTAGATGGAGTACATCTTATCAATTTAGATCCAAGTCAAATCAAGGCACAAGAGAGCTCTATTGTAGAGTACAACCGCCTGCGCACGTTATACCGCCCTGACTTGGCCAAATTAACTATAAACAGAAAACGCGTAAAAAAAAAAACCGGATACTGAATGGGCAATTCACTCAAACATTTTAAACGTCCAAGAGAATACAGAAAACACAAAAAGATAGTTATACCACGGAAACGTAGGAAAATAAACTAAATTGACAAAAACCATTTTATTATGAATAATAAGTACCTACTAATAATTTCTGTAAAAAGTTTTTCTTTTCCGATTCATTTATCCATTTCTGTTAATATACAATAATATTGTGACCTATATATCTAGACACGCAGTAGGTCAAGCCAAGTTCAGGCTAACAGAACTGGCGAGCAGCACCATGTGTAACTTTTGACCCCGTCATAACTCAAAAACTATTTCACATAAACATGTCAATTTGAATCACGTATTCTCAAATAGAAGCTCTGATTCTTCACTCGTTAGTACGTCACGCGATAGGAGCGATGCAGGATCAGGGAAAAAAAAATATAATCGTTTATACAGGTGGTGTCTGTCGACAAGAGTTGTAGTGTCATGTCTCCAAAATATTTTACTGCATGCGGTGTTTTCTTTAAATGTAAGCAAAATACGTTTTAATTATAAATGTAACTATTTTTATTCGTGTTTGTTTTATTTATTATTTGATCTATTGAATCTAGATACGCTGTAGCATGTTAAGCCGAGTTCAAGCTGACAACTGGCGAGCAGCACTGTGTGTAATATTACACGAACCCTTACTTATTCTGCCTGTAATGTAAGAATCATCAATCAAAATTGATGACAGCCGGTCTTTGGATTTTA
This sequence comes from Zygaena filipendulae, assembly GCA_907165275.2. Taxonomy (NCBI): domain Eukaryota; kingdom Metazoa; phylum Arthropoda; class Insecta; order Lepidoptera; family Zygaenidae; genus Zygaena; species Zygaena filipendulae. Next base: position 3,973,113 of record OU015678.1, on the reverse strand, counting down.
TGGTCTTTAAATATTTATGTATATGTTTATGTGTTATGGTCTTTACATAGTTGGTATTCCACTCGTTTTATATTTATAAAACGAGTGGAATACCAACCTTGATTTGTTTTAAATCCAAACATATTAGTTTCAGTAGATACTTACTACCCCGTAAACAGATTGAAATACAACAGATTAACAGAGACCATTTGGTATTAATTTTATTATGAACAAGTACCTAATACCTACTAGTAATTTCTGTACAAAAAGTAGTGATATCCCATCAAAAACATAAATGTGAAAGTGGAAGCCAAAGTTCAGTATTAAGCTTAAGCTTAGTCGTCGACTTCGCCGACAAAAGAATTGATATCTAAATAGGTGCCAAGTTCTGTAGATAATCCTGAAATATATTCAAAGGAGCATAGAACTCGGCTATTTTTCACATCTAGACACGCCGGTAGCGTGTCAAGCCGAAGTTCTCAAACTGACAGAACTGGCGAGCCGCACCGTGTGTAATATTACACGAACCATTTGGAGCCACTTTTCACCCCCCCATAATTCAAAAACTATTTAACATAAATATGTCAAATTTGGCTCATGTATTAAGACTCGCGAGATAAACATGTGCTCCAAATTTCATAAGCACACCTCATACGGGCTTTTAGATATTAACGTCCAAAAATCGTGATTTTTATCACTGACTGACCTATAGACCAAAATTATAACCGACTTCTAGATGACCTAGGAACTTGATATTTGGCATCAAGGTAGACTTTTAGGCGTAAACAAAGGGAAAAATCTGAAAACTGGAAAAACTTAAAAAAAAATGATAATTATCAATATCTTCAGTTTTTAGATATATCCTTATCAAGAAGGTAATATAACAAAGTCGAATATTGAAGTATATAACTGGCTAATCAAAATTTTGAAGTATTCTTAATGATGTATTTTACGTCACTCCATTAAACTGAGTCAAACATTGACAATTAATACTTTCGTTATCAGCACGAATTTTTCTATGGTTTTTACGTATAAAACTAGCTATTCTCAAGTTAAAAGTAAATCAGCGTTTGTTTTACGTGCGACGTAAATAATTTATGAATATCTGTGAATATTTTCATCAGTTCACGCAAATATCCATTACATATTATTCACATTTGACAAAGAAAGTTCTGTATGTAAAAATGATGAATAAATAATTCTTTTTCAAGAATAAAACTGCTTCTGGATAGAGACGGTTATTTGGCTCTTTCGTCCGCCTACGAGTGCGACGTATAATCCTCGAACAGAAACTGTACAGGTACCTACTGTCTAGATGATTTTGAAAGCAATATAGAGATATACATGTAGGCGAGTTTCATGAGCGACATAGGGTCGGGTAGGGTAGGGGTTTTTATCCCGGAATTACTAAGGAAACTCCAAAATTAGCGCGGGTGAAACAGCGGGCAACAGCTAGTGTGCAATAAAATTGTGTATTGTGCAATAAATTTTTGACCTCTTCAAAAATTTCAGGCTGCGACAGTACAGAAGAATCTCGTTACATTAACGGCATAATCCAGCAATTCTTCTCACTTGGAATGGCAACATGGATTTAAAAGGCAGCTGTATAATTGCAGTCATGTACACTTTGCAAGATTTAGCCGATATAGGCAAAGTTATGGAAGATGCTTCAATAGCTGCGATTCTACTTTGACTTCTAGGAGGCTTAAGTCCTCAATATGCTCCTTTATGCGCATGGTGACGTAATGTATCGTGCTACTGGAGTTTGTTGTGCAGCTTTTTCTTTTCAGCCATAGCGCTAGGAAGCTGTGAAGGGTGGATATTTTATGGGTGCTGGCTGCTGTCATAATAACTGTAATTTTATTGACGTCAATAAGATACACATTATTGGCCAAATTTGATTAAACGATTTGACTATGACTTTGATTTTGACTTGTCGCAAAAGAATTGATGAAGTGAAGTCCGATCTCTTTTATCATTTTAGAAATAAAAAATAGTGTCATTTGGTTGTCTTGTAGATGATACGAAGTTCACCGGGTCTTCTAGTGTATTCTTTTAGTGTCGTCTTCGTCTTGATCGTCTTAAATATTAATTATTTACTACGTAGGTACCTACATTGTACAATGAGTCATACAATCGAATTACTGGTGGGTGACACTTTTACGTTACACCAAATCATTTACGTTGGACTTTCCAGAGTTAAAACCTTAGATGGAGTACATCTTATCAATTTAGATCCAAGTCAAATCAAGGCACAAGAGAGCTCTATTGTAGAGTACAACCGCCTGCGCACGTTATACCGCCCTGACTTGGCCAAATTAACTATAAACAGAAAACGCGTAAAAAAAAAAACCGGATACTGAATGGGCAATTCACTCAAACATTTTAAACGTCCAAGAGAATACAGAAAACACAAAAAGATAGTTATACCACGGAAACGTAGGAAAATAAACTAAATTGACAAAAACCATTTTATTATGAATAATAAGTACCTACTAATAATTTCTGTAAAAAGTTTTTCTTTTCCGATTCATTTATCCATTTCTGTTAATATACAATAATATTGTGACCTATATATCTAGACACGCAGTAGGTCAAGCCAAGTTCAGGCTAACAGAACTGGCGAGCAGCACCATGTGTAACTTTTGACCCCGTCATAACTCAAAAACTATTTCACATAAACATGTCAATTTGAATCACGTATTCTCAAATAGAAGCTCTGATTCTTCACTCGTTAGTACGTCACGCGATAGGAGCGATGCAGGATCAGGGAAAAAAAAATATAATCGTTTATACAGGTGGTGTCTGTCGACAAGAGTTGTAGTGTCATGTCTCCAAAATATTTTACTGCATGCGGTGTTTTCTTTAAATGTAAGCAAAATACGTTTTAATTATAAATGTAACTATTTTTATTCGTGTTTGTTTTATTTATTATTTGATCTATTGAATCTAGATACGCTGTAGCATGTTAAGCCGAGTTCAAGCTGACAACTGGCGAGCAGCACTGTGTGTAATATTACACGAACCCTTACTTATTCTGCCTGTAATGTAAGAATCATCAATCAAAATTGATGACAGCCGGTCTTTGGATTTTATGGTCTTTAAATATTTATGTATATGTTTATGTGTTATGGTCTTTACATAGTTGGTATTCCACTCGTTTTATATTTATAAAACGAGTGGAATACCAACCTTGATTTGTTTTAAATCCAAACATATTAGTTTCAGTAGATACTTACTACCCCGTAAACAGATTGAAATACAACAGATTAACAGAGACCATTTGGTATTAATTTTATTATGAACAAGTACCTAATACCTACTAGTAATTTCTGTACAAAAAGTAGTGATATCCCATCAAAAACATAAATGTGAAAGTGGAAGCCAAAGTTCAGTATTAAGCTTAAGCTTAGTCGTCGACTTCGCCGACAAAAGAATTGATATCTAAATAGGTGCCAAGTTCTGTAGATAATCCTGAAATATATTCAAAGGAGCATAGAACTCGGCTATTTTTCACATTAAAGTTATCTTTAGCTAGTCAAATTATGTATCTTTTTTTATATTATTATGAGCAAATTACTGTTTTTATACTGTAAGGTCAATAGATCTCACCCCTTCAATATTTAGTTTGCTGGTAAAAACAAGCCAATATCAAAAATATTTATACTATAGTTTTTAACCAAATATAAGATAACTGGTGTGTGAAAACTAGCCAAGTTCTATGCTCCTTTGAATATATTTCAGGATTATCTACAGAACTTGGCACCTATTTAGATATCAATTCTTTTGTCGGCGAAGTCGACGACTAAGCTTAAGCTTAATACTGAACTTTGGCTTCCACTTTCACATTTATGTTTTTGATGGGATTAAAGTTATCTTTAGCTAGTCAAATTATGTATCTTTTTTTATATTATTATGAGCAAATTACTGTTTTTATACTGTAAGGTCAATAGATCTCACCCCTTCAATATTTAGTTTGCTGGTAAAAACAAGCCAATATCAAAAATATTTATACTATAGTTTTTAACCAAATATAAGATAACTGGTGTGTGAAAACTAGCCAAGTTCTATGCTCCTTTGAATATATTTCAGGATTATCTACAGAACTTGGCACCTATTTAGATATCAATTCTTTTGTCGGCGAAGTCGACGACTAAGCTTAAGCTTAATACTGAACTTTGGCTTCCACTTTCACATTTATGTTTTTGATGGGATAATAATCTACAGAAAAAACAGTATAGATTTCAAATCGTAAACATTGCAATAAAAAATGACAGATAACAAAAAAAGAACATCATAGTATAACAGTGGGGGCTGAGATTTGAACAGGGGCCTTACAAAACTACTACGTCTTCGCTACCCGTTGTTCTAGCCACTAAACCATTATCGCATAGATCCTCCTGTCGAAAAACTTCTATACATTCAGCCGTCGTGCGTCATTCTATTTCATATTGATCTTCTTTTATTTAGTTCGTCAGTGCGTTGGGAAGTTGACAATAATTATTATTATTATAAAAAGGGAAGATTTGATTTTTTGTTTGTTTGTTTTGTAGTTTGTTTGTTACGATTTAACTCAAAAACTACTGAATCGATTTAAAAATTCTTTCACCATTAGAATGCTACGTTATTCCTGAGTAACATAGGCTATATTTTTACCCGGAATTCCCACGGGAACTCTGAAATCTATATAAATAAAAATGAATCGCTCAATGTATTGCTAAGCGCGTAACTTCCAAACGACTGCACCAAACTGGGAAATTATTTCCTTTGTGTTCGTTATTGTCAGGACCAGGTTGGAGTTCCTGCGGAAGTTCCGGAACTCACGCGTGTGAATCTCCGAAAGGGTTGAACCGATTTGGACGGGACTTTCACTGCTAATTAACTAATGTTATAAGGTTTACATTGGACTACTTTGGAGTTCCTGCGGGAGTTCCGAAATTAACGCGGGTGAATCTCCGAAATGGTTGGACCAATTTTGACGAGACTCTCACTGCTAATTAGCTAATGTTATTAGGAGTAAATTAGGCTACTTCGGAGTTCCTGCGGGAATTCCGAAATTAACGCGGGTGAATCTCCGAAATGGTTAGATCAATTTTGACGGGACTTTCACAGCTAATTAGGTGATGTTATAAGGCGTAAATTAGATTACTTTGGAGTTCATGCGGGAATTCCGTAACTCACGCGGGTGAAACCACGCGGTATAGCTAGTAATCTATTTAGGTATTATCTATCCTTACTGATATTGATGACAACTTATGTGCCATCTCTCATTTGTACTGTATATTTATTATCATGTATCGGCACTGTAGGTCTGTAACATAGTAATACGAAATATTGTAAAAATTAAGATGTATATATGACTGTTTGTTGCCAAAACATAAATAAATATTATAAACGCGAAAGTGAGTTTGTTTGTTTGTTTGTTACGCTTTCACACCTCAACGACTCAACGGATCATCATGAAATATTGTATACACGTTGTCTGGGGTACAGAGGACATAGGGTACTTTTTATCTCGGAATTCCCGCGGAAACTCCGAAATTAACGCGGGTCAAACTGTATGAAATTTTGTATACTACACGTGAAAAGTAGTTACTTAGGTATAGAAACAAATATATGGTAGGTAGTAGATATTTTTATCTCGGAATACCTGCGGGATCTCCGAAATTACCAAGGGTGAAACCGCGATGAACAGCTAGCTATAATATATGAATAGGTATATATATAAAAAATTAATCCCTATTTCACTTGGTTACGGGCACAGCATCACGCGTGAACGGCTCGATCAATTTCGCTAATTCTTTTTTTATTATGTTTGTTATTGTAAGAAGAAGAATAAAAGAAGTTTAGAGTTCCTGCGGGAATTCCGAAACTCACGCGAGTGCGAGCGAATCTCAGTCTCAGTTTGTAATAAATTATACTTAATGTACTAGTTGTGCCTCGCGGTTTCACCCGCGTTAATTTCAGAGTTCCCGCGGGAATTCCGGGATATAAAGTACCCTATGTGTTAATCTGATGTATAAGCTATATTATTGTAAAGTTTAATTTAAATCCATCCAGTAGTTTTTGCGTGAAAGATTAACAAACATCCATCCATCCATCTATACATACTTACAAACTTTCGCGTTGATAATATTAGTAGGATTTTACTAGCAGTTGATCCTGCTGCGGGTTTGCCTGCATCAATTTTATTTATTGTATTTCTTTGACTTCAGTATCAAGGAGATAATGTATACTAGTATTATAAAGAGCAAAAGTTTATGAGTTTGTGGGTTTGTGAGTTTGTGACGTTTGTAGGGGATAATCTCTAGATCTACTCAACCGATTTTGAAAATTCTTTCACTTATAGGGAGCTACAGTGATCCAGAGTGATACAGGGTACTTTTTATCCCGGAAATCCCTCGGGGACTCCGGAGTTTGTGAGTACGTGAGTTTGTGAGATTGTAGTGGGTAATCTCTGGATCTACTGAACTGATTCTAAAAATTCTTTCATAATTAAAAGCTGCAGTGATCTTAAGTGACATAGGGTACTTTTTATCCCGGAATTCCCGCGGGAACTCCAGAGTTTGTGAGGTTATAATCTCTGGATCTACTAAACCGATTTACAAAATTCTTTTATAGGAGTCTAAAGTGATCCTGAGTGACAAAGGGTACCTATTTTTTATCCCGGAATTCCCGCGAGTGCTCCGAAATTACCGTGGATGAAACCGCGGGGGTCAGCTTGTAAATAGCAATGAGTGAACCATTACATCATTTGGAAAAAAATACAATAGTAAAATCTATCTTATACAGGGTGTAACGGAGGGTATTTTTTTGTAAAATGGCATTCAGTATTAGATTATTGTCTGAAAAAAATAAACTTCCGAAAATTTGACCACGTGAGCACATAGATATCACGAAAACATGAAGTTTGAGTACCAACACGATGGGTCTGTAACTTGTAGTTTCCGAGATATAGCCTATCGAATATTTGATCACGTGATCACATAGATATCACGAAAACATGAAGTTTGAGTACCAACACGATGGGTCTGTAACTTGTAGTTTCCGAGATATAGCCTATCGAATATTTGATCACGTGATCACATAGATATCACGAAAACATGAAGTTTGAGTACCAACACGATGGGTCTGTAACTTGTAGTTTCCGAAATACAGGCTATCGAAGATTTGATCACGTGATCACATAGATATCACGAAAACATGAAGTTTGAGTACCAACACGATGGGTCTGTAACTTGTAGTTTCCGAAATACAGGCTATCGAAGATTTGATCACGTGATCACATAGATATCACGAAAACATGAAGTTTGAGTACCAACACGATGGGTCTGTAACTTGTAGTTTCCGAGATATAGGCTGTCGAAAATTTGACCACGTGATCACATAGATATGACGAAAACATGAAGTTTGAGTACCAACACGATGGGTCTGTAACTTGTAGTTTCCGAGATACAGGCTATCGAAAATTTGACTACGTGATCACATAGATATCACGAAAACATGAAGTTTGAGTACCAACACGATGGGTCTGTAACTTATAGTTTCCGAGATATAGACTATCGAAAATTTGACCACGTGATCACATAGATATGACGAAAACATGAAGTTTGAGTACCAACACGATGGGTCTGTAACTTGTAGTTTCCGAGATACAGGCTATCGAAAATTTGACTACGTGATCACATAGATATCACGAAAACATGAAGTTTGAGTACCAACACGATGGGTCTGTAACTTATAGTTTCCGAGATATAGACTATCGAAAATTTGACCACGTGATCACATAGATATGACGAAAACATGAAGTTTGAGTACCAACACGATGGGTCTGTAACTTGTAGTTTCCGAGATACAGGCTATCGAAAATTTGACCACGTGATCACATAGATATGACGAAAACATGAAGTTTGAGTACCAACACGATGGGTCTGTAACTTGTAGTTTCCGAGATATTGGCTATCGAAAATTTGACCACGTGATCACATAGATATCACGAAAACATGAAGTTTGAGTACCAACACGATGGGTCTGTAACTTGTAGTTTCCGAGATATTGGCTATCGAAAATTTGATCACGTGATCACATAGATATGACGAAAACATGAAGTTTGAGTACCAACACGATGGGTCTGTAACTTGTAGTTTCCGAGATATAGCCTATCGAATATTTGATCACGTGATCACATAGATATGACGAAAACATGAAGTTTGAGTACCAACACGATGGGTCTGTAACTTGTAGTTTCCGAGATATAGCCTATCGAATATTTGATCACGTGATCACATAGATATGACGAAAACATGAAGTTTGAGTACCAACACGATGGGTCTGTAACTTTTAGTTTCCGAGATATAGCCTATCGAATATTTGATCACGTGATCACATAGATATCACGAAAACATGAAGTTTGAGTACCAACACGATGGGTCTGTAACTTGTAGTTCCGAGATATAAGCTTTACAAAAAAAAAATTGAAGGTATGAAAAAATTGCATCACGTGGTCACATAAGACACAATAAAAATATTCTTTTCATTGCATCGGAGAATTTGGAGATAAACGCTGAATTTTATCACCCCGGGCCGTGGTGAGTTACAACCTTTCGAAAATATGGTCTCTCTCTTTTACTCATCGTGAAAACAAGAAAGAGATAGCAAGAATTTATTCAACACAAAAATGTAAAAATACTTGTACCCGTAAGTTATACCTCAGAACCAAAACGTCTTTTCCAACTTTCCACAAGTTATTTGTATTCGCTTCGGCTACTAATAGGTACCTACTACCTACTACATCAGTAATAGGTATATTTTCAAATACAATTCTAAATTATCTTGTTAGGTAAAATTGTCAAAACTCACGGCTCAACGCCGCGCCACCTTGTGATCTTTTTGGAATTCACTACAAACTACTGCATTCGGGGGACAGCCAAACTACAGCTGTTTATAGACCGGGCCGCCATTTTCGTACACTTATAGTGTATTCGTTCTCTCACACAAGCAAAGGTTCGACCGAAATTTAATTCATTTTGAAATGATTGTAATTATGTTATTTCTTCACTATATGCAAAGATTTTGGGCTGTGCGTTATCGTAACAAGTAGTAGTATTTTATTAAATGAAGTCTAATAAATAAAAACAGGCGGAATGCCTTTAATATAGCTACGGCAGTTTGTATGAAAACTAGACCTTTAGACCCACCTTAAAGTATAAATTTTTTCGTCATAAAATATATTTTAATCATATTATTGTTTATTTTTTTAAATGGGGTGTATCAGGTTTTCAGTTAATTCATTAACACCTTGTATAAGATAAGGATGTATAGATATTAGATATACATAGATGTACAGGCATTAGATAATAGGTACTCACGCAAATCCGCATCGTTCTCGTCGAGCGGCCGTATGTCCGCGCGGCGCACCTCCCGCCGGAAGGCGGTGACGCCGTTGGCGACGTCCATCTTGCACAGGTGCCGGAAGTCGTGCCAGCCGACGGCGCGCGCGCACGCCGCCCGCATCGCCTCTATGTCCAGCTCCGACTGCGGGAAGTAGTATTTGTATTGGCGGCTCTTGCAGTCGAATCTGTGGGGAGTTTAAAATAATTAGCTTTCGCCCGCGACTTCGTCCTCGTGGTTGTCGAAATCAGACATCAAGGAGGTTAAAACGAATAAATCAAGGTCATTAATTGTTTTCTTCCAAGAAAATTTCATGATCGGGTCAGCCGTACTACCTACTACAATTATGCTGTCGTAAAACTGTGGGGTTTCTTTCATCACGTCGTAATTTCTCACCTTGCACTGAACTCGGGCATGTCTCTAGGTATGGGCATCCAGGACACGGCTCTAATATCCGGTGGCAGCAGACGGTTGAGGATTTTGCAATACTTCAGCTCCGTCTCCAGAGCCGGCTGTCTGTGTTGCTGGTCAGGATGGTGCTTGCTCCTGATCGTCAGTGAAATCACCTGTGAGTTATTAAAAAAAATTTTTTTGAGCACAATAGGCAAAAATTTCCAAAAAATTGTGTGCAGACTGTAAAATGGAACATTGTGTTCATTATACAAACTCCACTTCCTTTGAGAATCTAACATGGAAGCTCTTGATTAGCAGAGAGCATGGTTACTTTAGTTTGTGTTAATTTAGTTGCCACCAACACTTAGGTTTCCATATAAAACTAGGTTAGTTTACCTGCCCAAAAGCGCTAACGCCTTTATCGGTCCGGCCACAGCGATGATACATGGACTTCTCTCGACTCTCGATCAGACAGGACTTGACTAGTGCTTGGAACAAGTGATGCTCAATGGTCTCCGTGATGCCCTCCTGAACGGTGAAGCCCTGATAATTCCATCCAAAGTATAGGATTCGGATTAGTACACGACGGAAGTAGCATCTGCAGAGGAGAAATAGAGATTTAAATTCTTTATATTAGTAGGTACATATGTTATTATACATTTCTGAAGAACAAATAATTTTATTCATTTTACTGAATGGTAACATTTATTATAATTAATAATTAAATAATTAACCAATGTTTTAACAGTGAAAGTGACAGATGACTAAATGGAAGAGAAATTGGTGGGTGCTTGTGTGAGTGAACTAAAATGCAATAAACATGAATTTCTAGCTTAGTCAATATTTAGTTATTATACCTACCTATATCAATCGCTTTTTGATAAATCAAATGTCAATTTTTTTTATTAATAACCTGTTTATAAGTTAAAAGCATTGTACAATAAAAGCAAAGGTTACTTTGGATATTTTCCTATCAGAGAGAAAATATTGTAAATGGGTTTTTTCGGTTTAATCAGTTGAGTATTGTTCAAAGTGACCATACTTTGAATGATCAAATCATGAAAAATTTATTAGAGGGGGCTGAGCATAGTGCAGGTTGAGAGATGACAGTCATAAGGATTTAGGACACAGAAAAACTATTTCATGGGGATCAGATATTAGCAGACACAGTGGAAAAACAAAAAAGTATTTTGGTACATGTAACAAATAGTATGTATAGGTGCATAAAAATGCTAAAAATTAAACCAAAATAGGTACATGACAAGTAAAACAACACTGTTTTATATGAGAGCAGTGTTAGCAGTGTTAGACCTATGACAAGATGGACCAAAGATATAAAATCAGAAAAGACTCATAGGAACCAGTCTATGTCACCAAGACTCAAATAATGTAATTTCTATAGCTATGCTGTTGGTGTGCCAATAAATAGATAAAATAAATAAACTCCCAATTAACAGGCAACCACCAGCGCGTTGCACCAAGGTAAAAACAATACGTACTTTGTAAAATCGAAGTTTTTTCTTGCATTGTCTTTGCCACTCGAAGAAGCGCCCGCAACTTTTTTGTTTACAAGATTCTTCAGCTGAGTGTTATGACTTTCCAATTGGAATATTCTGCGAACTAAATCCTGGAATGGCGATAGAAAAATTACATCGTCATCATAGTTGGGATAAACGATCAGAATTCAGAACTCGTGTGATAAATAATGTTTCATTACTTACTTCTTTATCTAAAGCTAAAAGTTCTTCTTTAGAGACACTTCGTTGTTTTTTCGGTGCCGGCGGTATTTTAGGTTTAGGCATTTTAGATCTCAGACGAAATAAAGTCTGAGTTTTAGATTTGATTAATTTAATCGGATAATTCTTTACGAAGGAAATTTAATTCGATAGTATGTATAATACCACTGCAGTTTGCGACGCAAATTGCAAATTGTAAAAACTGAAATGTAAAAATGTGGCAATTAAAATGTGCTTCGTATCCACAAACTACTTTATTTCGTATCGTAAATATGGTAGGTACTAGTAGGTACTTGTAACTAAGGTCACTGACATTTTGACAAATGTCACAATAATGACATCGACATTAATGTAGCTCTACCTAGGTACCTCATATCTTGTAAAAAAGAGAAAATATTACTGCACGACTGCACGCGACGTAATGTTTTGACATAGTGAAGTGACGTTTAGAGAGTGAAAAAAATACCCATCCAAAAATTTATTTGAAAATAAAGAAAAAAAGACGCGCGATGCCATAACAAAAAAAAGGAAGGAAGGAATTCTACTGAACTAATCTAAATGAAACATATAAAATAATATCATTACTTTTGCTATTCGGCAAGAGATGACGCTGTAGTTTGGAAAATTGGATTTTCAAGTGCACCACAGACAACTTCTAGTTTCGAATTAGAACTAAATTACTAAATAGCTAAACTTAATATGTTAAAAAATTTGAGCTCAGAATTTTAAACTTCATTTGCTCCAGCATTATTTCGCCTCTTTCACGTTCGACTCGTGTAGGTAGGTACGTTCTTGAAGGCGTTCTGTAACAAAGAGCAAAAGTTTGTGAGTTTGTGAGTTTGTGACGTTGTAGGGGGTAATCTCCTGAACTACTAAACCAATTTTGAAAATTCTTTCACTTATAGGAAGCTACAGTGGTCCTGAGTGTCATAAGGTACTTTTTATTTCGGAACTCCGAATTTCCCACCAAAAACCACGGGGGAACAGCTATCTCTGGATCTACCGAACCGATTTTGAAAATTGTGTGTGATTGTGATTTTGAGTGACATAAGGTACTTTATATCCTGGAATTCCCGCGGGAACTCGTGAGTTCGTGTGTTTGTGAGATTGTAGGGGGGAATATCTGGATCTACCGAAGCGATTTTAAAAATTCTTTCACTTATAAGAAGCTACAGTAATCCTGAGTGACATAGGGTACTTTTTATCCCGGAATTCCCGCGGGAACTCCGACACTACCGCGGGTGAAACCGCGGGGAACAGCTAGTTGAATATATTTATTTATCAAAAATTAAGAGGGGGTGATAAAACAAGAGCAATAAAAAACAAAAAATAAATAAAAGTAATCATTATCTGCGAAATTACCTAACGAATATTCATGTGGTTTTGACAGGATGATTGGACTTGCTTGAAACAATATATTAAAGATTTTATTTCGAAGAAATCCGATTTTCGGGCAGGCATCGAACAATAAAACAGTTCAACAGTTCAATAAAACGCCTGAACTGCCATGCTATAAGGCGTTAAAGGTAGGCCTCCAGGTCGGGATTTGATGATGGTGCCTTGAAGAAATCGAAGGAACTCTTCAAAATATATTATATGCATTGTCATAGACGAAAAAAATATAGTTAACTTATAATATCTTATTTACTACTTAGTACTTATAATATATAAAATTATAATATAAGATTTTATGTCGCTTATAAAAGTAATAAATGTTGTAAAGTACATAATCTAAAAGACAAAAACACACGTATCTAATATTATTATTGGTTTGTGCTACCACTGATCGGTTTGAATTCGATGACAAGCCCGCTGGTGTCTGCCCACTTGGGTTGTTCTGCTCACGAAGAGCTGGTGGCGGGAGTCGACTTAGCCCATCTTCCCCCTCCATATTGGGCTTGTCACCGACTTCATACCGATCAGTGGTAGCACTAACCAATAATAATATTACGTGTGTTTTTGTCTTATTGGTATTTTGTTATTTTTAGATTTTTATTTTTAGCTTTTTAGTTTTGTGTTTTTGGTTCGGTTTTAATTTTTTTGTTAAAATTTTGTTTATTTCTCGCTTTTAAGTTACTTATTTCGTTATTTCTCTAAGTTACAATAGCCTAATATCAACTGCTTATCACCTTTTAAAAAATATTGCTTTTCCCAACGCAGGGACGTTAATTATTGAGGAGATCACCATCAGTTCCACTTCACCATATATTTTGTGACGAATATAAATTGTTTAGAAACCACATTAAAGTTAACGAATCGGAATCTGTGAAATACCTATTATTTAGTAGTTCCAATGACCATCTGTGGTCTTCATCATCAGTTCCACTTCTTCAAATTTTGCTTTCTGAAAGCAAATAAACGATTTACTATAAAAAATACAAAAATCGCTATAAGTTTACCTATAATTTTTGAAGAGTTCCCTCGATTACTCCAAGATCTCATCATCAGATTTTGACTTGGTGACAATGGAATCAATTTCGGAGTATCCCCTTTCAAACAAAAAAACAATTTTCGATATCGCTCCAATGGGACCTAATTGGGAGTAAACCCTTTCAAACAAAAAAAGAAATTCCCAAATTGATCCAACCGTCTTCGAGTAATCGGTGAACATACATAAAAAAAAATACATACAATCGAATATAGAACCTCCTCCTTTTTGGAAGTCGGTTAAAAATTATGATCAGTGTTGTCACGTTGTGAACTAAAATATTAATAATACCTACCTACGCAAGTAATTACCCTAGGCCTTAACAATATAAAAATAACTTGTTACTTACCTACCTATTTACCATGGGGAGGCGTTTCGAAAGTCGTTTCTTGCTATATTTGGAAACTAATATAAGAATTAAATAGCTGCTATTTTGGTAGCAACCACATCAAATATTGAATGAGCACGTCATCGGCAGCTGGCCACCTAGAATTAGACGCACTATCACTTTATGTAATATGTACCTAGCTACCTACGGGGTGGAAAAAACATATCTACCCTATACTATACCTGGAGGAAAAGTACCCCTCAATGTTATATTGAAGACTATAGCCCTTCCTCGCGGTTTTACACGCGTCAATTTCGAAGTGCCCGTGAAAATTCCAAAAAGTACCTACTACACTACGTCTTAACTTTCCTCTGACGCTTAATAGTTTGCGTGACGTCCGATTTCGATGACGCTTAAAAAATTATTAAAAAACCATAGTTTTATAGCAAACCACTAACTAGCTGTTCCGGGATGAAAGGACCCTTATCCTTAACTGTACCCCTGACACCGTGTATAATGTACATGCAAAATTGCATGATGATCTGTTGAGCCATTAAGGCGTGAAAGCGTAACAAACAAACAAACAAACAAATTCATTTTCGCATTTATTATTAAGGATTATATTAAGGACTAGCTGTCCCGCGCGGTTTCACCCGCGATAATTTCAAAGTTCCCGTGGAATTCCATACAAACTTTGCAACCCCTTTTCAACCCCCTAGGGGTTGAACTTTCAAAAATCCTTTCTTATCAGATGCCTACGTCATACAAAGAACACACCCTCCAAGTTTCAGGTCTCTGCGATCAGCGGTTTAGGCTGTGCGTTGATCCATCAGTCATTCAGGACAAAGCATTTTATATGTATAGATAGATTATATTTCAAATTAGAACATTTCACATTTCGACAGAAGGCGGGAAACATAGTTTAGAAATAAAAAGAAAAAGAAACAGGGCGTATCAATCAACATTTATCTCTGAGTTGACAGCTATTCGTACAATAAACTCTATGGCCTTCATCTTTACTGAAAGTTACTATAACCGGCCCCAAATACCTATTATATTTCTAGCTATTACGCACTTGTGTATACAAAGATAATAATATATAAAGACTACGTTTTTTCGCATAGATAGATGACGCGCAACTGACTCTTGGGCTTTGTGCAGATTTTACGTATATGTACGTACAGTCAGCTGCAGAAATATGTATACACTTTTGACAGTCACTGAATCTTATTGATCTAGTAATAGAGTTCAAATACTGAGCAAAATGTATACATATTCATGCTGGTGACTGTACCTACTTGCGTCTACAACTGCTTACGCAGCACAGTTATAGGTAGGCGTTGTGTTTTTATTTAATAAAAGACACTGACAATAAAAAAATTAACCACGTCACGAGACAAAAAGCATCGACGCGCGACAGTCTTGTCAAAGATACAGCTGTTAGTTATTAATGGGCATGTTGACTAATTTTTATTTTTTAGTCCGTCTTGTAGATTATTAAAAAATATTGGACACGTATTTTTTCTTTTTTTACGTAATCAAAAAATAACGGCGATATATTGAGTTGAAATTTCGCGTGACGTCACTATTCTGACATTTTGTATAGCGGTTTTGCGGTTAGTGACGTCACGACCCCCTCACCCTAAACTTTAATGCGCTTTATTTCTGTATATTTTAATTTATTTAAAAAAGCAAAAAATACGTGTCTATTGTTTTTTTATTTTCTAACTGACGGACTAATTAGAATTTTGCTTTTCAAAAGTCGTCAACATCCCTATTGTGTGTAGGTATTCGGATATGTTCCGAAATGCACTGATATACCTAGCACTGGCTCCCAGTGCCCCGAATACGTTCCGAATAACTTTCAGTATACTGCCGCAGTATCCGGCGGTATGAGGTCATAATCGTCGACATTTTTGCACTGTGAGCACTGGCAATTCGAGGTAAGGTGCTCTCAATGGTTTAATCACGTGATCAACCCCGGACCAATGATTGGTCAATGAGTGCTCGACAGCGTGACATGGATGACGGTATCCTGGGCCCTTATTCACTATGACCAACAACATATTTTCTTGCCCATAACGAGCGTCCTAAAACGCGTTTCCAAACGTTCTAGATGCCAAAATATTAGAAATTATTATTCTTTATGCCATAAGAAACGTTGCAAATGTATTTTTTTGCAGTAAAACTTCTTTGATTACGAGGGAAAGACAGTTTTTGCGGCGTCTTATCTTAGCGCGGCGTGTTGTGGTCATAGTGAATAAGGGCCCTGGACTACGTTCCGTTTTAAACAGTAACTAGTATAGCTCACTTTATAGGAACGGCTTCGCAGTATACTGCAGTAACGTCATACCTTACAGTGCTCTCAATGTTTACGGAACATACCCTTCATATCCCGGAATTAGCGCGGGAACTCCGAAATAACGCGAGTAAAAGTACTATAATAAAAATTTATTTGGTACTAACATACAAAAAATACAATATATCTAATGATGGCTTAAAATATAAAGTAGGTAAATAAACATTACCTACCTACCTAACTAATGTAAGGGTTACAACTTACAGACTACTAACAGAGAAAGACAAAGGGAACTTTTTGTATCAAAATACCCCGCGAGAACTCCATATACAACGTGTTTAATGAATTAACTGAAAACCTTATACACCCCATTTAAAAAAAAAATAAACAATAATATTATGATTAAAATATCTATATTTCATGTCGAAAAAAATGTAAACTTTAAAAGTTATTCAACATTAGTTTGGAGGTGAACTATCTACGAAATTCCAAGCGCTATGCCCGCGCCTACCGATTCGAAATTTTTTGCTGCGGGCGGCGTACGCGCCATATATTGTATTATAAATAATTTAGAAATGGGCTAGTAAAAATGAAAAATTCATAAACACGTTGTATACCTACCGCAACTGAAACCTCGGGAACCAGCTAGTTCTTACTAATACCTTTTATAAATACGAGAGTGAGCTCCGAAATTACCGCGGGTGAAACCGTGGGGAACAACTAGTCCTACTAATATTATAAATGTGAAAGTGTGGATGTTTGGATGTTTAGATGTTTGTTACTCAATCACGAAAAATCGACTGAACGAATTTAGATGAAATTTGGCATGCACGGTGTCAGGGGTTACAGAGAAGGGAAGGGTACTTTTTATCCCGGAATTCCCGCGGGAACTCTGAAATTACCGCGGGTGAAACCGCGGGGAACAACTAGTATATAATAAAAATATGCAGGATCGAAAGTTTGAAAATCGCGTTTTCTGTAAAATCAAGGTTTTTGTGATGTCACACTGTCGTCGCAAGTGGACCACTCTTGAATAGGGATGTTGACTACTTTTGAAAATCAAAATTGTAATTAGTCCGTCAGTTAGAAAATAAAAAAACAATAGACACGTATTTTTTGCTTTTTTAAATAAATTAAAATATACAGAGATAAAGCACATTAAAGTTTAGGATGAGGAGGTCGTGACGTCACTAACCGCAAAACCGCGATACAAACTGTCAGAATAGTGACGTCACGCGAAATTTTAACTCAATATATCGCCGTTATTTTTTGATTACGTAAAAAAAGAAAAAATACGTGTCCAATATTTTTTAATAATCTACAAGACGGACTAAAAAATAAAAATTAGTCAACATGCCCATTAAAGTAGCTCTGCATTCACAATCACATCCGCATTTTTCTCTTGTATCGTTAGACTTATCTTGACCAAGTTCATACAGGAAATTTCAAGCAAAGCCCTGGGCTCACGCAGTGTTAGGAAGAAACACAGATAATACTATAGGTAGTTAGTTATGTGTGTGAATTAAGTATTTTTACATCATAAATCCTAGTCTAAACATTAGATCAACGATTCCCAAACTGTTGTGTTCCAAAAGTCTACTTACAGTTAGCGAAATTTTGTTTTTTGTAGATCACGATGCTCCAGTTTTCTGAAATCCCTGAAATGTAACAAATCCGAAATTAGTTTGTTTGTTTGTTACGCTTTCACGATTTAATTACTTAACCGATCATCAAGAAATTTGCATACAGGGGTACAGAAAAGAATGTAAGATACTTTTATCCCGGAAATCCAGCGAGGACTCCGAAATTAACGAGGGTGAAACCGAGGGAGGTTCGACTAGTAGTTTTATAAATACAAGCTCACTACACTCTCGAATTTGTATGCTTACATTGATAAGTAAATTACATGCGTGCCATCTATTTTATACTGGCTATGCCCCGCGGTTTCACCCACGATAAGTTCGGAGTTCCCGTGGGAATTCCGGAATAAAAAATATTCTATACCCTTCCCTGTCCCCCTGACAACGTGTATGCAAAATTTCGTGATGATCGGTTGAGCCGTTAAGGCGTGAAAGCGTAACTAACAAACTCACTTTCGCATTGATAATTAAGGATGCATTTTACTGGAACCTTAAAATATCACTGGATCTTAAGGAATAGGGATCCAAAATTATAATTTTCGCCTCTCTCTACATACTTGACAGTTGATACACACCACCATCACGTGACGACCACCAAACGCACTATCTGCAAATCTTGAAGGTTGACTGATAGATAATGTCACAATGGCATTAGGTCCGCTTTTGCAAAAGGCCATGTGCCATGTTGTGTGTTGGTTGGTTTAATAAATACTTACAGATTGGATTCGACCCCTGGGGGTCAATACGGACAACTTTGGGAAACACTGGATTAGACGAAACATTTCTTGTTATGATAGGGAAGTGTGCCTATAATGTTTGTTGAGTATATTCATAAGAGTTTTTATCTTTACGATTTTTTAAAAATCCGTGTCTCACAAAACGACTATTCCCAAACAAACTGCGAATCTCAGCGACAGCGGTAGGTGTAGAGTACTTTAAGAAGTCATTAGCTAAGATTTCATAAACGTAGGTAGGTTATTTTAAACGTATGTTCCTGTTATTTTCGTAGTTCCCGTGGGAATTACGAGAGAAGAGAAAAGTAGGTAGGTAAAGGTATGCTATGTCACTCAAGTTCAACACTGTAGCTTGGTATACTTAAGTGAAAGATTTTTTAATTTGGTTAATTATGCAGTTTAGTTGAATTTAGCCGTTACAAACAAACATAAAACAAATATATTTTCTCTTTATAATAATAATAGATAGGTATCTATTGATATTTGATATTTAACATCGTCAGGCAATAATATATTTAGTAAATTTTTTTTAATTAATAGGCTTGGTGTAATATAATTTTTAACTTCTTTTCCTATAGGAAATTCATTTTTTGGTGACGGTTGTGTTATAAGTATTCGCAATTTTTGCTTGACGATATACCTTCGCGTTTGGGTGCGCCAGTTCGAGTCACGGTTTATTTAATTACTTTTGGTGCTTTTTTATATACAAACTTCACTCCTTGAACGTGCACACAGTAACACTATTTTTTTTAGTAGTTAACACTCTCAACGCGGTAGCGATAAAACAAAACTTACGTCCAGTGCTGTACGAGTCAAATATTTCCCGTATCAATAATACCCGCTATGCGTTACGGCTTCTATTTTCCCGTATCAGGACCTGACTTCAAAGGTCTTTCAGGACATGGAAACCCTTCGGTTGTCTAAATTTTTTAATCTAATCAATAGATTATATCCTTGTGTATATACAGCTGCAGTCGCCCGGGGTTCCATGCGATATTTTAATAGTTATAGACATTTTTCAAAACTGATTATTTTACGGGAAATTACTTCCCGAGCCGCATAGAAAAGATACAATGCTAGTGATGGGATGTGCTCATAAAATAGGAAACATCTTTTTAAATTTCAAATAATATTTATTGTCATGCATAATCAACACAATGTAATCTGCTTAGGGCGGGCGCCCACGAGCAACTTTTGTCTTCGCAACTAATTTGTCTTTCACATCAAGTCTACGGGTTAGTATGAAAGTGCGCACATGTAGCGACGCGACAGTCAGGAGACTTTTGACGCACTTTCATACTAACCCGTAGACTTGATGTGAAAGACAAATTAGTTGCGAAGACAAAAGTTGCTCGTGGGCGCCCGCCCTTAGTGCTCACTTTATTGTCAGTCTCACGGCTGCTAAATTCTTTTCTTAAATCTTGATAGCACGAATGACACTTTTTAAACTTTTCTGCTTTTCTTAAAGTGTGAGTTATTCGCTTTTTTGTTCATTATTATTTGCGTTGGCAAAAGATTTCTGTGTTACAGATTGAATTATAGACTCCAAGAATGTTAACAAAGTTACGTGACTTTTTCATTTTAAAAAGTGACGAGTAGCGCGGTGAAAACACGATTGCACTGCGCACATCACTAAGACAAACTAAAGCGTCGCGTGCGCGCACGCCAGCGCGGTACGGGGTGGCAGTGTACGGCAAATAGTTCCCGTGCCGCACCAGACGAAAATAAGTTAAATTCAGTGCGTTAGGTACGCAAAAATACTTCCCGTACATTTTTATTTGTAAAAATTAATCCATTTGAAGTAAGGATGTCGGAAATGTAGGTATCTCTTTTTTCCGATAACGGGTAGTTAGCAAAACTACTCCCGCGCCTAGAGTAAAACAAGGACAGTGCACTGCCGCACAGGCCGAAACTCAAATACGGCAAAATACTTCCCGTAACGCGTTGAGAGTGTTAAAGCGTGAAAAGATAACAGACAGATAGATAGATACAGTTACTTTTACATTAATAAGTATGGATTTGTTAATTCTTTGGGATAGTGTTCGTGTTGATATAATTTATCTAAAAATCTATGTTTATCTGATGTGGTTCTATTTAAAGGGTAATCTCTAGAAATTAGATACTGAATCGGTTCTAAAAAAAATCCACTAAGAAAATATAAGGGATATTTTTGATTTTTTTAAATCCACGCAGCAATAATCGCGGATTACGTATAGATTTCCTAGACTGCGTATAGATTTTATATTCTTCAATCACGTAGTAACTGAACGTACCTACTTATTTTTAAAGTTCAATTGAATACTTCGAAGATGCCCGTAAAAATATCGATAAAAAACTTTCATGGTTACAGCCACTTCAGTCTTGGCATCGCCATTCAGCCAGTCGGCCATCTTGGATAAACAATTCTTATTTGAAAATCGTAAGCGGTCGGAAGCGCGCGCCTCCGCTCGCGCTATGACGCGCGGGAAAATTGTATGAAACGGAAAACTCGTGACAGTAAAATCAAATTACTTTAAAAACTAACTCAATTTGTATCGACTTGATCGTATTTTCAGGTTATTTATTGGTTTTTTAAAGCGTGTCATTTTCAAAGAAAGTGAACAATATAGTGAAAAATAAATTACAGAACATGTTTTCAAATTTTAAGTGCGTGCGTTGTTTTGATAAAGTTCTAATTTGTTTCTATTCTGTCTAGAGTCTGCAAATCCTAGCTGGTAGTTACCTACGTAAGTAGGTGAGTACATAAAATCATAACTACATTTTTTTTTCTTGGAAAATCCATAGAAATAGCACCGGAAAATTTTATGTAATTGTGTATGTAATTTTAAGTGGTTGCAAGAAGGCGTTTAACGCATTCTTGTTCTTAAGATCGTGACTGTTTGTCACGGCTGAGAAACTAGGTATCTCGTTTACCAAAGTTTTGGTTTAAAAATTTTTGATCCAGTAATATTAATCTATAGGTAGTGTCGGCATTGATTGCAAGCCGCTTTTTAAAATTACAACAATAATACAGTTTTATTTTTTTACTAGCGTGAAAGGTTTTTATGTAACAACTTTTTTTCCCGACATCCGATTTAAATGAAACAAGCCTATATGTAGCTCCAGGCTAAGTTTAATCTACCTGTGAAAACCGCATGACAATCCGTTCCGTAGATTCGGAGATTATCGCGAAAAGACAGACAGACAGACAGCAAAGAATTTAAATATTTTTTTTGTGGTTGGTTACTCTTCTTTTATCGGCCCCTGTCATTTTTTTTTTAATATATTCAATGTACAGAATCGCGGATTCTACTCTTTTATTATACTTAGAATAGATTTATTTAAACTTTACGCACATCGCGGTACAAAAGGCGGACTTAATGCCACAGTGGCAACCTCTGTCAGTCAACCTTCAGACAGTACAGAGAGCTCACTTGGCGGTGCATTTACGATCTTCTTAAAAAATGCAATTGGGTATTCTCCAGGCTATGAAAATCAAAATTCTAATTAGTCCGTCAGTTAGAAAATAAAAATTTCAATAATTTTTTGCTTTTTCAAATTAATAAAAATAAACATAGATAAAGCGCATTAAAGTTTAGGGTGGGGGACTCGTGACGTCAATATTCAATATAAGCCCCGTCCACAGATAATATAACCCGTACAAACTACACCGGGTTGTGACGTCACGCGAAATTTCAACTCAATGTAGCGCTCATGTACCTAACCCAAGTATTCATGGAACCAAAAAAAGCTTGATGAATGGTTTACAAAGTAACTACGAGTAAGTTTGATGATTCGTTTCAACAGGCGCGGTCGTAACTTGAAAATTTTTATGGTGTCACTAATAAAAATAATAATATGCCGAGTAAATTAGACTTTATTGCACAATACACAATTTTTATGTACGCAATATGATAAAACAAATGGATTTTGGGGGAGTCATGTCCTGTGTGACCTCTTCGGACCGCCTGGTTTTGAGACACTCAGGTTTCAAATAAAAGAAACTGTTTCAGTTAAAATAACAAAAAAATTAAAACCGACTTCCAAAAACACAAAACTAATAAAAAGCTAAAAACAAAAAGCTACAAATAACAAAATATCGAATTAATCCAAATGACAAAAACACGCGTAATATTATTATTGGTTTGTGCTACCACTGATCGGTTTGAATTCGGTGACAAGCCCGCTGGTGTCTACCCACTTGGGTTGTGCTCACGAAGAGCTGGTGGCGGGAGTCGACTTAGCCCATCTACCCTCCATATTTGGCTTGTCACCGAATTCAAACCGATCAGTGGTAGCACAAACCAATAATAATATTACGCGTGTTTTTGTCATTTGGATTTATTCGATATTTTGTTATTTTTACCTTTTTATTTTTAGCTTTTTATTAGTTTTGTGTTTTTGGAAGTCGGTTTTAATTTTTTTGTTAAAAATTTGTTTATTTCTTGCTTTTTAGTGAGTCGGTTTGTAATTTATCTAAGTTAATAGGTATAGCCTAACGTCAACTGCTCATCATCTTTTACAAAATATTGCTTTTCCCGATGCAGGGACGTTAATTTTTGAGGAGTTCTCCTGGTAGGTACATCACCATCAGTTCCACTTCAACATATATATACATTGTGACGAACATAAATTGTTTAGAAACCACATGAAAGTTAACGAATCGGAATCTGTGAAATACCTACCTATTATTTAGTAGTTCCGATGACCATCTGTGGTCTTCATCATCAGTTCCACTTCTTCAAATTTTGCTTTCTGAAAGCAAATAAACGATTTACTATAAAAAATACAAAAATCGCTATAAGTTTACCTATAATTTTTGAAGAGTTCCCTCGATTACTCCAAGATCCCATCATCAGATCTCGACTTGGTGATAATGGAATCAATTTGGAAGTATCCCCTTTCAAACAAAAAAGCAATTTTCGAAATCGCTCCAATCGGAACCCGTGAAATACGTATTATTGTTGAGTAGTTCCGATGACCATCTGTGGTCTTCATCATCAGTTCCACTTCTTCAAATTTTGCTTTCCAAAACGACTTACTATAAAAAATACCCAAATCGCTATAGGTGTGCCTATAATTTTTGAAGAGTTCCCTCGATTTCTCCAAGATCCCATCATCAGATCCCGACTTGGTTGCAATGAGACCTAATTGGGAGTATACCCGTTCAAACAAAAAAAGAATTTTCGAAATCGGTCCAACCGTCTTCGAGTAATCAGTGAACATACATAAAAAAAAAAAAAACATACATACAATCGAACATAGAACCTCCTCCTTTTTGGAAGTCAGTTAAAAAGAGAACGGTTTCCAACAAAAGAATGTCATTGAACACTATATTTAGTGAGAGCGTAAAGTAAAAAAAACGCATTTTATTTGCCAACTTAACAATTCATTGTGACAAACGGTTGATTGACGCCGGTGAAGGAAATATGTTCCGGGCGTTTAAACATAGAATGTTCAACAGAAACTATGACGAAATTAGGTAAAAAAAAAACGGACAAGCGCAAGTCGGACTCGCCCACCGAGAGTTCCGTACAAATTTGTTGGTAATAAAAAATATTCTAAATAGGTAGTTTAAACAAAGACGCAGTTTCGCCAGCGTGAGTTTCGGAATTCCCGCAGGAAGTACAAAGTAGTCTAATTTACTCCTTAAAACATCAGCTAATTACCTAGCAGTAAAAGTCCTGTCAAAATTGGTCCAACCGTTTCGGAGATTCACCCGCGTGAGTTTCAGAATTCCCGCAGGAAATGCAAAATTCTTTCATATTGTTCTTCTCCTTACAATAACAAACACAACAAAAGAGAATTAGCGAAATTGGTCCAGCCGTTCACGCGTTATTTTTTATTTATTTATTTATTTATTGTTTTGTTATCAGGCAACATGGGCCAACTAACATACATATATACAAATATAAAAAGCATTCTATTTTTGACACTGTGTCGCTCTGGTGGTGGCTGTCGGTATCCTTCCCCGGAATCGCCTATAGACCACACCTTTCGGCCAAAAGTCTTCCTTCATAAAGGTGTCCAATTTGCTTGTCGGGACTCGCACCACAAAAGCCATGAAACTAGCATTATGACGCGACTCCAGCAGTTCGGTCCTCAGAAGAAAGTTGGTCTTCGTCTTGATATACTCTGTAACATCTTGCGCTGTGGTAGTGTGGGACAGACGTGACAGGTACATCGGCGTAGTCGGCGTTGCGGCTCGCAGCAGGAAGTTGGGCCCCGCGGTACCGCAACGGTTTTTACTCGTCCTCTGACTGCGCGCTTTCTTGTTTTGGACTAAGACGAAACCTTCCTCGTCTCGGTTCACGACAGCAGCACGCTCCGGGTCTCTTCTTTTGGCACCTGTCTTAGATGCCAATACGGTTGCGAAGTCACGACGAGACGGCTCCGTAAATTATTATACCGTGACAAGGGGAAATAGGGATTCATTTTTATATGTATAGATTACAAATAGTTAACGTAGGTATATAGTTTTCAGATCTTTCCCTGTAGGTACTTAAAGACGATATTACTTACCAAATTTCATATTTCATAGACGTCGTCGAAAAAAATTCATTTTTATTCCTTGTAGAGTGTCGATATACGAAATATCCTTTTTTTACATTAACTTAGAAGTTTGATCTCTAGACGTCTTTGACGTCTAGACTTAAATATGAATATCTTTTTATTTAAGTCTAGTAGAGTGAGTCCGACAGACAAACGGACAGACATACAAAGCGATCCTAAAAGGATTCCGTTTGTTTTCCATTTGAGATACGGAACCCTAAAAACCTCGTAATCTTACGGAAAATAGAAAATAGTTATTTTAAATGCGTGCTTGTGTGTGTGTATACAAAGTGGCTACGTTTTGATTGTGTGTGCGATCGTACTTATATTGTACTTTTAGGTACAGATAAAATTAAGTACGTAAGTACTTTTAGTATGCGAAGTAGGTACACTCAGATTTAGTTTGGTTTATTTCATCGTACCTATGGTTCCTTCACTGAACCCCAATAGATTTATTTTTATTTTCTAAATTTGATGTACAAAAATTTTATTTGTAAATCGCATGCAGTTTGCACGGTCTGTTAGTTAGTACTCGTAGTGATACTTGGCCTATTAATCGATGCCAATTTTTTTACTGTAAGTGTTTGTGTTTACTATATGTTGGTCATGTTGGTGTAACTTTTAATTAAATAAATAAATGACGAGCGGTCCCCCAGTCCCCCACGCTTTGCCTGCCTGAATGTAACGCATGTTCTTTATTGACCAGTGTCTATCTCTATACCAAAGTTGATCAAAATTTCTTCATCAGTTAAGGCATTTTAACGTAATAGATGGCTAACCGTCGCCTTTTTAACCGACTTCCAAAAAGGAGGAGGTTCTATGTTCGATTGTATGTATGTTTTTTTTTTTTTTTTTTTTTATGTATGTTCACCGATTACTCGAAGACGGGTGGACCGATTTGAAAAATTCTTTTTTTGTTTGAAAGGGTTTACTCCCAATTAGGTCCCATTGCCACCAAGTCGGGATCTGATGATGGGATCTTGGAGAAATCGAGGGAAATCTTCAAAAATTATAGGCACACCTATAGCGATTTGGGTATTTTTTATAGTAAATCGTTCATTTGCTTTTGGAAAGCCAAATTTGAAGAAGTGGAACTGATGATGAAGACCACAGATGGTCATCGGAACTACTCAACAATAATACGTATTTCACGGGTTCCGATTGGAGCGATTTCAAAAATTGTTTTTTTGTTTGAAAGGGGATACTCCCAAATTGATTCCGTTGTCACCAAATCGAGATCTGATGATGGGATCTTGGAGTAATCGAGGGAACTCTTCAAAAATTATAGGTACACCTATAGCGATTTTTGTATTTTTTATAGTAAATCGTTTATTTGCTTTCGGAAAGCAAAATTTGAAGAAGTGGAACTGATGATGAAGACCACAGATGGTCATCGGAACTACTCAATAATGGGTATTTCACGGGTTCCGAATCGTTAACTTTAATATGGTTTCTAAACAATTTATGTTCGTCACAATGTATATGGTGAAGTGGAACTGATGGTGATGTACCAGGAGAACTCCTCAAAAATTTACGTCCCTGCATTGGGAAAAGCAATAATTTGTAAAAGGTGATGAGCAGTTGAGATAAGGCTATTGTAACTTAGATAAATTACAAACCGACTCACTAAAAATCAAGAAATAAAAAATTTTAACAAAAAAATTAAAACCGACTTCCAAAAACACAAACAAAAAAAGCTAAAAATAAAAAAAAATGACAAAATACCGATTTAATCGAAAAGACAAAAACACGTAATATTATTATTGGTTTGTGCTACCACTGATCGGTATGAAGTCGGTGACAAGTCAAATATGGAGGGGGTAGATGGGCTAAGTTTACTCTCGCCACCAGCTCTTCGTGAGCAGAACAACCCAACTGGGCAGACACCAGCGGGCTTGTCACCGAATTCAAACGGATCAGTGGTAGCACAAACCAATAATAATATTACGTGTTTTTGTCTTTTCGATTAAATCGGTATTTTGTCATTTTTTTTTATTTTTAGCTTTTTTTGTTTGTGTTTTTGGAAGTCGGTTTTAATTTTTTTGTTAAATACTAGTATTAACTAAAACTAGATTATACGAGAGTACGATTTTTAAATGTGACTACCGTTTTTTGCAACTTGCTGTAGTTATCTGCAGAAAAGTTAATTTTTGCTGGAATAAAATCAACTCGATTAAAGGCGGACTATCGTCTATCGATTGATTCATTGGTGAATTAAATTCTTTATTTTTACCTATATGTGTTTATGATATCCGTGCGCATCTCGTAGCCGTGCATGTAAGATAAACATCGGTTCATGTAAACAATAACATGACTTCAGCTTTCAGATGTTGAATCTAGGTATGGACAGCACAGATCTGTAGTCGGAGGTAGTAAAATACTTCGGACTTCGGAGAAAACATTCGTTTCGTTAATGGCATAGATTTATTACACTTACGGCCGCACTCAGAGTTGACTTTAATGATTACTTAGTTAAGTATAGATTTTTATAACAAAACTGCCGCAATCAGAGACCTTCAGTAAATTAATGTTAATTGGCATTTAATGAGATGTAACTTAGTTAGTTAAATGCCAATTAACATTAATTTATTAAACTTGTCTGATTGCGGCAGTTTTGTTTTAAAAATCTATACTTAACTAAGTAATCATTAAAGTCGACTCTGAGTGCGGCGGTTAGACGCAGATAAGCAATAACATGTTAACCTACAAAGATCAGATTCAGATCGATTTATTGAGAGTTAGAGAACGTTTTTTTAACTATGTGTTTACTTTATTACATTGATTAAATATGTAACTAAATATTGAGCATAAAAAATGTTGACACAAAATAGCGCTATAATTTTAAAGCTTTTATTTACTCAAAACTTCTCGAGTGTGGGTTAACACACTATTGCTTATCTATGTCCACTTATCATGAGTAGTTTCATTGAGAATCCGTTCAACGAGAGAGTGCGAAACTGGGTATCTATGCGTTCTCGCCGAGGAACGTAGTAAGCAGCTTTTCCCACCACCCGTGACATATTATCCCGTGTCATAAAATATGTGTTTAATTTAATAAATATAATAATAATAAAATCGCTTAGTTATTGCCTTAATATCGCATTTACAAAAAGAAAAGAAAGCAATATTAATTTCCGAGTTGCCGCGGGAATCACTAGACAAGCGTAGGGTACGCTGTATGCTTTTCTGTACTCCTGACAACGTGTATGAAAATTTCACGATGATTAGTTGAGTAGCTAAGGCGTGAAAACGCAACAAACAAACACACATCCGCATTTAGTATTGTAGCAAACTGTGGTAGCAAGGATAACGAATTGTATTTACAAAATGGAAAATAACGCTAGATAAACTGTAAACAAAATGGATTCAGCGGTTTTTTTGAAACTAACTCCATAGGTAGATGTTTCGTTTCTTTATCTGAGCACCAAAAATACAAGTCAGTTACGACTTACGTCTTACATACATCAATGCAACGAACCGAAATATATGAAACTTTAGTGTTGTTTACAATGTTTAAACTGACGAAAATGAGATTAATGTATTATTTTAATTCAACGGACTCGTCTAGCTGTCCCTCGCGGTTTCACCCGCGTTAATTTCGGAGGTCCTGCGGGAATTCCGGGAGAAAAAGTACTCTATGTCCTTTTCTGTACCCTTGACAACGTAGGTAGGTATAGTAAACAAAATTTATTGCTTTTTTTTCGACACTTCCAGCAATTATCGTTACATTTCAACTAATTTACACAAAACCTTGACAATTTATATACCTAAACCTCCCTCATAAATCATTTAAAAACAGGAAGAATACATATATTTTTTTTATTCAAAATAGTCCTACTAAATGCGAATGAGTATTTCTTTGTTAAGTTTTACTAAGCCAAACATCATGAAATTTTGCATACACGTTGTCAGGGGTACGTAGAAGGACATCGAGTACTTTTTATCACGGAATAAGCTATTTTACTATTCGTGTTTTTCTAAATTTTATTTAATCCGCCAATTAGATAATAAAAAATAATAAACAGGTTACATATTTTGCTTTTTCAAATTAATGAAAATATACTTGGATCTTTATCCATTAAAGTTTGGGAGGTCAGCTCGTAAGTCTTCTTCTTCTTCTTTAATAATGGCGTCTATAAGTCGTATCGTCATATGCAGCTAAAAACTGCACCTGCTAGTGACGTACTACGCGACATTTCGACTCAACGAATCTCCGTTATTTTTTGCTTATAAAAAAAATACGTGTCTAATATATCGACGACCCGACTGGCACCATGGTAATAGGTCACCATGCCTGCCCGCTAATCAAGAGGTTCCGGGTTCGATTCCCGGTGGGGGTGCACTTTTTGTGACGAACACAGGGTTCCACTTTGCAGTCTGGGTGTGTTTATATATATATTTAGTATAATATGTATGTAATTCTATGTAGTATATACCACGTTTGCTTGGTTTCCACGACACAAGCTAATAATATCTGATCTCGGGTGTCCATGAACACAACACGCGGCGGCGGAATGATCTCCGTCCTCCCTCCACACGGCTGGCTAAGTCTAATCGTTGCCTTCACACGATCGGCCCTAAAGTTTATAACAAAATTGAGTCCAATATAAAGGAATCCGCAAGCTACCGTGTTTTTAGTAACAAGCTAAAGCAAAAGCTTATAGCATGCTCGCTATACTCCGTTAACGAATTCTTCAATTTATTGCAGCTTGTTCCTTAGCGGTTTGCAAATGACATCACACACGTAACGACGTGCAAGTGAGACATACAAACTATATTAATGGATATTATGTAAAAATGACATGATATTGAATGGTATGAATATTAATTTATTGTAATGAATCGGAATTTGAGATAATATTTAGATATTATGACGTATGTGATACATTATGATTTTATTGTGTATAATAATTAATTTATATATAATAAATAATTTATATAATGAATAATAATATATTGAATAATTATATTGTGTATAATGAATAATGATACTACCAAATATTTGTATCAAAATTATGATTGCAACTGCTTAATTGATAGGCAGGTACACACATATTTTATAAATAACTATATGATAGTGTACCTACTTATATAACGTAATGTAACCTAAGACAAGTTGACGTGTAAAAGTATTATATTTTACCAATTTGAATAAATAAATAAATAAATAGCTTAGTGTGGGATCAAGTAGATCTGTGTGTTGTGATGTGGATTATTATTATTATTATATTTTTTTATGAATCTACAGGACGGACTAAAAATACAAATTTAGTCAAGCAGCTTTTCGCTCCTGAACTCCAAAATAAACGAGGGTGACACTTTGGGAACAGCTAGTAGGTACCTATAGTTACCTAATAAATAAATGGACGTCCTTGTGGTGCAAATGAAATTGAATACCTACCATCTACCCTTTCTCATATTGAGTATTTATTATTCAATATGGTATAGAACATAATTTTACGCCTACGATCGCGAGTGTGGCACCACTGACCGCGATTGTATTTGCGGAGCGGGAGCGATTTAGCTTTTTGTTTCATCTATTACATCTAAATCATATTATTATGTTTTTTAAATTATTTTGATTGTAACTTTTTGTAATTTTGAAATGAAATTAAATGAAATATATTTTATTCGTTACGACCTATATAACAATATGAATAAACAAAAAGTAGCCTAAATAGCGTGTCGCAACAAAAGGGCAACCAGCTCAGCATAAGCCGGGAACCATTAGGGGCCCGACGCTGATCTTCCGCTGGAGCCGCGTGTGACGTCACGGGTGTGGGCGCAGAGTTTAAAAATAAATTAATTAATAAATCATTTTTGTATTAGTAAATAGACTAGGGTAAAATATGTACATAAATTACAATAATAATTACATAAAAAATACAATAACATCTCCAATTTAATGTATATAATATATCATAAACAAACTACAAAATATAATATATAGACACATCAGTAGGTGCGGAGTTATATACTACTAAAAAAAATATGAACAACCAGCATAGTAAAATAAATACATAATTATACAAATTTTGGGTGAGGGTACCTAGATGTTAAAAATATATAATTATTATGATCAACGAAACGAAAAAATAAATTTTGATGTAATGGTAAATGTAACATGGGATTTTTATGGGTGCTATGGGTTCTTGTGGCCTGAAATAAATGTTATTATTATTATTATTACTAATATTATAAAGAGGAAAGGTACGAGTTTTTATTTGTTTGTTTGTTATGAATTAACTCAAAAACTACTGGATCAGTTTTCAAAAATTCTTTCACCATTATTATGCTACATTATTCCAGAGTAACATAGGCTATGTTGTAACCCGAAATTCCCGCGGGAACTCCGAAATTATTTATTTTCTACTATAAGTATGTACTGGATTTTGTAAAAAGCTGTTATTTTGACATTACAAACAGACCCTTCAATTTTATTAAATCAGTTATCTGGTACCCATAGAACAAGCTCTGCATTATTTGGAACCTGCAGGGCAATTATGTAACTTTTGTTGCTATCACATTTCCGTTTCAATCAGAAAAATAGTGATTTTGTGATTTATTAATCATGTTTAGACAGCTTCAACTTTTGCTTGTTTATTTTGGTTGATTGTTAGATATTGTAGAGGTGTCAAAACGTGCATATAATCGCAAAACCGCCATATTTTTTATTGCGACCGAAAAATTATAGAAACAAAAGTTACATTTGCCCCTCAGGTGGCACTATGTGTCAATGATCAGGAAAATAATTCCCTGCGCCCCACCAGTTTGCTATAGAAAGAAAGAAAGAAGAAAAGAAAAATGAGTTTATTGGTCCCCACATAAAGATAAAAAATAAGAGACGGACAAAATACAAACTTAACAAATATTATGAAGGAGATAGAAGGGTGTGCTGTGTGGGGGCCAATAGGGCGAAAACGCTTACAAAGCGACCTTGACTTTACAACAGTTGAATTCTTAATACTGTAGGAATTTATTATGTAAAAATTGATGTTGCAGGAGTACGAAATCAAATGGAATTCGAGATATTATACTATACTAGCTGTTCCCACGGTTTCATCCGCGTTAATTTCGAGATTCCATCGCGAATTCCGAGATCCGAGTACCCTATGTCGTTTTCTGTAGCCTCTGACGACGTGTATTATGCAAAATTTCATTATGATCAGTTGAGTGGGTACCCAGTTAGGCGTGAAAAGAGAGGCAGACAAACAGAGTTACTTCTTACTTCCTTGCTAATATTCTAAATGCGAAAGTTTGTATGTATGGATGATTGTTACCTACTCTTTCACGCAAAAAATACGCAATGGATTTTAATGAAACTTTCCAATAATATAGCTTATACATCAGAATAATACATAGAGTACTTTTTATCCCGGTATCCCCGCGGGATGTCGGAAATTAACGCGGGTGAAACTGCGGGTAACGGCTAGTAAGGTGTACGCTACATGAAGCTTAGTAGCAATAACATTACTGAGTGCCTATACAAACATAATAAATCAACTCTAATTCAAATGAAAACGAATTTAACGTAACAATAATGAAGTGTCATTAGAGAAAATAAAAAAGGACCTAATAGACAATCATCGTGGACAATCTACTTTATACGTATCTACATAGCTATAATAATCTAAAAACAGCCATCGTGTCCCACGGTTAGAACTCTTTGAATTATTAAAAAACACACACTATATCGATCCAACTGACCAACCGTTCCACTATCCGCTGTGGCATTCCTACTTCGTGTAAGTACCAATAACACGAGCAGGTACCTATAATAAACCGCAACTTTGGAATAGGGATGTTGACTACTATTGAAAATCAAAATTCTAATTAGTCCGTCAGTTAGAAAATAAAAAAACAATAGACACGTATTTTTTGCTTTTTTAAATAAATTAAAATATACAGAGATAAAGCGCATTAAAGTTTAGGATGAGGAGGTCGTGAAGTCACTAACCACAAAACCGCCATACAAACTGTCAGAATAGTGACGTCACGCGAAATTTTTTTGATTACGTAAAAAAAGAAAAAATACGTGTCCAATAATTTTTAATAATCTACAAGACGGACTAAAAAATAAAAATTAGTCAACATGCCCATTAAAGTGACCTAACTCAAAATACCCGAAACTGCTGATATTACTAAGTTGAGTTACTAGTTTTATGCGCAGCTTCTCTTCAGCCATAGCACCAGGAAGCTGTGAAGGGTGGATATTTTATGGCTTTAGTTTTATTGACGTCAATAAGAGCCACATTATGGGCCAAATTTTAATAAATGATTTGACTTTGACTTCGATTGATAAAGATTGACTTAAAAAAATCTCTAAAACCATGTGCCGAAAAAGTGCCACCTATGCATCGGTCATTTTGTTGATCGCATTATTCACCAACGCATGACAAGTGAAGACATTTCTGCTCATTTCCCCACACATTGCGATTTTTGATTTAGGTCACTTTAACTCTAAATGTACGAAACTCATCCATAAGTGTAAGGCTAAGGCCAGACTACAAAGAGCTTAGCTTACTGCTAAGAGTCAAGCTACTCCCTGAGTGACTGATCCTATAGTGGACAAATATATGCATACTATCGCAGCTGGCCACACCGAAAGCGACGCGCCTAGGTAGGTGCCTATAGTTTATCACCATGCGAGTCGCGTAGCGTTGGTTGTTTTTGTAAGTCGCCTAGTGATATAACTTTTTTTTCGGGGAAGACAAAGGAAACTTAGTCCATAAAGTCAATCCGGTTTTTTTTTTCTTCTTCTGAAGTTCTTTACATTGAAATGCATTGGTTTTGTTTGTATAATTTCATTTCATCTACAGGTCAAACATTAAAAAATAATTCAATACAATAATAATACATTTTGTATTTAAATTATTTGCTATCGGTTAATTGAAAGAAAGAAAGAAAGAAAGATGTTAATACACAGAAAAACACAGACGAAAATTATTAAAGAGTAATAAACTAAAACTGAAATTGAATTAAAATTGTAAGCTATAAAGTAAAGGACTAATTGTTTGTCACTAACCCAATAATCTTGTATGTGACCTGCACTGTGTAATTTGTACACAAGCATAACTCCCAGTTTATCTCTAAGCCTGGCACCTAAGTGTGGCCTTAGCCTGATAAGTTTGAAACGCAGTTAGAGTAAACCACTATAAAATAATGAAAAGTTATTTTTAACTAGCAGGCATTGATGTAGTTACGAAAACTCAAGCTGCACCTTGCAAATAGCATCTAGGTACCTATAGAAAAGTAGCATCATAATATATTGAATGTTAACATAGCCAAAATAGATCGGAAATGCTGATTCAAAAAACACAAATTTGACCTTAAACACACGACGTAGAGTGGTTTTTTCTCTGAGTATAAAAAAATGAGGTTTTATAATGTAGTCTACTGTTTTATTGGCACCTTGCCGCGCATGAAACTCCAGGTTTTTACTCCAGTTCTGCGATAGGATGTTACTAGTACATATCATTCGTGTTGTATAGCTGATCCTCCCAGATTTCACCCTAGTCAATTTCGGAATTTGGGCAGGAACTAAGACCTAAATGACCTACTCGTAGCTATACAGGGACATATGTATAGGTACTTCTTCTTGTAAGTGCTTACAACACATACCTACTAAACACCTGAGCTCAAGGTAACCACAGATATTCATCGCATAAAATATGTTTACCTAGATGTGGGGATCGAACTTGCGACACTGGAGTTGGTACACTAATCACTACACCAACGGGTGCTATCAATATACCCTTTATATACAACGTGTTAATGAATTGACCGAAAACTAGAAAGTAGTTTGTTCAGTTTGTTTGCTCAGAATTGACTTCCGAATCAATCGCACCATGTTTTAATTTAGGTTAATTTTTTTCATTTTTACTAGCCCATGTCTAAGTTATTTTTAATACAATATTTGGCGCGTACGCCGCCCGTAGCAAAAAATCGAATTGGTCATTCACACGTAGGTGCGGGCGTAGCGATTGAAATTTCGTAGATAGGTCACCTCCAAACTAATGTTGAATAACTTTTAGACTGTTAATTTTTTCGAAATAATTTATATTTTAATCATATTATTTATTTGATGGGGTGTATCAGGTTTTTGGTCTATTCATTAACACGTTGTATATCAGAAAAATCCCTTAGGTTAGAGCTTGGGATCGAATCCCTCCCCTCTAAATTAACGAGTGACCGATGAGTTATGTCATAATATTACCTATACTTATGGAGGTGACTCATCACATTGACCCACTTCCGCCATCAGGTCATTACCGGACACACATGTACGAGTACAATAACAGATGTCCACATGTAAAACGTGACAACAATCAATACGTTTTAGTTGCTAAGGGAAATAGATTGAATCTAGCATGTCTTTCACTTGTCAGACATAATGGCTTTGGGTAGTTGGAGTGGACACGAAAGTATCACTACGCTAGGGTTGTTTTTTTAGAACGAAGTTTTCGCACTAATGGGAGTAAAAATTCATTTTCCGTCACAGCGTCACACTTGCGGCTGCTCGGCGGAAAAACCACAGAGCAAATAAATTAACTAGAGAGCAAATGCTCTAACTTGCCCAAAACATCTTTTGCTGCCATCCTAAGACTCAAGTGTTTACAGTTTGAAAACAGTGACAAAGTAAAAACATAAAGCGTATAATACAATTCTTTACGTTAATGAATGTTTTAGTTGATAATGAAGAGTTTTGTGTGCGAAAATCACCCGACGACACTGGTTTTCGTCTGTTTTCATACTAAACTAAGTTGATGTCCCTACGATCTGTTAATTTAAATGTTTCTCACAGAAAAACAAAGCAACTGTCCGAAATGTGTATTTTTTTTTGTTTTTGCCTCTTTTCGTTCGTTATATCTTTATAAAAGATTCATTGTAAAAACGAGTATCAAGTCGAAAGGGTATTAAAGTGTCCATGACAACAAATCAGCTTTATTTGAATTATCTTACAAAATAATGCTTGGATATTAAAACTTTATCAACAACTGTGTTTTGTTTACATTTGGGGCCGTTATGTGTCAGAGATAAATAGCAAAACAAAAAAAAAACATTTGTTTTCGGAGAAAAATTATTTTACCTAAAATCTTACTAATATTATATATAAATGTGAAAGTGTGGATGTTTCCATGTTTGGATGTTTGTTACTCAATCACGCAATAACGGCTGTACGGATTTGGATGAAATTTGGCATGGACGTCGTCAGGGGTACAGAAAAGGACATAGGGTACTTTTTATCTCGGAATTCCCGCGGGAACTCTTATATTAACGCGGGTGAAACTGCGGGGCAGAGCTATATACTAGCTAATAATGTTTAAATGCCGAGAGCAGAAAACTTCACTGTTTCATTTGCAAGTGCGTCGATAAGCTACGTTGTCTAGGATAGGTTTAAACTGCGACCATAACACAGCCAAATGGTACCATTGCCATTCCGACATACCCCAACGCATTTTCTTAGACAATATCGCTTCTCCATCTTACATTGCAGAAACCACTGAACCATGGACAATGTCCACCATTGGGACACAGAAGAACTTACTGTCAAAAAAGTCGTCAAACTACTAAACCAAAGAGCACCGAGACGAACGTTGGAAAATTTGGACAAACTCGGCCAAGGGCTGGGCAAAGGCCAAACAGTTGGTCAAGGATTAGAGAAGCCTCACGGGCTGGATCAGATAACCTATGAGAGTGAAAGACTGAAGGGTAGTCAGAGCGAAGCGTCTTCTAGAAGGAACAGCGATGATGGGGGACGGGCTAGGAAGGAAGCCTTCAGGGAAGGTAATTCGCTTTATCTTCTTCATTAACCGAGCCCTTATTCACTATGACTAACAACATTCCCAAAAAGAGGCACACGATCCCAAAAAATCCAGATGCCAAAATACTAGAAATTTACATTCTGTACTAGAAATTAACATGACTTATTGTAAATGTATTTTTTGAAGTGAAACTTCTTTGAGCACAAGGTATAAACAATTTTTTGGACGCGTTATCTTAACTCAACGTGTTATGGTTATTGAGAATAAGGGCCTTGGTTTCAAAAAAAGGGGAAACCTTTTCGTTGTCTTTTTCTAGGATTATTGTTACGTAGGTAATAGCTACATATTTTGTGGGCCGGGCACATCGCTCGACGAACTGATGAGCGATGGAGCAAGAAAGTGCTTGAGTGGCGACCACGAACCAGAAGACGTGGCGTGGGTAGGCCCGCTACAAGGTGGACTCATGACGTGGTGAAGGTCGCGGGACGCCATTGGATGCGGAAAGCGTAGGACCAGTCGTTGTGGCGATCCTTGGGGGAGGCCTATGCCCAGTCGTGGACGTCTTTTGGCTGATATGATGATGGTTAATGATGGTGATTAATAGTTATTTTCTCCGTAAATTGTGGACACAGACGGCACAAGCTCCGAGCCTCCGACCGCGAATCCCACGAACCACAACGCGTGGGGAGACCTCAATAGCTCCACTTCCACCACCAGAACGGAACTGAGTGACTCTGATGGTGCCATAAACGAGCAGCTGGTGAGTAGATTAACAGTTTGTAGTGGAGTTCTAAAAATCATTATTTGTACGATTTAGACCTGTTCCTCTAAGCTAGGGAAGAACATTGTAGCATCAAATTTTCATGAGTATACAAGTAGATATTACAATAAAGTTATGTTATTTTATTTTAATTCATTGTCTTTCTCTATTATTCTATTTGTCTATTAGTCCTATAAAATATAAATGAACAAATAACGTCGTTTTAAAGTATATCTAAAGTGAAAATCACCATCATATTTGTTTGGTTTAGTTATGTTTGTAACATGACGCGCAAGCCGAGCGAGCGTAACAAGCGTCCCGCAGCAGCGATCGTTGATACTTGATGTGATATGTGTTATGTCTGTTTTTTCCAAACCGTACAAGTAGGTACAATTTGTTTGCTTAAGTTTATCAAATTGTCACATCAAAAGACGAAGGGATGACCATGTAGTAAAAATTGCATTAAACCTACCGGAACGCAGAAAAGGTAGAGGTCGCCCGCCATTGACCTGGTGGTCAAATATAGAAAGAGAGCTCAACCAAACCCAACTGCCAGATTCGACAACCCAAGGCAGGTGCTCTGGCGCAAAAATGTAAGGAGACCCGACCCCAAATAACGGGATCAGGGGCGGAAAAAGAAGAAGAAAGAAGACGTTTATTAAATTTTAAGAAAAATAAAAAAACTCATTATCAAAAATTATTAAAATCAACGGTTCCGACTAAGAAAATGATTTATTACTTATAGAGTTGATTAGGATTCAAAATTCCGCCGGCAAAAATATGTTACTCCGGTTAGTGAACTTTGGCATAGTAGAATTATGCCATTTATCACCATATAGACTAAGGGTCCGTTCCCACAGACCGGCTCGGAGAGGAGAGCAGAATTTTATCACGTTGGAAAAAGAGTTTTGAGGAATTGTAGTTTAAAGTTTATATTTGCATGTGCACTTTTTTGTCATTAAAAATTTTTGACCGGCTCCGATTGCATGCTCTTTCTCGCTCGCGCAGCCGATCGGTTCCGTTTGCGTGATCTTTGTTGCTCGCGCTCCGAGCGCATCCGCTTTTAGATCTCTTCCAGCCGGTCTATGTGAAATTTGGCGGCTCCGCTCCGGCCAATACCAAACGTATACGATCTGAGGGGCTATTATGTAACTGTTGTTTCTATAATTTTTCGATTGCAATCAAAAACATGGTGGTTTTGCGATTACAATTTATGTATGTTTTGACACCTACAATATCTAGCAATCAACCAAAATAAACAGACTTCAAAAGTTGAAGCTGCCTCTATGTTTCCGATTGAAACCGAAAAATGATATAAACAAAAGTTACATAATGGGCATGTTGACTAATTTTTAATTTTTAATCCGTCTTGTAGATTATTAAAAAATATTGGACACTTATTTTTTTCTTTTTTTACGTAATCAAAAAATAACGGCGATATATTGAGTTGAAATTTCGCGTGACGTCACTATTCTGACAGTTTGTATGGCGGTTTTAGCGGTTAGTGACGTCACGACCCCCTCACCCTAAACTTTAAGGGTGCGCTCTAGCATATGACGCAGCTCCCTTCCGATAGAGGCCGCGGACGGCGCCATAAAAGAGTTTTCTCAATTTACAGAGAATCACAAGGTTAAAAAATAGATTTTGATGATGGGTGCGAGGGGATGAGTGTTTAATACATCTTTGATTTAAAATTTTTATATGGCTTTACGCGCATTATTATCCTTTAACTACACGAAAATATCGAATAACCGGCCGAAACGTAGTCACACACACATGCAAATCGATTAATACTAGACGAATAAGATTCGTAATTTGGCCATTTCAACAAGAGTCTCGGTGGCGCTGTCGTGTAATGCGTCTCTTTTTGTAAACTATGAATCGTGAAAATCTTGTGTTCAAACCTTAGATTTATATTCCACTTTTTGTAACTATTTTGTCAAACTTATTTATACACACTTATTTATAAACGATTTATTTTTCGTTCTTTCTAGGATTTTAAACTGTAATGAAAAAAAATTCTAGGGTATAGAACAACAATATTTAAGACTAGCTGTACCCCGCGGTTTCACCCGCGCGAAAGGTTTTTATACAACAACTTTTTTTCCGACATCCGATTTCAATGAAACAAAGTCTATATATACATATGTAGCTCCAGGCTAAGCTTAATCTATCTGTGAAAACGACTTAAAATTATTTTAAACTTTTTTTTTAGTTGGTTACTCTTCTTTTATTTTGGTAAAAATATTTAACACTAGCTGTGCCCCGCGGTTTCACCCGCGGTAATTTTGGAGTTCTCGCGGGAATTCCGTGCATGCAAAATTTCATCCAACTCAGTTCAGCCGTTTTTGCGTGATTGAGTAACAAAGATCCACACTTTCACATCTATATAATAAAAATGAATCGTCAAATGTGTTGGTAAGCGCATAACTTACAAACGACTGCACCAAATTGGAAAATTGATTTTTTTTTTGAGTTCGTTATTGTCAGGACAAGGTTTATATAAAAGAATTTTGGAGTTCCTGCGGGAATTCCGAAATTCACGCGGGTGAATCTCCAAAACGGTTGGACCGATATTGACGGGATTCACTGCTAATTAGCTGTTGTTATAAGGAGTAAATTAGACTGCATTGGAGTTCCTGCGGGAATCCCGAAACTCACGCGGGTGAAACCGCGGGGCACAGCTAGTTTATAATACATATTAGTAGGATAACCTCACTATAAATGTGAAAGTAAGTTTGTTTGTTTGTTACGCTTTCACGCCTCAACAGCTCTGCGGATCATCATGAAACTTTGCACACACGTTGTCAGAGATACAGAGAAGGACAAAGGGGTACTTTTATCCCGAAATTCCCACGGGAACTTCTATCTTATTACTGGTGAAACCGCGGGGAACAGCTATAAAAATATACAGGTATTGGAAAAAAAACCAGGTCCCGTCTAATCAAAACTTCAAGTCCAGTCAAAATTTCAAGTCAATCCATCGCGATAGATCGTTTTCGAGTTTTGCGACTACTAACATGGGATACTTTGTCAAGTTGTTATCTATTATATCACTCAGGGATACTGTAGTTTCCTATGAGTAAAATATTTTTTTAAAACTGGTTCTTTACTACTTCATAATATTATTAGCTATACAATATAGAAATTATAGTGCGGGTTTTTCGGAGTTTCTGCGGGAGTTCCTGGATTAAAACTACCCTGTGTTCTTCTCTGTGCCCCTAATAACGTGTATGCAAAGTTTGTTAATAATCGGTTAGGTAATCAAGCCGTGAAAGCGTACCAAACAAACAAACAAACTCACATTTCTAATAATAGGTTTGTCTAGAAGTGTGAATAATAATCTACAGAAAAAACAGTATAGATTTCAAATCGTAAACATTGCAATAAAAAATGACAGATAACAAAAAAAAAACATCATAGTATAACAGTGGGGGCTGAGATTTGAACAGGGGCCTTACAAAACTACTACGTCTTCGCTACCCGTTGTTCTAGCCACTAAACCATTATCGCATAGATCCTCCTGTCGAAAAACTTCTATACATTCAGCCGTCGTGCGTCATTCTATTTCATATTGATCTTCTTTTATTTAGTTCGTCAGTGCGTTGGGAAGTTGACAATAATTATTATTATTATAAAAAGGGAAGATTTGATTTTTTGTTTGTTTGTTTTGTAGTTTGTTTGTTACGATTTAACTCAAAAACTACTGAATCGATTTAAAAATTTTTTCACCATTAGAATGCTACGTTATTCCTGAGTAACATAGGCTATATTTTTACCCGGAATTCCCACGGGAACTCTGAAATCTATATAAATAAAAATGAATCGCTCAATGTATTGCTAAGCGCGTAACTTCCAAACGACTGCACCAAACTGGGAAATTATTTCCTTTGTGTTCGTTATTGTCAGGACCAGGTTGGAGTTCCTGCGGAAGTTCCGGAACTCACGCGTGTGAATCTCCGAAAGGGTTGAACCGATTTGGACGGGACTTTCACTGCTAATTAACTAATGTTATAAGGTTTACATTGGACTACTTTGGAGTTCCTGCGGGAGTTCCGAAATTAACGCGGGTGAATCTCCGAAATGGTTGGACCAATTTTGACGAGACTCTCACTGCTAATTAGCTAATGTTATTAGGAGTAAATTAGGTTACTTCGGAGTTCCTGCGGGAATT
The DNA here is from genome assembly GCA_907165275.2 of Zygaena filipendulae. Lineage (NCBI taxonomy): Eukaryota > Metazoa > Arthropoda > Insecta > Lepidoptera > Zygaenidae > Zygaena > Zygaena filipendulae. The sequence goes on along the minus strand of OU015678.1, from coordinate 3,930,956 downwards.
CCGAAATTAACGCGGGTGAATCTCCGAAATGGTTAGATCAATTTTGACGGGACTTTCACAGCTAATTAGGTGATGTTATAAGGCGTAAATTAGATTACTTTGGAGTTCATGCGGGAATTCCGTAACTCACGCGGGTGAAACCACGCGGTATAGCTAGTAATCTATTTAGGTATTATCTATCCTTACTGATATTGATGACAACTTATGTGCCATCTCTCATTTGTACTGTATATTTATTATCATGTATCGGCGCTGTAGGTCTGTAACATAGTAATACGAAATATTGTAAAAATTAAGATGTATATATGACTGTTTGCTGCCAAAACATAAATAAATATTATAAACGCGAAAGTGAGTTTGTTTGTTTGTTTGTTACGCTTTCACACCTCAACGACTCAACGGATCATCATGAAATTTTGTATACACGTTGTCTGGGGTACAGAGGACATAGGGTACTTTTTATCTCGGAATTCCCGCGGAAACTCCGAAATTAACGCGGGTCAAACTGTATGAAATTTTGTATACTACACGTGAAAAGTAGTTACTTAGGTAGAGAAACAAATATATGGTAGGTAGGTAGTAGATATTTTTATCTCGGAATACCTGCGGGATCTCCGAAATTACCAAGGGTGAAACCGCGATGAACAGCTAGCTATAATATATGAATAGGTATATATATAAAAAATTAATCCCTATTTCACTTGGTTACGTTACGGGCACAGCATCACGCGTGAACGGCTCGATCAATTTCGCTAATTCTTTTTTTATTATGTTTGTTATTGTAAGAAGAAGAATAAAGAAGTTTAGAGTTCCTGCGGGAATTCCGAAACTCACGCGAGTGCGAGCGAATCTCAGTGACATAGGGTACTTTTTATCCCGGAATTCCCGCGGGAACTCCAGAGTTTGTGAGGTTATAATCTCTGGATCTACTAAACCGATTTACAAAATTCTTTTATAGGAGTCTAAAGTGATCCTGAGTGACAAAGGGTACCTATTTTTTATCCCGGAATTCCCGCGAGTGCTCCGAAATTACCGTGGATGAAACCGCGGGGGTCAGCTTGTAAATAGCAATGAGTGAACCATTACATCATTTGGAAAAAAATACAATAGTAAAATCTATCTTATACAGGGTGTAACGGAGGGTATTTTTTTGTAAAATGGCATTCAGTATTAGATTATTGTCTGAAAAAAATAAACTTCCGAAAATTTGACCACGTGAGCACATAGATATCACGAAAACATGAAGTTTGAGTACCAACACGATGGGTCTGTAACTTGTAGTTTCCGAGATATTGGCTATCGAAAATTTGACCACGTGATCACATAGATATGACGAAAACATGAAGTTTGAGTACCAACACGATGGGTCTGTAACTTGTAGTTTCCGAGATATAGCCTATCGAATATTTGATCACGTGATCACATAGATATGACGAAAACATGAAGTTTGAGTACCAACACGATGGGTCTGTAACTTGTAGTTTCCGAGATATTGGCTATCGAAAATTTGACCACGTGATCACATAGATATCACGAAAACATGAAGTTTGAGTACCAACACGATGAGTCTGTAACTTGTAGTTTCCGAGATATTGGCTATCGAAAATTTGACCACGTGATCACATAGATATGACGAAAACATGAAGTTTGAGTACCAACACGATGGGTCTGTAACTTGTAGTTTCCGAGATATTGGCTATCGAAAATTTGACCACGTGATCACATAGATATGACGAAAACATGAAGTTTGAGTAGCAACACGATGGGTCTGTAACTTGTAGTTTCCGAGATATAGCCTATCGAATATTTGATCACGTGATCACATAGATATGACGAAAACATGAAGTTTGAGTACCAACACGATGGGTCTGTAATTTGTAGTTTCCGAGATATTGGCTATCGAAAATTTGACCACGTGATCACATAGATATCACGAAAACATGAAGTTTGAGTACCAACACGATGGGTCTGTAACTTGTAGATTCCGAGGTATTGGGTATCGAAAATTTGACTACGTGATCACATAGATATCACGAAAACATGAAGTTTGAGTACCAACACGATGGGTCTGTAACTTGTAGTTTCCGAGATATTGGCTATCGAAAATTTGACCACGTGATCACATAGATATGACGAAAACATGAAGTTTGAGTACCAACACGATGGGTCTGTAACTTGTAGTTTCCGAGATATAGCCTATCGAATATTTGATCACGTGATCACATAGATATGACGAAAACATGAAGTTTGAGTACCAACACGATGGGTCTGTAACTTGTAGTTTCCGAGATATTGGCTATCGAAAATTTGACCACGTGATCACATAGATATGACGAAAACATGAAGTTTGAGTACCAACACGATGGGTCTGTAACTTGTAGTTTCCGAGATATTGGCTATCGAAAATTTGACCACGTGATCACATAGATATCACGAAAACATGAAGTTTGAGTACCAACACGATGGGTCTGTAACTTGTAGTTTCCGAGATATAGCCTATCGAATATTTGATCACGTGATCACATAGATATGACGAAAACATGAAGTTTGAGTACCAACACGATGGGTCTGTAACTTGTAGTTTCCGAGATATTGGCTATCGAAAATTTGACCACGTGATCACATAGATATCACGAAAACATTAAGTTTGAGTACCAACACGATGGGTCTGTAACTTGTAGTTTCCGAGATATTGGCTATCAAAAATTTGACCACGTGATCACATTGATATGACGAAAACATGAAGTTTGAGTACCAACACGATGGGTCTGTAACTTGTAGTTTCCGAGATATTGGCTATCGAAAATTTGACCACGTGATCACATAGATATCACGAAAACATGAAGTTTGAGTACCAACACGATGGGTCTGTAACTTGTAGTTTCCGAGATATTGGCTATCGAAAATTAGACCACGTGATCACATAGATATGACGAAAACATGAAGTTTGAGTACCAACACGATGGATCTGTAACTTGTAGTTTCCGAGATATTGGCTATCGAAAATTTGACCACGTGATCACATAGATATGACGAAAACATGAAGTTTGAGTACCAACATGATGGGTCTGTAACTTGTAGTTTCCGAGATATAGCCTATCGAATATTTGATCACGTGATCACATAGATATGACGAAAACATGAAGTTTGAGTACCAACACGATGGGTCTGTAACTTGTAGTTTCCGAGATATTGGCTATCGAAAATTTGACCACGTGATCACATAGATATCACGAAAACATGAAGTTTGAGTACCAACACGATGGGTCTGTAACTTGTAGATTCCGAGATATTGGGTATCGAAAATTTGACTACGTGATCACATAAATATCACGAAAACATGAAGTTTGAGTACCAACACGATGGGTCTGTAACTTGTAGTTTCCGAGATATTGGCTATCGAAAATTTGACCACGTGATCACATAGATATCACGAAAACATGAAGTTTGAGTACCAACACGATGGGTCTGTAACTTGTAGTTTCCGAGATATTGGCTATCGAAAATTTGACCACGTGATCACATAGATATGACGAAAACATGAAGTTTGAGTACCAACACGATGGGTCTGTAACTTGTAGTTTCCGAGATATTGGCTATCGAAAATTTGACCACGTGATCACATAGATATCACGAAAACATGAAGTTTGAGTACCAACACGATGGGTCTGTAACTTGTAGTTTCCGAGATATCGGCTATCAAAAATTTGACCACGTGATCACATAGATATGACGAAAACATGAAGTTTGAGTACCAACACGATGGGTCTGTAACTTGTAGTTTCCGAGATATTGGCTATCGAAAATTTGACCACGTGATCACATAGATATGACGAAAACATGAAGTTTGAGTACCAACACGATGGGTCTGTAACTTGTAGTTTCCGAGATATTGGCTATCGAAAATTTGACCACGTGATCACATAGATATCACGAAAACATGAAGTTTGAGTACCAACACGATGGGTCTGTAACTTGTAGTTTCCGAGATATTGGCTATCGAAAATTTGACCACGTGATCACATAGATATGACGAAATCATTAAGTTTGAGTACCAACACGATGGGTCTGTAACTTGTAGTTTCCGAGATATTGGCTATCGAAAATTTGACCACGTGATCACATAGATATCACGAAAACATGAAGTTTGAGTACCAACACGATGGGTCTGTAACTTGTAGTTTCCGAGATATTGGCTATCGAAAATTTGACCACGTGATCACATAGATATGACGAAAATATGAAGTTTGAGTACCAACACGATGGGTCTGTAACTTGTAGTTTCCGAGATATAGCCTATCGAATATTTGATCACGTGATCACATAGATATGACGAAAACATGAAGTTTGAGTACCAACACGATGGGTCTGTAACTTGTAGTTTCCGAGATATAGCCTATCGAATATTTGATCACGTGATCACATAGATATGACGAAAACATGAAGTTTGAGTACCAACACGATGGGTCTGTAACTTGTAGTTTCCGAGATATAGCCTATCGAAAATTTGACCACGTGATCACATAGATATCACGAAAACATAAAGTTTGAGTACCAACACGATGGGTCTGTAACTTGTAGTTTTCGAGATATAGCCTATCGAAAATTTGATCACGTGATCACATAGATATGACGAAAACATGAAGTTTGAGTACCAACACGATGGGTCTGTAACTTGTAGTTTCCGAGATATAGCCTATCGAATATTTGATCACGTGATCACATAGATATGACGAAAACATGAAGTTTGAGTACCAACACGATGGGTCTGTAACTTGTAGTTTCCGAGATATAGCCTATCGAATATTTGATCACGTGATCACATAGATATCACGAAAACATAAAGTTTGAGTACCAACACGATGGGTCTGTAACTTGTAGTTTCCGAGATATAGCCTATTGAATATTTGATCACGTGATCACATAGATATCACGAAAACATGAAGTTTGAGTACCAACACGATGGGTCTGTAACTTGTAGTTCCGAGATATAAGCTTTACAAAAAAAAAATTGAAGGTATGAAAAAATTGCATCACGTGGTCACATAAGACACAATAAAAATATTCTTTTCATTGCATCGGAGAATTTGGAGATAAACGCTGAATTTTATCACCCCGGGCCGTGGTGAGTTACAACCTTTCGAAAATATGGTCTCTCTCTTTTACTCATCGTGAAAACAAGAAAGAGATAGCAAGAATTTATTCAACACAAAAATGTAAAAATACTTGTACCCGTAAGTTATACCTCAGAACCAAAACGTCTTTTCCAACTTTCCACAAGTTATTTGTATTCGCTTCGGCTACTAATAGGTACCTACTACCTACTACATCAGTAATAGGTATATTTTCAAATACAATTCTAAATTATCTTGTTAGGTAAAATTGTCAAAACTCACGGCTCAACGCCGCGCCACCTTGTGATCTTTTTGGAATTCACTACAAACTACTGCATTCGGGGGACTTGTCAGTCTACAGCCAAACTACAGCTGTTTATAGACCGGGCCGCCATTTTCGTACACTTATAGTGTATTCGTTCTCTCACACAAGCAAAGGTTCGACCGAAATTTAATTCATTTTGAAATGATTGTAATTATGTTATTTCTTCACTATATGCAAAGATTTTGGGCTGTGCGTTATCGTAACAAGTAGTAGTATTTTATTAAATGAAGTCTAAGAAATAAAAACAGGCGGAATGCCTTTAATATAGCTACGGCAGTTTGTATGAAAACTAGACCTTTAGACCCACCTTAATGCGCTTTATCTCTGTATATTTTAATTTATTTAAAAAAGCAAAAAATACGTGTCTATTGTTTTTTTTATTTTCTAACTGACGGACTAATTAGAATTTTGATTTTCAAAACTAGTCCACATCTCTATTGCCCTACCGGTCTATGTGAAAAGAAAAAAGCGGGCCGTTGCTCTCCGAGCCGGTCTGTGTGAACGAACCCTAATACATAGGGTGATGCTATTGACTCGCACGCAACGCTTACGGCATACCATATTGCCATAACGTTCCAACAAACGTAAATATTATAAGAATGGATAGGCATTTCTATTGTAACTACCTATTTCATAACACCCATCTCTTATACAACGTGTTAATGAATTAACTGAAAACTAGAAAGTAGTTTGCTCAGAATTGACTAGCGAATCGATCGCACTATGTTTTAATATGCGTTATATTTTTTCATTTTTACTAGCCCATGTCCAAATTATTTATAATACAATATTTGGCGCGTACGCCGCCCACAGCAAAAAAATTCGAACCGGTAGGCGCGGGCGTAGCGCTCGAAATTTTGTAGATAGGTCACCAACAAACTAATGTTCAATAACTTTTAAAAGTATTAATTATTTTTTCGACATAAAATATATTTGAATCATATTATTGTTTATTTTTTTAAATTGGGTGTATCAGGTTTTCAGTTAATTCAGTAACACGTTGTATTATGATAACCACTGACATATAGTTTCGATTGGGGCCTGCGCAGAGCTATTGGAAAACATCGCAAGTATTCTATAAAATAGCTTACTTTTTGAAGTGCAGTATCTTTGAGCACAGTGGGAAATTTTGAAGAATTTGTTTGTTTGTTTGTTTGCTTGAACACATCTTTTTGTGTTGGATAGTCCATTTTATCGAGGAAGGTTATACTTATAGGCTATATAGGTATTATATAACATCACGCTACAACCAATAGGAGCGGAGTAGCAATGAAAACTGTTGCACAAACGGGAAAAATTTCATTCCTTTTGAGATCTTCCGTTTCTTGCGCTGCGCAAATGGTTAGTTGTGGAATATTATATTTATAACCTGTTGTGTTTGTGTCTATAAGTAGGTAGATATAATACGTTGTCTCATGTACCCAGAGAGGGTATAAAGAAATATCGTGGGGATATATAAAGATTGTCAACATCACCCGACGGGTAGTCCGTTGTTAGGCGCGGAGCGAGTCGGACGTGCGCTCGCGCAAGGATCTGGGAGTAGTAGTGAGTCAGTGATAAACCTATACGTAGTGACGGCAAACACTACATAACCGATTTCCAAAACGGAGGAGTTGAGTGAAAAGAGAAAAAACCAAAAGACGCTATTCTTAAGCAACGCATTTGCGCTAACTTCCTCTCTAGTTAATTTATTTTCTCTGTGCTCATACCCCAGGTCAGGAGTCGTCGCCAAAGCCACGGTGAAGCGTTCCCAGGTACACCGACGCATATCAAAACTCCATGGAAGTCCGCTGACAGTATTGCTCCAGAGTCTGCGTTCGGGACCTTCCTGAGCGATATCATGGAGAGTCCAGCTAATAAGGTGAGGGAGTTGGAATTAAAACCAGCGGCAAAATCGTTCGACATCTTTTTTAATGTTATAAATGCGAAAGTGAGTTTGTTTGTTACGCTTTCACAGCTAAACGGCTCAACCGATCGCCACGAAATTTTACATACACGTTGTCAGGGGTACAGAGAAAGACATAGGCTACTTTTATCCCGGAATTCCCACGGGAATTCTGAAATTAACGCGGAAGCAACCACATTAAATTTTGCATGCTACCTAGTACCTACACGTTGTCAAGGGTAGGTACAGAAAAAATATAGGATAGTTAGTACTTTTATTTCGGAATAGACGCGGGATCTCCGAAACTAACACGGGTGAAAAAGTAGCCTATGTCCTTCCCTGACAACGCGTATGCAAAATTTCGTGACGATCGGTTGAGCCGCTTGGCCGTGAAAGCGTAACAAACAAACACACTTTCGCATTTATAATCCTACTAATATTATAAATGTGAAAATCTGGATGTTTGGATGTTTGTTACTCAATCACGCAAAAACGGCTGAACGGATTTGGATGAAATTTGGCATGCACGGTGTCAGGGGTACAGAGAAGGACATAGGGTAATTTTTATCGCGGAATTCACGCGAGAACTTCGAAGTTCGAAATTACCGCGGGTGAAACCACGGGGCACAGCTAGTGTACGATAGTACTGTTGACGCCCGCAGGTGCACCTCCGCGACGACATCAAGTCGAACCGCTCGGACAGCCCCGAGGGGCGCCGGCCCCCCCTCGGCTGGAGGCTCATGAGGAACATGACCACCGCCACCGGGGCGCTGTCGGCCAAGAACAAGGAAGGCTCCACGGCGCTGCCGGGCACGCCGCTGCCGAGCTTCCAGGTTTTATTTTTTTACTACATTAAGTACGTCACACTAATTTAGTGATCTTTTCCTGGTCACAATCGCTCACATTTAATGCCCCCCCCCTAGTGTGATGTCACACATTTTGCGATTTTACATGATCTAGAAATCTTTGTTCTATTATAAATGCGAAAGTGAGTTTGTTTGTTTGTTTATTGGTTTGTTTGTTACGCTTTCACGGCTTAACGGCTCAACCGATCGTCATTAAATTTAGCATCCCGCGGGAATTCCGGGTTAAAAAGTACCCTTTGTCACTCAGGACTGCCGTAGCTTCCGATAAGTGAAAGAATTTTCAAAATCGGTTCAGTAGATCCAGAGTAGGGTTTCCGATTTCTCGAGGTTTTTTAGTTCTCGGGTGACGAGACTTCTCGAGCCTGATTTCTCGGGTCTTCTCGGGTTATCGAGAAAAAATAAAATACGTCTAAATTTTTGTTTAATTAATAAAAAGAGTCTTTAATTTAACTGTGTTTATTTTACATGAAAAAAATCAACATAATTTTTAACAAAAAAAACAAGTTCTCAATAAAAAATCAGCTCAAAACAAAATTGCTAACTAAAAACAATCATACTTCTTCTCCTTATCATAACTAATCTCATCTCACTAATCTGTAATAAAAAACAAAATCTCTGTTAACAATCAGCTTAAAACAAACATCTTAACTAAAAACAATCATACTTCTTCTTATTATAACTAATCTCACTAATCTTTAATAAAAAACAAAATCTCTGTTAACAATCAGCTTAAAACAAACATCTTAACTAAAAACAATCATACTTCTTCTTATTATAACTAATCTCACTAATCTTTAATAAAAAACAAAATCTCTGTTAACAATCAGCTTAAAACAAACATCTTAACTAAAAACAATCATACTTCTTCTTATTATAACTAATCTCACTAATCTTTAATAAAAAACAAAATCTCTGTTAACAATCAGCTTAAAACAAACATCTTAACTAAAAACAATCATAATTTTTCTCATCATTCATAACTAAAGATCACTCACTAATCTCACTATGTGGGTGGTATGGTATCACAATTTTTGGCAGTTTTAATGTAATTAAATAAGAGATATCTATCTACTATTAATACGAAAAATATAACTGTCTTTATACAAAAGTACTTACAAAACAAAACAAACACTTGAACTATTTAAATAAATAATAACAATACTTACCTGTTTGTTCTGCGATTCTATTACTATTTAGTGACGCACGCGTCACTAAATAGTAAATACACTCACTATGCTGGGTTTATGATCCGACCGATCCGAACACGGTACTGTACTCTCTTTTCCGTATTAAACGATCCAGCATCTCCTTCGTATTTAAAAAGCCGCTTTCAATTTCTTTCTTCCTCTCATGACAGATCACTTCGCTCTACCCAAAATCTTCTCCTAAAAATTCCTTCTCACCGGACTGGGTTTGTATCTGATTCTTTCACTCTTCAGGCTATCCAGCTTTGGAACTCTCTGCCCACTGACATTCGTCAATCTACGAGTAAGAATGTTTTCAGAACTAGGGTATATCGGCATCTCCTTGGTAGGCAGTAGATATTCGGAATATGCAGCATGTTGTGCGTAGGTATGCTCTGTGCATTTGGGTCTCAGTTTTGTTTTATGTATAATTTATATATTATATTTTGTATTGAACTAGGAAATTATATTTAGTTCCTCTCAAGCACCACCAAGCACACTTTCTGAACACCGTGAAGGTTGACTGGTAGAGAATGCCACTGTGGCATTAAGTCCGCCTTTTGTACCATGTTGTGCAATAAGCTTAAATAAAAATAAATAAACACGGCGGGAGTTGAAACACGAATGAACAAAATACAACTGGGGCCGCGTCGCGCTTGCGTTTGTCGGCAAAAACAAAGGATACCGACAGACACGAGCCGTGCTGTCAAAGGATGCCGCTGCCGCCTCGCATTTACAAAGAAAGCTAAGCGTAAAAATGTTTATTTAAACTTCTCGATGTCTCGACTTTTCTCGAGCTGAATTTCCCGGGTACGAGACCGACCGATTTCCCGGGAATTCCCGGGACGAGAATTCCCGGGAACAAACCCTAATCCAGAGGTTACCCCCCACAACGTGACAAACTCACAAATTTTGCTCCTTATAATATTAGCATAGATTGGTATCTATAGATAAAGCCATTAAAGTTTTAGAGTATAGGGGCGTAATATTAGAAATCAGAATAGTATCTATATACAAAGATGTGCAGACTTGCTTTTTGTTATTTTAGAACTCCAAACCCGACAGCAAGAGCTCCGACTACACGACGAAAGATGAAAGAAAACCGTCGTTTCCAAATTATCCGAGTGAAAAAGATGAAAACATTGGTGAAACTAGTCCCGAGGTAAGTAATACAGTTGCACCTGATTTTTTTTCACAAAGACTCGGCCGCTAATCTTTCCCCTTGAACCACGCAGCGGTCAAATGATCTCATGCTAACAAAATGCCGTTGGCTAGCAGATACTATTGTCTATAGACACCGCTTGACGGAAAGCGATGTGATTGGCTATTTGAAATGTACTTTGTGGTGACCGGTGTTTGATTGCGTCGCAACGATGTGATTGGGTTGTATTTTGATCATTCCCCCGCAAAAATTGGTTGAAGTTCGTCTATTCTCGTATAATGTTTTTGTCCAATATTTTTTATTAATCTACAAGCAAAACGGACTAAAATTCAAAATTTAGTCATCATGCCCATTATAGGGTTAATTATAAGACATAAGAACATTAGACATACTCGTAATAAAAGACTACTTACTTGCATTTCAGAGACATAATAATAATTAATAATAAATATAATAATAAATATATATCATTAATAATTATCACAGGGTTATATGTATTTGAAAATTCCAATAACAATCGGAACTCCGAAATTAACGCGGGTGAAACCGCGGGGATCAGATAGTTTCCAATATTTTGACATAGGCAAAATTTGTGATTGTTTTTGGGAAGTGCGTTATGGGCAAGGAATGTTGGTCATACTGAATAGGGCCCTGATTTGGAGATCCAACCCACGGCACCTAACTTAGCAGTCAGGTTAATTTCCCACTACACCAAGAGTGCTGTCAAATCCAACATATACTCTATTGCGTGTCAAAATTCGATGTTTAACGAAGCGGTTATCACTTCCAGGGCCTAGACCCCGAGTCTCTAATGTTTCGAGACGGGAGACGGCGCATTGACATGGTTCTAGCTTATGAGGAGGAAGACTATGGAGTTATGACAGAAGCTGAAGCGAGGAAGCGTGATTATAGACGGACGTTTCAGGTTGATGCTTATTCATCAATATACGCCATTTGGGAATTTTCATTTCGTAGATTTCATATTTATTACGGTCAACCATATGAGTGGTACCCCGCAGGGAAGCATCTTCGGTCCCTTTTATTTTCTCTTTAGTTTTGAATCCGTCATTTCGTTTTAAAATTGTACAATAAATAATAAGGTCACTAACAAACAATTTTACAAATAACAAACAATTTTTCATTTCACTCATTGATTTACAAAAATGAAATTTACAGTTGACATTACAATATTGGTAATTTTTCAATATTTTTTACAATATTTTTCCTTTGCTTTCAGGAAAATCTAATAAAAGAAGGCCTAGAACTAGAATTAGAGAATAAATGCTTGTCGTTCGACGAGAAAACTTGGTTCCTAAAAATTCACATTCCCTGGAAGACTGAGATGAGGCTTGCTGAGGTGATTGGTATGAAATTGCCTACGAAACGGTTCATTACTATATCTGTTAGAGCGTGGGTGAGTAATGTTTGATTTATTATTACTCATTAGAGGTCATTACAAAATTTGTTTAATAATTTAATTACATCCCGCATGAATTCCCGGGTAAAAGTACCCTAGATCCTTTTCTGTACAGGCAGGCATTATGGAAATGCTGTCAATTTCAATAGGAAAATTTCACCAAATTTTCAATTTTCAAAATTTTATGATGATCGGTTGAGCCGTTGAAGCGTGAAAGCGTAACAAACGAACAAACTCACTTTCGCATTTATAAATAGTAAAGTATTTGGTAAAATATTTGCTACAACAGAGTGAAGAGAAGCAAACGGAGAAAGACAAGAAATGGTACACGAAGTGGCGGCGGCGGTGGAAGCAGATGTACGAATACGAACACAGCAGGATCGAGCCGGAGCCCTCGTTTTACGCGGTCACTGACCAGAAGGGGGTGAAGCGGGAGGAACAGTATGTTGCATGGACCCATAGACTAAAGCCACACTACAAAGAGCTTCGCTTACTGCTAAGAGCCAAGCTACTCGCCGAGTGACTGATCGTAGTGAACAGACATAATTATGGCATACTATCGCAGCTGGTCGCACTGCAAGCGACGCCCCTAGGTGCCTAGCTAGTTGATAGTGTGGCCAACTGCGATAGTATGCCACAATTATGTCTGTTCACTAGGATCAGTCACTCGACGAGGAGCTTGGCTCTTAGCAGTAAGCGAAGCTCTTTGTAGTGTGTAGTATTAGCATAGTATTATCATATTATCTGTGGTAATGGGATATTTTCCAAATGTAACTTTCTTACTTATTCCTGCTCCATTAGCCAAGTTCATTTTAAGACTTCAAAGACACAAAGACACTTCAAAGACACTTCAAACAACAGTTCCCTAACTGAACAATCTAAGATCGTCAACGCATGGTAAACTAAGAGATGATTTGACATAATTCTTTTCATTACTGCCTTCAGTCCCAGAGTCACTTAGCGAGTTGCCTAGCGTCCCGTCGCTACGCCAACAGCCTGCCTGATTTGCTGCATTGGATGTTTCACACCAAAATTGATAACTAATTACAACGACTAATTATTATTATTAAAATCAACAGATTTCTAGTCAAAGATCGCCACACGCAGTTCTCGCCGGCGCAACGCAGTCTGCTAGTCATGCAGATATTGCTCAGAGCCAAATTTGATAACAATGACGTCAAGGTGAGCTAGTTATTTAACAAAATAAAATTTTACTAAAACAAAAAAAAATTAAACCGACTTATATACCCCAAAAAAAGCCAATAATAAAATATCACTTTAATCCAAAAGATAAAAATGCACGTACTTAATTAAATATTACACAGAAGAGATAGAAGGTACATCAACTTAGTGTAGTATGAAAATTTAAAACATGAAAACCAGTGTCGCCGGGTGATTTTCGCAAACAAAACTATTCATCACGCACTAAAACATTCATTAACGTAAAGAAATCTTTTAAACGCTTTATGGTTATGATTTTACTTAGTCACTGTTTTCAAAATTCAGTTTTGGGAATATTGTGGTAAATATACTTGGGATGGCAGCAAAAGAAGCTTTGGGCTAAAGAGCTTTTGCTCTAACTTCCTTTGCAACGGTGGCGCGCCTGCCCCGCCTACATGTCCTCTCTAGTTAATTTATTTGCTCTGCGATTTTATCTATCTCCACTTCTCATGCTTCTCGACGACCCGATTGGTGCAATGGTCACCATGCCTGCCCGCTAATCAAGAGGTTCCGGGTTCGATTCCCGGTGGGGGTGGACTTTGTGTGATGAACACAGGGTTCCATTTTCCAGTCTGGGTGTGTATATATATCTCTATAGTATAATATATATGTAATAATATGTGTAGTATATACCACGTTTGCTTGGTTTCCACGATACAAGCTTATAGCTTAGTGTGGGAACAAGTAGATCTGTGTGTTGTGAAGTGGATTATTATTATTATTCTCTATCTCTCTATATTAATTTCTCTATGGTTTTCAAGTCTTGACCTGTCATCTCTGTTTAAGGCAGACAGATTTTAAAGGCTTTCTAGGTATATGTTGGAACTCTTTGTGCACCATCAGATGGGTATACGACGGTTGCTCAATGACGGCACATACTTGGCCTGCTTCCCGCTGCACGAGGGCAGATATAATAAGGACAATGCCGATCATATATATACTGATAGACGGGTGAGTGCGGTTAGACCTACAATTGATCAGTTAGCCCATGTCGGACTTTTGATGGTGTTGTTATCGGAGTCAATTCCGGGCCACAATATAGGCTATGTTACTCAGAGATAATTTAGCATTATAATGTTCATAGGCCTATATGGGGGGACCGTCCATAAAGTACGTCACACGTTAACGGGTGAGGGGGTCGACGAAACGTGACATTGTGTGACAGGGGTGGGAGGGGTGCTGAGTTTCGTGACGTCACATTTTAAAATCTTATACATCTAAGTGCTAAATGCCAAAGAAAACATTAACGAAAAACTTAAAAATATTTCCAACTTCAGTATATTGTTGGTGAACTAAGGTTTTAATCGTTTTGTCGGAGCTGCTGTTTTAATTTAATAATTTATAAATATAAAAAGCAAATAAACGATTTACTATAAAAAATACAAAAATCGCTATAGATGTACCTATAATTTTTGAAGAGTTCCCTCGATTACTCCAAGATCCCATCATCAGATCTCAATTTGGTGACAATGGAATCGATTTGGGAGTAGGTATCCCCTTTCAAACAAAAAAACAATTTTTGAAATAGCTCCAATCGGAACCCATGAAATAGTTATTATTGTTTAAGTAGTTCTGATGACCATCCGTGGTCTTCATCATCAGTTCCACTTCTTCAAATTTTGCTTTTCATCAGCAAATGAACGATTTACTATAAAAATACCCAAATCGCTATAGGTGTGCCTATAATTTTTGAAGAGTTCCCTCGATTACTCCATGATCCCATCATCAGATCCCGACTTGGTGGCAATGGGACCTAATTGGGAGTAAACCCTTTCAAACAAAAAAAAGAATTTTCCAAATCGGTCCAACCGTCTTCGAGTAATCGGTGAACATACATAAAAAAAAAAAAAACATACATACAATCGAACATAGAACCTCCTCCTTTTTGGAAGTCGGTTAAAAATGGGTCTAATAGTTTTTCTTAAATCGTAGCAAACAAAAAATCAAAGCTTTCCTCTTTTTAATATTAGTATAGATATAATAAAATTAAAAGAATGATTCGCTAGGTTTCTTCGATATGTATATGATCAAATAAATCTATTGTTTTTTGTCAAGTGTTATCATTTTAAACCCCGAAAACGCAGGCTTTCATCGTGTTTAATCCCACGGGTCGATTGTCCATCTATATTTATCATTTCCACCTTCAGTTGCTGTACCTAGAATGGGCACGTCCCTGCAAATGGTACAAGAAGCAACCGCTGTGGCTGGTCCGCCGATACTTCGGCGACAAGATAGGCCTGTACTTCTGCTGGCTCGGCTTCTATACTAAGATGCTGTACGCGCCTGCTATAGTGGGCACCCTCTGCTTTCTCTACGGCCTCGCCAGTATGGACTCGCAGGATAATATTCCAAGGTGAGTTTAAACTTTAAACACACAATTATCAAATTTTCAAGCAAAAATAAGCATGAGTTTTTTATCAGATCTCCACTAAATTTGAGATAAGCCTAAAGACATATCCTTTGAAATAAATACAAGAATCGTCAAAATATGAAAGAAATATAGGAAACCAGCTGGTCCCCGCGGTTTCACCGGGCGTTAATTTCGGAGATCCGGCGGGAATCCCGGTTTAAAAGTATTAGGGTATTCTTTTCTGTAGGTAGTAGGTACCCCTGACAACGCGTGTGTGCGAAATTTCATAAGATTTCGCTGACGTTAGTTTTGGAGTTCCCGCTGGAATTCCGAGATAAAAAGTACCCTATGTCCTTCTATGTACCTCTATGTACCTCTGCCAACGTGTATGCTAAATTTAATGGTGATCGGTTGAGCCGTTTAGCCGTGAAAGCGTAACAAACAAATAAACAAACAAACAAACAAGCTCACTTTCGCATTTATAAAGTAAAGGATTTATTTTTAAGTATTTTATTATATGACATGCTGTTTTTTTACATGTTATTTAACATAGGAGCTCTCTTGGTTAACCCGAGGTCTATTATCCCATTAAAAATTTAAGAATATGTCGTGCCAAATTTGTTTTTTTTTTTTATTCTGTAAATCGTAGGATTTAATGCTTTATACAGTGAAATTAGAGCTAGTTGTTTTTTGTATCAAAAACAATATTTCATCATAATTGGAGTAGCTATAATAGTTCCAGCATCATCTACCCTCATTCCAGCAAGGAGATCTGCAACGGCAACGGACCCGGCAACACCACGCTGTGCCCGCTCTGCGACAAGGCTTGCCAGTACCAGACCCTCTCCGACTCCTGCCTCTTCGCCAAGCTGACGTACCTCTTTGACAATCCGGCGACTGTGTTCTTTGCTATCTTCATGTCTTTTTGGGGTGAGCCGTGTTAATGTTATACCATATTTGAGATGTTCAATCGAATCTAGGAGAGCCGCAGATGGAGTGTCACGGAACAGAAGACCATAGCCACAGGATGGAGTAAATCGTATAGCTTTCATACCTTTAAAGGATGTGTAGCTTAATGGATCTTTTTACTCTCTCCTCTGCTGTGGCATAGACCTTCGAATTCAGTCATTGCTGCAAAATTTATATTCCGTATCTTGCGTGCAACTCCTTCTTGGTTTATGGCGTGAATCAACTCTGTTTCAGCGACAACATTCCTCGCGTTGTGGAAACGCAAACAATCGGTGCTGAGATGGGAGTGGGATTTGGGTGGAGTTGATAACGTGAGTACGGAACCAAGTTTGTGTTGTATGATTTCCTTTGAAATGGCTGATGGTGAGAGAAAGAAGGAAGAAAGAAAGAAAGATTTATTTAAGCAAAAAAGACATAACACAAATTAATACACAGAACAACACAGACGAAAATTATCAAACATTAATAAACTAAAACTAAACTTATATAGTTCGATCTTTAAAGTATAAATAAAAATCGAGTAGGATAACCAAGTTTGTGTTGTATGGTTTCCTTTGAAATAGCTGATGGTGAGAGATTACAGAAGATTCAGGTGGTAAACAGATCTCCTGGTCTCTCATCCAAAACCTGTTCCTCTTCAGGACGAAGACCCAAGGCCAGAATTCGAGGCATCCGTGAAGACATTCCGCACCAACCCGGTGACCAGGGAGAAGGAACCCTACCTCCCGACGTGGCAGAAGACCATGAGATATGTGGCCACCAGCTCCGCTGTTCTTTTCATGGTATTTTGACGTATTTTGACGATATCATTGGATCTTTCCATTGTTTTATCTAAAATTAAGTCCATACTTTGTTTTAGGATGATGTCAAACTTCATTTTTTGGTTTTTCTGTTAGCAATAACAATTTTTACAGTGGATCTTGTTATTCATTGCTATATTGGCCACAGTACCGTGAGTACAATAGTTATTAAACTTGACTGTTACGGTTAAGTTATGAGCGTTTGTGTTCACCTTAAGTCCGGGAGTTCAGTAATAAGTAATGGCTTATCTAAGTAATGTATTAAGCAAAAAGTTTTATAAGTCTTATTATTATAAGTTATCTGGTACCCTTAGCACAAGCTCTGCTTAATTTGGGACCAGATGTTGTATCAACGAAATGTGACGTGTGTTCGAAATTCCCGCAGGAACTATTTTTTTTGTAAAATAAAAGTAGCTTAAGTTACTTCTTATAACATAAGTTATCTGCTAGTGAAAGTCCTGTTAAAATCGGTTCAGCCGTTTCAGAGATAATAGTAATAATAATAATCTTTATTTCTTTCAATAATTACAATAAATAGACTTCCATAATGTATCCTACTTATATTCTAGTTTTTTACTGATGAAAATGAAAAAAAAAAACAAAATATGTGAGTATCGTATTTACTTTTATGCATTTAGTGAAAAGCTGTTAATTTGGAATTACAAACAAACACTTAAACACTTCCATTTTATTTATATGTATATAGATATATATAGAATACTACTATTACTTTTGGAGGAAAATGTGACCCACCACATGTTTTCTCCCCTCGGTATTAAACGCCAGCAGTAAACGAACGAATGACGACGGCATAGACAAGAAGAATTTACTGCGTTTACCATGCTGTGCCCACATGTCTGTGGTAACAGTCTAGCTCCACAACTTTATATTATAATTTTAGTCAATATTTCGATTGTTACCTGTTTTGTGAGCCCAATAAATAAATAAATAAATAAATAAATTCAACTTCCACAGATCACGGTGGTGATGGGCGCCGTGTTGGGCACCATCATCTACCGCATCTCTATGGTGTCGGTCATATACGGCGGCAGCGGCTTCTTTCTGCAGCGTCACGCCAAAATCTTCACCTCGATGACCGCCGCCCTCATCAACTTGACCATCATCATGATACTCACTAGAGTAAGTCGAATATTTTTATTCCAAAAGGCTAGTTTCCTGGGTGAAAAAAATCAAAATTCTATTTAGTCCGTCAGTTAGATAATAAAAAAATAAAAGACACGTATTTTTTGCTTTTTTAAAATAATGGAAATATGCATAGATAAAGCGCATTAAAGTTTAGGGTGGGGGACTCGTGATGTCACAGCTCGCTATAACGTGCGAACAAACTGTAGCGAGGCGTGACGTCATGTGAAATTTCGACTTGATATATCTCCGTTATTTTTTGGTTACATAAAAAAAAAAAATACGTGTCCAATATTTTTTAATAATCTACAAAACGGACTAAAAAAAAATTAGGAAACTAGCCTATTTGACCCTTATGTGTTACTTCTTTTTGACGAAATTGTCTGGTAGTGTGGCTGCATGGTGAGAACAAGCAAGCGGCTTGTTTTATTTATTTATTTATTGGTTTATTTATTTATTTATGTATATTTATTTATTCATAGTATATATTGGTTTGTTTGTTACGCTTACACGTCATAATCTACGCAGGAGATGGTAATGAAATTTTACATACACGTTGTCAGAGATACAGAAAAGGACATAGGGTAGGTACTTTATATCCTTAGAAATTACCGCATTGAAACTGGGGGAACAGGTAACTATTATTATATTACCAGCTGTTCCCCGCGGTTTACCCGCGGTAATTTCGGAGATCCCGTGGGAATACCGAGATACAAGTACCCAATATCCTTAGCACCGTGGTTTACAAAACGTACAACAATGGTAATAGATACACTTTTTTTCTTGAAACTTACTCTCCTTTTTGGAAGTCGCTTAAAAAGAAGAACAGAAGACAGTCTTTTGGACGCAGATAAGCAATAACATGTTATCCCACAAAATTAAGTTACCTATTCAGAACGATTTATTGAGTGAGAGTCAGGGAACGTTTTTTAACTATGTGTTTACCGTATTACATTGTTTAAGTATGTAACTAAATATTGAACATAAAAAATGTTAACAGAAAATGGCGCTATAATTTTAAAACACGATTTACTCAAAATTTCTCCAGTGTGGGTTAACACACTATTGCTTATCTATGTCCTTATATAAGTAGGCCTAAATCCTTGAGTCCTTATCTTTATTTCAATATTAACAGGTATTTAACAATAAATAGTACACTACACAATTATGGTATGATATGCACATACATTGATTAAATACCCTTAACAATGTTAACCAATAAGGTAGACAAAGGACGTTGAGAGAGAAAAGGCAAGATATAGGTTAAAAAACCAAGAACGGTTAATATAATTGTATTAATTTGCAGATATACTCCAAGGTGGCAGTGCACCTCACCAACATGGAAAACCCGCGTACCCAGACTGAGTATGAAGACTCTTACACCTTCAAGATATTCTTTTTCGAGTTCATCAACTTCTACTCCTCGCTTATATACATCGCCTTCTTTAAGGTAAATGGGATAAAACATTAATATCAATATATTCTGGTCTATCTTCTTAGTTCCAGCTATATCTTTTGATTCTACAGTCACCTCTTTTTGTATTGAATAGAGAATGTCTTTTAGCATAAAATTTACATCTTCAATCCCACAATCTCCATCGTGGATCGATCGGTCCAATTGGGTATTCTCCAAGGTATGAATATCAAAATTCTAATTAGTCCGTCAGTTAGAAAATAAAAAAATAATAGACACGTATTTTTTGCTTTTTCAATTTAATGAAAATGAACATAGATTGTGTGGGGCACAGTGACCTGTGACTGATACGGCTAGATATGTTGATTTATTTGTTTATTGTATATCAGGGTGATTGTCTATGATAGATGTTGTGGTCGGCACGGGACGCGGCTGGCGAGCCGATTCGTTTGTTATGGATTAATTGATAGTATACCGACGCCCGTGACCGACATGAATCGACTGCCGCGACCGGGCCGTAGGAAAGCGGCTCGATCGCGTAAATCGCTGTCGAAAGCAGTGTTCGGTTTCACGCAGTGGACCGAACATGCTCCCGACCACGAGATGAGAGATGAGATAAGATTAAATGATTACAATTAAAATGATACTCAGAAATGATAATGATTATAGCAATTGACATAAAAGCACAAAAAAACATACAAAAATTCGTAATGATCACGTAAAGTCTCTATAGTTTTGATTCATCAATGACCTTAAAATTACACCTTTTTGGTTTAGGCGAAGTTGCCCGATCGACTAACTCTACACTCGATTGACTTTTCCTGCCCGCACTGATCTCACTTTCGTTTCGCGCACTCACTACACTCACACGCACGTCACTGCTGGCTCTGTTCTCCGCCTGCGCGGGGGGAGGGATGCGTAACGCCCGCCTCCTCCTCCGCCACCAAATGCTCGCTCCCAGGACAGCTGCAGCAGCTATGATCACGTAACTGACCACATATTGATGAATGTCATGTCCTGATATTGATATCTCTGAAGACTGAACCTTTTCCTTCATTGTCGCTATTTGATTATGTAGTTCAGCTAAGCTTTGGTTGATTTCCTTTTGCTCTGGCGCCTCGTTCTCAATAGTTGGCAATGATATATTGATAACATAGTTTATCTGAGGAATATCCACAGACATGCTCGCTGAGTTGATATACAAAGTGTTTGCAGACTGATGATGAGAGTAGAACGTAAAATCTTCACCTTTGATAACACATCTTTCGCTTAAATGAATAAGACCTGCTTTGCTAATTTCTTGTCTCGTAATGTTGTTTCCGCAGATTATTCTCAATGGATACTTATTACAGTAAAAATATAAATAGCTATAAATATCTGTAAGATCCACCCATTGATTTCTACATACTTTTTTCTGAATCTTGCATCTATCTTTACTCGTAGTCTGTTGCAATTCACAAAATTTTTCTTTAGCTGATAAATGAGTGACAGGACTTCTTAGTTTACACAAGTATTTAAGTTCATGCGTAACACAATTTTGCAGTTCGTTATACGTTATCGTTATGAATGCGTCTTTCTGCAAATTTATGGCTATGTATTCAGATACAGGCGTAACACTTATCATATCTGAATCTATTTGATGTGGAATAGGGACTATTTTATAAAGTTGATAAGTATCTCTGCTTATCAACGGAAATTTAATTTCAAACATAAAATAATCTTGAGTGATCCTCGCTCTTATTTTTATAATTTTATAAATTTCTGAAAACTCTCTCTGAATATTTTCCAAGGGTAAGGTTAATTCCTTTGATAATTGACTCAATATAGTCTGTAGTTCATTACGCAGCTGCTCTGGTGTCAACAAATAAATATTAAATTTCCCATGATATAAATCAGTTAGTGTCTCCAACAATGTGTCTTGAATTCTTTTTAAATTATGAAGCATACTCATAGCAGTTATCGATAACATAGTAAAATCTTCCAACATAGAAAGTTTTTGCACTTGTTCCTTAAGATAATTTGTCGACTCATCTAAGCTGATTAAATGTTTATTTATTGCTTTATGTTGCCTTGCTACCATTTCTTCCGTTCTTTTTAATAAATTATATTCCCCTTCGACTACTGATGTTTGATTTCTCCATAATGATTCTAGGTATCTCTGATTGTTCTTTAATAATTCTATATCCTTTTTATACTGTTCTGCGAAACGATCGTCTAATACGCCGAACAACGTATTCGCAATGTAACCTACTCCATTGATAATGCCCCGTCGCTGTCTCGAGATCCCGTTACCTTCCTGATTCAGCAAAAGTTGATTATAGTATTGTAGCTCAGTCTGTTCGTGACGTAATTGTAGTAAAATCATCTGGCATCGTGTTTGTTCCTGGAATTTATCACATGTTCTTTCTAAGTACTGCGTGAATTTGTTAACAGCTGTTGCACCTTCCCAGTATGGAGACATATTATAGTATACAATCATAGTCCAGTCGTCACGAATAAGTTGTAAGTTGGCTATAGAATCGAAGTATAAGAATTGGTCTTCATTAAATTTTGTTACGTTAAACAATGCACTCGCCGGTGATATAATCGTCAGGAATAAAATAAGTGATATAGCCATTGATATAAATTGATAACTTTTTGCTAACTTGCCATTATTATTCGCCTGGTTTCGAACTCTATCTTTATCTTCATCACTCTTTTGTTCATCTGATACTGTTGAGGAGTTCGATTGAAGTGGCAATAACGATATTTTGGAGACCGGTCTTTTCATAATGCCATTTTTTGTCTTCAAGGTTACTACTCTCACAAGGCCATCGTTTCCTGGATGTACCTCCGTCACTCTTCCCATCGCCCACTTTCCTGGCGGTAAATTTTCATCTTTTATTATAACAAGATCTCCTAATTTGATGTTTTCGTGTTTTTTCCACCACTTACTTCGAGCCGAAAGTTGACTTAAATATTTCATTTTCCATCTTTTCCATAAATCTTGCTTTAATTTATTAATAAGATGCCATCTTGTTCTTGCATCATGATCAGTTTCTATGATCGTGAGATCTGCTCTCTCTGATAAAAAGTGCGCTGGTGTTAAAAAGTCTATGTCCTCGATGTTTTCTGATATTGCGCATAACGGGCGAGAGTTTAAACAGGCTTCTATTTGTGCTAAAATCGTGGAATACTCTTCAAATGTCAATTTTTGCTCTCCAATTGTCCTCCTTAAATGATATTTAAGGCTGCGTACTGACCTCTCCCATAGACCTCCTGCTGAGGGCCATGACGGCGCATTAAAATGCCAAGTGATATTCAGTGATGATATTTGTTGATAAAAGTTATCGTTAAAAATTCTCTTTAACTCCTGATATTCTTCGCTGATAATTCTGTTAGCTTTGATAAAATTTGTTCCATTATCGCTATAAATGTGATGAGGAGCACCTCTCCTGGCAGCCATCCTCCGAAGGGCTGCTAAAAATGCTTCACCACTCAAATCGGACACCAGTTCCAGATGTACGGCCTTGGTGACCATACAGATAAAAACCGCTATATATCCTTTCGTGGTTTTTATTCCTCGTCCTTTATTTGCTTTGATATCTACAAATCCTGCGTAATCCACTCCGGTATGATAGAAAGGTGGAGCTGGATTAATTCGAGCTTCTGGTAGATCTCCCATGAGTTGATATTTAAGTTCTGGATTGTTTTTTCTGCAGATAATACACTCCCTTAATCGTTTTTTGGTTGCTCTATTCCCTCCAATAATCCAATATTTTTGCCTTAAGTTTGATAACGTGAGCCGATGTGCCTCGTCAATTAAAAGTTGCGTTAATTTATGATTATGTGGAATAATAATGGGGTGTTTCATTTCATACGGAATGTGTGCATTTCTTAATCTCCCTCCGACTCTTAATATTCCTTTTTCGTCGATAAACGGATATAAATTCAATAAATTACTTTTGTTATCCACTTTGTTATGTTTTCTTAATTGCTCAATGTCCGTTTCAAATACAACATATTGCACATACTTTATTATTTGTAACTTTGCATTCTTCAATTCCAGTAATGTGAGATAGGTATTTGCAGGTTTCTGTTTACATTTGAATGCTCGTCGTATCCATGCAAATACACGAACAATTTTTATGAACGAGTTATGTCTATCTAATAATGTTGCTATAATATTGGTATGAATGTCTGTTTGTACGACATTGCTTCTATGTACTTTTAATTCATGATTTGTCGAGTAATTAATTTTGTCTTCGGTAGAGTTCCATTGTAATCCTAAAGTTTTTCCTACACCTTCTGATTTAAATTGATAAAGTATGTTTTCGGTGCTTTGTTTATTCGCAATTGAGTCCAACATCTTTGGTTCAGTACATGCCCATTTTCTTAGAGTGAACCCTCCTGACTTTAATACATTACACAAATCTGATCTTTGTTGTTTTCCTTTATTAATAGAGTGCGCTCCATATACAAGGTCATCCATATAAAATGCTTGTTCAATGATATCTGCTGCTTCAGGATAGCTGCTCCTTTCGTCAGTTGCTAGTTTCTTCAACGTCATCATTGCCAAAAATGGTGCTGCCTTCGTACCATAAGTCACTGTCGTCAGTTGATAATCTTGAATAGGCCGCTGTTGATAGTCTCTCCACACGATTTTTTGATAATTTTGATGATGTTCACTGATATAGATCTGCCGGTATATCTTCTCAATGTCCGCAGTGTAGGCATATTTATACTGCCTCCATTTTAGAACTAGAGCCTGTAAGTCTTGCTGTAGGTTGGGCCCTTTACACATTACATCATTTAGACTCATCCCTGAGGACGTCGTTGCTGACGCGTTAAATACTACGCGTAATTTAGTTGTAGTCGAATCTGTGCGATGTACTCCATGATGCGGTAGGAAACATTCTGTCGTATAAGTATTTTTTGATGGGACCATGTGACCTAATTCTTGATATTCCTTAATAAATGCTTTGTAATCAGTTGCTAACGCTACGTCTCTGTCTAGTTTTCTTTCCAAATTTTTAAACTGAGCTATTGCTAGCTCTTTTGATCTCCCTAATTGATATTTCTCCTCTTCTTTGAAAGGTAATTCGACCTCATATCGCCCATCGTCACGTCGCTTCGTCGTTTTATTATAATGTTGTATACAATGTTGATCTTCTTCTGATATGTTTGACGCTTCATTGATATCCTCTATCTCCCAAAATTTATGTATATTTTTCAAGTTTGATAACACCACGTTACAACGAAATGATTTCATATTTCCACATAAAACCCATCCCAGTTGAGTTTGCTGGGCAAGTGGTTGAGATAAATTTTCTCCCCTGATGATGCCTCCTAACATGATAAGTGCATAAATATCTGCACCAAATAATAAATCTACCGGTCTGCTAATATGATATTCTGGATCAGCTAAATTAATATTCTTGATATACTCCCATGAGGGCTTTTCAAATGATACGTTGGGCAGATTTTTAATTAAGTTGTTCATGATATATACTTCGGCCTTAAATGAAAACTCATTGTAAATTGAGTTACATTTGATATTAAGCGTTCCTTTACAGTTACTTTCTCTCTCACCTACTCCAAAAACGATCGCTTTACTCTGTCGTCTTTTAATTCCTAATGTTTGTGCTCCATGCTCCGTGATAAGAGACAATTGCGACCCTTGGTCAATCAAGGCTCTCATCCTTATGATTGATCCATCTGCGGCCTCGACATTAACTAACGCCGTAGATAATAAAGTTTCCATTGTTTCGTATTGCGATACATGCGACATATTTGTACCATATTGATTTTGATTACTTCTATTAAATGTAACACGTTTTGCAACTTCGTGACCCAATTTTGTTGGTGGCTTCCTTTGCCTATAGGCGTCATGTATCACCGTATGATGATTCTCCGAACAAATGCGGCATCGTCTTTGTGAGGTACATATTTTATCATAATGTGGATATAAGCAATTCTGGCATATATTCCTTTGTTGTATCATATTTAATTTTGCGTCATTCGTCATACTTAAAAAGTTTTTACAATAAACTAATGCATGTTCATGATTGCCTAACGGACACCTTTTGTTCCATGCCGATGACGGTGCCGTTGCATAAAAGGATCGCATAAATGGCTTCGGCGAGTTATTATTCCAACTGTAATTTGAATACTTGTTATAATACTGCATGTTCTTTCTAGGGCCGTGGTACATACTTTGATTAGTTTGATAGTTGTTACTCTTCTGATAAATATTGTTCTGCGTCCTGCGTCCTTGTTCTAAAGTTGTGAATTTGCTTTCCAAGTAGTTTAGAAATTCTTGTAAACTTGGTAATTCGCGAGAATTTTTCAATGACTCTATGTACTCTGTATATGATTCACCATCTAATTTTTGTGACAAAAGGTGAATAAGTATTGGATCCCACGTACCTATATCCACTCCAAGGTTTTTTATAGCGTTTAATGTTTCTAGGGTGACGTCATGCATTTTTCGAATGTGCCCTAACGACTGTTGTTGTGACGTTGGAAGGCTTAAAAGAATGTTGAGGTGTGAAGTAAAAATAAGTTTTTTGTTGTCATACCGATGGTTTAATATATCCCAACATGTATCATAATTTTCTGTGCTGATCGGGAGATGTTGTATGAGTCTTTCCGCTTCACCTCTTATTTTGTTTTTTAAAAACTGCATTTTTTGAGCCTTTGATAGGCAAGGATTTAAATGTATTGCTTCCTTGAATAAGTCTTTGAATGAGGTCCATTGATGATAGTTACCGGTGAAGATAGGGATGTCCACTTTGGGTGTGGATTTTTCTCGATGCGCTACGGACCATAGTTTAGTGTTGATAGCTTTTTCAAATGAATATACACATTTTCATGATCTGTGAATGCCCTTTCATACTCTTCGTTTTCGCCCTCTAGTTCGGCATAAATTTTCCAATGCTGTGAATCTATAGTTTCCCATCTAGTTTGCAATTGCGAAAGTACATCTTCAAATTCCCATTTCTCGGAGATATTTTCGATTTTGATACCATTAACGGTTCGCATAAAGGCTGTAAAATTTATAGTTTGAACATGTAACATGTCATCCAACTTGCTGAATGACCCTTGTGATTTTTCCTTTACCGATTCTTGTTTTTCATAATTATTCTTCGCACCTATCTCTTCGCTTGATACGTTCCCCTCTTCCTGATAAGCCTGGCCTGATTCTTCCACTGATAATTTCCCTTTTTGATATTGTTTACTCGTACTTGCGATTGCTTCTTTTGAATACGAACTCGGCTCTGTTGCCGAGTTATCCATGATGTATGTTTTAATTTTGCGATACAGCTTCTCCGTTTTTTCATAGTATTTTCCTTGAAAATACGGCTGTTCTTTGTCTTCAGCCTTTAAAATTTCATTATGATTACCCTGATATTCTCCCCAATACGATTCTAAAGTCTCTAGTTTGCGTGCAAAATAGTTAGGGGTGGATTTACGTTCCTTTCCATCCTTTTGAATGTTGCTCTGCAGCTTTTCCATGGCTGCATAGAGCTCAGCTTGAGACTCGTACAGATACTCTATGTTGAGACTCATGATTATATTCCTAACACAGATATGAACTCTTGATAGGCTGATATACCCCGATACCCCGATATACTCCTGATACAATGATATGCTCTTGATCCCCTATATCCCCTTGATATGCTGCTCACTGCAACGCTTGATAATCCCCGATATACCCCTTGATATGCTGCTCACTGCAATGCTTGATAACCCCCGATAGTTCCCCTTGATATGCTGCTCACTGCAACGCTTGATAACCCCCGATATCCCTTGATATGTTGCTCACTGCAACGCTTGATAACCCCCGATATACCCCTTGATATGCTGCTCACTGCAACGCTTGATAACCCCCGATATATCCCTTGATATGCTGCTCACTGCAACGCTTGATAACCCCCGATATACCCCTTGATATGCTGCTCACTGCAACGCTTGATAACCCCCGATATACCCCTTGATATGCTGCTCACTGCAACGCTTGATAACCCCCGATATACCCCTTGATATGCTGTTCACTGCAACGCTTGATAACCCCCGATATATCCCTTGATATGCTGCTCACTGCAACGCTTGATAACCCCCGATATATCCCTTGATATGCTGCTCACTGCAACGCTTGATAACCCCCGATATACCCCTTGATATGCTGCTCACTGCAACGCTTGATAATATGCTTGATAATATGATATGCTTCTTAATATTGTGGACAGCTGCTGATAATCCTTGTTGATCCCAAATAATCCGATGTTCCACTATTCACTAATGTCCACAAAAAATTCACTGATAATGTCACAGTTTGTCACTACACTCCACGAGCTCGAGAGTCCGTCACTGGTACCCAATTAATAGCTCGAAGGACCAAAAATGTGTGGGGCACAGTGACCTGTGACTGATACGGCTAGATATGTTGATTTATTTGTTTATTGTATATCAGGGTGATTGTCTATGATAGATGTTGTGGTCGGCACGGGACGCGGCTGGCGAGCCGATTCGTTTGTTATGGATTAATTGATAGTATACCGACGCCCGTGACCGACATGAATCGACTGCCGCGACCGGGCCGTAGGAAAGCGGCTCGATCGCGTAAATCGCTGTCGAAAGCAGTGTTCGGTTTCACGCAGTGGACCGAACATAGATAAAGCGCATTAAAGTTTAGGGTGGGGGGCTCGTGACGTCAATATTCATTATAAGCGCCATACAAACCGCACAGAATTGTGACATCACGCGAAATTTCAACTCAATGTATCTCTGTTATTTTTTGAGTACGCAAAAAAAGAAAAAATACCTGTCCAATATTTTTTACTAATCTACACGACGGACTAAAAAAAAATTTTTTGTCAAGTAGCCAATTGATTTCTTTTTGCCGTGAAATGTTTTAGCGTAAAACGTATGAATCAATGCATTGACATTTTATACGTTTTCATGGACAGTCGTAACTCGTAAGGTTAAACCAATCTTAAGTACAATGCATCGATTCCATACAAGTGAATCGATTGAACATTAGGCAGATAAAGTCTCGGTACTTCGACCCTTGGGATCTTTTGTACCATCCCCATCCTGTGATCCTCCCTCTACTCCCTGAAGACCTCGGCGGCGAAGGCTAGTGTGCAGTGGAGGGTAAGATCTTAAAGTCTTCTAGTTCTGGGTAGGCAGTTCCCAGAAAGCTCATACGTTTACAAGCCAAGGTGTGCCATTGTTTCCACCCTTACACCACACTTCCTGCAAGATGGGTCACTTGCTAGTCTTCATCTAAGACAAAAGTCCCAAAGTGACCTGTAGTGCCAAGAGAAGTATATTACGTGACCGTGTCACATCAATTTTGTCGCCGACCCGTAGTCAATGACCACTCTTGTATATGTCTTTTCCGGGCGTTTTCGCTTGGCGCCTTTTGCACAGTGTAGTTAGAGATCCCAACGAATGGACAATGGAGGTCACGGCGATGAAGGTCCAGGCTCGCCGCTACGTCGTGGCGGGGCGTACAGTGTCGCTTTCTTGCGCACTAATAGTATTGTTTGCACCAGGGCCGCTTCTACGACTACCCGGGCGACGACCAGGCGCGCAAGTCGGAGTTCTTCAAGCTGAAGGGCGACATCTGCGACCCGGCCGGCTGCCTCTCCGAGCTGTGCATCCAGCTCGCCATCATCATGATCGGGAAACAGTGCTTCAACAACTTTGTCGAGCTCGGCTTCCCGTAAGTCCTTGATAACCTGTACAACCGGGAATCACTCATCTCTTTAAGTCTTATAACATTTCACAACACACATATCTACTTTATCCCACACTAAGCTAACAAAAGCTTGTGTTGTGGAAACCCAGCAACACGTAAAGTATATAGGTTGCTTTGAAAAGATTGCTTCTAGAAAAACCTCTAGAAATAAACTGCCTTTTACTCTGTCCTTTCTTTTTACATAATTATCTAATTCGTATTGTTTCTTTTGAGGCAAAGAATTTATTTTTGAATACATATAGCTTATAGTAAGCATGGCGTGCACAATAGTTATGATTAAATTCATACCATCAACGTTAAATTATTATTTTTCCAGTAAATTGCACAACTGGTGGCGTCAGAGGTCCCACCGGGCGGTCACGAAAAACTTGAACAAACCCCATATGGCGTGGGAGCAGGACTACCATCTGCAGGACCCGGGCCGCCTGGCGCTGTTCGACGAGTACCTGGAGATGAGTGAGTATTGCTGAGGTAACCTGGTATTGTGGGAGTGTTGCTAAAGTTAATCTGGTATTGCGGGAATATGTTGCTGAAGTTAACCTGGTGTTTCGGGAGTGTTGCTGAAGTTGACCTGGTATTGTGGGAGTGTTGCTGAAGTTAATCTGGCATTGCGGGAATGATATTGAAGTTAATCTAGCATTACAAGAGTATTGCTGATGTTAACCTAAGATTTTGGGAGTCTTGCTGAGCTTAACTCAAAAACCTCAAAGAGAAACCTCAAATAATAATATGAGTTTACGTGGTTGAGTGAGTTTAGGGCCTATGCACACCACGTTTTTTAAACGCGCCGTCGACGCGCGTGTGTAGCGGTACAGACGCGATACGAACGCAAGTCAGACGCAGCCTGTAGTGTAGACTTTTGTAGGAAAAAACCGCGCCGTCGACGCGCGTTTTAGAGCGTTTAAAAAACGTGGTGTGCATTGGCCCCAACGTTATGTCAGCGGTAATCCAATGAAAAAGGGCGTTGAATGACTCTTACATCCATATTCCATAATGATTCGTCAGCGCATCGGCAACTTTCGCGCTCAATTTACATATTCTTTTTAAATAATTTACGTGATACTTTAAAAAATTACGTTACCTATTTTAAAGGTCATTCACCTGCGTATATCCACATTTTTATACTATAGGGTGTTTCTCTTTAATTTATCCATGTTTTTTGTCAAAGTCAAAGTCAATTTGGCCCATAATGTGGCTCTTTTTGACGTCAATATAAGTACAGTTATTATGACAGCACCCATAAAATATCCACCCTTCACAGCTTTGTAGTACCTACTATGACTGAAGAGAGTCCCTCTATCTTGCATCGCCAGTCCTCCAGTACGGTTTCGTGACGCTGTTCGTGGCGGCGTTTCCTCTGGCGCCGCTGTTCGCTCTGCTGAACAACATCGCCGAGATCCGACTGGACGCGTACAAGATGGTCACCCAGGCGAGGAGGCCGCTCGCTGAACGGGTGGAAGACATCGGCGCTTGGTGAGACACGACGCGACACGACACGACACGACACGACACGACACGACACGACACGACACGACACGACACGACACGACACAACGCAATACAACACACGCACACCACAGACATTATAGGTTACTTATTCGGGTAATTAGCTAGTTGATTTTTTAAGTCCGTCGTGTAAATTAATAAAAAAAAGTTGGACACGTTGTTTTTCTTTTTTTACGTAATCGAAAAATAACGGTCATACATTGAGTTGAAACGCGTGACGTCACTACCCGGTGCAGTTTGTGCGCGGCTTATACCGAATAATGACGTCACGAGTCCCCCACCTTAAACTTTAATGCGCTTTATGTATGTTTATTTTCATTAATTTGATACGTGTCTATTATTTTTTATGGACTAATTAGAATTTTGATTTTCATACCCCGGAAAATACCGTATTCATTAGTTAAAAATAAATTTAAAAATTATGAGATTACTTTGAATATAAAAATCGCTACAGATTATACAGCTATAGAGATTGGTTTTTTTTTAGTCCACTAAATAAAAAAATGTATGTCCATCATGTAGGACAATTGAATGGGCATGTGGACTAATTTTTATTTTTTAGTCCGTCTTGTAGATTATTAAAAAATATTGGACACGTATTTTTTCTTTTTTTACGTAATCAAATAATAACGACGATATATTGAGTTGAAATTTCGCGTGACGTCACTATTCTGACAGTTTGTATGGCGGTTTTGCGGTTAGTGACGTCACGACCTCCTCATCCTAAACTTTAATGCGCTTTATCTCTGTATATTTTTATTTATTTACAAAAGCAAAAAATACGTGTCTATTGTTTTTTTTATTTTCTAATTGACGGACTAATTAGAATTTTGATTTTCAAAAGTAGTCCACATCCCTATTGTACCCACCAAGTATTATAAAATACGTCATAGAAATTTATATGAAGTTCGTGTGACATGATTCATTTCAGGTATGGGATCTTAAGAGGGATCACATACGCAGCGGTGGTGTCCAATGTAAGAACACGTGATCCATAATTTAAATTCTTTTTCGTTCACAGTTTTTCCTTTTTAGCCGTGAACAATCGCAAAAGCCTTCCGATCCGATCTTCCTCTCTTTAATTTCTTTCATTCACTATAACACATTTTTATTCACTCTCTTTATTTCTTATTTTATCCCTCATAGTCACACTTCGTAGGTACTTCACTCTCTTATACTGCAAATAACGCATCTACAAATCCGTTTTTGTAGTTCCTACCTAAGCCAAGGTAATATCTATAATCGTTAATGCATAGAAAACTAAGGATCGGAATCGTTAAGTTCCGTGGTCACTCAAAACAGGACTTTTGATACGATTTTACGTGATCACTTGACGATTCGTTCCCTAGTTTCCTAAGCGTTAACAATTATAGAATATCAACTTAGCTAAGGAGGCTGCGGTATTTATTTTATTCCTTAATTTATTTTCTTTCTTTATTCTTCATCTTCTTCATCATCATCAGCTTTTCTTGCATCCATAGTCTTAAATTGGTGTTTGCCACACAGCGGAACGTACACCGTTCCCTGTGACCTATATATTGGGCTTCATACCCCCTCAGGCCTTCGTAGTTCATACATAGTCCTATGTTGGGTCCCTCTTATCACTCCCTGGGGCCTTCGTGATAGCATACAGAAAGTACACTGTACAGTCCTAAATTGGGTCTCTCTTATCACCCCCTCAGGCCTTCGTGATAGCCTACACCAGCGACTTCATACCGCGCATGGTGTACAAGTACGTGTACTCGCCGGACAACACTCTCGCCGGGTACATCGACCACTCGCTGTCGTGTGAGTTCGTCATTTTCATTCATATCAAGCCGGAGCCCCAGTTGTGTTTTAAATGACCTACTAGCTGTTCCCAGCGGTTTTACCCGCGCTAATTTTGGAGACGCTACAGAGTATATTGTCTGGAGACAGTAACAGCTAGAACAATTCGAAACGCGGCCATAGGTAAACCTTCTCTGGAGGCAGCAACAGCTACAGTGATTCGAAACTCAGCCACAGACAAATATTCTCTGGGGATAGCAAAAGCTGGAGTGGTTTGAAACGCCACCACGGACCATCGTTCTCTTGGGTCAAGTGGAAACAATAGCTCTCTTAAGTTGTGCGAAATGTGGCCACAAACAAATAGTCTCTAGAGGAGGTGACAGCTAGAGTGATTCGAAACGTAGCCAGAGACAAATATTCTCTGGGAACAGCAACAGAAAATTTTAGCGGTTCTAGCCCTTTGGCCATAGACACAATATATTCCCTGGAGGTGGTGAGAGCTGGCCGATGTTCCAATTCCAGTGTTCAACACGTCCGACTACCGCGAAGAGTGGGGTGCTGACGAAACGGAGGTGGACCCGCCGGTGTGTGCGTACCGCGGCTACCGCAACCCGCCGCACCACGCGGACCCGTACGGCCTCTCGCCGCACTACTGGCACGTGTTCGCCGCGAGGCTCGCGTTCGTCGTCATCTTCGAGGTACGTCACCATCTTGTCACCATCATATAGGTCGAAAGACGTCCATCACTGGACATGGGATCCCCAAGGATCGCCACGACGACCGGTCCTTCCTTCCTTCCACTTCCCGCAGTCAGTAACGTCCAGCGACCTTCACCAAGTCTTTGGTCCACCGGTACCTTACAAGGCACTCGTGAGCGATACTCCTCCCAGTCCTGTGTCAGATGAGGGGGAGGGGGGCTAGAATAGAAACTATGGGTATGCTCCGTTATTACTTGACCAGTGCTCGCAGTGAGAAGAAATTCGTTCCGTTATAACGGACAGTATACTGCCACAGTATTCTAGGGTAGGCAGTATGACGTCATAATCGTCGCTATTTTTGTACCGTGAGCACTTGCGCTTTCGAGGTAAGGTGCTCTCTGTGGTTTGATCACGTGATCAACCTCGGACCAATTGGTCAACCAGGTTGGTCGTCAATGAGTGATACATGACAATGACACGAATGACAGTTTCCGCTAAACAAGTAACTATGTAGTAGAATAGTGCACCTACCAATCCAAGGCGTCTGTTGCCATATTGAAAAAAAGAAGAAGAAGCAGTAACCAGTTATAAGATCATTATAAGAGGAGTAATAATTTAGATGTTTCGATAACATGATGCGATTCGATGATGACAATCGAATTGAACTTCCATACTTAAACTATCAAAGGCAGTCAATTTTTCCGCACAATTTGGTTTAATTCTTAAGTTTTTTTTTTCGTGGAAAGTGTAAATTTTTATAATATCTTGCACTGCATTTAAAGTAACACCAATCTATGTGTTACTTTAAATGCAGTTTAAACCACCATATTCTTACAAATAAATGAATTTAATTGAATTGAATACATTCCAGCACATAGTGTTCGGCCTGACGGGCCTGATGCAGATCTTCATACCGGACCTGCCCACCGAGCTGAAGACGCAGCTGCAGCGGGAGGCGCTCCTCGCCAAGGAGGCGAAGTACGAGCACGGCCGGCGGCGGCTCTCCACGGAGTACCGGCAGTTGATCACACCCAAGACCGACAACGGCGGGGGCTCCGGTACGTGATAGTACAACTTCTTAATTGGAGTAGGTACAGATAGCTCATGTTACAAAAACAACTTATTTTTTTTGTCACGGTGCATGCATTGTAATCGCTAAATTGTATGTAGGTCATTGACATCTATGTAGGACATTGCCTACCATATAGGTCATTAACCACTATGTAGTTCATTAACCACTATGTAGGACCTACAATGTAGGTCATTGATCACTGTGTATTACTATGTACGTAGGTCATTGACCACAGTGTAGGTCTTTGAGCACTCCGCAGATCGCTGAGTACTGACCTCAAACAATCGCAGGGTCAAAGAGAAACACTCGGCATATCCTTTGACAGCATCTTTTTCTGAATTCCAGTAGATTTCTTGAAAAAACACACACTCATACCTACACCGGCCCGGTGACACTCCATACAAATGAACTGATTCATGTACTTTCCCACACTTAAAGACGGCCAGCTTGTACACATGTTGTGCGCGTGTACGTGTCGTAGGGTTGACAGCGAGCTGACAGCTGACAGACAGCTGTCAGTGACAATTGTCACATGTGATTCTGCATGCGCCAAACTTTCCTCGGTCGTAACCTAGGCAGCATTCGAGGGGTAGAGGAGGCATGCTTCTTTATATTATCTCTATTCTTTTCCTACACATTATTTACGTAGATCGTGCGGGCGGACCCTGGGTGCGGCGCATGTCTCGCTCCTCGGACGGCCTGGACGCGCACGTGGCCGTCTCACAGAAACCGGCGTCGCCGAATAAAAACTGACAAGCCTAAAATCTTTAGCTTAGTTTAAAAGAGAACTTGACCTATGAAGCTATTTGGCAGGTAGATTAGTTTAGGGGGCGTCCATTAACCACGTGAGGCTCGAAAGGGAAGGAGGGGTGGGGGAGGGGATAAAATTAGATATTATCACGTGTGTTTATTTTACGTTGAACGCACGATTTCCAAACCAAACAGCGACGCGTGGCCTTGGCTCGCCTGATTTCCAAAATTTAACTAGATTATAATGGATTATAATGTAAGTACCTGTTAATGGACGCCCCCTTTTAGGGAGGGGACGGATTTCATAAAGTTTCTGAACAGAACCGCTACCTACTCTCTCCCTAAAATGGGCATGATGACTAAATTTGAATTTTTAGTCCGTCTTGTAGATTAATAAAAAATATCGGGCACGTATTTTTCCTTTTTTTACGCGGACAAAAAATAAGGGAATTTTGTCGGTACACGTACTTTTCCTTTTTTTATGCGATCAAAAAAATAACGGCGATATGTTATTGAGTTGAAATTCCGTGTGGCGTCAGTCGTCACACCTGGGTACACTTTATACTTAGTTATGACGTCGCAACGTCACACGGGATTTCCTCTCAATGTATCGCCGTTATTTTTTGATTACGTAAAAAAAAGAAAAAAATATGTGTCTAATATTTATTATTAATCTACAAGACTGACTAAAAATTTAAATTTAGTCAACATGCCCATTATACGGTGACATTATTTTTATGTGGGGAGCCCCTTTATTTATATGCCCCTTTATTTTTTTATATTGGGAAATCGCTTATTTACTTATACAGGAATATTTTTTATTCAGGGCGCAAACTTTTACAAATTAAACTTAAAGGAGTTTTAATAAACATCTTTTTTTATTTTGATAAGTCTTAGTACAAAAAAGTAAAGTTATCGTGATTCGTGAACGAAAGATGGATTTATTGGCTACGCTATTCGCCGCCGCCACCGCTGCGCGCGAAGCGCTCGTTCGGCTAGGTATTTACGTGGTGTACCGACAGCTGATCGAGGTCGTTCACCCCCGCTGCAACACCCCCGCGTACGCCGCACGGCGCGCGCGCCCATTGATATTATTACGAATAGATAGTGTCCATATTTTGCTAATTTAAAGCCGGATAAAATAATATAAAAAAGTTTTGAATAAATAATGGAAATGTATTCTATTACTGATACTGAACCACTAAATTTTTTTTGCGCATTGCTTAAAAAATATTCCTATATATGTGAGGGAGCAGAAGCGCCGTTGTTTTTTGTTGCTCAGCCAATGACGTTTCATTAGTTCTGAATTACTTTAAAAATCTAATATAAAGGACCAAAGACGTTATTATTTTAAGATTTGATAAATGTGAAGAAATCGTTGTTAAAATAAGTTTACAATAAAGATATTATATACATTCCTTTATGATCTTCTTAGCATTTATACTTCATCGTCATCATCTTATATCTGTCGTGGACACATCTAAGAATTGATCAATTCATGATATGGCCGACTATTTCGTGAAATGGTTGCATTCCATGAAATGGTTGCATTCCATGAAATGGTCGCATTCCATGAAATGGTTGCATTCCATGAAATAGTCTGTCACAACTCACATCATAAGTTGAGTACAAGTAGACCCTAGTTAAAAGTACTTTGATGCGCCAAAGACAAATGATGATAACACAGAGCAAATAAATTAAATAGAGAAAACATGGCGTGGTGGTGCAGGCGCGCTACCGTTGCAAAGTTAGAGCATTTGCTCTAACTGGCCCAGAACTTCTTTAGCTGCCATCCCAGATATATTCGCCACAATATTTTCAAAACTGAATTTTGAAAACAGTGACCAAGTAAAAACAACCATAAAGCTTTTAGTACATATCTTTACGTTAATGAATGTTTTAGTGCGTGATGAACAGTTTTGTGTGCGACAATCACCCGGCGACACTGGTTTTCATCTGTTTTCATACTAAACTAAGTTGATGTCCCTTCTGTCTGTTATTTTCTGTTCTGTGGATGATAAGAATGTGGCCGACCGTTTCATGAAATGCAACTATTTCATGAAATAGCCGGCCACATCATGAATTGATCAATTAGGTGTGGCCATGACATATCAATGTCCACTGTTGGACAAACGGTACGTGATCCTCATAAGTTGGACTTGGAAGTTGGAAGCGAATTTATTACTTCAGTTTATGGATAAATGATGAATAGCACGGAGCTCTCAATAAGTTTCAAAGCTCACCATATAAACCTGCACCGTCTTCACATATTTATTTATTTATTTATTCTTCTTGCACAAAATAGTACAAATGGCAAACTTAATGCCTTGCGGCATTCTCTGACAGTAAACCATTGGGTTATACTAATTCATTACTATATTAATTCAACCATTATTATATTAATTGAATTGCTAAAACACATATAAATAAAAAAATGCAATAATTAAAGAAGTTACAATTAAATTTAGTGACGTCACTTTTTAGTAGGGAGAAGCTTCGGAACTTATCGAGTGACTTGTTGGATTAGGTAGCAAAATGGTTGTTAGCCAATTAAATTAAATTAGCCCGTATTAATAAACTCTATTCAAGAGCCGACCAACCATACGACCATAGGGTACTTGTATGAAATTTATAATCAGAAATTGTGTCAATATTTCAAAAATAGGGCCCAAAAAAGCTTAATCGTGAAAGATGGGAGTGATAAATAACAAAATAAAATAGAAAATACATAATTTGAATTTCGATAATAGGGAATAAAAAATACAGCCGGTTTAAAAAAAAGAATTACCTAATAAAAATGAGGCAGGATATCATAACGAGTGGCATACAGCCGCCTCGTTACAAATTAACGGTGGCATTCAGAGTCGTTATAATGATTACTTAAAATTAAGTAAAGATTTTTAAAACAAGATTGCCGCAATCAGAGACGTCATTAAATAAATGTTAGTAGGCAATTGACTAATTAAGTTAAATTTAGTTAAATGCCAATAACCATTAATTTAATGAATGTCTCTGATTGCGGCAATTTTGTTTTACTTAATTTCCGCGGTTTCACCCGCGTTAATTTCGGAGTTCCCGCGAGAGTCCCGGGATAAAAACTACCCTATTTCTTTTTCTGAAATCCTGAAAACGAGTATGCATAATTAGGTGTGAAAAAGACAAATCCGTTAAAAATAACAGAACATCTTCATCACTCTCTTGGCTACTTGACTAAAATTTTTTTTTAGTCCATCGTGTAGCATCTACACCGTAGATTAATAAAAATATTGAACACATATTTTTTTCTTTTCTTACGTAATCTAAAAATAACGGCGATAGATACATTGAGTTGAAATTTCGCGTGACGTCACAACCCGGTGCAGTTTGTACGGGGCTTATACCGAACAATGACATCACGAGTCCCTCACTCTAAACTTTAATGCGCTTTATTTATGTTTATTTTCACTAATTTGAAAAAGCAAAAAATACGTGACTATTATTTTTTATTTTGTAACTGACGGACTAATTAGAATTTTGATTTTCATTACCCGGAAAATACCCAATTATACCTACTCAATCCAACGAATCTCTATAATTATTTATTATCATTACATGAGTCTATGAAATCTTGTGTATAAGTCGTAGGTGATAACTTATTTCTAAATGTTAGTTACTTAAGTAAATAAGTAATGTCCACAAAAAAATGAATACTCAATGAAATACTATTTTAAATTATAATAAAGTCTATTTGTCTATTGAATAAAAAACTGTTACTATCTGTATGATTGTGTTTTTTTTTTTATAAAAAAAAACGTTAATTAATTACCTATATTTTTAACCTTAATATGGTTGTATGATCTTCTGCCTCCTTCAATATGACTCTCTTGAGCAGTCACCTGAGCTTAAACCCGGTGCTTGGGTTGGACACTCAGAATTCAGGGTGTTTATTGGTTTTTAACGGGTTTTAACACCTTCTCTCTCTACTTCTGCCCCTCTATAGTCCCTCGTCTAACCTACTAACACTGTTTGTCCTACTAACACGGTTGATCTTAAACCACTCAACGTACCTATCACCAGAGGGGATGAGGGAAGACTAAAACGACCGCACTCAGAGTCGACTTTAATGATTACTTAGTTAAGTATTGATTTTAAAAACAAAATTGCCGCAATCAGACACGTTAAGTAAATTAATGTTAATTGGCATTTAATGATATGTAACTTAATTAGTTACCTAAATGCCAATTAACATTAATTTACTGAACGTGTCTGATTGCGGCAATTTTGTTTTAAAAATCTAAGTAATAATTAAAGGCGACTCTGAGTGCGGCGGTAAAAGTTGCTAAAACATGACGCGATAAATGGACAACCACATACGTACGATGACACGTTGTTCTATAGTCTATACCGATATGCCCCCTTAGCCAAGTTGAAAATCTATAATCGTTAACGCATAGAAAACTAAAAAACGGAATCATCGTGTCACGTGATCACGAAAAAATGACAGACCTGTTGATTTTATGTGACCACATGACATGCCAATACGTTTCTCAGTTTTCTATGCTTATGTTTAGATTGTCGACTTGGCTAGGCCGGCAGGTAATTAGAAGAAAGTATAGAATAAAATATTGTAGACTAGCTGTGCACGCGGTTTCACCCGCATGAGTTTCGGAATTCCGGCAGAAAATCCCAATTTTCTTTAATAAGTATAAACCTTCCCTGAACTTCCACAAATATTTCATTTTTAAATATATCTACTTACCTACTAGCTGTGCCCCGCGGTTTTACCCGCGTGAGTTTTGGAATTCCTGCATTCACTCTAAAGCAGCCTAATCCTACTCCTTATAACATAGGCTAGTTAGCAGTAAAAGTTCCGTCAAAATTGGTCCCACCGTTTCGGAGATTCACCCGCGTGAGTTTCGAAATTCCCGCAGGATCTCTTTATATCAGGAACTTTTGCGGACGCAGGCAGAACAACCCGCCAAAGTTTCATCACAATCGGACCAATGGTTTAGAAACGCATCGAGGACAAACATACAAACATTCATTTTTATTTATAAAGATGAAAAAGAAGATGAGAGATTAGGAATATAATAGAATGGTATATAGAACGGAAATAGGATAATAATAATATTAATCTATATATATAAAATAAAGTCGTGTTAGTTACTCCACTTATAACTCAAGAACGGCTGAACCGATTTAGCTGAAAATTGGTGGGGAGGTAGCTTAGAACCAGGAAACGGACATAGGATACTTTTTATCCCGGAATTCCCGCAGGAACTCCGGTCGGTGAAATCTCATGAAATTTTGCATACTTAGGTACACATTGTCAGGGGTACAGAGAAGGACATAGGGTAGATACTTTGCATTCCGGAATTCCAGCGGGACCTCCGAAATTTACGCGGGTAACAGCGCGGGTCACAGCTAGTAATAATAATAACATCATCACAGACATCAACATCCATATAATGCAAAAACAAGCAGCAACTCATGCACAATGGACATGAGGACAATTTTACTCTTATATTATGTACCATCATTACAAGCTATGTCTTATGCAAATAAAGAATTTATTATTATTTATTATTATTATTATTAATAATCGCGAAAGTCTTGGGAGATTCAGTGTTTGTTAACACCGAGACTGGGTCTTCCTTTCCCTGAGGGTCTCGGGGTGAAAGATACCAAAATAATCCGGCCTTAGGCCGAGCTAAAAAACCAATAATAATAATCCTTTATTGCGGAATAATAAAAATCCATGTAACACCTAAAATATAAAAAAAAAATATAAAAAAAAATCCACCAGCAATATCATAGAATAGAATTTTATTGTCGATCACCTAGGTACTTTAAATTTTGAAAATATCGGAAAGAAAGAAAGAGAGACAGAAACTTGACTACTAGGTAGGTATTTGAATAGCATCATATCTATAAGTATTAACATCACCGCAAAAGCGGTCGCCAACGGACGGGTCGCCTTATCAAGCACACATTGTATCTATGTAAATAAATAAGTACTAATCAATCTTACTCGTAAGTGTTATTTGTTTTGTTCAATATATTTAAAACTAGCTGTCCCCCGCAGTTTCACCCGCGGAAATTTCGGAGATCCCGCGAGAATTCCGGGATACAGAGCACCCTATATCCTTCTCTGTACCCCTGACGTGTATGCAAAATTTCATGAGATTTCACCGGCTTAATTTAGAGGTTCCTGCAGGAATTCCGCGATAAAAATTGCCTTTTGTTCTTCTCTGTACCTCTGACAACGTGTGTACATAATTTCATGGTGATCGGTT
Source organism: Zygaena filipendulae (assembly GCA_907165275.2). Lineage (NCBI taxonomy): Eukaryota > Metazoa > Arthropoda > Insecta > Lepidoptera > Zygaenidae > Zygaena > Zygaena filipendulae. The sequence continues at coordinate 3,889,290 of OU015678.1, read as the reverse complement.
GAGCCGTTAAGGCGTGAAAGCGTATCAGACAGACAGACCGAGTTATTTTCTCATTTATAATATTGCTGTTGTTGACAAAACCAAAAAACCCCACCAAACCTTGGCCCCCTTGAAGTAGCATGTTTATAAAAATCAATACTACGTTAAAAACACATTTGTCTATGTATCCTTCCTTAAAAAATATTATAAAGCAAAATCCTCCGCTATGTTTGTCTGTCTGTCTGTCTGTTCGCGATAAACTCAGAAACTACTGAACGGTTTTTCATGCGGTTTTCAACAATAGATAGAGTGATTCAAGAGGTAGGTCTATAGGTGAAGTATGTCCTGGAATTCCCACGGAAACTCCGAAATTATCGCGGGTCAAACCGCGGGGCATAGCTAGTACTATTATAAATGCGAAAGTGAGTTTGTTTGGCTGTTTGTTACGCTTTCACGCCTCGACGGCTCAACGGATCATCATGAAATTTTGCATACAAGTAGTCAGGGATACAGAAAAGGACATTGGTTACTTTTTATCCCAGGCAAAAGTTCGTTGAATTTTGCATATGTACTACACGTAGTTAGGGGTACAGAAAAGGGTATAGAGTACTTTTACGCCGAAGTTCCCTCGGGACTCGGAAATTACCGCGTGTCAAACCGCGGGGAACAGAAAAGAAAAGAAAAGAAAAGAAAAGAAAAATGAGTTTATTGGTCCCCACATAAAGATAAAAAATAAGAGACGGACAAAATACAAACTTAACAAATATTATGAAGGAGATAGATAGAAGAACAGCTGTATATAGTATATTATAAAGAGAAAACACTGGATTTTTGGTATGTTTGTTTGTAGTCATGAATGAGATGAAGAAACTATTCTATCGATTATCGAATAATAATCGTATCTTCGGGAGTTCGAGTCGAGAAATTCTCTCCATCTGAATCACAGAGCAAATAAATTAACTAGAGCGGACATGAAGGCGGGGCAGGCGCGCCACCAATGCTCTAACTTGCCCAAAACTTCTTTTGCTGCCATCCCAAGTAAAGTACATATATTGTGTTTAAAGAATCTTTATTATCATTACGACTTACAAGTCTTTTACATGATAACATAGTAACTAAATAACAGTTTTAAGCAGGTGGGTCGATTGCAAAGGATTGGAAAACAGTTTCAATAAAATTACTTATACATAGAGACGTCCTGCATTAAATATTTCCTTAGTTTATTACTACAATATTTATTACTACAATATTTCCAAATCTGTGAATTTCGAAAACATTGACTAAGTGAAAACGTAACCATAAAGCGTTTAATACATATTTTCTTTATGTTAATGAATGTTTTAGTGCGTGACGAATAGTTTTGTGTGCGACAATCACCCGGCGACACTGGTTTTCATCTGTTTTCATACTAAACTAACTTGATGTCCCTTCTATCTGTTATTTTCTGTTCTGTGGTCTGAATGGCCCTTAAAACAGAAGTTATTGTCGTCAGTAGACTTCCATGGCATCGTTGTTTGGGAGGTACATATTGTAGTGTATTGTCTATGTTAATACGACTGTAGATAAAATGAGTTTATCAAAAACAAAACAACAATCCGTGGAAGCCACAATAACCTATTACAATATAAACAAACAATTATCTAGCTTATCGTCGTGGAAAAAGATAATTCCTCTAAAAATGTAAAGCAAATACTTGTAAAAATGTACTCATTGTGATCAAAATTTTATCCATTGCAATTTCAACTTTATTCCTAAGGCATAAAGTCGAAATTATAATGAACGAAATTTCGATGTAAGGTTAAAATAACATTGTGAAAGCGATAATAGATACCAGATATTCTTTGTTAGTTTAAGTTTACACACGTTTGTAGTTATTTTATTTATTTTTTGGTATCAAATAAACCTTATTCTATCCTATTCTATTCTATTCTAATAGGTTTACTCTCAACGTTTTCAACATGGATGGCATGGGAAGTATGACACTGTCTCATTACTAATCGTAGGAATAAAAATAATTCCAAATTAATATTATGAGGAGATAGCGAGTTCTCGAAAGAGCCCAAAATCCAAACAACTAGCCGAGTGTAGGTACACCTGAGATCGAACCCAGTCTCTCTGAATAAAAGCGTGAGAATTTCACCACTTAGCTATCACGACTAAAAACAAATCAAATTAAATTAATTCTTCCATCGGCCACAAAAAATTTATACTTAGACATGACTGTTAATTTAAATAAACGACTAGGTATCGACTTAATAAGTAAATCCAGGCACACATTGCATTGCAAGCAACCTTAGTAAAAGCAAAACTAGAAAGGCACAGTAAGGTCTTTAAAAATAATAGCAAAAAGGAACATTTGTCCGTCCCTCAGAAGAATAACTAAAGCACTACTACTACTGTTATTGTTCTGAGGTCCGTCCCATAGTCATTGTTCTACGTCACTATGGTCACAGATAATATAATACTATCTATGGTCAATGAATTCCTCCTGAAGGCTACAAAAACATTGCCATTACCTCCAGTCTCCAGGGGGGCTAAGATGCGCAACACGATAAAATTTTATCGAGCCATTTTATCGATTCTCGTTGACTAAGCCATACAATATGTGGACGAGAATCGATAAGATGGCTCGATAAAATTTTATCGTGTTGCGCATCTTAGCCCGGCTGATCACGCGCTGCAGCATGATTTGCCTTGTGTTGGAAATGCTGAGTAGGTATCTATGTATGTATATCTTCCTTTTGGGATTTATTTATTTATTCAAAACAACAAGGTCTACGTAGGTCTGACAACTGCATACTCAACGCTGTCTGTAGTTTGTCTCAGGTCCTGTGTTTAAGTACCTACTGGCTCTCTGTTCATCGTGACGCAAACCGAAAATAGACGGGGTGCCTTAAAATATCTGCTCTATTTAATGAATTTTATTGTATATTGACATTGACTTTATTGACAATAATGTTTGTTTATTATTTGTTTTAATTTATATTGGGTTTTTTTGCCTGGAATAAAAAGATTTCTTATTATTATTATGTATCATTGATAAATGGACGTAGATAAGCAATAACATGTTAACCCACAAAATTAAGTTGTCTATTCAGAACGATTTATTGAGAGTTAAGGAACGTTTTTCAACTATGTGTTTACTTTATTACATTGTTTAAGAAAGTAACAAAATATTAAACATAAAAAATGTAGACAGAAAATAGTGCTATAATTTTAAAACACGATTTACTCGAAATTTCTCCAGTGTGGGTTAACACAGTATCGCCATGTCCAAATATAAAGTAGTAAAGTACAGTGGTTTGTCAGTAACGTAATATTACGTGTCTGGCCCCAGGAGCACGTCTTTCGTACTTCGTGATATTACGGGGATGGCTATATCTATTGGTTAAGAGAAACGATGTTGATGCTTCAACGTTCATTTATTGAGTGAACAAAATATTAGTGAGCGAACTGTAGGTACTTCTATAATGTGTAATACAGATTTAGATCTACCTGCTTATACCATTACAGTCATTATAGTACTGGGACATTTGACAATACCAACAGTCCCCCTCAAATGTTCAAGTATTATATAATCAAAAATTAACATATACAGTTCATAATTAGCAGATATAATTAACTTAATATACCTTTACAAATAATAATAATAATAATAATAATCCACATCACAACACACAGATCTACTTGATCCCACAGTAAGCTAATATTAGCTTGTGTCGTGGAAACCAAGCAAACGTGGTATATACTACATAGAATTACTTATATATTATACTATAGATATATAAACACACCCAGACTGGAAAATGGAACCCTGTGTTCATCACACAAAGTCCACCCCCACCGGGAATCGAACCCGGAAACCCTTTGATTAGCGGGCAGGCATGGTGACCATTGCGCCAATCGGGTCGTCGAACAGATAATCAATCACTGTTATTGATATTGATATATTTATTCGTAATATTCATTACATGTCATGTTATAAAGTATCTTAATATTAAATGATTGCACATTATTAATATTGTAAACGTGTACATTTGTAAATTTTGTCTATCTTTTGTACATAAAATCAAATCATCTACATGTAATACTATATATACATTTGAGCATGATCGAAACGTTCAAACCAACATCGGGAGGATTGTTTCAAGCCATACAGTGTTTTATTTAATTTACAGTCTTGATTTGGTTCGGTGGAAACACCCTCAGGCACTTCCATGTAAATATCCTCTTTTAAAATACCGTTCAAAAACGCAGTTTTTACATCCATATGATGTACGTTTAAATCCATAAATCGTACTGGTTAGCTAATGCTAACATAAATCTAAAGGTTGATATTCTAGCAACAGGTGCAAACGTTTCGTCATAGTCGACAAGATATTGTTGTGCGAAACCACGCGCTACTAAACGCGCCTTATATCGTGTAGGTACACCTAGTTCATTGGTTTTTATTGTAAAAACCCTCAGACGAAATACTGAGTAAAAACCCATTTAAAACTTACCATATTTACATTATTAGGTCTATTTATAAGTGTCCAAGTTTTGTTACTATGAAGTGACTCGATCTCACTGTCTATGGCTTTTAACCATTTGTCAGAATCGCTCCTATTTAAAATATCATTATAATTATTAGGTAACGATTGAACAGTAATTGGTGATAAGTAATAATTAGGATCATTCATATGTGCATAATCTTTTGCGGGTAGGTCGAGAATTCTTTGACTACGTCTCAGTTTGCTAGGTGAAAATCCAGCTTATGAGCTATTATGTCGAAAGGATGTTTGTGTTTGCTGCTTATTAACTTTGCCGATTTATTATTATCGGGCTTATTAATTTCGGCGGGAATTTCAATAGGTGTATTATCGATCGGCCGAGAAGATTCGAATGTTGACTCATCGAAAACAATATCTCGAGCAACGAAATATTTATTATTCTCTATACGTCGAATAATTTATAACCATTTTGGTCGTAACCGACTAGTATCGCTTTAAATGATTTTTCGTCAAACTTCGATCTTACAGTCTTAATATGGACGTAGGCCGTCGAACCAAATATTTTTAAATGATTTATTTTCGGTTTCCTATTGTGCCACATTTCGTATGGAGTTTTATTTGTGAGCGCTTTTGTGGGTAGTCTGTTTGTTAAGTATGTAGCAGTTAATACAGCTTTAAATTGAATTCTGTTGTATTTATTTATTTATTTATTTATTTAAAACAAGAAAGGCTTACAGTGTTCGCCAAATCGCCTCTCTTGTTACATTGTTGTTAGAACAAACATCTACACTATGGCATATTGTAGCATTCTGCTACAATATCAACCTTTTTTATTATTATTTTGTTTTGGGACGTCAGATTGGATTGAAAAAAGAGAGAAGATTTTTTTGACGGAAAAAAAGAAGGATTTGGCGTTTGGAGATGATGGAAAATGGATTTTTCGACTACGACGATTATTGAAGAAGTAGATAAAGGGATTTTTTATTACTAAGAAGACGACATCAATTAACAGTACCTGACTCCACGTGTGCTGTATGCCGTTCTACGCCTATTATAATTCTATGTCTTAAATGTTTACAAGCAAGGAGTACGGAATTGCGAACCTGATACCTCAGCCTGAGACTACATTCGCTACAATATACAATCTTAATGTAATATTCTCAGCCTTTCAGCTTAACTTCATGGTCTAATAAGTGAGTTTTCACAAAAACCACAAGCGTTTCTAAAGCCGTTATCACACCGTCGTACGAAGTCGGTAGTGTGAGCAACAAATGCGAAATTTTATCCATTTCTTCGAGTTTCGCTCCAGCAGAAATCAATTCCATAATAATATTATCGAATTTTGTGAAATGGTTCAATAATGTCATATCAGGTTGCAATTTCAGGTTTAGAAGTTGTTTACGCAATGCTAATTGTGTAGCTAAGCTCCTTCGCTCGTAAATTTTATCAAGGTCATCAAATATAGCCTTAGTGTGTTATAGTGGTGGAATCTTTTGCGAAGTTAAGATATGCGTCACTTAATAGATATTCAACAATCGTACCTTTTGCAATCATGTTTTTCTTCAGCCATACAGCATCTGGATCAGTCGGTATAGGTTTTTCCACGACACTAAGTACTTGCAGTTCTTCTAACAAAGATTTTATACGAAACTTCCAAGTACTATATCTCTCACCGTTAAACTGTTGAATATTTCTTTTGTTTCGGGATTCCATATTATTATTTTTTTATTACTTGCAATAAACTAGTATTTAACTTTAATTAGCACAGTTAGATAACGTGGCCTGGGCCCATAACCTATTGGTGAAAAGTAACGATGTTGATGCTTCAACCTTCATTTATTGAGTGAACAAAATATTAGTGAGCGAAGTGTAGGTACTTCTATAGTGTGTAATATAGATTTAGATCCACCTGCTTATACCATTACAGTCATTATAGTACTGGGACATTTGAAAATGGTTACCTATATACTCTTTGAAAATACCAACAGGCTAAAACGTAGTGGTTATATACTCTTTGGGGATGGCGTTGAAAGCGAGTAAAACCGCGGGTGACGTTGCTCGTAATAAACTTAGATTTCATTCTTACTAAAGCGACGCGCACGTACAAACAAAACTCGACCCGGCTGATAACCCAGTTACACTTTGAAAACAAAAAAGTGTACGATAAGCGATGTAAAGTACACAAATCCAGCGCTTCTCAAACTGGGAGAGCGATGAACGCCGAATCGATTTACGGTTTGTAGATGTGGAAGCCTGTGGAAGCGTGGAAGCGTGCTGGGCCCATAACCTACTAATATGAATATTCTTTGGTTTAAAATAATTTTTGGGTACTCAAAGGTTGAAATTGTCAGTCGAATATTCTTTATTCTTATTGTCAAATTTGAATAAAAAAAAACATAGTAAAAACTCTCAGTGTATAAGTATTAGATACATAAAAAAGGTTTAAAACAAATTAAAACAAAGGACACTGGGCATTAATATAATATGAGCTCCGTCCTCACCCTTATATATGGATGACTTCCTTTAAGGTTATCATAATATACCTAAGTACTAACCAGGGTATGAAATTTTCATAATATTTAGATTATATGACGCTCCTCATTAGAGCGCAATAACTGTTGCATCAATTGTGGGTCGGTTCTATGCACATTGCACATGTGCATGCAGCCTAACTAAGGTTGCCAGCGGAGCTAGGATGCGCAACACGATATGTTTATCGAACGAAAGATAAAATTGTCGTCACGACAAATATTTGTGGGCGTCCAAGCAAAAATCTGCAGTAGTGAGGTATTGAGTTAAGACTAGATTCGGTTAAACATTTTTTGCTGCCGGTAGACAAAACGATATGATATGTCGACGAGAATCGATAAAATGGCTCAATAAAATCTTATCATGTTGCGCATCCTAGCTAGGCAGGTGTCCTGCTTAAGCCGGACATGTTTGGCTTCATACCAAATAAAATATTTTCCCGTCCGGCCTGTCTGGATTTTGTTAGGCTATATCTGACTGCCGCGCAAGTCGAAAGTCGAGCACAGGTAGAGCCGCGACTGCTGAGCGCTGTTCGTAATATTTAGTTAAATATGTAATTGATTTTTATTAGGAAATATTGTCCGGCTTTTAGAACATAATGTCCGGCTATAAAAAGTATGATTAGCTATTTAAAAAGGTATGGCCGGCTTTTAGGATAAAATGTCCGGTGAAATTGAACGTCGAATGTCGCATTCGACTTTTGGTTTTTATGGACCTAGTAAACCTAAGCCCACGCCCAATTACCTTTTTCCTTCAATCTTACGTCAATGTAATTCCCCGTGTCTTTACCATCTACACTATATCTATACCATGGATGATATAATAATATACCTAACATTATAAAGAGGATAAAGTATTTTTGTATGTTTGTAACTAATAAACTCCAAAGCACTGGACTAATTTCGGAAATTCTTTCACCATTAGAATGCTACATTATCCCTGAGTAACATATTAAGTTATATTCATTACTAGAAAATTTGAGATTCCTATACTAAAACTTTGATAATTTAACTTTACGTGTAAAAAAATACCCATAAAATGTCTTTCATCGCATGCGCAGCGAAAACTATAGATGATAGAACAAAAAATCTTCGAGAATATCAAAGAACATATTATCAATATCTAGAAAAAACTTCGCGATGCTATATTATGTCCAACCATTTCACTACAACTGGGTACCTACTTTGCCCATGATTAAGTAGCAGGTAAACCGGGTGCTCCGTCCATGTCTCGCCCACGGTCATCGATCCTTCGATCCATGAGGTAAAAACTTGATGGAATTCGATAAAATTTCCAATGGCGTAGGTATCTTTGCGAATAATGAATGTTTATTATTAATATTTTTTTATTACCAGTATTTTCCCCATTTGATCAGAGACAATAACATATTTTGTCCTATCCTATGCTTACTGGCTCATGTATTTATAGAGCCTAAGGTGTGTCATGGAAACCAAGCAAATCTATACTAATATTCTAATGAGCAAAAGTTTGTGAGTTTGTGAGTTGTAGGAGGTAATCTCTGGATCTACTGAACCGATTTTGAAAATTCTTTCACTCATAGGAAGCTAAAGTGATCCTGAGTGACATAGGGTACTTTTCATCCCGGAATTCCCGCTTGAACCTTGAAATTACCGCGGGTGAAACCGCGGGGATCAGCTAGTATGATATAAACTACATATAATTACATGGTACATACATATTACTATACTATACTCTATAGATACCTATATAAACACGCCTAGACTGGAAAGTGGAACCCTATGTTCATCACAAAGTGCACCCCCACCGGGAATCGAACCCGGAACCTCTTGATTAGCGGGTAGACAAGGTGACCTACTGCGCCAATCACGTCGGAAAAGTTTGGTATGGGTACAGAGAAGGACGTAGGCACTTTTTATCCCAGAATTCCCACGGGAACTCCGGAATTAACGTGGAAGAAACTACATTGAATTTTGCATAATATACTTGCATAGTGTAGTAAGTACTTTTAATAATAATAATAATCCACATCACAACACACAGATCTACTTGATCCCACAGTAAGCTAATATTAGCTTGTGTCGTGGAAACCAAGCAAACGTATATACTACATAGAATTACTTATATATTATACTATAGATATATAAACACACCCAGACTGGAAAATGGAACCCTGTGTTCATCACACAAAGTCCACCCCCACCGGGAATCGAACCCGGAACCCCTTGATTAGCGGGCAGGCATGGTGACCATTGACCATTTTATCTCGGAATACCCGCGGGATCTCCGAAACTAACGCGGGTAAAACCGCGGGGAACAGCTACTAACTCTATAGTCACAACGGATTTCACGAAGATGACAATATAATATTGCTGCAGCATTGTTCGTGGCCCGTTCGACCATGAATTAGAAAGAAAGAAAGAAAGAAAGAAAAGGCATTTCTTTGGACACAGAGACACAACACAATTACAATTATTTTATACAAACATGATTATGACAATATTATGAGAACAAAATATGGTGTTTGCGTGGTGCGTCCCCATGACCAAAACGGTCACTGCCTCAGCATGTTGCTATGAGTGCGGGCACTCCTAGCGCTGGTTTTCAGTCAGGACCGGAGGTTCACAAATTTAAGGTTATACATTTATGTCGCACGCACATATTCCACTGATTTTTTTTTGTTACTTACATAATAAACGTACATAATAACTATTCTAAAATATATGTACATATATCTAATAATTAGGAGGATGGTTACCGACAATACTAACATTACACGTTACGCATTAAACATTACGGCACAGAGAACACGTGTACACTTGCATGGTGATGCTCAAGCAAGGGGCTGGCATGCACTGTGTCAACTCATTACTATCATTGCTGATATGACTGCCGGCACGAGGACCTGACGGGTCGTGCATGGTGATCGTAGCCAACCGCCGCACTCAGAGTCGACCTTCTTTCTTCTGCCTCCTTCAATATGACCCTCTTGAGCAGTCACCCGAGCTTAAACCCGGTGCTTGGGTTGGACACGCAGAATTCAGGGTGTTTATTGGGGTTTATCGGGTTTTAACACCTTCTCTCTCTACTCCTTGCCCCTCTACAGTCCCTCGTCTAACCAACTAACACCGTTTGTCGTAATACTCAGCCCCCTTAGCCAAGAGTTGATCTTAAACCACTCAACGTACCTATCACCAGAGGGGAGGAGGGAAGACTAAAACGGCCGCACTCACCACCGCACCCAGAGTCGACTTTAATGATTACTTAGTTAAGTATTGATTTTCAAAACAAAACTGCCGCAATCAGACAAGTTTAATAAATTAATGTTAATTGGCATTTAACTAATTATGTTACATCTCATTAAATATCGTCATCTCATACTTAACTAAGTGATCATTAAAGTCGACTCTGAGTGCAGCCGTAAGTCACCGCTCACGCGCTTATCTGCCATGCCATTAAGGAACTCCTGAATTGAAATTTCAGTAAGTATAATAAATGTATCATACATAAATTTTCGACCTCGAACTCTTTGATTATGTTTACGAGTGTAGTAAAGAACTTCAGTGACTTTTTATCTGCCAGCGTCGAAAAATCAGGGGTTCCCATTCGAATGAGCATGTTGACTAAAGTTTGCCATAAAATTTGAAATACACTGTTCAGTGATGTCCAAATTGACTACCTACTAGACAAAATATTTTTATGGTGTAGATTATTACAAAATATTGGACATGCGAATAACTTCTTTTTTACGATATCTAAAAATAAAGGCGGTACATTGAGTTGAAATTTCGCGTGACGTCACTAACAGTTTGTATGGCGGCTTATAGCGGTTAGTGACCCCCACCCTAAACTTTAGTGTGCTTTATCTCTGTATAATATATATGGGCGTCCAAGCTACCTAAAAAGTACCAGTTCTCGGCATTTAGTTTCCGAGATATAAGCAGTTATGTAAAGATCGGTGAAAAAATTGCGTCCGCTATTTTAGTTGATTATTAATAAATGCTTAAATAAATCTTAATCAAAAATTTAGCCGAGAAATATACTTACGTAATTAATAATAATATTTTTTTTTCGATTAGTTATCCAGTATTTAGGAAAGGCTAAGAGAACATGGTCCATATATACATTAAACAAAAAAAGAACAGGGTAGTTTCCGGGGTATGAAAATCAAAATTCTATTTAGTCCGTCAGTTAGATAATAAAAAAATAATAGACACTTATTTTTTGCTTTTTAAAATTATGGAAAAAATACAAAGATAAAACGCATTAAAGTTTAGGAGTAGGGGCTCTTGACGTCATAACGTGCCATAAACTGTAGCACGGCGTGACGTCACGCGACATTTCGACTTAGTGTATCACCTTTATTTTTAAAATTAAAAAAATACATGTCCGATATATTTAATTAAACTACAAGACGGACTAAAAACTAAAATTTGCTTGACAAGCCCACTGCTCACATGGTGGTATTTCCTTTTTAAAAATCTCTTCTTATAACTTCTTTTTAAAAACAGAAGTAACAGAAGCAACAAACAGAAGCAACAGAAGCACAGTAGAGCAACTTCAACCGTAAAGTAACAAAGTTAACTTTTCGCCTGAAGTTTGAGAACCTGTGTCTTAACCTATTATTTGACCTATAGACCTATTGGAATAACTCATAATATCATATCAGTTTGTAGCAGCTACGGTCGCGAGACGCGCGTGTATTCAACCGCGCATTGACGTGCGAAAAATAAAAACAATGTTTTGTCAATAAAAAACAGAAAAGAAATAAAAGTGTGTTCAAAAACCGAACGAAATGTGTGACATTACCAATAATCAGCGTATGCCTTCAGCGCCCATGCTGGGGGAAGGCGGCGAGGGTGAGAAATTAGTTGCGCCCAGCAATGGTGTAGGCAGGGTTCTGATTAGGGAGGACACTGTCAATATGAATATGCGGGGATGCGCATGCGGGAGAGCCCAGTTCACGTGTGCAGGTGTGAAGAACCAGTGGTCCAGCTTGTGTTGGGGGAAGCAGTCCGAGAAGAAATACTACTGCTGTAAGTATCCAGCGATTATTTTTAAAAATAACACACAAACACACACAAATATGATATATGGACGCAGATAAGCAATAACATGTTAACCCGCAAAATTAAGTTATTGATTCAGAACGATTTATTGAGAGTAAGGGAACGTTATTTAATTATGTGTTTACCTTATTACATTGCTTAAATATGTAACTAAATATTGAACATAAAAAACGTTGACACAAAATGGCGCTCCTACTTTTAAAACAAGATTTACTCAAAATTTCTCCAGTGTGGGTTAACACACTATTGCTTATCTATGTCCATATAGGTGTTCTATATGACACTAGTTGTTCCCCATTTCACCAGCATTAATTTCGGAGTTCCCGCGGGAACTCCGGGATAAAATGTCTTTTTTGCACCCGTGACAACGTGTATGCGAAATTTCATGGTGAGCAGTTGATAAGTTAAAGCGTAAAAACGTGACAAACAAACAAACACATTTGCATTTAGAATAATAAGAATGATCTATTCCCCGCGGTTTCTCTGCGGTTAATTTCGGAGTTCCTGCAGGAATTCTGGAAAAAACGTACCCTATATTTATGTCATTTTTGCACGTGCAACGTGTAAGTAGTTATCGGTTAAGTATCTATAGTTAAAACCGGAAGGTGTGACAAATGAATTCGCATTTTTTTATAATTATAGTTAGGATTATCGTAACTACAGAAAAAAATATTAATTTTCTACAAAGAATAATATCTACTGTCCCCGAGGGATAGAAAATTGATTGACAAGATCTGATCTCTATGTCCTTCTTTGTACCCCTGACAGTAGTTTACGGTGATTAGCTATTCCCCGCATTAATTCCGGAGTTCGTATCGTATCTTTTAAGTTGGGCCAAATTACAACATAGTGACCAAATTTCATCATGATCGATTTAGTAGGTAGTTTAGAAGTCCATCGCGGACAAACAACGTGACACATGATCTATATATATTAGATATATAAATCTAACAGAAAACAAAGATGACGAATAAATACATGAAATGAATCTGTGGTGAATGCGAGTTCATGACAAGGGTTGCCAACTGTAGTGCACGGAGTTTATGACAAGGGTTGCCAACTGTAGTGCACGGAGTTTATGACAAGGGTTGCCAACTGTAGTGCACGGAGTTTATGACAAGGGTTGCCAACTGTAGTGCACGGAGTTTATGACAAGGGTTGCCAACTGTAGTGCACGGAGTTTATGACAAGGGTTGCCAACTGTAGTGCACGGAGTTTATGACAAGGGTTGCCAACTGTAGTGCACGGAGTTTATGACAAGGGTTGCCAACTGTAGTGCACGGATTTTAGGAAAATTTGCCAACAAAATGCCGTAGGTACCTACGTGGCTAGATTTTAGGCAAATTTGTCGTCAAAATGCCGTACGTGTCTAAAAAACTACTACTTCAATATATTATTATCTCAAATACACTTGGTCGCAATAAATATATTTTGATTTGATTTGATTTAATAATAGCTTTATGCTGAGCGGGATCATTTTGTCAACAATATAATTTATCAATTTTGCTTTGTGATTTTGCTTACACTATGAAACTAAGACGGGTGATATCGCGGTTACTTTCACACCTTTAATTACGGCTTAACCGATCATTATGAAATTATAGATACACGTTTTCAGGAGTACAAAGAAGGACATAAGTGAAACTACATTAAGTTTTACATATTACACGTTGCCAACCGTTTACCTGCCGGTATGGAAAAAATATAGGGTATAGAATAGAATAGAATAGAATAGAAAATTATTTGATACCATAAAGATAAAATAAGTACAAGCGTGAGGTATAGTACTTTTATCTCGGAATACCCGCGGGATCTCCGAAATTAACGCGGGTGAAACCGCGGGTAAAAGCTAGTATGGAGCTATAAATCTGATCAAGTTAACAGCTGTTACTTACCGGAACGCACCTTGATAGTTAGATAGTAAGTGCCGGGTCATCAGACTAGATGACCACAATTAGATATTTGCGTGGACAAAATTGGTTTTAATTAAATATACATACAGGGTGTTCCCTTGCAGCGCGGTGATAAGGTGCAACGAGGCCGCTGTATGTCACTCGTTATTTATATCTTGCCTTACTACTTTTTTTTTTTTTTTCTGTTTTTATTTAATAGGGATGTTGACTACTTTTGAAAATCAAAATTCTAATTAGTCCGTCAGTTAGAAAATAAAAAAACAATAGACACGTATTTTTTGCTTTTTTAAATAAATTAAAATATACAGAGATAAAGCGCATTAAAGTTTAGGATGAGGAGGTCGTGACGTCACTAACCGCAAAACCGCCATACAAACTGTCAGAATAGTGACGTCATGCGAAATTTCAACTCAATATATCGCCGTTATTTTTTGATTACGTAGAAAAAGAAAAAATACGTGTCCGATATTTTTTAATATTCTACAAGACGGACTAAAAAATAAAAATTAGTCAACATGCCCATTCCATTTTGGCATTCTTTATTGAGAATTCAATACAGTACATGTATTTTCAAAAAAAAAATTTGTTTACATTTTCATTAATAAAATTAATAAAATAAGAATGGTAATCTTGATGTATACCTACGTCAGAGGGGCTATTATGTAACTTTTGTTTCTATCATTTTTCGCTTGCAATCAAAAACATCGTGGTTTTGCGATTACAATATGCACTTTTTGACACCTACAATATCTAGCAATCAACCAAAACAAACATATTTCAAAACTTGAAGCTGTCTAAACATAACCAATTAATCACAAAACCGCTATTTTTCCGATTGAAATCGAAAAATGATAAAAACAAAAGTTACATAATCGCCCTACAGGATTACTATTCTTATTACTACGCCCCATTTTTAACCGACTTCCAAAAAGGAGGAGGTTCTATGTTCGATTGTATGCTTTTTTTTTTGTTTCTTTTTTATTTATTTTTTTATGTATGTTCACCGATTACTCGAAGACGGTTGGACCGATTTTAAAAATTCTTTTTTTGTTTGAAAGGGTATATTCCCAATTAGGTCCCATTGCAACCAAGTCGGGATCTGATGATGGGATCTTGGAGAAATCGTTAATATACATCAAAAAGTTCATTTGACTGCTCTCATACGTTATTAATGTTAATGTATCCTAATATTATAAAGAGCTAAAGTTTGTGAGTTCGTGACGTTGTAGAGCATAATCTCTGGATCTACTGAACCGATTTTGAAAATTCTTCACTTATAGGAAGCTACGGTAGTTCTGAGTGATATAAGGTCCTACTTTTTATGTCAAAATTCCCACGGGAACTCCGAAGTTACTGCGGTTGAAACCGCGGGGGAGTAAGTCAGCAATATACTGCGAAGAGAACTTCGTTCCAACCGAGTGTTCCACGACATTCAGACATTTTTTTTTGTGATTACGAGGATTTTACGATAAAACCACTTTCAAACGATCGTATTTTTTGTGTAGGTTTTACCTCGATGTTTTTTAACGATATATTATGATTGTCGTTTTACGTCATAAGTAAGTAATCTTCTTATAATAATAATATATTATAAAGAAATTCTGTCACAGTGTTTGTTATCGAACTCCTCCGAAACGTGATCGATTTTCATGAAATTTTTTGGGTATATTTGGTAGGTCTGAGGTTTAGGTCGTGGGTTTTATACCCCTAGGTCAGTTGTAGGTAAACTTTCTTCATGAAGGGCCAGAAGTTTTATGAAATTTCGTAGGAGGGCCGTAATTATAAAAAAAAATGCCTTTTGCATCAACGCATGGCGACTGTCGAAGCGACGACAAACTAGTTTCGTCTACAGAGTTCACCCAGGCCTTGTCTTTCACCTCACCGCGTCTGCGCGACGTAACTAGTCTAGCTGGCTCCTTTACTTTTGCAAGGCTAGTTTCCTGGGTAAAAAAATCAAAATTCTATTTAGTCCGTCAGTTAGATAATAAAAAAATAAAAGACACGTATTTTTTGCTTTTTTAAAATAATGGAAATATGCATAGATAAAGCGCATTAAAGTTTAGGGTGGGGGACTCGTGACGTCACAGCTCGCTATAACGTGCGAACAAACTGTAGCGAGGCGTGACGTCATGTGAAATTTCGACTTGATATATCTCCGTTATTTTTTGGTTACATAAAAAATAAAAAAATACGTGTCCAATATTTTTTAATAATCTACAAAACGGACTAAAAAAAAAAATTTAGGAAACTAGCCTAAAGTAGCTACTATACCTACACTTCGAAGGACCGCTGCGGCCGGATCAAATCCATTTTAGGGCCAGAGTTAGCCCGCGGGCCGCACTTTGCCCACCACTGCCCTAGGTGATAAGAGGACTACCCAGATATTATTATTTTTTATTTTTTTGACAAAATTTTACTTTGGATATCCTGAGGGAATTCCGAAACTCACGCGGTTGAAACCGCGGGGCACAGCTAGTTACCTAATAAAGTTCAATGACTGGCAAAAGCTTTTACATATTGCTGCTGTTACTTGTAGGTACTAACTAGTTTTGTCAGTTTATAAGGAAAACCTTTTTGTCTACCTATACTTATAATAAAACTGTAGAGAGGTCAATTCTGTACATTGAATATATATTCAAAATTAATATTGGAGGATGAATGGTGATCGATGATGATGCCAAAAATGCAATCAGTAAATTTTTTGTCTGTCTGTCTGTCTGTATGCATATACAAGTACGCATGGGTCAAAAACTACTGAAGGGATTTTAACCAAACTTGGTACGATTGTAGTCCATATTCCTAGGCAGGTTATAGGCTATATAACATAACGCTAAGGCACATGGGAGCTGAGCAGTGACGATAAATTTGAAGCAAGTCGGATGAAAATGCGCTTTCGAGCTCTTATCCTCGCATACGTTGATCATACGCCAAAAGTATGAATTACAAAGATAATCCTTACGTAAACTCCTTTATAAATAAAAATTAATGTTTGTATGGCTGTTCTCTATGCGTTTCGAAACCATTGGTCCGATTGTGATTCAACTTTGGCGGGTTATTCTGCCTGCGTCCCTGATCCCAAAACTCACGCGGGTAAAACCGCGGGGCACAGCTAGTTACCTAATAAAGTTCAACGACTGGCAAAAGCTTTTACATATTGCTGCTGTTAACTGTAGGTACTAACTAGTTTTGTCAGTTTATAAGGAAAACCTTTTTGCTGGCCATCAGTTGCCGTGTGAAGTGACGTCCAGTTGTAAAAAATTATAAAAACAATTAAAGCATTGCATTATTTATTTAATACTCAACACTTGTTTGAATATTTATTTTTATGCTTCGTAATGCATCGTTATTAAAATAAACAGGTAGGAAATTAATTGGTTTCTTTTTGTTTTTTTAACTAAAATTGACTTTGATCTAGTATTATATTATCTGTGCTTTGATCAACCTGGATCTACAAGTAAGCTCTATGGCAGGGGTGCTCAAACGGTCGATCGCGATCGACACATCGATCGCGAGAGCTTTTCAGTCGATCTCGAGAAAAATATCCGTAAAATACTGTGTCATCTATGCCACGGGAGCTTTACAAAATGTACCTCGCCCACATACAATTTAACTGCAGAATACTTCGGCACCTGTAAGTGTAAGTTCCATAATTGACCGATTGGCCCCCACACAGCACACCCTTACAATATCTGCTAAAGTTTCTATTTTTCTGTCTCTTATTTTGTACCTTTTAAATGGGGACCAACAAACTCCTTTTCTTTCTTTCTTCTTTCTATTATACAAACGTCAAACGTTTCTATTCAAACGTCAAAATGAATTAACTGAAAACTAGAAAGTACCTAGTTTACTCAGAATCGATTTCCGAATCGATCGAACGCTGTTTAAGTTATATTTTTCCCTTTTTAGTAACCTATGTCTAAATGATGATTTATTGCAATATTTATCGCTTATATACATTTACATATAGCAAAAAAAATTGAATCGGTCATCGACACGTAGGCGCGGGCGTAGCGCTTGAAAGGTCCCCTCCAAATAGGGTTGCCACCCGTACTATATTATATAGTATCGTACTATTCGTATACTTCGGTCGTTGTACGATATATTATAGAAAAATAATATAGTACGAAAAATACTATATTTTTATGCCTAATTCAACTGTCGCGCTTTTTTACCCAGCAACAAAACGTCAACTATCAAACTAGCAATAATTTGTGGATGAATGCTGCCCGATACATAAGGATTGCAAAATATTTTTGTACTATTTTTTCCGTGTATTTCCCAAAAATACTATATTTTTGCACGTTTTTTCGGAAAAATACTATATTTTTTTTTCCAAAAAAAAGGTGGCAACCCTACCTCCAAACTAAAGTTGAATAACTTTTAAACTATTATTTTTTTTGGACATAATTTTATATTTTAATCATATTATTGTTTATTTTTTCAAATGGAGTATATCAGGTTATTTATTAATTCATTGACACGTTACATAATTTGCATAGGTACATGTTATCCCTATACAGAGATTGAGATCGATCATGGAGATGGAGTCCTTTTATCCTAGAATTCCCGCGGGAACTCCGAAATTGACCTGTTTATAAACGATGAGACCGCAGGAGACCGTACGTTATATTTTAAACAGATTTAAATATGGCATCTCCGTGGTATATCCTACTAGTATTATAATGTAAAAGTGTGGATGTTTGGATGTTTGTTACTGAATCACGCAAAAACGGCTGAACGGATTTGGATGAAATTTGGCATGCACGTTGTTAGGGGTACAGAGAAGGACATAGGGTACTTTTATCCCGGGATTCCCGCGGGAACTTCAAAATTACCGGGAACTTCAAAATTACCGCGGGTGAAACCTAGTCTAGGCTAGTCCTTAATAACTATTTATCTACAAAACCGATCAGCATGAAATTTTGTGTTCTCGTTGTCAAGGGTACATAAAAGCACATAGGGTACTTTTTGCCGTGAAAACAACTAGTATTACCTATATGTATACCTAATGTACTCGTATGTTACTAGGTGATCCCCCCGGTTTCCACGTCCTTTTCTGTACCTACCCCAGGGGCCGTATTTTTGAATCACTCTAATTACTTTTCGCACACGGAATTGCAAGATTCACTCGTGAATGCTAAAAAAATGTATGAGGATTCGCACGTGAATTCGCGATTCCGTGCGTGAAAATAATTCGAGCGATTCAAAAATCGACCCCCTGACAACGTGCATGCGATTTCATGACGATAGGTTGAGCCGTTTAGGCATGAAAGCGTAACAAACAAACAAACTCACTTTCGTATTTACTAGCTGTGCCTCGCGGTTTCACCCGCGTGAGTTTCGGAATTCCGTCAGGAACAATTTTTTCCTAAAATAAAAGTAGCCTAAGTCCTTATAACATCAGCTATCTGCCAGTTGAGAGTCCCGTTAAAATTGGTCCAGCCGTTTCCGAGATTAGCCGGAATAAACAGACAGACAGACGGACAAAAAATAGATTTTTTATGTAAGTACCGTATTGGTGGTATACCGTATATATACTTTCATAATATGCGTTTAGTGAAATCTATTAATTTGAAATAACAAACAAACACTTGTTTATCTATAGCACAGATTCTATAGGTATGTCTAGACTAGATGTCTAGATATTATGTCTAGACTAGATGTCTAGATATACAATCGTTGGTAAAACTGCAATAATACCTCAGAAGAATAACTTATTCTTCTGAGAATAATACGTAATGCTGACTGTATTCACGTCATAACGTCAATTATAGTTATCTAATTTTAAGTTGCAACGAATGTTTGTACAGTCAGCAGCAGAAATACGTAAGTAATCACTTTCGAAAGTCTTTGAATCTTACTGCGAGACCAACTAAATTGTTTACGTATTGCTGCAGTTGACTGTACTATATTTTTGTCAGATTAGTCATTGTGGATCAAAAACCTTTTTGCGGCCATCAGTTATCGTGTGAAGTAACGTCCAATTGTAAAAAAATTCTAAAAAACACTATTTATAGCATTATTTATTTAAAACTCAACTTGCTTTGAATAGTTCATGCATCGTAAAGCATCGGTATTAAAATAAATAGGTAGTTAGTTAGGTAAGTAAAAGGCTTTTTGAACCAAAACAATTTTTTTCGCCCAACTAAAATTGACCACTTCGTTCAAAAGATCCACTAGTAAGGACCGTATCCATGATGTGATTTTAACGATTTTTCGAATACGTTCCTCATTTTAATCTTATACAGCGTGTATAATATTTGATAATTTAAATATTACCACCATATCCTTACAGTCTTATGTCCATAAAACAAAAATGTCAAGAAGTTTCGACCTTTTGCATGACTATTTATTAAGTCCAAACAATGATTATTTAAGTATTACCACAGATAATATAATACGTATTACTCAATACTTATAATATCATTGAGTCTAAACTATACTGAATGCGAAGTTAGGTTAAGTATTATATCTATATAATATATATATATCTAATATATATAAATCACGTGTCACGTTGTTTGTCCGCGATGGACTCCGAAACTACTGAACGGATTATGATAAAATTTTGCAACCGTTTATAATATGGTCCAACTTAAAAAATAGGATAGTTTTTATCCCGGAATTCCCGCGGGAACTCTGGAATTAATTAACAGCTAATCACCGTAAAGTAGGTACACCACTTTTTTCCCGGAATTACCGCGGATGAAATCGCGGGGGACAGCTAGTCTATATATATATAAAATGCTTTGTCCTGAACATGGGTCCTGAATGACTGATGGACCAACGCACAGCCTAAACCGCTGATCGTAGAGACCTGAAACTTGGTGGGTGTGTTCTTTGTACGACGTAGGCATCCGATAAGATGGATTTTTGAACATTCAAACCCTAAGGGATGAAAAGGGGTTGCAAAGTTTGTATGAAACAATTCCGCGGGAACTTCGAAATTAACGTGAAACCGCGCGGGACAACTAGTTAGATAATAAGATTGTTTTTTTCTAATTTCCCTATTGTAGAAAATTGTATAAATATTTTTTTTACGTTTCTGTTCTTGATAGAATGTTTCTCGATGAATTTAGGTGTCCGTTGATGTAAAAAAATAGTTTTTGTACTACCTACCTTACCTATTCAATGCATATTATACTTAAGTATAAATATCATTGCACCTAGCGAAGAACATAACCTCCAAATATCCGGATATTATGATAAAAATAGAAAATATATTTGAGGTTACCTAATAAGTAGAATGTACGTAATTATCTTCATTTATTATTATAATTAAAATAAAATTCGTATGATTTCATGATTACGCGCGTTTCAAATCATGTATTTTCAAAGAAATTTTTGTTTACATTTTCATTTAGTATGTACATCAAGATTACTATTCTTATTACTTACTATGAAATTTGTAAGAAGAAGTTATGTCAATATTTCAAAAATAGACTTAGAAAAGCATTATTGTGAAAGATTTACTAAAAAATTATCAATGGTTTCCAAAATATTCAACTTTTAATTTTGTGAAACGGAACGTTGCAATGAAACACCAATCACAGCCACGCTTAACATGTTACGTCACTTTTATTTTTTTAGGAAAGATTTACCTCGTTCAGGGAAGGCAAAAGAAACTAAGTGCTTTCTTACTACTAACTTTTATCCCTGAATTCGCAAATTACTGCGGTTAAAACCGCGGGGGATAGCTAGTCAGTTATATACTGCGAAAAGAACTTCGTTCCAACCGAGTGTTCGACGACACTCAGGCATTTTTTGTGAAATGTGTTTAACGATAAAACCACTTTCAAAGTATTGTATTTTTTGTGTGGGTTTTTCCTCGATCTTTTTTTTTGAACAATATATTATTGTGGTTTTACGTCTTATGTAAATAATCTTCTCCTAATAATAATATACATCTTATCTCGATTTTTATGAAATTTTTTGTGTATATTTATTTGGTAGGTTTGGTAGGTCAAAGGTTTTATACCCCTAGTATAGTTGTGTTTGTTAAAGTTGTATTTTGTAAAAATTATTTGTGGTTATATAAATAAACTTATTATTATATAAGGTAATTTACGTGAGAACTTCGAAAATAATCTCGGAGAATAGGTGGTATTACCATTATTGTGTAAGACCTATATGTAATTACAATCATTGGTAAAACTGCGCATGCTGTATTCACGTCATAAAGCCAATTATAGTTGTGTAATTAAAATTTGCAATGAATGTTTTGTACTTTTGACAGTCATATAGAATCTTATTGCAATAGTAATAAAGTTCAGAGGCTGGCAAAAGCTTTTACATATTGAAGAAAGAAGAAAAAAATACATTTATTCCAGCACACCACACAAGAAAAAGAAACAAACATAAACTTTTTTTTTTTTTTGGTGAAGTTTACCCCTTTTGGAGAAGGCAGAAGGAAACTTAGTCCATATAGCCAATTCAGTGGTATAATTTTCTTCTTCTGGAGTTAATTACATCGAAATGCATGTCATATAGAATCTTATTGCAATAGTAATAAAGTTCAGAGGCTGGCAAAAGCTTTTACATATTGAAGAAAGAAGAAAAAAATACATTTATTCCAGCACACCACACAAGAAAAAGAAACAAACATAAACTTTTTTTTTTTTTTGGTGAAGTTTACCCCTTTTGGAGAAGGCAGAAGGAAACTTAGTCCATATAGCCAATTCAGTGGTATAATTTTCTTCTTCTGGAGTTAATTACATCGAAATGCATTGGTGAGATGCATTTCGATGCTTTACCGGAGCTTTTGGCAGCAAATCTTCGCAGTTGAACTATAATAGGACGCTCCGTGGGAAGTTTTATAGTAAAACGAAAAACCTCCTTATGAACGCCCTATTTCATCTTATTTCACTGTTTGCGCACACTGTTCAACACTAATGAATCACTATTATGCAAAGTCCACCACATTCACACAATATTAATCACGATAAACTAATTTGCAAAACAAAGAAATAAAACTGACGCTCTTTCTGCTAAAAATCCCGCCAAAAGTCCCACAAACATAAACAGTGCTTAACCTAAAGAGATATATTGCTGCTACTGACTGTACTAGTGTTGCCAGCTTAGTGGATCAATCAGTACAAAGAAAAACCTTTTTGCGGCCATCAGTTACCATGTGAAGTGACGTCCAATTGTAAAAAATTATAAGAACACTATTTATAGCATTATTATTTATTTAATACTCAACACTTGTTTGAATATTTATTTTTATGCTTCGTAATGCATCGTTATTAAAATAAACAGGTAGGAAAGTACTTAATTGGCTTTTTGTCTTAGATCCACCTGGATCTAAGCTTTACGGCAAGGTTGCTCAATCGGTCGGTGCTTTTTGAGTCGATCTCGAGAAAAAAATCCGTAAATATTGTGCGGAAAACTAATATCTATGGCACGGGAACCTCACAAAATGTGCCTGGCCCACACAAAATTTATTTATTTATTTATTACAGTCAACAGCATTTTACAAAATAATTTCTTAAGACTTAGAAGTGATACAATAGTAAATTCATTTATTGCAGAATACTTCGGTACCTGTAAATTCTAAAAGTAGTTCCATAATTATTTTACAAACATAATTATTATTGTACAACATGTTATTGAATTAAATAAAAACTCGAAAGTAGTTTGTTCAGAATCGACTTCCGAATCGATCGAACCATGTTTATATTTTTTTATTTTTACAAGGCCCATGTCTAAATGATTTATAATAATGCCATACTTGTCACGTACGCCGCCCGCAGCAAAAAAAGCGAATCGATCTTTGACAAGTAAAAACTAGAACAAATGTGGATTCAAATCAAGTCGTCGAGTACGAAAATTACAATAGGCACGGCTTATCAACCATCTGCCGTTAGTACTACTGAGGGAATAAGCGATCTGGGCGAGACACTGTAGAGTGGTCAATTCTGTACATTGAATATATATTCAAATTAATATTGTAGGATGAATGGTGACCGATACTGATGTCAAAAATGCAGTCAGTAATTTTTTTGTCTGTCTGTCTGTCTGTATGTGCACGCATGGCCCAAAAACTACTGAAGGGATTTTACCCAAACTTGGTACGATTGTAGTCCATACTCCTGGGCAGGTAATAGGCTATATAACATAACGCTAAGACATATAGGAGCTGAGCAGTGACGATAATTTGAAGCAAGTCGGATGAAAATGCGATTTCGAGCTCTTATCCTCGCATACCTAGGTTTACTCAATCACGCAAAAACGGCTGAACGGATTTCGATGAAATTTGGCATGCATATTGTCAGGGGTACAGAGAATGACATAGGCACAATTTTTATCCCGGAATTCACGCGGTAACTCCGAAATTACCGCCGGTAAAACCACGGGGCATAGCTAGTATTATCAGAGAGAACTCTCCGCTGTCTTTCAATGGCTGCGTCGTCCTTCAGATTCAAAGACAGTATGTGGCCAAGGTACTTGAAAGTCTCGACTCTCGACTACCTTCACACGCTGTCCAAATGCGTACGTCCAGTTCAGGTGCATGGTCCTGCATCTATCCGCTCTGAACTCCATCATCTCTGTTTTTTATCGTTGTATACTAGCCCATGAATACGTCCGTAATTACAAATTAATGAGAAGAGCTATGCATTTGGAAATACAGACAGACACTTCAATTTTGTTTACATGTCTAGACTAGATGTCTCGATATATGTACAATCGTTAGTATAACTGCGATAATACGTAATGCTGTCTGTATTCACGTCAGAAGGCCAATTATAATTGTCTAATTTTAATTTGCAATGAATGTTTGTACAGTCTGCAGCAGAAATACGTAAATCGTAAACACTGTGACCGTCTTTGAATCTTACTGCGATAGTAATTATTAAGTTCAAAGACCGGCTAAATCGTTTACATATTGCTGCTGCTGACTGTACTAGTGTTGCCAGTTTAGTGGATCAGTACAATGATAAACCTTTTTGCGGCCATCAGTTACCGTGCGAAGTGACGTCCAATTATAAAAAATTATAATAAAAACAATATCAAACGATTATTTATTTAACACTCAACACTTGTTTCAATATTTTATGCTTCGTAATGCATCGTTATTAAAATAAATAGGTAGGTAGGTACTAGGTAGGTAAGTAAAAGGCTTTTTGGACCAAAGAAAATTTTTCGTCGAATAAAATGGACCAGTTCGATCCACCTCGGTCCTCGATGCACTGACCACTACTATGGGATTTTACTATCCGCGATGGGATTTTGGCGATTTTTCGAATACGTTCCTCATTTAACCTTACACGCTGTATAATCCTACTAATCCTACTAATATTATAAATGTGAAAGTGTGGATGTTTGGATGTTTAGATGTCTAGATGTTTATTACTCAATCACGCAAAAACGGCTGAACGGATTTGGATGAAATTTGGCATGCACGTTGTCAGGGGTACAGATAAGGACATTTTTATCTCGGAATTCCCGCGGGAACTCCGAAATTACCGTGAAATCACAGGGCACAGCTAGTATTTCATAATTTAAATTATATTACCACCATTTCCTTTAAGTAACAGTCTTATGTCCATAAAACAAGAATGTCAAGAAGTTTAGACAGTTTGCATGACTGTTTATTAAGTCTAAACTATAATGAATGCGAAGTTAGGTTAAATAGGGATGTTGTACTTGACGACTTTTGAAAATCAATATTCTAATTAGTCCGTCAGTTAGAAAAAAAAAAAACAATAAACACGTATTTTTTGCTTTTTCAAATAAATGAGAAAACATACAGAGATAAAGCGCATTAAAGTTTAGGGTGGGGGCTCGTGACGTCACTACGTGCCCGTTTCCCTATAGTCGAAAATTATATACTTACTACGTTTCTGTTCACTAGTTTTTTATACAATGTTCCTCGATTATTATATCGATTATTATTATCGAGATATTATCTATGTTTCTTTAGATTAGGCACTGTTGATGTTTGTTTCTTTTTCTTGTGTGTTGTGCTGAAATAAATGTATTTTCTTCTTCTTCTTCTTCTTCTTCTATTATTGTAGGTATACAGTTGATGTACAAAAATAATTTTAATACAAGTACCTACTTACCTATTTTAGAACATAACAGTCAAATATCCGGATATTATGATAAAAATACATCATTATTATTATTAATATTTGAGGTTACTAAATATTATGTATCAAAGTTGTTATGCCTATTATATTATGTACATAATTATCTTTATTTATTATTATAACTAAAATAAAATTCGTATGATTTCATGAGCCAATACTTACCTACTTTTCGCAAATAGGTACAATGATATACTTATAATATCATTGGGTACATCTATAAATATAAATAAAATTGATGTGTCTGTTTGTAATTCCAAATTAACAGCTTTTCCCTGAATGTATATGAAAGTATATATGTAAGTACAGTACTTAAAAAAAAAATCAAATAGGTAGGTATTGAAATTTTTCTCGGTCGATCTGTCTGTTTGTTCCGGCTATGCTCTGAAACGACTGGAGCGATTTTAAGGGGACTTTCACTGGCAGATAGCTGATGTATAAGAATAGTAGGTAACTTTAGGCTACTTTTATTTTATAAAAAAAATAGTTCCTGCGGTGATTCGGAAACTCACGCCGCGGGTGAACCGTGAAACTGCGGGGCACAGCTAGTACTGTCTGCAGAGCCTGTTCACAATGAAAAAAGGGGGTAAGGTTAAACAAACAAGTTAAACAAACAAGTTAAACAAACAAGGTTAAACAACAAAAATAAAATTAAATAAAACAGCCTCCTTTGGTATACCTATATACCACCCGCACCCCTTTTAACCCGCGGGTAAAGACGGCCCTGAGTGTGGGTGGGTAATGAGATATAGGGTCGCTGTCGATACACGGAGTATAAGAGTAGGTATGTACTTATGCACCGATTGTTAAATCAAATTAAGTTTTTAAGTCCGATAATTAAAAAAAAAGTTATGAACTGGATACGTAAATATTATGTTATAATTAAATTTATTATCATATTTACTTTGCTTCGGTAATGAATCTCGATAGTGCAATTTGTTATTGAAAAAATCACGTATGCTATAGGTAATGACCACACATGATCGGCAACTGGTCGTTGCCACTTAATTATCACTAGCAAATATTGTTTGTTGCCCAAGTGCAAGAACAAGACGGGACTTAGCCAGTCTTGGTCTTGGTCTTGCGCCAGTACACCTGGTCCTGGTCTTGGTCTTGGTCTTGGTCTTGGTCTTGCAGCAAGAATCTCGCAAGTCGCGCAGTTACCTATTAGCTTATTGCTATTTATTAAACGTTACTTTAGATCTTAAAACAACGTAACAGAGTAGGTATATTTTGAGCTAGAATAAAATAGCCATAGTAAAGACCAACCAAATTAATGGATAGGTTAATGTCTAAACATTTAATGAGAAATTCGAATAATAATAATTCAAATTTTTTTATACTTTTTTTGCGTCTCATAGAGTCCTTAAGCGTATACCCGAACTCTTATGCCACGGTAAATATATAGCATTATAGCCTAAGATATTTACTGTGCCTATACTCCCTGAATCGACACTCAGTCCTAACCGCAAGACGCGTGTTTGTTGTTGTTCTTGTTCTTGCTCAAAATCTTGCACGGTCAGTCTTGGTCTTGTTAAAATTAGGCGGTCTTGGTCTTGGTCTTGTAAAAATTTAATAACAAGACCAAGACTGCAAGACCAAGACCGATTTTAGGCAACACTACTAGAAAACAATACAGACGCGAGATGTAACCCCGCGCTCCGCCAAGACGCAGCGGCGAACCTAGAGGCGCTAGCGGTGCGTGCTGTCGCCGCTGTGTAGGGATGTGAAAAAAAAAGATTTTTATATTAATCGATGTTTTTTTTTTAAATAATCGATTTTTTATCGATCACTATTGAGAAGAGCAAAACCGATTTTTAATTAGGTAGGTAATCGATTTCTTTCTCTCTTTATCACATCTCTTTATCTCTTTATCATCTCTCTTTATCCCTTGTATGGGAATATGTCCAATTGTTAACGATAAGTGATGACTGGAGATCCATTTTTTTATTAACAAAACAGATTTTAAAAATATCTATTATAATTGAGAAGAGAAAAACTGATTTTTAATTAAGAACCGCTGTGCGCGTGTCTCACAGTATCGAGTTGGATAAGTAAAATAAAGCTAAACATTCATGGCTTGTTTTGTTTCAGCTCTGGTGTTGTTGTCGTTTGTCTTCGTGCTGAGCTTGGTGGGCACCGTGTTCTTCTGTTTCACCAACACCATACACGATGCTATACTGAAT
This sequence comes from Zygaena filipendulae, assembly GCA_907165275.2. Classification (NCBI taxonomy): domain Eukaryota; kingdom Metazoa; phylum Arthropoda; class Insecta; order Lepidoptera; family Zygaenidae; genus Zygaena; species Zygaena filipendulae. The sequence continues at coordinate 3,861,053 of OU015678.1, read as the reverse complement.
GTACGTATAAGTGTTTAAGCAAAGAAGGGAAAAAGTTCCATCACTGCTACAAGCTACAAACATTAAATTAAACTTACCAAAGGGTTGCCAGTTGCCACCCGTACTATATTATACTATATTTTCAGTCAATTGTATAGTAGGTATATATTATATAGGAAAATAATATACATAGGACGAAAAATACTAAGTATATTTTTATCCCTTATTCAACTGTCGTGCTTTTTTACATTAACTGTGACTGGTCTTGAACGCACCCGCAGCGCAGCAAAGGGAATTTCAAGACGAAACGCATACGCGGCAACAAAACGTCAATTGTCAAACTAGCATTAATTTGTAGATGAATGCTACCCGATATACAATGATTAAAAAGAAATATGTAACTATTTTTTTCTCTGCATTTCCCAAAAGTAGGTACTATACAACGTGTTAATGAATTAACTGAAATCTAGAAAATAGTTTGCTCAGAATCAACTAGCGAATCGATCGCACTATGTTTTAATATAGGTTATATTTTTTCATTTTTACTAGGCCATGTGTAAATTATTTATAATACAATATTAGGCGCGTACGCCGCCTGCAGCAAAAAAATTCGAACCGGTAGGCGCGGGCGTAGCGCTTGGAATTTCGTAGATAGGCCACCTCCAAATAACTAATGTTGAATAACTTTTTAAGTATAAATTTTTTTGACATAAAATATATTTTAATCGTATTGTTGTTTATTTTTTTAAATGGGGTGTATCAGGTTTTCAGTTAATTCATTAACACGTTGTATATTTTTGCATCTTTTTCGGAAAAATACTAAATATTTTTTCCCAAAAAAAGGTGGCAACCCTATCTGCGACACATGCACAGGGCGACAGCGCTCACCACTATAGCCTCTAGGCTCGCCGCTACGTCGTGGCGGGGCGCGGGGAGTGTCATTGAGGGGCATTAAGAAGAGACCGTGTCTCTTCTCAGTGTTCCTTCTCGAAGTCACCCCCTTCTGAACTAACCCTGCGTTGTTCTACAAATTATAGACGACCCGATTCACTTAGCCTTAATAGGTCACCATGCCTAGCTAATCGAGAGGGCCCGGGTTCGATTCCCGGTGGGGGTGGACTTTGTGAAGAACACAGGGCTCCACTTTCCAGTCTCGGCGTGTTTATATTTCTATAGTATAATATACCTATGCGTAGTAATATTTACTTAGTATATACCACGTTTGCTTGGTTTCCACGACACAAGCTTATAGCTTAGTGTGGGATTAAGTAGATCTGTGTGTTGTGAAGTGGATTATTGGAACGAAATTCTTTATCGCACGATACGGATGGCAGTAAAAATTCATTTTCCGTCACGGCGTCATACGGCTGCTCTTCGGAAAAACAAACAACAGTATTTTTTTTTACGAGATTTTTTGTATTTTTGCCTCTTTTCACACATAACGGCCTCAGTTTAATATGGAAAAAAACTTCGCTCTCACCAAGTGTTCCACGCATTTTTTATTAGGTATTATTATTATTATAGAGTATGGTGATAAAAAACAACTCGATGGCGTACACGATGTGGCAGCGGCCGACCGTGCACCCCCTCATGAAGGTGTACCTCTTCAACTACACCAACTGGCGCGAGGTCAAGGATGGACTGGAAGAGAAACTAAACGTGGAGGAAGTCGGCCCCTATGTCTACACGTGAGTGTTCCAAGTTCGTTTAGTTTATTTCGTACGTTAGCGGCGTACGCGCCAAATATTGTATTATAAATAATTTAGACATGGGCTAGTAAAAATGAAAAAATATAACCTATATTAAAACTAGTGCAATCGATTCGCTAGTTGATTCTGAGCAAACTAATTTCTAGGGATAAACTCAAAAACTACTCAACAATGATATTATAGACTTAACGTTAATGTAATACATATTATAACAGTTTAAACTGAGAGCTGCTGTAGAGTTTGTTGCGCTGCAGCTTCTTCTCTTCAGCCATAGCACTACGAAGCTGTGAAGGGTGGATATTTTATGGGTGCTGTCTACTGTAAACTGTAATTTTACTGACGTCAAAAAGAGCCACATTATGGGCCTAATTTGAATAAATGATTTGACTATTGAGTATTAACCATCAAAACTCTCAGTTTCTAATAATTTAAACTTTGACATTTTTGCGTACAAATCTGTGTTTAAAAAACTTGAACGCGAATTCGTTGCAACAATGTACCGAAACAAGAGATAATTGCTATATTTTTTAAACATTTGTGATTTGCATTCAATAACCACATGCAATTCTATTGTTAACAAAGGAGTCAAATGTAATAATTCTTACAATAATTATTACACACTGCTGTGCCCCGCGATTTCACCCGCTGAGTTTCGGCAATTCCCACAGGAACTATTTTTTCTAAAATAAAAGTACTTATAGCCTTATAGTTACGCCTTATAACATTAGCTATCTGCCAGTGAAAGTCCCGTTAAAATTGGTCCAGCCATTTCAGAGATTTAGCCGGAACAAATACACAGACAGACAGACAGAAAGAGATAAGCAAAAAAAAAATTTTTTTACTAGCTGTGCCCCGTGGTTTCACCCGTGTGAGTTTCGGCAAAACCCACAGGAACTATTTTTTCTAAAACATACAGATAGACAGAAAGAGAGAAAAAAAATAAAAAAATATTTTTAAGTGCCGTAAGTATATACTTTCATACATCTTTCATATAGGTAAAAGCAATTATAGATCATAGCAGTCAAATCTACACACATATAAATAAAATTGAAGTGTCTGTTTGTAATTCCAAATTAACGGCTTTTCTGTAATGCATATGAACGACGGTATATACGACGACGGTACTTACATTAAAAAAAACATTTTTTTTATTTTTTGTCGGTGTGGCTGTCTGTTTGTTCCGGCTAATCTCTGAAACGGCTGGACCGATTTTAACGAGACTTTCACTGGCATATAGCTGATGTTATAGGGAGTAACTTAGGCTATTTTTATTTTCGAAAAAAATTGTTCCTGCGGGAATTCCCAAACTCGCGCGGGTGAAACCGCGGGGCATAGCTAGTCCTAACTAATATTGCGATCATGAATTTGTTTGTTACGCTTTCAAGCCTTACTTAAGCGATCATTAGGTGTGAAATTTTACACACACAAAGGATAAGTGGACATAGATAAGCAATAGTGTGTTAACCCACACTGGAGATATTTTGAGTAAATCGTGTTTTAAAATTATAGCGCCACTTTGTGTCAACATATTTTTATGTTCAACATTTTGTTACATATTTAAACAATGTAATAAGGTAAACACATAATTAAAAAACGTTCCCTAACTCTCAATAAAGCGTTCTGTATCATAAACTTATTTTTGTGGGTTAACATGTTATTGCTTATCTGCGTCCAAGTATAGGATACTTATAGGGTACTCTTTACCCGAAATTCCCGCAGGTATAACCGCGGGGCACGGTAGTATTACCTACTAGTATTTCATATGCTGCATAGTGCGCACCTAAATAGCTAAAGTCAACATCAGTAATTTAATAACAACATCCATAGATAAATATTCGTCAAATGAACTCCATACGAGCGCAATACAAAACAAAGTGAGTATGTACATAATTTAGAGAAAAAAAAATGTAAAGTCATGGCTCATGGCATCCGTAGCTTCCAACGTCATTGAGATGAAATAATATACGTAATTTATTACGCACGAATTTACACGACCTTGTACCTTGTATACGTACATACATGACTTGCGCCTGCAAAGATTTCGGCAGGTATTATTAAAGTGCACTTAAAATAAGCAAGAAAATCGCTATGCGTCATACCTTAAGGTACACCTCATATTATAATAGGTACCTATATCCATATTATTTATTTAGTTTCTGTATGTCTCGCGGGGGTTTCACCCGCCAAAAAATAGGGGTTTTTGCTAAAATTCCGGGATAAAAAATACCTTATTTCCCTCTCTGCACCCCATTGAACAGGCTGTAGAAAAAGAATGTTGTGCCATCACTTTAATGTGTAATCAGCGGTAAACTAGAATCGCCTTAGCCTTTAGCTGGTGTTAAACTAGGGTTGCCAGATATTTACTTTAATTTGATTTTATTTTTGTTTCTCCCGGCCAAAATCCCAAAATCCTGAAATTTTTTTTTTTCTCCCAATAATATGGCCATTCGATATGGCCATCGCAAACGGGGGACCAGGTGAAAAAGTGTCCAGCTGTAGGCGCAGCAGTTCAAAAACTATAGTGACAAGTGAGCTCGTGTTTCTTCTTAAGGTTCCATTATCTATTTTACTTTCAAGGTTATATTTCAAAGGACATATTTATGTGTCATTTTTAATTGCTTCGCGCCTCGTGGGAATCTATACCTACCTACGTTTAAATTTGAAGCGGAACTCCATGCACAAAACTAACCAAAAAAAAGACAAAGCTGCAATGCAACAAAAAAATAATCACCTTTATTTTGAACAGTTAAACTACTCGTTGACGAGACTGGATTCACATGCGAATCCTGATGCCATGCACTAGGTACATTATCGCCGAGTACCTACAGACGATTATGCGCGAGCACGGTAGTGTAGAGGGCATACTCGGCTGTACTCGCCGATCATCGTCTATGTTCGTCTGCGACCCGTGAATTGTCGGTTTTTGGGCACGCATCAAAGGGAGTCGCCTGTGATCGCGTTGAGGTGTCCACATTATCACCGATCACACGATCACACGATCAACCATCATCGGCGATAAAGTAGTGCAGGCTTTATGAAATTAGAGCTCATTATAATCTGGGATTGTTTTTTTTTTTACTAGCTGTTCTATCCACGCTAATTTCGGACATCCCGCAGTAATTCCGAGACAAATCCTAACTATCCTGACAACGTGTATGCAAAACTTCATGATGATCGGTCGAGTAGGTAGTTAAAGAGTGAAAACGTAACAAACAATAGGACTAGCTGTCCCTCGCGGTGTCACCTGCTTTTATTTCGAAGTTCCCGCAGGAATTCTGGGACAAAAAATACTTAGCCCTATCTCCTTCTCTGTACTCGAAAACGTATAGCTACCTATACCAAATTTCATGATGATCGACTAGGCGGTGAAGCCGTGAAAGCGTAACAAACAAACAAACAGATAAACTCACATTCACAAGGATTAGGATACTAGGCAAGACATAGTAAGCAAATGTCAATAGACAACAGCCTTATTCTATTAATGAAGAACAAAATGAAATGAAAGTAACCCCATTTATCGATAAAGAATAACGATCCAAAAATAATATCACCCGTAGTGATGTGACAACGTGTGAACAGTTGCGAATCGATGACTTTTTACAACAATTTCTTATTATAAATTTGTTGCAAGTACCCTATTTCGAACAAGAAGTTTAACTTAAAAAAAAACATCGCAAACGATTAACGTCCTCCACGTATCGCCAGTAGTCAAGCTTCAAGACAAGAAAACTGCATTATTAATTGAAATTGAAGAGGCAAATACAATAATAAAATACAACATACTTTATTACACCATGATTTTTTTACAATATTCATATGAATTACATAATATGTATGTAAGTACATGGCAAAAAGGCGGCCTTACTGCTTGCAACCTTGACGTGACATGACAGGCGACGAGGCAATATAATGAAATTAACTAAATTTTTGTTCTGTTGCTAAAATTTTTCAATTGTGATATCGAACTGGCATATTATGATAAAAAATAAATAAAAAAAGAGAATATTTTTAAAAAGACATGCGCATTTAATTCTTTAATATGACATTTGAGTAAATTCGATTTGTTCTTTAACTCGATACAATATCGCGAATACATTCGTTACACAGTTTGGTATTTTCCGGGATACCTATGAAAATCAAAATTTCAATTGACTAATAAAATGAAGTTCAAGTCAGTTAGAAAATAAAAAAAATGATAGGACACGTATTTTTGCATTTTCAAGTTAATGATAATAGACATAGATAAAGTGCATTAAAGTTTAGGGTGGGGGACTCGTGACGTCGTTATTCCGTATAACTGAACCGGGTTGTGACGTCACGCGAAATTTTAACTCAATTTATCACCGTTATACAATATAGGTAATATCACGACGCGTCGTGTAGATTATTGAAAAATATTGGACGCGTATTTTTTTTACGTCAAAAATATATCAAAATATACGACGGACTAAAAAAAGTAAGTAGCTAATTTGGACATCACTGGACGATGTATTTCAAATTTTATGGCAAACATAAATATGTTATTACATATTATTAATAAAAATATACACACACGGAATAGACAACGCATGTTATCGTCAAATAGATTATCTTCTAGTTATCTAGCACTTTAGAGATAATGAAGCCTCGTGGGAGGCTCGGTATTGCTACGTTTGCTACGTACTGTGTAGTAGTACTATAGTATTTATAGTTGTACACCTAGGTATATCCTAACTATTACTGCATTACGTAATTTGAGTTTGTTTGTTTGTTAGGCTTTCACGCCTTAAGCACGCAACCAATCATCAGAATTTTTTCTATATCTACCTACTTGTCAATGGTACAGTAGGTACAGAAAAGGACATAGGGTACTTTCTCCCGGAATTCTCGCGGGAACTCCATACCAGCTACAGCTCGTATACTTACATAATGTTCAAATAAAATGCAAACAATTTTTTTTTCCCTGTCTATACAGTTTTATTTTTGGAACTGCGGATTTTAAGTTATTCGTAGGTAGTTGGTGCTTATATACAACGTGTTAATGAATTAACTGAAAACTAGAGAGTAGTTTGCTCAGAATCAAATAGCGAATCGATCGTACTATGTTTTAATATAGGTTATAATATTAATATGGGTTATATTTTTTCATTTTTACTAGCCCATGTCTAAATTATTTATAATACAATATTTGGCGCGTACGCCGCCCGCAGCAAAAAAATTCGAACCGGTAGGCGCGGGCGTAGCGCTTGGAATTTCGTAGATAGGTTACCTCCAAACTAATGTTGAATAACTTTTGAAGTATAAATTTTTTTTACATAAAATATATTTAAATCATATTATTGTTTATTTTTTAAATGGAGTGTATCGGGTTTTCATTTAATTCATTAACACGTTGTATTGTTCCAGGAATGAAACATTTAAATCCCGCAACCATTTAAGTTCAAAGCGGGTAAACCTGCAGGCGACGATTAGTGATGATATGAAATGTACTGTATAATCATGAAAATACCGTTTTGGTAGCACTATTATGTATTGCAGTAGACTTCGGTTGTTAATTAATCAGCTGGCCTAATTAAACTCTTCAGTGGTAAATAGTTCCGTAGTTATAAAAGGACGACCTGTTGAACCATTTTCATTTAATTAGGCATATCATATTTTAAACTTAAACTATGAAATCTAGGTAATGTCAAAGTTTAGATGGATGGATGAAAGTTTTTTTACTCAATCACGCCAGAACAGCTGCACGGAATTGGAAGAAATTTGGCACAGACAATAGACATAGATTATTGTCTTGAACAAGGAAGTTATAAGTACTACGTACAACGTACAACGTACGTTGTACGTAGTACTTATAACTTCCTTGGTCTTGAATAGGTACGTTATTAATTCGGGAGCGGTGCCCGCTTTCGCATATCCGCGCCCAAAAGCCAACGTCAGGCGCTGTTTTTTTTTTTTTTTTTTTATTTATTTACTCAGAAAAGGCTCCCAGGCGGTTACCCATCCAAGTACTTACCGAGCCCGACGGTGCTTAACATTGGTGATCGGACGAGAACCGGTGTATTCAACGTACCTAGTATGGACGTTGACCAGTCCAGACCAGATCTTTTTTTTTTTCACGCGAGGAGGGGAAAATCCCTAACGGACCCCTGTCAACACGTGATGGCAGGTAGTGTCTGGCTTACACGGACTAACACCCCTCCTCCATGCCATTCAATGCGGCGACTGCCTGGGACTGTCTGATAATGCATCAGGCAGCCGCTGAGTGCTCCGTTGTGAGGTTCGGAAGTAATAAAAAGCCTCGACTAGCTCAAAATAAAAGATTTTTTATAAATTAGAGCCTTTTGCATTTCTTTTAAAATGTATCTTGTTCTAACAAAAAGTCCAAAGTCAAAATTTCAAATATAAAAAGAACAGATTAAAAATAAATATTAGAAATGAGGCGGGATATCATAACGAGTGGCATACGGCCGCCTCGTTACAATACCCCGCTCGCCACGCCTACGTTGGGCGCCAATTGTGAGGTTCGGAAGTAATAAAAAGCCTCGACTAGCTCAAAATAAAAGATTTTTTATAAATTAGAGCCTTTTGTATTTCTTTTAAAATGTATCTCGTTCTAACAAAAAGTCCAAAGTCAAAATTTCAAATATAAAAATAACAGATTAAAAATAAATAATAAATATTAGAAATGAGGCGGGATATCATAACGAGTGGCATACGGCCGCCTCGTTGCACCGTACTGCTCTTTTTCCAGCTGGCGCTCGTGAATCTCCTTCTGTTTCATGATCGAGGTGATGAAGGCCCTGTTGCGGTTCGAAGGAGCTTCGCCTCTCAGCATCACCTCGACCATGTTGTCTTTGTTTATGTTCGCCCCGATGTATTTTTCGACTAACGCACGTTCGCGGGCCACCAGTCAATCTGACATAACCTAACCTAACCTAACCGATACAAAGTTGACGCTAAACGAGTTCTATTTTTGCACCCGCAGCCAGCAAATGGAGCGGGTTCACGTGACCTTCGACGACGAAGACAGTATTAGCTACCAGGAGAACAATGCGTTCACATTCCTCCCGAACATGTCTAATGGAGCTTTGTTCGACCAAGTCAACGTGCCTAATCTACCACTGCTGGTGAGTCTGAGTTGTTTAACTATGTTTTCTTTTTGTTGTCAAGCAGACGTTTGACACAGCTCACCTGTCAAGTGAAGGTGTGGTCCTCGTGTGGTCGAAGTTAACACACCGAGTAAAAATAAACACACAGACAGACAAAGTAGTAAAATTTAGGAAATACATAGTTATAGGTAGGTACATCTAAAGTATAAACTAATCCAGACTTATAAATAAAATTGAAGTGTCTGTTTGTAATTCCAAATTAACAGCTTTTCACTAAATGTATATGAAAGTATATACGGTACTTACATAAAAAAAAAACAATATTTAACATTTTTGTCTATCTGTCTGTCTGTTTCGGCTAATCTCTGGAACGGCTGGACCGATTTTAACAGGACTTTCACTAGATAGCTGATGTTATAAGGTTTATTTTAGAAAAAAATCGTTCCTGCGGGAATTCCGAAACTCACGCGGGTGATTCTCCGAAACGGTTGGACCGTGAGTTGAACCAATTTTGACGGGACTTTCTCTGCTAATCAGCTGATGTTATAAGGAGTAAATTAGACTATTTTGGAGTTCCTGCTAGAATTCCAAAACTCACGCAGGTGAAACCGCGGAGCACAGCTAGTCCCTAGTAATATTATAAATGGGAAAGTAAGTTTGATTGCTTGTTTGTTTGTTACGCTTTACCGATCATCGTGAAATTTTGTATACACGTTTTCAGGGATAAAGAGAAGGACATAGGGTACTTTATATCCCTGAATTACCGCGGGAACTCCGGGATTATCGCTGGTGAACCGCGGGGAACAGCTAGCAGCTAGTAGCTAGCTATACAACGTGTTAATGAATTAACTGAAAACTAGAAAGTAGTTTGCTCAGAATCGACTAGCGAATCGATCGCACTATGTTTTAATATAGGTTATTTTTTTTTTTCATTTTTACTAGCCCATGTCTAAATTATTTATAATACAATATCTGGCGCGTACGACGCCCGCAGCAAAAAAATTCAAACCGGTAGGCGCGGGCCTAGTGCTTGGAATTTCGTAGATAGGTCACCGCCAAACTAATGTTGAATAACTTTTAAAGTATTAATTTTTTCGACATAAAATATATTTTAACCATATTATTGTTTATTTTTTTATATGGGGTGTATCAGGTTTTCAGTTAATTCATTAACACGTTGTATAAAGCTTTGGTAGATTGCATGTAAGTAGGAGTATCAAAAGTTGAATATAAAAACAAATAAGAATAGAATAGAATAGAATAGAAAAAAGTTTATTTGATACCAAAAAGATAAAATAAGTACAACTGTGAGTCTTAAACTAGAATAGTTGGTACCAAAATGGCTACCACTCAGCATTATGCCGTGGCACTAAGTTCCACGACGCTGATTTTCAGTGGCGACCGTAGAATAAAAAACTAAATAAATAAAATAAATTATGATGTAAGAAAACTAAAAAAACCACTTCAACATCGAAGATATCTACGTGTAGGTAACTTTTGATGTCGGTACATCAAAAACATCCCGAAATTAACGTAGCAAATCAATAATTTCTGTTTAAAAACCCACCACAAAAACACAAGGTCTAATCGTAAATGCATAAGTTGTAGTTATTAGATATAATATTTTATCAACCATTTACCACGTATGCCGAAGCTGTATTCATTTATCAGTGTAAAGTTCAAACGGCTGACCTCACATTTGATAAAGAGGTGCTCTAGGACTTCTACTGTCCAAAAATGATACGAGTAATTTTAAAACGTTTTAAAATGATTTAATAAATTTATCCACAGATAATATAGAATTAATATATACGTACTATTATCTAACTAGCTGTGCCCCGCGGTTTCACCCGCGCGAGTTTCGGGATTCCCGCAGGAACTCCAAAGTAGTCTAATTTACTTCTTATAACATCAGTTGAATAGCAGTGAAAGTCTTGTCAAAATCCAACCGTTTCGGGGATTCACCCGCGTGAGTTTCGGAATTCCCGCAGTAACTCCAACTTCATCCATAAAAACCTTCTAATTATTCCTTACAATAACAAACACATTCCTGTCGACGCGTATGCAAAATTTCGTAAGATTTTACCAGCGTTAAATTCGGAGTTTCCGCGGGAATTCTGGGACAAAAGTACGTACCCTATGTCCTTCTCTGTACCCTGACAACGTGTGTGCAAAATTTGATGATCGGTTGAACCGTTGAGGCGTGAAAGCGTAACAAACAAACAAATAAACTCACTTTCGCATTTATAATACACTAGTTGTGCCCCGCGGTTTCACCCGCGTTAATTTCCAGAGTTCCCGCGGGAATTCCGGGATAAAAAGTACCCTATGTGTTAATCTGATGTATTGTAAAGTTTCATTTAGTAAAAATGTAGTAAGGTAGTTTTTGCGTGAAAAAGTAACAAACATCCATCCATACCCACAAACTTTTGCGTTTATAATATTAGTAGGATAGTACCTAAGGATTATACTAGATTGTCAACTTGGTATTACTTTGTTTCCAGGGTTTGTCGTCACAAGTGAAGGACATCAACAGTTTTAGCCAGGCGGCTTTGAACGGGATCCTGGCCTGGGCTGACCATCCTGAAGCCTTCGTCAAACTGCCAGTGCACAGGTATAATAGGGTAGAGTCCGGGGTATGAAAGTCAAAATTCTATTTAGTCCGTCAGTTAGATAATAAAAAAATCTTTTTCTAAATCTTCGAGACTCCATTCCCGTGATAGACGTACTATTAATCACACAAATCGATGCGCATGATCTTCTTTACAGTTCTTCATTTGCAGGTTTCTCTGGGGCTATGAGGACTCGATAGTGGCGGGAGCGCGGCCGCTTCTCGCTCTGCAGGGGAATATGAAAATATCGAGTGACAACTTCGGTCTACTTGTGAGCGTGAGTAATAAAACGATTTATTATAAAAAAATACAAAAATCGCTATAGGTGCACCTATAATTTTTGAAGAGTTCCCTCGATTACTTCAGGATACCATCATCAGATTCCGACTTGGTGGCAATGGGACCTAATTGGGAGTATACCCTTTCGAACAAAAAAAAATTTTCCAAATCGGACCAACCGTCTTCGAGTAATCGGTGAACATACATAAATAAACAAAAAAAAAAAAACACAATCGAACATAGAACCTCCTCCTTTTTGGAAGTCGGTTAAAAAAAACAACGGAACAGACGGACGGACAGACGGACAGCGGAGTCTTAAAACGCATTCTGTAATATGAAGTACGCTTGAGTTATGATCTGTGCTCAAAACTAATCTCAAGTGAAATGTGATCTGAGTCACCTTTTGGAATACGGGCCTTAGTAATAGGGTCCCGTTTTACCGTTTGGGTACGGAACTATTTTATTTTATTTACTAGCTGTGCCCCGCGGTTTCACCCGCGTGAGATTCGGGATTCCCGCAGGAACTCCAATTCAGTCCAATTTACTGCTTATAACAACAGCTAATTACCAGTTAAAGTCCCGTCAATATCAGTCCGACCGTTTCAGAGATTCACCCGCGCGAGTTTCGAAATTTCCGCAGCAGCTTCAAACATCTTTTATAAAAACCTTGTCCTGACAATAACGAACACAATAAAAAAACAATTATCCAATTTGGTGCAGTCGTTTGGAAGTTATGCGCTTGGCAACACATTTGGCGATTCATTTTTATTATATAGATACATAATTACTTTAATTTATCAGTTACCCCAATAAATAGTTTAAAATTCAATCCTTTCATTGAGCTTGTCCCTTTCATACTTACTACCGAACATCACACCTAGATAGTCTGTATTGACCTTTACTGGCATGTTTAGTAGGTATCGAGGGATAGTGCAGTGATGTTTGTTTCTCCCGTGTAATTGATGATGTTGCATCACTTGTGGAGCTATCCCATCCCATCCCCGTTCCAGGTCGGCAACGCACCTGCACGCCTTCTGGTGTTGCAGATGTCTATGGGCGGCGGTAATCACTTACCGTCAGGTGCACCTGCCCGTTTGCCTCCTATGACATAAAAAAAATAAAAAAGTTGTATCGCTGTAGTAATATTACTCGCTTTACAAGTTTAATTCTGGTTGTTTCACAGAAGAACGGCACCAGCTCCGATCGGTTCACGATAAACACCGGCGCCCACGACGTCGACAAAATGAACGTGATCGAGCGGCTCAACGGTTTGCCGGACATGCCTTACTGGAGCAGCCAAGAGTGTGACAGGTGCTCGCCTTTGTTTGTTTTATTGACTTTGAACTGCGTTAATTCCGGAGTTTCCGCGGGAATTCCGGGGTAAAAGTACCATATTATGTCCTTCTCTGTCCCATTGACTACGTGTACGTTGTTTCATCATGATCGGCTAAGCCGTTAGGGCGTGAAAACATAACAAACCAACTCACTCTCGTAATCAACGTAAAAAAAAAGTAATTTGTGAATAATTTTGTGCGCTAAGTAATTATACCAACTCTTTCCACCGTGAGTTTTGCTTGTTTGTATGTTTAGCAACCATGATTGTTATGTACCAGTGTGGAGGCGTCGGACGGCACCATCTTCCCCCCCGCGCAGCTGAACCGCAACTCCACCCTGCACGTGCTGTTTCCCAACTTGTGCAGGAGAATACCTTTCGAATACGTCGCAGATGTTGAAGTAAGTTATTAAATATAAATTATCCCTTGAACAAGTTTCGAAAACGATCACCATCGGGCTGAGTCTTCGTTTCAGTTGTCACTACATGTTTCCTAACGGCTCACTCAAGGGCACACCGGGCACACGAGAGAATATCGGAACGGCTAGTGTGTGTCCGTGGTCCATGGGCATACGAGTGCTGTTTCGGAACGTAGCCTTACTAAGTTTGTGATTTGAAAATTGGATAAGACGAAAAAATAACACTAAAAAAAGAGACAAACATATTCTTATATCGGATTTAGCTTGCGAGAGAATGAGATAGAAGGCATTAATTCAGAAACGTCAAAGCGTTAATCTTTTTGTCCTCTGAACTGTCAGTGTCACACAACACACGTTAAAAAAAACTGCTTTAGGAGAAACGAAATCTATGCAGCTAATTCAGAAATTTTCTAGGATTTAGCCTACTAGAGAAGGAATTAGAATGCAAGTATGATATAAAGAAGGTTTCACTTCTGCCGTGTGGTTTTAAGCACATTTCCTTTTTTTTTAATCTCCCAGCTGTCGGACGGGGTAAAACTGCTCCGGTACCGGATGCCCCGCGACGTGTTCGACGACCCCAGTCACAACCCCGACAACCAGTGCTACTGCGAGATCGACTCGGCACGGTGCCCCCCGCGGGGCGTCATCAACGTCACCGCCTGCAATATGGGTGAGTTTTTTTTTGTAAAGTTTACGCCTTTTGAGGCAAAGGAATCTGAGTCCGTACAGCCAAGTCGGACGTATTTCTTCATTTCAGTGCTTTACCGGAACTTCTGGAAGCAACTCTTCACAGTTGAACCTTAATGGGATGGTTGGGTCTTTGAGTAGTTGTATAGTAAAACGACAACCTCTCAGCGAACACTCTATTTCATCTTATTTCACTGTTTCCACATACTATTCAACTGTCGAAAAATCACCAATTTTGGTGTAGCCCCTTTAAATTGTTTGTGAACTGTGACAGGTGTGCCCATGTTGGTGTCGTTCCCGCACTTCTACCTGGGCGCGCCGTGGCTCCGGGAGCAGATGACCGGTCTGCTCCCGGAGCAGGAGAAGCACGACAACTACCTCGACATCCATCCCACGCTCGGGATCTCGCTCAATGGAAAGTCCGCGTGAGTCATCTTTATAATCTTGTACTTAACTTATATTTAACAGTGATTTACATAATCTTAACTTAAGAAATAAAGATAAACTCGCTGTGCCTAAGACTAGGCTCCATAAAATTTCTAAGTCATTTAAAGGACAATGTATACGCTTTTACAACAAACTCCCAAACGATGTAATTAATTTGTCAATTAATAAATTCAAGACGCTTATTAAACACAGATTATGCGATAAAGCATATTATAGTGTAGTAGACTATTTAAATGATACAGACGTTTGGGAATGAATTGCTCTATCTAATTACTATTTTTTGTTCTCCTAGTTTATAAGTAAGATCATTTAAAGACAGCCCTGCTGAGTTTCTTGTCAGTTCTTCTCAGCAGACGACGTATTCCGAACTGACGGTAATTTATAGTTTTAAGAACCTGCTGACGATTTCAAGTGATTGTAACCAATCTTAAGTAATAAATAGCTTTTGAATTTGAATTTGAATTTCTTAAGGGGCCATCTATAAAGTACGTCGTCACCCCGTTAAGGGTGACATTGTGTGACAAGGGGTAGGACCCCTCCCTCTCTTTTCCCCTAAGTTTCATGACGTCACATTATAAAATCTTATCATTCTAATGGTAAGGAGCTAATAAACGTGTTGTTTAACAATTAACGAAAAAAAAAACAACTCTATCTGTATGGACATAAGGTTTAAATTGTTTTGTCGGAACTGCTGTTTCTATTTAATAATTTCTTTATGTAAAATTGCAGAGAGTGACGTCACATTAGGGAGGGGAGGGTCGCACAAATGTGACCAACTGTGAGAAAGACGGGGGAAATTATAGTGACGTACTTTAATAAATGACCCCTAATCTCTGCAAGGGTGGACTTCTATGCAAAGCACGAGTAGAAGTAACCTTTTATTTTATAACTAGCTGTTCCACCGGTTTTTCGCGGAAATTCTGAAATAAAAACTACCGAATGTCAAATTATGTCCGTTCTTCTTTGTACCCCTGACACAGATAATATAATACTCCCCTGACAACGTACCTACTGTAGTAGGCAAAATTTAATGCAGATTCACCCGCATTAACTTCGACGTTCCCGCAGGAATTCCTGTTTAAAAAGTACCCTGTGTCCTTCTTTGTACCCCTAACGACGCGTATGCAAAATTTCATGACGATCGGTTGAGCCGTTAAGGCGTGAAAGCGTAACAAACAAACAAGCAAACTCACTTTCGCTATTATAACAGTGATGCAGTGGAGGATAAAAAAATGCACATTTTGCTTGAGTCTCATTTTAGGAACGACGATTAGGTATAGATATAGATAGGTGAGTACCTAATTGTGTCAGTGTATCATTAAATTTCTTTTAAAAATCTACCTTCCAGGCTGCAACTCAACATCCAGGTTAAAAAGAGTAATTTGATCACTTCCCTCGGCTTCTTGAAGCAAGACCTCATTCTGCCCATCGCTTGGATTGGAATGGTGAGGGAATTTTGAGTAACTCTATATTATTGAGTTGATGCAGAAGGGTAAAAGAGATTAGAATCAGTTGAAATTGCCATTTTTTTCGTTATTTTGTTGCTGCGTGTGTTACCTAAACAATAATCAATATGCAATATATTACTGCTAGATGGCGCTTATCACAATAGGGATGTGGACTACTTTTGAAAATCAAAATTCTAATTAGTCCGTCAGTTAGAAAATAAAAAAACAATAGACGTATTTTTTGCTTTTTCAAATAAATTAAAATATACAGAGATAAAGCGCATTAAAATTTAGGGTGAGGGGGTCGTGACGTCACTAACCGCAAAAACCGCCATACAAACTGTCAGAATAGTGACGTCACGCGAAATTTCAACTCAATATATCGCCGTTATTTTTTGATTACGTAAAAAATAATAATACGAGTCCAATGTTTTTTGATAATCTACACGATGGACTAAAAAATAAAAATTAGTCAACATGCCCATTTCGATAAAGCGACCGAAGCGATGAATCCTAATTATTTTTTGATTCTTACAGGTTGTAGACGATTTACCAGACGACATACGATCGCTCGTCTACCACGGCACTTTCTCAACAGCTGCTGCTCAACTGGGCCTCACTATCACTTCCATAATAGCACTCATAGTTTCATCTGTTTGTTTGTTAATATTATTGCTGCCCAAGCGTCAGAAAACCTGCGGCGTACTCAAGAAAGACCCCGCCATGGAGAGAAACGAAATGAAGATGCAACAAAATTTGATGTCGTGATAGTAATAAAATGTAACATAAAAATGACCATTGCAATTTTACGGCTATTTGCCGCTAGGGGCGCTGTAACCTACAACTAGTTTCTAAATCAACAAACCATAGGGTTACAGCGCCCCTAGCGGCAAAAGCCTGCAAATATTCGGGCGTGGATAAAATCCGCATATTATATTATGCGTCGAAGCAACCACAGAATATAAATACTATAAGTACTTTTGGTACGCTTCAATTTACGCAGGATTCACATAAAACTAACAAAATACGCGTAGAGAAAGTGTGTGATAGACGATGATTTATTAAACAATGTTAATGTTAATAAATACTGTGTGGAGTTAGTAAAGCTTTGCTTGAGTTGAAGCGCACCCAGTTTTAATTAGTGAAAAAGTAACAACGACCAGCATTTGGAGTGCGTTCGTCATAAATTAGACCTAAAATCACAAAAGCTGATTAAAAGGGGGCATCTATTAATTACGTGAGGTAATTTTGACGATTTTTTTATTCCCCCCTTCAACTAATGAGATGTCGTGAGATTTTGCTCAACCCACACTCCCCTTCCATACTCACGTGAGATTTTTCATAATGCATAAAATGCATAATAAATGTAAGAGATGATATTTTATTTATATTATTATTTTAAGAGCGTACCTATATTTTTTAACCGACTTCCAAATTTATATTTAATTTAACCCAGTTTTCTCGCACTTTTACAATGTAAAAGTCGTGTTTCTTGCGACCAAAAATGATAAGACAAAAACGAAAAGTGATATCTGCCAAGGCTCCCCTCTACCCTACATGAGATTGGGTGAGGTTCGGAACGACCCACTCCTCATGTAATTAATGGACGCCTCAGGAAATCACAAATTCCATTTTACATGCATACAAAATAAAGCTGTTTCTTAAATTCCATAATACCCAATGTAACCAATAGACTCAATATAATTTTTGCTATGTTTTTGCGTAACGAACTGTGACTGTATTTCTGGGTTTCCAATCTTCCAAAGTACCTATCACTATTATAATATGAAAAAGTCAATTTTGTACAAACGTACAGCACCTACTACTTCTACTGAACAATAAAAATCCGTTTCTCTCTCGAGTTTTACAAAATTTGTTTAGGTTAGTACTTACGTAATGGTGCATAATAACAAGTGCATTTAATTTTATTGCTCTCTTGCTTCATTATAATAATTTATTCATGAAGTGACTAAAGTAACGAGGGTCTCGAAAAAATTCTATCCTCGCTTCTTCCGATCAGAACTGCCAGGCGGTTTCACTCACGATAATTTCGGAGTTTCCGCGGGTATTCCAGGATAAAATATACGCATAAACCTTTCTCTTAAATCACTTTCTATTGGTGAAAACTGCATGAAAATCCGTTCAGTAGTTTTTTTAGTTTGTCGCACACAGACAGACAGACTGACAGACGCGGCGGAGGGCTTTGTTTTATATGTAAGGATTTATTTATAGCTTACACAAATTACATTTTTCTTAGTACCTACCTCGTTCTTACAGTTATGTATAACATAAAAGATTAGTTTTTTTTTTCTTCTTAGTCGATGTAAGCCTAAGCCTTTAGCGGTGAAAGCCTCCTTCAATGTTTTACATTTTTTCCTATCTCTGGCAGTTCTACTCCACAATTTCCCTGCTACTTCAGTGATGTCATCTTTTGTGTGGCCTACCAGGAGGGCTAAGATGCGCAACACAATAAAATTTTATGGAGCCGTTTTATCGATTCTCGTCGACAAAATTTTACCGTGTTGCGCATCTTAGCCCGGCTGGTCTACGTTTTTTGTTTATGGGGTACCAGTTTACGACTTTCTTAGACCATCTTTCATCGATTGTCCGCTGTATGTCCTGCCCATTTCCATTTTAAGCGTAGTATGGATAGTGCCTCATTTTTAGCCTTGGTTTATATGTAAGGATAGCGATAGCAATCATAGAGTGTCAACTTGGCTAAGGGGAAGAATTTTTATCGAGACTGTCGTTCATAGCTGTGTTGAGTTCCCGAGGGAATTCCTATATTCACGCGATTAAAACCGCGGGCACTGGCACCGGCCAGTAGAGGAATATAATCTGTACCTATTTAGTAATAGTTTATTGTACAAAATAAAATCGTTATCATAAGTTTAAGTTTTAGAAGTATAATTTACAAACGACCTGATAGTTTTGCCCCTGTCATTTCTAGTTGTAGCCTACAACTAGGAATTTCCCATCTGTACAGGGTACTTACAACTTGAAGGTACCCTGTGCAAATGGGAAATTTTATTTATAGAGTACGAAAAAGGTCGTTCACCGGTGGAGATCGTAGCACGTAGTGGTAATATTCTCTTTTGGCCGTAGCGAGTGGACGCCTGTCGTCATATTTATTCGATACTAGCTGTTCCCCGCGGTTTCACCGGTGGTTATTTCAGAGTTACCGGGAAAAAGTACCCCCTCTGTACGCCTGACAACGTGCATGCGAAATTTCATGAAAGTTAAGGCGTGAAAGCGTAACAAACAAACTCACTTTCGCATTTATAAATAATATACGGATGCTAACACTTTCCAAATACCATATATTACCTACTCATCTATTGTATATTTTCGGAATATTATTGCTACTATGTAATTATTTTGTTTTGCTGTCATCTAAAGAAAATAATTACATTAATTATGGGCTGCTGGTAGTACCTAAGTACTTATATATAAAAATTTATAAAAGTTTATATCTGTATATCTATTTATCAACGCTAGACACTGAATACGCTCTCAAGTCTAAAAATCTTGATTTACAAGAAATAATATGTTGAGACTGAGAGCGCATCCAGCTTCAGTAGAGGTTATAAATGGGTACGGGCATATTATATTATAATTTATCATAAACTTAATACGAAAATGTTCAAATGTGATCATGAATTAATATACATTTAATAAACGCTATTTTTGTACATACAGATATGTTCGTTTTTTATTCTTAACTCTATAAACAAAAAAAGAAAAACTAAAATGCAAAAAAGTGCAGCACCGTAGAGAAAATTAAATAACTTCCCATCTCCATGGAATTAATAAGTACTTAATAATTCCATGCTCATCTCATGAACATAGCACCATCTAGCGGCGAGTAGCAAGTCGCATTAGATAATCGCTGCTTATTACCTTGTGCAGTTTCATACACTATCTGACCCTCGAGCCACACTAACGGGAAACGTCAATGCCTATCATCGCGATGATTATTGCGTTAATTTTTAGTGTAGTAGTGTGGCCGCTTCAACGCATTAATTCTCGCGTTAATCTCTTTGTACCGCCACTAATGGCGATGTCAAATTAACGCGTTACATCGTGGCCACACCTACGTTGAACGTTCATCAACGCGATAATTAACGGCATTTCCCGTTAGTGTGGCCCCAGCATGAAATCATTTAGCAGCTGATGGTTAGGAAGGTTTACCTATAAGTTTAACTACATAATTATGATTCTTTACGGACGGACGGCACGACCGACGTGGCGTTTTTTTATTAAATTTATTTGAGCGCACAAGTGAAATGTCATTAGTACGGCGCGGCGCTTGGCACGAGTCATGTGGCAAAATATTTATTCGCCGATGGAGAGCGCTCAGATAGCAACATTTTGACTAGTATGTGAAGGTCGAAAGACGCCGATGGTGTGAGAAGAGCAGGATCGGCTGTCATGGCTATCCTTGGATGAGGCCTATCTAGCAGTGCGCAGAATGCCCATAGCATAAAAAAAAAACTAAGCAACGGAATCGCTGTCACGCAGCCACGCAAAACTGGACTTTTGATTGGACTATTTTAATTTTACGTGACGACGCGCGACGTGACTAAACGATCCAAGGTTTGTCAACTTTAACGGCAGATGATTTCTCTGAATAAAACAAGACGAGTGCAACTTTTTACATTTTTATTTATAAAGCTAAACGCTCTCCTGCACTGGGGGCTCGTAGCCCTCGGGGCGCTCCGACTTGTCCCCGACCTCCCCCCGCTTGCCGGTGCCGCCCTCACCGTGCAGCTCCATCAGCTTCGAGATCTCAAAGCGCGGCCTCTTCAGTACCTTCACCTGCGAAGTCAAGCTCTATGTCAGTCGACATACGGCCGAATTTTGTACGACAGCTCTTGCGAGGGTAGTTCAGATTGTAAATCAAAAGGGAACATGAGTTTTCATCATGTGTGTAATCATTGCGAGCTAGGTGTGTCATCACTCGGATATTTCTGATAACGCCTCTTTCAAGGGAGTGGTCAGTTTTCTGAGGGTGGTTTCTATCTAAATCTAACCTACTTTATGATCTCACATTTCTAAATAACTTAGCACTCATTTAGATCTCCATTCTTTTTGCGGCGAAGTCCACAGCCAAGCATAATTTTTGTATTGAACTTGGCTCTCCTTTTTTACATTTATGTTTTTGGTGGGATTCTACTTACTTGACCAGCATAGCTTTTTTTGCATATTATATACATTATCATCATATTAATACCAGTTTATTACACCCGTGTTAATAGTTTCGAAAAAATGCGCGCCCTATGTCCCTCCTCTGTATCCCTGACAATGTGTATGTTGGATTTAATGACAATCGATTCAGTAGTTAAATCGCAATAAACAATTATAATAAGAAACGATTAAGGATTATCACTGTGTATAGATGGGCAATCAACCCGGTGCTTGCCTTTTACAGTCTTATATCGGGTTTAAGCCAGAAAACAGCAGGTTTTTATCGGGTCCAATCCCAAGCACCGGGTTGACTGCCCTTCTATATCACTGTGACGTCAATATAATTATGTACCTAGCAAGTCGCAGACGGTACGTACCTTCCTAATGCACACATCCCTCAGCGGGTAGATGCCGTGGCACGCCTTCTCAATGTCCTTGGCGATCGCGTCCGGTATCAGCTTGTTGACCACCTCGCGCAGCTCCGCGCTGGTCACGTCGCGGGTGATGATCTCGCACATCTTGCGCCGGATCGCGCGCACCTGCCCACCGGGGATAGGTTACGTTAGGTTATGTTTCGAATAAAGTCGAACTTCGAACACGAACAAAAAAAAAAGAAAAATAACTGCATTTTACTCTTTTGTTTTCTTTGGTTTACAGGTAGGTGACTAGCTGTTCCCCGCGGCTTCACCCGCAGTAATTTCGAAGTTCCGAAAAGTTTCGAACTCCAGGATAAACTATGATATTATGTATAAAACTTTCTCTTGAATCTTATCTATCTATCGATGAAAACCGCTTTAAGTTGCGTAGTTTGAAAGATCTAAGCGTACCGACGGCTTGACATATTTTTATTTTATTATATTAAATACTAATATAATACTTCATATAAAATTGACATTTATACATGGATAATTTATGTATTATTATAGACTAACATATATAATATAGGTGAAATTGACAGCATCCTTTGTTTTTTGGTAATCGGTTTATATAAGAATACGTTGAGATGGGAATGTAGCAAGGTCGCGAATAGCCAGCGGATGGACCACGAGCCGCGTTCGTGACGGTGCTTTAGAAAGGACTATACTATGCGCAAGAAAAACACTGAAAAACACGGGCTGCAGTATATGAACCAAGTCCGCGGCCAACATTGCGCGTTCCATGAAAGAATCCTGAAACCCACTCGGGTAGATTCGCAAAGAAACAACTTCATCGCACCTTTAGAATTAGTGACTGTACTCAAAATTTCTGTAACTGCTGATATTGATATAAATTGACTAAAAAAAAGAACTCTAAAACTATCTGCTGAAAAAGAGCCAGGGGGTCGATTTTTGAATCGCTCGAACTACTTTCACGCACGGAATCGCGAATTCACGTGCGAATCCTCATACATTTTTTAAGCATTCACGCGTGAATCTTGCAATTTCGTGTGCGAATAGTAATGGGCATGTGGACTAATTTTTATTTTCTAGTCAGTCTTGTAGATTATTAAAAAATATTGGACACGATTTTTTTCTTTTTTTACGTAATCAAAAAATAACGGCGATATATTAACGACCTCCTCATCCTAAACTTTAATGCGCTTTATCTCTGTATATTTTAATTTATTTTAAAAAGCAAAAAATACGTGTCTATTGTTTTTTTATTTTCTAACTGACGGACTAATTAGAATGTTGATTTTCAAAAGTAGTCCACATCCCTATTCGAGCTATTCAAAAATCGACCCCCTGGAATTATGAGTAGTGAGGGACAACCGGTCATCGATCACTTTGTTGATCGCATTATTCACCAACAGCATGATAAGTGAAGAAATTTTTGGTAATTTCCCACAAAATTTGAGTTAGGTCATTTTAATTCTAAAGGCGTGAATTATGCATATTTGATAATATATTTTTTGTATAAATAATTGTTTCTTTGGAAAATTGGTTTGTAATGTGTTTAGGTATTGTTCACTACTAGTCACCTTATATAAAAATATATTATGTTACCTGCGTGTGCTGGGCGTAGCAGGTCTTGCGCTGTGACAGTGAATCCTTGTTGGTGAAACCGATGCAGAACACACGGAGCAAATAGCCATCTGTGGTCTTCACATCAATGTTAGCTTCAATCAGTGTCTGCCATTTCTTGACCATCCATCTAGAATCAAAGAAGCAACATGTAAAATGCCGCTGCATCCACAGGGAAAAGAATATATTGACAAAAGGCAATTTAGCACTACATTGCCTTTTGTCAACTTTTGTCACTACAAAATATTCTTATTACTTCCCAAAACTTATGGTCTTCTACAGAATAATATTATAAACAGTAAATTAAAAAAACAGCTAAATTAAATACATAACCAAAGAGCGTTAGCATTTCATTGCTTTCATGAATTGTGAGGAATAGCTAACAAATAAACATTTATTCCCCTCCCACATGTAAGTATTGGATTCTAAAAAATGATTTTAATAATAACAAGGTGGGTATAATTTAGAAAATTAGTTAAGTTATGAATGTACTGAATGTAGCAGCGTCACAAAAGGCCTTCGAATATGGGAAGCGAAGGTGCTGTATTGTGAGACAGCATATGATATCTGCAGCTTGAAACGATACAGTGGTCTGTGTTGTATACCTCTGTATAGCTGGGCTGCAGTGAATTGCCATGTGGCAGTGTAAAGAGTCCTAAACAGCATGTCTGTACATCTCAAAGTACAGGCTATAAGGTTATACTCCAGGGCCACACACTCATCTCAATAACATAAATACCTATATTAAAGACTTGTAAAATTCTATCCACCTTTGAATTACAATTTCCGTTTATTTTAGGAACATTTGGTTTTCAAAATGACCTTTATAAGAGAAATTATGACTCTGAATAAAACACAGTGAAACTTCTTAGGTGATTCAAAAACGAGAATTAAGAGTGAAATTTCGAGGACGCATCACACTTAAGCACACTTTCGTTACATGATAGAAAAGATATAACCTAGGTCCTAGATAATATATAAGAGAGCAAGCTACTCTACAAAAAAGCACTATGAAAATATGGTTTAAATCCAATACAGATAAGTAGCTAAACTTGTTTATTCTACATCAATGGCACCAAGCATTTGAGAAGTGTGAGTGTGATGCCTCAACTCACCTGAGCTTGTCAGTGGTGAGGTCCATACCATGGAAGTTGCACAGCACATTGCGGCCCTGCACGTCCTCGGCGATCAGACGGAACTTGCGGAAAGACCTGGCGACAAAGCAAACAACTATTTACTGTTATAATTTATTCTACAAATTATATTTCAGGCTACCCCGTTTAACCGATTGTGGATGGCACGACAGGCGTATCATCATTCTTTTTGACAACTGAACGTATTTATGTGTGGAAGTGAAATTGGAATAAATTGAATTGAAAAAAGTAACTGTTTTACTTGGCTTAAAGGGTGTGTCATTATGTATGATGACACTTAACAAACTACAGATTGGCGAAATTGGTCCCACAATTAATCAGTTTTTACAATTATTAAGCTTTTTACCCTGACATAACATATTTCAATTATTACCTAACCTACCATCAATTACAATTATACCAGGGTGCTTTGCATTTCTTTTCACTAGCTCATTGGTCATTATTAACAACTACCAGCGATTATTAATAATTCTCACATTTATCACAATGACCTTATCATATACATATAAATGTAGCAGCGTCACAAAAGGCCTTCGCATATGTGAAGCAAAGGTGCTGTATTGTGAGACAGCTTATGATATCTGCAGCTTGAAACGATACAGTGGCATGTGTTTTTTGCCTCTGTATAGCTGGGCTGCAGTAATATAATACCTTTTTAACTTTGAACTAAATATATATTTTTGTTTAATCTCAGATATAAGCATTCACCTGAGTCAGTCCATGAATCAAGTATAGTAAACTAAAAAATACAAATTAAAAAAGCCAAAACTAAAGAAGCAAAAAAATCTATTTTTATTGAGACAGAATTTTTGAAAATTCATCCCCAGATGAGTTATTTAGTTTTCTGATGACTTTTAATCAGTAAATATTTTAATTACCTTTCAGCATCAGTGTCGGCTTGAAGATCCGCCAGGGAAACTTCAAACACTCGCCCCTTCAAACCTTCAGAAGCAATTTTCGTGCCCTGTGAATAAAGACAACTTGGTCAGAAACACACTAATTTTAAAAAATGAGAATATTAGGTTAGTTTAGTACTTATCAGTGGTAAATCAAAAGGGAACAAATGTTTTCATCACATCTGTGTCATTGCGAGCTAGGTGGATCATCATTTTGAGTAAAGCATATCATTTGGAGCTCAACCAAAACATACACAAATAATTTTGGCAGAACCATTGGTCTAGTGTTAACGAACCTGCACCAGTCACGAGTTCAGTTGATAAAGATTCTCTCATATGCAAGCATTGATTTTTTTAATCATACCTGAAATGGAGTGGACCCGGTTAAGAGTTTGTTTCAAGGTATTCCTAATATTGAAATTAGATTTATGGAAAATATAGCTAAGGGTGGTGTGTTATCAAATATCTATCAAAAATCTTTGTCCAATGTACATGCCACCCAAATATTTGATCATTAACAGTGTTCCCAGACATTTCATGAAGTCATTCAATTTATTTGATATACTGAACACTAGACAAATATATTTGATAAATGTAATACCACCCTAAATATTTGATCTCACCAAAGACATTCTATATAATAAAAAAATTCTATTTCGTCCGTCAGTTATAGATAGTAAAAAATAATAGACATGTATTTTTTGTTTTTAATAATTATTGAACAAATTGCTCTTTAGCAATGAGGTCTTTATTGCCTACTTTAGTTATTTTTCTATGTATTTTTATTATCATGGTTCATTTTTATAACAATAAAGAATATTTGATTTAATTTGATTTGAAAAAACACTTGGATAAAACACTCTGATCTCATCCTTTATAATACCTAAAAGAAACTAACTAGGGCCAAAGGAGATATAGGAAAAAGTAAAAACGCGTCAAGGAAACTAGATGGCAAAGAAAATTAACCATGTGTGTTAAGATTTAAGTAATTTATGCCAATATTTTTCCAAAGTTACTTCTACCTACGTATTCAATTCAAAAACGTTGGTACCTAAGATTTTGAGGTTAGGATCGCATTTAAGTTTGAAAAACAACAACAAACCTGTGTGCGGTTGACGAGGGTGGTGCCCACTTGTCTTTTCGTGAACATGGATGGTGCCTTGACATCGTACCAGTCCTTGCGGGTGAAGGGATCCACACTGAAATTCAAAGGTGCTTTTAACCCACAACTCTAACCTCCAAAATTAAAACACTAACCATCGGAACAAAATAACGTACCTAACTATCTAATAGAATTACACGATTAAAAGTGTACCGGTAAATGACAAGCACTACCTAAAATATAAACAAGTAAAAGCTTAACATAAATCTTTAAAAGAAAGCGCATACAGTTTGACACGAGACCTAAGAAATTTATCACATATTATATCGACAATCTTAAGAAACAAAGCACGACTTCGGGATTTAATTAAATTAACAGTAGTTTATACACTGAATTATGAGTATATTGCAAACTTACATCTTCTTCTTAACACCTTTCTTTCCGCCTTTGGAGAGGCCCTTATTCTTGCCGACCGCCATAGCTACTAGCCAACTTGGGAAAGGCAAAAATTTAGGAAACCCTCGGTCTTGTCAAACTTCAATGTTGCCAATTGCCAATTTAGCCAAACTGACTTCTGATTTTTTTTACATAGCCGTAGGTACCAGTTCTTCAGCCACAAAATCACGCATTTTCAATAAAATCATTTGTTGTAGATTTTTGCTTTATTGAAATTTTTTGCTTCAGAAGTTGACAATTTCTCAACAAATAATCTAATTTAGTAAGGTCACACTTAAAATTTTTATTCGTCAATCTAAACTATGTTTTTTTTTTCAAATGGAAAGACGTGACAGTGAAAGGAGGTAAACAGTTTCTTTCTTCCTTATTTTATTTTATATTTTATTAAGCTATGTAAAATATTTCGGTAAGTATATTTTATGTTGATTATAGTACTTTTTTTAAAAAACTTTTATATTTCTTATCCCAATCAAGAATCAAGATTAATATTACGATGTTTTGGAGTTTATTTTGGTAGTTTTTAGCTAATAATATTATAATTTTCAGATGGTTACCCAGATCCTGCTTTGAATTTTTTTATTAAGTATTCTAACCATGGATGCTAAAACTATAGGTAATCATTTCTCACCAACAGAAGGAGACGAGATATTATGTGGGCGTCCACGTAAAATGGAACCAGTAGTAGGGTATTGAGCTAAGACTAGATTCGGTATCTATCTAAAATAGATAATTGATAGTAAGGATTGAAAAAATATCTGGAACTATGACTTGGCTGTATGGCTTAAATAAAACTGACGTTCGTCACTGTTAAAATCCCGCCAAAAGGTCAGGAGAGGTCAGGAGCTCAGATTAACTAGACATGTCAGGAGCAAAGTTATAAACAACAAAAACTTTTTTTTATTAAATTTACTCAAATGAGGAAGGCAAAAGAAACGAAGTCCATACAGCAAATTCAGTTGTATGTTTCTTCCGAAGTTAAGTATATAGGTATATATTATATCGAAATGCATTGGTGAGATGCATTTCGATGGATATTCAATTCGATTGTATTAAAAATTAATTCGATGGTAAAAAAAACTCCACGCGCTCGAGTATTTCTAGCTATCGATTTATCGGTTATCCTAGACGCGCGCCCCCGTGTAAAGGGCCTATTTTTGATCGAGGTACTCAACATGGCGCAAGGTACATACTCCTTATATTAATCTTTAGTAAATCCACAAATTCCCTCTTGGGGAGTAAATCCACAAATCCCGTACTACAAGTCACTGTACAAAAATGTCGATGATTATGACGTCATACCGCCTACTGCGGATACTGAGGCAGTACCTATACTGAAAGTTATATCGGAACGAATTTGTTGTACGGCTAGTCGCTTCACAAATTGCCTCACCAAGCCGCCTAGACAAGACCTAGCTGAATTACCATTTAGACCAGTGGTGGGAAAACTAAAGCCGGTGGGCCAACTCCAGCCCGCGAAAGGACTGGCGCGCCGCGGCCTGCGGCGGTCCTTCAAATTAAATTTTGACGGTTGTGCATAGTTGTCATGCATGTTTGTACTTAATGAATTTATGATTATCGAATTTCAAAACAAAATGCATTTTTTCTATAATTAATAAAGCCCTCCTCCAAAATTTCATAAAATTTCTGGCCCTTCATGAAGGAAATTTGCCCACCACTGATTTAGACGGTCGATTTTCATCGCGTGGCAAAAATCCACTTAATTTGTCGGAAGCTGCCCTGATAAAAAAAAAAAAAAAACAGTCATTTTGTTTCAGAATTTGACGATGGGATGTGTCACGTCAGCGCGTAAATACAAATTTATAAATTTAATGAAATTAAATTAAATTAGTAGTCGTTGGTGGGTATCGTTAAGTCAGACGTGCTTTAAAAAATAAAATTTTAATCGAAGTATTCGAATGTGTGACCGCAGTGAATAAGTTCTAAGTGCGATAAATTATAAAAATGGGTGCTAAAGTGTCCAGGGATGACTTTGAATGGGTTCATACCGAGGAACCTCACGCCACTCGCCGTAAAATTATTTTAGGTATGTTTAACTACTTTTCCTGTTCACCGATTATTATACGGTGAGGTGAAATTTATTTTACATACATACATAGGTACAACAAACCGAAAAAACGTCAACTATGATGTCACTAGCTGGTCGTAGTCGCTACTTTTTTGGTTAGCGACAGGCGGCTTATATTATCGGCATCGTTAATTTTACAGTTGGTACTTATTTATCTATTTAGTATTTATAAATATATATTATTATGGTAATTTTCTACTGCCATTTTTTACCAGCTCATTTGTAGCTAGGGTTGACAATCGTCTCAAAGTCCCGTATCTAGAGCCTGCGAATAAGTGTCCCGCGAAGTGTGTACGGCAAAACTTTCGGAGAGAAATAAAGTACCTACATGCACGTTTAAGTGAAAACCTCATGTCATGTCTTATTTGTATGTTTTTCTTCTACGCGTTCTCTTATACTCTTATACCTTTTGACCTATTGCAATGGAGCTTTGATCGGTTTTCGTTCGCTAATTACTATCAAACCAAAAAAAACTGCAATGCATTTAGCGTAGTCACAGCTAAGTCAATAAAACTATTTTTAATGTGAAAGCTAAATTTGATTTCTAATAGACATGCGCAAAACATCACCTTTCAGTGTGTTGTGATAAGGCATTAATTTTCCGGTCGAGTGATATATCACTTGCAAACATTACTTATCACTCAAACGTTAGGTATGTATCACTCAATCATTACTTTCACTCAAACATTACTCGACACATTGTAAAGAAAAACGGACCTAGTAGAGCGGTCATAGGGTTCAAAATCAAACAAACATCACATATCACTCAAACATTACTCAACACATTTGGAAAATGGACTTTGTGTAGAGGTTTTACCTGCAGTTATGCAATTAATTTATGAAAAAAATTAGTTATGAACATTATTTTGTACAAATATTTCAAGATATCAATTGTTAAGCCTCAAAGTATACAAACTCAAATAAGGCTATTAGAGAAATTGGGCTGCCTTTGGAATGTCCTTTTATAAGTCTTCAATTTAAACTTTTGGCAGATATCTGTGACTGGGTCTTTCAACTTCCTTTTTTCAGCCCATATTGGAATCTTCGAATTTGGGCCATCTGAAAACTTGTGATTTATACAAGCAATCACACTGTATTTACAATAGAAAAATTAAGATCCTAAAACACGAAAGTCAGACTCGGTGCTTGATTTGGCCGGACATTTTACCCTAAAAGCCAGACATACGTTCTTTAATAGGTAATCATAGCTTCGTAAAGCCAGACATTAACTATATGTTTTAAAAATCGGACAATATTTCATAATAAAAAATACAATTTCAATATTTAAATTCTTTACTTGCACTCGACTTTCGATTCGCGCGACAGCTAAGCGAAAAGGCCAACAAAAGCCGGACAAGCCGGACGAGAAAGTATTTGGCGGAACACTTCTGTAAAAAGCCAAACGTGGCAACCCTAGCTGGATCCCGTCATGTGGCTCCATCTCACGGCAGGTCTGCGGACACCGCGTCTGCCGGGCGCCGGCACGTGATTGCCACACACAACAGCTTTCTGCCCATGACCTTGAACTCTATGAGCAAAATTTTAAGAAAATTCACTTAGTTAACCATTTTATAACGATACTAGCTGTCCCGCGCGGTTTTACTTTTACCCGCGCGCGTTAGTTTCGGAGTTCCCGCGGAATTGTTCCATACAAACTTTGCCCCCCTTTTTCGTAGAATTCTTTTTTATCGGATGCCTACGTAGTCCGTCATACAAAGAACACACCCTCCAAGTTGCAGGTCTTTCGATTAGCGGGATCAGGATAAAGCATTTTATTTTAACTATAACAGCCATACATATAAAAACAATAGCGATTAGAGTTTATTCACGAAAAAAAAAATCGCTTACATGAAAATAGCTAGCTGTTCCCGGTGGTTTTGCGCGTGTTGATTTCCCGCGGGAATTCCGGACCAAAAAGCACCTACTCCAGAGGCGTCTTTACCTATGGTGCAGGGTGTGCGTTGCACACGGGCGCAGCGCTCCTAGGGGGCGCCGAGCACCGCTCCATTGGGGTTTTGACAGTTTGTGGTAACTTGATGTGCTGTTACTTGTACTTTGTAGACAAGGGCGTCGCCAGCTTATGACTAAGGGGGGGGCAATAGGGCAATATTATGGAGGATAAAAAATATGAACGCCTGGTACAGTCGAGCGCATGAAGCGTTACACTATGGAAGTCTTTGTCTCGATGACGATTGTAATAAGAACAGTTCTAATATCAATATATATCTTATTCAAATATATATAAATCACGTGTCACGTTGTTTGTCCACGATGGACTCTACTGAACGGATTTTGATAAAATTTTGTAACCATTCATAAAATGGTCCAACTTAAAAGATAGGATAGTTTTTATCCCGGAATTCCCGCGGGAACTCCGAAATTACCGCGGATGAAATCTCGGGGGACAGCTAGCATATTTATAAATAATTTACATAATAACTTCTACTTTAGGTATGCCGCAATGCCGCATAGAAATTATACAAAACTACGTGAATGCTGTAATGCTGGTGAACGGCTGTCGTAGAAAGTAATGCAATGCACACTCACACCATACCTACCTCCTAGCTACATATTTTTACATTATTTAATGGCCTTGCAAATCTGATATAGTCGTAATGAAAATGGCGGCGATTTTAAAAACGGATGTCAAAATCTTAATGTTATTCTGAATATTTCAATACTTTCTACAATATACATTAAACCTTGTGAATTTATTTACGTTTTGTCATGCGATGCGGAATTTATTAATAGGTAAGGAAGTCAATTGCTCGCACTTTGGTCGCTTTTGCGGCTAGCTACATTTGATCTCTAGGGGGGACAACTGCCCCTCCCTGCCCCTTGGCGACGCCCTTGTTTGTAGGTACCTACCTATTCCATTTTGACCGCGCGCTTACTAGGGTACGCTAGGGTACCTAATGTTTGCACACGGGCGCTACATGGGCTAGAGACGCCTCTGACCTACTCTATATTATCCTCAATAGTATCCCTGAAGCGCTCTCCACATTGGTACAACGTGTAGGTATACGAAGGCGTGTAAGCGCGGCATAACAAACAAAAACAAGTAACTTTCTACATACCTATAACAGCGAGTTGGAGACTAGCTAAAGATCGCCTGATTTTTCAGGATATAGGTACCTAACTACCTACGTATAATTGTGACAATGTGTATTTGAGTAAGTTATATGAGTTACCTACATATACATATGACTAAGTTTATATTAGCAGGTAGGTAGTCTGTTGTAAAATTAAACTAAAAAAAAAACAAGTATTAGGTAAGTAATTCGGACCTGCGAAAGTCGGCTAGAAAAATAACTCTTTGATCCCGCCAATTTACGAACCCGACTCTATTATCGTTGATAAAACGATGATAACCCATAGTGTATTAATGTTCCACTCGAGAGCCACTTCACAATATCTACCAATAGATAATAAAAACGCCATGTTTGCTAATATAATATATCTATCTAATATATATTAATCACGTGTCACGTTGTTTGTCCGCGATGGACTCCGAAACTACTGAACGGATTTTGATAAAATTTTGCAACCATTCATAAAATGGTCCAACTTAAAAGATAGGATAGTTTTTATCCCGGAATTCCCGCGGGAACTCCGACTCCGAAATTACCGCGGATGCAATCGCGGGGGACAGCTAGTTATAATGGTTTATTCCTCGTTCGTCCCAAAGTTTTGTCCCACATTCCAAAAAATTCTTGGTTCGTCCCATATCACTATTGATGTCTCGCTTCGTCCCAAATTTACAACAAAAAAAAGAGAAAGTTCTTATTCCCAATTTTTTTAAGATAAATTTAATAATAAATAATTCTAAACATTTGGGAATAAATCATCTTTATTATCTAGTATCACACCTTCAGGCAATGGTATCATCATAAACCCTGTTTGTGCATGTCCCGCTGTCTCTCAATAACAACTTGGCATTGATTTTTCCCTGCAAAAACACTCTACAAAACGCAAAATGTCCCAAATATTGGAGTCATGTGCAGCCGTGCAGGTCCATGCCAACGAGCAACAACATCAATGAATGAGAGGTCAGCAGCAGCCACATATTGTGTATTTATTGAAAAATATCCCTTGCGATTTCTGTACAGTTCTGCATTATTACCTACCACCTGGTGAAATTATTCTCACATGTGCAGTCCATGTGGAAATTTTGCAATCTTATAAAGCAAGTTCTTGTTGTATCTGATTGGTTTTAGGATACTTTATATACTTTTTGTACAATGAAGCAATAGCAATGGGTTACTCTATCGATTATTCTGCGAGTTGAACAGCCATCAGAGCGCATTTAATTTTGACAGATCGCTAAACGTGTTTAGAAACGGTGAAAGACGTGAGATGCATTTAAACTTAAAATAGGGATATTGACTACTTCTGAAAATCAAAATCCTAATTAGTCCCTCAGTTAGAAAAAAAAAAAAAAAACAATGGACACGTATTTTTTACTCCTCAAATAAATGAAAATATACAGAGATAAAGCGCATTAAAGTTTAGGGTGGGGGGTCGTGACGTCACTATCCGCTATAAGCTGCCATACAAACTGTCCGGCTAGTGACGTCGTGCGAAATTTCAACTCAATGTATCGCCGTTATTTTTTGAATAATTAAAAAAAGAAAAAATGCGTGTGCAATATTTTTCATTAATTTACAAGACGGACAAAAAAAATTTAGTCAACATGGGCCCAATTCTGTTTTTAGCGTTAAATACGTTTAGCACATTGGTGAAAATCGCTCAGCGGCTAAAGAGTGTTCTTATAATAATAGGAGTAAATCTTCTCTCGCAGAGAAGACTGGGAGGAGCGGTTGTTTTAAATGTGTGGTTGATAGATGTTAGAATATTTAATAATACGTAACTCTTTTTTGCTGATGGTACAAAAAAGCAAGTTTGGCATATACAAAAAAAAAATGGGCCGTAGAAGGAATATAAAATAGGACGAAGCGAGAATAAAATAATCAAAATTATATTTTGGGACGAAGAAAGCATATTGTTTGGGACGAACCAGGAATTTTTTATGTGGGCCGAAACTTGGCGGGCCGAATGAAGAATAAATCGTTATAATATATAATGAACCGGCAAGCTTCAAAGGTGAAGGCCGCTCGATGGGTTTGGGATAAGTTTACGAATTACGGTCGTACAATGGTTTCACGATCGAAAATATTATAGTTAGTGTAGAGTTTGAAAAGAGAAAATGTTCTCATTGCCCTTACAGTGCTGAAAATACATTGCTACATATAAAATAAAGTCCTCCGCTGCGTCTGTCTGCCTGTCTGTTCGCGATAAACTTCAAAAACTGGTCAACGGAATTTATAGATAACCCATAGATAAATTCTCGAGGAAGGTGTAGGTAATTTTTTTTTTTTTTTACAAATATACAATATGACTTACATATCTATCTTGCCAACCTATAAATATGTTGTTGACGAGGAAGCGCTCATCTTAGTTTTAATAATATATACGTATAAGTATTATACATAGATATAATTTGTCAAGATTTTGTGTAAATTGGTTGAAATAAAACGATAATAATTGTTGAAAGTGTCGAAAAAAGCACTTTGTGACTCTTTCACATATTTAATACTACTCAACTGATCGTCACGCATGTTACGTCATGCATACACAGAAGGACATAGTGTGATTTTCGTCCCGGAATTACAGCGGGAACTCCTGAAATGTGTGAAATCGCATGTGCATACACGTTGTCAGGGGTACAGACAATAATAATACATAATAATAATGAGAAGAATAGGTACATGGGATATTTTGTAACACGGAATTCCCGCGGGAACTCCTTGATTAACGCGGGGAATCGCTAGTAACCAGTTGTAGTAGGTACTTACACGGTGAAATTTTCCTATTGAAATTTACTATGGACGCATTTTAGAGCCCCTCTTTAGTAAACACCATTATGGATTTTTATTATGGAAATGGCTGTCATTGCCATTGTAAAAATCTAAATTTTACCGTGTACCTACTGCAAAGTACAACCGGAGTTATAGACAGACAGCTCCTTGATGACGGACGATCAGCGAAGACGTTAACTTTATTGACTACTAATTGTTCAAATGAAATATTGTTAGAAGTAACCGCAGCACGCGCAGGCACACCGAAATGAACCTTAGCGTGCAGTGGTTAAGGCTAAAATTGGAACGTAACCTATTTGAAATACAACGAAGTATGTTTTCATAACATCCTCAGCAATATATTCTGTGGAATATGTTTATTTATACCCCAGCGATAAGGAAGGTTTTCGGTTGCTCGTCGTCAGCTGGAGGTGAATGTTATTTCGAACTGTACTGTGGCTAATTGCGGTGTAAATTAACTCTAAATGATGTTAATAAAGACTTAACATCACTATTGTAGGTACCTAATAAGCGTGAGAGAATCCTAGCGAGATCCATATTGGTTGGTGAAAAGGGTGATGTCGGGTCGCGCCCTATCCAGACCTTACCTGACCTTCCACAAATATTTCAAGATCAAATCCAGTCATTCTCGAGTTTTAGCGACACAAATGAACAGCAATTAATTTTTATCTATCTATCTATTCTATTATATATTGATTATGAACAATTCCGCGGGAACTTCGAAATTATCGCGGGTGAAACCGCGCGGGACAGCTAGTATAATATGTATATAAAGATAAAAACTTAGGTACGCATCGAGTTGGCACCGCTCGCTCTCCTCGTGACTATAATATAATACTTACTAAGAAGAAAATAATAATCGTGAATCGAACAAAATTTGAACATAAAAAAGTAAAAACCGATTCTTATCAATTCGTAATTAGCAATTTGTGCGGCACGTGAGTTAAAAAACAGCAATCGGCAATACTGATAGGACTGATAAGAGGCCTATGAGTGATAACACTGTGACCACAGAACAGTGAACACATAGAAAGGGCATCGACTCAGTTCATTATGAATACAAAATGTCGCCGGGTGATTTCCGCACACACCTATTCATCACGCACAAAAATATTTACTAAAGTAACGAAATCTATTAAATTCTATCTGAATACGTCTTCACTTAGACACCGTTTTCAAAATTCACTGTTTTCGGTATAACTATTAATTACCTACTGTGGCAAATACACTAGGGATGCCACCAAAAGTTACGCTACAAAGAGCTTCGCTTATTGCTAAGAGTCAAGCTACTTACTAGTGAACACACAGACACACCCAAACCCACGCACCCACACAATTAAATTAATTTTCTTGTATTAGGTAATCTAATCATGGATCCTTTTGAACGGCTTTGAACCTCACAATATGATATAAGGATTATGTATTTAGCATTTACAAAATATGGTGGTCTCTTATCACTACATGCTACATAGCACGTATGCAAATCGAATGACTAGATAGTTATCTATTTAATCTGCGAAAATAATGGTTTAATGGTTGAACCGATCATCATGAAATTTTGCATACAAAAAAGGAAAGACAGAAAGAAAGAAAATACATTTATTTCAGCACAACACACAAGAAAAAGAAACAAACATATAAACATTCATTGGCTGTAGCGTCATCAGGTCAGCGGGGTCAGCCAATTTGACATTCTACAATCGTTGAAAACTAGAATAGAAAACTTTGGTCAGCCAATCAAAACTCTAGTTTTACGTGACCACTTGAAAACTAGAGTTTTGATTGGCTGACTTTTGTGACATGACGATTCGTTGCTTATGTTTTCTATGCGTCAACGATTGTAGAATGTCAACTTGGCTAACCCCGCTAAGCAGTCGATGGTCCTTTGAGCTATCTTTAATGTCGAGTCAGCTATCTCCTGATGGTTATTTTATCGTTTTCTTCTATTTGG
The DNA here is from genome assembly GCA_907165275.2 of Zygaena filipendulae. NCBI lineage: Eukaryota > Metazoa > Arthropoda > Insecta > Lepidoptera > Zygaenidae > Zygaena > Zygaena filipendulae. Next base: position 3,824,338 of record OU015678.1, on the reverse strand, counting down.
GTTTTCACAGAGAAGTACCCGCAAATCAAACAGCTGTTCGGCTACGACCCTATGTTCAAGTGGGTGGTGACCGCGATGGTGGTCATTCAGCTACTGACGCTGCCGGTGGTGCAGCGGCTGAGCTGGCCGGCCGCCATGGTGCTCGCCTACTGCTTCGGTGGCGTCATCAACCATTCCCTCATGCTGGGTGAGTGGCCCGGAGGGGCGGGAGAGAGGAGAGGTGGCATAAAGGGTGGAAGACGGGTCATTAAGGGCGGCTACCTTAAGGGCGGCGCCACAGACTCGGCAGCGGCGGTGGTGGCGGCGGCAGCGGCAAAAACAAATGGTAGACAACATAAGAAGTAAGCCATAGCGCGCGCCGCTGTGGCCAACTTCGTATGTTGTCTACCATTTGTTTTTGCCTCCACCACCGCCGCCGCCGAGACTGTGGCCAAGGGGTAAGGGTTGAAGTCACGCGAATAAATAAAATGCCGATAGCAATAACTCAAAAAATAAGGGATGGTCTCCTAAGACCATGTTCGCGTGACTTCAACCCTTAAGGTAGCCGGTCTTACTGACTCATCTCAAATTTCCATCCTGCAGTATATCAGGATGAAAGTACCTAAATTACTCGTTACTAATACACCAAATACCAACCTCTTTGATAGCCGCGGCGACTCTTTGTCGCAAACATCGGTTGTTAGATTGTGAAAAGTTTTCAACAAAAGTTAGTTATTTATGATTTCACCGTTGCCGTTGGAACACGGGCGACGCGACGTGATTATTTGCACGTATGCGTATGTACGAATATGTATATATTATTTACGTCTGTGAATCATTGTACCTACTGTTAGAAAACGAGGTTGGTAATTGGTATTGTTGATGATTCTACGTCTGAACACTGTCAATCTAAAATACTCTATGTACAAGTTTGTTAGGAATGGAATTCGAATTTTGAAAAGTTTTCTTATTAATACCAGCCAAGCCTTTACCCCGAGGGCATTGCCATCCATTACTGAAATACAAGATAGTTATTACCATGGACCAACTAAACTTAAGTTGAACTTAAACTTAAGTTTAATTGGTCCATGTTATTACTAAACTTATTAGTATATGAAAAAGAAAAAAAAAATTTGAAATTTGAATTTTTTTTTGTAATTACAAAATGGTTTCTCTGCAGTAATAACAGTAAATTACAACAGGGCTGTGAAAACACAATCGCTATTATACCAACGGGGAAATTTTTACCTACATCCTTACTACATACTATAAAAGCGAAAGTGTGTTTGTTTATTTGTTTGTTTGTACGCTTTCACGCCTTAACCGCTCAACCGACCGTCTTTAAATTTTGCATACACGTTTTTAAGGATACAGAGAAGGACATAGGATACGTTTTATCCCGGAATTCCCGCGGAAACGCCGAATTTACCGCGGGTGAAACCGCGGGGAACAGCTAGTATTCCTACATATTTATAGAGTGTGACAGATGGACAAAATCGCCACCTCTGTCAAAACAAGCATAGTTACCTACGTCACTAGTTAACACACCGTAACTCGAGACAGTCCAAGCAGTCCAAGGTCCCGCCAAATCGATTTACTTAAATATTTAGCTATTGAGATAATTTTAAGTACGTAGGTAGTTTATACAATGTTGACAATACAGCGTGTGACTGTAGTTATATAATAACTAGCTGCCCCCCGCGATTTCATCCGCGGTAATTTCGGAGTTCCCGCGGGAATTCCGGGATAAAAACTATCCTATCTTTTAAGTTGGACCATATTATAAACGGTTACAAAACTTTATCAAAATCCGTTCAGTAGTTTCGGAGTCCATCGCGGACAAACAACGTGACACTTGATTTATATATGTTATGGACCAGGTGATTAATGCGGGCATTATTTATAATGCACGAGCATTATGAATAATGTCTAGCTTTATCGGGCTAAGTGATTAATTACTATCTTAACTTCATTAATTATCACGTTGCTAGGTCATTATTATAATGCTACATGACAATTGGGCAATTTGATAATAAAGCTATATTTAACGCGGTGCGAGGGCGGGGAGGGAAGTACGCATGGCGTGACACGCTTTGGCCAATCAGAGACCGCCATTCATCGTGCGGCTCGTGCGGCGGACTTCAAGCGCCTTCAAGCTTCAATATTATTCAACGTATTAATGAATTAACTGAAAACCTGATACACCCCATTTAAAAAATTAAACAATAATATGATTAGAATATATTTTAAGTCGAAAAAATGTATACTTTAAAAGTTATTCAACATTAGTTTGTGGGTGATCTGTCTACGAAATTCCAAGCGCTACGCTTGCGCCTACCGTTTCGATTTTTTTTGCTGCGGGCGGCGTACGCACCAAATATTGTATTATAAATAATTTAGACCTGGGCTAGTAAAAAAAAAAACATAACCTATATTAAAACATAGTGCGATCGATTCGCTAGTCGATTCCGAGCAAACTACTTTCTAGTTTTCTGTTAATTCATTAACACGTTGTATATCAAGATTATCAGCGTTTGTGAAGATTTGACGTCACGGCTGTTTGAGAAACAGAGAAATTGATTGTTCCAATCAAAGACAATATGATTAGATAGTTAGTTAAATGACAATAACAATAAAAAAAATTGTAATTAAATATGTTTGTATTACTCTGCCCAAAAGGTGATGAGCAATAATATGTATAATGCCCGGTCAATTTGATTATTTGAATAATTATTATCATATTGCACTCTCGTATTGGGCATTTTTCATAATGACCGGGCATTATGTATACTGCCCAATTTATCACTTGGTCCATAACATATATACTAGCTGTAAAGCTACACTATGTCCTTTTCTGTACCCCTCACAATGTGTATCTTGCGTTATCACCTTCGTTAGTTTTAGAGTTTCCGCGGGAATCCCGCGATAAAATCCTGGGGGATTTTATTTATATTTATAATATTTTTTTTTATCCCTATGCCATTTTCTGTACCCGCGACAATGCATTGTGACTTGTGAGTATGCACAATTTTAATCACGATCGGTTGAGTAGTTACGGTGTGAACAGACATGCAGGCAGAGTTACTTTCGCATTTTTTATATTAGATATAGAGAACTATTAACTATACAATGAACGAATGAAAATACCAATTATTGAGCACCATAATTAATAGACACGAGTAAAAACTAATAAAAAAGCGGAGAGTGGCTCCAAAAGGCGGTCCAGGTATAGAGCGATCTCTTCCACTCTACCGGGCTGAGTAGTGAGTATAGAAATTTTTGTGACAAAAAAGGACATAGGGTACTTTTATGGCGGAACTCCGAAATTAATGCGGGTGCGGCGGCATTAATAATTTTGGTGATGACCTTTGCGATGCGACTTCGCGTCGCGTTGTCTCGAGATACGCAGTATGACTGGCACTATCGGCATACTCAGCCAATCAGTCAGATTGACTGAGAGTATGACGAGTCGCTTCGAGTGTTATTCACCCTAATTATGATAGCACAAAACTCCACATATACTGTTACAGTGTGTCATACACTCGCTTCCCTGTTATCTAAAGGCGAGTGGAGTGATCGCTATTTTAAAATCGTTACAAACTTATATGTACATTCGATAGTCAATACAATGATTCTTATCTTATCGTTAGTCACGATAAAACTTTTCTGATGACCGTTTGACAAAGTACCCTGTGTCCTTTTCCTGACAGCGTGTATGCAATATTTCATGATGATCGGTTGAGCCGTTAAAGCGTGAAAGCGTAACAAACAAACAAATTCACATTCGGATAAATAACATGTCGGACAGTTATATTTCTGTCATCGAACAATAGGAAATGAGTAGGAAATTTATTCTACAAATAAGGAAAGAATTACAATATAAATATTGAACAATGCCTCCATCATGCACTCCATCCGTGCGCAAGAGCTAATAAAACTTAGGACTAGCGCGTACGGGTGGTTTTTTCTTTCTTTCTTTCTTCTTTTTTATGGGCTTTCGCATATAATGTATTTAGCCAGTTTCAAGTAAAATTAACTAGATCAATGTTTTTTCTAATGAAATGCTTCGTTTTACGGTTTGAAATTGCAAGCCACGGTACTATAGCTTGCAAGAACTTTCTCGGAGCTCTTGGAGGAAACCGAAGAAATCAGGTCGAAATGCCATATAGAGCACATAAAAAACCGTCACTGTAAAAATTATTGTCCAATAATACAGCACGTTATAAGTACAACAAAATCAATTTTTTACCATTTTTTATCGACATGAAAATAAATGACCGAACCGGATTTTCATGCGGTTTTCACCAAGAGAGTGATTAATGAGGAAAGTTTATATCTATATATATTTTATCATGGAATTCCCGCGAGAACTTCGAAATTACCGAGTACTTTATATTCGCATTAATAATTTAATATTAGTTGCCTATAGCCTTATAAGATTCTGTGACGAAACGTGACGAAAGGCACACGTGCGTGGCAGCCCTTGGTGCGATGACATGTCGTTGCGTCTTGTCGCAACGACTTGTCGTCAGTCGTCGACGCAAGCGACAGCTCTGCGTCTTGTCCCGCGACTTTACTGCGAACGAACGAGTGCGCTCCGACGCCCCTAGCATGTCGTTGCGACTCTGCAACTCTGACGCCGAGTGTGCGGAGCTTTGAACAAATTACTGTACGTCGCAGCCTGTCGTCGTGTCTAGTCGTCGAGCTGTCGCTGTTGCGTGTCGCATTACATAGTGTGCGCTGGCTCTTAGGCCCGTATTCCAGAAGGTGACTCAGATCACGTTTTACTTGAGATTAGTTTTAAGCTCAGATCATAACTCAAGCGTACATCTTATTATAGAATGCGTTTTAAGTTATAATCACTTGAAACTAGTCTTGAGTAGGGATTCTGAACTCTGATTGGTTCTAATCAGTTGAAACTAGTCTTGAGTAGAGATTTTGAGCTCTGATTGGTTGAGTGGACTTGACATGACAGACGTAAACAAAGATCAAATCTTTGCTTGAGTATAGATTAGTACTCAAGCGTCCTTCTAGAATAAGGAAATAACTCAGCTGATTGTTGATTGATGAATCTCGTTTCAAGAAAGGTTCTAAAATTAAAGCTTTACTTGAAATTAGTTTTAAAACTAGATTCATGACTTGAGTAACCTTCTGGAATACGGACCTTAGTGTTACGACGTTTCGCACACAAAGTTACATAAATCTGATAAGAGTATTATTTTTACGGTACACTGATAACGGCTCGCCTGCTGCGGCTGCCTCGCCTTCAATCTCAGTTTCACAACGAAAGCCGCACAAGTACACAAACATAATAAAGAACCATAATATACAACAGAGTACCATAAAGGAAAATCTCTGTAATAATGGATGCTCTAACCGGTATCCGAATATCCTTACTAATCCTTAGTAATATAATAAATGCGAAAATGAGTTTGTTTGTTAGGCTTTCACGCCTCAACGGCTCAACGGATAATCATGAAATTTTGCATACACGTTGTCTTAACTGTCGCACGTTGATTGCTCGTATACAACGTTTTAATGAATTGACCAAAAACCTGATACACCCCATTTAAAAAAATAAACAATAATAATATGGTTAAAATATAAATAATGTCAAAAAAATTAATAGTCTAAAAGTTATTCAACATTAGTTTGGAGGTGATCTATCTACGAAATTTCAAGCGCTACGCCCGCGCCTACGTCGTGTCGATGACCAATTTGATTTTTTTGCTACGGGCGGCGTACGCACCAAATACTGAATTTTAAATAATTTAGACACGGGCTAGTAAAAATTAAAAAATGTAACTTATATTAAAACATGGTGCAATCGATTCGGAAGTCGATTCTGAACAGACTACTTTCTAGTTTTCAGTCAATTCATTAACACGTTGTATAGATGCCGATAAAAGCCTGCCGTTTTCGGGTATTAAACCCGATAAAAGACCTTAGAAGGCTGGTTTTTATCGGGTTTAAGCCTAAGCACCGGGGTTGACTGCCCACCTATAGTCGCACGTCTTTGTCCACTCCCCCAGCGATCCATGAGATTGCCCACAATCTGGCGTTCGGGTACGCGCGCCCTCTCCACAACCGCCTGTTCGGGTTCTTCGCGAACCTGCCCATCGGCCTGCCCATATCGATCAGCTTCAAGAAATACCACCTGGAGCATCACAGGGTGAGTGAGGTTTCGACCTTGAAGTCTTTGAACACGGGCTCGCAGTCATCCTCGTAACTGTCAGGGTATTTGACTGAATTTCATTTTCACAAGAAAGATAATGAGTTTATTGGTCCCCATTAATATAGATTACGAAATAAAATATATAACATGTGGTAAAATTAACTGCAAATATTTACAGGGCTGAAAGTATACGTTATAACAAACAGGATAAGCGAAAAAATAATATTATAAGTTCGATAGTTTTTCAGGATATGAGGAAAATAAATTCATCGTAAAATTATAATTACATTCGCAAGGTACACAGTAGGTACACGTCTCTCACTTATACGTATATAAGGCACGCGCCACGCACAAAGCGAGCGATAGATCAGCTGTTCAGCTCGATCGAGGTCACTGACCCTTAAGTTACCGGCGCGCGGCGATGTAAAGCGATTGCGATTTGATTTTCGTTTGATTTTTTTTATTTTTTATTTTGTGCACATGTTAACGGTGTATACTTTCAACCCTGTAAATATTGGCAGCTAATTTTATTACATGTTATACACATTTGAAAAAAATATTTTAACAAATATTTTGAAGGGTGTGGTGTTGTGCGGGGACCAATCGGTCGCTGTCTCAGCATAAATGCTTCATTGTGTCTGTGGGGCAGAACATAATGAAGCACTTCCGAGTTCCGACAGGACCTCAACACAGTTTTACTGCGTCGTGTAGATTAATGAAAAATATTGGACATGTATTTTTTTTTGCGTAATCAAAAAGTAAGGGATATAGGTATACCTACTATATATTATACCTTGAGTCGATATGTCGCGTTACGTCACGATCTTGTACAATTATACAGGCATATTATGATGACGTTAACGGCCGCAATCGAGAGTCGTTGTAATGATTACTTAATTTTAATTAAAGATTTTTAAAGCAAAATTCACGTCACTGAGTGCGGCAATTTTGCCTTAAAAATGTTTTTGGTTTTTTTTTTTTACTTTTTTTGTCAACGCATCCTCACCCTTTCAGTACCAAGGCGATGAGGTGATAGACACCGACCTCCCGACGCTGGTGGAGGCGAAGCTGTTCTGCACCACGTTCGGCAAGCTGGTGTGGCTGATGCTGCAGCCGTTTTTCTACACGGTGCGCCCGCTGATGGTCAGGCCGAAGCCCCCCACGCCGCTGGAGGTGGTCAACCTGATCATCCAGCTGTTCTTCGACGCGCTCGTTGTGCAGTATTTTGGTGAGAGCTGTTTTTGTCATTTTTCCTTTTCAAATTACCGGACACAGACTACATAGTACATACTGTTATAGCTGAGAAAGTGAGTTTGTTTGTTTGTTTGTAACGCTTTCACGCTTCTACGGCTCAACCGATCATTATGAAATTTTGCATACACGGTATCAGGGGTTACAGAGAAGGAGAAAATAACGGCGACACATTGAGTTGAAATTTCGGGCGACGTCACGCCTAGGTACACCTTATACTGAGTTCTGACGTCACGAGCTCCTAAACTTTGATGCGTTTTATCTAATGGTCTAGTTGACTAATTTTTTTAAGTCCGTCGTGTAGATTAATAAAAAATATTGGACATGTAACTTCCTTTTTTTACGTAATCAAAAACTAACGGTGATTTATTGACATGAAATTTCGGGTGACGTCACTATCCGGTGCAGTTTGTATGGGGGCTCATACCGTGACGTCACGAGCTCCCACTCCTAAACTTAAATGCGTTTTATTTAAGTACCTACGTTATCTTGTCAATAATTTTAAAAGGAAAAAAAATCGTATCCATTATTTTTTTACTATCTATCAGAACTGAAATCTGAATAGAGTTTTGATTTTTATACCGTCTCATCCCACCTATTCCAGAATTTATGCGGTAATTTCGGGATAAAATTAACCCAATTTCTTTTCTGTACACCTCGTCTGTGTTCATTAGTTTTCTATGCGTTAGCGATTATACATTGTCAACTTGGCTAACGGGGCAGGTGACGCTGTTGAATAATGTCGCATACTTCATTATTATTTGAGAGCATTTTTAATGTACTTATTTAGTGTACAGAACTGTAATAGTACATTGTTATCCTAGGGGTGAAAGTAACTTATTTAGTCCCGAGACGGGGTTTGGCGCCCGAGCGTAGTGAGGGCGCCAATAGATCGAGGGACTAAATAAGTCTTTCTCCCGAGGAGAACACTGTGCTTTTCATTACGAATGCAAGGAAAGTCAAAATAAAAATAGGATTAGCTAAAGAAAAAAATTTGTGAATTTTATTTTACATAAATCATCCATTAGGTGTGCTACTGGCCAGTAAGTATGCCCCTATGACATAAAAAAAAAACTTGAGTTTCTGCAGTATCCAGCTGTCAGTTGAAAGCGATTCTCCTTAGGGCTGAAAAGTGTTACTTTCAACCCACTTCTCAGGCAACTTCAGACCTACTTTCCGAGTATGAGTAATGAAAAAGATATTTATTGGTTTTCAGGTTGGAAGGTGTTGGCGTATTTGATATTTGGTTCGCTAATGGCGATGGGCGTGCACCCTGTTGCTGGTGAGCACTATATTATATTACTTTTGATTGTTCAGACTAATTTATTAGTCACTATTTTTAATTTAGTTTCATATATAAGGTGTGGTAAAATTAGCTGTAGATATTTACAGGCCTGAAAGTGTACACCGTTATAAACATGTTCATAAAATAAAAAATACAAACAAAATAAATTAATCAAAAAGAAAATAACCTGTGAAGGCGCTCGCCATTCAATCGCTTTACATATGTATCGCCGCGCGCCGGTATCTTAAGATCAATGACCTCGATCGTCACTCGATCGAGCTGACCAGCTGATGCATCGCTCGCTGTGTGCGTGGTGCGTGTCTTGTATACGTATTAGTGAGCGTAACGTGTATTGTGTACCTTGTAGTTGTAATATTTTTTTAGAATGAATTTATTATTCTTATATTCTGAAAAACCACTGAACTTACAATATTATTTTTTCGCTTATCCTGTTTGTTATAACGTATACTTTCAGCCCTGTTAATATTTGCAGTTAGTTTTACCACATCTCATATTCGCGCCGCGTCCGTGTTGCAGGCCACTTCATATCGGAGCACTACATGTTCCGCAAGGGCTTCGAGACGTACTCCTACTACGGGCCGTTGAACTGGATCACTTTCAACGTGGGCTACCACAACGAGCATCACGACTTCCCCGCGGTGCCCGGCAGCAGGCTGCCCGAGGTAAGACCGCGCCGCCTCGCAGAGTTCAATCTAAAAAAGACCAGCCCTACAACCTCACAAACTTTACCTCTTTATAATATACTAGCTGACCCCCGCTGTTTCACCCGCGTTAATTTCGGAGTCCCCGCAGGAATACCGGGATAAAAAGTACCCTATGTCACTCAGGATCGCTTTAGCTTCCTATCTATAATAGATAACAACCTCAGTAACTCCAGAGTTCCCGCGGGAATTCTTGGATATAAAGTACCCTATGTCACTCAGAATCACTGTAGCTTCTTATAAGTGAAAGGATTTTTAAAATAGGTTCAGTAGATCCAGAGATTACCCCCTACAACGTCACATACTCACTAACTTTTACTCTTTATAATATTAGTATAGAAAATATTAGGCATATTAGGCAGGCGCGGATCTACAATTCGGTTGGGGGTTGGGGCAATTTTGAATTCCCGCGGGAACTCCGAATTTAGAAATTCGGAATTCCCGCGGGAACTCCGAATTTAGAAATTACCGCGGGTGAAACCGCCGGGGACAGCTAGCATAATATATATATAATAATAGCTGTCCCCCGCGATTTCATCCGCGGTGATTTCGGAGTTCCCGCGGGAATTCCGGGATTATAAACTATCCTATCTTTTAAGTTGGACCATATTATAAACGGTTGCAAAATTTTATCAAAATCCGTTCAGTAGTTTCGGAGTCCATCGCGGACAAACAACGTGACACGTGATTTATATATATTAGATAAGATAAGATTAAGATAAGATTATAGTAAAGACGATATGTTTGCAGGTGAAGCGTATAGCGGCTGAGTTCTACGACGACCTGCCGCAGCACAACAGCTGGACGAGCGTGCTGTACGACTTCGTGACGGACCCCGACATCGGGCCGTACGCGCGGATCAAGCGCAAGCACTGCGGCCTCGCCAGCTAGGCGCGCGCCGGCCCCCCTAGCCGAGTTGACGCCACAGTGTTGCGTGTTGGTACCAAAATATACACTTTCTTGTTTTTTTTATGGACTTTCGCATATAATGCATTTAGCCAGTTTCAAATAAAATTTATTAGATCAATGTATTTTCTACTAGTTGTGCCCCGCGGTTTCACCCGCGTTGATTTCAGAGTTCCCGCGGGAATTCCGGGATAAAAAGTACCCTATGTGTTAATCTGATGTATAAGCTATATTATTGTAAAGTTGATTTAAATTTAAATCCATCGAGTAGTTTTTGCGTGAAAGAGTAACAAACATCCATCCATACATACAAACTTTCGCATTTATAATATTAGTAAGGATTGAAATTTCAATTTGAAATGCTTCGTTGTACGGTTTGAAATTGCAAGGCATGGTACTATATAGCTTGCAAGAACTTTCTCGGAGCTCTCGGAGGAAACCGAAGAAATCAGCTCGGAATGTCATATATCTTCTTGAGCATATAAAAAAACCATTACAGTGAAAATTATTGTCCAATACAGCACTTTATTACACAACAGAATCCATTTTTATCGACATGAAAATAAATGACCGAGCCGCCATCTTTGATTCCCGCCAAAAAACTCTCAAATAATTATACACTTCTGTTCTGTTCTTGTATTCTATAGAAAACGCGGTCACGTGAAATGGTCCAATCGACTAATTAATTGGATTATGTAAAAAAAAGGAAAAATACCTACGTGCCCAATTTATTTATTTTTATTATTAACTAGCTGTGCCCCACGGTTTCACCCGCGTGAGTTTCGGGATTCCCGCAGGAACTCCAACTCAGTCTAATTTACTCCTTATAACAAAAGCTAATTAGCAGTGAAAGTCCCGTCAATATCGGTCCAACCGTTTCAGAGATTCACCCGCGTGAGTTTCGGAATTCCCGCAAGAACTCCAAACTTCTTTTACTCTTCTCCTTGCAATAACAAACACATCAACAAAAGAATTAGCGAAATCGGTCCAGCCGTTCACGCGTGATCCTTAGTAAGATAAGATAAGATAAGATAAGATAAGATACACTTAGTATCGAGTATCTTTCATCTATCTCTTTCCAAATGGAACAGAGAAATCGCAAGCGCATCCGAGCGCTCGCCTTAGCTAAATATTGAGCTACCCTTAACTCCTTATGGGCCATTAACCGCCGCACTCAGAGTCGACTTTAATGATTACTTAGTTAAGTATAGATTTTTAAAACAAAACTGCCGCAATCAGAGACGTTCAGTAAATTAATGTTAATTGGCATTTAATGAGATATAACTTAATTAGTAAAATGCCAATTAACATTAATTTATTAAACTTGTCTGATTGCGGCAGTTTTGTTTTAAAAATCTTATACTTAACTAAGTAATCATTAAAGTCGACTCTGAGTGCGGCGGTAAGTGTGTGAAACTATAGCACCGACAGCCATAAAAAAATGATTTCGTAAAGCAATTTCTAGTAGAAAAATTGGGTAAATATAATTTTTTCTGATAATAGTAGAATAGTGTTGCAAGTTGCGGCTTACATAAATAAGAAGTTTAAATAAAATTTTAGTGGCAAATAAGTCGCTTAGTGCAATCGGACCCGCGGACCCAATCTTGTGCGGTCTCGCTAAGTAGTCAATACATTGTTTTGTTTGTGTCCTATTTGAATGCATTTAAACCCGTTACACCCGTACCCGTTACCCGTTATCCGTTATGCAAGAAATATATATTATATTATTGTGTACAAATTTAGATTAGACATTGCTTATGTTTGTTTCTTTTCTTGCGTGTTGTGCTGAAATAAATGTGTTTTCTTCTTCTTCTTCTTCTTCTTATAATATGTGATGGTAATTCTTTGCTCTCCTCAAGCTAACATTTCAGTTTGTAGCGGTGCACGTTGACGGTCAATATAAATAAAAATAAATATGACGCTCTTTGTTAAACTACCTAACGAATATCTCACGAGTTTTCATATTATTATGTAATCATAGCAACAAATCTATACTAATTACTAATATTATAAAGAGGTAAAGTTTGTGAGGTTGTAGGGGGGTTGTATCTACTGAACCGATTTCGAAAATTCTTTTACCAATAGAACACTAAAGTTTTCATAGGGTTCTTCTTATCCCCGCGATTTCACCCGCGTTAATTTCAGAGTTCCCGCGGGAATTCCGGGATAAAAAGTACCCACCGTCTTTCTCTGTATCCCTGAGAACGTGTGTGCAAAATTTCATGACGATCGGTTGAGCCGTTAAGGCGTGAAACCGTAACAAACAAACTCAATTTCGCATTTATAAATCTATACTAATATTATAAAGCTGAAGAGTTTGTTTGTTTGAACGCGCTGATTTCAGGAACTACTGGCCTGGGCCAGCCAGAACTCTAGAAAGAGACAACCAATGGCCGCACGATCGTTTTGTCTCTCTCACACTTTCCGCTTGTATTCGCGTCACAGCCGGATAGTAAACGTTCAGTGCATTCTCTATGTCTATGGAAACAATACAAAATTGACCTTTTCGAAATTGAAATCGAATTTCGGTACAGATTTGCTGAGAATTTATAGGTTAGGAGAGTGACAGAATTGCCACCTGTTTAATTTTATTTAATTTCATTATAGATATTGGCTTGCTTAGAATTGTCAGTATTCTGTAGCCACATTTTTTTTTTAAAGTAGCGCCAATTTTACTAGGTACACATTACACATATAGCGAAAACGTTTAAACTGGTATCTCTAGACAATATTATATACCTACATGGCTAAAGGCCTAGTTGCCAAGCCTTAATAAATTAAAAAAAAATTATATACCTATTTACATGGCTATGTAATAAATTTTATTGTTAAATAATACACATCAGAATTGGCAGTATGGGCCCTGTACTCTTAGCCTTTCCTATATAGGATAAATAAACGAAAAAAAAAATGGCTATGTAATAAATGAAAAAAAAAAGGGTACCTACGTAAAAAGTTGTCTGTTTTTCGCGCGTTGTTTTATATTAATTATCTAGACATGAATATTTATCTAAGCTTACGATATTTATTGTTCTTATTATTTATAAGCTTACTGGCTTATAAACTAGAAGCTTAAATTTGATTTTAAAAAAAGATTGTTTTTTTTTTTATGTTTACCTAATCGTTTGATGTAAGATGTATGTTTTTTATGTTTTAAGGTTTTTATTAAACATAATAATTATGTAATATCATACTTCCTTTGGCACAAAATTTTTGCATTCATTATTATTATTTACTCATGAAGTTTTGTCGTTTATTTGCCTCTCAAGTTCACGAATTTCCGTTTATTTTTTTTTCGACATTAAACAATTTATTGAAAGTGTAACGGCCGCACTCAGTCGATTTTTAAAACAAAATTGTCGCAATCAGCTTTTGTTGTTAAAATCTTTACTTAAAATTAAGTAATCATTAAAACGACTGCGGCCGTAAATCTAATAAAGTTAGTAATTAAATTATATCACTGAAGCATGGAAAAAAAATGGATTGAAATTGTTTTTCTTTTTTTCTTTTTTGTATATTTTGACGAATTTAGCTGAAATAAATTATTATTAAATTAAAGCTTTTATTTGCTCAAAGTATTGCAATTATAGCTAGTTATTCCTGCAATATTCGAATTACATTGTATGAAATTGTATGTCGGGACTTTCTCTTCGCACTCTGCTAACGATTCTTTCCGTATGAAGAAAACGACCGGATCTGTGCTAGTGTGAAGAACAATTTCCACGCACACACAAAGATAAACATAATATAGTATAAATAATTGATCTATTTACCAAAGCCGCTCAGATTTTTGATCGGGGAGCGGACTTTTTGTGATCTTAAAAACAGGGACTCCCGTCTCCAGTCTGGCTATGTCTATCTATGATAAATATCGGTTTTACCTATGTTACTTTTGAGGTTTTAGTGATAGATTCTATCCATATGCTAAGTGTGCTTTGATAAATAAAATAAATATTTAATGCAAGCAATCGGAGTGGCATTATCTAAAAACGCCATTTTGTTTAGGGACAATCTATAAAGTACGTACCTACGTCACACGTAAAGGGGGGGCATTGTCGGCGAAGTGTAACATTGTGACAAGGGAAAATTGAAATGTGACGTCACAAAACTTAGCCCCTCCCTACCACCCTTTGTCACACTTCGTCGAGCCCCCTTTACATCCTATGTACTTTATAGATGGTTCCCTTAGCTTAGAATCATTAAAAAAAACTACAGTTTGTAATCTTTGTTGGGATATTTGGTGTACTTTTCTGAGAAACGCTGTTTTCACATACCTTTATGATAGACTTCGACGCACGGAGAGAACGGTATTGTATTGTAGACCTTATGTATTACAAAAAAAGGTACAAAACTCTCCGTTTGGCGACTGTACCTTGTAATTTATTATTGTAACTTATATAATTTTACAAATAAAGAGATCCATGTTACTAAATGTATATTTGTGTATGTAAAATGTTTAGAAAAACAATGTAAATAAAGTTTATTTTGAAAAGAATTATATATCATATTATTTTTGCTTCCATTCCCACACGGCTCAATATGTCCAATCGAGTTTGGTCGGAGCATTTAGTATCAATAGCGCAGTTACAAATCCTATATAACGTTAGGGCTTTGCGTTGCAATAACTGATGGATATTATGTACTAACCTTTACACGCGACTTCGCCTGCGTGAATTCCGGCATTGCCTCAGGATTGCCAAAGTCTGCCCTGCTAATTGTACTTGCGGTAATCGAAATTTTTGTGATTTTCACTTTTTTGGCAAATATTACATCCCAAGGAGATAATCTGATACGTAAAAATGTATTAAATATATTCTTCTTTACATACACTTCACTTCACTTTTCATACACTTTGAAAGTTTTTGAGATTTTTTGATTAGATATCAAGAAATATGTTTAAACTAGCTGTGCCCCGCGGTTTCACCCGCGCGAAAGGTTATTATACAACTCCTTTTTTTCCGTGTTCCGATTTCAATGAAACAAAACTTATATGTAGCTCCAGGCTAAGCTCAATCTATCTGTGAAAACCGCATGACAATCCGTTCAGTAGATTCGGAGATTATCGCAAACAGACAGACAGAAAAGATTTTTAAAAACCCTTTTTTTGTGGTTGGTTACTCTTCGTTTATTGTCCCCTGTCAGTTTTTCTTAAAAATATTCAATGTACAGAATCGCGCATTCTACTATTCTAGTATAATATAGATAGCGTTCATCTCCAAACTGCCATGCTGCAAGTGCCTACTGCGTTTGCAATAAAGGAGGGCTTCAAATATAAGTGTTGTAATTTGTAAGATATCAAATATAAACAACTTTTGCAGCGATGATAGCTCAGTGGTTGGTGCGTTCGGATCAAACGCCACAAGGCGTGAGTTCAAACCCTAACAATGAGCTTGAGCTGTCGGTGAAGGAAAACATCGTGAGGAAACCATAGCATGGTGGTAGGGCGCTCTCTAGTGCCCGGCTGGCTAGCTACCACCTTCAAGTTGCAAATCTGTCGCCAAGCACCTGACGGTGTGTTCCGGCAGCCCCACTCGAAAGCCAGTTCCCGTCCCCGTTCCAGGTCGGCAACGCACCTGCATGCCTTCTGGTGCTGCAGATGTCCATGGGCGGTGGTAATCACTTACCATCAGGTGTACCACTTGCCCGTTTGCCCACTATGACATAAAAAAAAAACTATTATGCATATAGTAATATTTATTCATATTAAAAAATTTAGTACAAATATAATTAAAAAAATATTGAAAATAAAATTCTATACAAATATTCAGTGGACGGCTTCAGAAATTCGTTACTCGTTACGTTATTGGACATTTTATCAATCTTATGAAGGTCGATTCAGACTAAACGGAGAAATGCTCACGCGATATGTTGTCATTGAATAATGCAGCATTGTCTATCAGCTTGATAAACGTATTTATAATATAAATGTGCTAATAATGTTCCTTTTTCAGTGACTACTGAAAAGTTTGGTCTGAATCGATTTTAAGGCATATTTTCGTGTGACACTTCTAATATTATCGTAATTCTTAGTTACTAAACTTATCCTTATGAATCGAAATATATAGTAGCTTATTTTGACTGGTCTTTTACACGTCGAATTGTTCAAATACACTGATGACATAATGCCGGTTATTCAATTTCAACAAATTATAATTTTTTTTTTTGATTGCACTTGCTGTAGAAAGCTAAATTTCGAGTAAAACTCAGGTATTATAATTCACAACAATCTATGATTAGATTTTATACTTATAAAGAGTACGTACTTCACATTAAAAAATATTAATACCTACTTTTAGTGTCACATTAAATTTAATTTTTTTTTTAATTCATATACATAGGTAGGTACATGGCAACACCGACACGCACGGTTTCTTTTCTGCTTTGTTGACGTATCCATGGGGGTTAAACGAATTAAAAAAAAAATGTTTTTTTTTTTGCAACAATATTAATGACTGGATTGGCGAGTGGAAGTTGTGACTTAGCTTAGCTAATGCAGCTAGTTTCGCCCGTCATTTTGTGTACCCGGAGTTAACACGTTTTGCCAAAACTAACCTTATCTATTAGTTTTTTTTTAACATAATCTAATCAAAATTGGCTTAATAATCTTGATGTTAAAATAATACTAAAATAAAACGATCATTTCCTAACAAAAATAAAAATACAATAATGACACAGACTACGATTAAAAATTATAAAGTATTTTACAAACTAAAATGGTTGAATCGATAAACCATTGGACGGAAATCCTATACCAAATAAGGGCTCGTTTCAAAAAACATAACCACACAACTTAGAAATATTCTGCGCTTTATTGACACAGCAATAAGGTCGCTAGTCGACTAACATACGAATTACAAATTAAACCCGCTGGAGACGGCACCATTTACAAATCGGGAGAGAAGGTACAGTTATTGACAGAGATAAGTACGCTACAGTCAGTCACTGATAGATCTAATAATACTCCCCTTGAAAACATTAGCAAGTCAATGGGCTTGTCAACCAAAGTTTAGTTTTTAGTCCGTCTTTTAGATTATTAAAAAATATTCAAAAAATAACGGAGACATCAAGCGTGACGTCACGCCGTGCTACAGTTTATTTCACGTTACATATGACGTCAAGAGCCCCCCCCCCCCCCCCCCCCCCCCCCTAAACTTTAATGCGTTTTATCTTAGTATGTTTTCAATAATTTGAAAAGCAAAAAATACGGGTCTATTATTTTTTTATTATCTAACTGACGGACTAAATAGAATTTTGATTTTCATACCCCAGAAACTACCCTAATTTCAGTGTTTATTGCATCAAAAAAAGACGCCGCTATCGGAATAACTTACACCAATATTATAAAGAATACTCAAAAATTGCAATTTGTGGGAAATGAGCAAGAAATGTCTTCACTTAACATGCGTCGGTGAATACCAAGCCCGCTCGCGTCTGCCCGGGACCTATTTGGCTTGGCACCGACTTCGTACCGATCGGTTATTTTGTTATTTTCAACTTTTTAGTGCAAGTGCATTTTTGTGCGTTTTGAAGTCGGTTTCAAATTTTTAAAAATTTTTTGTTAAAATTTTATGATAATCCTTTTTTTATTAGAACGACCGGAATTGGCCCCATCTAAAAACAGGGGGAAAGAAAACGGGGGATGATTCACTGATCACTCACAGATTGTAGTGTATGACCCATGCATAACTTGTTACATAGTAGTCCGATTTTGATTAACTTTTTTTTTTGAGTGTGGCGTCCAAAGGGTTGATGCTCCAAAATCGTGGCGGCGCAAGGGTTAAACGGGAGTTTCGTAAGATCCTTCTGCTGTCAGAGGCGTGTCCTCGTCCGCGTCTTGAGTGGACACTTTTGCAGTGTTTTCCTTAGACTCAGCGCCGGCACCGTGCGACGAGCGCCGCGGCGGGCCAGCGGGCGCCGGCCCAGCGCGAGCGGTGGGCTCGCATCACAGCTGCGAGGCGGGCGCGGTGGACAGCGCGCTGTGCGGGGTGGTGGGCCGCGAGCCGGCCAGCGACGCGTTCAGCGACGCCATCGTCCCTATCTAAGCATCGAAGGGACATACTTGTGATACAATGTGAAAGCGTGGATGTTTGGATGTTTGTTTGTCAATCAATTTTCATTTTAACAGTACTAACATAACTTTAAGTTTTATATTTTTACTAGCTGTCCCCCGCGATTTCATCCGCGGTAATTTCGGAGTTCCCGCGGAGGTTACGGGAAAAAAGTACTCTATGTCCTTCTTTGTACCCCGACAGTAGTTTACGGTGATTAGCTGTTTCCCGCATTAATGCCGGAGTTCCCGCGGGAATTCCGGGATAAAAATTATCCTATCTTTTAAGTTGGACCATAATATTATAAATGGTTACAAAATTTTATCAAAATTCGTTCAGTAGTTTCGGAGTCCATCGCGGACAAACAACGTGACACGTTATTACTGTGCCCACATGTCTGTGGTAACAGTCTAGCTCTACAACTTTGTATTATAATCTTAGTCAATATTCCGATTGTTACCTGTTTTGTAAGCCCAATAAATAAATAAATAAATCACGCAAAAACGGCTGAACGGATTTGGATGAAATTCGCCGTGCACGTTGTCAGGGGTACAGAGAAGGACATAGGATACTTTTTATCTCGTAATTGCCCACTTCGGTTGTTCTGCTCACGAAGAGCTGGTGGCGGGAGTCGACTATGGGCTACCATCTTCCCCCTCCATATTTGGCTTGTCACCGAACTCAAACCGATCAGTGGCAGCACAAACCAATAATAATATTACGTGTGTTTTTGTCTTTTGGATTAAATCGGTGTTTTGTTATTTTTATCTTTTTATTTTTACCTTTATCAGTTTTGTGTTTTTGGAAGTCGGTTTTAATTTTTTGTTAAATTTTTTAAATATGTTGATGTTAGATACAAAGACTACTTCTTCCGGTAGACCATTCCAAGGTGCAACCACTCGACATGATAAAATAATCGACAGACTCACCCTGAGCTGCGCCAAGTCCTCGAGCTTGGTGAGATCGGCCAGCTCCAGGTACAGGCTGTACACGAGCAGCCAGCCGTAGGCGCCGAGCGCGCAGAACGCCAGCCAGCACAGGCACATGAGCACGTTGTACGCGAATATCATGTCGTTCACTATCGCCGCGAAAACGAACGCGATCAGACGGAACGCTATGAACACGCCGAACGTGTACAGCCACGGCACTATGCGCTTCTCGTACTCCTGCGGACGCATTGTTGTTTTGTTGTGTAAATATCTTTATTGAAATGAAACGGCAGCATTACGGTCCAGCGTGAATAATAATTCTGGCTATAATTATTCTATTTACATAGTTTATTAGGCCCAAGAAGCCTTTACAAAACTTTTGTCCATGAAATAAAGACGTAGGAACTTAATAATCGGAATTTCGGAGTTCCCGCGGGAATTCCGGATTAAAATATAGCCTATGTTACTCAGGTATAATGTAGCTTTCTAATGGTGAAAGAATTTTTGAAATAGGTCCAGTAGTTTTTGAGTTAAATCGTAACAAACAAACAAACAAAAATCAAATCTTTCCTCTGTATAATATTAGTATAGACAACCACAGAATAGAAAATAACAGATAGAAGGGACACCAACTCTGCTTAGTGTGAAAACAGATGAATACCAGTGTCGCCGGGTGATTTTCGCACACAAAACTATTCATCACGCACTAAAACATTCATTGACGTCAAGCCTTTATAGTCACTGTTTTCAAAATTCACAGTTAAAACGATATGCGGTATTGCACTATTTATAATGCAATACAGCATTTCCAAAAAATCATTATTATTTGTAACACTTAGGGCGAACTTAACCCTAAATAGAGTTAAAACGTGCATAACTACCTTGTTCCTAGCTGTCACAACTAGCTACAGGATGAGCGGCGTGCGAATGAATAAATGGTTGGAATGAATGAAAGTTTCAATGAAATACGTATTGGATAAAGTGAAACAAAAAAATACGTACAAAAATAAATTATTGTGAAATGAAATTTTTGAAGTGAAGCTTTTTTGTGGAAGTTTTTGGCGGGAATCAAAGATGGCGGTCCGGTCATTTATTTTCTTGTCGATAAAAATGTTAAAAATGGATTTTGTTGTTACTTATAGTACAATAAATTGGACACACTTTTCACAGTGATGGTTTTTTATGTGCTCAAAAAAATATGACATTTCGAGCTGATTTCTTCGGTTTCCTTCAAGAGCTCCGAGAAAATTCTGTACCGTGGCTTGCAATTTAAAACCATACAACGAAGCATTTAAATAGAAAATGCATTAATCTAATTAATTTTACTTGAAACTGGCTAAATATGCGACAGTCCATAAAAAAGAAGAAAATTTTTGTACGCGCCAGAGAAAAAAAAGCACGTTACGTTCCGTTACGCGGTTGCGTGTTACACACAAAGTTGTCAAACAAATAGTTTCACTTCTTGCGAGAACTGTTCACTGAAATGTGTCCTTTTCTGTGCATTGATGTGTGACTTTGCGGCTGATGATAAAAAAATAATTAATAGCATTGTCACTACATTGTTTTTAAATATTGGTTGGAAAATATTAGACAGCTCGGTCAGTTACCTTCCTCAAAGCTACGATGAGTATGATGCTGGTCACCAGCACAGCTATGGAGCCCACCCAAGAGAACAGAGCAAACACCACCAGAACATTGCGTACTGAAAGAAGGAAACACAATAGGTAATACATAGCACATTGCACACTAATATCAAAAGTCTATTCAGTCTATCTGTTAGATAATAGAAAAATTATAGACTAGTAATACATATATTAGACTAGCTGTCCCCCGCGATTTCATCCGCGGTAATTTCGGAGTTCCCGCGGTAATTCCGGCAAAAAAGTGCTGTAGTTTACGGTGATAAGCAGTTCCACGCATTAATTCCGGAGTTCCCGCGGGAATTCCGGGATAAAAACTATCCTATCTTTTAAGTTGGACCATATTATAAATGGTTACAAAATTTTATCAAAATCCGTTCAGTAGCTTTGGAGTTCATCGCGGACAAACAACGTAACACATGATTTATATATATTAGATATTTGCTTGCAGCGTGTGCAAAACGCTTGCATCTCTTCTCTACAAATAAAGAGATCCATGAGCATCTGGGTGGTCCCTTTGTTGATGATGTACAGGGAGCGGTACATAAAGCGCTTAGCCATACATCCCAACCTCCTAATGGGCATGAACAAATTTTTTTTTGTCTGTCTTGTAGATTAATATTGGACACATTTTTTTTTATGTAATGTCACTAACCGTGATGTCACTAACCCGTGCAGTTTGTATGGCGGCTTATAGCGCTTAGTGACGTCACGAGCCCCCACCCTAAACGCGCTTTATCTACTATATTTTCATTAATTTGAAAAAGCAAAAAATACGTGTCCATTATTTTTTATTTTCTAATTGACGGACTAATAAGAATTTTGATTTTCAAAAGTCGTCAACATCCCTTCTTCATCCACCAAATAAAATAAATAGGCTTAAAAATCAAATACTTCAAATAAACAGGACATTGGTTCTGTTTAAAATCTTCCTGATATTAGCTGTGCACACAAATTCGCGAATTAAATAAATAAAAAAAAAAAAAAACGTATTTTGCTTTTCAAATTTGTAAAAAGATATTTAATAAAGCGCATTAAAGATTAGAAGTGTACCAAGGGATGATATCACGCTCACGAGACATTTCAACTCAATGCATAGCAGTTTTTTTTTTTTATTTATAATAAGAAAAAATACATTCCAGTTAATCTTTATTAATCTACAATGACAGATAAAAAACAAAAATTTAGTCCACTAGCATAATGTTAATGTGCTCACCAGGTGCACTGCCGACGTAGACAAACTCAAAGCTGATCACGTAGTAGCCGTAGTGAACAGAGCCGGGTGCTGCCATGCTCAGGCAGTACAAGTCGAAAATGCTCTGAGCGAACGTGAAGAGCGCTATGAACTGGAAATATGAGAAAATGTAGAATCCTGCTGATCAACTGTGCGCAGTGCTTGAGCTTGTTACCACTATGTTGTCATATCAGAAATAACTGTATCAAATGGCACATTTAAATAGGAAATGTGAGTTTGTATGTTTGTTACACTGAGTACCTTAACTACTCAACCAATCATCATGCAGTTTTCTATGCCTGTATGCCTCTAAATTCT
Organism: Zygaena filipendulae; assembly: GCA_907165275.2. Lineage (NCBI taxonomy): Eukaryota > Metazoa > Arthropoda > Insecta > Lepidoptera > Zygaenidae > Zygaena > Zygaena filipendulae. The sequence continues at coordinate 3,801,851 of OU015678.1, read as the reverse complement.
AAAATCACTAGTATTCTATAACAGTTCTCGCTATGTTACCTGATAAGATTATGCCTATGATCCATCACTCATTGCATATCATTCCTAAATCACAAAGACTGTATTGCATTAGTGATTAGGAATATTCCCCGGTACACTATTCTGCCTACACTTCTTGAGCACAATATAGGTTGACAAATTTTATAATGTATATTTTAACACACTGGTAAAATATCAGTTCACTTGGAAAAGAAGTTGTCTTCAAGCTAAAACGTGAAGTTAACATGATGCAGCATTACCACAGATATACCAGCCATAAGCAATGATCCTCGCTGTAAGTCCAGAAAGACAGCATTGTGCAATATTGGCTTCTGATACCAGGGAAGTCTCAGTGAGCGAACAGATTTTGTTGAACGAAGGTTTGATGTTGACCTATAAACAATTTAGTATGAATCAATCCATAGGTTAAATTGTTTAGCTTATTAGTGTTTTACTATCAAATATATGTCTTAAAAAGGACTGTCTAAATTATATTAAGATATGTGAATCTGGCATATTGCAGTTTTATCAAGTACCATCATTTCAATGACTGTCTTAAATTAGCGCAGTTTTAACCAGGTTTAGACTTTAGAGAGTTGGAATTTTTCATAAAGTTTCTTTTGTTAATGTAGGCAAGTTGAGTTTTACCAATTAAAACTTTAAAGGGGGTAAAAGAACAAAAGGACGAAACCGCAGGAAGAAGTTTGTTCTAAAATAACGCTTACACAGAAATGTACTTAACGTTAATTAATAAATAAAACAACTAAACTGATTTAAACTTACTTTCCAGTGTAATGGGAGTACACCGAAGGCGTTGACCGGTATGTGGTCGGTGTTTTTCTACCGTACATGGTTTAAAATTTATGTTTTGTCCGAGGTTTTGTCATAAAAATTATTTTATAAAGAAAACGACCTACGTTGGGAATTAAAATCAATTCATATTAATGGTCAGTAGTCAGTACATGTATAGTGGTATAGAATGATGTTTTTGTGATTTTATCTCAACAAGTTTTTGTCAGAAATCAGATTTGTTTTAGTTAAATTAAAACTGCAAAACAAAATGTAAAACCACACCTAAGTCCTAAACACAGACGAATAAGTGGTCCTAAATTACAATTTATTAATTTATTTTTAACTGGGGACGGGCAAAAAATATCGATGTTTGTTATATCAGAATTTCGATTTTCTATGTTTTTTTTTTACCATATGTGGGTGTCCAAACAAAAAAATACCCGTAGGGGTATTGAGATTGAGTATCAAATATCAATTGATGGTAAGGATTGAGAAATTATTCTTTAACTAGCACGATTTTTATTATCAGACATTTTAAATTGAAATTCTGATAAAGCTTGATTTGAGAAAAAGCATTATAAAAGTTTGAGTAAAAAAACACACTTCTACTTGTTTGTTACTTAGATATTTAAATATTATTGTAGATAAAATTTAACATGATTAACTCAATTATAATAATACACTAAAATAATCAAATTGGAATACAATATTAGTCTCTAATCTGACTTAATCTAACTTTAGTCAAAAAGGCCACCCCGTTTCGCTCCTGGAGCCTATTGTAGATTAATTTATATGAAATTGTAGAAAATTGATCACGTATCAATAATCAATTAAAATCGCGGACGCAATTTTTTCATTGGAAAACATCGATAACAAATAGATCGATTTATTTTATTCATTTGCTCGTCCCTATGTATAACCAAAGACAAAGAGTAACTTTTTTTGTGAAGAAGGCAAAAGTAACTACCTATGTAAGTTCATCAACCATCAAATAGTTGTATTTTCTGAAGTTGAATGCATTTTCATGTATTTTAACCCTAAGATATTTTTTTATTATTTCAATGATGAAACCAATAAGTATTTCTAAGAAAACATTTCTGTTCCTGTTCCGTACTTTTAGCGGACGAACAGACACAAAGTGACAACGAAAGAAACAAAAATGACAACAAAGAAACAAAAAAGAAACGGTTTGTCAAAATCTTCGTCAAAATTCGTAAATAAATTCCTTAGATAAATTCTTTACAAAAAAAATTTGCAAAAAAATGGAAGAAAGTAAATCATGCAATCCTCCCAACAGTATTGAAGAAAGTGTTAATTGTCGAAGTCACTGTGGATTATGCTGTAAGATGTAATTGATTTATACTTACTTAATTTTTTAATAGTATCGAAAATGTATAAAATAATCCATACATGGTCAATGATGGCTCAAGGATTTTCTATCGAAAATGTAGTCGATCGACTCATATATTAGATTTTTAATTTTAAGGAATTTATTTTGTAGAAAATCAAGTTGATGTAAACTCAAACATAGGTTTGACATAGGTCTTAGTAAGTAAAGTAGTAGGTAAGTATTGTATTTTCGATCTATATTAGTAGGTACTCGCGACCGAAAACGCAGTGATTACAGTTATTTTATGTTGCCTCAGACTCGGGCCTCGGTACTCGGCAGAGACCAGAGTATTACAATTTGTCAGAAATCAATTTAGGAAATCGGAAGGAATTTAGGATCAGTGAGTGAGAGAGAGAGAGAGCGATTGATCACACTACTCTAAATTGTACTCTAAAATCGACTCCTTTAGCGTCGACTACTCACTGATCCTAAATCGGAACCAACGTTTACACCTTCCGATTTCCTAAATTGGTTTCTGACAAATTGTAAAGTGTTGTAAAGTGTAAAGCCTTTAAGAGACATTATACAGCATACATTTCATTTACAAGTTTATTAAAACTATTATGTTTGTAGGTGTTTGCCACAAGCAACCAATTGGCACGAGAGCCTACTACGGTCACATATTTTGCAAAAAATGCTTCCAAAAATATATTTGGACTCCTGTAAAAAGGGAATGTGGCAGCGAAAATTTGAATCATGACGTAAAAGAAACTCTTGCTTAGGATACAATTAATTGATGAAGTGAATGCATTAAATATACCTACTATTACATTTTTTGATCGTATTGTATTTTTAACAATTATTTGTTTTTTTAATACAAAATAAGCTCAAAGGTATTATGAATCCTTACTATTATAAATGCGAATGTGAGTGTTTATTTTTTGTGCTTTCACGCCTTAACTACTTAACCGACTATGATACTTTGTATTTTTCATAGTAGTTCTAGTGATACCTACAAGGTTTATGACATTTTTACTATCTGTCAGTTGGACTACTCAGCGTATACTACGGACAGAAGCTACCTAACTACTTATTCTGACCAATTCAAAGACAAACTGGACCAAAGTCCAACTGCGAATTGGACCTATAGAAAATTGGTCGTTGCGAATTGAACCGCTGTAATGAAATGATAGTCCGGTAATAGGATGCTATACTCGGTGGTGGTGCACCACAGTGGAAGAATATAAGAATATATTGTGCATACCTAACTCTTGTTCACTTAAATCCTCACTTGAACTAACCTAGACCTCTGTGATCAGTAGCGAAGGTCATCAGCGAGAATCAGATCAAGGATGTTTGGATCAAAATGACTAGGAGGGTGCATCCCAGTATTATCCCATACCTGTAGTTCTATAGAACTGTTGAGGCCTCATATTAGTGTTTAGTATCCCATCAGTACTTTAAAGTACTCAAATTTGAAAGCATGGTGAATATCCCAACAGTTCTATATAACCACAGGTATGCATGGGGTACTACTGGGATGCACCCGATAAGGATAGTTTGTATCATGAGCGGGTTATCTTCCTTTACTGTGCCTAAACCAATTAACAAGGTGATTGATAGGAAAGAAAAAGCAGTTTCTGATTAACATCACATTTAATTCAATGGAGTTCTTCTCCGCAACATATTTGTTTTGATAAATATTCACGGTTTACGTAAATAGGACCACAATGCCACAAACACGCAGGACATTCCACATGGGTTCGCTGGACATTCTGGTCTTGTAAATCGACCCACGTATGGTACAATGGCTCATCAGATACCATCGACATCTTATCGTATTCGATGAAATTTTTCCATTTTTTCTTCGGATTTTCAACTTTAACTTCAATATCTCTTTCATGCAAATATTTTGTCAGCTTTTCAATTTTTTCAGCTGCAGCTGTTACTATTAAATTTTCTTGGTTTGCTGATTCGTCAACAGCGTTGCAGGACTCTGGAAAGTCCGACACCTCTGTGCGGTTCTCAAACGACAGATCCCACGTTCCGAGCGACTCCCCTTCAATTGAAATCGTGGCCGGTGTCGCAGCTGTGAACATTTTTTCATACTCAACTCTTACGCACCTACAAGGATAAATGCATTTGCTGTAATGATGCCAATACCTGTGTAGAAAGTATTTAAATTGCAAAGTGGACCCACATTTTTTCGGGTCAATGGAACAATGGAGTAGGTATTGACCCAGAAATCCAAAAAAATAAGATCCAATAAAGTCAGAACACATGTCGTTTAGCTGAAGCTCGAGGATACCAAGAGTCCAAGACCCATTATTACGAAAATAATCGTTTATTCGAAAACCATTACAAATTAAATTCGACTTGTACTAGTGACTAAAACCATGTCAGTCAATAATTCATCTATTTAGTATTTATTTCTAAATCCCTTACATTTTTTAGGTTCGTTATTCTGGAACCACTCCTGAGGCCCGGTGCCACATCTGCAGAATGGTGGCTGCTGACCCGGCATCATGAACACAAACGGCGAAGCTTCCCTGTTGCCAGTCATGAACTCTCGCATATTCTCCGCAAACTGAGTGTTGCCTTGCCACTGTTCGAAACAGTTCTTGAAGAACTCAGATGGGTTGTCCCTGTTCTGATTGAGTACGTGCCGGTGGAAACACTCCTCACAAAACACCTGACCGTAGTATATCTTTAAATTGTTCGTTGGGATTTCGTGGCAAAAATCTAAAAAAGTCATTCATAATTATTAGAAATGAAAAATAGTCGTTATTAGGTTTAGGGTAGTAGTTTTAATAATATTCTTTTGCAGCATTAACAAAAGATAAGCAACAAAATGACCAAAAATGATCACATTCGGCAGTTCTGCAGATATCTACTATAATCTCAACAATGATATTAACCTATATTTCCTCTTTTTATATCGCTAACTAAGCATAAATTAAATACCTATTCAGGATATGCGTTTAGTAAGTGATGCTAGTGGGACCTTATTGAATAGAAGAGTCTTATCGCAAAATATTCAATCTCAGATTGACCGAACCACAAAGAGTTGAGGGTTGACTCACAGCACTTGGCGCAATTCACGTGAAAGTTCTGCCCACCAACGTACAGCTTGTTGTTCTCATCCACGGGCAGCAAGCAACGCGCGCAAATGCAGCGCTTTGGAACCTCTTCATCACATTTTTCTTGAGATTTCATCTCTGTTACAAACAGGTTAAATATGATAGCGTTTAGAATTTAGATGAGATGGCAGTCGGGCCGGCTGATCAGAATTATTGTGAATGGTGGTCAACCAACTTAATACGGGTATTTTGTCATGATGAGCCTACAATGGAATACCGGGTTATTTGGCTACTTGATCTTACCAGTCTAGATAAATAATTTGTAGATATTTGCAATGTTCATAGAGAAATGAATCTGCCATAACAAAAATGTCAATAGGTAACGGATGTATAAAATCACCTTCATTCGTAACATCTTTATTATCCTTGGAGTTGGTATCCTGGTTCGCTGGCTTAGTTCCAGGTGCCCACTGCATCCACCAGCTATTGGAGTGGATGCGAGGGTTTTCGCCCCTAAATCTCGTAAGCACGTGAGTCTTGAAGCAATCGTTACAGAACACATGACCGTAGAACATCTTCAGAGAAGGGGGAACTGTTCGGCAAATGCCTGGAAAGCAATATTTGATTAATTATCTACGGTACGTACGGTAGGTTTTAATATGCATCAAATTCATAATAACATCAGTCAAAGCGACTGGTATCCACTGCTGCCATCCTCAAGGATCTCGGGCAACTGGTCCGTCCTTCGTGGTGTGGAAAGACCATTCGATAGCTTCTCTACTCAACGATCCCGGAATTTCCAATGGAACTCCGAAATTAACGCGGAAGAAATTACATTTAATTTTGCATACTACCTACACGTTGTCAAGGGTAAGCCTACAGCAAAAAATATAGGTTTGTAAGAAGGTACTTTTATCTCGGAATACTCGCAGGAGCTCCGAAACTAACGCAGGTGAAACCGCGGGGAACAGCTAGTTAATAAATTAATTTAATTTTTTAACTAACAGCACATGCTACACATCCTGTGGAAGTTTTGTCCCTCAATGTCAACTTTATCATCCGCTTCAACGGGAAGGAAGCACCTTGCACAGAAGCATTTCTTCGACTGTTCTTGCATTTTATCCATAATTTTACGTTAAAAATTTTGCTATTGATTGATATTAAAATAAATTTTAAAATGTTGGTGTACAGAATCAGCAATCTCTTTCCATGACAGATTATTTTGGATAAAAAATGAGCATTAGAAACAATAGAACACTATTCTTTCAAGAAAAGAAGATAAATTATTTAAATACATTTATATTTTTACTTGTTAGCCAGTATTTATTTAATATCTAATAACTAAAATGATTAGATATTTAACCATTTTAGATAATTTAAAAGTTTCCAGTATTTTTACGCTGCAGTAACCTAATTCAGTAATGAAATCACAGTATGTATAATATACTACGGTATTTTTAAGTCGAAGCGTAGAGTACAACACTATCAAAGGAATTTAGAGCTGTCATTTGTCAACCAAGTCTAACGGTCGATTTAACAAAAAGTGTAATTGCCCAACACTAGTAAATGCTTGTCGTCACATAGTGTACGTTGTTTGTTAATTCTTATCAATGTTTTTATCATAAAAGTGATGTTTGTGATGATATATGAGATCAAATATATGTTTATTTAGTGGTAAGACTCATTTACTATGTTATCTCTGACATTACGTGCGATAAAACTAAGCGAAATTTGATTTCAGTTAGGTTAGAAACTGGGCCGTCTTTAACATCTTCGTCCAACGAACTCATGTTTTTATGTTTTGTAATAGAAAAAACTAACGTTTAGTGTATAATGAGGCTTTCTGTTCACAAACGGTCCGCATATTTGTACTGTTGTTCAGTTTTTATCGATTTCGAAGCTATGCAACTCAAGTTATAGCTGTGTTCAGATCAGAAGTTGCTTAGGAATTCTTTAACAAATAACATTATAAGATGAGATTTCCGAGTTGACGGTTTGACCTCAATGTTTGGCCGTGATTTGGCGCGCCCAACGACCGTCAAATCGCACGGTTGTTTACATTATTTTAACATTATCCAAAAAACAATTTTAGTAAAACACAACGTTGTCAGTGTTGTGGTCAACTTCAACAAAATTCAGACAAAATAATTTTACTGGCCTTTTTACCCTCATAAATTTGATTTTGAAATCTTATTTAGTTCTTATACTATAAACATTTTCAACAACTAATTTATTGGAATTGGAATTTCCCCATAAACTCCAATTCCAAATTTCCAATAACACACTTTTATACTCAATAGCCATTGCCTATGGTTCAAACTGCTTATGTTAATCAGTAGGGCAATTATGTAACTTTTATTGCTATCATATTTCAGTTTCAATCAGAAAATGTAATGAAAAATCATGTTTATACAGCTTTAACTTTTGAAGTATGTTTATTTTAGTTGATTGCTAGATATTGTAGGTGTCACAACTTGTAAATTGTAATCGCAAAACTGCCATATTTTTGTCCCCCAGGGATACTGTTGCATTCTTTCAGTGAAAGAATTATATATATTATAATCAGTTTGATAGGTCCAGACAAATATTATAAACTAGCTGTGCCGTACGGTTTCACCCGTGTGAGTTTTGGTATTATCACAGGAACTATTTCTTTCTAAAGTTAAAGCTAAATCATTGATTCAAATTAGATTAGCCGGAACAAATAGACAGACAGACAGAAAAATTAAAAAAAAAAATATGGAAGTACTTTCATATGCATTTAGTGATAAGTGTTAATTTGGAGTTACCAACAGACACTTCAATTTTATTTATATGTATAAAAAAACTAAAAACCACTTTTTATTATTATTTACCAATTGTTACAGAATGGTTCACCTGAATGTTAAAGAAAAGAAGATGTCCCGCCATGAGAAAGCGAAAAGCGGCTTTGTAAGTTCTTCTTCTTTAGTTTACGGCTTCGGCACTATTCGTTGCCACAGTGATTCCATCAAAGTCACACAGTTGAAGGAATACAATGTCATTTCCTGTTGTCACAGATGCTTAGGCACATTAAATTGAATTGAATTAACTTTATTTAACACAAACTTACGACAAGTATTGAGGGTTCACCTCTCAACCGTCAGACAGATGCCGCCACCCACCGAACAGATCTGACCACCTTGTATCATAGGTAGTATTACATTATGGTATCTATGCTACTGGGAAATCGTCAACACGCCCAGCCCACTCGTCAGGCGGCCTCCATCCAACGGCTGAGAAACGGACACCTACTTTGAATACAGATTTGTGCTAATATTTTCATCATCACTCTGACAATATTACTATTTATCCTGACACGAGCTGTCCCCCGCGGTTTCACCGGCGGTAATTGTGGAGTTCCCGTGGGAATTACTGAATAAACTATACATATATGTATAAACCTTCCTCTTGAATCACTCTGTAGGTGAAACCGCATGAAAATCCCTTCAGTAGTTCAATACCAGTGGTAACTCATATTGCTATTAACTATGTGTGTACATATATAATACTAGCTGTCCCCCGCGATTTCATCCGCGGTAATTTCGGAGTTCCCGCGGGAATTCTGGGAAAAAGTAATCTACGTCCTTCTTTGTACCTCTGAGTTCTGGAGTTCCCGCGGGAATTCCGGGATAAAAACTATCCTATCTATTAAGTTGGACCATTTTATGAATGGTTACAAAATTTTATCAAAATCCGTTCAGTAGTTTCGGAGTCCACCGCGGACAAACAACGTGATACGTGAATATATTAGATATATTAGTTAGCACTGAGCCATTCATTTCCCGTAGGTATACATATATCAGGTGTAAATATTTTTTTGCATTCAATCATTTTCTCAAAAAAAAACCTGAGTAAATATACTGTAGCCTACATTGTTGACCGTACTCGGTAATGGCGGCCGGCCTTGACTATTAAAGATTATGTCCACAAAACGTTTAAAAACGTTATCTAGGAATTTCTTTCACGATTTGTTTTCCGTCGGTTTGCTTACAGCGAAGGCGCGCGCCTTAAATCTGAATGGTGTTTTTATAATATACTAGCTGTCCCGCGCGATTTCATCCGCGGTAATTTCGGTGTGCCCGCGGGAATTCCGGGATAAAAACTATCCTATCTTTTAAGTTGGACCATATTACAAATGGTTGCAAAATTTTATCAAAATCCGTTCAGTAGTTTCGGAGTCCATCGCGGACAAACAACGTGACACGTGATTTATATATATTAGATTGTCGTTTGTGCTGTATTAGCTAGTTTTTTCCCGTCGCGTCTCTGCCACTCTCTGCGCCCGTTTTTTTCCTGTTTGCTCCCACAAAATTGACTTGTAATAATTTTTTTTCTTCAAGAATAAGAAGAGTTGTATAGGTACTTATGGTTTTTGTAGATCGTTCCTAATTATCACATACGATTAAAATTAATAACCACTCATATTTAGGCATGAGAGCGTAACAAACGAACAAACTCGTATTCGAATTTACATTTAATATGTATCAGCACCGCCGCCCTGTACCGTAATATAATATTAATCAGCGGCGACCAAAAAACTAGAAAAATTCAAACCCGAACTACAAATGAAACCCCGTTCCCTTGGACGCCCCCCTGGACGCCCTCTATACTAGGACAAATCCTGGGATACCCGGACGGATGACAACCCTAGCTTACAGTAACTGTTTTTCACTGAAACTATCACGAAAATTTCGCAGGCCTCGAGGAGGAGGGAAGGCGAGGCGAGGCGAAAAGTGTCGCTTGTCGTAGTAATATTCTTTGCCTTAATTAGTAATTGGATGACGTAAGTCGTAACATCATCGGCGTTACTACATAATAGGCTTCCGAATAGCGTTTTGATAGTGTGCTTGTTTATTTACAATGTCTGTACGACGCGACGCATATAAGATGGTACAACGTACAACTACGATCGATCGTCACGTCAAATGTTTAGTAAACTCGACGGACTAATTTACAATAATTCTACACATCAAAGTTTTTTTTTAAACAAGTTTTATCATCAAGTTGTAAATTTCGGAGTTCTCGCGTGAATTCCGGTGTGAGTGCCATGTGTCCGAGGTGTATGCAAAATTTAACGATGATCGATTGAGTAGTTGAGCCGTGGAAGCGTAACAAACAGATATACTTGAGTATTTATTACATTAGTTAGGATTATGGAAGGTCATAGTGAAATCTGAATGAACCAGACTCACCAGCAGAGAATACAATCCCGGGATCCCGAATCTCGGGATCCCGGGATCCCGACCGTTTTCTGGCCCCGAAAATCCCGGGACTGCACTTGGCTAATCTCGGGATTTTCGGGATTGCCACATACAAGTTTAGTTTATATGCCGTAGTCCGTTGCGCCTTGACGATAACCTTGCCTAGGTTATTTAATAGCATTTAATACATAACGACAAAAAACACTTTTAGATACGCCGTCAATCGTCATACGTACGATACGTACTATTCACTACTAGTCAAAATGAATTGGGGTTGGCAAATAGTATTAGACGTGAAATGAGCCTGTTCGAAAATGGAGGAGTTCGTGGATATCACTTAGAAACAGCATACAAGTATCTATTGTCTATTCCTCCAACCAGCGTTGAACCTGAGCGAGCGTTTTCAGCTGCCGCTTATGTTGGCAATAAACTACGAAGCAGGCTTGGAAGTCAAACATTGGATGCTTTGATATTTCTGCGATTATATTTTCGAAATACTAAATAGTATATTTATGTTGTCTTTTTAATTTCTTGCAAAAGTATAATTTTTTGTTTTGTCTTTTTTATTTTCTTATTATTATTGTGATTTGTGTTGACTGTTGTGCAAAGACATTATAAAGTTTTTTAATTACTCAAGTTTTTTTTAATTTGAGCCCAATTAGAAACCACATAGTCTAATCCCGGGATAGGCCCGGGATCCCGGGATTACGCTTCAAAAATCCCGTAATCCCGGGATTGAAAAACATGCTCGGGATTGTATTCTCTACTCACCAGAGAAGGTCTCATCATAATAACAACTCGATGGTGCCATAGTATCTATTATAGATATTGTATTGTCTCCGAACTTACTCAAGTATGCCAAATGTAAATAAAAGACAACTTACAAAAGAAAATTGCAAATTTAAATTACCTAAGTAGCATGTTGTAGAAAAAAATAGCATTGTTTTGGTATGTGTATACACGTATATACTTATAGTGTTATCAGTCGAATAGAATGTTATCAATCAGCTTTATTGCGATAATGCGGCACTCGCCCTTTGAGTGTGGTGACAATTTTTCACGTTAGTCGCGATTGAGTTTTCATAGAAATACGTACCTAGTTTACCTCCTTCGAAGTTAGACAGTATGGTGATATATGTAGAACCAAGTTTCGTTGCATTTTTTGTATGCTGTGTTGTACTGTGATAACGGATTGTGTGGATTCGAAATCCAGGATTCCAGATAAATAATAAATATTGGCAGTGGTATACGCTAACTGTAACTTCCAAAGTTATAAAGACTCTATAATAATACTAGCTGTCCCCCACGGTTTCAGCCACGGTAATTTCGTAGTTACTGCGGGAATTCCAGGATAAACCATAGATGTAAACCTTCCTCATGAATCACTCTATCTATTGGTGAAAACCGCATGAAAATCCGTCCAGTAGTTTTTGGCTTTATCGCAAACAGACAGACTATGAAATGTAGGGATTAGTGCAGAATAGTCAGTAATAATAAAAGTAATAGACAATCGATAAAGTGAAGGATTCGATTTTCATGTTCGATATAGTTGGATTGTGTGTAGGTACGTACGTAGTTATTTAGTAAGTGTTGCTGTGCGAACGAGAAGATCCTTTTAAATGTGGATCCGAATTATTGTGTGTTGTGAAATTGTGTCGTGAGCCATGAGCGATAAGAAGCATAATAGCTTGCCGCGTCTCAGGCGCAGGGATACGTGGAAGAAAAAGGGTGTTCAACAGGTGAGTGAAAAAAAAAAAAACTCGATATAATTTGCCTTTAGGTCGAGAATTTTGCAGTGGAAAAATCTTGAACGATCTTTTGGGCTAGTTTGCAGAAGCTAAAGTTAAATAGCTATAACACATACGTAGGTAATATTGTAGAGAATCTATCTATTTGCTCACCTATCACGACTTTGCGTCACGTCACGAAACATGACACAATTACCAAGACGAAACTACCAAAGTTTTCACTTTTAAGGACACACTGTTTTTATTCATTTTGTGATTGTTATTTATTAGTATAGGTATGTTACAACGATGATAGACCAGCCCGGCCCCACCAGTCAAGTTGACAATCTACAATGGGCATGTGGACTAATTTTTATTTTTTAGTCCGGCTTGTAGATTATTAAAAAATATTGGACACGTATTTTTTCTTTTTATACGTAATCAAAAAATAACGGCGATATATTGAGTTGAAATTCCGCGTGACGTCACTATTCTGACAGTTTGTATGGCGGTTTTGCGGTTAGTGACGTCACGACCTCCTCATCCTAAACTTTAATGCGCTTTATCTCTGTATATTTTAATTAATTTAAAAAAGCAAAAAAATACGTGTCTATTGTTTTTTTATTTTCTAACTGACGGACTAATTAGAATTTTGATTTTCAAAAGTAGTCCACATCCCTATTGTTAACGCATAGAAAACCAAGGAAAGGAGTCGTTACGTCACGCGTGGTCACGCTAAACTGAACTTTTGATTGGACAATTTTACGTCATCACGTGACATTACGAATTTACGATTTTTGTGATTATAGCACGGTAGTAGGACATTTCCTATTGCCCGGCTGGCCAACTACCACCTTCAAGTCGAAAATCTGTCGCCAAGCAGTCAAGCACCTAACGGTGTGTTCCGGTAGCCTCACTTGAAACCCAGTTAGTTCCCATTGCAGGCTGGGTGTGTTTACAATCTTCGACCACACCGACACTTGACATCAGCTGTGGTCGAACGCCTAGCATAAAAAAAAAGTTTCCTCCTACCTAACCTATTAGCTGTTCCCCGCCGTTTTACCCGCGGTAATTTCGGAGTTACCGCGGGAATTGCGGGATAAAAAATAACCTATCTCCTTCTATGTACCCCTAATAACATGTATGCAAAATTTAGTGGTGATAGGTTGAGTCGTTAACGCGTGAAAGCGTAAGTATACTTTTATCCGACACTTCCAACAATCATCGTTATATTTCAACCTATTTAATATATACATAAAACCTCGATAAATTACATACCTAAACCTTCCTGATGCATCACTCTATCTATCGGTGAAAGCCGCAAGAAAATCCGTGTAGTAGTTTCTAGTAGTTTGTAGTAGTTTATCGCGAACAGACAGACAGACAGACTTTGTTTTACAATATATAAGGAAACTAGATGATCATTGATTTGATGCGGATGTTATATGTGGTATATTTATTTAAATTAAGAGTCCGATGATGACATTACGATACTACGTCCATATGTGACATCACGTTACGCCCGCGCGTGTGATGTCACGCCGCGCCTGCGCAATGGAAAAGGCGAAAATTTAAATACTCATGCCAAAAAAACAAATGGTTGCAGTTCAGGAGTTCTGTCATAATTGCTATAGTTCTTTTATTTTACAAAAATTCGGAAATAGATGTCCTATAACGTAAGTATACACAAAAAAAGAAGAAGTAGAAATAGTGTCGGTTGCACTCACAATTTGTGACCAACATGTGAATAGATTTTAGAACCACTCGCCTTGTACCAACTTGTTGACATTGGGACTTACCTCGCTCGCCATATAAAGTATTCATTGCACTTTGACTCGTCTTTATTAGTCTAGAAATGTCTAGATTTATTATACACCGTGACTGGTGACATATAAAAAATAGTATGTAGGTAGGTACTTAAACATTTCTGCAATAACACTGTCAATTGTTAAAACCGATACATATGTATGCTGATGACTGTACACAATGCACGACCAGGCCCTCAACTGACAACTCTAGGTACTTACAAAAATCATAAGCTCGCTCCATTCTCGCTTCGATAAGGGGGATTTATTCGAATTTAAACGGATTCGTTAGTGATGGCACGAAAGGCGTGTCATCATTGTTTTCAACAACTGAACGTATTTAGGTGTGCAAGGGAAATTGAAGAGTTTTTTTTACACATGACTGAAGGCACACCAGACGTGTCATTAATTTGTATGGCGCTTGGTCACGCAAATCTCGACATTTGACTGAACAATTTTACGTGACGTAACGATTTCGCTCCTTAATTTTTTTATTCGTTAACGATTATTATTATAGATTGTCAACTTGGCTAAGGGGGCAGACACGAAACCGATACAAGTAATCAGTCAGTCAGTGAGTCTATACGATTATAGTAGTAGTACTTCCGTTGCGATTAGTACTGGAATCGACAAATTAAACAAACGGACAACAATTTCCTCCCAAGTGACCTCTCGATGCGTCGACATTGTACACATTTTCGTGGGCAGTCGAAGGCTGCTCGGATATCGAGATACAAATACCTACAATGCATCGATCCCATCACCCCTACCATGAGCTGAGTGAACTTATAACTGTGTAGCATTACTACAGTAGACTATTGTGGGCGTCCAAGCTAAAAGGTACCAGCGGGGTTAGCCAAGTTCACAATTCACATTCTACAAACGTTAACGCATAGAAAACTAGAATAGAATATTTATGTTTTCTATGCGTCAACGATTGTAGAATGACAACTTGGCTAACCCCGCAGTTGTCGGCGTTTAGTTTCCGAGATATAGGAGGTTTTGTAAAGTTGGGTGAAAAAATTGCATCCGCAATTTCAATTGATTATTATTATTCATAAATGCTCAATTTCCTACAATTTCATATATAATATCTTAACCTACAATAATATACACTCACCGGCACGGAAACTGGGCCAATGAATTTTGCTACTGCTTTCTTTTAAATTTCTTCTTTTAAATTACTGTGTAGTTGGGCTCAATATGTGTCTCTTTTATGTTTTTAGTACTTTTTCGGTATAGTTAAAAAAATTCCACACTAGCAATCAAATTTAATTACAACTAAACATTTTTAATTAAAATAAAAAAACTGTAAGTATTTTTAACACTTAACTTTAATGACCGGTTTACTCTTCCATAAGTAGCAAGTTAGTAAGTAAACAAAACCGTGTAGACACCGGCCGGCAAGTAAGCAGCAAGTAAGTAAGTGATTAAGTAGCAACTTGCCGCAGGATAGCTAGAAACCACTTCTATTTTTTGGATAGGAGAATCGTGCGTACACCCACCCGCTTCTTCTCCCGCACTCCGCCAACTTATTACTTACTACTTGCCACCGTGTCGACGGCGGCTGGCAAGTCGTTTCGAACTGACAGTCATTTCTATTGAACCTGCTGACGACAAGTGATTGTATTAACCGATCCCAATAGAGAATTTTTGAATGTGAATTTGCAAATCTCGTGGTACGGGTTTCGGTTTGGTTTAATAGCAAAGGAACTAATGTCGTGACTCGTGACCTACGTATTAAGAAAATATGCCGACAATGTCATGTGGCCAGTGTTTTTTTTGGATCATAACTAAAACAAGCTAATAATTATATTATCTGTGTCATAGTATAGCTTTGATATCGTGGTAGGTACCATTTCAAATTGTATCTAATAGAGACCAGACTTGAATTAAAAGTATTTTTAACCGTTGACACGAAACTAAAAGACGGAACCGCTATATTCGATTCCCGCCAAAATCTGTCAGACATTTAAATATTGATTACATACAGACAACACAGTTGGTCTAAGTAGTTGATTAGCGTACCTAACTGCTGTCCGAGGTGTCCTAGGTTCGATCGAAAAATGATACGATAAGCGGCACCAAGCCTATTGGGTTTAAGTGTCTTGTATATTTTGTTTCTGGAAGTAAATAAATAAATAAAATATCAATAACAACCTTTTTCCCGACACCCGATTTAAATGAAACAAAATCAGTGTGTGAAAACCGCACGACAATACGTTCAGTGGATGCGAAGATGATCGTGGACAGACACAAAGACAGAGAAGAGTTTTAAAAGAGAATTTTTATCGCCCCCTCGCTAGTTTTGGTATGTACAGAAACGCGTATTCTACTCTTTTATTATAGTAGAGATTTAGGTGCCTATGTGTTGTGATGAGATGACGTAATCATTTACTCATTGAATGTGTATTAATCATTGAAGCGTGTTATTTCCTTCAATACCTGTGCCCAAGGTCTCGTTATGATAATTGTGTTTATTTTTAACATATAAATTATTAATTAATTTGTAAGGTTTCTCTCATAGATTCATTCCAAAACCGATGTCTGCTTGCTTACCTACTTTTAGACCATCCCCTTTTGATGTTACTGCAGAGCAGATCCTATTGATCCTTGCAGGAACCACAGAAGGGGACGTTAATCTATAGATTTAAAATCCTTTGTCCTGAATGACTGATGGATCAACGTACAGCCTAAACCGCTGATCGTAGAGACCTGAAACTTAGAGGGTGTGTTCTTTGTATGACGTAGGCGTCCGATAAGAAAGGATTTTTGAAAATTCAACCCCTAAGGGGATGAAAAGGGGTGGCAAAGTTTGTATGGAACAATTCCGCGGAAACTTCGGAATTACCGCGGGTGAAACCGCGGGGCACAGCTAGTTTAAGTATATAAAACAGGGTGGATACTAATTTTTGATGATATTTCGTATGCAACTGTGAATCTAGGTAGGTACGACGTAATTTTGTTTTAATTCAACGGTCAGAGAGCGGAGGAGTGCAAAATAAAAAGCAATTTGCAATAATTTAAGTTTCCGCTACATTTGTGGACCCAAAGTTTTTGGTTCGGAACTTGGCTTTAGTTTATACATTTACTTACCTACATGTTTTTGTGGAATAATAATTCATGAACATGTGTGTAGGTAAGTAATAAACTGTTATCTCAGAAATTGTTCGTTTCTTGGCAAACACACCCGTCCACTTTAGAATACATACACATATTATTATTATAATACAATATCATTATCCATCCATAGTATGAAGTCATCTCTACGAACACGCAAAAGATGATCACTATTACAGAATGAGCATGTTTATTGTGTTGGTGGAAAGCCAAATATAGCCATATACAGGATGTTATTATAAACGGGGGATATATTCAACCGAATAGTTCATGCTCACTTGTAAAACACTCATAAGTCATAGAGAAAATCATTAAAGTTGGTAACTAAATGACCTTTAAAAATTTGTCGGCACGTCAGCGTCAGCGGCAATACAAAAGAAAGTCACTTGTAAAACACTCATAAGTCATAGAGAAAATCATTAAAGTTGGTAACTAAATGACCTTTAAAAATTTGTCGGCACGTCAGCGTCAGCGGCAATACAAAAGAAAGAGGTAGGTGTTGAATCACTTTTATGAAACGTTAGCGCGTCGCCATTTTTCTTCCACGATTCAATCAAATTAGGTTTTTAATTGATGATTTGGTAATACGTCAAGAACGATTTGTGTCATTTTGTTCTTTGATGAGACGAGAATCGAATAGTTAATACCGTCCTTCAATGTCGGGATTCTTTAACCTTACTTACACCCTGTATATTATTATAATTTATAATATTTGATCACATTATTTTGTGCACTTTAAATTTTAATACCGCCTTGTTTGTGTGTTATCTCGATCAAAAGAGATATTTTTATTTTCAGGTCTTTTCTTTCGCATTTTTACATCCATCCAAAAAGTATATTCACTAACATAATTCTTTTTGCATCCCTATAAACTGATGCTTACACGTTTTCGGGCCTTGGCCGATTTCTGGATCCTAACTCGTTTTAGAACTGAAGTACGGGGTTCACACTATGTCTTGTCTCATCTACAGTAATGAAACGATGCACGAAATGTTTTTCATATTTTCGTTAATTCTCCAAATATTTCATCATGATCGGTTGAGTAAAGCCAACAAACTCAGATCCGAATTAATAATATCAGTTTGGTTTTTTTAATGCTAAGAGCCTAGTAAGGCCGGGCAGGCGTTGAATAATAGTGTAATACACACTGTGCACACTTAATTTTATTTTCAGCGATTCACTAACGATGACATTTTTAAAGTCGGCCATGTTTATTTTATTTTTGGGGACGCACGCGTCAGTTTGTGTGCAGAACTCTGCAGACACACCGCATTCGTTATTCAAAGGTTGAAAATTGGAAAAATGCAATAGGTAGTTCCACCCACGAAACTTTGCAAACACCAGCAGGAATTTTGTTTTTTTTTTTTAATACCAGCCATGTCCTGATAATTTTGAACGTAACAAAAAAAAAACAAACTTATTGAGGAATTTTTGCGTTTTTACAAGACCAACGCATGGCAAATAGATTTTTATATACATATTAGTGCAGTGAATGACCAAATATATCCGTCCACGGGCCACGACAAGTGTTTTAAACGTCTTCGAGAGTTATTGTGTTGTGTTTATCTACGTCTAAACCGTGGAAGTCCCTTCCGACATAGAAATAATACAATTATTACTGTAAATGTCAGAGCCAAGTAAAATGGATACAATAAAGGTGGTCAGCGATTTCGTAAGGGAAAGATCTCCATTTTCGGTGAGTTGAAAATAATAAAAATAAACCTATTATTATAGATGGGCAATCAACGCAGTGCTTGAGATTAAATCCGATAAAAGCCTGCCGTTTTTGAGTATAAACCCGATAAACATCCGTAAAAGGCTGGCTTTTATCGGGTGTAAACCCTGCAAGCACCGGGCTTATTGCCCATCTATATAAAACCTTCTATCATAATATTATGAAGACTTGAAGAGGGAAATTTTATATTCATATTCATTTATTTTATAATTTTCATTACACGTCATTAATAATTAATACAAATGAAGTAGATGTATATCTACACCTTAATTATATTACAAAATTGATTATTATAAATTAAAATATAATAATACTTATAAATTTAAAAAAGAAAAAATATAAATTAATAAATTACTTAAATGTCAGAGTATAGTAGGTTTTTTTGATAAAAACTCAATATTATAAAATGCCTGCTTTTGTTTGTAGAGAATAATCTCTGCAACTACTGAACCGATTCTAAAAATTCTTTCACCGAAAGAAAGCTACAGTATCGCTGCTGATTAATATAAGATACCTACTGTTTTATTACGAAATTTTTCGAGAAACTCCTCGAAAAATGTCACCTAACAGCCAAAAGTAAAAATTCCTATAAACAAACGAGGTTATCAAATTCAGAAAATTTATTTGTTTGTTTTTTCCGCTTTCACGGCTTAACGGCTCAATCATGAAGTTTTACATACACGTTTTCAGGGGTACAGCGGTAGACATGGATACTTTTTATCCCGGAATCCCAGCGGGATCTCCGAAATTAACGCGTCGAACAAGGCGAAACCACGGGATCAGCTAGTCTTTATATTTTCATAATGCAAAAAGAATGCATTTCACAATCGTCTTGAACAGTGTCACGTCGAATTAAATAGTAATTCGTCAATCGATTACGCAGTGCAACACTCAAGTCCGTCTGCGCCAATCTATCATACGATGCTCATTCAAATGTAAACCTTATTTATCTTTGTATTCGAGTACAATTTTTAATTTACTCAGTTTTACCTTCTTTGAATTTGGCATGAAACACCGAAACTCGTAATCGTTCGTATCAAAAGGAGCTGCAATTAGGCAAATGAAATTATACTTTATTTTGTGAGAATTTGGATATGAAATTTATTTCTGGTGACTAACCGCATCACCGTATTACGAATGTATTACCAAATAGTAGGGAGTTCCCTTTAAGGTATACAATAATAGAGGACAATAGCTCTGTCGCCTATTGTCTTTGGAGCCGTTAGTATAATGATTTTGATAGTTAATCGATAATATGCACTCCACTAGTGCAGACCGTACTGTGCAGTTGGTTGTTCAGATAGGGCTTTATTAGGGCTGGCAATTATTTTATTTATCGACAATTTTTTGTAAACAATTTATTTTAAAATGTGAAATGTGTTTAGTGATCATTACATTTTTATTAATTGTCAATGAAATTTATCTTGTTTTTATGATTTTTTAATTCGAATAATAATTGCAATTTAATTGTTAAGTTACTCAAAAGTGTTTGTGACAAGCATAGCAGTGTTTCGGTTTTCTTTTTTTCTCAATTATAGATGAAGTTTTTTGGAGTTTACAACTACTTTTAATATACTGAATGTATTGATTAAATTGAAAAAAAGTTTACATGCGTGTATGTCAAGACATGGAGTGTGTAAAAATTAAAAGTATTTTTTTTTCTTTCGTGAAACAATCTATATATAGCTATTTTAATTTGGTCAGTGATCTAAACATTTGAGTGATGATGATATACCGCTGGTTCTCAACTTTACCACCATCGGTAAGGTTTTTTTTTATTTCCCACCCCTAATTTTTCTAATTGTATACATATTTTTTTGCAATGTTTTTTTAAAAAATTTTTTTTTTCTTCACTCTCATGAATTTGAAACTATCTCCCCTTCCCACGGAGAGTTTTTGTATAGAGATATATAATAAGACAAGTAAAATCGCAGTCCAGCCCCCTTAGCCAAAGTTGACAATCTATAACCTTTAAAGCAAAGAAAACTAAGGAACCAATCATCATTAATTTTTTTTTTGGGAAACAAAACGGTACAAAAAAATATACAAAATAATAATAACATATAAAAATTGCCTAGACCTATCAGTTTCCACATATAGAAAAAAGGTATACATAAAAATTAAACTAACGCACTCGAATCTACGAGAGGAGTACATGACGGTAATAAAAATTACAAACGACAACTAGCAACTACGACAAAAATGTGTTTATAGGTATATAATGTTAAATATTTTTTAAATATGTTATGCAAACTTGATATAATTATTAATAGGGTAAGTTGATGAGTTCATGCGAGTGTCAAAATTAGTAGGTACACGAGGGAGGAAAGAAAAAGATTTTTCATTACTCATACTCGGAAAGTAGGTCTGAAGTTGCCTGAGAAGCGGGTTGAAAGTAACCCTTTTCAGCCCTAGGGAGAATCGCTTTCAACTGACAACTGTCAAATTATTAAAAAAAAACTAGGTCTATTTTCACATTTCTATCGAACCATGTTTCAACTTTCTATAGGGAACGTGCACGAACTATAGGTGGCAGCACTAAATCGACAAAAGAGACACTATGCGGACAGTAGAGGAAACTTATTAAAGTTGTCATCGTGCTTTCGGAAGGAAGATAATAATTGAAGAGATAGTTTTGTTTTCATAATTATGTAAATAAAACTATCTCCTCAATTAGGTATATTATATTTTTGAATAGGTATGATAAAAGTTATAAAATATGGCTTCCGGTCTATCTATATCTAGGTATATACTTATAATAAAACTGTAGAGGTCAATTCTGTACATTGAATATAATATATTCAAAATTAATATTGGAGGATGAATGGTGATCGATACTGATGCCAAAAAAGCAATCAGTAAATTTTTTGTCTGTCTGTCTGTCTGTCTGTCTGTATGTGCACGCATGGATCAAATACTAGTGAAGGGATTTTAAGCAAACTTGGTACGATTGTAGTCCATACTCCTGGACTGGTTATATATAGGCTATATAATAATTATAATATCATTTATAATAATAAATATATAACGCTAAGACACATAGGAGCTGAGCAGTGACGATAAATTTGAAGCAAGTCGGATGAAAATGCGCTTTCGAGCTCTTATCCTCGTATACGTTTACTCAATCACGCAAAAACGGCTGAACGGGTTTGGATGAAATTTGACGTGCACGTTGTCAGGGGTACAGAGAAGCACATAGGGTAATTGGTAATTTTTATCCCGGGATTCATGCGGGAACTCCGAAATTATCACGGGTGAAACCCCGAGGCTCAGCTAGTCATCATCAATAATATAATAATTAATGATCGTCAGCGTGGCCAAAATATGTCAAAAGGTTTTTAAGCTTTTGAGGCCGCCATGTACCTATTGGAGGTTGAAGAGATGAGGATGAGGAGGATGATCTAAAGAAGAACATGAGGCTGTGAAAACTGGTAAAATTGTCGCACAAACTAAAATATCCAATGTTTACGATAAGAAAATAATCCTTACTAATATTATAAATGCGAAAGTGAGTTTTTGTTTGTTTACTTGTTTGTTACGCTTTTACGCCTGAACGGCACAACCGATCATCGTGAAATTTTGCATACAAGTGTTCAGGAGGTTTATTTACTACTAGCTTTTCGGAATTCCTGAACTCCGGACTGTCCGGAACTTCAAACAGCTAATGGAAAATAAACCCCCTGAAAACTTGTATGCAAAATTTCACGATGATCGGTTGTGCCGTTTTATTTTTTGTTATTTTTTGTCGATGTATTGATAGTTGATACATCCAGAAATACAACAATGAATTGTGATTAGCTAGAATAATAATTTTCACTAGTAAAATTAATCCTGTTTACTTGTCATAAATGTGAATGGCAACTATCAATAGATTCGGATTGGCGACGCCAGTTGGCAGCACCGTCGTTGTGCACGTTCCCTATACAGCCAGCGCGATGTAAAATTGAAATAACGTAAAGTTTAAGTAGGTATTAATTAAAATAAAATTCACTCACTTTTTCTTAAGCTAATTCATATTTATATTTTTTTATTTTCTTTAATTAATACTTAATAATTAAAGAAAATATTTTTTTTTAGGTTGCCACAATGTAAATAAAAAATACTGGCTGAATAGCTAGCCGGCCAAAGAAAAAGAAATAGGTGGGAAAGTGTCAAGCGACTATCCGATCTTCACTCATTTTTTCTTTAGCTAATTCCTATTTTTATTTTGACTTTCCTTGCATTCGTAATGAAAAGCACAGTGTTACCCTCGGGAGAAAGACTTATTTAGTCCCTCGATCTATTGGCGCCCTCGCTACGCTCGGGCACCAAACCCCGTCTCGGGACTAAATAAGTTACTTTCACCCCTAGGATAACAATGTACTATTATTTATCAGTACAAATTATAAAGCATCAGTATTTATAAAGCAATCGTCCAATCACAAGTCCAGTTTTGCGTGACCACGTGACCTGACGACTCCGTTCCTTAGTTTTCTGTGCGTCAACCATTATAGACTGTCAACGTGGCTAGGGGGGCTTGGCCCTGCTAATTGTACTTGCCGTAATTGACGATTTTTTGTGATTTTTACTTTTTTTTTAACAAAAATAACGTCCCAAGGAGATAATCTATACGTAAATATATATTTACGTACATGTAAACACTAGCTGTCCCGCGCGGTTTCACCTGCGATAGTTTGGGAGTTCCCGCGGAAATCCGGATTACAATATAACCTATGATACTCAGGGAAAATGTAGCTTTCTAATGGTGAAAGAATTTTTGAAATCGGTCCAGTAGTTTTTGAGCTAAATCGTAACAAACAAATAAACAAACAAAAAATTAAATCTTTCTTCTTTATAATATTAGTATAGATTAAAAGTTTTATAAGAGAATTCTTGATTTGATGTCCTAAAATATTATAAATGCGAAAGTGAGTTTGTTTGTTTGATTATTACGCTTTCGTAGCGGCTCAAATGATCACCATGAAATTTTGCATACACGTCGTCGGGGAGATAAGGTACTTTTTATCCCGGAATTCCCGCGGGAAATCCGAAATTACCGCGGGGCATAGCTAGTCAAGAAATATGTTTAAATCGCGTTTATGTATATCTATCCATTCCATCCATCCATTCTGCAAATACTGATATTGGATCCCGCTAATGGCTCGCTCTCCGCTCGCCCCCCAGCTGGACACATGGTTCGGGCGGCCGAAGAAGACGGGCGGGGGGCCCGAGCGGGGCTACGACACGGTGCCGCGCGGCGCGGAGCCCCGGCCCGACGACGAGGAGCCCTCCGCCGCCGCCGAGTACACCTGCAAGATCGACGCGCTGGACGACAACCAGCTGCAGCGGCGGTTCGAGGAGATGCTGGTTGGTTTCATTTTTTTTAAACGGCTCCAAAAAAGACTTCATAAATAAAGTGTTTTTTCATTACTCATACTCGGAAAGTAGGTCTGAAGTTGCCTGAGAAGCGGGTTGAAAGTAACACTTTTCAGCCCTAGGGAGAATCGCTTTCAACTGACAACTGCCAAATTATTAAAAAAAACTAGGTCTATTTTCACATTTCTATTGAACCATGTTTCAACTTTCTATACAGCCAGCGCGATGTAAAATTGAAATAACGTAAAGTTTAAGTAGGTATTAATTTAAATAAAATTCACTCACTTTTTCTTAAGCTAATTCCTATTTATATTTTTTTTATTTTCTTTAATTAATACTTAATAATTAAAGAAAATATTTTTTTTAGGTCGCCACAATGTAAATAAAAAATACTGGCTGAATAGCTAGCCGGCCAAAGAAAAAGAAATAGGTGGGAAAGTGTCAAGCGACTATCCGATCTTCACTCATTTTTTCTTTAGCTAATTCCTATTTTTATTTTGACTTTCCTTGCATTCGTAATGAAAAGCACAGTGTTATCCTCGGGAGAAAGACTTTCACCCCTAGGATAACAATGTACTATAGTTGGTTTAAATTTTTTTGGCGAAAAAAAAAACCTACTTCAAATCACAGATCTGAAAAAGAAACTACTAGTGCACCGTCATTTCGTCCGTCGATTTTGGTTAAGAGGGAAAATTTTTTTGTTGCAAAAATTTCTCAGTGCTAACAAAGCGATTTTTCTTTTTCAGTCGGATATGAATCTCAGTGAGGAGAAAAAAGCACCTCTAAGGAAATACTCCAGAGATCAGAAGAAGAAGATGCTGGTCGCTTACAAATTCGTTAATGCACAGGTTGGTCTTTATACTTTTAACCGACTTCCCAAAAAACGAGAATGTTCTCAATTCGACTGTATTTTTCTTTTGTATCTTTGTTTATGGATATAGATTAACATATATTCCATTTTCCAGTCTGGGCGTGTATATATATATATATGTATATTATAACATAATATATGTAATAATATGTAGTATATACTGCGTTTGCTTGGTTTCCACGACACAAGCTTACAGCTTAGTGTGGGATCAAGTAGATATGTGTGTTGTGAAGTGGATTATTAAAAAAAAAGAAAGAAGAAAAAATCTATATGTACATCTGGTGTGTTTTCCTCCAGGAGGGGCGCTCCAAGTTCGAGAAGCCGTCCGACTACGTGTCGTACCTGAGCCAGCCGGAGCTGTCCGTGGGCAAGCTGCACGCGTGCCTCGAGAACCTGCGCATCGCGCTCACCAACAACCCGCTGTCCTGGATCGAGGAGTTTGGCACGAAGGGCATCGAGAGCCTGCTCGCCACGCTCAACGTGTGCTATAATAAGTGAGAAACCACCCTTCCCCTCACTTTAACCAAGATTGGTTGGTAGGACCCTGGGTTGGAGGTGGGTACTTCTCACTCCCTCCCACTCGCCCTCACATTCCCCCACTCCATCATCACTCCCCCAATCCCCCTCACTCCTTCCCTCTGCCCCGTCAAGAGATGATAGTCAAATCAAATCAAAATATTGTATCTTTATTCGAATAATCTATTAAGTTAGAGATGTACATTGTGCACGCATTCGTTTCGATTTTCTATGTAACTTTACTCTTTTGTTAAAAAATGTATAGTTTGCTGTTTCTTTCACGCAACCAATGGAAGGGGATTTCAGCGGTAAGCACAGACTCTATTCTCTGTTCATTAGTTTTTGAGTTTATCCCGAACAGACAAACAACCGTGGTGGGGGACTTTGTTTTATATTATGTAGTGATGATTGTTATTATCGTTCGCCAGCGACTCGCGCTACGACCGCGTGCAGTACGAGTGCATCCGCTGCCTGTCGGCCATCTTGAACAACACGGTCGGCATCCGGACCGTGTTCGAGTGCCGCGCCGCGCTGCCGGTGCTCGCGCGCAGCCTCGACCACCGCAAGCCGCACTGCGCGCTTGAAGCGTCCAAGGTGAGCTGCACACACTTTGCCCTGTGACGTGTTACACTTTGCCACGAGGTGTGCTTCACTTTGCCGGACATGCTACACTTTGCCGTTGGCGTGATATACTTTGCCGTTGTCACGCTACACTTTGCCGTCCGCGTGATACACTTTGCCTTTGTCGCGCTACACTTTGCCGTCCGCGTGATACACTTTGCCTTTGTCGCGCTACACTTTGCCGTCGGCGTGATACACTTTGCCGTTGTCGCGCTACACTTTGCCGTCAGCGTGATACACTTTGCCTTTGTCGCGCTACACTTTGCCGTCGGCGTGATACACTTTGCCGTTGTCGCGCTACACTTTTCCGCTGACGTGCTACACTGGGCTTTTAAAGTGATATCTCCCTTCTACAGGTTTTAGCGGCGATATGCCTGATACCGAACGGGCACGAGAAAGTACTGGAGGCGATCACTATGGCGGGCGAGTCGAGTCGCAAGCCGAGGCTGCTGCCCATCATTGAGGGGCTGGTCGCCAAGGCACCGGAGAGCTTGAAGGTGAGACTTTACTGGTCGCTAGGAAACCAGGTCTTAATAGACCACCTTGTAACCAGAGAAAATAGTGCATTATTTATTTATTTATATTTAATTCAGGCAGGCAGTTGAAACAACTGATCCTGTATCCAGTTTTTCATTATTAGCATTGATAAAAATTTTAAAATCGGTTCAGTAGTTTTTTTTTGACTTTATTAAGTTATAAAACCGCGTTCAACGCACTGTCCGCATCGCTTCGTGATGATTTCAAGTGGTGGAAATAGCTTACTACGTCTATCGGCGCGCACGTAATCAAGCGTAGCTCACACATACATTGAATGGCACAATTTCGAACAAAATTTTGAATGAAACTAATAATGAAATAATGTCAAAATTACAGAATGGTTGCATGCAACTAATGAACGCGATCATAACCGAGCCGGAGGAGTTGGAGTTCCGTATGCACCTGCGCAGCGAGTTCATGCGCACCGGCCTGCACGACCTCATCGGTGAGTGGGGGGACCGGGGGCGGCTGTTGGGGGGACTGAAGGTCTGGACCCATAGCAGTAGCTAGCGGGGTCAGAGTGGGAAATTCCAATCCTAGAAAAGGAATTATTTACTATTTAATCGTTTTTAATATTCTAGGACCTGGGTAGGGTGAGAATTGGTGATGAGATCATATTATTTATTTATTTATTTATTGGTTTGCCAACAGATCTACATTATAAAATATTCTATGTAAGCCTAGTAAGTACATTACGTGCCACAATGCACATCCAATTATAGGCAACACAATATTATGGTAAATAGGAGAGTGAATTGCATTATTATTCATTACTAGCTGATTCCTGCGGTTTCACCCGTGTGAGGGGGACAGGGAGGAGGTTAGGGGGGTTAAGGAGGAGGTGAGGAGGGATGAGGAGGAGGAGAGGAGGGATGGGGAGAAGCTGGGGGGCAAGGGGGTGGTGAGGAGGAATGGGGAGGAACTGAGGAGGGACGGGAGAAAACGAGGTGGGTTGTGTAGTAAGCGAGGGAACAACACCTCACCCCGGGTTCACGCAGGAATACCGGAGTTCCGGGTTCGATTCCCGGTGGGGGTGGACTTATGATGAACCACCACACGGGTTCCACTTTGCAATCTGGGCGTGTTTATATATCTATAGTATAATATATATTGGAGGATAGGTAAAATTTTTTATTTGTAAATATAGTTATTATTTTAAGTTTTCCATAAATATATGTATATGTAATAATAAGTAGTATATACCACGTGTTGCTCGGTTGTCACGGCACAAGCTTATAGCTCAGTGTAGGATAGAGTAGATTTGTGTGTTGTGAAGTGGCATATATATTATATTTATGTGGTGCCAGACGAGCTGCGCGCGGGCGCGGAGGGGGCGCGCCAGATCCAGATGTCGGTGTGGGACTCGCACGCCGCCGCCGACCAGGACGAGTTCCTCGCCAAGTTCGACGACGTCAGGTGAGCTGTGCACGGCTGACTCAGACTACCAACTCCTCACCCTTGACTGCTGAATCCTCACTGTTTACCACTGGCTCCTCACCGGCTGACTATTGAGTATTGACTGCTCACCACTGACCATGGTGTCCTCTTCTGTTGATTATTCACCGTTGATTACTGAATCCTCCCCGCTGACTTTTCACTACTAACCGTTGTCTACTGGCTCCTCACCACTGACAGCTGAATCCTCACTGCTAATTATTGACTACTCAACCCTGACTATTGTTGTTATTGTTGTTGTGAGCATGGTAATAAGGGTACCTCCACCATTCCAGGGTTGACTTCAACGACGTGAACGAGTGCTTCGAGCTGGTGAAGAATTTGGTGATGGACTCTCCGGCCGAGCCTTATCTGCTCTCCATCCTGCAGCATCTGCTGTTCATCAGGGACGACGAGCTCATCAGGTAAATGTGGATTAACACACTCGGAGTATGGCGGGAGAGAGAAGTACTGAAACTCGGTAACTTCGAAAGTAATATCAATTTAATTTAGTTAATAAGTAGGTGCCTTCTATGAATAACATACAGAGTTGTAAGGTCAGGTACGGACCTTATTGTAGAAGAAGAAGAAGAAAATACATTTATTTCAGCACAACACACAAGAAAAAGAAACAAACATCAACAGTGCCTAATCTAAAGAAACATAGATAATATCTCTTGCATGCTCTGCCGAAAGGGTCACCAACTCAGCATTAGCTAGGTGCGGGAACACCTAGCGCTGGTTTTCAGTTGGCAGCCCGCTGTCACGCACGGACGGGGGTAACAAAAGAAGAGGTACAGAAAAAAAAATGATACTATACATATAAATACAAGTACACCAACTAAACATAAAAAATATAAAAGATAAATAATATAGAAAAATACAGGTAAATAATTCTTACTGAAATAAACAATACATACAAAGTACTTAAACATTATAAATACTGTAAGATCTGTAATACACTACTTATAATACAATAATTATAATACAATACTTTTAGTACAATGAAACTAAATTAAGAAATAAATAGAATAATAAAATAGCATTTTCCAATATTACCACAGAACAAAATAATAGTACAAAAATATAATAAATAAAAAAAAAGACTGTTAACGACCACCTCGCCACAACAACACACGCCATTGTGGTTAAGATCTCCGTCTGCATGAAGGTGGGCACCTTTTGTAAACAAGAAATAATTTTTATTTTTGTTTTGGGGATAGTACGGAAGTGTGTGAAGGTGATTTATTATAAACATTGTACGAGTATAAATATAAGAAACAATCAATTTTAAAAATTCAAGATTTATCAAAAGTATAATCAAGACGATTCCACTTACACCAAGGAAAATAATGAGGGTAAGTAGTAAAAATATGTGAAAAATTGTAAGCGGATGTTCAATAGACAAGCTCTTTGTTTTTGCCTTAGCTTAAGGGTAATTCTTAGTAGTAAATAATAAAAAACGAACAAAACTTTAATACAGGCCAGCGTACTACAAATTGATAGAGGAGTGCGTCACGCAAATCGTCCTACACAAGAACGGCTACGATCCGGACTTCAGAGCGACGCAGCGTTTTAGTATAGACGTGCAGCCGCTCATCGACGGACTCATTGGTGAGTGGATTTCGGGACTCCCTCGGGAACTCTGCGACGTGGCGCGATGTCGTTTTGCTGCTCTCCCGTTGTCTCTGTACAAAAACAAGGCACTACACGACCCATTGCGACATGAATAAGGACAATCAAATGTTCCCCGCAGTTTCACCCGTGGTGATTTCAGAGTTGCCGCGGGAATTTCGGGTTACAATATAGCCTATGTTACTCAGGGATAAAGGTAGCATTCTAATGGTCAAAGAATTTTTAAAATCGGTCCAGTAGTTTTTGAGTTAAATCGCAACAAACAAACAAAAATACAAATCTTTCCCCTTTATAATATTAGTATAGTGTAAGTGCCAATCATATTTTTTACCAGTCAGTAAGACTTTAAATCTAAAATTCTTGGTGAATCATTATAAACTGATATGAAATCACGTGACTTTACTGTCATCTAATAGATTTATAAGGCACATCAGCTCTTCCTGTTTGTTTGAAATTAACACGGGAGAAACCGTGGGAAAAACAGCGTTTAAAAACCAATTAATTTTGCAGAAAAATATAATTAATTCGTTCTTAATTTCGAAAAGAGAAATCGAGAGCGGAGGAAGAGAGGAGGGTGGAGGAGTTGAGGACGAAGCTGGAGGCGGCGATAGCGGCGCGGCAGGAGGCGGAGGCGCGCGCCGCCAGCCTCGAGGACAAGCTGCGGCAGGGCGGCGCGGGCGTCGCCGGCCTGCCGCACTCCAACATCGCCGCCATCGCCAAGGTGAGGGGGCGTGTGGAGGAGGTGAGGGGGGATGAGGAGGAGGCGAGGAAGGATAGGGGGAGGTGAGAGAGGAGATAAGGAGAGTTAAGGGAAGAGATGGGGGATAGAGACGAACCGAGGAGGGTCAGGGAGGAGGTGAGGGACGGGAGAGAGCGAGGAGGGCAGGGAGGTACCGAGGAGGGACAGGGAGGAAGCGAGGGGGTCGGAGATGAGGTGAGGGGGGACATGGATGAACCAAGGAGGGACAAGGAGGAAGCCAGGGGGGACACGGCGTTGAGAGGGGACAATGGAGGTGGCGAGTAGAAGTGCTAAAAATTAAATATCTTATCACAGAGTCGATCCCTTAACACCCGGTGGCAGAACCGCAATGGCAGCTGTGAAATTGTTGTTTTTATTCTTTACCAAACAAGTCTACATTTAATTCAATGTAACTTTAATTTCTATTGGCAGACGATAGGCAGCCCCGGCGGGCCACCTCCCCCTCCACCACCGCCGATGCCCGGAGGTCAGTATTGTTACTGTATTGATGTTAAATAACAATAATATTATAATCGATTAATATTAATCGCTTCGTTGCGGATGGCGCGACAGGCGTGTCAACATTGTTTTCAACAACGTATTTAAGCGAACAAGTGACATTGAAAAAATTACAGGGCACACCGAGCGTGTCGTTCATTCGTAGGGCGCTTGACACGGCAGTCGTGTCACGAAATATTTGTTCGCAAAGAGCCCACAGATAGCAGTTTCCGAAATCGAGTCCCGCAACGAATCGGTTAATTATATTGTCAATTTCTCTAAGATATCGACG
The DNA here is from genome assembly GCA_907165275.2 of Zygaena filipendulae. NCBI lineage: Eukaryota > Metazoa > Arthropoda > Insecta > Lepidoptera > Zygaenidae > Zygaena > Zygaena filipendulae. The sequence continues at coordinate 3,770,524 of OU015678.1, read as the reverse complement.
TAGGAAAACATATTTGCTGTAAGCCTCAAAATACTAATGATATCTAGAGTCCAAAAACTTATCTAAAACTGAAAAAAAACATTACTTATAAACCAAACATTATAGGAACATGGTTTTAAAAACGTATTATTTTTCCTTCTGTTACACAATATTGATTAATCGACGTAGTATTTTTTTTCTGATTAAAATTATGTCAAAAACGCTTTTCTGATTTTTTGAGGCTTACAGCAAATATTGTACGTTTTCCTACGTCGATATGAAGAATAAGAATGGAAATAACGCACCATCTTAATTATTAATATGCATGAGCGCATGACACCATCATCACTGTCGATCGGGTTGTATGGCTTAAGTTCCATTGCCTTTGCGATACGATAAATAATAATTCATACTATACACATCATTGAGGCTCCATAAAATGTCTCTTTTGAAAGGCAATCTATAGTATATATAAAATGCTTTGTCCTGAATGACAGATGGATCAACGCACAGCCTAAACGCTGATCGTAGAGACCTGAAACTTGGAGGGTGTGTTCTTTGTATGACGTAGGCATCTGATAAGAAAGGATTTTTGAAAATTCAACCCCTAAGGGGATCAAAAGGGGTTGAAAAGTTTGTTTGGAACATTTCCGCGGGAACTTCGAAATTATCGCGGGTGAAACCGCGTGGTACAGCTAGTCAATAATATAATAATAATAATAATCCGCTTCACAACACACAGATCTACTTGATCCCACAGTAAGCTATTATTAGCTTGTGTCGTGGAAACCAAGCAGACGTGGTATATACTACATAGAATTACATACATATATCCTATACTATAGATATATAAACACACCCAGACTGGAAAGTGGAACCCTATGTTCATCACCCTAAGTCCACTCCCACCGGGAATCGAACCCGTAACCTCTTGATGCTAATAGGTAGGCATGGTGACCTACTGCGCCAATCGGGTCGTCAATATGCACGTTTGTAACACAAACTTTATATTATGAGCTGTTCTCTAATATTTTGACAAGAGGGAATCGTCCTTCTATGGCGTCTCCTTTTGCTTGAATACTCTAAAGATAAGCAGCGAATGGACTGAGCATTTTATATCCAAGGCTCAGAAGAATAACTTATTGTTCTGAGATCCAAGGCCCTTATTCACTATGACCAACAACATTCCTTGCCTATAACGCGCATCCCAAAAACACATTCCCGCTCCAGATGCAAAAATATAATAAATTTATATTCTTTATGACAAAAGACGTTGTAAATGTATTTTTTTTAAAGTGAAACTTCTTTGAACACGAGGGAAAAGCAATTATCTTACCGCCACGTGTTATGGTCGTAGTGAATAAGGGCCCTGCTTAGCCCATTCTCTATGTCTATGTGTAAATAATAATTATGTCATCATTATTAATGTAAGCTGTCGACTCTAACACCATCTCTGTCGCACGTATGCATGTGTCTATATACCTGTCTCTTTCGGTGTGTGTTTATAGGAGGCCCGCCCCCTCCGCCGCCGCCGCCGCTGCCTTCAGGTGGGTGTTAGTTATTATTAAAAATTCGGTTTGTTACAGACAAAAGTCTATATGGACGTAGATAAGCAATAGTGTGTTAACCCACACTGGAGAAATTTTGAGTAAATCGTGTTTTAAAATTATAGCGCTATTTTTTGACAACATTTTTTATGTTCAATATTTAGTTACATACTTAAACAATGTAATAAGGTAAACACATAATTAAAAAACGTTCCCTGACTCTCAATAAATCGTTCTGAATAGATAACTTAATTTTGTGGGTTAACATGTTATTGCTTATCTGCGTCCATATAAACTTAATAATAAATTATTCTTAAGTATTTTCGTTAATTACTTCCAAAAAAAAAGATCGCGGTTTTGATCGCGAGGAAATAAAATTTGGGGTTCCCTTTGGGAAATCTGCATATTATATGATAAACCTTCTGTGATCAAAGTACGTTGCGTAGTTTCGAAGAACTAAGTGCTTTATCATACTATTCAGGAAGATGTAATGATAAAGTAATTAAAACTAAGCATCATATAATTATGACTTAATTTTTAACAGCATGTAGCATGTTTTATGTGTTCTATTGTTATACTACTATGCTAGCTGTGGTTACACCGGCGCTAATTTTGGAATTCCCTCGGGAACCCTCTTTATCCGGTCGTTATGAACCCGGAAGCACTAAATATGTAGTTTAATTAAGCGATTAATTAAGAATGGCACGACAGGCGTGTCATAGTTCTTTTTAAGCGTATAAGTGAAATAAAAAAAAAAGGGTTTTTTTACACATGGTTGAAGGCACACCAGGCGCGTCATTAGTTCGTATGGTGCTTGACACGACAGTCGTGTCGCGAAATATTTGTTCGCCGCCAATGAGTCCACAAGTTTGCAAAATTAACGGCCGCACTCAGAGTCAACTTAAATGATTACTTTTTAAAAACAAAACTGCCGCAATCAGACAAGGTTAATAAATTAATGTTAATTGGCATTTAACGAGATGTAACTTAATTGGTTAAATGCCAATTAACATTAATTTATTAAACTTGTCTGATTGCGGCAGTTTTGTTTTTAAAATCTATACTTATTTAAGTAATCATTAAAGTCGACTCTGAGTGCGGCGGTAAGTGCAGCAACGCATCGGTTCATATCTTTCAACTTTGTTAATTGAAGTTGTATCACCTAAAATCAAAATGATTTCTCAAGTAAACCGTGTGTGCAACAGCTGGTGGCGGTCCGCCCCCGCCGCCGCCGCCGCCCCCGTTCCCAGGTGGGCCCCCGCCTCCCCCTATGCCGGGGATGGGCCCGCCGCCACCCCCGCCGCCCCCTATGATGGGCGGGCCCCGGCCGCCGCCGCCCCCCGGAGGCCCCATGGCGCCTAGAATGGTGAGCTCAAACATCTATTACTCTACTTATTTTACTGTAGCTGTCTCCCGCGGTTTCACCCGCGGTGATTTCGGAGTGTTCCCGCGGGAATTCCAGCATAAACTATACGTATAAACCTTCTTAACTTAATTTTATGGGTTAACTTAAATATCTAGTTCTTAAATATCTAGTTTTTCCTATCGTTTGAACTACTATTTCCGTCCTCTTGTAGCCTCAACCGGACATCCTGCCGTACGGTCTCAAGCCCAAAAAGAAGTGGGAAGTGGAGGGTCCGTTGAAGAGGGCCAACTGGAAGACCATCGTGCCGCAGCGGATGTCAGAGAAAGCGTTCTGGGTCAAGGTAAGAACATAGAGTACATACATTGACGACCCGATTGGCGCAACGGTCACCATGCCTGCCCGCTAATCAAGGGGTTCCGGGTTCGATTCCCGGTGGGGGTGGACTTTGTGTGATGAACCGGTTCCACTTTCCAGTCTGGGTGTGTTTATATACACACCGACAGAATTAGCGGAACATAAAAAGGCAGAGTATAGAAATAATTACGTATATATATTAAAACAAATAATAATTAGACGTGAAGTAATAAATTAATATACATGTTTTAACACTTTAAAAGTTTGTAATTAAATTATTAAATTTTATTTCAAATAATAATAAATAAAAACACTTTTTCTCTAATTTGTGGGCAAATTAAAGATTACTGTGATTTTAACACTAAATAAATGAACGATTAATAACGTGTGTTTCCCCTTCGTGATTCAACTTTTATTTGCAACATTGTCTGTGTTCTCACAAACTAGAGATTTTTTGTTTTTTTTTTAATTTTGATTACTTTTAATAAAATTTAACTAAAAACTTCAAGTCGATGTTAAAAGATGTATATGTATTAGTTTATTACTTCATGCCTGATAATAATTTGTTTTAATACATATATGTTATTATTTCTATAGTCTGCCTTTTTATGTTCCGCTAATTCTGCCGGTGTGTATATATCTATTAGTGTAATAAATATGTAATTCTGTGTAGTATATACCACGTTTGCTTGGTTTCCACGACACAAGCTTATAGCTTAGTGTGGGATCAAGTAGATCTGTGTGTTGTGAAGTGGATTATTATTATTATTATTACATAAAAAGCCCTATAATTACATCGAAACTTTATCCATTTAAATTACGACCTTACATCATCGCACATAAAGTCTAAATTACACTATGGCCAATAACATTCCTTGCCCGTAATGAACGTGTCTGTTTTTATTGGGCGGTTCTGGTGTGAAAAGTTAACACAGCAACAGCTGTTTCGCCACAGTTTTACCCTTTTTAATTTCGAAGTTCCCGCGGGAATCCCACGATAAACAGTAGCCTGTGTCCTTTTCCGTACCTCTGACAACGTGTATGCCAAATTTCGTGACGATCTGTTGAGCCGTTAAGCCGTGAAAGCGTCACAAACAAACAAACTCACTTTCGCATTTATAATAGTAATCATAAGGATTATAACTCATCGACAGGTGCGCGAAGACAAGTTGGCTTCCCCGGACATCCTGGCGGGGCTCGCGCAGAAGTTCTCCAGCAAGCCGATGACGAAGAAGAACGAAGACGCCGTAGACAAGTACGCGTTAGTGCAGAACTCACTCCCGGGCCGCAGAGAAAATAATATATATAAAATATACGTCTGGCTGTTCCCCGCGGTTTCACCCGCGTTGGTTTCGGAGATCCCGCAGGAGTTCCGGGATAAATGTACCCTTGTCCTTTTCTGTACCCTTGTATTATGCAAAATTTCATGTAGTTTAACCCGCGGTAATTTCGGGGTTCACGAGGGAATTCCGTGATAAAAAGTACCCTATGTTCTTCTCTGTACCCTTGGCAAGGTGTATGCAAAATTTCATGACAATCGGTTGAGCCGTTAAGGCGTGAAAGCGTAACAAACAAACAAACTCACTTTCGCATTTATAATACTAGCTGTTCCCGACAGTTTCACACGCGATAAGTTGGGAGTTCCTGCGGGAATTCTGGGATAAAAAGTATCCTATGTCCTTCTCTGTATCCCTGATAATGTTTATGCAAAATTTCATGACGACCGGTTGAGCCGTTAAGGCGTGAAAGCGTAACAAACAAACTCACATTCGCATTTACAAGTAAGGATTAGTAAGTTGTGCCCCGCGGTTTCACCCGTGTTAATTTCAGAGTTCCCGCGGGAATCCGGGATAAAAAGTACCCTATGTGTTAATCTGATGTATAAGCTATATTATTGTAAAGTTTCATTTAAATCCATCCAGTAGTTTTTGTGTAAAAGAGTAACAAACATCCATCCATCCATCCATACATACTTACAAACTTTCGCGTTTATAATATGAGTAGGATTTTCTTTGTGGTCCGGTGAGGTGCACCCTCAACCTTGGGTGTGGTGGGCCTTCTAAAACTCGTGTTTGTTCCACGAAGGGTGCACACCCTGAAGAAGGTGAAGGACCTGAAGGTGCTGGACGGCAAGGCGGCGCAGAGCATCTCCATCCTGCTGGGCGGGTCGCTGAAGCACCTCTCGTACGAGCACATCCGCACGTGCGTGCTGCGCTGCGACACCGCCGTGCTCACCGCCGACGTGCTCGACCTGCTCATACAGGTGGGTGCAGGTGTGGAAGGTACACGTGTACAGGTGTCGAGGTGTGCAGGTGTTGGAAGTGTTCAGGCGTGGAAGTTAACAGGTATACAGCTTTGCCGGTGTGAAGGTGTACAGGGGTGCAGGTGTGGAAAGTACAGGTGTCGAGGTGTGCAGGTGTTGAAGTGTTCAGGCGTGGAAGTTAACAGGTGTACAGCTTTGCAGGTGTGAAGGTGTACAGGGGTGCAGGTGTAGAAAGTACACGTGTACAGGTGTCGAGGTGTGCAGGTGTTGAAGTGTTCAGGCGTGGAAGTTAACAGGTGTACAGCTTTGCAGGTGTGAAGGTGTACAGGGGTGCAGGTGTAGAAAGTACACGTGTACAGGTGTCGAGGTGTGCAGGTGTTGAAGTGTTCAGGCGTGGAAGTTTACAGGTGTACAGGTTTGCAGGTGTATAGGGGTGCAGATTTACAAGTGGGCCGGTGTGGATGTTTACAGGTGTGCAGGTGTACAGGCTTGCAGGTGTAGAGGAGTGCAGTTGTTCAGGTGTGAAGGTGTACGATCGAGACGGGAAGGTGGCGCGAAGGTTACCTCATAGTTCAAATATTTTTTCGTCAGTAAAAGCTCAGAGTAAATATACTACGTAAAAGTAAGCGAAGCTCTTAAGTTGGACACTTGTGTACAAGCAATAAAACCTAAACTCCTTTACGCAGTATCTGCCGACTGCCGACCAGCTGAAGAAGCTGCTGGAGTACCGCAACAAGAGCGAGGAGTTGACCGAAGCGGAGCAGTTCGCGGCGACGGTGGCGGACGTGAAGAGGCTGGTGCCCAGGCTGAGGAGCTTGGCCTTCAGGGAGCACTACCCCGAGATCATATCGGAGGTGAAACCGGTGAGTCGCTGGTTCAGTCCCGGGGAAAATATTATGAGCCACAAAGACGCTTTTGAAAAAAAAATAAGTTCCAAGATATTTAAATAAAAGAAAGGTGCGCCATCAATGTGTACCTATCACTACATATTATAAAACAAAGTCCTCTGCCGCGCATGTCTGTCTGTCTGTTCGCGATAATCTCAAAAACGACTGAACGGATTTGCATGCGGTTTTCACCAATAGATTGAGCGATAATGGTAAGGTTATAGTACATAATTTGTCAAGTTTTCCTGTAAATTGGTTGAAATAATTATAACAATGTTTGTAGTGTCGGAAAAAATGTATTCTACACGTCAGGGGTACAGAGAAGGACTTAAGGTACTTTTCATCCTGGGATTCCCGCGGGAACTCCGCAATTAACCCGAGTGAATCCGCGAAGAACAGCTTGTTATGTGAGACTAACTGTTCCCCGCAGTTTCACCCGCGTTAATTTCGGAGTTCCCGCAGGAGTTCCGGATTACAATATAGCCTATGTTACTCAGGGATAATGTAGCTTGCTAATGGTGAAAAAAAATTGAAATCGGTCCAGTAGTTTTTGAGTTAAATCTAACAAACAAAAAAATCAAGTCTTTCCTCTTTATAATCTACTATCTTTAAACGAGCAATTCTTTCATGAAATTTTCATGAAACGATTTTCATGAAATTTAGTATGCAGCGGGTTTCAAAGTGATTAATCGATCTAGCTAGGTTTAATTTTTAAAAAACCTCTTTTTATCCGTGTTTTGAGGCAATGAAAAATTAGTGTTTGTTTTTCTACTTAACAACAGATGGCGCTATACACAACGAGCGAAGCTCGGTGACCCAGATATTATTAATATTAGTATAGATAGTGTTGGTAACTGTCACCAGGACATAGTGTCGGTGACGGCGGCGTGCGAGGAGGTGAAGTCGAGCGGCAAGTTCGCCAAGATCCTCGAGCTGCTGCTGCTGCTCGGCAATTACATGAACACCGGCTCCAACAACGCGGGCGCCTACGGCTTCGAGATCAGTTTCCTCACCAAGGTGAATGGGTACTAGTGACGGGCCGGATCGTTAAAAATCTTCTATACTTATAATAAAACTGTAGAGAGGTCAATTCTGTACATTCAAAATTAATATTGGAGGATGAATGGTGATCGATACTGATGCCAAAAATGCAATCAGTAAATTTTTTGTCTGTCTGTCTGTCTGTCTGTAAAACTACTGAAGGGATTTTAACCAAACTTGGTACGATTGTAGTCCATACTCCTGGGCAGGTTATAGGCTATATAACATAACGTTAAGACACATAGGAACTGAGCAGTGATGATAAATTTGAAGCAAGTCGGATGAATATGCGCTTTCGAGCTCTTATCCTCGCATACGTTTACTCAATCACGCAAAAACGACTGAACGGATTTGGATGAAATTTGGCATGCACGTTGTCAGGGGTACAGAGAAGGACATAGGGTACTTTATATCTCGGAATTCCCGCGGGAACTCCGAAATTACCGCGGGTGAAACCGCGGGGCACAGCTAGTGTTGATGTATCAGAATGCAGGTATATCCGCGGATACGGATCAGAATATGGATATTTGGTGTCAAGGTCCGCGAATACGGGTCTTAACTTTTTTACTCACGTGCACATGCGCATGGCCTTGAAATCACTGTTGACGTCACTTGTCACTTGACTCTGCGTGGCGTCCAGGTGGACCTTGAATGAGGCGCTTAAATTATTAAAATTTAATTCCCACAGTTGACATCGACGAAAGACTTGGAGAACAAGCAGACGCTGCTCCATTATCTGGTGGAGACGATAGAAAATAAGTTTCCGGACGTGCTGACCTTCGCCGAGGAGATGCCGCACGTCGACCGGTGAGTCTGTCTGTCTGCCTGTCTGTCTGTCTGTCTGCCTGCCTGCCTGCTTGCCTACCTGTCTGCCTGTCGGTCTGTTTGTCTGTCTATCGTCATGAGATTTTTGAGCGGTTGAGGCGTGAAAGGGCTGGGATGCCAAAAATTTCTTTGTCAGCGTGGCGCCCCTGTCCCGCTTAAACTGCATCTCTAATTAATGTAATATTTTTGCTTTGTTAATCCCCCACCGCAGGGCGGCGAGAGTCTCCATGGAGAATCTGCAGAAGGCCCTGAAGAAAATGGAGAACGACATCAAAGCGCTGGAGATGGACCTGAACAATTCTCGCGTGCCGCAGTCACCCGACGACATGTTCCACGAAGCGATGAGCGTATCCTTTTCAAGAACGACGACGTATCAAAATTGACCGATACTAGGGATGTGGATGCCGGATCTTTAAAAATTATATCCGCGGATACGGATCTGAATACGGATATTTGGTGTCAGGTTCCGCGGATACGGAGTAGAGATATTGGGTATCTACTATCTGGTGTGCCCGATCATTAAAAATGTATATCCGCGGATACGGATCTCAATCGGTATCGGTGCGCGTGACGTTGAAACTATAGTTGACGCCGCTTTACGTGGCCGCACATGTTTCGACTTGCATCGTGCGGGTCTTTCTTTTGTTTTGTTCATATATATCCGAATGAAATTAAATCGTTTTTCATTGATACCTATGTATTGGAAATTATAAGGTTAAAGATCCGCCAAGAAGGTAACGGATACGGATCCTTCTTCTCGCTCGGATATCCGCGGATACGGATACGGATATCCGGCACAGCACTAGTGTCTAAACATACGTATATAGCGTCAGTTTTCAAAATCGGTTATATGACGGAACCGATCACCATCCCTGATTCCCGCCAATCACTCACGTCTTATTATATCTCTGGAGTCCTTAACTGTAGCACAGAGCTTCGCGATCGAGGCCCGCGAGCAGTGCGACCTGCTCATCTCCATGTCGCGCAAGATGGAGGCGCTGTACAAAGAGCTCGCCGAATACTACGTCTTCGACCCGCAAAAGTACACGTTCGAGGAGTTCTTCGGCGATATCAAGACGTTCAAGGACTCGTTCGCGGTAAATAGCCATATTCTTTACGTCGAATTTCACCCAAACTCGATAGGGTTTCGGATATACCTCAGGAACAATACATTTTTACTTTACTCCTGACTATTCTAGGTCTTTACTTCACCACTTCAATTTTCAGTAACTCTTGGGAATTCTTCTGTTCTGTCCGTTTGTAAAATCACTAGAAACCTTTTCTCGGTGCTTGCTTACATTATAAAAGAAAGCGTAGCGCTAAATTTCATGTTTCTAGACCGAGCTGTTTGATCCGGGTGTTAATGGATCAGTCAGTCAGGATACCTTTTAAATCGGATGATCCGGACAAATCCGGACTATCCGGACAAACCGTTATAACACGGTACAAACAGCTATACATCCGGACAGTTTATTTTGTACCTATATACTTTACAATCCGAATGGGGCAACCCCGGATTATTCAGATAAGCCCGAAGCTGAGGGACGAACTTGTTTTGAACATATACCTACTAATATTATAAATGGCCTTACCGCTCAACCGATCATCATAAAATTTTGCATACAGGTTGTCACGGGTACAGCAAAGGACATTTTTATCCTGGAATTCCCGCGGGAACTCCGAAATGAACACGGGTGAAACCGCGGGGAACAGATAGTTTCGAATAAACTATTTGATTTGACTTTGAACGGCTTTACATCCGGACGACGACGACGCCTGACGACCCGATTGGCGCAGAGGTCACCATGCCTGCCCGCTAATCAAGGGGTTCCGGGTTCGATTCCCGGTGGGGGTGGACTTTGTGTGATGGACACAGGGTTCCATTTTCCAGTCTGGGTGTGTTTATACAACGTGTTAATGAATTAACTGAAAACCTGATACACCCCATTTAAAAAAACAAACAATAATGTGATTAAAATATATTTTATGTCGAAAAAATTTATACTTTAAAAGTTATTCAACATTAGAGGTGACCTATCTATGAAATTCCAAGCGCTACGCCCGCGCCTACCGGGTCGATTTTTTTTTGCTGCGGGCGGCGTACGCGCCAAATATTGTATTATAAATAATTTAGACATGGGCTAGTAAAAATGAAAAAATATAACCTATATTAAAACATAGCGTGATTGATTCGCTAGTCGATTCTGAGCAAACTACTTTCTAGTTTTCAGTTGATTCATTAACACGTTGTATATCTATAGTATAATATATAAGTAATTCTATGTAGTATATACCACGTTTGCTTGGTTTCCACGACACAAGCTAATAATAGCTTAGTGTGGGATCAAGTAGATCTGTGTGTTGTGAAGTGGATTATTATTATTATTAAGTCCGGACAATCCGGACATCTAATATATATAAATCACGTGTCACGTTGTTTGTCCGCGATGGACTCCGAAACTACTGAACGGATTTTGATAAAATTTTGCAACCATTTATAATATGGTCCAACTTAAAAGATAGGATAGTTTTTATCCCAGAATTCCCGCGGGAACTGAAGGACATAGAGTACTTTTTCCCGCAACCTCCGCGGGAAATTACCGCGGATGAAATCGCGGGGGACAGCTAGTATATATATATATGTATATCCCGCCGATTGAATCCGGACTCGCATTAATCTCGTGTGCGCTTGGCACGGTGGCGATGGGCGATGGGCGGTGGGCGGTGGGCAGGCGGCGCACCAGGAGGTGGTGGTGGTGCGCGAGACGGAGGCGCGCGCGCGGCGGGCCCGCGAGGCGCGCGCGCAGGCGGAGCGCGAGCGGCGCGACCGCCAGCACCGGTACAAGCAGTTCGTCGACATGGACCACGCGCAGGAGGGCGTCATGGACAGGTGAGGCCTTCATTGGAAAAAAAGAAAGATTAAAAAAAGGTTTATTTGATACCATAATATGATATCATACCATATGATATTTGATACCATATGATAGATGAAGATAACAGCAACAAGAGGTTAATCACACAGGTGCCACTAAAGATGCCAGTGACAAAACTGCATACATACAAACGAAATTGTTACTATATAGCCTCGCTCATATACAACTCCCTTCCTAGACATTTACATGAGATTTCATCTCATAATAGGTTCTGCGTTGCCTTACGAAAATGGCTGATTGATGAAAGTTTTTACTCAGTTGACGAATTCTTTATGAATAGTAAATATTACATAAATAAGATACCATAAAGATAAAATAAGTACAACCGCGAGTCTTAAACTAGAATAGTTGGTACCAAAATGGCTACCACTCAGCATTATGCCGTGGCACTAAGTTCCACGACGCTGATTTTCAGTGGCGACCGTAGAAGGGAGATGGCTTCACACTACCAATAAGACCGTCCACAATCTACATTTCTTAAGATAATTTAAGTGGAGATAATTTAAAAAGTAAAAATAGAATAAGTAGATAATAAAAAAGCTAAGTAAATTATCATAATGTATGTTGCGGGGTATGCCTAAGAAGACTAAATATATAATCAGAAATAAATCCCTACTAATAATACAAATGCGAAGGTAACTCTGTCTGTCTGTCTGTCTGTCTGTTACGCTTTCACGCCCCAATGGCAATGATTACTTTTCAAATTAATGAAAATATACATACATAGTACATACCGTATATAGATAAGGCGCATTAAAGTTTAGGAGTGGGCCGCTCGTGACGTCACTAACCGGTCAGTATGAACTGTATCGGATAGTGAATGACGTCACGCGACATTTCAACCCAATGTATCGCCGTTATTTTTTTTAATAAAAAAAAGGAAAAATACGTATCCAATATCTTTTAATAAAAACTAAAATTTACTTACTATTCGCAGCCACGTTCAATCCGGGACTACGTTTATTACGTACCCGCTGCTTCGTTCACAATTTATTATTGTGCACATTATATTATATGTAATGCACGCACACACATACTTATATAACCGCTACATACATTACAGAAAGAAAGAAAGAAAGATATTTTTTTGGTCCCTCGTAGCAAAGTTTTTTTTTCACTTTTATTTGTATCTCGTGTAAAAAAGAATATGTTGCAATATAATATATATATATGTTGTTATATTATATTACGGATGATGTTTCACACCTATCACTAGCGAATAAGCTTGTCTTGATGTACTTATAATAAGTTTTTAATATAACGCTTTGCTTATAAGCAGTAAAGGTGTCCCAATAAAGTTATACAAAAAAGTTAAAACAGGAAAATTCTATACTATCAGCGGGGTTACCCGTTTTATAATTAAAATAATAATAATAATTTAATGTTTGTTTTCATGTTCGCAGTTTGATGGAAGCGCTCCAGAGCGGCTCCGCGTTCAGTAGGGAGCGGCCGAGGAAGAAGGTGAACCCTCGGGTCGCCGGAGGTATGTGCACTGTTGGTCACACCCTGTAGTTCTTTTTGAATTAGACATACAGTACCAACTTCGTCTTTTGTACGTCTACTTTGTCTGTTACCTGCAGGTTGTCAGTACTTCGTTTTTCACATATACTTTGTTTTTCACATGTACTTTATTTTTCATATTCTGTACTTTATTTTTCACTTGTACTTTGTTTTTCCATTTACTTTGTTTCTTACCTACCTGTTTGTAGGTGGTACTCCGTTTTCACATTTATTTGTTTTTTCGTTTGTTTTTTTATTTATTTATTAATTGAGGGAAACATACAGCTACAATCATACCAACATACTAGGTACCTCATGGACTTGTTTTTCCTTTTTTTTATTCGTAAACTCAGTAATTATGTTGCCATTGCAGATGTTCGGCACTTTTATTCAAAATCACTTTTTTTTATCATCGAAAAGATATTTTGCTGCAAATCACATTTCATAATTACGTATTCAATTTTTTTTTTCTGACAAAAATGTGACATTTCCGCACGCAACCACACGTAGTAGAGGATTTGACCGACGACGAGGGAATAGTTCACGCGATACTATACCGTATCGAAGGTAAACTTTGGGGTCACAATCGCATATCAGTCTTTTTTGTGTATTATTCTTTGCGATACAACCGTATGTAATATGATTTGCATATTTCTTATTAGCAACTGCATGTCAATTATTATTGAATGTGAATTAAATTATAGTTTGTTAATCGATTCAAGCAAAACTAGCACGTGAAAAAAACCGTCGAACTATCTAAATATTTGATCAAAATTATAGTTTTGTAAATGTCACCGTAAAATTGTAAAAACCGTTAGTTTGTAAAATAACGGTGATGTTGTGTAATTCTGAAGACAGAAAAAGCATGGTGGCGGGCGCTAGCACATGATAAATCAGTTCCATCGGTACTATTCAACTCGGTTGTAGGCACAGTTCGAACTTAACCTAACCTAGTATGTCGGGGTAAGTACCACCTCAATGCCAATCGTTTACAATCTAACGGCTTTTACAATTTTACGGTGATATAATTATATGTATCGAGAAAGTATATAGGCGATCTTACTTAAGTAAAAATTGTTATTTTTTTTCCTTTTTTATTCTGTTCAAATGAGAGTTTATCTATATCATATCATGTTTCAAATATCTATGTAAATCTATACATTTAAAATGCATTGTCCTGAATGACTGATGAATCAACGCACAGCCTAAACCGCTGATCGTAGAGACCTGAAACTTGGAGGGTGTGTTCTTTGTATGACGTAGGCATCCGATAGGAAAGGATTTTTGAAAATGCCACCCCTAAGGGGATGAAAAGGCGGTTGTATGGAACAAGTCCGCGGGAACTCCGAAATTATTGTGGGTGAAACCGCGCGGGACAGCTAGTGTGTAATAAAAAGAAAAAGAACATACGAAGTGACCCACCGATCGATCGCAGAGCGCGTGTCGTCGCTGCGTTGCGGCCGGCGCTTGCTGCGCGTGCGCCGGGACTCGACGCCTCGCCCAGAGATCTATAGACAAGTCTGGAACACCTCTGCTTCATAGACATAGCCTCCTAAGACCCCGTTTGGAATAATTTGCACAAAACGAACATTGCTTGTCACACCCGGCCCTCTTACCTGAGTTGACAATCTAGATACAGACCCAACGTGCATTTTTTGACCATAACATAGGCCAGCTGGACCTAGCTCAAAGTGTCCCTTAGGGCCGCACTCAGTCGTTTTAATGATAACTTAATTTTAAGTGAAGATTTTTGTTAAAAATCTTCCTTAAAATTAAGTACTTACGGCGGCACTCAGAGTCGACTTTAATGATTACTTAGTTAAGTATAGATTTTTAAAACAAAATTGCCGCAATCAGAGATGTTCAGTAAATTAATGTTAATTGGCATTTAATGAGATGTAACTTAATTAGTTAAATGCCAATTAACATTAATTTATTAAACTTGTCTGATTGCGGCAGTTTTGTTTTAAAAATCTATACTTAACTAAGTAATCATTAAAGTTGACTCTGAGTGCGGCGGTTAATCATTAAAAAGACTCTGAGTGCGGCCGTTAGACACTTAGCATTGAGGTTAAAATATTCATTAAATTAAAATCTGGTGCTCATTTTCAAAATATAAAGATCGACATCTCCGGGTCTGACATGAAATATTTATTCTGTGCAAAAACAAAACGTCAGGCTTGCTCTTAAAATTCTGGGTCTTAGGAGGACAGAGAATGGACTCACCGCGGCGATTTCGCTATACAACTTAGGGACACTAGAAGTCAAAAGTCACCATCAAAAACATGTCAACACTTTAGCCGGTCGTTGGACCCTATTACTATTGAAATAAGATTCAACCACAGTCAAAAGTGATGACATATTTCTAATGCTGATTGTACACTGAATTGCGCAATATTTTCCTTCTACCTAGACGCGGCTTTATGTCGTTCGTGATGGCTGATTTTTGGAGAACTTACCATAGACTACTGTAGGCTTTTGATGTCGTGGAATGAATATCTCAAAAAAAGTATTATAATCGATTTACACTCATATCAAAAGACTATACCCTAATTAACATTCCATAATGTTATTTCTCTCTTCACTAGTTGTCGCTGCTGCCTCGTGAGGTGCTGACCCTACGTATTTATGTATTATTTTAATAATTATAATTATAAGTATATATTTTTTTCTCAAATTAATCGACTCACTTTTGTCATATCATTGTAACACGTACGAATTTAATATGTATACAACAAATCATCATTTACCTTATTTGTACGTTTAATTGGATGTGAAACGAAAAAAATTATTCTTATTGTATTTTGCTTTTTCTAATTTTCTGTTTTTAAACGTTCATAGTATTTGAGCTGATTGCAATCGGTGTACAGTTTACAATATAGCTTTTTCTGGAGTATTTTGTGTGCTTACGTCGTTTTTTTGTTGTTTGTGAATTGTGAATTTACTCAATAATTAAGGGTCCGTTTCACCTGTTTTTTTTTAATTATGTAATTAATTTAAAATTGTTATTTTCATCGGAATAGAATTGTTATACAATGTATAATAATTCGTCATTTTGAAAAGTTGGTCACAGTTGATCACCCCCCCCCCCCCCCCCCAGTGTGACGTCACACATTTTGCAATTTTTATATTTACAAAGTATTAAATTAAAACAGCAGTTCCAACAAATCAATGAAAACCACAGTTCGCCAACAATATGGAATATTTTTAACTGTTTTTTCGTTAATATTTCAAATTTGGCTTTTATCGCCTCACTCAGAGTCGACTTTAATGATTACTTAGTTAAGTATATATATTTTTAAAACAAAACTGCCGCAATCAGAGAAGTTTAATAAATTAATGTTAATTGGTATTTAAGTAATTAAGTTACATCTCATTAAATGCCAACTAACATGAATTTACTGAACGTCTCTGATTGCGGCAGTTTTGTTTTAAAAATCTGTACTTAACTAAGTAATCATTAATTTCGACTCTGAGTGCGGCCGTTAGCACTTAGATGTAGATATAAAATGTTAAAATGTGACATCACGAAACTCAGCACCCCTCCCACCGCCTGTCACACAAAGTCACGTTTCGTGACCCCCTCCCTCCCCGTTAACGTGTGACGCACTTTATGGATGGTCCCATCGACCACACAGCCCATAGACGCCTAATGTTTGATTTTGCGTATTGAATGCATTCTGGCGACTAGCTGAGGTAAGATGAAGCGGGGTTGCAACGCCGTGATTGGCTAATTCAAGGCCACAGTGAAAGAGTTACACGCGCCACGAAACGTTGGAAAGAAATAGATTAATTTACGCAACGGGAAAGAATGAGACGGCACGATAGTTTGAGTACTTTGTTTTAAAACCACGACCAGTGAACCGTGAACTCCGTACTTGCGAAAAAATTTGTTGATTTCCTTGTTTCTCATAAACAAATAAAGATAATAGTTACTTACAAGTGAACTTACAAGTACTTATCCCATCTTTCTCCATATTAGATGTGTTGCTTTTTTTACCGCACCATTTAATGCTACACTGAGGCATTTTGAGTTTTTTTTAGCACTTCCTTTATGCACTCCGATCGTGTTGACAGGTCACAGTAGTGGTCGACACTGATTGAGTATTTCCGCGCGGACATTTATATCGGAACTACAAGTCAGATGTGTTGTCAGGAGCCATTCGCCTGTTATTAGGCGTCTATGGGCTGTGTGGTCGATGGATGGTCCCTACCGGTGGAACGGGCCCTAAATCGAAATTAATCAGATGGTCATTCTCAAACTATCGCAGAGCAACGTCGTTTCGTCCGTTCGTTTCTGAACGCAAAAGCCTTGTCTAATGAACTAGTGAAAACTTTTCCGATAGCGGTCGATCCATTGCTCACGTGATGGTTCGGAAATATCACGAAATATCACACGGGGGAGGAGCGTGTAGTGATATACTTTGGTAACACGAAAATCTACGTGATTTTGGTTGGAGGGGTAGGTAGTCTAAAAGCTCTCCACTTATCACCAAGGGGGAAGGGGGATTAAAAGTGACTGAAAACATGACGCGATAAATGGACGACCACAATATACGAACAATGGGATGTCCGACGTTGTTCTGTCGATATCTTGCCCCCTTAGCCAAGTTGACGTTCTATAATCGTTAACGCATAGAAAACTTACACGCATTCGCGCACACACAAGTACACACACACACACACACACACACTGCACACACACACTTCAAAACCTTTTCACACGATTTATTTAAATATTATTATCTAATAAATCTGTTATACTTTCGGAATGTGTACCTATTCTGTTCATTATAAATTAGTTATGAGGAGCGGAGTCTCCTGGCACAGGCATAATAGGGATGTGGACTACTATTGAAAATCAAAATTCTAATTAGTCCGTCAGTTAGAAAATAAAAAAACAATAGACACGTATTTTTTGCTTTTTCAAATAAATTAAAATATACAGAGATAAAGCGCATTAAAGTTTAGGATGAGTGGGTCGTGACGTCACTAACCACAAAACCGCCATACAAACTGTCAGAATAGTGACGTCACGCGAAATTTCAACTCAATATATCGCCGTTATTTTTTATTACGTAAAAAAAGAAAAAATACGTGTCCAATATTTTTTAATAATCTACAAGACGGACTAAAAAATAAAAATTAGTCAACATGCGCATTATGCCTAAAAGGAGGCTCCAGCTATTTACCTAGTTATAAGTTCATATTGTGAAAATAATTTTGAATTTTTTTTTTTAAACTGATGGGATGATTATGCGCGATCACGTGACCTGACGCTTAGTTCCTTAGTTTTCTATGCGTTAACGATTATATCACGTCTACTTGGCTAAGGGGGCTGTCATGTAGAATAATATTGTTGTAATTGATTGTGCGTACTGTTTGTTGTCGTGTCCAGCTGAACGCAGAGCCCAGCTGAGCCGGTCACGCTCGCGCTCCGGCCTGACGGGATTGATCACGACGCGAGAACTAACCAAGTAGGTGCAATCGCATACTTTACGGCCTATTTTATAAATACAGGGTGATTTTTTGTAAGTGGGCTTTGTTAGCTAAATCTGAAACTACGAGGAATAAGGAAAAATGCTCGAGGGAGTCTCAGGGCCAATATTTACTAAAACTGATTAGATTTAAGCAGTTTCCCTTCTGTCGAGAGTCCCACGGCTCATAATTTGCTTTTAAATAATTGTTATTATTATAATACCTACTAAAAGTTGCCTGGGAGAGGTCGCTTTAAGCGATAAGGCCACCCTTTGTATACCTATTAAGTTAAATTTAAGAAAAATTGTAAAAAAAAAATTATGTTTGGTGTACAATAGAGAGTTATCTATTTATCTATTCATCTAAACATTTGCTTCGTAGATTATTAAATTGCCAACTTACCTTTATGTCTTGTTTGTAATACTAGAATACTTAACTTGATGGAGACGAATTTTTTTACTCTTTTCAGTGAGCTACTGGGTAACGCGTGATCAGCAGGAGTCCACCGCTCATATCAGTGATATTAGAAACTTAATTATACAGGATGGCCCATATGAAGGCAGTGTTATCATGTATGTATATTCCCGTGCCATTTATGGGACACGCTGTATATAGTTATAATTAATTAATTATTATTACATAATATTAAAATAGTATATCCATTACTATTGTTTGTTACATAGGAACAACCGTTATGTATAGCTCTTGTGATTCCGTAAGACTCAAGGCTTCTTGGGTCACATCAAAAATTACTCGATTAAAAGAGTCATATTATTGTCTTCAAAGATATTTCATTTAAAAAGAAATTGTTAGTAGAACATGTAAAAAAGAGTAAATATTGATTTTTGATTATAGTTTTGCAGTATTTCAACATAATATAAAAAAAAAGATATATTATTTGAAAACCGCCGAAAATGACTGTTTTGCTGCAGAATTTTATTTTATAAATTCGTCTATCAATTTCTTTTTAAATAAAGTCATTTAGAAGATTTGATTTTTTTTATAGTGCTTGGCGCTAGTTTTTAAAGGCCTTAATAAACAAATAATTTAAGTAATTAAATTATGTAAACCAATTATACCTAAAACCAATTATATTATGTAGAACACAGCAAAACAAATATTAAAATTTCTCGAGCGTGTAAGATAGTTGGACATAGATAAGCAATAGTGTGTTAACCCACACTGGAGAAATTTTGAGTGAATCGTGTTTTAAAAGTAGGAGCGCCATTTGTGTCAACATTTTTTATGTTCAATATTTAGTTACATATTTAAGCAATGTAATAAGGTAAACGCATAATTAAAACACGTTCCCTAACTCTCAATAAATCGTTCTGAATCAATAAGTTAATTCTGTGGGTTAACATGTTATTGCTTATCTGCGTCCAGTTATAATGTGTTTAATTTTATTTATTTATATCAAAAATCGAGATCTTTCATAAGTTTTAAGTGGGTTCAACCAGTTTTTAATAGCAACAGCGGATAGCTAGGCTGCGGGGTTAGCCAAGTTGATATTCGATGCATAGAATCGTTGATGAATTATAGAAAACATAATTAAGTAACGAATCGCCATGTCACTTTGGTCAGTCAATCAAAATTCTAGTTTTCAAGTGATCACGTGAAACTAGAATTTTGATTGGCCGACCAAAGTTTTCTGTTCTAGTTTTCTATGCGTTACCGATTATACCGATACCGATATGTATACCGATATACGACCCGATTGGCGTAATGGTCACCATGCCTGCCCGCTAATCAAGGGGTTCCGGGTTCGATTCCCGGTGGGGGTGGACTTTGTGTGATGAACACAGGGTTCCATTTTCCAGTCTGGGTGTATATATATATACATATATCTATAGTATAATATATATGTAATAATATGTGTAGTATATACCACGTTTGCTCGGTTTCCACGACACAAGCTTATAGCTTACTGTGGGATCAAGTAGATCTGTGTGTTGTGAAGTGGATTATTATTATTATTGTCAACTTGGCTAACCCCGCTGGATAGACTCTGTATTTGTGAATACATAATGCAATCGATAGAGAATCGATCAAGCGATCAATCGCGTAATTTTACCCAAAAAATTGAAACACTAAACACAATAACTCAAAGGAAATAAGGTCGAGTTTTCATTGTACGTACGATATACATATAATTGAAATTCTCCCTTATTCCTTTGAACTTTGAGTTCGATGTACCTATTTAACTCGTTCGAACCGATTTTCTAGCTTTTCAAATTGTTTATTTTTATGTTTTTTTTTAATAGATAATTTGAATCTTATACCTTATACCTTTTGGTTATAGTATAGCTTTTGATGATGATACTTAGTATTTGGATTTCCCTCGGGAACTCTAATATACCGGGATACAAAGATATCCTATCTTAATATATATAAATCACGTGTCACGTTGTTTGGCGGCGATGGACTCCGAAACTACTGAACGGAATTTGATAAAATTTTGTAACCATTTATAATATGGTCCAACTTAAAAGATAGGATAGTTTTTATCCCGGAATTCCCGCGGAAACTCCGGAATTAATGCGGAGAACTGTTTATCACCGTAAACTACAGCACTTTTTTCCCGGAATTACCGCGGGAACTCCGAAATTACCGCGGATGAAATCGCAGGGGGCAGCGAGTATATATTATATATTGACACAATATAAGAGGTACACGTCAAGTTTTATTAAAGTCCGTCCTGTATTTTTTGCGTATGCGTTCACACCGAGACTAAACAAACAAACAAACAAACACTAAATTTTAATTATAATGTAGGTAGGTATAGATGCTTCCATTACACACGTCTTCGCGTCCGCCACTTGTTTTATTTTGCAATACATTGATGATAATATTATATTAAAATAAACTATGTATAAAGTAATATGATTATATCATAATTTTTTTAAATATTACCTACACATATATAGTAAGATTTTTGCTTTAAGGGTCGTCTGTGTGTAAACGTGTAAAAAGAATAGGAATTAAAAGCATACATAGTTAAAGGATTTTTTGAAGAAATCGTGGTTCTTCCATTTCCATGCTTTGACAAAAAATTACCTTCAACACTTAATAAGGACTAGTAACTATTTACCAAATAGCTATTACTATATTTGGACATGCTATTATTTTGGACACCTGTTTTTCCTTTTTCTTTCGTAGGTAATAAAAAAACAGCGATAGATACATTTAGTTGAAACTCCGTGTAACGTCACGCTACACTTTATATGTAGTTATGACGTCACGGGCTCCCACTCCTACACTTTGATGCGTATTTTCAATAATTTGGAAAAGCAAAGAATACGTGTCTGTTATTTTTTTTACTATACTATTGGCGGACTAAATAGAATTATAATTTTTATACTCCTGCATCATGTCTATTTTTGGATTCCTTCGGGAACTTCTTGCCCCGGAGTAAAAAGTACCCGATGTTACTATACTGTAGCTTTGCATCGGTGAAATAAATTTCAAAATCGAATCAGCAGTTTCAGAGATTACCCCTTACAAACAAACAAAGAAACTTTTCCTCTACAACATTGGTACAACAGGTACAGGTAAAAATACTAAAGATGTGAAAAAGATAATAAACCATTTTAGTCAAAACATCGTGTAACTTTATGAATGAGATGGGCGTGTGTTTCAATTCCAAATGGTCTGTGATGTGGTTCACTTATATTCTAATTTAAAAAGTAATTCCAATCTAAAAATGGCAACGATTACGACGTCATATATTTTGGCAGTATACTGTCAGTTATAACGGAACGAATTTCTCCTCAGTAAGAGCACTGTACAGTGGTCGCAACGTATCTCGGAATATACCTACACAAAATCTACATAATATATGATGGTCAAGTTTGATTCAATTTCGTCCAGTAAGCTCTATTTTTATTTAACATCACTGATTTTAAATGAAGTAAGGCTGTTAAATTGCTTCTACCGATACATGTAATTAAAAGTTATTTGTCAAACTTACACTTTCTTTGACCTCCAACTCGACGACTTTTTGAACCGCACAAAGAAGTTTTTTTGATTGGAAAATTGAATTGTGATCGAGTTAAATGAATCGTGCCTTTAACAGACCTTTTAACTGTCATTTTTTAATCATACATCCAAATTTTATCCATTGTTAAGTCGAAATTACAATGGACAGAATTTGAATTTTAAGGTTGTAATATAAGATTTAGAGATGGCGGGATAGGACTTGGTATTGGACTACCAATACAATCAATGTTTCTATAGTTTCGGTAATACAGACAGATTTACAGATTATTTGCCTGAGCGACGCTCCACGTCGTTTCCTGTCTGTGAGACTCTGTCCATGCTTATTAAAAACTGATGAATCTTAAAAAGATAAAACAATATATTCAAGACAGTGTCACTGGGAATACACCTTATTTTAGTAATTAAAAATGACATTCATGATTATTCGAAAATATTGCGTTTGCTATGTTGTGAAACGTGGAAATTTTAGAAATGGTCAAGCCTAAATAATTTTGGAAATCAATTCTTAGTAATTTTCTTTCAGTAAAAGATTTTTCGAATTTAAAAGTTGCTTAGTTGTTACTTGGCCACCCTATACTTTAGTTTTGTTGTGCCACTGTTCCAGTGACTTGATATAGGGAGTGTATTGTTAATTTTCATATCAATGCTTGATTATATATATTTTTTATATGATATATAACTAATATTTTCAGCTTTTTGTACAAAGCTGTACCTTATATTCTCTTAAGACCTAAATAATAGTACATTGTTATCCTAGGGGTGAAAGTAACTTATTTAGTCCCGAGACGGGGTTTGGCCAATAGATCGATGGACTAAATAAGTCTTTCTCCCGAGGATAACACTGTGCTTTTCATTACGAATGCAAGGAAAGTCAAAATAAAAATAGGAATTAGCTAAAGAAAAAATGAGTGAATCTAGACACGCCGGTAGCGTGTCAAGCCAAAGTTCTCAAACTGACAGAACTGGCGAGCCGCACCGTGTGTAATATTACACGAACCATTTGGAGCCACTTTTCACCCCTCCATATTTCAAAAACTATTTAACATAAACATGTCAAATTTGGCTCATGTATTAAGACTCGCGAGATAAACATGTGCTCCAAATTTCATAAGCACACCTCAAACGGGCTTTTAGATATTAACGTCCAAAAATCGTGATTTTTATCACTGACTGACCTATAGACCAAAATTATAACCGACTTCCAGATGACCTAGGAACTTGATATTTGGCATCGAGGTAGACTTTTAGGCGTAAACAAAGGGAAAAATCTGAAAACTGGAAAAACTTAAAAAAAATGATAATTATCAATATCTTCAGTTTTTAGATATATCCTTATCAAGAAGGTAATATAACAAAGTCGAGTATTGAAGTATATAACTGGCTAATCAAAATTTTGAAGTATTCTTAATGATGTATTTTACGTCACTCCATTAAACTGAGTCAAACATTGACAATGAGTCAAACTTTCGTTATCAACACGAATTTTTCTATGGTTTATACGTATAAAACTAGCTATTCTCAAGTTAAAAGTAAATCAGCGTTTGTTTTACGTACGACGTAATACGTATATAATTTATGAATATCTGTGAATATTTTCATCAGTTCACGCAAATATCCATTACATATTATTCACATTTGACAAAGAAAGTTCTGTATGTAAAAATGATGAATAAATAATTCTTTTTCAAGAATAAAACTGCTTCTGGATAGAGACGGTTATTTGGCTCTTTTGTCCGCCTACAAGTGCGACGTATAATCCTCGAACAGAAACTGTACAGGTACTGTCTAGATGATTTTGACTCCAATGTAGAGATATACATGTAGGCGAGTTTTCTGAGTGACATAGGGTAGGGTAGGGGTTTTTATCCCGGAATTACTAAGGAAACTCCAAAATTAGCGCGGGTGAAACCGCGGGCAACAGCTAGTTTGCAATAAAATTGTGTATTGTGCAATAAATTTTTGACCTCCTCAAAAATTTCAGGCTGCGACCGTACAGAAGAGTCTCGTTACATTAACGGCATAATCCAGCAATTCTTCTCACTTGGAATGGCAACATGGATTTAATAATAATAATAATTGCAGTCATGTACACTGTGCAAGATTTAGACGATATAGGCAAAGTTATGGAAGATGCTTCAATAGCTACAATTCTACTTCGACTTCTAGGAGGCTTAAGTCCTCAATATGCACCTTTAAGCGCATGGTGACGTAATATACCGTGCTACTGGAGTTTGATGCGCAGCTTTTTCTCTTCAGCCATAGCGCTAGGAAGCTGTGAAGGGTGGATATTTTATGGTTGCTGACTGCTGTCATAATAACTGTAATTTTATTGACGTCAATAAGATACACATTATTAGCCAAATTTGATTAAACGATTTGACTATGACTTTGATTTTGACTTGTCGCAAAAGAATTGATTAAGTGAAGTCCGATCTCTTTTATCATTTTAGAAATAAAAAATTGTGTCACTTGGGTGTCTTGTAGATGATACGAAGTTCACCGGGTCTTCTAGTGTATTCTTTTAGTGTCGTCTTCAAGGCACAAGAGAGCTCTATTGTAGAGTACAACCGCCTGCACACGTTATACCGCCCTGACTTGGCCAAATTAACTATCAACAGAAAACGCGTAAAAAAAATAAAAACCGGATACTGAAAGGGCAATTCACTCAAACAATTTAAACGTCCAAGAAAATACAGAAAACACAAAAAAGATAGTTATACCACGGAAACGTAGGAAAATAAACTAAATTGACAAAAACCATTTTATTATGAATAATAAGTACCTACTAATAATTTCTGTAAAAAGTTTTTCTTTTCCGATTCATTTATCTATTTCTGTTAATATACAATAATATAGTGACCTATATGTATATCTAGACACGCAGTAGCGTGTCAAGCCAAGTTCAGGCTACCAGAACTAGCGAGCAGCACCGTGTGTAACTTTTGACCCCGTCATAACTCAAAAACTATTTCACATAAACATGTCAATATGAATCACGTATTCTCAAATAGAAGCTTTGATTCTTCACTCGTTAGTACGTCACGCGATAGGAGCGATGCACGATCAGGGAAAAAAAATATAATCGTTTATACAGGTGCTGTCTGTCGACAAGAGTTGTAGTGTCATGTCTCCAAAATATTTTACTGCATGCGGTGTTTTCTTTAAATGTAAGCAAAATACGTTTTAATTATAAATGTAACTATTTTTATTCGTGTTTGTTTTATTTATTATTTGATCTATTGAATCTAGACACGCTGTAGGATGTTAAGCCGAGTTCAAGCTGACAACTGGCGAGCAGCACTGTGTGTAATATTATACGAACCCTTACTTATTCTGCCTGTAATGTAAGAATCATCAATCAAAATTTGATGACAGCCGGTCTTTGTATTTTATGGTCTTTACATATTTATGTACATGTTTATGTGTTATGGTCTTTACGTAGTGATTTGTTTTAAATCCAAACATGTTAGTTTCAGTAGGTACTTACTACCCCGTAAACGGATTGAAATACAATAGATTAACAGAGACCATTTGGTATTAATTTTATTATGAACAAGTACCTAATACCTACTAATAATTTCTGTACAAAAAGTAGTGATATCCCATCAAAAACATAAATGTGAAAATGGAAGCCAAAGTTTGTGATTATTTGTCGACTTCACCGACAAAATAATTGATATCTAAATAGGTGCCAAGTTCTGTAGATAATCCTGAAATATATTCAAAGGAGCATAGAACTTGGCTAGTTTTCACATTAAAGTTATCTTTAGCTACTCGAATTATGTATCTTCTTTATATTATTATGAGCAAGTTACTGTTTTTATACTGTAAGGTCAATAGATCTCACCCCTTTAATATTTGGTTTGCTGGTAAAAACAAATATCAAAAATATTTATACTATAGTTTTTAGGCAAATATAAGATAACTTGAATGTGAAAACTAGCCAAATTCTATGCTCCTTTGAATATATTTCAGGATTATCTACAGAACTTGGCACCTATTTAGATATCAATTATTTTGTCGGTGAAGTCGACAAATAATCACAAACTTTGGCTTCCATTTTCACATTTATGTTTTTGATGGGATTTTATTTTACATAAATCAACCATTAGGTGTGCTACTGGCCAGTAAGTATGCCCCCTATGACATAAAAAAAAACTTGAGTTTCTGCAGTATCCAGCTGTGTACTTGCTTCGGCAGTACATATACTAAAATTGGAACGATACAGAGAAGATTAGCATGGCCCCTGCGTATCCAGCTGTCAGTTGAAAGCGATTCTCCCTAGGGCTGAAAAGTGTTACTTTCAACCCGCTTCTCAAGCAACTTCAGACCTACTTTCCGAGTATGAGTAATGAAAAGAAATTTTTGTTTGAATTAAAATAAATATGGCAGTAATTATACAAACGGAATAGTTGACTTGCTGAAGTAGGCCTTTTGTAATTATAATAAAGTGCAATTATTTACAACAACAAAAAATTGGTGATTAATATAATATATTCTGTATGCTATTTTAATATTTTTTTATTATATTATAATATTCTATAATAACTTAAGTATTTTACAAATATTTCAAATCTGCTTCAAATTCATAATCCGCACACAAAATATCATCTGAATTTTTTAAGTTTTTATTTGTATAAAAAACGTAAGTAATGTAAAATGGAGATTTAAATAATTGTAATTTAAAACATCCAGTTTTAAGGTTTTAATCTATATAAATTCGATTGTATAGTCCATAAGTATGTAGATATACATAATAATAATTATGCTATTAATTATTGTGTACATGTAAATATATTTTTGTAAAATGTTACTTTTTTTTAAATTTAATTACAATTATTGAATACACGCCAAGTTTTTAAAACTGATTGTATTTCTTTTATTTATCTTTGAAATAGAAAATGAAATAAACTTTATTTGTTACGACAACCGTTAATCTTTCGACCTTTTAAGATCATTTCATGCAAGCCGAGGTTTCACTCGTGTGTTTCAGAATTCCCGCGGGAACTCTTGTCTCTTGGTGTTATGGTATAAAAAGTAGGTATCCTAGAAAGTACCTAATTCAAGTTTCTTTCAAATCCGTTCGGTAATAATAAAAACTCCACAAAACGGCTGCTTTACGGAAAAACAAAGCAACCGTAATTTTTTTCGAAATGAGTTTTTTTTTGTTTTTTGCCATTTACAACCATCAAAAAGACTAGTTATTAAAATTAAAAAAATCGTTAAACTATGCAAGGTTTATTTTAAATATAGTGATTTCCGGTTTTATGCTCCTGTAAAATTTATTCAGCTGCAACAACCATCAAAAGGGTTTTAGTCTTCGAGAAATTAAAATTAAGAAAATCGTTAAATTATGGAAGATTTGTTTTGAATAAAGCGATTTCCGGTCTTTTGCTTCTCAAGGAAAATTTATTCAGCTACTTTGGTTTACCGTAAATACCAGTACCATTATACCTAGTATCTGAGTATCTGTGCCGTAGAGCAGCCGAAAGCATCTAGCATACGCCATACGCCGCTTTGTAAGAAGACGGCGCCACTCAGATCCACAAGAAATTATATTTGTGAGGTTTTTTTAAGTACTTAATAATTTATCTCAAACGCTGCAGAGAGGGGCGCTACTATATCAAGTTTGTGCTCTGTTTCGAAAGAATCGTAGATCCGGGACTGCAGTGGAGCTAGGATGCGCAACATGATAAAATTTTATCGAGCCATTTTATCGATTCTCGTCGACATAATATATCGTTTTGTCTACCAGTGGTAAAAAATGATTAACCGAATCTAGTCTTAACTCAATACCCCACTACTGCACTTTTTTGCTTGGACGCACACAAATATTTGTCGTTCGATAAACATATCATGTTGCGCATCCTAGCTCCGCAGGCCTCCTGTTAATGGGAACTTATATATAAAAAGTCGCATCGCGCTCGTCTCTTGTAAAACGTACAGTCAATATTATGTGTTATTGTGTTAGATATTTTGTAGTGACAAACTCAGACTGCAACCTGTCATGACATCAAAGGCGTCAGCATACTGTATCTCTGTTCTTTTTGTTGGTTTAATTAATACAATTTATTTATAGGGTTGTCACTCATAAAATATCAGTCATATGCTGTGGTACACATTGAAGACGATCTACATGGATATTAATATACCTGCCTACCTGCCTCTATTAGTTGTATGAAAATAGGCTAGTTTCCTAAATTTTTTTTTTAGTCCGTTTTGTAGATTATTAAAAAATATTGGACACGTATTTTTTTTTATGTAACCTAAAAATAACGGATATATTATATCAAGTCGAAATTTCACATGACGTCACGCCTCGCTACAGTTTGTTCGCACGTTATAGCGAGGTGTGACGTTACGAGTCCCCCACCCTAAACTTTAATGCGCTTTATCTATGCATATTTACATTATTTTAAAAAAGCAAAAAATACGTGTCTTTTATTTTTTTATTATCTAACTGACGGACTAAATAGAATTTTGATTTTTTTACCTAGGAAACTAGCCTATTGATTTTAGTAAAACAATTATATCCTGAAAGGGTTGCATAAAACCCGCCGAGCTTTAAATAAGGTGGGATAGTGGGTGGGGCTGCTTACAGCGCCAAGACACGCCCCCATGCGCATGCGCTGCTCTATTACCACTAATAATATGCAAAGCTTTATAAATATAGACGAAGCCAAGGTGTGGAATCATCATAGTAAAAGACAAGTCAAATCTCTTCCTACCGCTGCAGATTAGGGGCGATGTAAAGAAAAAAAATTACAGTTTAAAAAAATATTTATTTCAATGTGAAACAATCATCAAATCTAAATACTTATTACAGTCATAAATTAGGAACTCTATAATTAACCTACTCACATAATAAATATTTCTAAATTGAATACATATCTATTCTAACTAATCACCTAATGATATAACTAATATAACAATTAGAAGAAAAAGACGGTTTCCTTCATGAACACAATGTTATTTTATTACTACCTATATTACGTACAAATTACAGCACTTTAGAGAACGCAACTCCATCAAACCTAAATCTTTGGTCAGGGAAGAACTGTAAGATAAAAAGGAGACTACCTACCTCGACCTGCCCCCCTAGCCAAATAAACTCTAGGGGGCGTCCATTGATCACGCGATGTTTTTCAGCAAAAAATTATGTAGGTATAAGTGAGGTTTTAGACTAACCCGCTCTCCGGGGCCATACCCAAAAGTATTTTTTAGTACAAAATTTATTGAATTTTTTAGAATATTACAGGTATGTATGTATAATCTGATTAAATTTTGGAAATCGTTGCCTGGCAATGGTGAGTCAAGACTACGCGCCGCTGTTTGGTTTAAAAATCGTGCGTTCAACAAAAAATAAATAGACATGATATCTCACTATCCCCCCCCCCCCTTGTGATATTCCGTGATATTTCCGAACCCCTCCTCCCATTCGAGCATCACGTGATCAACGGACGCCCCAACAGCTTGTTTTACGTGACCACGTGACCTAACAATTCCTTTCCTTAGTTTCCTATGCGTTAACGATTGTAGAATATCAATTTGGCTAGGGGAGCTTGTTGGATATAAGGTAGGAACTCACCAGTGTAGGTTCTACTAATACTTAGCGAAGACTATAGCTGTTTGGACGAGACTAGAGGGAATTTTGGGATAAAAAGTACCATAATTATGTCACTCAGGACTACCGTAGCTTCCTAAGTGAAAGAATTTTATAAATCGCTTCAGCAGATCCAGACATTACCCCCTACAACGTCACAAACTCAAAAACTTTACCTCTTGATGTAGGTAGCGTACCTGCATTAACGTCTCCATGAACTTTCTTATTGTTTTCGACATCCTTTTGGTTATTAATACTTTCTGTAGTTTTTTTAGTGATTAGTTTTACAATATTAGATGGTTTAATTCCGAGTCCGAGTTTTGAAGCTTGGTCATTGCGTGTCGTTGGCCGCCAGCGCCTGCACGATGCAGCGCAGCCGGGCGAGGCTGTTGAGGCCGCACGTGTTGTTGTCACCTGGGGACAATAATATAATAATAATATATAAATAGGTAGAGTGGATTGTATGATAGGTAAAAAGTAAAAAACCTATTATACAATCTACTCTATCACCCTACTGTCCACTCTAGATACCTTTGATACAGTTTATTTATTTTATCTATCATACAGCCCACTTTACCTTTGTTACAGTTCACTTTGCCTATCATACAGTCCACTCTACATATCATACAGTCCACTCTACATATTATCATACAGCCCACTTTACCTATGTTACAGTCAACTTCACCTATGTTACAGTCCACTTCACTTATGTTACAGCCTACTTTACCTATGTTACAATTCACTTTACCTATATCATACAGTCCACTCTACATATCATACAGTCCACTCTACCTGCCAGACAGTCCACTCTACCTATCTTACAGTCCACTCAAGCGACAAGATTATCTACACTTACCATTCAAAAAGTGTTTGTCCCTATTTGTCCGACCGTCCGAGTTTGCTCGCGTCACTGCCGGTGACTCCACGTAGACTCTACTGCTGCAGCTGTCCGTTTCCAACTGCAATTAAAAACTTCATGTACTGGCCCCTTATTCACTACTAGCTGTGCCCCGCGGTTTCACCCGCATGAAAGGTTTTTATACAACAACTTTTTTCCCGACATCCGATTTCAATGAAACAAAGCCTATATGTAGCTCCAGGCTAAGCTTAATCTACCTGTGAAAACCGCATGACAATCGGTTCAGTAGATGCGGAGATTATCGCGAACAGACAGACAGACAGAAAATAATTTTAAAATCTTTTTTTTGGGCTTGGTTACTCTTCTTTTATCACCCCTCTCATTTTTAGGTAAAAATATTCAATGTACAGAATCGCGGATTCTACTCTTTTATTATAGTATAGAAGATGACCAACAAAATTCCTTGCCCATAACGCGCGTCCCAAAAACGCAATCCTAAACGTTCCAGATACCTACCAAAATAATAGAAATTATTATTCTGTATGCCATTATAGAAACGTAAATTTAATGTATTTTTAACCGACTTCCAAAATGGAGGAGGTTCTATGTTCGGTTGTAGGTATGTATGTTTTTTTTTTTGAAGTGAAACTTCTTTAATTACGAGGCAAAGACAATTTTGGTGGCGCGTTATCTTAAAGCGCCGTGCTATGGTCATAGTGACCTGGATTGAAGTGTATCTACCGACATAACTTTTGAATAAATAATATTTTTCACTGGGGCTGCTCCACTATTATCTAGAATTAGAAAACTTTTTTGAGATTCAATCCCCAAGTTTGTATGGGTAAAAAAAACTTATCTATTGACCTTAAAAAAAAATCTCTATGGTAAAAATAATTCCAGGACCTGTTTCAGCATTTGCCGAACTTCATCCCCTAAAGAGTTACTTTGTATAAACGCGGGTGAACCCGCGGAGGAACAGCTAGTATGTTGTAGATACAATCGTTGGTTCATCTGTTAGTAGGTAGGTAATCTGTAGTATACTACCTCTATGTATTTAGTTTTTTTGTAAAAAAGAAGTAATTGACAAATAAAAGATTTTGATGAATGTTCTGATAGTCAAAAAAGATTTTTATTTAAAATTATTATAATCCATTATTTAAGCGTATAAAATATAAGTATATTTCAAAGAGTCTAATTGGTATAATAAATTGTGGTCTATTAGTGGCCACATATTGGTGACCCCGAAGTTGCTTTTTATCCAAGATGACAAACGATACTGATATCAAACCCGAATCTTCAGCGGTAAGCATTAAAATTCTACCTTTTTGGCCCGAAAAGCCCGAAATATGGTTTTTTCAAATTGAAGCTCAATTCGCCGTACAAAAAATCTTAACTTTTGTGAACGAAAAAATCTCTTTTACCTACTCTTGGATGTTTCTGGTTTTCTTTATTAGACAATTTGTTGTACACGAAAACAAAAAATATGACAAGATCGTTTCCATCAATTAAAAGTTAAACCACGTCTGGTCCTTCGGGCCGGATTCGCTGTATTCTAATTCGGATGCGCGCGCGCACGTGTAGCGATAAATAATCCGCGGACGTGTATTAATGGCGATTTAACGTCGCGACACTGGCGACATAGCTAGATTATATCTCTGGCCCGCGAGCGCGCAGACTAAATATAATTATTGTAGTGGAATAAAGTCTTTTAATAGAACCGTTGGAGATTTATTTTGATTTGGCCGTTTTATAATATGAATAGCTGTTCGGATGTTTGTTGCGGATTGAATTGGAACTCCCACTCTGTTTTTATATCAATTCCCGGATATCACACAGCGCGGCGGCAGGAAATTTAGCAGAGCTTGTACTATGGGTACCTGCCAGACAACTGATACAGTACTTTTCGTTACAAATATGCACTTACTAGCTGTTACTTACCCGCGGTCTCACCCGCGCGAGAAATATGTTCTGAGCTTACGTCTTCGCTTTTATTTCGGGATAAAAAGTACCTTATATCACACAGGACTACGGTAGTTTTATATAAGTGAAAGAATTTTCAAAGTCAGTTCGTTCGATCCAAAGATACCCCCTACAATGTAACAAGCTCACAAACTATAAGTGGACGCAGATAAGCAATAACGTGTTAACCCACAAAATAAAGTTATTGATACAGAACGCTTTATTGAGAGTAATAGAAAGTTTTTTAATTATTTTTTTACCTTATTACATTATTTAAATACCAACAAATCATTGAACATAAAAAATGGTGAAACAAAATGGTGTTATAATTTTAAAACACGATTTACTCAAAAATTTTTCAATGTGGGTTAACACACTATTGCTTATCTATGTCCAAGTAAAGATTAAATTTTTTTATTGTAATAGTCTAAACTTACAGCTCACCTGATGTCAAGTGAGTGTGGTAGTGTGGCTTTCAAGTGAGGCTGCCGTAACACACTGTTAGGTGCTTGGCAACATATTTTCAACTTGAAGGTGATAGCTAGCCAGCCTATCACCATGCAGTCTATCTACTCTAAACACCTGAACTCAGGGCAAACGCTAATTACACCCCTCAGACGAGTTACACCCTTATTATATATTGTTACACCCTTGATTGAACCCGCGCCATCAGGCGCAGTAGTCGGGTCTCACTAACCGCTGCACGGTTGTTGACAAGTGAAAGCCGTACCGAAAACACGCGTGTCACGTTGTCTTCGTTATTTCAGTCACTTTTCAGCATTTATTTTGGACCCTGAGCAGGAAACTGGCTTTCAAGAGAGCCATGTTTTAACTTGGGGAACAATCTAACATTGTCATTGGCGTTTCGCCATAATTGATGGAGTAGATGAAGAAATTTTTATCACTAAGAAACGTTGTCATTAGCAAATTATAATTAGGTATAGACGCCATAGGCTAGTTTCCTGAATTTTCTTTTTAGTCCGTTTTGTAGATTATTAAAAAATATTGGACACGTATTTTTTTTTTTTTTTTGTAACCAAAAAATAACGGAGATATATCAAGTCGAAATTTCACATGACGTCACGCCTCGCTACAGTTTGTTCGCACGTTATAGCGAGCTGTGACATCACGAGTCCCCCACCCTAAACTTTAATGCGCTTTATCTATGCATATTTCCATTATTTTAAAAAAGCAAAAAATACGTGTCTTTTATTTTTTTATTATCTAACTTACGGACTAAATAGAATTTTGATTTTTTTACCCAGGAAACTAGCCTTTTTACTTTTTCCCTTAAAAAAATACTAGATAAAAAGCTAAGGCATACAGAATATAAATTTCTATTATTTTGTTATATGGAGCGATTGCAATTGTGTTTTTGGGACGCGCTATGGGCGAGGAATGTTGCTAGTGAATAAGGGCCCTCCTAGGCCCTCCTCGTCCGAGATATGCTTTGATCGGCACGATTGTTGCCAGACATGGGGCTAGTATAGTGTTAAATTATCTGTGATTGGTGTTACAATACGCTACTCAAATCTCCACCTGACAGCGTCACGCGAGCCCTGTAGTGTCGGTTTCTAACCGCAAATAGATCCGAGCGATATACATCTACTATAGTCTATACTAGATAATATTATACCTATGTTTTCAATCACATACTTATGTTATAACTAGCTGTTTCCCGCGGTTTTACTCGCGTTAATTTCAGAGATCCTGCCAATATTCTGGAAAAAAGTTGGTACCTATATCCTTTTTTGTACCCTTGATAACGTTTATACTATAATGAGCAAATTTTTAATGCAGTTTCACCCGCGTTAATGTTGGAGTTCCCGGGGGAATTCCGGAAACAAAGTAGCCTACGTTCTTTTCTGTACACCTGACAATATGTATGCAAAATTTCATGATGATCGGTTGATTAGTTAAGCCGTGAACTAGCGTAACAAACAAACACACTCACATTCTCCTTTGTAATAAACTAAGGATGACAATTATGTGGACTAGCTAGGACTCACGGCGGTGGCCGCGCGTAGCGCAGCTTGCAACCTCTCTATGTGCTGGATGGCAGCTCGCAGTATCTCCAACTTGGGGAGGCGGCCGCTGCCAGCTCGCGCGCGGATCCTCAACTCTTCGAACGCAGCATTCACCTTTGGATCATCAAATTTCCATTAAAAAAAATTTGGTTAAAAACTAAAATAAAACGCTTTTTGACTCGTGAAAACGAACTCTATGAGCCTAATCCAAGGGGTTTAATATTAGCCACTGAAGAGTTCTACTATCCACCTCCTGGCTCCACCACCAGGCCTCGTCATCAAGCCCAATCTATTGGACTTGTCAGAATGAATCATGTTCAATGGGCATGTTGACTAATTTTTATTTTTTAGTCCGTTTTGTAGATTATTAAAAAATATTGGACACGTATTTTTTCTTTTTTTACATAATCAAAAAATAACGGCGATATATTGAGTTGAAATTGCGCGTGACGTCACTATTCTGACAGTTTGTATGGCGGTTTTAGCGGTTAGTGACGTCACAACCCCCTCACCGTAAACTTTAATGCGCTTTATCTCTGTATATTTCAATTTATTTAAAAAAGCAAAAAATACGTGTCTATTGTTTTTTTATTTTCTAACTGACGGACTAATTAGAATTTTCATTTTCAAAAGTAGTCCACATCCCTATTACTTAGAATCGGTTGGTACAATCCTTACGATTATAACCACGTAGTGATTACCTTCTCTCTGATTATAACATGTACCTAAAATGCGAATGGGAGTCTGTTTGTTACGCTTTCACGCCTTAACGGCTCAACCGATCATCATGAAATATTGCATACACGTTGTCAAGGGTACAGAAAAGGCCATGAGGTATTTTTTAATCCCGGAACTCCAGCGGGAACGTTGAAAAACCCTTGACAACGTACCGTTACGATTTCACG
Source organism: Zygaena filipendulae (assembly GCA_907165275.2). NCBI lineage: Eukaryota > Metazoa > Arthropoda > Insecta > Lepidoptera > Zygaenidae > Zygaena > Zygaena filipendulae. Next base: position 3,734,999 of record OU015678.1, on the reverse strand, counting down.
CCTTAACGGCTCTACCGTTCATCGTGAAATTAAGCATACACGTTGTCGGGGTATTTTTGTCTCGGAGTTTCCGCGGGAATTCCGAAATGAACGTGAGTGAAACTGCGGGGTACAGCTAGTATCCAATATAGAATTAAACACTGGCACGTTATAGAGTAAATTATGATAAAGGAAATAATAAATTAATTAAACTACACATGAGAATGAACAGTCTTCAATTTGTCATAATAATAATATGTTTTGTTCAGATCAAAGCGATACGTATATTTCGTTTTTCTGTTTCGCCGTTTATATGATATAGTTGATAGGTATAAGTATCTAAAATGAATAAAGTAAAAATGTAAATTACCATCAATAATAATATTTTTTCTCTGAATATTTTTCTTGCTTCAAAAATTTATTGTGCCGTTGTATTATTCACCCGTTTACAAACGGGCTACCCCCTTAGCCTAGTTGACGATCTATTATCTTTGTCGCTATATAGAAAACTAAGGAACGTATCGTCTGTATCACGATCACATAAAATTAAACTTTGGGACGATTTCACCTGACCACGTGACTGAAATGAAATGAAATGAAAATGTTTTATTGTGAGCATAGGTAATACAGAGTTCTATCTTAATATGTAGTAGGTCTGCCTATGGGGGCATATACAATATTTATATATATATACTTGTCCATACATTCCTTAGTTTTCTACAGCGACAACGACTGTCAACTTGAGTAATAGGACTGCATTTTGCATAATACCGACAACAGAGTGTAACTTTTGTTCCTATCATTTTTCTGTTGCAATCAAAAACATGGCGGTTTTGCGATTACAATAAGCACGTTTTGACACATACAACATCTAGCAATCAACCAAAATGAACATAATATACCTACTTCAAAAGTTGAAGCTGTCTAAACATGATTAATTAATCACAAGTTCGCTTATTTTTCTGATTGAAACTGAAATATGATAGCAACAAAGTTTGCATTAGGTACCTATTTGCAAGCACCCCCACGTAAATACGTATAAAGTGTAGTTATTTAATATTTTACCGAAACATTTGATTGCCGATTTAGGGTTGTAAAAGACAAATAAGTTTATGTTGATTTATTTATAATTTACTAGCTGTAGTCGGCGGCATGCATTGCAATGCAATGTTTTTTTTTCGAAGTGTGAACTGAATATGACTATCTATACAGTTTGCTGGTTTTGACGAGAAAAGGCCAAAGCCCGGAAGCCTTTATTTTGATCTCCATATAAAACAGAACAGCTTGCACTAAAACATATTATAAAAAAAAACAATAACAAATATAAAAAAAAAAACAAATATAACAAAACGTATACATCGACTTCTTTAGGCTGTCATTTGACAATCTTTTAATTTGAATTTTAAAATAACATTTCTTTCATCATTAACTCCATTAATTTTTGCACAAAAACATATATCAATGGATTCTTAGTAGATACCTACTTCTGCTTATAGTCAATCCCCACTGACTACTGTGATACCGATATTATAAATGCGGAAGTAAATCTGTCTATCTGTCTGTTACCTTCCACGCCTTAACTACTCAACCGGTCGTCATGAAGTTTTGCTTGCATATTGCGTATACGTTGTCAGGGAACATAAAGCACTTTAATCTATCCAGCAATTCCCGCGGGAACTCCGAAATTAACGCGTATAAAACAGCGAGGAACAGCTAGTCATATAAATAAATACTTATGTGTGATTAATATCGTCGTGCCAACCCTAGCGGCTCCGTTTCGGAACATTAAAATTATGCGTTAATATTTTTCCGAGTTCTCTAAAACATATTTTCCGTCGCGTCGAATCGGATCAGTGACGGCAAATGGTGCAACACTAATAAGCCGAAGCTGAATTTGTTTAATTAGAGGAGAGTGTTTTTTATGTGCAGGATTTTTTAGGTTTTATCTATCATTCTAATTAGAAACGAAAATAAAAGTTACCACTCGGAAATTATACAATATGTTAAAAGATATACTATACTAAGTTTTGTACGGAAAGTCAAGCTAGAATGAAGCCACTTTAGACAGAATGAAAGGTAAAGTTTTTATACAGTGTAACATTGGGTTTTATAATAAAAGTATATTTAGATGAGAACAAGTAATGTTTTTTAATTGCCAAACGACATAGAGTATATGACCGTAGAGGTGGACCACAGACTATATCGTGACTCTAGAGGTCTCTACTTTACATCTCCCTTTCTTTATAGAATAAGTACACTGATGAGTATATTTAAAAGACTGACTGACAACAATATTCTCTGATAAACTTACTTACATTTAGACTCAAGAGTTATTACAGTTAGATGTAGTTACCTTGGGATTGCAATCTGATCTAGCAAACAACTCATTAGGTATCAACTTATTATGCCTAGCTGCTGTCATATATAAACATAGTTAGAGTAGGTACTGACTCTAATACACAACAAATTATTACATCATTAAATAAAATTAGTATTAGGCCTCTTCCATTCAACTGAACATAATGAGAATTTAAGTAGTTACAGAAAGTATCATGTATCAGGGTACATTACAAATCACAAGCTAGTATAGTTATATATCTAAGTATTATTAGAGATCAAGTCTATTTACTGGTTTAATTATTCTACCAGATCTTGATGATCGCAGAGCTGTCGCAGGTTGACCTGGGTTTGGCTTATCAACATGATTGGAAGTCCTTGGCGATGAGTATGTTGATGCTGGAGGTGCCTCAGGAACAGCTGGTGATTGAGATGGTACTGGAACCAGTTGTGTTGCTGGTTCGTCTGTGTATTTAGTTTCAGGTACTACCACTCTGGTGCTGGTTATGTCTGCTTGTGTCTTGTGCAGGTGACTGAGGTTTCTTCGGAAGATCTGACCTTGATCTGTTTCAATGATTACTGATCTTGGTAAACCTTCAGGCTTGTCTACCACTTTTGCCCCTTCCCAATGTCGATGGGCGACTTTGTGTCTGACTCTATCATTGATTTCGAGATTTTCTGGTCTTTTAGTGTGTTTATTGCTGTAGTTAGCTTGTTTCTCTCTCAATCTTTGTAGTTCAGATGTGACTCCTTGTATTATTTTCGGTTTTAGGTTGTTATCACTTGTAGGTATTGGAGATCTAGTGATTCGGCTGAAGAGACGTTGGTTGGGTGAACCAAGCTGATCATTTCTTGGTGTGTTTCTCCAGTTTAATAGAGCAAGTTGAACATCTGACTTGTCAATGCTGCATTTTTTCAATATGTTTTTTGACGTTTGAACTGCTCTTTCAGCGAGTCCATTGCCTTGATGATGATGTGGGCTGGATGTGACATGGTTGAATCTCCACTCTTTCTGAAAACTCCTGAACTCTCTAGACATATATTGTGTTCCATTGTCTGTTTGAAACTCTTCTGGTGTTCCATGCATGGAAAACCATTTTTTAAGATGTTCAATTACTTCATATGATGACTGAACTTTTAGCTGTTGAAAATCTATATATCCAGAGTAACTGTCACAAATTACTAGGTAGGTTTTTCCTTTAAATTCAAATAAGTCTGATGCCACTATTTGCCATGGAAGCGTAGGGATCCTTTTAACTAGTACGGTATCTTTAATATTATCTCTTTGTGTTTGTTCACATATTGGGCAATCTTTGACTAGTTTTATTATATCATTATATTGTCCTTTCCAGTAGAGAAATTGTCGAGCTCTTCTTAAGCAGCTTTGTATCCCTAGATGTCCTTGATGAATATTCTTTAGCATTTTAGGGATTTGTGATTTTGGGACCACAATTTTGTTACCCTTGTAGATAATTCCTTTGTAATAGCTTAGTTCATCTTTGAAATTGAAATAATGTCGTAGCTCTGTAGGAAGGTCATTGACATTTTGTGCAAATCCTTGTTTTATTATCTGAAAAAGTAACTGTAGATGTTGATCTTCTTTTGTAGCATTTCTTAGTTCTTGTTTAGCATCTAATGACATGGGTAGTATAATTGCGACTTTTAGATTTTCCTCTTGTTCATATTTCAGATTCGATGCATCACAGTCTCGACTGAGAAAGTCTGCTAAGGGTATTTCTGTACCTTTTTTGAATATGACCTTTGGTGAGTATGGTGCAAGATTAAACATTATTCGTTGCAATCTTGCCGGGGCGGATTGTATGTTTTTCTTGAAAATTGTCTCGAGCGGTTTATGGTCTGATTCCACCGTAAGTTCTTTACCATACACATATTCATGGAACTTCTTGCATCCAAATGATATAGCGAGAGCTTCTTTCTCTATCTGTGGATAATTCTGTTCAGACTTGGTCAGCGCTCTTGCTCCATAAGCTATTGGTTGTCCTTCTTGCAGTAGTGCGGCTCCAAGATTTTTTGAACTTGCATCAACAGTCAAGGTTACAGGTTTGTTGACATCATATAGTTTCAGCACTGGAGGACTCTGAAGTACTTGTTTTATTTTGTTGAGTGCTTCATCATGATGACTTTCCCATGCAAAACTTATGTTTTTGTTTAACAACTCTCTTAGTGGGTTTGTTAATTCTGACATGTTGGGAATGAATGCACTAAGTTTTGTACGGAAAGTCAAGCTAGAATGAAGCCACTTTAGACAGAATGAAAGGTAAAGTTTTTATACAGTGCACTCAACTGTTTTGTTATTGTATTTGAAGACATTTTAGGTAACTGTCAAATACTTATATTACACACCGATATAGGAATCAGTTAGTGGTTAGTTAATAAAAAAATAGATAAAAAGATCTTTGGTAGTCACTGTAGTACTCAATAAAGGGTTTTTCATTCATTTCTTCATTCAAAGTTCGAACTTCGATCATCGTGAAAAAAACAAAAAACGACTACTTACTCCTTCGGCATATATTTTATAAATGGCAACACATTTGGACATGGAGCTCGACAGATTTATCCGTTACAATCATAATATTTATCTGTGACAACGGCAGTCAAGATCTCAGTCACAAAGTATTTATAAAAGAGGAAAAACAAAAAGATGAATCTCTCCCGCCCTTTCGCTTTGAGAGGCGTCGTAAATTTATGTTTATTGGAAATTAAAATGTCCGTCGTATTTTCATATGTTTATTAACGTAGTTTATTTCTATTTTTATTAATTGGGCTCAACGTCATTCTTCAGCCTTCGGTATGCTAAATTCCTTACAAAGATATTATCTCTCAATCGTTTGACTATTGCTTATAATAAACCGTTACGAAAGATTACGCTACTGTATTTTATGAGTAATGGAAAAACGTAAGTAACAATGTACATTGTTATCCTAGGGGTGAAAGTAACTTATTTAGTCCCGAGACGGGGTTTGGCGCCCGAGCGTAGTGAGGGCGCCAATAGATCGACGGACTAAATAAGTCTTTCTCCCGAGGATAACACTATGCTTTTCATTACGAATGCAAGGAAAGTCAAAATAAAAATAGGAATTAGCTAAAGAAAAAAATGAGTGAATTTTATTTTCATTACATAAATCAACCATTAGGTGTGCTACTGGCCAGTAAGTATGCCCCCTATGACATAAAAAAAACTTGAGTTTCTGCAGTATCTGCTGTCAGTTGAAAGCGATTCTCCCTAGGGCTGAAAAGTGTTACTTTCAACCCGCTTCTCAAGCAACTTCAGACCTACTTTCCGAGTATGAGTAATGAAAAACATATTTTTCCACCGTGCACGATGAAAAGTCGTTAAAAAAAACCTTTCGGTTTAACAAATAGTTAATTTTTTCCAGCATCAATGGTAAAATGAGTGATTATTCAATATTATCTTTGATCAATGGTTAAAGTAGGTACGGTTTACGATATTTTTACAGTCTCCGGTCGAATTTACGACGCATTTCACTCCGGTCGTAATATATTTTTATGTTAATTTAATGGCACTTACAAATCCTTGGGGATGTCCCGTTTTGCTTTAAAACTCTGATAATGTGAAACTCATGGGTGACTGACAGTGTACCACCCTTTGGGAATTTAAGGCAACGCTGGTGGGGTGACCATATTAGTTTAGACAGTGGGAAGATTACATTTAAAACTTTGTACTAGGTACTTATGTATATACTGAAAATGCGAATGTTTCGATGTTTCTAGTTGTTACCCGGGTTAATTTCGGAGTTTCTCCGAGAATTAGTCCAAAAGAAGTAGTCTTGGCACCTAACACTAACAACATTAAAAACAGACTGGATAAATATTTAAAACAACCAAAAGTTAAAAAAAAATTAATAACTGGATTCAGGCACCTATGAGTTGCTTCAACTGCCTGCCTGAGTTATAAATAAATAAATAAATCAATATATAAAATTTCGGAAAAGTAATCTATGTCCTTTCCTGTACCTACCCCTAGGCCCTAACAACGTGTATGCGAAATTTCATGATGATCGATTCAGTAGTTACAGCGTGAAAAGGTTACAGACAGACAGAGTTACTTTCGCATTTATAATATCAGCATGGACTCAGTTTGCTCAGTTTAGTTACCTACGTGTACCCTTGTCAGATATTATGTGTATTTCATGTCTTTTTTGAGGTGCAATAAAGTAGATATAATGTATTGTATATAGTAGTTTAGACTTCCTTTTGCAACTGATATGCGTTTATAACAGCAAAAAAAGTCCAATAAAATCCTTAGCCCGTGGTCACCCTTTCAAATTGTGTAGGCGCGATCTAAGTAACCACACATGAGTGCTAGGTGCGCACGCGCCGATAACACGCGGACGCAAAGTGCAATAGTTTAATGGGGGATAAATTGTCAGCATGCGACGGCGCAGCGCTAAATTTGTCTCTATTTAAGGGCAAGCTTTTCACTTTCTGCTATCGAAAGTCAGCTGATTTTTTTATTTTGTTTTGTTGCTTTGATATAGTGGTAAGGTAAGTGACTGCTACGCCACGTGTCGCGGGTTCGATCCCCGCGTCAGGGCAAAGATTTGTGTGGATGTACATTGGTGTTTATTTTGCGTCTGGCTGTTGAGTTTGTACGTACCTACTACATATACTACCCGTTGCCCGCGGTCTCACCCGCGATAATTTCGGAGTTCCCGTGGGAATTGAATGAGCAAAGCTTGATCCTTGATCTGAAGTTTCTTTCAAGAAAACACGTTGTTTCATACAAACTTTGTAAACCCTCTTAGGGGTTGAATTTTCAAAATTCTTTTCTTAGACCTACGTACGTCTCTTAAGGAATATTTGTGAATGTGTAAAATTTCATGGTTCTAGAGCCAGCTTTTTCAGCTGTGCGTTGATTGATCAGACAATCAGTTTCTGCTTTTAAATATAGGTAAACATAAAATAGCTGTCTGGTACCCATATACTATTTACTACTGGTGGCACTGTGCAAGCAGTTCACTTAGGGAGGCCTTGCAAGGCCTCTTAAGTACGATGCTGCCAGATTTCAAATTTATTTTTAAATTAAATTAAAACACAACACAATACAAACTCACTTTCGTAAAGATAATCGACCTCACAACACACAGATCTAGGTTGTCTGGAAGAGATCGCTAGTAAAGCGATAAGATCGCCTTTTTTGTATGCATTTACTTATAAGATTTTTGTAAACACACTGTAACATTATTTTGGTACAATACTACTTGATTTCACATTATGCTACATAATTATTAGCTTGTGTCGTTGAAACCAAGTAAACATTGTATATAAGTAAGAATATTATAGTATAGTATAGATAAACTATACACTCGCAGGACTGGAAAGTGAAACTCTGTGTTCATCACACAAAGTCCACCCGCACCGGGAATCGAACCGGCAACCTTCTTCATAATTTATGTGTAGTGAATTAAACCCAACTTGCCCTTAACTAAAGTGCAATGCGCGCGCCCCCGTTCCGCTTGTCAATACAGACTACCGGCCCACACATCAAGTGTCTCCTCAGATCAGGGCAGGGATGGATTTGAAAAGCCATTTCGGAGAGTAGTAATGCTGTCTCCAAATGTGACAAAGATATTTTTATTCTGATGACCAATGTAATAAGAAACTAGCTATTCACTGTCTCCTGGCTCAGGCTGCGTATAATACTCATGATACTATCTCTTGCGGTTACGGAGGTCCCGCGGGAATTGGCAGTAGTTCACTTAATTTTAGTTAAATCCGTCCGTTTAAGATAGAAGTAAAAAATAACGATGATAAGGACATAGAGTCGAAATGTCGCGTGACGTTACTACTCGGTACAGTTTATGCGGAGCTTTTACCGGTTAATGACGTCACGAGCCCGCACTCCTGAACTTTAATGTGCTCCTAAACTTTATTTATTTATATTTATACTAATTTGAAAAAGCAAAATATATCTAGTACTAGTTGTGCCCGTGGTTTCAATTCCGGGATAAAAAGTACCCTATGTGTTAATCTGATGTATAAGAAAGCTATACCTATTATTGTAAAGTTTCATTTAAATCCATCCAGTAGTATTTGCGTGAAAGAGTAACAAACACCCATCCATCCATCCATCCATCCATCCATACATTCTTACAAACTTTCGCGTTTATAATATTAGTAATTTTGATTTTCATAAGCCGGCAATATGCCTTTTCCTTTTCTATACTACAACTTGCACGCCAAATTTCATGCTGATCGGTTGAGTGGTTAAACCACGAAAGCGTAACAAACAAACTCACATTCTCATTTATAATATTAGTAGCTGTGCCTCGCGGTTTCGCCCGCGGTAATTTCGGAGTTCCCGCGGGAATTTCGAGATAATAAGTATTGAATTGAATTGAATTGAAAGAACTTTATTTGACACAAAACATGCTTCCCAACCGCCAAACGATCAGAACCGTACCGGGAGATCGCCAGCGCACCAAACCCTCCTGCCAGGCGAGTCCCACTTGACGACTGAGAAACTGACCGATCTGCTTTAAATAATAAAAGCGCTTAAAAAAATACAATATGCTGATTGTGTTGCGGCAAAAAGGCGGCCCGCTCAGCATTAGCCAGGTGGTGCAAAGTCCACCCGACGCTGATCTTCCGCTGGAGCCTTTCGGAGGCGTCACGGGCGCAGGCAGACAGATAATATAATAAATAGTAATAGTATAAGTACGCTATGTCCTTCTCCGTATCCCTGACAACGTGTATGCAAAAGTTCATGATGATCCGTTGAGCCGTTGAGGCGTGAAAGCGTAACAAACAAACAAACTCACTTTCGCATTTATAATATGTATTAGAGTACGGATGTAAGGACTGACGATTTGCCTATCATTAATTTTTAAGCTAGATTAAGTTTTAAATACTTAATCCAGATACACCTACTTATTGCTTCACATCGTCCATAAAGTTAACACTTTCTAATCTATGCAAACGAGTTATTTCCCTCGTTTACCGGGAATGATACCCACTTGTGTTAAAATCTCCCCACTTCTGTCACGTACAAGGGATTACTGGGATTAGAGAACGTCACTAGCCGATACCTACCATTATCAATTTGAATCCGGTTTTAGTTTAACGATGTACCTACCTACTAGATATATCAAAGATTTTCTAATTTATTAATAGATGTTCCTCGCAGTTTCACCCGCGTTAATTCAGGAGTTCCCGAGGGATATCCGAGATAAAAATTAGATGTCCTTTTCTATGCATGCAAAATTTTATGATGATCGGTTTTAGGTGCATAAATAAGGCTTGAAAGCGATACAAACAAACAAAAAAACAAACAAACAAGCATTCGCATATTCCAAGATCCTGATGTTCAATCGGGATTTATTTTCCAAGTTATTTTAGTTTTTGGAATGTGTAATAAATGTAACATTTATGTAAGTATCTCATTCAGACTTATAGTATATATTACCGGTTGAAAGGCACGCCAAAAAAGTACTTAGGTGCCTAAGTACAACAACAGTTGTACAACTGACATTATTTATTAGTCTAATTATATCATTAAACAAAAAATACTTCGTAAAATAAACTTAGGTACACGCATTTTACGAGTAAGTACCTAACGCAACAGTAACAAAATATAGATAAGTTATAAAACTAAAAAGTAGCTAAAAATCCATTACAGGGGGAAACGCCTATTTTCTAGCTTGTTTTAAGCGTGCGACCAGTTAGTAATTTCCAAAGTATTACCTATATTTCGGTTTTCCAGCTTATCTAGTAGGTACTTACGTATATTTTTTAACAGAAAAACAAATAATTTACATAATTTAAATAAAATTTTCTTAATACACACGTTTTTATCAATTCAATATTAGGTAGTACCTAATAAAAAATTTACGTACTTATTTATTTATAACTATAATTATGTAAATTTAATTGGTTTTATACTTAAACCATTGTTTCTCTTGCAATAATTTAAAATGGTACTTAGCTATTATGATTCTCACTAATTATAAAATAATTTCGCGGTCGTGTCTGGTTCTATTTTTTTTGTAGGTATTCTATTTTATTTTTTTGTTTAATGGGTAGGTAAATGTGTTTAAAAAGTCTATCCTCGCTCTTGGATCGCATAAACATCTACACACTTTCCACAATTACTAAAAAAACGTACTATTACAAGTACAACCATAGAAGTACAACCGTGTCCAAAGAGGTTAGGTAACTTCACTTTACACACTTACTTTCCTCAGCCGCCGTCGCTCGCGCATCGTCGCCGCTTTTCGTCGGTCAACAGCGGCAGTTTTCCTCTTGCAAGCTTTGCAAGCCCAAGCCAGGCACCTCTTGCTGGGACCCAGCACGTGCTGAATGTGTTCGTCATCCTTCTCTACATCTTCCCCGAACTCGTTGTTGATTTCCACATTTCTGTTCTCGTTTTTTACACCCTTGCAACATTGATCGTTCGAATTTTGATCCGAATTCTTATTTATTTTTAATTTGACGTCTATCGTCTTTTTATATTCGAACTCTTTGTAAACATTGTTATTATTAAAATTATTATCACAGTAAACAGCACTCATTTTAATTTTGCACTTTTTACGAAATTGTGACAATTATTTATTGAAGGAGTTGAATAAAGGCAAATCTATGCAACAGTAAATTTTTATTTTCATATTAAAATTATACGGAATTTATTTCCCGCCAGTCAAACTCCCATTTCCCGCATAATTTTGTTTTTTTTTTTTTCGAGTGCTTCGCGCAACGGTGCAGGCGACACTGGATTCAGCCGAGGGGTGAACCTCAAGTTTGGATTAAACAAAATATGTAGTTAGCTATTAATAAAACAGTCTAGTTGTGTAGCCGTGTCGCTGAGAGATGCCAATTTATTACTGTTTACATTGAAATTGATGCTGGCAATAACTTCTCCAATGTATTTGTTGCGATGAAAGCGTTGGGACATTTTTATAACCGCGCGTCTCGTTGCCTATAGTGGATCGATTTTTAACGTTGTTTAAAAATTGTTATCTTGTCATTAATCTAATGCAAGTAGGTAAACGGTTTTCGAACGCTTCCCACAATAGGTTGCTAGTCATTTCACAGCCTACTGACGTCTTTGCTGGACTACCCCAAGGACCTTGCGATTGTATCTAACAGTTTTGATACAAATTTCAAATATAAAATATAATTAAAGGGAACTCCTTGTTCTATGTTTTTGTTAAATAATAAGGTCTTAAATATTATCAGTAGGTTTAAAATACAATACTACCTCATTCATCCCAATAACGCGCAGATAACGATCCACCAGAGAAAAGAGTTCTGCTCCCTTAGCCAAGTTGACTATCAATAAGTAAATCTTTAACGCATAGAAAACTAAGAAAAGAATCGTTAAGTCACGTGGTCACGCAAAAGTGAATTTTCAATTGGACATCATCTTTACACTCATCAAATTACAGAGTATAGCACCAACATTCATCTTGCTTAAAATTCAAGGAACATTAGCGCCAATTTTATCGCCAAGAATGGGCATTGCCGTTTGCCGTTATGGTGTGGCCCCAGCTTAAGGAGTGGTTTTTTTTTTTGGTTGAACAGAATTGGCCCTCTGTAGTAACGAGGCGGCGGTATGCCACTCGTTATGATACCTATTATACCTCATATTTTTTATGGTTAAAGTTATTGCCGTATTTTTATTCAGTTTTGGCATTCCTGAAAATTCGAATCTTGTATTTTCTCTTTTTTGTTTATTTTAATGACTGTCATTCCAATTTGTGACTCCAAACGACTCGTGTCAAAATTATTATTTATTTATTTATTTATACTCATAAAATTATTTATGTTTTTATCTTAAAATCACCTATTGATCGTCTTAATTACGTTTGATTTACTCGATATAGAGTAACCGAGGCCGCAGAACCCCCACACCGTCATGGTTCTGTGGAGGTACAGTTATCTTCACTAACTTGAGTCTAATTAGAAAAAAATGCGGTACAGTCGCGGTCGGTCACTCTCGTCACTTTCCGGCGGGACCGCGCGCGCGCTGTGCGAGCCTAGAGCGAGATGAAGGGATGCTGGCTGGAACAGAGGAATGCGTGGAGAGGCGTTGGCTTGTTAGATTTAACCTTAGATAGAACCAAATATTCGGTATTAGCTGACCCACGCGGTTTCACTCCCGATAATTTCGAAGTTCCCGCGGGAATTCCGAATTATAATATAGCCTATGTTACTCAGGGGTAATGTAGCTTTCTAACGGTGAAAGAATTTTGGAAATCGGTCAAACAAATAAACAAAAAATGAAATCTTTCCTCTTTATAATATTAGTATAGATGAATATACCAAAACAGAGCCACATTTATGACGTGTATGTAAGTATTTATGAAGTAAGTAAGTACCTATAGATGTATTATACAGAAAAGTGAATAAATAAGTACATGTGTGTATATGTGTCTGTGTACATGCGGAAGAAGTAAAAGTTTTATCAAAATTGCAACAAAAAGTCCTAAAAAAAACCGTTACTTGAACTGGCGCCCCTAGGGGCTGTTTGTTGCACGTTAAAACACCGACCACAAGTACTTAAGAGCAAGCAATCTCGAATCTCGAATCGTTAAAAGCTTACTTAATAGGGATGTTGACTACTATTGAAAATCAAAATTCTAATTAGTCCGTCAGTTAGAAAATAAAAAAACAATAGACACGTATTTTTTGCTTTTTTAAATAAATTAAAATATACAGAGATAAAGCGCATTAAAATTTAGGATGAGGAGGTCGTGACGTCACTAACCGCAAAACCGCCATACAAACTGTCAGAATAGTGACGTCACGCGAAATTTCAACTCAATATATCGCCGTTATTTTTTGATTACGTAAAAAAAGAAAAAATACGTATCCAATATTTTTTAATAATCTACAAGAAGGACTAAAAAATAAAAATTAGTCAACATGCCCATTGCCTTAATATTTTACGAATTACCTAATCTTACGAAAGATTTACGCATTCCAACGCGTAATTTGCAACGTGCAGTAATTTTATTCCTCTGCCGTGCGCAAAGAGGTTTACAAATTAAAATGTTATTGTTTCGAATATTATCTCCATACATTTCCCTGTGCGGGGTCCCCATTGCATCCCCGACGACTGGGGTGTGATCCGCCAGCGAGGCCTCGGCCCATTAAATTAACAATAAAACATTGTCGCGAAAAACAAGTGTCCACACCATTGGCGAGATACATCAAAACAAAACTATCATTCATGTGAGCCGGTCGATTTCTGTGACAACGCCACCCATCCCGGATTATATCTCTGCATGTAAGTAACGATTTTCTGTTAAATTCTCCCTGCTGTTATCAACCTTTGCCTGCTGTTATGGTACAAAAAAAAAAAACAAAACGCTTCTATTTGAATTGGTTTAATTTTTCCAGTTCCCCTTTATTTTTAGAACACATTTTTAAACATTCATTGATCGTGTTTTATTTTTAAATGTCCAGTTCCTATATTATTTTTTCTAACAAATCTTGTTTTTTTTTTTTAAATAAACCAAAGACTGACGTTTACTAAATTTTCCAGTATTTTTAGAATTATAATTTCTGCTTTATAAATAGGCTGAAGATCGAATCTTCTGTGACCTAATTTTGTGTGCAAGCTGACATTTACCTCGCCTGACCTAGGTCATACGATGTCAGTCTAACGGTCTAGTCAGCTAGCACATTGTAACTCACTAATTAAATTAGATGTGAGGTATCGATATAATTAAATAAAATAGACATTAATTCAGTTATTTTAAGTTGTAAATGTGAGATTTATTCATATTTTTTAATCATAAAATTCATTTTAGGAATAAGTTACATAGTTAATCTATAACAAACCAAGTGATTTTAAAATTAGCTCAAAATTTTGGAAAACGGGTATTCTAGGTACTAGGTACTCTCCAATCCCCTATAAAATAATCGGCTATTGTTTACAAAAGCAAAGTCGACGAATCTAAATTCTGCGTTTATTTAATACAAGCTGTGCCCCGCGGTTTTACCCGCATGAAACGTTTTTGTATGACAACTTTTTTTCCCAACATCCGATTTAAATGAAACAAAGCCTATTATGTATGAGCTCCGGGTTTAGCTTAATCTATCTGTGAAAACCACATGAAAATCTGTTCAGTAGATTCGGAGCTTATCGCGAACAGACAGACAGACAGAAAAGAACTTTAAAAACTCTTTTTTGTGGTTGGTTACTCTTCTTTCAACATTTGTCAAAAATATTCTATGTTCGCGGATTCTACTCCTTTATTGTATCTTGTATTATATTACCTATCTGTGGTGTAGATTTTCATAAACACCAGCTGCGCCCCTCGGTTTCACTCGCGGTAATTTCGGAGTTCCCGTGGAAATTTCGGGTTAAAAAGTACCTACCCTACGTCACTCAGGACTACCGCAGCTTCTTATAAGTGATCCAGATCCAGAGATTACGGCCTACAACGTCACAAACTCACAATTCATAAACTTTACCTCTTTATAATAATAGTATAGATTAAACAACGCCTTTAGAGTTAATCAAATAAAAAACCCGATCGATTCATCCAAAAATTTTTTATCTTCCGCCCTAAGGCCTCGTTACATATCCTGGTGCGCTCTTGGAAATTTATTTATCTTAGTTTTACAAATAAATACTCCTTTACTATCCTTTAACTACTTGTATAGGTACCTATCCATATTAATATTATAAATGCGAAAGTAATTCTGTCTGTCTGATTACCTGTTACCTTTTCATGCCTTAATACTCCACCAATGATCGTGAAATTTTGCGTCAGGGGTACAGAACAAAATTTTAACAAAAAACTTAAAATCGACTTCCAAAAACAAAAAGCAAAAAATACCGATTTAATCCAAAAGACAAAAAATCACGTAATATTATTTTTGGTCTGTGCTACCACTGTTCGCTTTGAAGTCGGTGACAAGCCCGCGTGCGTGTGCACACTACACTTGGTTGTGTCTCACGACGAGCTCCAGTTAGCCCATCCACCCACTCCATATTTGGCTTGTCACCTGACTTCAAACCGGTCATTGGTAGCAGAAACAAATAATAATAATACTTGTATTTTTGTCTTTGGTATTTTATTATTTTTAGCTTTTTAGTTTTGTATTTTTGGAAGTCGGTTTTAATTTTTTTTGTTAATATTATCTAAGTTACAACTTAAATAGCCTAATGTCAAGTGTCAACTGATCATCACCTTTTACAAAATATTGCTTTTCCAAAAGCAGGGACGTTGAGAAGTTCTGCTGGTAGGTACTTCACCATCAGTTCCACTTCGCCATAAACATTGTGTGAAGAGCAGAAACCATATCAAAGTAACGAATCGGAACCCGTAAAATACCTATTATTGAGTAGTTCCGATGACCATCCGTGGTCTTCATTATCAGTTCCACTTCTTCAAATTTTGCTTTCCGAAAGCAAATAAACGATTTACTATAAAAAATACAAAAATTGCTATAGATGCGCCTGTAATTTTTGAAGACTTCCCTCGATTTGTCTAAGATCACACCATCAGATCTCGACTTGGTGACAACGGGACCAACTTGGAAGTATACCCTTTCAAACAACAAAAAAAAATAATTTTCGAAATCGGTCCAATCGAAACCAGTGAAATAGTTCCAATGACCATTTTGGAAGTCGGTTTAAAAGACATAGGTAGGTACCTGCTGGATCTCTGAAACCGCGGGTGAAGCCGCGGGGGACAGCTATCTGTTAGTTTTGTTACGCGGTCATAATAATCGTACCTACTCTACAGCTCTCTGTCACCTTAGGGTTGCCTTGAAAAGATTGTCTCTAGCAATAAGGTTGCCTTTTGCTGTGTCCATTTTTATTATTTTGTTTGTCTAATTTTTAGTGTTTCTTTTGAGGCAATAAAGAATATTTGACTTTAAATAAGTAGATGCATCTTTTATTTACAGAATGCTCGAAGTGAATGGACGCTGATATAAAATTAAAATGGCCGACGCGACGATTTGTTTTTTAACAATCAATTAAAGTGTGCTTAGTTTAAGTAAGTACCTAAACTATATTATATTTAACTAGCTGTTCCCTGCGGTTTCGCCTGCGTTTTGGGAGTTTATATCTACCTGCCCTGCTGACCCTTCTCTTCGGCTCGGGCCACTATTAATCGGAACTCGTCGTAAAAGCAAGTTTCCCGCACTAGTAATGTAACGTAAGTATAAAGGATCATTTATATCTATACAGACAATGCGCGTGCTAGACACGTTCCGTCGCAGACTAAATAATATTAAAATATTAATTAATTTATAATTAACGTATAATTTATTTATTAATTTATTAACGTTAATTTTATTAACGTATTCACATCTATCGTAATTCGTATCACGGCCGCGCAGACGCGGACAGGCACGGACCAGTATTCGCGGAAAGAATATTTTGTCTCGCGATTCATATCTGCGGAGCTAGGATGCGCAACACGATAAAATTTTATCGAGCCATTTTATCGATTCTCGTCGACATATTATATCGTTTTGTCTACCAGTGGTAAAAAATGTTTAACCGAATCTAGTCTTAACTCAGTACCCCACTACTGCACTTTTTTGCTTGGACGCCCACAAATATTTGTCGTGGCGACAATTTTATCTTTCGTTCGATAAACATATCGTGGCGCGCATCTTAGCTATGCTGTACGTGTCTGTGGTTACATGTCGGGCAGGGTGAATACAGCGGAACCGTGCAGACGTCTTTTGTAAATAAACGGTGTATGTTGGTTTTTTCCCACATTTTTAGCACGAGTCTGGCACGGAACGCGTGTCTGGCACGCTGGTAGATATAAACGAACCTTTATAACGCGCCCAGCAATGATATTTTATTATATAGAATGTCTTTGCGCGCCCAGATAGTTTCCGTGGTGTGCGAGCGACAGAGCGCGATGCACCCCGCCGCCAGGTGACGCTGCCGCCTCCACCCGCGGAACATGTCATGGGACTCCATAGAGTCGCGCGACTTCCTCGGGTAAGTAGTTGATTCTATATCCATAAACTAATTTGACTGAATTTGAAAACTTTCTTTTTTTTTTTTTACGATATTTGACCCCCCCCCCCCCCCTCCCCCCCCAGTTTTATTTTCGGAACTTTTGATTATTATTTTTACGAAAAGTGTCTGGCCATGTTACATAATATGGTGGCCCCTTAAATATTTATCATTGATAAACTTGTGGTTTAGGTACATTTTATATTTAATACTTGTGACTTTGAAAAGAGCAACCCAAGAGTTTCTCTCTCGTCTCTTCTCTTAGGAAAACTGCCTTCCGAGCGAGCGGTGAATGTAAAAAATATATTATTATAAGTATTTTCTTATATTTTTATTCAAATGTTATGACGTAACTTAACAAGTTCAGTAATTTTTTTGAGTTTGAGTTTGCCAGTATCAGTATTAGGGAATACTGAGGTAATGAAGGCTTCTAATTATACTCTTCTAGACATCAGGAAATTCAGAATAAAACCTCAGACGAAATATTTCGTCTGAGGATAAAACGTAGCCTATTTTTCACATCGTGGACTACAACATGTCCTTTGAAAATGAAATTTAGCTGCAAATATTTACAGGGTTGATAAAAACCGTTACAAAATTTTCAAGTTCATAAAATAAAAAAGATAAAAAGAATAAAAAAAATAAGTACTCATCATTTTTTAACCAAAATAAAACAAATTGAAAAGAAAACCAGGCCCGCTCGCAGCTCTTGTACACACATCGCCGGTATCTTAAGGTCAATGATCTGAGTAGTATTCCACCAACTGATGCATCCCACGCTGTGTGCGTGGCGCGTGCCTTGTATATTACGTATCAGTGAGCTACCTACGTGTATTGTGTACCTACCTAGATTTTTGTAGGGTAATTTTTTTTCAATGAATCTATTTCCTCGTATTGTGAAACTATCAAACTTATTATTTTTTCGCTTATCTTGTATGTTATGACGTACACTTTCGGCCCTGTAAATATTTGCTAATAATTTTGGAGCACCCTATAAAACCATATTAGCTACACAATGTGTTTCGTCGTGTGGTTTTATAAAACCTCGGTGTGTGTTGTATAGCGGGGTGCCGGCGCACCAGCTGTCGGCAACACGTCTGCTCAGTTCGCCTGATCCATCAAGACACCATATTGACGACCCACCAGGTAGGTACCTATCCCTACTAATCCTACTAATATTAAAAATGTGAAAGTGTGGATGTTTGTTACTCAATCACGCAAAAACGGCTGAACGGATTTGGATGAAATTTGGCATGCACGTTGTCAGGGGTACAGATAAGGACATCGGGTACTTTTTGTCCCGGAATTCCTGTGGGAACTCCGAAATTACCGCGGGTGAAACCGCGCGGCACAGCTAGTATTATTAAATGTGAAAGTAACTGTCGGTCGGTCTGAACGCTTTCACGCGTTAACGGCTCCACCGATCCTCACGAAATTTTATACACACGTTGTCAGAGGTACAGAGCAGGAGAGGGTACTTTCTATCCCGGAATTCCCGCGGGAACTCCGAAATTAACGCCGGTGAAACCGCGAGGCATAGCCAGTTTATTATATTTTTTCTCGAACACAAAAGCAGGTACAGTATATTTTATACTTCGATGGTCGAAGTATTTTTATGATTTCCTTTATTAAGTACTTATATTATGAAACGGTACCGTGAGTCTTGACTAACTGACTCAAGGAACAATATTTTACAACACACAACCCAAACAATTATTAGTCTAGAAAATTGAAATTTCTTTGTGGATTCCACATACTCGTTGATGCATTAAAAAAATAATAAAAAAGTCTTCACAAAAAAAACTGAAAAAATTGAATTCGAGCGTTCCATTAGTAGGTATACTACATACGTGTTAATGAATTAAACAAAAACCTGATACACCCCATTTAAAAAAATAAACAATAATGTGATAAAATTAATAGTTTAAAAGTTATTCACATTAGTTTTGAGGTGACCTATCTACGAAATTTCAAGCTCTACGCCCACACCTACGCGTCAATGACCGATTCGATTTTTTTGCTACACGCGTGGCGTACGCGTCAACTATTGTATTATAAATCATTTAGACATACATGGTCTAGTAAAAATGAAAAAAATGCAACTTATATTAAAACATGGTGCGATCGATTCGGAAGTCGATTCTGAGTAAACTACTTTCTAGTTTTCAGTTAATTCATTAACACGTTGTATAATGTTTTGTTTTCTTCTACCATACGGTGCCTTTTTTTATATGCTTTTTTTCAAAGAACTAGGTATCTTGTTTTTGTTCATCAAATCTGATCTTTAAAATAGACATGAAAAACTGTCTCAAACAAACACAATACATTTCGCACCCATAACTGACACATTCCAGAAGTATGCCAATTCGCAGAAGACTACTCGGGCGCAGACCTCCGGAACGGGGCGTTACGATGGGGCTCCAGGTTTGGACCAGCTCACAGACCGCCTACCACCGGTCTGCTGGACTGCTTTCGGGGTTGCCGATCCAGGTTGGATCAGTATTTGGCTAGACGAAAGGTAAGGATAGCTTCGAATTTAGGAATACTAGTCTGAAAAGTGAAAGTTTAAACAAAACTTATTCCACTTTGAACCTATTCTCAGGTTAGCCTTTAAAGAATGGGCTGGAAATCGAAAGAATGGCCTTAAAAATTGTATTTATGGGAACTAACAAAAGCTGACACACATTTTACAACATAATAACTCTTTATCATAAATTAGTCAACCATAAAGTGATCATTTCTAAAGCTTATTTGAAAAGGGTCTAAATTTATAGATTGAGCGTGGAGTTCGCCTGTACAGTCAGAATGAGCAACGTCTTGCCGTCAAAATATGGCTGTCAGCGCTGCGAGGCGTCAGGCATCGCAGCGACAAGTTCGCACTCTTGGGACATCTGTACCAGGCGTACATGGACTTTGGGAAGTACAGGTTTGTAAACTTTATTTTAAGCGTGATTGCTTGATAGCGTGAATACGCTAATGGTGATGGGACGCAAGATGCAATGTTATGAGAGACAAAGTCCAGACTTGATATCCTCTAAGACTGGATGAACACGCATTTATTGACATCAAAAAGAGCCACAATATTTGAATTGAATTTGAAGCTTTAGAAAAGAAGATTCGGGTTGGCTCGGTACCATCAATGGAGGATGTCGTGTCGTTTAACAGAGATTTGCGACTCCAACTCGAAGTAAATGCATAAATATGGGCAATCGATCTAACTTTACTATCTAACTTTCTCACCTAATACCTAACTAGAAAGAGATACATGCAGATCCTTACCTACTAGCAGTTCCAGAATCCCAGTAAGAATTTAATACAGCATTTAAACAGTAAATGTTTATTAATTGGCAGAGAATCTCTGGAGTTCGCCAACCGTCAGCTGGGAATATCAGAGGAGCTGGATTCTGCACCGATGCGGGCTGAGGCGTATCTCAACTTGGCGAGAGCTCATCAAACCTTAGGGGGTCTTGACAGGTAAATATTTTATGTATATTGTATGTTGATTTTTAGTGTGTGATCTATGTGCACTAATATTATACAAAGATTACGTTGGATGCAGGAGGTAATCTCTGAGTCTACTGGACCTATTCTTTAAATACTTCCTTTGATTAGAAGCTATAATATCCCTGAGAGACAAGATGATCTCGACACAAAGAGTTACGAGTAAAACCGCCGGAGGAATAACTATTTGGTGCGTAGTAGGGTAGTTTGGAATAGATGAGGTACTTTTTGTCTTTGATCTTTATAATTTTTTTATTGTGAACAGGCTGATCAGTGTGATCGAAGATTGTAGATACACCTAGCCTGTAACAGGAACTGACTTTCATGTGAGGCTGCCGGAACACCGCTCGGCGGTGACAGATTTTCAACTTGCAAGTGGTAGCTAACCAGTCGAGCACTAGAGAGTGCCCTACCACCATGTTCTGGTTGCTTCACGACGTTTTCCTTCACCGACAGTTCAAGCTCATTGTTAGCATTCGGACCTACCTACGCCTTGTGCACCAACCACTGAGCTATCATCACTGTGATATAAAGAATTTCAGCGGGAATTTCGAAATTGTAGCTGATGCATTTTGCTCATTCATCCACTATTGTCTTTGTCATTCCAGAGCGCTGTCCTACGCCCGCCACGCTCTATATAACGACTGTGGCGGCGGCTCGACAGCGGGCTGCGTGCACCTAACAGTGGCTGCTGTGAGCCTCGAAGTAGGAGCGTTCTCGAAGGCGATGGATGGCTTCCAGAAGGCACTGGCAGTAGCGCAGGCGCAGAGTGACAACACGTTGCTCTTACAGGTGAAACTTTATATATTATTGAATTTAGATTGATGTTTCCAGATTAGATATTTGAAAGGATCACCACCCAGAAAGAAGAAACAGAACTTCGTTCAAAAGTTAAGTTTTGCGTGACCACGTGACATCGATTCCACTCCTCAATTTTCTATGCGTTAACGATTGTAGGTTGTCAACTTGGTAAACGCTCAGAACATAGACGATATCAGCATTTATTTTCCGTTTTTAGGTGTACGTGGGACTGTCGGAGCTGTGGCGGCGGCTGCGCGACGCGGAGCGCGCGGTGGCGTGCGCGGCGCGCGCGTGCGACCTCGGCCGCGGCCCGCGCGCGACTGACCTCAACACGCGCCACCACCGCACGGCGCTGCTGCAGATGGCGGCGGCGCTGCGCGCGCGCGGCGAGCTCGGCGACGCGCACGACTACTGCAATGTAAGGCTGCGTTTCCACCAGAGATGTGCGAGGATGCATAGCGAGGGATGTGTTTGTAAAGAACCAATAGAATCGCTTCATTTACCTTGCCTCGGTCAGCACAGCTCTGGTGGAAACGGCTCAGCGGAGCTAGATTTTTGCGCATACAAAACAAGCGCGGCATGTGTGCGAGGGATGTGTACGAGGGAAGTGTGCGAGGTATGTGTGTTGAGAAAGATGTGTTGCGAGGTTTGCGCATACTGTACCAGCCAGTCCATAGACGGAGTTTGTTGGAAGTAGAAGTGCGCAAAATAGATAATAATATGGATAATTGGAAAAAGAAAATACTTTTATATTTAACAATTTGTGATGAAGAAATGGAAGCAGAAGATACGGAGTTTATTAGTTCTATAATTTTGAGCAATAGAAGAACACACAGGTTTTGGATACGTAACCATATTAAATATCATCGATTACATGGAGAATTCTTCCATGCATCCTCGCGCCACACATAAATGCGCATTTTCACAGCTCCGCTACACATCCTCGTAGGCACATTATCATCGCACAGCTTTGGTGGAAACACCCACACATTTTCACAGCACAGCTAGACATCCTCGCACGACACATTTCCATCGCACATCTCTGGTGGAAACGCAGCCTAAGTGTCGATGTCGGTGGAACGAGATAATCGTTACTAATCCCTACTAATTTATTATTATACATGCGAAATCTGTCTGTCTGTCTGTCTGTTACGCTTTCACGCCTAGACGGCTCAACCGATCATCATGAAATTTTGCATATAAGTTGTCAAGGGTACAGAGAAGGGCATAGGGTACTTTTGGACCTGGAATTCCCGCGGGATCTCTGAAATTAACGCGGGTGAAACCGCGGGGAACAGCTAGTATCATTAGAAATGCGAAAGTGAGTTTGTTTGTTTGTTACGCTTTCACGCCTCAACGGCTTAACGGATCATCATGAAATTTTGTATACATGTTCTCAGGGATACAGAGAAGGACATAGGCTACTTTGTATCCCGGAATTCCCGCGGAAACTCGAAACACCGTATTTTTTAATCGCTCGAATGACTTTCACAGTTCACAGACGAATCGTGAATTCACATGCAAATGCTCATACATTTTTTAAGCATTCACATGCGAATGATGCGATTCTGCGTGCGAAAAGTATGATTATTCGAGCGATTAAAAAATACGGCCCCTGTTCTCAACACAGGAGGCTCTCCGCTTGGCGGCGGTGGTGGGCGACCAGGGCTGCTACGCGAGGGCTGTGAGGATCGCGGGCGACGTGTACCGCCGCAAGTGCGACATTGGGAAGGCTCTCAGGTATCCGCTATGTGGTTGGACTATTAGAAAATACGCAGATTCAGGCGACCCAATAAATAAATTTCACGTATTTATTTTACGTAATCAAAAAATAACGGCGATACATTGAGTTGAAATTTCGCGTGACGTCACTAACCAGTGCAGTTTGTATGGCGGCTTGTAGTTAGTGACGTCACGAGCCCCCACCCTAAACTTTAATGCGCTTCATCTCTCGTTCGTATTTTCATTTATTTGAGAAATAAAAAATACGTGTCTAATGATTTTTGATTTCCTAACTGACTAATCAGAATTTTGATTTTCAAAAGTCGTCAACAACCCAATTTTTTTTTTATGTCATAAGGGCAAACGGGCAAGTGGTACACCTGATGGTAAGTGATTACCGCCGCCCATAGACATCTGCAACACCAGAAGGCATGCAGGTGCGTTACCGACCTGGAATGGGGATGGGAACTGGCTTTCAAGTGAGGCTGCCGGAACACACCGTTAGGTGCTTGGCGAGAGATTTGCAACTTGAAGGTGGTAGCTAGCCAGCCGGGCACTAGAGAGCGCTATGGTTTCCTCACGATGTTTTCCTTCACCGACAGCTTAAGCTCATTGTTAGGGTTTGAACCTACGCCTTGCGGCGTTTGATCCGAACGCACCAACCACTGAGCTATCATCGCTGTTGATTAATTCCAGACACTACGAAGTGGCGATGGGGGCGGGCCAGGCTCTGGGGGACCGGCTGGCGCAGATGGAAGCGATGGACGGCGCGGCGCGCTGCCTCGAGGCGCTGCGGCTGCAGGGCAGGATCTGCAACTGCCGGCCGCTCGAGTTCAACACGAGGCTGTTGGAAGTGGCCACTTCGGTCGGGGCCAAGGTGAGCTTTTCACACGTATTAGTGAACAGGGTCTTTTTAAACAAATCTATACATATAAAATGCTTTGTCCTGAATGACTGATAGATCAACACACAGCCTGAACCGCTGATCGTAGAGACCTGGAACTTGGAGGGTGTGTTCTTTGTATGACGTAGGCATCCGATGAGATAGGATTATTGAGAATTCAACCCCTAAGGGGATGAAAAGACGTTGCAAAGATTATATGGAACAATTCCGCGGGAACTTCGAAATTATCGCGGGTGAAACCGCGCGGGACAGCTAGTAAATAATAAAATTGTTTATGACTTCCGGCTAGCTCTTGAGTGGTGGTTGGAACAAATGCAGACGATTCATTTTGAGATATAGTAGTTTAATAGCTGTTTCCTGCAATTTCACCCGCGTTTATTTCAGAGTTCCCGCAGGAATTCCGAGATTAAAAATACTCGGTTCATTTTCTGAAACTCACAAACTCACAAACTTTTGCTCTTTATAATATTAGTATAGATAGGTTATATTTTTTCATTTTTACTAACCCATGTCTAAATTATTTATAATACAATATTTGGCGCGTACGTCGGCGGCAGCAAAAAAAATTGAACCGGTAGGCGCGGGCGTAGCGCTTGGAATTTCGTAGATAGGTTACCTCCAAACTAATGTTGAATAACTTTTAAAGTATAAATTTTTTCGACATAAAATATATTTAAATCATATTATTGTTTACTTTTTAAATGGGGTGTATCAGGTTCAGTTCAGTTCAGTTCAGGTTCAGTTATTTCATTAACACGTTGTATAATTCTGATAACTAAATAATGGGCATGTTGACTAATTTTTATTTTTTAGTCCGTCTTGTAGATTATTAAAAAATATTGGACACGTATTTTCTCTCTTTTTACGTAATCAAAAAATAACGGTGATATATTGAGTTGAAATTTCGCGTGACGTCACTATTCTGACAGTTTTTATGGCTGTTTTGCGGTTAGTGACGTCACGACCTCCTCATCCTAAACTTTAATGCGCTTTATCTCTGAATATTTTAATTTATTTAAAAAAGCAAAAAATACGTGTCTATTGTTTTTTTTTTATTTTCTGACGGACTAATTAGAATTTTGATTTTCAAAATTCTGCGGCCCAGATGCTGGTGCGGCGCGTGCGGCTGCGCCTCGGCGAGATCTACACGGCGCTGGGCGACAACGCGGCGGCCACGCGGCAGAGGCGCGCCGCCGCCGCGTGGGTGGCGCCCGCGTGCGCGCGCTGCCGCGAGCCGCTCGCCGCGCAGCCCGAGCCGCTCGCCTCGCTGCCGTGCGCGCACATCGTGCACCAGGCGTGAGTTGGCATCAGCTCATTGACACTATTGACACTCCATACAAATGAACTGATTCAAGTACCATGGGTTGTTGACGAGTGAAAGCCGTATCGTGTCACGTTTTTCGTTATTTCAGTCACTTTTCAGCATCTATTTTGGACCCTGAGCAGGAAACTGACTTTCAAAAGAGCCATGTTTTAACTTGGGGAACAATCTAACATTGTCATTGGCGATTCGCCATAATTGAAGAAGTAGATGAAGAGATTGTTATTATTAAGAAACATTGTCATTGGCAAATTATAATTATAGACGCCATTATTAAAGAAGAAGAAGAAGATTCAAGTACCTACTCACCCACAAATAAAGACGGCCGGCTTGGACACGTGTAGGTACACGTGTTGTGCGCGTGTGCGTAGTTGATAGCGAGCTGACAGTAAATGTCAGCTTTCAGTGAATAATTGTCACTTGTAGATTCTACATGACAAACTTTCCTCGGGGTTGTTGACCGGTGGAGGTCGTAGCGAGTGGACGCCTGTCGCGTTATTTATTCGATATTTTCACCACCGTTCAGCAGCCATTTTGTTTTCCAAGAAAGAAGCTGGTTTTCGAGAAGGAATCTTGTTTTATCTTGGGGAATAATCTAATTCTGTGATTGGCGTTTCGCCATAATTACTTTAATCGCTAAAAATACGTACATTGGCAGAATTAAAATGCGATAAATCGCGATAGACTGCCATAATTGAAGAAGAAGAAGAACTTTCCTCGGAATTTACCTTCCCAGAAACTGGGCGTGGTATGAAATTGAAAGGAGACGGAGTCGAGTGTCGCTTCTTTATTTATTCTGTATTCTTTGGTTGAGGGTTGTGACCACTAGACGTGCGCGCACATCGTGCACCAGGCGTGAGTTGTGACCACAGAGATAACAATATATTACCTCCTAGTACGCCTAGGGTATGGTAATGTATATGACGGGAGACCTTTATCGAAGCAGGAACGGTTTTCTTTTTTAAACAAATAAGTTCCCCGATTCGTGAGTGGTCTCTGCGGCGCAGGTGCATGCCGGAGTCGTGGTCGCGGCGCTCGGTGCGCGGCGCGGCGAGCGGCGCGGCGGGCGGCGCGGAGTGCGCGGAGTGCGCGGCGGCGCGGCTGCGCGTGCCCGTCCCGCCGGCGCCCGCGCGCGGCTTGCCCGACCAGGTCAGCTGACTACATAGGGAGCGTCCATTAATCACGCGAGGCTGAAAGTGGGGGGGAGGGGTTCGGAAAAAATCACCAAAAATCACAAAGAGAAGGGGGGGGGGGGTGATATACAGGAATATTTTTTAAGCAATGCGCAAAAAAATGTTGGTGGTTCAGTATCAGTAATAGAACACATTTTCATTATCAGTTCAAAACTTTTTTTTATATTTTTTTATCCGGCTTTAAATCTATCTTATTCGTAATGATATCAATGGGCGCGCGCGCCGTGCGGCGTACGCGGGGGTGTTGCAGCGGGGGTGAAAGACCTCGATCAGCTGTCGATGTCGGTACATTGTAACCCACGTAAATACCTAGCCGAACGAGCGCTTCACGCGCAGTGGTGGCGGCGGTGAATAGAGTAGCCAATAAATCAATTGCAAAGTATACATCTTTCGTTCACGATAACTTTACTTTTTTGTACTAGGACTTATCAAGATAAAAAAGGTGTTTATTAAAACTCCTTTAAGTTTAATTTGTAAAAGTTTGCGCACTGAATAATTTTTTTTCCTGTATAATGAGATATTAAAAAGTTGCTAAAAACATCACGTTATTAATGGACGCGGCTAGGCGTTCGACATATTTTGATCACAGCTCACCCAGGGCCCCTATGTCACTATGTCCCCCGCGGTTTCACCCGCGGTGATTTCGGAAATCACGCGGGGAGGAGGGGGTAACAGCGCTCAATATAATATTGGGCCTATATCCCAGGGGCGGATCCAGGGGGGGCACTGGGGGCAATTGCCCCCCTGAAGACTTAAATAGGTACCTACTTTAATTAGACCTTAGAAAAATCTTCGCAAGGTTGTGGCTTTTCACCAAAGTTTCATCGTAATTTGAATAGAAATATACGAATGAACCCTAATGAACTAACAAATATTCATTTTTAAAACTATAAATTATTAGTTCGTAACGAACCCCTATGGAAGTTTGTATCTATTATTGTAAAACAAACACAAAATCTGTCAATTCTTTCTCGTTAAAACAAATTTTCTGGTTTGAAACTACGTGCCGTATGGTATATTTCTCATTTAAAAGGAGAAGTTTCTGCGTTTGGCTGTATATATGTTTTTACAATTATCCTTATATATGTAGTTTCTCTATCCCTTTTCTTTAACTTCATCCAACATCCTTGAGACTTGGAAGTAAGCTATTGTGATTTCACTTCCCAAAACTAGTTGGTACCTAACTCTTCTACTTTTTTCCACGTTCAAAGCAAATCTATCCATATTATTTATTTATATTATGTTATATGTAACTGACGAACTAAATGGAATTAATAGAATTTCGATTTTTATTCCCCGTCATATTGTACCTCTGTGCTCAAAAAATAGTCGATGACTTTTATCACGTGCGGTGCGCGATGAATTCGGATTTGGAAAAAAATTTGGGAAAATTTCCAAAATTTATCAAATTTTTCTTCTGTTGACTGTAAATTTTAAAATCTTCTACGGTCAAAAACATCTTTTTGTTTCAATAGTACCTATTTTTCCGTATCTCGTCATATGGACGAAAATTATTCACTTCTCTGAGTTTTCTGCGTTATTTCCCAAATTTTCTCCTCATTTTACTAATCCAAGGAGTAACCTTATTTTTGTTTACGCCGATGTGTGCTGTATGAATCTGACAGAAGAGTAATTGAAATTGAAAATTGAAATTGAAAAAACTTTATTTGACACAACACAAAGATTTACAGCATACGTATACAACAACTAGACATAGTAACGCGATAAGTTGGAGCGGCTGCAAAATGTGTGTGGTTTACATATTCGCCAGGCGCACTACACATATTCTTTGTACCATCTTTAAAGTGCTGAGGGATCCCAAATCACCGACTTACTTCAAAGAAAGTTTCAGATTGCTTTATGTCGGTCGTGAAGCTATGTCAGGTAGTTAGGTAGTTCTTTGTTCTTCTGATCACGAAACACGTTTTTATCACATCACATGTGCACCTCTGATGGTATTTTTCCTCAGTTTAGTAAAAAAATCGCTATTAACCATAACACTTCCCATTATTTTCCTATCACTTTATAGATACAAACCTACAAAATTTTAATTTAAAGTTGTTAATTCAGGTCAGATTCGCTGGAACGTAAATTTTTCATTTTTTACTTTTATCTGTTGTAGCTTCCATGTAGATTATTTTATGCATGAAAGTACAAGTTGAAAATAATGAAATACTAAAAAAACTTTGATTTTACAGAGAATCGTACTCAAAAACCGCTATACCTACCTAAGCTCTATCGTTTTCGACACCACATTTTTTTTAAATATGAAAAACATAAAACTAAAAAGCTAAAAATAACAAAATACCGACTTAATCCATCAGACAAAAACACATGTAATACTATTGTTGGTTTGTGCTACCACTTTTTGATTTAAATTCGGTGCCAAGCCCGCTTACGTCTACCCACTTGGGTTGTTCAGCTCACAACGAACTCGTGGCGGGACTGGACTTAGCCCATGTACCTACGCCATATTTGGCTTGTCACCGACTTCAAATAATAATAGTAGTCAAGTGGTAGAATAAACCAATAATAACTACTAGTACTGGTATAATAACTACTGGTAATAACTACCAAAAATAAACTTACGTGTATTTTGTCTGTTGGATAAAATCGATATTTTGTTGCTTTTAGCTTTTTAGTTTTGTGTTGTTGGAAGTCAGTTTTAATTTTTTTGTTAAAATTTTGTTTATTTCTTGCTTTCAAGTGAGTCCGTTTGTAATTTATCTAAGTTACAATAGCCTAATGTCAATTGCTCATCGCCTTTTACAAAATACTGCTTTTACCGACGGGACGACAGGGACGTTGATTGTTGAGGAGTTCTCCTGGTACGTCGTCATCAGTTCCACTTTACCATATACATTGTGACGAGCATAAATTATTTAGGAACCATATTAAAGTTAACGAATCGGAACTCGTGAAATACCTTTTATTGAGTAGTTCCGATGACCATCTGTGGTCTTCATCATCAGTTTCACTTCTTCAAATTTTGCTTTCCAAAAGCAAATAAACGATTTACTATAAAAAATAAAAAAATCGCTATAGGTGTGTCTGTAATTTTTGAAGAGTTCTCTCGATTTCTCCATGATTCCATCATCAGGTTCTCGATTTGGTGACAATGGGACCAACTTGGGAGTATACCTTTTCAAACAACAAAATCAATTTTCTAAATCGGTCCAATCGAAACCCGTGAAATACGTATTATTGTTGAGTAGTTCCGATGAACACTTGTGGTCTTCATGATCAGTTCCACTTCTTCAAATTTTGCTTTCCGAAAGCAAATGAACGATTTACTATAAAAAATACCCAAATCGCCTATTATTTTTGAAGAGTTCCCACGATTTTCCCAAGATCTTTTGAGGATAATAAAGATTCTTAAACCATAAGATCCCATCATCAGATCCCACTTGGTGGCAATAGGACCTAATTGGGAGTATACGCTTTCAAACAAAAAATGAATTTTCGAAATCGTTCCAACCCTAGCTTCGAGTAATATAAAAAAAAAACATACAGCCGAATGCGTAACCTCCTTCTTTTTGGAAGTCGGTTAAAAAATCGCGAAACATACACACAGATAATATAATACATACATAAGCTCAATTCAGATGCTCTCAATATGAAGCACTTAAATTTTATTAATGGACTTTTTTGTCTATCCTGTTAATTCAAAAAATTTCATGGTGCAACCAAATTGCCCCCCCCTCAACCAAATCCTGGATCCGCCCCTGCTATATCCAACTAATATTGTAAACGCGAAAGTTTGTGAGTATGGATGGATGTTTGTTACTCTTTCACGCAAAAACTACTGGATGGATTTAAATGAAACTTTACAATAATATAACTTATACACCAGATTAACACATAGGGTACTATTTTACCGAAATTCTCGCGAGAGCTCTGAAATTAACGCGGGTGAAACCGCGGAGCACAACTAGTACTTTATAAATAAATCAATATTTCCTTCCACAGACGACATTACAGGACTTCCCTTTCGGAACGCCGCCCACACTTCGAGAGTCGGACCTCAACTCTATTCTCTCTGACCACAGCAGCCAACAAGCGACCTCTAGTGTTTAAAACAATAAACACCTCTATAGGTTAGGTCAGTACAAAATATACATATAAGAGCTAGCGACGTTTCCGATCGTCGATTTTCAACCTCATTCTTGTAACTTTTTGAAAGTTACCTTACCTTACATCGATATTTTCATGCATTGTAATTTCAACTTTAGTATTAGAGTATTCAAAATCGAAATTTCAATGTACAAAATTTCGAAATGGTCGGTAGCGCCCCTGAAATCATCATTTGCCTGCGGTGCTAGCTCTTGTACTATAATGCGACATTCAAAACTGACCCCTTATACATAATTTTTAATGTTATACACATACAATTTTAATAATAGATAATTTCGCTTTACAAGTCTGAAAGAAAATAAATGTTTAATAAGAATAGAGCTAAAGCATGAGGTTGTTATTGGTTTTAGTGAAACATTCTTGGATATTGGATAAGAAATTTCACTTCTGCGTCACACGTGACTTTTACATGTTTTTTTTTAAATACGTTGTTGAATTCAGAGAAAAAAATATTTACTGTCTCTAATTTGAATATTTGCGCATTGACTAAAAAATAACCCAATACCTAAGCGTTCGCAGTAGGTACCAATATAGATACATATTAATATTCATGAACTACCGTATACAGGATGTATCCAGGTAAGATATGTAAGATTGAACGAGGGACGTATTGAAGTCTCTAATTCACTAATCACTCATTTTGGAGTTCCCGTAGGAGATCTGGAATGAAAGTAGGTACCTACCTACACACCCTACGTCACTCAGGAACACTAGCTTCATAAAGTATAAGTTAAAGAATTTTTAAATTTGGCTAATTAGTTTTTCGTTTTATCGAAGGTACAAACAACAAAAATATATAGACAAAGAGAAAAAAAAATATTTATATCTAATGGTTATACCCAGAAACTGTCGATCCGATTCTACAAATTATTTCGCTGATACAAAGCTGCATTATCCCCGAGTGATAAGTCAAAATTAAAAAAAAAATCAAAAATTCAAAAGCTATTTATTACCTAGGATTGGTTACAATCACTTGTAATCGTCAGCAGGTTCTTAGAACTATAAATTACCGTCAGTTCGGAATACGTCCTCTGCTGAGAAGAACTGACAAGAAACTCAGCAGCGCTGTCTTTTAATGATCATACTTATAAACTAGGAGAACAAAACTAGTAATTGGATCGAGCAATTCATTCCCAAACGTCTGTATCATTTAAATAGTCTACTACACTATAATATGCTTTATCGCATAATCTGTGTTTAATAAGTGTCTTGAATCTATTAATTGACAAATTAATTACATCGTTTGGGAGTTTGTTGTAAAAGTTTATACATTGTCCTTTAAATGACTTAGAAATTTTATGGAGCCTAGTGTTAGGCACAGCGAGTTTATCTTTATTTTTATCTCGGAACTCCCGCGGGTATACCGTTCGGGTGTAACCAGTTCTTTCAGAATCATTTATTTGGTGTACAGTGACGAGTAATTTATAGGTCATGGCATAGGAGATATTTATAGGGTACTTTCATCCTGACACAAAGATATCCTACGTTCCGTAGACACGGGCGACCATTTATTCTAAACATAACAGATGCATGATATAGCATAAAGTATAGCAATATGATGACAGAATTTTATTTGTATTTCATAAAGTGCTAAGCTTAGCTATATGTAATATGTATACTTAATAATTTGACGCTTATTATAATTAAAACATTATTTAAATATTATGTAAGTGTTACTAATTAAACAGTATTTATTTGCAATAAATATAGTAGGTATATAAGTTAGTTAAGAAATTATTTAAAGTAAAGAGTAGTACGATATTATGTTTTGCGTGAACAGAAATGGCCCACCCGTTATTCTAGTAGATAGAATAAAATCGCTGCTAAACAAATAAAGAAAAATATTGATTTAGACTTTAAAATAAATAAATAATTACTGCTAAAACAATTTAATTGATCGCTCGAGTAGATTAATATAAACACCAAACTAAACGTTGTCCAACATTCAAATTGAAATCTTATCTTATCTTAATATATATAAATCACGTGTCACGTTGTTTGTCCGCGATGGACTCCGAAACTACTGAACGGATTTTGATAAAATGTTGTACTTAACCATTTATAATATTCCAACTTAAAAGATAGGATAGTTTTTATCCCGGAATTTCCGCGGGAACTCCGGAATTAATGCGGGGAACTGCTTATCACCGTAAACTACTGACAGGGGTACAAAAAAGGACACAGAGTTCTTTTTTCCCGGAATTACTGCGGGATCTCCAAAATTACCGCGGATGAAATCGCGGGGGACAGCTAGTTGTGTTATATTTCTCAATAAGTACCAACTGTACCTTAAACTATTTACGCAAGCTTTATAGAATATGAGTGATTTTTTTACTAAGACATTTAAAATAATATATTTTCAACAACTTTTATTTTTCTCTAACTTATTAATGTTCATATGCAAAGCAAATATCAAAAAAACTAACAATAAAATATAACTCATACAAAGTTACCTAGATAGTGTAGGTTTATGTACATACTTAGTATTTGGGGTAAGATCGGACATAGGGGAAGTTAGGTAAGTGTCTACGATGAATTCTTCCAAATCAAGAGGAATTCTCTAAAGGAGGCAAAAATAGAAGGATTATAATAATTATATATATATTTACATAAATTGGAAGATATAGAGGGTCATGTCCGAACTTACCCCAACATAGGTACCTACTCTAACTATTGAATATATGAGAAATAATTAATCTAAATTGGATGGAGGCAAATATAGATGAATGAACAAAACCGTCGAAACTCCATATCGTTATAAAAATAATATTTAAAATAAAACTAAAATAAAAACCTTGTCGTACCTAACTAATTTATAGGATATCATTCCTTTGACATACGCTTTATTATGAAAAAAAATAATTAAAGTTTGTTCATGTTTGTTTTTTGTAAGATGTCTAACAAAAAATGTAATTAAATAAAAAAAATACTAAATTATTATTATTAATCAAAATGGATGGCAAACTAATATTATATGATATTATAAATTAAACAATGGAATATTATAATAAAAAATAATATTTACTATGGATTTTAAATAGTACATAAAGAGGGCTTTTGAAAAGTTAGTGATAGGTAACAACTATTTGTTGCATGATTGTTACATTGAGTTAATTCGTTATTGATATCAATAATATTACATTAAAAACAAATTTAATAATAAATGTATAGTTATAAAGTGAATAATATACGGTTGGAAAAGTGTTAGAGACAAAACTATTGTTTGTTTCTTTCTCTGATTGACCCACATTACAAGTCAAGCCTACACAAGCGGATCATTGGAACTTCGCCCCTTTAAAACCCTACCACGTAGACGTTCATTCCCTGTCTACGCCCTACCACAATCTCTTTATTTAAACCTGAAATTTTCAACTTTATACACTGCCTCTTAACAAATACAATGGATAAAAATTACGATTTAAGGTTATAATAAGACTATTAAAGAGATAGTGGTAGTTATAGGGTCAGACCAGAGACAAATTTACTGACTGCATTGTAACTATTGTCTCTTTTAACTGTCTTTCTAAAATACAGGAATATTTTTAAGCACTGGGCAAAAAAATTTTGGTGGTTCAGTATCAGTAATTTGTCCATTATTTGTTCAAAACTGTTTTATATTTTTTTATCCGGCTTTAAATCAGCAAAATATGGACACTGTCTATTCGTAATAATATCAATGGGCGCGCGCACCGTGCAGAGTACGCGGCAGGGTTGCAACGGAGGTGAAAGACCTCGATCAGCTGTTGGTACATTGTAACCCAAGTAAATACCTACACGGACGAGCGCTTCGCTCGCAGCGGTGGTGGCGGCGAATAGAGTAGCCAAAAAAACTATTTCAAAGTATACATCTTTCGTTCACGATAACTTTATTTTTCTGTACTAAGACTTATCAAAAAAAAATATGTGTTTAATAAAACTCCTTTAAGTTTCATTTGTAAAAGTTTGCGCACTGAGTAAAAAATATTCCTGTATATCTAGTCAGTTTTGTAAGGTTCAGCGATCAGAAGTATTGCGATTTTACAAGTATAGGTACCTACAGTGCACGAGTTAAAACGAAAATACAATATTATAAGAAGTCGAATAATTGTAACTACACATTATAATGTAATATCATTGATCGATCTTATTTTTTTATAATGTATTAAATATAGGTAGCTTTTAATAAATATGTACTAATTGTTTAAAATATTATATTTGAAATAGCACGCACCAAGGGAAGTGCAAAAAAGCTTTTTATGTGATAGACCTGAAGGAATTACGACTTGTGCTAGATATATGGAGAGTAAAGACATCAGCGTTGCCAGATTCCTTTTTTGGCAATTGGGGATTTTGAAACTTTTTGAATGGAAAAAGCGGGATTCTTTCGTCGAAAGCGGGACATAGTAAAAAAACGTTTCAAATCAGGATCTGCGGGGTTAGCCAAGTTGACGTGATCACGCAAAACAAAAGTTTTGATTTTCAAATATTTATCTTTTTATTATATCACAGACAGCCAGTCCACACTTGTCTGCCATCTGGCCATGCTTCCTCAGCATGTTGCGCTGCACGTACGTCCGAGTTATCCCCGAAAGGCGGGACGCAGGCTGTACAAAATTTTAGTTTTTAGCCCATTTTTAGTCTGTCTAAATATTGGACACGTATTTTTTTAAATTTTTACGTAGTTAATGAAAAAACAAAAGTGATACATTCAGCTAAGATGCGCATGTTTATCGAACGAAAGATAAAATTGTCGACACGATAAATATTTGTGGGCGTCCAAGCAAAAAAGTGCAGTAGTAAGGTTAAGACTAGATTCACTTTAAAATTTTTTACTGCCATATACCACTGCCACTACCACTGGTAGACAAAACGATATAATATGTCGACGAGAATCAATAAAATGGCTCGATAAAATTTTATCGTGTTGCGCATCTTGCGCACGCCGTGCTACAGTTTGCCTATAGCACGTTATGACGTCAAGAGCCCCCACTCCTAAACTATAATGCGTTTTATCTTAGTACCTACGTATTTTTTCAATAATTTGAAAAAGCAGAAAATCTAGTCTAGTCTATTATTTTTTTATTATCTAACTACGGACTAAATAGAATTTTGATTTTCATAGATACCCCAGAAACTAGGTACGCTAATCGCCGAAATCGGGACGTCTGGTAACGCTGGAATACAGTCATCTTGTGCAAGTGTTCAAACTTCACAACAACAAGTATATGGTATATGGTATATTGAAACTTACTCGTCTACCAAAGTCCCAAAGTAATACTCAAACCTGAATGTTTCAATGGCGTCAAAAACCTGGGTGTGCTTTTTAATTACTTTATTAAAGTTATTCTTAAAGTTTTACTGATCGAAATAATGGAAAGGGTAAGGTACTTAAGAAAAAATAATCATTGAACAATTACTAAAATCTATCGTTAAATCTATCGAAATGTTACCTAATTAGAAGAATTTATTGTTACATCATTGGTTACTTCTATAAAATAATATATTTTTCTGTCCACTTTTACCTAACAATAATATTAGTATTTCACGACGTATGTATATATTATCCATCCCCTTATTCCCCTTGGACTACACTTACCCCGTGCTAATACCTATTACCTAGAATACGAAAACGCATAGGTAGTTCATTTTGTGTTGTGTTTCTCCTCTTGCTTGAATAAATCTTTCTTATCTTATCTCTTTTTTACATTCTTTGAGAGAAAAAGAGATGACAAGAATATTTACGGCATTCGTTTTATGTGTACCGACTGTCGAGGCATTTACAGGTACCTACCTAAGTACCTACTTACATGTCTTCGTAAGATTGTCTTTAATACATTGAAATTTCATTTAGAAATCTCTGTTAATTTGGTCTTCATACAAACCTAATTATATTATGATCTGTTATGTAGGTAATTTTGACCTTAAAAATTAAACTTAATGAAGAAATTCCTATGATGTTTGTCTTTGAGAAATTCTTATAATACCTATACCACAGATAATACTATCTATACATACAATAGATTGAAAAATCTGCAATTTCTCACACCAATTAGCTCTCGTATTAGCATGCACGAAATCTAAAATATCTATTCCTATTCTTCTGTCTTTAATTCTTTGGTTTATTTTTATTTAAATCGTTGATTGATTTCAATATGTAACAATTTCACTGCAGGTTCTCTACTGTTTTGTGTCTAGTATTTTTATTTTGAAGTAAATTTTGATTTTTTTATTTATAAGGTAAATTTTCTGCCACTGCCACCATCTCTTTAACAGTCTTGATTTCTTGAGATAAAATTACATCGAAGTCCCTTGTAATTTGAACTTTAAACGGTTGGGTTTTGGTTTTGGTATTATGGTCGAAATTTTAAATTATCTTATATTTTCATTCACTTACGGCAATGGCGAAAACAAAGAATTATATTATCATTATTAAAGTAATTACAAAAAATAGTAGACTGTTTAGGAGATGTTGGCAGGAAGGACTTCAGCAACTACTGTAAAGGCTCTTTTAAACAGGTGCGATATAAGCCGTAAGCGCTATACAGAGTGTCGCGTAAATCGACGTCAAGCCAGAACGTGATAGGCTAAGTCATAACAGCTGTTAACAGAAAAACATAAAAATCTTTGCTATGCCTATTTTAAAAAAAAGGACAGTCATTGAAAACTGACGAAAGCAGTAATTTTGAAAACTTCATTGTCAAAAACTTAAATTTTAAGCAGTAGGTAGTTTCCAGAAACACTATTCAGGGTATAGTATTATATTATCTGTGATTCAGGATTACACAATAACAAGAAAATTGAAAAAAAAAGTTAAGATTTGTAGCAACAGGAGTTAAAGAACCGTCGCAGGGTGTAATTTTTTATAATTTTTATAAATTTTTAAGATTATTTTTTTACGTTTTTCTATTAAGTTATGACTTAGACTATCACCTGGTTCTGGCTGCATGCATTATTTTTAGTACATTTTGTATGAGGAGTTAGGAGGCTGGAGGATGCATGCGATCAAAACGCAAGTAGGATGCAACTTAGAAATCGGAAGAAAAAGAATCGCAGCTAAGTGCAAAGGATAGGATGTGGGATGCAGCAGGTATACAAATCTAGCGCTATAACGTGCCTGTGCGGGAGATCCTTAAATATTGTATACATAAATAATAATTTCTTAAATTAAATACCCAATTGTTTTAATTTTAACCTAAAATTGTATTTTTAAGTATTGTAAAGTGTTACAAAAATTATAACTTAAAAATTTAAATATCATTATTCGTGTAAATAAATAATTGAATGCATGTGGTTTTGTTTTTATTTAGTCATGATAAACACCAATTATTAAATACCTTTGAGCTGAGTAGTTTCAGAGCTTACATCATACCTCCTAAATCCGAAGGTATCTATACCTACTTAACCGCTTTATAATATTAGGTGAGGTAGACCTAAGTCTAGTTAATCTGAGGGTAGACCAGTGGGTAGACCTACACGAACACAATCGATTGCTACGTCTCACTACGACTAAAAAGTATATAACCGACTACGACTGCTACACTGTAAAGTGTCACAGCCCGTTCCCACTTGTCGGACGTCGAATCCGGATTTTAATCGGATGTCGGCGCCTCTGTTAACACTTGTCGGCTGTCGGACATGGACCACGGTTGAAGCTGGCGCCAACACAATAACTATATCCTGACACAATTAGTATATATTTATACCTAAAAAGATGTCCAACAAACCATATTTGCAAAAATACTTTTGGTTATGAAATAAACAATTTTTGAATTTTGAACTCTGCTTGCGCGCCGCGATCTCGCAGTGACGCGACGCACGCACGGGAGCCGCCGGGCGGAACAAGGGGTAGCGGGGAGAGGGTTGTCGGCTCCGATATCCGACAAAATATGTGAACAGTGCCATACTAACTCACAGGCGAGCGAGATCAGACGCGATTTTTTTCCGGACGTAGGGGGCTCGCAAAACAGTCGACATTTCTTGTCGGCGACGACACAAAATCTGATTCCGACAAGTGTGATAAGCTCCATATAAAATTTTCTGCCACTGGAGCATCCGATTAAAATCCGGACCCGACACCCGACAAGTGGAACAAACGGACGGACATGACGAAATTTTATATATTCTGCTTTTACCATTTGGCTAACCCTTGTAAAATACTAGGTAGGTACTCAGACGAAATAAAAACTTAGTTTAGTAGTTTAGTAGTTGAGTTTTTATTTCGTCTGAGGGTAGGTAATGTAAAATTTAGAAAGGTTCGTTGATCAGTCAATTCGGTTTAAATTTTAAAAATAATAGATTTCCCGCCTGTATATTCCAGAGAGTATGTTTGCTAAATTTTTTGACAATTACCATAAAATATTAAAAATCTTAGCACAAACTTGCTATTGGAATGCCAATCTAGCTGCATTCCAATTTATCATCTCTATGGTTATTATTCTTCTTACTCCTTCTAACTTACTAACTTTTCGTGAGTGCGAGTGAAGTAGCATATATTCAGACGAACAGCTGAATAGGGCATCGCACTCGGTCTAGATTAAAAATAAAACATTGTTTATAAAAAAAAACTTCGTTGTATTGATTTTCAGTCCCGTTTCGCTATCCCAGATTTTATGGCTAGAAAAAGTCCTGTATTTCTTCGCTGACCCTGGATGTTTGTTACAAAAGATTTTCAAGTGTTGAATTGTGAATAGAATTGTGCGAACAACAGAAAGAAACTGTTTTATATTTGCTAATCAGGGCGTAACGCGAAATCGGGATACATCTTTCATTACATAGTGTTTTACGGAGCAATAGCTCATTTTAATTTATAATGAGTGCTATAGCGCAACAAGAGTCGCTGGTTAAGGAGAGTTTATTTCAATTTATAACTAAAAACATTCCATCGGCCGATTTAAATGTGATAGACGAAATCGTTTTGTCCTATGTGATTTCAATCCTTGAGGAGGCTTCTCAGGATCCCTGTTTCGATGTAGAAGGTAATAACACTACAAAATAGCTATAAGTTATTCAAATAACGCGTGTAATTAATTCAATGGGCAAAAACTTAGTCATAGAGTCAATAATATGCCCGTAATACTTCTCACAAAATTAGCATAACTTTAACATGATAATAAATAATAAATATAATTTGTAATCATGCTTTTATAAGTTTTAATTTTAATAATCTGCATTGCTATCGATTTTGAGCACTTGTTGAGCCATGGTAATAAATAACAATTACAATTTAAGCATTTGTACAAGAAAAGTTAAGAGTAATCTTGTTAATTTGATATATATTTTTATTTTATTTTTATTTTATATAGACTAGATAGATATTTGTAGATTCAATGGTAGAAAAAATCAAAATTATTAACTAAATCAGCACAAGTGTTAAAACTAAAAGCTTGTGATTAAATTAAAGATTTACTTTTCATTAGGCTTCATAGAGATGATGGCAGCTTATGTACCGGAGTTTGCTCACATCGACGCTGGGCAGGTGTGCTCCTGGGTGCTGGAGTTGGAAGCTGAGCTGATGCGTAGGGAGGAGACTGACTCACTGTCTAATCACGGTGTGTATACACAATTTTAGCTAGTAGATACACAGTATGTGAATTGAATTGAAAGAACTAGAAAAAATATTTTATTTGATTTGTATTCAAATTGTTGATATTTTATTATAATATAAATCTCAATGGCATATACAGAATGTTAGACTTACAAGGAATTTATTGGAGAAAGATATTCAGTGCCTATTTAATTATTTTTCCAAATATTTTATATCACTCCCAGTTCTCCTTCATCTCTATGCAAAAAAATCACATTGACTTGTTGCTTCATGGCAACATAAATGAAAGATAAACTAACAAACAGTTTTTTCTCTTCTAAAATAATAGAATGATTTCAACAACTTTCTAATTATGGTCCTTCAATCCGGATTTTTAGTCCTTCGATCTGGATCAAAAGCTTTGATGACAAAAACTTTGTGAAAATAAAATCAAATCATTTGTGATGGTCATTACAGATGACTCTGCGAGCAGTGACAAGATAAGTCTGACTTTGCAAAGTCTGAGTGAAATGCTGCCTTCAATCACAAAGAACAATCGGTAGGTACTACAATATTAACGGATACAAACTTCAAAAATTTATTCCAATGTGACACTAAGAAAACAGTCACAGTCGGTTGGATCGAAATTAGAAAGTTCTGAGGTCATGAAAACTATATTAGTAAGTAACAGACTAAGTGGTACCTGTCGTTACATTGATTGTATAACTCGTCGCTCTGCATGAATTGCACTATACAGGATGTCCCGTAAATCGACGTCAAGCCAGAACCAGGTGATGCTAAGTCATGACAGCTGTTAACTGAAAAATTTAAAAATTTTTGCTATACCTATTTAAAAGTAAGGACAGTCATTAAAAACTGACAAAAGCAATAATTTTGAAAACTTCATTGGCAAAAACCTAAATTTTAAGCAGTAGTTTTCAGAAACACTATTCAGGATTACACAATAAGAAGAAAATTGAAAAAAGTTATGGTTTGTAGCAACAGGAGTTAAAGAACCGCAGGGTGTAAATTTTTATCTAATATATAAAATTCTCGTGTCACAATGTTCGTTCCCATACTCCTCCGAAACGGCTTGACCGATTCTCATGAAATTTTTTTATGCGTATTCAGTAAGCCTGAGAATCGGCTACTATCTATTTTTCATCCCCCTAAAGGGAGTTCCTGCGGGAATTCCGAGACTCATGCGGG
This sequence comes from Zygaena filipendulae, assembly GCA_907165275.2. Lineage (NCBI taxonomy): Eukaryota > Metazoa > Arthropoda > Insecta > Lepidoptera > Zygaenidae > Zygaena > Zygaena filipendulae. The sequence continues at coordinate 3,693,416 of OU015678.1, read as the reverse complement.
TGAAACCGCAGGGCACAGCTAGTAATTTATGTAATTGACCATTTTTTTTAAAGATTATTTTTTTCCTTTTTCTATTAAGTTATGACTTGTCTTAGACTATTACCCGGTTCTGGCTTATATAGACACTATATCGACTATATAGACACTATATGACTATTTAAGAGCCATCATCATCATGATATCAGCTGAAAGATGCCCACTGCTGGACATAGGCCTTCGCCAAAGATCACCACAATGACCAATCCTGCGCTTCCCGCATCCAATGGCGTCCCGCGACCCTCACCGAGTCGTCGGTCCAGGTTGTAACGGGCCTACCCACGCCTCGTATTCCGGTTTGTGGTTGCCATTTGAGAACTTTCCTGTCCCATCGGTCATCAGTTCTTCGAGCGATGTGCCCCGCCCGTCCCGTATATGAGAGTATATGTAATGATAATTTAAAAAAAAAAAAAAACAATTTTAATACATCTGACTACGTCCACGGCAGTTCGCACACCAACTCGGAAAGTTCGGAGGGCGCGGAGAGCGGCCGCCGCTGTGTCTTCGAGGGCGACGAGTACGCGGCGCAGTGCCGGGTGCTGCACGAGATGTTCCCCAACACGAGCGCCATGGAGGTGAGACAGACACGAAGTCAACAACACATCCACTGGGGGCCCGAGTCTGCCGTTTACAATGGGCTGGATGACAAAATTTTAGTCCGTCGCGTCGCGTCGTGTAGATTATCTTCTTTATATAAATAAAAATGAATGTTTCTATGTCTGTCCTCTATGCGTTTCGAAACCATTGGTCCGATTGTGATGTAACTTTGGCGGGTTGTTCTACCCGCGTCCGCAAAGGTTCCTGATCGCAAAACTCATGCGGGTGAAACCGCGGGGCACAGCTAGTTCCTTATAAATGCGAATGTTTGTTTGTTATCTACGTTTTCCCGTCTCTATACGTCTGAACCGATCATCAAGAAATTTTGCATACCACACGTGGTCAGGGGTACGGACAAAGACGGACATAAAGTTTTTATCTCGGAAATCCCGCGAAACTCCGGGAATAGCCAGTGTGAAAATATAAAAAAAAAATAGTCTATCCTCCCCGGTCCGGGTGGTGCAGATAAAGCACTGCGTGTCCATCGGCCGCGGCGACGTGGAGCGCGCGGCCGCGACGCTGCTGCACCGCCGCGAGCACGGGCAGGCGCTGTCGCCGGCCGCGCTGCACGCCGCCGCGCGCCAGCCGCTGTGCGACGACCACGAGCTCAAGAACCGGATCATTGCGCGGTGAGAGGCGGGCGGAAGGGTCACTAGCGGGCTGTCGGGTGTGCAGGTTGACTGGTGGGGAGTGTGCAGGTTGAATAGTGGGGAGTGTGCAGGTTGAATAGTGGGGAGTGTGCGGGTTGAATGGTGGGGAGTGGGTGGGTTGAATAGTCGGGAGTGTGCGGGTTGAATAGTGGGGAGTGTGCGGGTTGAATAGTGGGAAGTGTACGGGTTGAATAGTGGGGAGTGTGCGGGTTGAATGGTGGGGAGTGGGCGGGTTGAATAGTCGGGAGTGTGCGGGTTGAATAGTGGGGAGTGTGCGGGTTGAATAGTGGGAAGTGTGCAGGTTGAATAGTGGGCTATTGTGCGAGTTGATAAGATGTGTAGTTATTGCTGACTAGAAATGGAGCAGTCACTCAAACTTATTGAATTCCACTGATGTTGATGATGTTTTGTTTGCAGCTACTCATACGTTGACAAGAACTCGGGTACTAAGGAGCACAAGCCGTTGGCGCCCAAAATTGAGCCCAAGAAGATGGTCCGTTATAGAGACAACAAGATAGTTTCGCTCAAAGGCGAGAGGTACACTGAGGTAAAGCTATTTTACTCTTTCTGTTTTTTAGTTTATCTTTGGTAAATGCGTTCAATATAATTTTATATTACGCTCAAAGTGAAACTCTAATATTATAAATGCGAACGTGAGTTTGTTTGTTACGCTTTCACGCCTAACTACAGACTTAACCGATCATCATGAAATTTTGCATACGGTTTGTCAGGGGTACAGAAATAGAACATGGATACTTTTTATCCTGGAATTCCCGCGGGAGCTCCGAAACTAACGCGGGTGAATACGCGAGGGACGGCTAGCTATTATTAATACTTATTTCACGCATTTATCACACAAAATAAGTTGTAAACTAACAAAAAATCTATTTTATAGAATGGTTTATATAAATCCAGGTGCCGAAGTCCGGTATCGACGAGGAACATTTGAAGAAACCCAAAAAGCAGCATTGCCCTTAACCATTACAACCACGTCAGTACGGTAAAAAAGCGGAACCCACCCCTCCCTCCGCACACTCAGTGTCCCCTTCGCATTTACTCAGAGTCCCCGCGCGCGCACGCCCCCACGTCAGCGATATAATATCGAGTTGTGTCACTCGTGTCGGAGTGACTTGTGTCGTTTCTCTAGTGACGTATTTTACAGTAATTTCGACTTGTGTCTCTTTTTGTCACACTCGTGTCGGAGTGACTTGTGTCGTTATTCTAGTGACGTATTTTACAGTAATTTCGACTTGTGTCACTCTTTGTCACACTCGTGTCGGAGTGACTTGTGTCGTTTCTCTAGTGACGTATTTTACAGTAATTTCGACTTGTGTCTCTCTTTGTCACACTCGTGTCGGAGTGACTTGTGTCGTTATTCTAGTGACGTATTTTACAGTAATTTCGACTTGTGTCTCTCTTTGTCACACTGGTGTCGGAGTGACTTATGTCGTTATTCTAATGACGTATTTTACAGTAATTTCGACTTGTGTCTCTCTTTGTCACACTCGTGTCGGAGTGACTTGTGTCGTTATTCTAGTGACATGTTTTACAGTAATTTCGACTTGTGTCACTTTTAAAGATACGTATTTCGGAGTGATTCTGAATTGTGTCGCTTTAATCTTAACGCGCGTCGGAGTGATTTCGACTAACATTACTTATCGTAATAAAGGTTTTAATGAGCAAAATATATCCGACGTAATTTTGAATTACGTCGGTTCATTAGTGAAATATAATTTTGATGTGAAGATTACGTCTAAAACGAAATCTTCTGTCGAGATTGCGTGTGATTTAATAGAGATATCTTATTATAGTCAAAATATACGAACAATATCAAAATTTAATATTGCAACGACCACAACACAAGTGATTTTGAGTTGGATCACTTTATCATTGACTCGGTTAAATTTAATTTTAGTAATTATGATGACATTTTCGACTTATGCCCGTATTTCAAAGAGCGATTTCGAAATGAAATGGGCAAAAAGCTCTTTTCACACCTTAATTTTTGTCGCATGTGATGTGGCGTCAACGCAATCAATATCGACGACTGTGGATTTATCTCGTGTTACATTACGACTGACTCGTGTGAGAGTAAAGTTGACTTCGTTGTTAGTTTTAAAAATGCCAAATTTAGGCGTAGCAAAAAGCAATTCCAGAACTGATGAGGGGCGCGCGTGTATGGGGTGTCGTGTATCTAGTATTAGTGTAGTGTTAGTCATAAGGGCGCGCGAATCGCACGTTTTTTTCTACGCGGCGTTTTCTCGTCCGCTTTTTTCCAGTACTGATTATAATTTGTCTACGTATCTCTACAGTATACCTAAGTTCAGCCTACGGCGGCCACTTAAAGACGTATCATTAAGCGATTTTATGTTAATCATCAGTTTAATTTGCTTATTTATTTTTAATTTTAAGCTATACTTTTTAAGGCAGCTGGCTTTCAGTATTATTTTTATGTATCGACCGATAACTGAGGCATCAGGGCGTCGTGTGGCGATGGAAATATGTGTTCAGAGTTGTAGTGATATTGTAGTGTCGTCAAATTTTGTGAGGAGTTCGTGCGAAGTAAAGTATGATGCCATGAGTATAGACAAACCGTTTTTGTCTATGGACATGTTTGATTGGATATATGAATGTAGCTGGCCGCTAAATAGACGCACTGGGGCGATTCGAATTTCAAATTTGACACGCGCGCTGCGCCATTTCGACTGCCGAGTCGGCCATGTTGGATGCCCGTTAGTTTTAAGCATAGAGATCTGTCTAAAACCTGTGATTTTTAATTGTTATTATTATAATTTTATTATTGAAAATGTGATTCCTATGATAGTTTTATCGTTTTTATACACATCTGTGATTGTGATGCCATTGACTTGTACCATAGTTTACCCTTTAGGCTGTTTTTATAGTTTTAATTATTTAGATTTGTTATTATGCTCTATGGTCGCGGCTGTCGGCACTGCCGTCGGTTCGTTTGTCGACGGCCGCCTGTCGTGTTATTATATTGTTTTGTGATCAAAAGTTTACTTTTAGAGAGATTATTTTAGTTATTTTCAAATCTTATATCGTCATGGGTGCGGTAGAATCGAAGGGGAAAAAAATATAAAAAATGTCCACTTTTTTTCACAAAAGTTCCATCGTCAAAGGGGTCGTATCCTCTGCTTTGAACTCTTTTCTATTTTATTATAGTTAGGTACAGTGAAACGTTACAAAAAGACCACACCGAATGTGGTTTCAGTTTTCATAGTCATTGAACCTTATTGCAAATTAATAAAGTTGAACCACTCAAAAACTCATAAAACCCATCGAAACATTTTGGGAGTCAAACATTTTCTCTTCGATTTTCCCCACAAGACTGAATCGAAAATGAATTTTAATTATTTACATGAGATCTCATAAAATGAGAACGTATTGAATATGTTTATTTTTATCATAATTATATTTCTTTAGACGCGTTGAGGAATAAACTTTCAACGGGTCATTCGTTAGAAAAAAATATTATTTATTTATTTATTTACTACACAAAAAAATCACAGCATTACAGCAATATGTCCCTAATTGCATCTTAATTGCAATCGACAACAGTGTATTTTTAATTGGATGTAGTAGCTTGTGTTGCAGCTACACGATGCCCAAGATGTCACTTTCAAGAGGTACAACTCCCATACCCTCACAAAAATGACCACTGTCTACAAAGAGACGAAGCGACTGACCGGCCAATATTGCCAATATCTGTTTCTATCCTGTAGATTTGTAGTTACTAAAGCGGCCGCTTTACACACGGCCCTAAAATCAGAGGCGATAATGGACAGATCAGCCAGCAAAAAGGCCGGACACCCTACATTATATTGACGATAAGACTAGATATAGGTATAAGACACTACCGCCGCACTCAGAGTCGACTTTAATGATTACTTAGTTAAGTATAGATTTTTAAAATAAAACTGCCGCAATCAGACAAGTTTAATAAATTAATGTTAATAGGCATTTAACTAATTAAGTTACATCTCCAATGCCAATTAACATTAATTTACTGAACGTCTCTGATTGCGGCAGTTTTGTTTTAAAAATCTATACTTAACTAAATAATCATTAAAGTCGACTCTGAGTGCGGCCGTTAGTGTAATAAAATATAAATCTACATTAAAATTTGCACGTCCAGTTGGGCAAAAACATGCTGGACTAGTGTAATCTTACAAGACTGTACACATATATATTAAAACCATGTTAAGCAAATAAATAAATGAAATGAAAATGAAATGATAATCCTCAATAATTTAGTGTGTCCTCAATAATGTGGGTTCGGCCTTTTTACTCAAATGTCCGACCAAACTGGCTGATCCGTCCCGCTATTAGGTTTGGCGACCTGGCAACATTACTCCAGATATCGCCTCTGATTTTAGGGCCGTGTCCTGCAACCCTGTGACATGGGCCAGTAGTAATTCTAGAAAGCGACAGCAACTGCCCCGCTCGATCGCTCCATCTCTCTTACACCTTCCCGCCCGTATTTTCTTCAACGCGCATTCCATTCTCTTACCGCCGCACTCAGAGTCGACTTTAATGATTACTTAGTTAAGTATAGATTTTTAAAACAAAACTGCCGCAATCAGACAAGTTTAATAAATTAATGTTAATTGGCATTTAACTAATTAAGTTACACCTCATTGAATGCCAACTAACTTTAATTTACTGAACGTCTCTGATTGCGGCGGTTTTGTTTTAAAAATCTATACTTAACTAAGTAATCATTAAAGTCGACTCTGAGTGCGGCGGTTATTCTTATTATTTATTTATTTATAATAAGTATATTATTCTTTGTTATTGGGACTTCCTAAATACAAGCACTTGACTATTTATTGCACATTTGAAGTATGAAGTTTGTAATTGAGAAAAATATCGCACAGCGACTTTTATTTGCTACTGATTTTTCGATCAAAAAGCAGTGGATAACAAATAATTTAGGCATGTAATTGCAACCCACCTTCGTAATGATCTCTAAAAAATACTGTTTGCATTGATTTACTATATGTAAATATTTTTAAATCTTTTTTTTCACATATATTTCTTGATATGATATTTTTTACTTACCTATATTACTTTGTACTTACTTGAATATATTACTAATTTATACTTAATTGATACGTCTTAAAATTCTAGGGATTTTCCGTAATTTTCTCTGTGAAGAATTGCCACGTTCAAAAAGTGTACGATTGATTTTTTTACTTAATAGTCGAATTTTAATTGTATACATAATAAAAAAAATAGGAACAAATTATACTAATGACAATTTAATGAATTTTTCGTAACTTTCTCTAGGAAGAATTGCCATGTTCAAAAAGTGTACGGTTTATAATTTTTTACTGAATAGTCGAATTTTAATTGCAAAATTAAAAAAAATAGGAACAAATTATATCAATGACAATTTAATGACAAATTATATCTACAACTATCAATAGTATAGTACACACTAAAAAGAAATCGTACATAATTTTTACAAACAATACTGGCATCAAAATCACAGATGAGTACGAATACCTTACATACTGAACAAGATAATGTCGCATTTATTTTATCTTTTAGTATTCAATATTTATTACTTATTTTATTATTGTTAATTTGATTGACGTATAATTTTTTATTTGCAATTTATGTATATTAAAATTTTAATTAATGATTATTATTAATTACTCTTAAGTATATTAGTTTGATGCGATGAACGCGCACTCTCGATGTCATATCTCAGAACCTCAACTGTTCCAAAATTAGGGGAATGTGTATTCAAATATATCGTTACATAACCCTATTTGTGGCGTTTTATTTTTTGTGTTGTACCCTCGAGAACAAAAAGGCTCCAAATTCATTTGGCAAGCGACAACACAAGTAGAATGGGCATGATGCAAGCATAAAAAACAAAATTCTATTTGGTCCGTCAGATAGTAGAAAAATTATAGATATGTATTTTTTGCTTTTCAAAATTCTTGAAAAAATACTTAGATTATACGCATTAAAGTTTAGCAGTGGGAGGTCGCGACGTCATAACTAAGTATAAAGTCTACCTAGGTGTGACGTCACACGGAATTTCAACTCAATGTTTCAGTTATTTCTCGATTACGTAAAAAAAGAGAAAATATGTGTCCAATATTACGACGAACCGAATTCGTCGGCGGTCGTTTCGAATCCGTAGGCGACCGAACCTTATTATCAATCTAGAAGATGAACTAAAAATTAAAATTTAGTCATCATACCCATTGTAGATAATACAATTTACTGGTGTTCACCTTTACTGTTTCTTCACATCAACAGTAACGTGATAAATGAGTTCAATGTTTAAATTCTGAAACTATTCAGCCCCCTTCCTTAGCCTAGTTGACAATAGTTGATCGTTACTGCTATAGAAAACTTAGAAACTACGTAATAACAACTAAGAATTGTCATGTCACTTCAGTTGCTCACAAAATATGGACTTTTGATTGGACGACTTCTCGTGGCCACGGGACATTTCGACAAGTTCCTCGGCTAAAGCTTCTGGGTTCAAGAACTGAGTAGGTATTGATTTAAAGTTTGTCTCACTTGTGTGCGTATTTTCTCCGATGTGACCATTGACCCAATGTTAAGTTTGTGTTACGTTACTTAAAACTGACAGACCGGACCTTAAGAATGAAAGAGGCCTAACTCAAAATTATTGTAAATTAATGCCATAAACTGACCGTTAAAAGCCTTCTCCCTTATACCCTGTATTGGAAAGGAGCCCAAATTATGAGTAAGAAAGGGACAGCCTATCCATCGATATCTTCACTTCAACTATGCGTGTTAAAACTTTCTTGCTCACTTCTCATAAATTACAATTTTTGAGTTAGGTCACTTTTATCTCAAGGGTAGTTACGAGACTTTTCTGTCCGGTTCATTGCGCCTGTGAGGTTTTTCATCAGTACTAACGGCCGAACTTAGAGTCGTTTTAATGATTACTTAATTTTAAGTAAGGATTTTTTAAACAAAATTGCCGCAATCAGAGACGTTCTTTAAATCAATGTTAATTGGCATTTGATTAATTATGTTAAACTTTGTTGTAATAATCTTTAGGTACCTACTTAAAATTAAGTAATCTAACGACAATAATTACTCAATTTTTTGTATAGAAAATTATTAATCGAAATGAAACGAGCTTCAAATAATTTAAATCGGTTTTAATTTCAAAATGGAGTCAACAATAATTACACAAAAGTATACACATAAATGAATTATGAAATATTATTTACTAATTAGCTAGGTACCTACCTACGATGCTTCTTATTGTACTGTACGAAATGAATAAATATTAAATACTGATTGGGAAACCACTTAGTTTTCAAATGATTTCAAGTTTCAACAACACAAAAATGGCTGTAAAAACATTAAAATAGCTTTAACAACACTAAAATGGCGGTTATTGTCATAATTATAACATAATTATTATACATTAATACACACTATTGCGATATTTACATGAACGATGGAGATAACGAAAAGTGATTCACAAATTTTAATCAAAAATACTGAGGTTCAAAATAATTTCACTTACAATTAGAAATACAATCCTTTCTAAATCATAGCTCTGCTTCGCCTGTAAAAGTTGTGTCTAAAGTTTAAACCTTTGGCACAGATATACTACAAAAAAAAAACAAGGTACCTAAAGAATTTTAATTTCAATAAAAAGAATAGAATAAAAGTTTATTTGTTACCAAATAATTATTATGTGTCAATGAAGTAATAATATTATTAATAATATTAAAAATAATATTATATTTTTATGCCGACTGTACATTTTACACAAATTAAACAAGTACCTACTCGTATTTGTAAAATTTCACAAGCGTTCTTGTAAAGTTTTACAATTTTAAATTTTATTATAGCTACATAGGTTAGCAAAACTAGAGTGAATAGATAAAAAGCCTATAATACAAAACTGAATTGAATTATAAAATAATTACAATAAGCTGTTTTCTATCACAAATTACTTCTGGCTAGAATTTTGGGACACTCAATGTAAAACAACATGGCACGCTAACTTTATATCCACACAATTTTAAGCATTATCTACTTCCAATCCGTACCTTTGTTTCAGAATCTTTTAACGCGCTTGATGCTGACACACTATACTCTGAAAAAGAAAAAAGCAATCACATGTCTATGGTATTGCGTCTATGCTCTATGGTATGGTAAACGATAATAGAGAAATGGTACAGTTTTTTCAGACAATTATACTTGACAACGAGAAGAAAAAAACTAAAGATTTATGATTTGATTTTTTGTTTGTTACGATTCAACTCAAAAACTACTGGACCGATTTCAAAAATTCTTTCACCATTACAAAAGCTACATTATCCCTGCGTAACATAGGCTATATCGTAATCCGGAATTCCCGCGGGAACTCCGAAATTGATAAAAAAATAAATAAAATGGCGTAAAATTTAAATGGGACCGGCTGGTGAGAAGGTTAATAAGAGAAAAAAAAAACCTCACCTAGCGGCCGATGTTGGAGATGATCGCGTTGACGACGTCAGTCGACGAGGCGCTGCCGCCGACGTCGGGCGTCATGACGCGGTCCACGTTGAGCGTCCGCTCCACCGCCTTGCGGATGAGGTCCGCGTGGTAGAAGTGGCCCAGGTGGTCGAGCATGTCCACCGACGCGTTGATCATCGCTATCGGGTTCGCCACGTTCTTGCCCGCTATCGCCGTGCCTGCGCAGTGCGGATATGAGCCTATGAGCGGGTTGAGTTTTTTTTTTCTGCGTGGCGACGCATGATGTGGCGACGCGTCGCCACGGCTACAGCTTTGTGATATAACACAGTAGTACGAAATATTGTAAAAAAAAATAAAATAAGATGTATATGACTGTTTGTTGCCAAAACATAAACATGCAATGCGGTGTAGCGACGTGTCGCCATGCACAAGTAATGGGCATGTTGACTAATTTTATTTTTTAATCCGTCTTGTAGATTATTAAAAAATATTGGACACGTATTTTTTCTTTTTTTACGTAATAAAAAACTAACGGCGATATATTGAGTTGAAATTTCGCGTGACGTCACTATTCTGACAGTTTGTATGGCGGTTTTGCGGTTAGTGACGTCACGACCCCCTCATCCTAAACTTTAATGCGCTTTATCTCTGTATATTTTAATTTATTTAAAAAAGCAAAAAATACGTGTCTATTGTTTTTTTATTTTCTAACTGACGGACTAATTAGAATTTTGATTTTCAATAGTAGTTGTAGTTCAATAGTTGTATTAGTTGAAGTCACTGATGAAGAGAATTAACTTGTCTCCATTTAATAATTCCAATAAATATAGGGTTCCTTTATAGTATTTAATACACGATAATTATGATGATCGAACAAGCTTTATTATACTTTATACTTTACACTGTTTCTAAATCACAAACTAGCTATTATCCATTACAACTATCCTTGCGGATCTGAAAACCGTCAATCACCACATGACAGACAATTAATTTCCTTTAACAGTGCGTTCCAAAACTCTACAATCTTTTATAAATAAACAATCATCTAGTTCATGAAATGAAAAAAATGTGAAATATGTTGAAGCAGGGGCGAAAACTGAAAAATGCCGCCCCCGTCCGCCAGTATTATATCATTCTCACCATACCTTTATTTATTTATTTATTTATTTAAGTACACAAAACAGATTGTAGTCATTACAATTTTTACTTATTATAGTGTATTATTATATGTTCCGACCACAAACCAGAGATATGCATACCTAGAAAGACTAAAAATATCGAGCAAAGTACAAAGTAATATTTAAATTTATTTTGATATTTATGGATCTCAGAAAAAATAGAACCACAATTAGCAAGTGCGACGGAGGTAGTCGTTGATATTTTTTTAAGTATACCCTAAAATTACAGATTATAGCCCCGTGCATTTTTATTTAATAATTTACTTTACTGCCCGTCTCGCTTGCAAAGTAGCGTACCTATTCCTCTAAATCTGGGACTGCGGGTCAATGACCGGTGTGCCTGTTGGTCACTGACCAGTGTACCTGTTGATCACTGATCAGTTTCCCTGCGGGTCACTGACCAGCGTTCCTGCGGGTCTCTGACCGGTGTGCTTGTTGGTCACTGACCAGTGACCTTGTGGGTCGCTGACTAGTGTTCCTGCGGGTCACTGACCGGTGTTTCTGGTGCCCGGTTCGAACACCGCGTAGTGGTCGCCGTAGTTCCTGCCGGAGAGCAGGCCGGCGCCGCCCAGCAGCCCGCAAACCACGTTCGACACGATCGACCCGTACAGGTTCGTCATCAGCATCACGTCGAACTGGTGCGGCCTGCGGACAACACGACGCACGTCACCTCTACCGCCCGCACCAGTCAAGTGTGTGCGAAACCAATAAAGCACCTCTATGGTCTATAGTCTTTAGGGACCATTCATAAAGTACGTTAAGTAGGGGAGGGGGTCGATTACGTGTGACAAGGGGTGGGAGGCGTCTTAAGTTTTGTGACGCTACATTTCAAAATCTTATTTCAACTATTAATTGAAACTTAAAAATATTTCCAACTCTATCTGTATTCGCTATAAGGTTTAAATTATTATACTGGCAAACTAAGGTTTAATTTGTCTTCTCAGAACAGCTGTTTTAATTTAATATTATCTAGATGTCAAATTGCAAAATAGGTGACGTCACACTAGGGAGAAGGGGTCTCACAAATGCGACCAACTCTGATAAAGACAGGGGAGGGGTAAAAAAATCACGGAAATAGTGTGACCTTCTTTTCTTTGTGGATGACCCCTTACCTTACACCTCACACCTTACACTCGTCATCTTCATTTATTTTTGCTACAAGAACCACTCACTTGGCGACGAGCTGCATGCAGCAGTTGTCTATGATCATGTCGTTGTGCTCGATGTCCGGGTACTCCTGCGCGAGGCGGCGCGACGTCTCCAGAAACAGACCGTCCGACAGCTTCATTATGTTCGCTTTGTGCACCGTCGTCACCTGTGTAGGAGAGAGATGGAGAGATTAACACAACTCTCCTTTTTCAATCATAATAATATAGGTACAGGGTTACTGGTAATAGGTTATATTTGCCTAAATTTTTTTCGGCCTGTAGATTCATATAAAAAAATTTTATACACGTACTTTTCCTTTTTTTTACGTAAGCAAAAAATAACAGAGATATGTTGAGTCGAAATGTTGCGTGACGTCACAAGCAGGTACAACAATTGCAATGCATGTAGCATAATAATTATGACGTTACGACTTACAAGCCCCCACTCTTAAACTTTAATGTTTTTTTTTTTGTTATTCTTTATTTTGTTTTTTCTTGATTTTGTTATTATTTATTTTATTATTCGTTAATTATTTTTATTTGTGTGTGTTGTTCTGTATGTGAACATTTGTGTTGTGTGTCATAACTTGCTTGAATAAATCTTTCTCTTCTTTTTCTTTCTTTATCCAAGTGTATTTTCATTAATTTGAATAAGCAAAATATAATAAGTGTCTATTATTTTTTTAATAACTATAAATATCTGACTAATAGAATTTAGAAGAAAAAAATAGTCAAATATTCAACGTATTCTAATAAGCACAAGATAACTAGAGACACTGATTTGTTTTATCTTGTGATGACGGTAATTTAATTTATAGTTCTAAGAACCTGCTGACGATTACAAGTGATTGTAACCAATCCTAAGTAATAAATAGCTTTTGAATTTTGAATTTGAATTTTGATAATGATATTATCTTTTATCTTCTGATAATGTTTGTTTACCTTCTTATAGTGAATGTTTTATCTTGGGATAACAATATGTTTTACCTTCTCATAATGATAATAGTGTAGTTTCCGGACTTTCCGGGGTATGAAAATCGAAATTCTATTTAGTCCATCGGTTGGATAAAGAAAAAATAATAAACACGTATTTTTTGCGTTTTCAAATTATTGGATAAATTCGAAGATAAAAAGCATTAAAATTTAGCTCTTGACGTCATAAAACTGTAGCACGGCGTGAAGTCACGCGACATTTCGATTATTTTCAATTATCTCCGTTATTTTTTATTTAGATATAAAAAATTAAAAAGTACGTGTCCAATATTTTTTATTAATCTACAGCTTACTGTGTTGTTATATGCTCATTACAGAATTTCACGTGCAGGACAAAAATTACATCGACATATCGCATACAAAACGGTAGGTACCGGATAATCAAATCAATTCTATGCCGTGACTTTTCAAACTGTGACATTGGCAGAATCATCGTCAAAACGGTGGAGCCATTAAAAACAACAAATTGGAATTGGAAGGACTAACAACTAAAATTTGGTTGACAAGCCCATTATGTGTTACCTGCTGATAGTGTAATATTTTATCTTGTGATATATCTTTTACCTTCTGATACTGGTATGTTTTACCTTCTTCCTGCCGTTCCTCATAGCGTATTCGAACGCGAATCTGGCAACCCTCTCCGAGTTGTCAGCGGTGACCACCTTCATGGATTCAATGACTCCCCGCACTGACTCGTGCTCCAGCATGGCGTATTCGCCTTCAGTGTTCTGTCTGATGACAAATACGTCATCATTTTAAGGCCCTTTCTGTGGCGAAACTACCATTCCAGTTATGGATATTCGATTATTTAGGAATAGGTTAAATAGTAACTATACATATAACTAAATTCTAAACAATGAGAGAGACGACAAGGCAGCAATAATGTCTCTCATTTAGCCTCTGCCCTTATCCAAAATTATTCGAAACCTTTTACCAGATTTGATTTGAGTTTTGGAACAATTTTAGTTTTCGATATCAATTTGAGTTTTCGATATCATAACAGAGCTCCATAACATCCCTAATTTCATAGATAGTTCAGAATCACTGTAGCACATTATTATTATTGGTACCTGATGATGGTGACGTCGATGTCCTTATGCCTGGTATGCACCCCAGGGTAGGATTTGCAGTTGAGTACATACACATACATGTCAAGCTCGTTGCGCAACGCCACATTGCGGGAAGTGACATATGCCGCTTCACTCTTTGTCTCTATGTTGCCCTTTAAATGAAATAAAAAAACAATAATAAGGCTAGAGTAACATAAGAGCAATAAGAGCAATTGCGGCTAGGAAGGTGGAGAACCACTCGATCCGCATTATTTCAGACAGCATGTCAGTACTACAGGCACTTGGGAATCATGCGATTACCTCGAGCCTAATACACGAGTGTCACCAAGCATTGACAGAGGTATGCAATAATAACAACAGCATTACCCTGCAATGGATAAAGGGCCACAGTGACTCTCGAGGGAACGATGCGGCGGATGAGCTGGCGCGTAGGGGTTCCGACACGGCTATTTTCGGCCCGGAACCTATAGTGCCCCTACCATTCGGCTGGATCCGAACACAACTACGCCAAAGAACTGGACAACAGCACGACCGGACCTGGAGGAGGCGTGGAGACTGCGGGCAGGCAAGGGCGACCTTACCAAGGGCCAATGCTCGCCTCTCCCGCAGTCTCCTGCGGCTAAGCAAAACCCAGCTCCGCATGGTAACGGGTGCCCTCACAGGTCATGGCCCTTATAACAAGCATTTATACACTATAAATGTTACAGATAGCCCCCTCTGCAGGGCATGCATGAGGGCTGAGGAAACAGCTGCCCACATGCTACTAGAGTGTGATGGAGTAGCACCATACCGGGTCAAACACCTGGGAGCACCAAGCTCACTCCCGGAAGCCTTCAGCGACATCAGGAAGCTGCTGGGCTTCCTGGAGGAGCTTGGCTGGTATGAATAGGCACAATTCCCACCACACGCAAAATAGGCGCTCAGTCGTCGAATTGCGGAAACCAGCCCGTTTACAAATACAAATAGAGTAACATAAGCTTTATATCCATGACAGCTGGGTATGAGCCATGTTCACATAGTTTATGTCAGAATCAGCTCACGACTTGTTTGGGAATTTTTTACCATGTCTGTTAGTTTCAGATTTGGCGACCCACACCCAATCGAAGAAACAGCCTGTATACTAAACACCAATGTTTATTACATAAATGCTTAATACCCAGAAGTGGGAATCGAACCTGCAACACATGGGGCAACAGGTTGAGATACCACTACCAATGGTATTCACAAAAGATTGTTTAACAAATTTGTAAATTTCTGGCAAGAAATATGGATCACTTTACCTTGATTCCAACACCATTTCTCTTAATAGTTGTGATGGCGTACTGGACGTCATCATCGTTGTCCATAGTTGGGTCAATGTCTACCTCTTCAAAATCAATCGGAGCACCGATATATCTGTGCAAAGAAACTTTGGTATAAATTTGATAGGGTTGGCACAAGAGCTCTTCTTCTTCTTTAGTTAATGGCTTTGAGAGCTATGTGTTGCCAGAATAACTCCACTTAATGTCAGATAGTCAGTCTCTTATTTTATGAATGGTTAGAGAACAATTTAGATTTAAACGGCCCAGCCAGCCCTGAAATGCTACTACAATAAGGTTATTTAATATAGAGTGAAAGAGGTGTTTGTTTACAGCCAGAGCTGATAGGTTGGACACCTAGTGAATCTAGGATTTATGTGTGATGAACACAAGGTTCACTTCACTTTTAATCTTACAACTCTACTAGACAATTACACTCTTTGTCATTCTGATCTCCCTTAAAGCATTTGGATATTCCTTCTTTTTTAAGATTGCATGATATTATTTTATAAAAATGTCATCACACTAGTCAAGACTGAATAGAAAATCTAGTAGATAAAGGATATTCTTAGCTAGCCAAACATCAAAACTACAGATGGGCATCATTGCCCGTGACTCAATGGCATGATCTGAAGAGTCATAAATGTGGAGAAAGCGGAGGTTGGCAGAGA
This sequence comes from Zygaena filipendulae, assembly GCA_907165275.2. Lineage (NCBI taxonomy): Eukaryota > Metazoa > Arthropoda > Insecta > Lepidoptera > Zygaenidae > Zygaena > Zygaena filipendulae. Next base: position 3,677,282 of record OU015678.1, on the reverse strand, counting down.
TCGTTTACAAATGGAGAACCATAGCTAGTCTTTGGAGTACTAGAGACGTAGGTTTGTCGATCAAAACGTATCTGATCGTTGAAATATGGATCTATAACAAGTTTATAGAATACTAACTTTATTATGTCCTTTACATATCCCATGCACTCGGGGCCGATGCCTCCGCCAGGCAGCATGGTGACTGTATGTCGTCCTCCGTATAGAGCCTTTAGAATATGCTTCTGTTTCCTGATAACTGGAGTCTTGTGCTGGACATCAAAATCAGACAAAGTAGCAGGTGTAGCTGCCGAGCTGGCGTACGCTGCCCCGCGTAATTCCGGCACGATCTTCAATTTGGTCAAAAATCTCAACGCCATCCTTTAAATTAATTTATTTATTTGATATCTAAAATTCTATTTTAATTCGCAGCTCGGTTGAATAATCACAGGAAGTGGGAGAAGAAATTTTAAAAATATATGTGCAGTGTGCACCAGATGGCGTAATACCTGTCAAGTAGTATTTTTTGACTGGCAATCAAAAAAAAGGCCAGAATTTTTTTATTTTTTTAAACATAATATTACTGATCATTCTGCGATTCAGTTGAAGTTTTTTATTTATTTAATTTATTTTCGTAAAGAGTCATAATTTAAACTTTATATTTTTAATGTCACAAAATATTTTTTGTTATTGCAACATTAGTGTAATTTTTTTTCGAGTTTCACTGTGCGTTTGCTTTTCGTTGCCCGTTGCAAAGCGAGACGGGCGTCCATTTTGCTACGCCATATTGAATTTGGTCGGACATCTTTGGACGCCATGTTTAGTCGGACATATTTTATAAACATTTTCGCGTAAATTTCAAATATTTTCCAGTGAATTTATCCAACTTTTTTTCACTGAAGTACGGAAGATTGATTGGAGAGATAAAAACGTGAAAAAAATCTGTTACTACGCAGCACACCTAAATTGTCTCCACGGCGCCCTGCATCTTTTGTTACAAGATAAATAAAGGTAAATTTATTTTCCATAGGAAATTTGTAAGTTTTGACACATTCGTAACAAGTGTTTTGTATTTTCTGTGAATTTACATTTCCGAATATGTTTAGCTGTTTCTATAAATGAAGGTCATATTAATGACTTTACGTGCCATAAATATGTGGCGTGGTCTTTTTGTAATTATCCAAAAATTCGTTGGGTATTCACGCCGGCAGCAGCATACCTACCAACTGAACGCCGCCTCACGGTGGGGGAACATTTGTTTTTTTTCACTCGCCGCTGTTTTATTAACAATTATTATTAGGTTCACATGTAGAAAAAAGACGGCACAATTCACAACGTCGCCTAATTAATTACCTATGCCGTGGTGCAGCTGTAATATGATACCTACCTACTAGTAATTACTACAAAGATACTACAATCCATTGCTTCTATTTTGTTCATATTACTAGTCCTCCCGAAAATGTAAATTATTAATATAATACCTACTCAATTAATTAGGTAGATACCATTACAGTAATTACTCTTAATTGTCATCAATATATTTACAGATTTATGACTAATTCAATCAAATAAACAATGATAAACATGATTTTTTTTAAAAACCTATTTGTTTTTTACCTCTATAGATCTTTAAATCAAGTTTCTGCACAAACACTGGGCAAAAAATTCATTATAAACATTTCTGTTTATGAAGTTCATGCAGAATAGATATAGAAGTTTTTTGTAAATAATAAATAAACCTTATCATAACACATTTGCCTCAAAATTTATCACAATAGGTAATTGAGTTAGGAAGCCTCATAGAGTTCAATGTAATTGAGTTTAGGTATTTAGATAAATGTTTTTGCACAAACTCGAATTAAATTAAAGCCAATTTGCTTGATTTTTAATTTTGTGGTTATTCTTATGCCTTATAATTGAATTGTCTTACATTGAACTGTCAACACGGCGATAATTGTTCCTGGCTTCAAACTATCTGCTAAAAACTCATCTAAAATACAAGGTCCCCCCACGGTTTCACCCTCAGGAATTTCAGAGTTTTAGGCGGCAATTCCAGGATGAAATATAGACCTAAACCTTCCCCATGAATCACTATTGGTGAAAACCGCATGAAAATCTGTTTCGTAGTTTTAAAATTTTGATGTTATGCTAATGGTATCTGGGCTCTAACTCAAATCAAAGACATTTTCATTTTGATCATTCCTCAATATTTAATGGATCCACTAACACATATTAGTTCAAAACATGTTAATAACGGAGCCACGTGATTGCATTTAAATGGAATGTTGAAATGGTGCATAATATTAAATTAATGCTGTAGTTTGCAAATGTGATGTCAGCCTGTTAACTGTAATATAATTTTGTTGCTTACACTATTTAACTCGGGTGAAAGTAATAAAGAACCTTTTAAAACACAACAATGGATCCCAGATTGTGATTCTGCATTTGCTGCAAACATGTTAGGGCCACACCCCAAGGCTGAATGCCATAAGTCTATAAGGGTATAAGTACTGTGTTATAAATGGATATAGATAAGCAATAGTGTGCTAACCCACACTGGAGAAATTTTGAGTAAATCATATTATAAATTATAGCACCATTTTGTGTCAATATTTTGTTATGTTCAACATTTTGCTGGTATTCAAACAATGTAATAAGGTAAATACATCTTTTAAAAACGTTCTATAGCTCTGACACAGTGTTCTGTATTAATAACTTAATTTTGTGGGTTAACATTTTATTGCTTATCGTCCAAATGTCACTGTTAGATTGTACAAACCTTTAGTTTGTAAAGTAACTGCAATATTGTAAAAAACTGGGGACAGAAATGTCTTGTGTACACACACATATGAATATAGTACACAGCCATGAGAAATTGGTTTAGTGTGAGTAGATTTTTACTATATTGTTTGAATAAAGACTAGCTGTGCCCCGCGGTTTCACCCGCGTTAATTTCAGAGTTCCCGCGGGAATTCCGTGATAAAAAGCACCCTATGTGTTAATCTGATGTATAAGCTATATTATTGTAAAGTTTCATTTAAATCCATCCCAGTAGTTTTTGCCATCCATCCATCCATACATTCTTACAAACTTTCGTGTTTATAATATTAGTAGGATTACAATTTCACTATATTCTAATAACAGCTCTAACCCGACTGGGATGTCTGTGTGCACACAAATACCTCAGCAATACCAACCATTTACAATCTTATGGTAACATTGATAAGTATCTTGTTTATATAGATAAATCACAGAGTTTCTACCCATGACTCAGTACAGGTTCATAAAATTGTGAATCACTACTTAGTATAAAACAAAGTCGTTTTCCGCTGTCTGTCTGTCCCTATGTATGCTTAGATCTTTAAAACTACGCGACAGATTTCAATACGCGATTTTCACCAACATACCACTTTATGTGGAAGGATTTTATCTATATTTTATCCTGGAATTCCCATGGGAACTGCGAAATTACTGCGGGTGAAACCGCAGGGGACAGCTAGTTGTGAATGATAAAATGAAATGAAACCTTTGCATTCGTAATAACAAAAAAAAAATATGGATTTTATCGATCAATTGTTTCAGGAGCAAGAGTGGTTCGAGATGATGAACCAGGAGATCATGTGCGAGGTGGAAGTCGGCACGAATGGCATGGTGGAGATCGACGGCGATGATCAGGTGGGGGTCAAGGTACGTTGACAGCCCTTCAGCCCATCCTGATACCACCATCTAATAAACTGATTGGATAACCTTACCCTTGCACCGTCATGTTTTGGTTACCTGGGGGTAATTTCGGAGTGCCACACGTTTTAGGCATGATCGATCCAACCGTTTCGGAGATTCAACCGCGTGAGTTTAGGAATCCCCGCAGGAACTTCAAAACTCTTTCATGTTCTTCTTCTCCTTACAATAACAAACACAACAAAGAAAGAATCAGGAAATTGGTCCAGCCGTTCACGCGTGATGCCATGACCCAGGGAAATAAATTGAAGTGTCTGTTTGTCATTTCAAATTAATAGCTTTTCACTAACTGCATATCCTACTAATATTATAAACGCGAAAGTTGTAAGAATGTATGGATGGATGGATGGATGGATGTTTGTTACTCTTTCACGCAAAAACTACTGGATGGATTTAAATGAAACTTTACAATAATATAGCTTATACATCAGATTAACACATAGGGTACTTTTTATCCCGGATTTCCGGCGAGAACTCTGAAATTAACGCGGGTGAAACTGTGGGCACAACTAGTGAAAGTATATAGGGTACTTGCATAATTTTTTTTTTTTTTTGTAATTTAGTCAATCTGTCTGTCTGGCTGTTTGTTCCGGCTAATCTCTGAAACGACTAGACCGATTTTGACGGCACTTTCACTCGCAGATAGGTGATGTTATACCAAGTAACTTAGGCTACTTTTATTTTAGAAAAAAATAGTTGCTGCGGGGATTCTGAAACTCATGAGAGTGAAGCCGCGGGGCACAGCTAGTCTAATAAATACAAAATTATAAGGACTGGGTGTGTACTATAAGTACACGTAATATGAGTTGTGTAATTTAATAGGTAAATAAATAAAAGTGCAGCGGTTTGTTATTAATGGACTATTACGTGTCTGGCGCCAGGAGCACGTCTTTCGTAGATCGTGATATTACAGGGATGGCGGAGAAAGGATTCATCAAAATTTTATCCATTGTAATTTCGACTCAATGTACATTGTATAAGATCTAATTTCAATGGACAATGATGATATGGTGGTAGGACTTGACTTCATATCAAGGGTTGCAACAATGACGCCAGCATATTTTAAAGCACCTGTAAATTTGTTAGTTTGGATGCAGTTGGGGTGATCTCTGGAATTATTGAACACTATGTTCAGAGTATCATAGGAATTAGGATGCTTTTTAGAGATCCCGCGTCCCGCCCTGAAATTCACTCTGGTGAGACCGTGGGAGTCCAGCTAATAAAGAATATACTTTTTAAGAAAAATTCAATTTAATTATCCTTTTAGACTAGTTAAGTTACATTATTTACTGTTAAAGTTTTTCATAAATAAATTTTCTTATATACAACGTGTTAATTAATTAACTGAAAACTAGAAAGAAACAACTTCCGAATCGATCGCACCATGTTTTAATATAGGTTATATTTTTTCGTTTTTACTAGCCCAACACAATATTTTGCGCGTGCGCCGCCCGTAGCAAAAAAATCGAATCGATCATTGACACGTAGGTGCGAGCGTAGTGCTTGAAATAGGTCACCTCCAAACTAATATTAAATAACTTTTATATTATTAATTTTTTCGACATCATTTTTCACATTAGGTATTGTTTATTTTTTTAAATGGGGTGTATCAGGTTTTGGGTTAATTCATTAACACGTTGTATGTGTATTATCAATTTTTGTCAATCACTCACACTGTCATTTTCTCATTGTTATTTCCAGTATGAAGAGATAGAGACCGGACAATATGAGGAGTACATCACTGATGACCACTACGAAGAGGTTGAGGAGCAGGTCATTGGGATGCAGCATTTGGAGGAAGGTCGGACATTTTATTTATTTATTTTCAACATGACCACAAACCATTCAAATACATTATGTAGAATCAACCCGGTTTAAACCCGATAAAAGTCGTAAATTCCCAGGTTTAAATTAATCCTAAGCACCGAGTTGATTATTTCATCTATACATACAAAAAATACTACAACAGCATAAAAAGGAAATACTGAAAGTCTACATCTTTCGTCTGGTGATGACGCCGACCAGCGACTAGAATAAATGTTACATAAATAGTAATCTGTCACATTATCAAATCACATAATTGGTTACAGAACCAGAGATGTATTATTTATTTTTCAAATGGATGGTTTTTAACACAGAACAGAAAATAACAGATAGAAGGGACATCAACTTAATTTAGTATGAAAACCAGTCTCGCCGGGTGATTTTCGCACACTACTATTCATCACGCACTAAAACATTCATTAACGTAAAGAAACGTTTTGTGGTAATGTTTTTATTTAGTGACTGTTTTCAAAATTCACGGTTTTGGGAATATTGTGGTAAATATACTTGGGATGGCAGCAAAAGAAGTTTTGGGCAAGTTAGAGCAAATCTCTAACTTCTTTTGCAAATTGCAACAGTGGCCTGCCCCGCCTACATGTCCTCTCCAGTTAATTTATCTGCTCTATGGTTTTTAACCACACATAGATCCCTGTCCTTCTTTTTACTTTTTATCTAATATACTAATTAGTTTGAAGAAAGAAAGAGAAGAGAAAGAAAATAAATTTATTTGTCAACCAACACATAATATACAACTGCGACATTACAAAAATGTTGACAAAATGGTCCCGGCTCAGCATAATACTATCTCACACACTTAACAGTGTGAGGCAGCGCTGGTTTTCAGTAAAATTTTAATTCAATTTTTTTTTATTATATAATTTTATCTTGCCATCAGTCAGTATAAGCAGATGAGTTGAGCGCGAAGTTAGCTTGCAGAGTATGTTCCACATTATCTCCATGTTATTTTTTAACATTAAGTTCCAAGGGAAATAATTAAATGTGTTAATACTTAGCACTAATAAAAGTGTAAAAGTTACATTAATGTACTTCATGTTAGCACTTAAAAAAAATGCTTATTCCTTTGAGAACTCTCAAAGAGCCAACATGGATTTTTAGCGAGATTGTAGCAGACTTTTAAGTCAGTTATAATTATTTGTTTTGTAAATTAGTTTATTTTGGTTAATGTTGTGTTTTCGAGCAATTTACATAACAGTGATCCTTTAGTGATGAACAGTTTGTGGGAAAAGTAAAATAAGATGAAATTGTGTTTTAATGTATGTCCAACCTCTACACAGAGTGTTCTATTAAAGTTCAACTTTACGTTCAACAGAGGTTCTGGTAAAACATCAAAGAGCATCTCACCGATGCATTTCAATGTAATAGGAAAAATAAACATCTGACTTGGCTGTATGGACTTGTCTCCTTTGCCTTGTCAGGAAAGAGTAAATTTTATAAAAAAAGAGCACTATCCACCGGTATTCGCGTGTTCAGCTGTCAAATGATCCTAAACCGAAAATATTTGTCGGCAACGCTGACAGATTATCAAATTACAGTCGGCAGCGAGGAGGTGATCCTTCCCGGCATATCTAGCGAGGAGGTCCTCGGCTCGAGCGCGGACAACCCCTACGATCCCGTCTACTCCGTGCCAGCTACCACCAGCAAGTGAGTTTTGTTCACATTTTTAAGTTTTAACCCTAAAACGGAACGGAGCTGGTGACCGACCACACAACAGATAGAAGGAGCATCAACTCGGCAAAGTATGAAAACTATTATCTTTTCCAACTGCGGCGCGTCCGTTCCACCTACATTGCCTCTCCAGTTAGTATATATTTTCTCTATTGTGGTGTCAATGCCTCTCGGCTAATCGAAAGGTTCCGGGTTCGATTCCCGGTGGACTTCGTGTAATAATCATAGAAATGAAATGAAATAAACGTTATTTGTTACGACAACCGTTAATATATGAAATAACATAAACAAGCACAACCAGCGTGTCGCAACAAAAAGGCAACCAGCTCAGCATAACTCGGGAACCGGGGGGCCCGACCCTTATCTTCCGCTGGTGCCGCATAGGATATAATTATGTTATAATATTATGTAGTAGAGTATGTTCGGGTAAGTTTGGACAGGGGGGGCAAGTACTGATATCTGATCCCCAATCTATTTGATCTTCCATGATTGATGGAAGAATTTAGAACATTATACATTCATTAATTCTTTGCACAGTTTTAATTAAAATGGCCTTCTATTGTCTATTTTTCATGTTACAGACGAGGTCGCGGCAGGCCCCGCTCCGGCAACAACCACACCAGCAACATACATCATTTGATGCCCATAGGTGAGTGGGTGATATTAAACAGTGCATCTACTTCATACTAGCTGTTCACCCGCGGTAATTTCGGAGTTCCCGCGGGAATTCCGCGATAAAAAGTACCCTATGTTCTTCTCTGTACCCCTGACAACGTGTATGCAAAATTTCGTGACGATCGGTTGAGACGTGAAAGCGTAACAAATAAACAAACTCACTTTCGCATTTATGATAGTAGGGATTGCTTACTAAGTGTACATAGTAGGGTCTTCAATATGAATACATTGGGCTTAGGAGTTAGGACATAGCTTCCTTTAACAGGTGTTGCAACAATACCTATTGCTGGTATAAGACTTTTTATTTTTAGTTACTGCCAGAGCACCATAATCACTTCCTTAAGATGGGATTGTTGCGAGAAACGTAAAAAAATACGTTCCTAATACGTTTTACTAGCTGCCCCCCGCAGCTTTTCAGCCGCGTTGATTTCGGAGTTCCCGCAGAGGGCACCCTACCCTACCCTACCTATGTCCTTTTCTGTACCCCTGGCAACGCGTATGCAAAATGTCGTGACGATCGGTTGAGCCGTTAAGGTGAGAAAGCGTAACAAACAAATAAATAAACTTAAAGATCTTTAAATAAATAAACTTACATCTGAATTTACGACGGACCAACTAGCCCACTCCCCAAGTGTAGGTACTCTATGTATGTATTGTACTTTCGTTCAGGCGAAGTGCCCATGGGTCTGATGGAGGGCGTGTCGGGCGGGCGGGGCGGCGGGGGCGGGGGCGCGCGCCGCTGGGAGCAGAAGCAGGTGCAGATCAAAACCATGGAGGGGGAGTTCTCGGTCACCATGTGGGCCACCGGCGACGACGACGGTGAGTGACGCGCACGCACGCACACACGCGCACTCAAATACACACACACGCATCCACACACACACTAACACACATGCCTCAATACTTGTTATATATTTTTCCTTGTTGCAATCGTCATCATCAATACGTTCAGGCGCGGTCAGAAGGGGGGGGGGGGGGTCACGGGGGACATGTGAGATAGTATTATGCTGAGCCGGGACCATTTTGTCAACATTTTTGTATTGTCGCAGTTGTACTTATTATTATGTGTTGGTTAACAAATAAATTTATTTTCTTTCTTTTTTCTTTCTTTCAATGTAGTTTACTTAACATATTATATTATTAGTGACCCCCCCCCTCCCAAATTTCGGCCTGCGACCGCGCCTGAATACGTATGCTGTAAATCTTTGTGTTGTCTCAAATAAGTTTATCAATTCAATTCATAAAACCAGGGCCCCTATTCACTACGACCAACAACATTCCTTGCCCATAACGCGCGTCCCAAACACACAATCGCAAACGTTTCAGATGCCCAAAATATTACAAATTAATATTCTTTATGGCATAAAACACGTAGTAAATGTATTTTTTGGAAGTGAAACTTCTGTGAACACGGAGGAAAGACAACTTTTGTGGCACGTTAACGCGACATGTTAACGACCATAACTTATGGTCATAGTGAACAAGGGCCCGGTTCACTCGGGGCACGCAACTAAACTATGACTGTACGCTTTGCAACAAAACAGTGAAAACATTATAATACTCATCTCCATAATTACGTGATTTAAACTTAAACTAACATTAATAAAAATTGGCTACTTGACAAAAAAAATTTTTTTAGTCCGTCTTGTAGATTAGTAAAAAATATTGGACACGTATTTTTTCTTTTTTTACGTAATCAAAAAATAACAGAGATACATTGAGTTGAAATTTCGCGTGACGTCACAATTCACCACCGTTTGTATGGCGCTTATAATGAATATTGACGTCACGAGCCCCCCACCCTAAACTTTAATGCGCTTTATCTATGTTCATTTTCATTAAATTGAAAAAGCAAAAAATACGTGTCTATTATTTTTTTATTTTCTAACTGACGGACTAATTAGAATTTTGATTTTCATACCTTGGAGAATACCCAATTCTGTCAAAAGAGTCAAAGAAAACTCAGTCCATACATCCAAGTCTGACTCGTATATCGTCTAAAGATATTTCACATTGCAATGTGAGACGTGACTGCTTGACGCATTCCAATGCTTTACGGAACTTTTGTTTTGTTTATTTATTAAAGATGGCGGCCACGAAGACTATTCAGCTTATGGTGAGTGATCGACTCAGTGACAGTCGAATGTTGACTATCGATGATGGACTGTGTCTACAGATTTGGGGCATCCATTAATTACGTGAGGTGATTTTTCGGACCCCCCCCCCCCCCCCCTCCCTCCACCTGGTGAGATGTCGTATGCCCCCCTCTTTCCCACGAGAGATTGGGTGAGATTCGGCTCGACCCCTTTCGCCCCCTAAACGCCCCACGTAATGAATGGACGCTCCCTCAGCTGATAGATAAGCCATACAAAGTCGAAGCACAGTGTAAATATCCACACAGCTTTCCAACTTCCAACAATTTTGGTATTAATTGCAATTAAATTTGATTCGCGATTCTGGCGGAATAATCGCGCGTCTGTATTAAAAGTTATTGAAATTTATTGAGGTGAGATGTGAAAAAAAAATGTATAGTAAGTAGGGTTATTCAGTGAAAGGAGGTGCTTTTATTGTAAATTAAACTCAAATCCAATGACGCGTATTTTTTCTTACGCATATATTATCACTTACACCCTCGTGAGTTTCGAAATTCCCACAGGAACTCCAAAGTAGCCTAATTTACCTCTTATAATATCAGCTTATTAGCAGTGAAAGTCCCGTCAATATCGGTTCAGCTGTTTCGGAGATTCACTCGCGAGAGTTTCGGAATTCCCGCATGAACTCCAAACTTCTTTCATAAGAACCTTCTCCTTACAACAACAAACACAAAAAAAAGAATCGGTGAAATTGGTAGTGATGCCGTGATTGACCAAAAGAAATAAGGATTTACGAACACAACTGTGGCAGCAAATTTTGATTCTATTCAGCTGTTTGGCTATTTAGACTGTGTCGGAGTGTGCGCCTCATTGCTTACAAGTTCGCTGGCAACCCAAGCCTATCCAACGGAAGCATGGCTCAAGTTTTAAGAGAGCGCTATTCAGCATCTACGAAAGAAATTCTCTTATATTTTATTGTTAGAGTAATACGTGTTTAATATCTCATTTTCAGATGACGGATCGAATCCGGAACCGGACCCTGATTACACAGAGTATATGACCGGAAAGAAGAATATATTGGGCAGTGAACCTATGCCAGGTGTGCACAGTTAATAATTAGGGGGCGCCCATTAAGGGCACGTTGACTAATTATTTTTTTAGCCCGTCTTGTAGATTAATAAAAAAATATTGGACACGTAATTTTCTTTTTTTACGTAATCAAAAAATAACGGCGATACATTGAGTTGAAATTCCGCGTGACGTCACAATTCTGACAGTTTGTATTGCGGTTTTAGCGGTTAGTGACGTCACGACCCCCTCGCCCTAAACTTTAATGCGCTTTATTATCTCTATATTTTAATTTATTTGAAAAAAGCAAAAAATACTTGTCTATTGTTTTTTTTATTTTGTAACTGACGGACTAATTAGAATTTTGATTTTCAAAAGTAGTCAACATCCCCATTACCTACGTGAGGCGTTTACCGGCGGGGGAACGGTCAAGCCAAACCTCACCCAATCTCACGATGCCCCCCCGCGTTTAAAATTACGTTAAAAATTATAAAATACGTGTCCAATATTTTTTATTACATACATCATGACGGAGTAAAAACTAAAATATAGTTAACTAGCCCATTGTGTACATTAAAATTTAGTTTTTTTTAATTCTCAGGTTTAGACCTCTCAGATCCGAAGCAGTTGGCGGAGTTCGCCCGTCCCGGACACAAAATAAGGCTAAAGAAACCGTCCCCGGAATCCTCGGATAGAACGATAGGTCAGTACTCAGTACTAGTTCCGGACAGATATTGAGGTGTGGAACGAGTCGGTTCACTTTTAATTTTAGACTTGTAAAAATGTTGACACAAAATGGCGCTATCAATTTAAAACACTATTTACTAAAAATTTCTCCAGTGTGGGTTAACACACTATTGCTCATCTAAGTCCTTATACAGGCTGTCCCGTAAATAGTACGACAAACAAGGAGAAGGTAGATGGGAATTTGTACTATCATATTATAACAAAAAAAAACACTTTAGTAAAAGTGTTGTCGTTTTTGAAAAAATAGAAGAAAAAATAAAAATTCACTCGCTTGTAGTTTGTTTTCTTTTACGAGTAATTCACCGAAGAAAACATTTCAATGTCTGATTGTTTGCACACACAGTAAAAGAAAACAATAAATACTAGAAGAGCAAATTTTCTGAAAAATAAAAAAATAAATTTCGAAAACTTTTACTAGAGGGTTTTTTTTTGTCATATTATGATAGTTCACATCCCCATTGACCTCCTCCTTAAAGGACTTACGGGATATCCTGTATAAATAATAATCAGTCTCACAGTACCAGAGATTATTATCCCCTGCATCCAAACTTGCTTATATATTTATCGGCGAGAAGTCGGGAGCACGGGCAGTGGAGGTGAGCGTTCATGCATTGTAAAGGGGCCCCATTAAACCTACACCTGGGTCGCAAGTCCCAGGCACTGCTCCGTGTTCCCTACGGATATCTGGTATGCTGTACAACTTCTATGTTGGTGCAATTCATTGTAATAGTTTCTAGTTGGTTCTAGATGTGTCGCTCAGCTAATAGTCTCGGTCGCACCTTTCCCTGCCTTCAGTTATATTGTGTTATGTTATCATCATCAGTTAGTCAGCTATCATTACAACAGCAGATAACTATCTGCTGTTATCTGCGTACTCTATTCCTTTCTCTATTCTACATATTTATTTTTTAATACAGTTGCTCAAAAAGTGGCGTATTGCAGGGACGTTTAGCGTTCGGGATGTGGGCTATTACATACTCGAGCTTTTTGTTTACCTTTCCCGAACTCGTGCGTTCTCTTTGCCAACTGTCAAAAATGGCGACACGACTTTGACACACTTTTTGCATTGAGAAACGTAGGTTTCGCATTACTAATACGACTAGCGCCATCTCTTGATCACAGTTGGAACTTAGTTGAGTTTGTTGTGTTTTTGATATTTTATTAAATTGCTTAATTTTTTCGTAACTGTATTAAAAATAGTTGTTCAGTACACGTGCGGAACCGTCATTGCAACTAGTTCCGACTGTCAACCCTCACCTTCGGCTGCGCCTCGGCTCGGGTAGACATTTGTCGGAACTCTTTGCAATGACAGGCTTTCCGCACTTATAATGAAATATACTATATTCACCTCTCGCACATCTCCACCCGCAGCGTGCCCGCACAAGGGGTGTGCGAAAATGTTCCGGGACAACTCCGCGATGAGGAAGCACCTGCACACGCACGGGCCGCGCGTGCACGTGTGCGCCGAGTGCGGTGAGGGCTCATTTATATTTATTTTTTAACCGACTTCCAAAAAGGAGGAGGTTCTATGTTCGATTGTATGTATGTTTTTTTTTATTCGCTTTTTTTCTGAACAACAACAGCAATGACTACATTAATTCTAGGTGTCCATACATATAATAAAATTGTAACAGGTCGATGTCTGTACATGGGAGATAAATAAGAAAAAATAAACTTAGGCGACTCTATGAGTGATATAGAAGCCAAAAATACCGTTTTTAGAATTTTTGTTTGTCTATCTGTCTGTCTGTATGTATGTTTGTATTCGTGCTACGCAAAAACTGCTGCACCAAATTGAATGCGGTTTTTTCGTTGTATTGCTAAGGGTGTAACTTAAATACTCATGTTTCATTTTTTCGAAATTAAAATGCTGGTCATCCTACTAATATTATAAATGTGAAAGTGTGGATATTTGTTACTCAATCACACAAAAACGGCAAAACGAATTTGGATGAAATTTGACATGCACGTTGTCAGGGGTACAGAGAAGGACATAGGGTACTTTTTATCCCGGAATTTCCGCGGGAACTCCGAAATTATCGCGGGTGAAACCGCGGGGCACAGCTAGTAATATTATAAAGAGCAAAGATTTGATTTTCTGTTTGTTACGATTTAACTCAATAACTACTAGACGGATTTAAAAAATTCTTTCACCATTAAAAAGCTACACTATCCCTGAGTATCATAGGCTATATTATAATCCGGAATTCCCGCGGGAACTCCGAAATTATCGCGGGTGAAACCGCGCGGGACAGCTTGTCTTAGATAATTATTTTTGCCAATAATAGTCATCTTTATACAGACAACACTAAATCAAAACAGAATGTACCAGTGCTTGTACCTACCTAGGTACAAAATGAAACACGAAGGAGTACAAAATAGTCCAAATATAGGACATTCGCACTGTCACGCACCAGTGGCAAATGGGTAATGTTGAATTTCTGATGGGGATGGTACATTCGACTAATACTAGTTTCATTTTGTACCAGTAACACTTGGGAAATGTGAACTTTCCCATTAGTCATTCATAAAATTTCATAACTATTTACAGTGGCGAAGGGTGAAATATTGAGAGGGGGAAGCCAGAAATCTACTTTAATTTCAACTTATTAAACTATTAACTGTTAACGCGGTATCACCTGCCGAAGTTCGGAGTTCCCGCGGGAATTCCGGTATAAAAAGTCCTTCCCTGTATCCCTGACAACGGTCTCAATTACGGTAGAGAGAGATGTTGCGTCTGAAGGGAAGCCGGTGAGAATCGGCTTCTGTGGTACCTTCGCCACTGCTATCTCTCTTGTTTCAAATTAAACTCTGCAAGTGACTTTAAGATCTACATTACGTTTTGTCGCGTCGCCCGTTTCCAGGCAAGGCGTTCGTGGAGAGTTCGAAGCTGAAGCGGCACCAGCTCGTGCACACCGGCGAAAAACCCTTCCAGTGCACCTTCGAGGGCTGCGGGAAGCGGTTCTCGTTGGACTTCAATCTAAGGTAGCTACAACACCGCATACTTTTTACGTTTATTTCATTCATCCAAAAGTTACACCAACTCGTAGGTAAACACTAACGACCGCATTTTTAACAACAACAATTAAGTTAAATTTAGTTAAATGCCAATTAACATTGCTGAACGTGTCTGATTGCGGCAGTTTTTTTTTTATAAATCTTTACTTAAAATCATCTGAGTGCGGCCGTAACTTACATACAATTTCACCACCAAATAACGCGCCGGTACCATAAGGTCAATGACCTCGATCGAGTTGAACAGCTCTATAGCTCTCTTCTATACGTATAAGTGAGCTGCCTGTATTTGTGAATGTAATTGTAATGATTTTCCGATGAATTATTTTTTTCCTCATATTCTGTAAAACTACCAAACTTATGATATTACTAGTTGTGCCCCGCGGTTTCACTCGCTTTAGTTTCAGAGTTCCCGCGGGAATTCCGGGATAAAAAGTACCCTATGTGTTAATCTGATGTATAAACTATATTATTGTAAAGTTTCATTTAAATCCATCCAGTAGTTTTTGCGTGAAAGAGTAACAAACATCCATCTATACATACTTACAAACTTTCGCGTTTATAATATTAGAAGGATTTTTTTCGCTTATATCGTTTGTTATAACGTATACTTACAGCCCTGTAAATATTTGCAGTTAATTTTACCACATGTTATATATTGCTGACTTTCAGCAGTGCCCTAGCTCCGCGTCTAACTATATAAAAATAGGTTTTCCTTCTCTACCGTCCCCTTTATGTGTGACAATGTTCGCGCAACAGAACCCACGTGCGCATCCACACGGGCGACCGGCCGTACGTGTGCCCGTTCGACGGCTGCAACAAGAAGTTCGCGCAGAGCACCAACCTCAAGTCGCACATCCTCACGCACGCCAAAGCCAAGTGAGTAGCTAACACGCCCTGCGTCGCAGTATGTATGTACCTTTTCAATGCTATGCTATGGCAGAGTTGCCAACCAGGAGTCACGATTTTTGGGCTCTCCTGGATACTTTTTGAGTCGTGTCCTGGGTTTTTAAAGTGTCCTGGTTTTAAAATTCACGCGCCATTACTGCCTCCAATTGGACATTTTATTGCTGGGCCCGGTATAATTTAACTGAAGATACTATCATAAATAATTTGAAACTTAAAATTATTTGAGTTTCATTGACCCTGTTTCCATTGTGTACTACTATGATATTACTATAAATTAACTACTGCTCTAATACTTCTTCAGTGTCCTTTAAGCCTAGTGTCCTGATATTGCCACTTTCAAATCCTGGTTTTCTACATTTGGTGGTGGCAACCCTATGCTATGGTAATACTATTTGGAAAGTTAGATATCAATAGCTCGATTATTTCCTCACTCCATGCGCCTATTCCAGGTCAAGAAACTCCCTCTCCCGCAACAGCGGCAACAACTACGAGTCGGCGCGGACCACGCCGCAGTACGTCCAGCTGGAGATGTCGCCCGACGACTCGAACCCGCAACTCGTGTTCTACACGCACGAGTGAAGCTCGCACTGCGCCTGCGCACCGCACGCCAAGTGTGGTGCGACGCTCGTCATACATGTGCCGAGAAACGTGACACGTGTTGCGGCAAGACTCGGGACAAGTGTTGCAAGAAACGTGAAATGTGTTGCAAGACTCGGGATAAGTGTTGCAAGAAACGTGAAATGTGTTGCAAGAATCGGGATATGTGTTGCAAGAAACGTGAAATGTGTTGCAAGACTCGGGATAAGTGTTGCAATAAACGTGAAATGTGTCGCAAGGCTCTGGATATGTGTGATTGTGAACGGCTTTGCAAGACTTGTGATATAAAATGTATAAAGATGTGTAAATATTTTTTTGTAAAATTTTAAAAACTATGCAAAAATGATGAAGAGTTACGCGATCTCTTTTTTGCAAGACAACTAGTGATGTGTATAGTGATGAAGTATTGAAATTTTGCAGGACTATGAAATAGTTTTGCCAGACTGATAAAAAAATTTACTATAATAGTGTAAAAAAATAAGAAATTTTAGTAAATTAATATATTTTAGGTGTTTTTAACAATTAATTCTTTCTAGTTTTTTTTAAAGAAGTGTGAATGAGAAGTTTGTGTCTTTTTCTAGAAATCAAAATGTTTATTTTCTTTGTCAATACATGAAACCGCAGGGAACAGGTAGTAAGACTATATTCTACCTGTGGTTTTATCTGAGGGAATCCTTCAGGAACTAACAAATTTCAGTGACGAAAATTAACTATCCTATAGTATTATGCCTTACCACAATCTTAAATAACTAATTATATAGACAAATTGCACATACACAGTAGGTATGTATAATAGGGATGTGGACTACTTTTGAAAATCAAAATTCTAATTAGTCCATCAGTTAGAAAATAAAAAAACAATAGACACGTATTTTTTGCTTTTTTAAATAAATTAAAATATACAGAGATAAAGCGCATTAAAGTTTAGGGTGAGGGGGTCGTGACGTCACTAACCGCTAAAACCGCCATACAAACTGTCAGAATAGTGACGTCATAACGTCACGCGAAATTTCAACTCAATATATCGCCGTTATTTTTTGATTACGTAAAAAAAGAAAAAATACGTGTCCAATATTTTTTAATAATCTACAAGACGGACTAAAAAATAAAAATTAGTCCACATGCCGATTGTATATAGCTGAATGTGTGTTGTTCCTACAACATTTTTTCAATTGATTTTTTTCTTATAAAGCATTGATAAAAAAGTAAGTGATTTTAAAACGAATTATATTATATTAGCGACTTGAAACACTAATGATTAAAGGGCAGTCTAAGTATAAAAGAAGTCTGGAAATTCACGCGGGTGAATCTCCGAAATGGTTGGACCGATTTTGAAAGGTCTCACTGCCAATTTGCTGATGTTATAAGGAATACATTAGGCTACTTTGGAGTTCCTGCGGGAATTCCGCAACTCACGTGTGTGAAACCGCGGGGCACAGCTAGTACTCTTATATTTTAGTATTGCCGGTGTTTTCATTTATTTTCGTATTATCGTCCCCGCTTTGTTGCACTATAGCCTTCCTATCCGACACTTTTCAATTCGAACCCAGTACCTAGTTCCTGACATTAGCGCGTTCAAACAAACAAACTCTTCAGATTTATAATATTAGTATAGATAAGGCTCGGACTACGTGATTTTTATTATTAAGACTGTATAATTTTATTGAATAAGGCAATAAACATTTTATGTACCGTAAAATATACCAAAAAGAAAGGAACAAGACTCTCAGAGATAAAACTTAATTTTTCCTTTTAGTTTACTCTCTATTAACTTCTCTTTTCTAGACGAACTTTAGTTTTAAAATGGTAGTAATGGTAGAGACCACATAATACTAACGGAGATAAATTCAAATCACAATTTTATTTTTTATCTAATAAACCAATGAGGGGTAATGGGATAGTTGACTAAATTTTAGTTTTTACTTCGTCATTAAATATTGGATACGTATTTTTTTTTTACGTAATCAAAAAGAACCGGAGATACAGTCGCGTGACATCACGGCGTCCTACAGCGGCGTACTACGGCTACGTTTATAGCACGTTGTGATGTCACGAGCCGTCTAGAAACTTTCTATGCGCTTTTTTTTTACTAATTTTAAAAATCAAAATATACCTGTCAATCATTTTTTATTATTTAACTGACGGACTAAATAAAACTTGATTTTCCTACCCCAGAAAACAATGAAAGAGCAGCGGCACACGGCGGAAAATTCACCTACTGTTTAATGTCTTTAAAATGACCATAAGGCGATGGGCAGGCAGGGTGGGCGCTGGACGTATTGTTTATTGCTAATTGTCATTAATTATGATCTCTCATTATATCACGACTGTAGTTAGTTTACCGGAGTGTTAGACGGTGCCGTGCACGTTCTTTGCACCAGGTTGCCAGACCTAGCCTAGGGTTGCCAGGTCGTCAAACCTAATAGCCGGACAGACCGGACCGGACATTTGGGTGAAAAGGCCGGACACCCTACGTTGTTGAGGATTTTGGGTCTCCGTATAAAAAGGTACGATACAAAAATTGTATGTATAGTCAAGCTTTTTTTATTATTACCGTAAATCTTGTTAAATGGGCATGTTGACTAATTTTTATTTTTTAGTCCGTCTTGTAGATTATTAAAAAATATTGGACACGTATTTTTTCTTTTTTTACGTAATCAAAAAATAACGGCGATATTATTGAGTTGAAATTTCGCGTGACGTCACTATTCTGACAGTTTGTATGGCGGTTTAGCGGTTAGTGACGTCACGACCTCCTCATCCTAAACTTTAATGCGCTTTATCTCTGTATATTTTAATTTATTTAAAAAAGCAAAAAAATACGTGTCTATTGTTTCTTTATTTTCTAACTGACGGACTAATTAGAATTTTGATTTTCAATAGTAGTCAACATCCCTTTTGGGTGAAAAGGCCGGACACCCTACGTTATTGAGGATTTTGGGTCTCTGTATAAAAAAGGTACGATACAAAAATTGTATGTACAATCAAGCTTTTTTTATTATTACTATAAATCTCGTTAGATTCTAATGAAATATAAATAAAATCTGATGCCAAATCAGTCTAAAAAGTCATCGGTCAAAATTAAATTCTAAATAAACAATTTATCAATACTTTTATATTCTTTTTAAAAGCCACGCTCGGCGCTCGCTCGTTTGCGAAATGTAAAAAGCCTAACCAAAGCCGGACTAGCCGGACACCGTTTATTTTGTCCGGACACGCAATCAAAAAGCCTATGTCCCGCTTTATCCGGTCGCCTGGCAACCCTAGACCTCTGTAGCTAAGTACGCCAATGCATACTGCCTCGGGCATTTTTAGTGCAAAAATCATATTTAGTCAGAATTATAGTACTGAAAGTGTGATGGAACGAAGAACCGCCTCACAACGTCCCTCGGCGTGATGTGCAAAAATAATACAATCCGCACCTTATTTCACGCACGCACATTCTATTGTTTATGTGCTTCGAATTTTGAATAATGCGCTTATTACACTTTGCAATTTCAGAGCACCAATTTAGAGCTCTAAATCGGATACAATTTAGGGTCCGTGAGTGAGAGAGAGAGAGCGAGTAATCACGCTACACTAAATTGTACCCTATGAGTAAATCGACTACTCTAAGTTACATTTTGAGAGAGAGAGCGAGTGATCAAACTACATTAAAATGTACCCTACAGCAGTCGATTTAAAGTACAATTTAGTGTAGTGTGATTACTCGCTCTCTCTCTCACTCACCGACCCTAAATTGTATCCGATTTAGAGCTCTAAATTGGTGTCTTGAAATTGCAAGGTGTAATAAGCGCCTAAAACTAACCCTCTATGTTGAATATTGTCTATGTGTTTATTCTAGATCGATACGTGTGATGAGCGAGTGCCGATTTAAATGTGTTGTATGTATGTATACATGGACAATCAACCCGGTGCTCGGAATTAAACTCGATAAAAGCTTCGGGCTTAAACCCGATAAAGGATCGTAAAAGGCACCTGAGCACACCGGGTCGATTGCTCATTTATAGTTCTATGTATTCTGTACTCAAAGATTGTTTTATTTTATTTTAAAAGCCCAATAATTATATTGTAAATAGCTACCTTTGTAAGTAAATTAGCTTATAATTTGTAATTTAACTGTTTTATAATTAGGGCGGTAGTAAAGTCGTCGATGTGAAATTTAACTTTTGTTTTAAACTAAATTATATAACTGCCTACCTTAAGTTCTTTTTTAACTAACGACTGATTTTATTGTGAATAGATTCACGCACCGGAAGAACGAAATCACATCGCTATATATTACCATTTTTATAAGGTCGGTAACAGTTAAAAAAAAAATTCGTTCCACAGCAAAAATGTCGGTAATAGTATATTTCATTACAAGTGCGGAAAGCCTGTCATTGCAAAGAGTTCCGACATATTATGTCTACCCGAGCCGAGGCGCAGCCGAAGGTGAGGGTTGACAGTCGGAACTCTTTGCAATGACGGTTCCGCACGTGTACTGAACAACTATTTTTAATACAGTTGCGAAAAAATTAAGCAATTTAATAAAATATCAAAAACACAAACTAAACTAAGTTCCAACTGTGATCAAGAGATGGCGCTAGTTGTATTAGTAATGCGAAACCTACGTTTCGCAATGCAAAAAGTGTGTCAAAGTCGTGTCGCCATTTTTGACAGTTGGCAAAGAGAACGCACGAGTTCGGGAAAGGTAAACAAAAAGCTCGAGTATGTAATAGCCCACATCCCGAACGCTAAACGTCCCTGCAATACGCCACTTTTTGAGCAACTGTATTAAAAAAAGATTTTTTTTTACAAGGTGCAACGTAATAATTATTATGTTCTTGATGAGGCGAAAAAAGGAAATAAACATGTAAATATTTATATAAAATATTTGGTTTTATTAATTCCTTTGTTGGGTGGAGCACAAAACGTCAATATAATTTTAAACTAGCTGTGCCCCGCGAGATCACCCGCATAAGTTTCGGAATTCCCGCAGAAACTCTAGTAGCCTAATGTACTTCTTATAACATCAGCTAATTAGCAGTGAAAGTACCGTCAAAATTGGTCCAACCGTATCGGAGATTCACCCTCGTGAGTTTCGGAATTCCTGCAGGAACTCCAAACTTGTTTTATAAGAACCTTACAACAGCAAACCAAACAAAAAAAGAATTAGCGAAATTGATCCAGCCGTTCACGCGTGATGCCGTGACAGTATAAGAGCCACCGTTCCGCAGACTTACGGTATAGTAGCAATACTACTTCACCTGCCATAGCTGGAATAGGGATTCACTATTCCCATAGCGGGTTCTTTGGGCGTGGCAAGAGGTCAAAAAGCGTCAAAATTGACTCTTAAAACGTTATTTCAGCATGTCTGCCGTTTTAATATCTATAGTGTATAAATAAATTTATGGATAAATTCAATGGCAGACACTTATTCCGGTTCCTACTAATTTTATAAAATTTCAAATCTTCGAAAATTTCATTAAAAACGTTATTTTAGAAAGGCTGAAAATTAATATAATTATGTTATTTATATTATTATTATATACATATATTTAAAATAGCAGACACATAGGTAGGATTATTATTATTATTATAGGTCGGTTCCGACATGCGGGCAGACAACATAATAGTTTCTTAGTCGTGCTATTGAAGGCGTACGATTTTGACTCTCTCAGTCTTCATCTCGCAGGGAACTAGTGTTTCAGCAAAGCTACAATTTATATATGTTATTTATATCACTATTATACACATACAGGATGTCCCAGAAGTCGACATCAAGCCGGAATCGGGTGATAGGACAAATCATAATAGTTCCCAGAAAAATAGTGAATCCCCATTCCAGCTATGGCAGGTGAAGTAGTATACCTGGCACTAATATAGAGCTTGCTACTATACCGTAAGTCTGCGGAACGCTGGCTCTCAACCTATATATTATCTGTGCCGTGACCAAGTAATGAGACAGTACTTTTGATGCCGAAATTCCCGCGGAAACTTCGAAATTATCACGGGTGAAATCGCGTGAAGCAGCTAGTCCCTACTATTATAAATGCAAATGTAAGTGATTTTTACGACGGCTCAACCGATCATCATGAAATTTTGCATACACGTTGTTAAAACGTAGTGGTTATATACTCTTTGCACGTTGTTAGGGGTACAATGAAGGACATAGGGTACGGACCGGACGTAGGGTTTCAAAAAGATTTAAATATTTATAAGTAAAAAACGCATGCACGATACGCTAACAAGAAAATACATTTATTGGAAGTTGACACTGGTTAAATGCCCCATGTCACATGTGTCAACGTCCGACAGCTGCTTGACAATGATCATTTTTCTTCTTCTTTGACTTTGACAGATGACGTGTAATCTGTGAATGTAATCGTGTATTCTGCGGTGCCACATAATTTCCTAATAAAACAGAAGAAAAAGCTCAACATGAGCTCTTTCAAGCGTGAAAAGAAGGAAGAAGAGGAAAGCAATGGAAACCCGTTTCAGAATCTGGACAAAACTATCGTATTACAAGAGGCTCGGTACTTCAACGAGACGCCCGTAAACCCACGAAAATGTTGTCATATTTTATCAAAAATTCTTTACCTGCTCAATCAGGGAGAGAAATTGACAACACAAGAAGCTACCGACGCGTTTTTCGCTACTACTAAGCTGTTCCAATCTAAAGATGTAATGCTACGCCGTATGGTATATCTGTGCATCAAAGAGCTAAGTACTCTGGCCCAAGATGTGATTATTGTTACTTCCTCTTTGACAAAAGACATGACCGGTAAGGAGGATCTGTACCGGGCAGCCGCTATAAGAGCTTTGTGCAGCATAACTGATAGTACGATGCTCCAAGCTATTGAAAGATACATGAAGCAAGCAATAGTTGATAAAAATCCAGCAGTCAGTTCTGCTGCGTTGGTGTCCGCTCTTCACTTGTCTTCGACCGCACCTGATCTCGTGAGGCGATGGGCCAACGAAGCTCAGGTTTGTATCTTTAAACTTATGGAATTTAATTGAAATTATAATGGTGAAATAATTAAAGGCAGCTCTAGAGAGGTGAACGATTTTCCAAAAAAAGTTTCATTTAGATCACAGACACCCACCGAGTAACCTATGCACTTTAAAGATTGTTTCGTGGCATAAATAAGCTCTATCTATTTTATATAAAATATAAGTAAACAATCTACAATCATGGGACTTACTCATAGTCAGCTTAGTGCTGTGAAACTCATTTACTAAATTATTTCTTTCAATTTATTTGCTTTTTATATTGATTAATTATAATTGTTATAGCTTTGTTGAGAAAGGAGAGGAAAAAAGGAATAGTTGAAAAGATAACTTTGCTCCTGATTGAGTAAACAAAGTTAATGTTTTAACTTTGAGGCTACTGTTAAATTTCCTCACACATGAGATTCAATTACTACTACTACTACTAACTACTCTAAGTATAATTTTATAATTAAACCTACATTATACATATTTACGAATAACTATGGATACGTCGGTGCACGGAAAAACCTAAAAAGGTTTATGTAGCACCGTCAAGTTGTTACAATGTTTATAAATTAGTAAATAAATGAATGAATAAAAAATAAAAAATAAATTATCAAAAAGCATCAACACAATAGGCATTATAATGATGGATGGCCGTTTCTCAAATGCCATTATCACCCAAAACAATTAATTGCTTACAAACCCTTGACTAATTGTGTGCTCACAAAAAAAGAAAAAATTTTGATAAGTAGTTTTTGCATGATACATCGCACCTTTAGAATTAGACATAGACATATACTTTATTTGGCATCAACATACCTTAAATAGGAATACAAAAAAATACAAGTAGGTACATAAAATGCAGAGATCTTTAGTAGGAGTAAGTAAGTAAATTAAAGTGACCTAATTAAAAAATTGCAATTTGTGGGATATGAGCTGAAATATCTTCACATAACACGACGTGTTTGTGAATAATGTGATTAACGAAAGTGACCGATATATACCTTGGGACAACATTACTGCTCATAATCCCAGGCTTGAGGTTTTTCTAAGTCATTTTATATCAATATCAGCATTTACAGGAATTTTTAATTTTGGTTTATTCACTTGTTATTTTAGTTTCTGGTGGTGATATTAAAATCCCTCTGCGTTATTTTCTTTTAAATATTTATATTTTAATAATAAAATAAGCTAATTTTTAATGCACAGACAGGCAACCCGATAATAAATTCAAAGATTGAATATGAAGCAATGTGTATGTATATTCTGTCAGCTGTCTCTAAACGTAAATAGATCAATATGAAAAAAAAGAACATATTATTAACATGACAGAACTAATAGGGAAAAAGCAGCAGTTGAAAAAAAAAACTGTCCACCCATGAGCTAACTCACCTGTAGAACTGTACTTTTGAATTCTCTAAAACTCCACGTCATATACCTACTGTTATAGTCATCATCATCATAGTTATCATTATTATTACTATATACTTGTCTGGGGCACCGCAACCTCCACCAGATCATCCCCCTATATTGATTTTTAAGGACTAATGCTAACAAATCGCAATTCTTTTATTTCCAGGAAGCGGTCTCCTCCGACAACGCTATGGTGTCCTACCACGCGTTGGGAGTGGTCGCCGGCATGCGCAAGAGCGACAAACTGTCCACCGTCAAACTCGTGACCCGTCTCTCCAAATCTCCTGTAAAATCCCCTTACGCCCTCTGCTTACTCATCCGTTTGGCCGCCCAGCTGGTCGAGAACGACGAGTCCGAGGCCTCCCACCCTTACATTGAGTTCATTGAATGCTGCTTGCGCCATAAATCTGAAATGGTCATTTACGAAGCCGCCCACGCTATCGTCAACCTCAGAAAGACGACCAGGGATCTTGCACCAGCTGTTTCGGTATTGCAGCTGTTCTGTGGCTCTTCCAAAGCCGCTTTGCGTCTGGCCGGGGCCAGGACGTTGGCTAGATTGACAGCTAAACATCCAACTGCAGTGGCCGCCTGCGCTGTGGATCTAGAGAACCTGATCTCAGACACCAACCGCTCCGTGGCCACCCTGGCTGTGACCACCTTGCTCGCGACCGGAGCCGAGAGTTCAGTCGACAGACTCATGAAGCAAATCTCCAGTTTCGTTTCGGAGATATCCGACGAGTTCAAGATAGTGGTCGTCAGAGCCATCCGGCGTCTGTGCACGAAATTCCCGAGGAAACACCAGTCGTTGGCCGCATTCTTGGCCGGCATGCTGCGCGACGAAGGCGGCTTGGAGTACAAAGCGGCGATCGCCGACGCGATCATCGCTCTGGTCGAGGAGAATCCCGACGCGAAAGAAACCGGTCTGGCGCACCTCTGCGAGTTCATCGAGGACTGCGAGCACACCGCCCTGGCGGTTCGTATCCTGCATCTGTTGGGGCGAGAAGGGCCTAAGTCGCGTCAACCCTCGAGATACATACGGTTCATCTACAACAGAGTTATATTGGAGTCGGGCCCGGTGCGCGCTGCGGCCGTCTCCGCTGTCGCCCAGTTCGGAGCCCAAAGACCGGAGTTGCTTCCGAATATAAGGGTCTTGCTGGCCCGCTGTCAAATGGACGACGAGGACGAGGTCCGAGACAGGGCTATATACTACAGCGCGATCTTGGACACCGGAGATGAACAGCTCATCAACGATTACATAGTGAACGTGCCGAAACCCAACATTGTGTTACTCGAGCGGGCGCTACGCGACCATCTCGCCTCTCATGCTGATGAGGATTTCGACATTACCAGCGTCCCAGCCGAAGAAGAGGTCAAGGAAAACAAGGAGCAAGTTGTCGAGATCGAAGTGCGGAAGCCGGTGCTGCAGTCGATCGAGGAAATTTACGCCGAACAGCTATCAAAAGTGGCCGGAACGGAACACATTGGGCCATTATTCAAGACCACGGAGCCGATTGATTTGACGGAAGCCGAGACGGAATATAGGGTGCGTTTGTTGAAACACGTATACGCCAACCACGTAGTCCTTCAGTTCGAGTGTGTCAACACGCTGAGCGACCAATTACTGGAAAACGTGCACGTCACTCTGGAACCGCCGTCCGGCTACAAGATTCTGTCGTCCACCCCGTGCCAGGCTTTGGCTTACGACAAGCCGGGCAGCGTTTATTCAGTGCTAGAATTTCCGGAAGGCCTGTTCGACAGCTTGGGCACGTTCGGTGCAACTTTGGAGTTCGTCGTGCGCGACTGTGACCCCACGACCGGCAATCCGGACCCCGGGGAAGGCTACGCTGACTCCTACCCGTTGGAGGAGTTCGAAATGACGATATCGGACCAGACTCGCCTTCGGGCGTACGCTGACGAGACGGAGCACGGCTGGGAAAGGGCCTCCGCAGCCCCGGAAGCATCGGACACGTTCGTGCTGTCGCAGAACGATATCAACGACGCCGCGATGGCGGTGACAGAGCATCTCGGGCTGCCGAAATCGGCTATATTCGGTGAGACCGTCAAGGAGATACGCGGTGGGGGCAAGTTCAGGGGCAAACCGCCCGTGCCTGTCTTAGTGAAGGCCAAGCTAGCCGCGATCAGCGGCGGGATCACTATGAGTTTAGCTTGCAGGTCGCCCAGGGAGGAAGTGGCCCAACTTCTGTTGGCCGCTATTGGATAATTTAACTGAAAGTATTGCACCTTGAGCTGACGTTTTCGCCGTCTCAAGTTGCCTAAAAATTTTAAGTTATAACCGCAATTAAACTTCATAGATCTTAAGGCACATTCATCAATCGTTATAGGCCACGAAATCTTGCATCTTCAGAAAATGTTATGGTTAAAGTGCATGTAACACCGACCTTCACGTGCGATTGAAGTAATACTTCTTTATAGTTATTTTTGAAGTTGCCGCCTTCATTGATCGGAAACTGAGTGCAAAATTTTAAATTTCCATCACCCAAAGCGCTCAGTTAACTTTGAATTGCAATTTGCAACCTAAGTAAGTTCTACTTCAAAACATGTCAGTCGTTATTTTGTAAACAACGTGTCTGAAAATTTTTCCAATTGGTATTACTGAATTTATATTTTCATCCAGTAAAAATACCCATGTCCAAAAGACAATGAATATACTGTTCGTATTTTATTTAAAAAGTTATTTTCTATTCCATAAATGGAAATTGTACGATAGTTAATATAATTATAAAAATATGTTGTGTTTTATTTGTCATGTGAAGGGAGAGTCGGAGTATGGTTGATTATATCTATGAGTATCTGGTAGCGTCTCTAGTGGTTTGGCCAATCCAAAAAAAACCAAATCATTAGAAAATTGGTCATCGTCATGGTTCCTCAATATTTTATTCAACATATTATTGTAGTGTAGGACTCTTCTCAAAAAACACATAGGTAAATGTTTTTACCTATTTAATACTAATTACCTAATGAAATATTAGCCTGCACCCAACCCGAAATCTGATATTAATAATTTCTATCACGTCAAGGTTGCCTTGAAAAAATTGCTTCTAGCAATAAGGTCGCCTTTTTGCCATGTATGTAATCTACATAAATACCTACTGTAAAAATCTTTGGTGCAATAAAGTATATTGTATTGTATTGTTGTCGGCAAATTGCATAATTTTTCCGTTTAAAAATAATTTTTGCATTTTGTAAAATCATAAAAACAGAAACTTTCGCCTGACGGCCGACGCACACTAGGTTGGGATTCACATAAAGCAGCGACACTCCACCTCCCACCAATTTCATCCTTCCTCATACCCCGCGAAAAGTTTGGTGTTAGTTTTACAGCTGACAGTTATTTATTTAAACTGTATGCACATATTGGTACAAAAGGTGGACTTAATGCCACAGTGGCATTCTCTGGCAGTCAACCCCAACAGTTACTGTCAGCTCGCTGTCAACTGTTGCATGCATAATAAACAAAACGTTGTAAGGTAATTTAATGAGTCAATGAAGGAGGTATTTAACTATCATGAGTGTGATAAAATTCAAAAGATTCAAAAGATAAATATAAACGTTTTAATGAACAAGTACCTACCTAACAAATATGTTTAAACTAGGTAGGTAAGTACATATTAAAAAATATTATACATAAAAAAGTTCTCTAAAGAAAAAAAGCTAACAATGTCTAGACTTCTAAATAATATTTATAACACAAAAATGCAAGTAATACTGAGGTCACAGCGTTTTTTTATAAAAGTGCTTATGATAAAACTAATCAAAAACAAAAACGACATGTCAAAAACTAACAAAATGTCAAAAACAAAAACTCATTACTCATTCATAAGAAAATAACTAAATTCTCTACAGTTACACCTGCACTTTCGCACCAATGCCCACTTGGGTTGCTCTTCTCACGACGAGCTTGTGGCGGGAGTGGACTTAGCCCATCTACCTACTCTTTTTAGTTTTGTGTTTTTGGAAGTCGGTTTTTATTTTTTTGTTAAAATTTTGTTTATTTCTTGCTTTTTAGTGGGTTGGTTTTACGATTTACTTTAAAAATACCCAAATCGCTATAGGTGTGCCTAATTTTTGAAGAGTTCCCTCGAGAAATCGTCAGATCCCGACATGGTGACAATGGGACCTAATTTGGAGTATAACCTTTCAAACAAAAAAAGAATTTTCCAAATGTCTTCGAGTAATCGCGGGAGAAACAACAAAAAAAAAACAACATTCAGACGAATTGAGAACCTCCTCCTTTTTGGGAAGTCGGTTAAAAATCGGGTGGTAGCCAAAACTACGTTGATGAGTCAGCGAGGAAGGTTCTTTGTATATGTATATTGACAGGGAAATGCAGAAATTCAGGCGGGTGTAACCGAGAGAACTAGTTAAGAAATAAAAAAAGTAAAAATACACATTTGTTCAAACTTACTTAACTAAACTTTAAACTTATTAAAGAATATTAAGTCTTTCGATTGTCTGAAATTAGTAGTCTTTGGAATTATCATCTATATAATATAATGTTAAGACTTCTTTAGCGAAAAATAAAATTAACTACGAAATATATCTACCTTCTATATAGACTTAGTTTCATCGCAGTCGGTTCACGGAATGGCAAATCATATAAAATAGTATAACTTCCCTAAAATGGTACATTTTAAGACACCATCTAAGTTTAAAGCCGTATTCTACAGTCTATAAAAGGACGCCGATAAACAATAACATGTTAACCCACAAAATTAAGTTATTGATACAGAACGCTTTACTGAGAGTTGTAGAACGTTTTTACCAACAAAATGTTGAACATACAAAAAAAGTTGATACAAAATCGCGCTATAATTTTAAAACACGATTTACTCAAAATCTCTCCAGTGTGAGTTAACACACTATTGTTTATCTATGTCTAAAAAAATATAATATCTATTTGTTGCTATACCTATATCAGATCAATTTAAGGCACTTCTTTCAAATTCAAGTGTAATAGAAGGATTCTCACTTTTCAGATTGAACTAAAAAGTGATCAAGCAATTTTCTTAAATCACTGAATAAAGAAACGTATATAATATAAATATAATATTGACTTGCAGCACAAAATCCAACGTATGCTAGGTCTTGTGCATCAGATTTTCCACCTAAAGGCGATGGTAATACGGATCTTTATTCAGTGACATTAAAAAAGTGCTTGAAAATTGTTTCCTTAGGCCTGCCTTAAAGGATTTTTCCAATAATATAATTATGATCACCCGTGCGGTCCCGCCAGTGGCCGCCGAGCCTATTTGTGACTAATACATTTAAAACACAAACAGACGATTCAAATATATTATAGTATTTCGTAGCAGCATAATAAAGCTGTTGAAACAAAATATCCAATTTCAACCGTTTCAATTAACTTTTGTATCTATCAACAGTTTTCCTGTAAAAGTCACCATAATAATATAATTATGAATTACCTGACAACTTATGAATTATATAATAATAATTACTGAGAAATTACTTAACCTTTGCTTAGTAAACGATCTATAAGCTTGAGCAGTGACTTTTTTCTACCTAAATGGTAATGAGCAAAAACTTATGTACCAACAAAATAACAATAGAAAAAAGTTATTCTTATGAAAAACTAAGTTAATTATCTTTAAACGAACACAATGTTTACTAAAGATATGTTCCGTTATTACTGATAGCACTAGCCCAGTGCTCGCAGTGAGAATTTCGTTCCGTTATAGCGGACACACTGCCGCAGTATCCTAGGGTAGGCAGTATGACGTCATAATCGTCGGCAATTTTGTATTGTGAGCACTGGCGATTTCGACGTAAGGTGCTCTCAGTGGTAGGATCACGTAATCAACCTCAACTGCGTAGGTCAGTTGACATGAGTGGTCGACAGCGTGACATGACAATGACATGGACGGCAGTATAGTGGAATGCGTTCCGTTTTAAACAGTGACCAGTATAGCTAACTATAAACGAACGGCTTCGCAGTATACTGAATTGACGTCATACCTTACAGCGCCATCAGTAATAGCGGAACATACCCCAAGACTCCATGCTTCCTCTGTCCGCTTTGTAAAAGGATTATAAATAGTATATTCCTAAATTCCTGAGGGTATCCTGAAATTTATCTATTCGAATATGTTGAAGTATTGGTTACTGCCAGCCGAGTCTGCTATGAGCATAGACATGTGGTAGTCTTTGGTAGCGAAGCAGCGCATCATAGACAGCGCGTTCTCTAGAATCTGCGCCTGCTCCAGACATTTCGTTACCACTTGGCTATGGAAAAAAAAGGAGGAAATATTTTTAGGTTTTGATTTATTTGCAAGTGTCAAAATAATTATTCCGCATAAACGAATGAAAGTGGCAAATAACACTCAGTGTTGAGTCCAAAAAGAAGAGAAAAAAAAAACGCTATATTCTTGAAATATGAAAGTCTTTCGTGTTATTTTAATTAAAGATATTTATTTCAAAGGGGAAAAAAGCCCTGTATTAATTTCTAAGGGGCTAGGGAGCTTTCCTTACGAGCTACATGGAACCCTGAACAGCGCTGAACTGTGGTGGAACCGGCTTCCCAGCTCACCTGTACCGCGTGACGCGCTTGTCGTCAGAGGCGTACACGCCGGCGCGCAGCAGCATCGTCTTGAGCGCGCTCGTCTCGCCCGACTCCCGCTTTATGATGCTGGGGGAAACAGCACACATGACACACACCGGCCATCCACTTTACTCCACAACACATATTATGATATAATACAACACAAATAAAATAGTAGATTTTATAACGAGTGCACAAAATGTACCATTTTGCCACCGCCGCTGTTTAAAATGATAGAAACAAAAGTTACATAATTAATAGCCCTTAAATTATATATTTACCATTTCAAATTGTGGATGATCTCAACTATTTGAAAATGTATTTTGTTCGCTCGGTCGAATAACTCATTCATCCCGCTATCATCGCCTTCATCTTGCAATTTATCCATGGAGGTCTCTCTGAAATAGTACATCATCACTAGATAGTATAAAACAAAGTCGCTTTCTCTGTCTACGCAACGGATTTTGATGCGGTTTTCACCAATAGATAGAGTGATTCATGAGGAAGGTTTATAACTATATTTTATCCTGGAATTCCCGCGAGAACTCCGAAATTACAGATAGTCAGCTAGTGATAAAAAAAATCTACGAAAAATTTAAATTGTATTGAGTCACGGCGGTTAGATAGGAAAAAAATAATAGACACGTATTTTTTGCTTTTTCGAATTATTGAAAAAATACAGGTAAACTCAACGCATTAAAGTTTAGGAGTGGGAGATCGTGACGTCATAACTGAGTAAAGTGTACGTAGGTGTGACGTCACACAGAATTAAAAAAAAGGAAAAATACGTTTCCAATATTTTTTATTAATCTGTAAGGACCCTAATATTTGGTGGTTGTTATCTATATGACTGACGGATCAACGCACAGCCTAAACCGCTGGTCGTAGAGACCTGAAACTTGGAGGGTGTGTTCTTTGTATGACGTAGGCATCTGATAAGAAAGGATTTTCCGAAATTCTATCCCTAAGGGGGTGAAAAAGAGGGAAAAGTTTGTATGGCACAATTCCGCGGGAACTTGTAAATCATCGCGGGTGAAACCGCGCGGGACAGCTAGTATAGCTTGTCTAAACTAGAATGACGCGCTCCACTACTTAATAAGCAATATTAGATGTGCGAGATCATATTGTATTGATATCTCTTTAATAGTGTGAGTGCGGCGACAGTACTGCGCACTTGTGATGAGTCAGACCAGATGTATATTGTACTAGCTGTTCCCCGCGGTTTCGCCCGCGGTAATTTCGGAGTTCCCGCGGGAATTCCGGGACAAAAACTATCCTATCTTTCAAGTTGGGCCAAATTACAACATAGTTTCCAAATTTCATCATGATCGATTCAGTAGTTTATGAGTCCATCGCGGACAAACAACGTGACACGTAAGATACTAGCTGTCCCCGCGCGATTTCATCCGCGGTAACTTCGGAGTTCCCGCGGGAATTTAAGTACTCTATGTCCTTCTTTGTACCCCTGCCAGTAGTTTACGGTGATTAGCTGTTCCCGCGGGAATTCCGGGATAAAAACTATCCTATCTTTTAAGTTGGACCATATTATAAATGGTTACAAAATTTTATAAAAATCCGTTCAGTAGTTTCGGAGTCCATCGCGGACAAACAACGTGACACGTGATTTATATATATTAGATGTGTCGTATCGATATTTTAACGGTTGTGCGTGTGCGTACGCCCGATGGAGGGGCGCGTCATTTTAGCTTAGACAAGCTCTACCTTTATAATCCCCAAGCCACACGTCTGACGGTCTCCTTGTAAGATTGTGGTACTTACATGAAGTTATAGGTTGTAATGAAGACTCTACTGAGGTTGGTGAGGAAGCTATTGAGTAAAGAATAAGCTTGCAAACTCCCACTCCCAAATTCACTGTCGAACGAATCCTCCTTCATTGGTGTGCTGTTATCTTCAAATGTATCCAAACTGTTAGTACAATTGTACGTGTCATTGTTAATTGAACGATTCTCATTAGTTTTTGAGGACACGGCATTAGTTTTTGAGGACACGTCATTAGTTTTTGAGGACACGTCATCAGTTTTTAAGTATGCGTCATTAGTTTTTGAGTATATGTCATTAGTTTTTGAGGACACGTCATCAGTTTTTAAGTATGCGTCATTAGTTTTTGAGTATATGTCATTAGTTTTTGAGGACACGTCATTAGTTTTCGAGTATGTGTCATTAGTTTTTGAGCAGGCGTCGTTAGATTTCGAGCGCATGTCGTTAATGAGGTCGTATTGCTCGATATTGATTGTGGATTGATCGTCATTAGTTTTCGACCATGTGTCGTTGTTTTCGATGCAGTCGTCGCACGCAGCGGACTTGTTTGACGGATCGTTTGAGTTATGAGCATTAGTATCTTGTGTGACGCCCTCGTACATCTCGGTTTGTTTATTCTGATGACGGCTCTTCAATTTCTCCTCGTACGCATCTATCAATTTGATATTTCTCACGACTTTCGGTTGATCGTTCCCCTTATCTCCACCATCAAAGGTGTGTCGATCGGTCGATGTGACGACGTCTATGTTGATGGGTACATTTTTTTCGCAATCGATTTTTTTCATTTGTGTATCGTTCTTGTGCAACAACTCTGACGTTCTATCGATCTTTCTCAACTCCAGATAATCGTTGATATTGTCTCTTCCGCCGAAAGCGTCTGTAGTGTTGGTCGATGTCTGCGAATCGGCTTTTTTGGACAACAAATACTTCAGTTCCGATATATCGTTCAGTGTTTGTTCGAAACTCATCGATTTTTTGCTGTCGATCCTCAATATATTCAAATTTCGACCGGACGTTCGTATCACGTTGGATACGTTTACTGTTTCGGCAGGCTGAAATGTTCATTAGTTTGTACATGGTTTGTACTAACTAGTTGTTTCCCGCGGCTTCACCCTCATTAATTTAAGAGTTCCCTTGGTAATTCCGGTATAAAAAGCAGTATAATATGTCCTTTTCTCCGTGCACCTGACGACGTGTATGCAGAATCTCATGACGATGAGAAGATCATGATGTTGTAACCTTTTCATGCTTTAAATACTTAAGTTCAACCCATCACGCGGAATCACTAACTTCTTATCGAGGAAATCCCGCGGGAACTCAGACATTAATGCGGGTGAAACCGCGAGGAGGAGCTAGTTAATTATATTTGTTTACATTCACACAGAGAACAAAATAAGCCGTCTCGGCTTATTCAAAGGTTTGTTGCACAGTGAGAATAAGATTCAGATTCAGATTTTTATAGATAATATTAAATTATAAGTCAAATTTGAATCAAATAAATAAAATATGATTAAAATAATTGCAGTAAACATTTAAACTAAACAAGTTCATAGGTCAAAATCAATATTAAATCAATATCTATATAAATTAAAATAAAAGAAATTACATTGGAGCATTATCTACACTCTTGTAAGTTGCAGGCAACAAATTCGTATTAACAAAACATACAAAAAAACCATTAGCTAGTTTTGTAGCTTAATTTTAGCTGTGTGTGTGTTTGTGCGTGTGTTTGCGTGTATGTGCGTGCGTGTGTGTGTTATTATATTTACCTGTGCAACAGGTTTCGGCTGCAGCTGCGCATCCTGCCGGGTGTCGTACGACGCCCAAGCCGGGAAGTGCTTCTTCAGATACTCGACCACGTCCGAGCGTGTCTTCTTGACTGAAATAACCACAGCACAGAAAGTTACTCATATTGCTCATAGTTGGTTACAGTTCCTAATAGATACACAAAGTTACTCGCAGATACACAAAGTTAATCGCGGATACGCAAAGTTACCCACATAATACTCGTGTATGTAAAGTTATTCACAGATAGGTAAAGTTACTCGCAGATACACAAAGTTACTCGCAGATACGCAAAGTTACTCGCAGATACGCAGTTACTTGCAGATACAGAAAGTTACTCGCAGTCGGCCGATACACAAAGTTACTCACAGATACGTAAAGTTACTCACGGATATGTAAAGTTACTGACAGATATGTAAAGTTACTCACATATATGTAAAGTTGCTCATATTTGCTTAAAGTAACACATCGTTACTCACAGTTGCTCTTGACTTTGGGTATATCTTCGATGTCTGCGCCCGCTGCGGACGCTTTACTGTCCGGTTTGTCCGGCAACACTATGTCCGCCTCCGGGTTCTCCATGCGTTCCAGTAAGCATCGCAGGGACTCCTCAGCAACGCCTAGAATCTCGCTCGATGGTGGAACATTCTGAAATTAATAAAGTGAAAGTTGGACACGATGAGAATGCATTATGATACGCGCAAGTGGGTTCTTTATTACTAAAAATAAAAAATGAAACTACTAATAAATAAAATTAATTAAATAACTAATCAATCATAATTAAAGGCTGACTCCGAGGCTGGATTCGATGAGACGAGATTAAAAAACCGATGCACTGTACACGATCTTAAAAAAAAAATCTATTCCCTAAAGTTTCCTTTTTTCTTTTTCTAAAAACACAAATATAAGACATAAACTTTGCTAACATTAAAAAAAACACAAATGTAAAATTTAAAGCAGAGTACTAGTGCGGTGAATGCAAAGTAAAAAGCACACGTGTAAAAAGCTGCTTTGAACAACAGTAATCCTAAAAGCAGGGCCATAAGAACAACTTTTCGATCGAGTGTATTTGAAAAAAAAAAATCCGTATTGTAATATTGTAAAAACCCTAGAGCCGATGAGGACACTTTAAAATGCGATAAAAATCCAGTAACAGTCACCTTAAGCAATTCAAGAAGGTATATGCTGCATGCAATCATCTTTACAAATTCCTCCGGCTGCACAATATTTTTGAGAATATCTGAAGAGAAAAATAAACAACTTGCTTGCAAAATACTTAAATATTTCTTTACAAAAAAGAAATTTATACTCGGAAATGTGAAATAGGAGAGTTGAATAATATTTTTTATTATTATAATTAATATGTACATTTATTAAAGCACCATTTCAAATTGACATCAAAAAGTATACAGAGTGTATTTTTAACACCAAATATATTTTTTTAATTAAATAATACACTAGTAAATACCAGAGATAACCTTTAATAGAAACGCGGATAACCTGTAAATTTGATTTCGGCGCATCAGTGGCAATACAATGATCCGAAGTTAATTTAATGTTTTTTTTATTACGTTAAAAATAAACTTGTTTTACTGAACACTTCTATACATACTTTGTTCAACTTTACACCCGGTATAAGTAAATACCAAAACTACCAAAAACTGCAAAAAGTTACCTTCTTTCTTATTAGAATATCTCAACAGCATACAGTGAAGTTTCGCGGCGGCGTTATGGATTTTACTGTCTCTGTTCACCGCCGCCACCGCTTCCACGCAGTCGTGAACACTCCAAGGCGGCGGCAGTATTGTTAAGGACAGCGGCTGGTGCTGTTGAAGGAATATAAGCCTTATTAACTTGACATAAGAGCTATATTGCAGCAATTTGTTGAGGACAGCGGCCGGTGCTGTTGTAGGAATATAAGCCTTATCACGATGCAATAAGAGCTATATTGTAGCAGTAATGTTGTGGAAGACTGTGGTAAGTGATGTTATAGGAATATAAGCGTTATTACGATGCCGTAACAGCCATATTGCAGCAGTAATGTTGTGGAAGACGGTGGTAAATGCTGTTATAGGAATATAAGCCTTATTACGATGCCATACGGGCCATATTACAGCAGTATTGTTGTGGAAAACTGTGGTAAGTGGTGTTATAGGAATATAAGCGTTATAACGTTGTCATAAGAGCTATATTTCAGCAGTATTGTTGGTGGAGGACTGCGGCTGGTGCTGTTACAGGATTATCATATAAAAATAGGAGCTACTTTGCTGCGAACACTACAGGAGGAGAGTGGTACAGTTTTTGTTATACTTTATAGCAATATAAGCATTATCAAGTTGGCATAAGAGTTATGTTGCAGTGGTAGTATTGCGGAGGACTATTTTTTGGTATTGTTATAGGAATATGAGCGTTATCACGTTGGCACAAAAGCTTATATAGCATCGAAAGTAGTCTTAGTAGCAAATTAAACAGTGATATCTTGACATATAAAACAAAGCCCTCCGCCGCGTCTGTCTGTCTGTTCACGATAAACTCAAAAACTACTGCTCGTGTTTTCATGTGGTTTCCACCCAATAGATAGAGTATAATTTGTTGTAAGTCAAAATAAAAGTCAAAGGTATTAAATGGATATTCGGATGAGAGGTCCTACATTATATACATACCAATAATACTTCGGTTAAAGCATCCTCCAATATCTGGCTGAAACAGCACATCCACTCGCCGGCCCGACTCCTTATTCTATTCTCTATTATTTCACTATCGACGCAGAACCTTTTCAAAAAATCATCCATGGAATTAGGAAATGCCGCAGTGTTCTCTTTTTGAAACGTCAATATTCCAGGAATCTGTTCCTCTTTCCCGGAATCCGCGCTCGCTTTTTGAATATCGAACGTGATCCGTTTTCTCGTTTCGGCTCGTTCTGTATTCGAAATGTTTAGTTTGTTTTCTTTGTGAGGATATTCCGCGTCGGCCAGTGTCTTTTTGTCTATGGACGATACATTTTTATTTTTATCGATCGTTGTAACGTTGTTGGATGGCATCATCAACTTTGTGATATTTATTAATTTGTCATTGTTGTCTGGCATTCCTTTATTTTTTTCATCCGATTTATCACTAAACACGGTTCGTGCTCTTTTAAATTGAAAACATGGCTCCGGCTTTTTTGTGTTTTCGTCATTTTTAATCTCTTCCAATTTGTAGCAATATATAAACTTAATCGCTTTATTGTAAAGTGCATCATCGTTTGTTATTAACACCTGCAATCACATAAATTCAAACTTGAACCTAAGGATCAGTACCAGAAGATCGAAGTTAGGTTGCATTTATTTCTTACAACATGGTAAAAGTCTTCTGTGAGTTGCAGGCAACATTCCAATGTGGCGTCGTTCGTAGACAAATCGCTTTCTTTCAATTTAGTTTGCACTGAAACATCAAAATAGTATATTGAAATATACAAGTGCGGAAAGGCTGTCACTGCAAAGAGTTCCGACAAATGTCGACCCGAGCCGATGCGCAGCCGAAGGTGAGGGTTGACAGTCGGAACTAGTTGCAATGACGGTTCCGCACTTGTACTGAACAACTATTTTTAATACAGTTGCGAAAAAAATGAAGAAATTTAGTAAAATAATAAAAACACAAACTCAACTAAGTTCCAACTGTGATCAAGAGATGGCGCTAGTCGTATTAGTAATACGAAACCTACGTTGCGCAATACAAAAAGTGTGTCAAAGTCGTTTCGCCATTTTTGACAGTTGGGAAAGAGAACGCACGAGTTCGGAAAAGGTAAAGAAAAAGCTCGAGTATGTAATAGCCCACTTCCCGAACGCTATACGTCCCTGCAATATGCCACTTTTTAAGCAACTGTATTAAAAAACTTATATTAAATCAAACAAAACCGAATTTTTGATGTTGCTTTGTATGGGTGCTATTGTGTGAAACGCCAACGATGCATATGTCGCTGTCATCTGGTCGAATGACGACATTCAATTGAATGACTAGCGCGTTCATTGAATGACGAGACATTTAATTGAATGACTAAAGGACAACGACGATAGTATTTTGTCTTTGGCGCGTCGTGGTCAACAATCCAAACCTAACCTAACCTGGCGTTTTCGGGGTGCATTTTCGTTAGTTCGTAGGTTCGAACGTCGGCCCAGTCATTCAATTGAATGTCCTCATTTAACCAGATGACAGCGATAGATACACGATGAAAATATTGGAACTCGTAACCGAATCAAAATTAAATAAAATTTCCGGAAAACCCCCGACATAAGGAAATATAATAGGGTACTTGCATGAATTTTGTTTTTCAGTCTATTTTAAAGATATATGGTCTACTTAAACAAAGCAAGAAAAAGAAAAAAAAAATATGCATAAACTAATGAAATAGAGCGTTTCAAAGTTCCTACTTTAGATCTTACCGCCGAAACGCGGAATGACGTCACTTGTTCAAAATTACGCCTTATTAATCTGTGATAGAAATGTCAATGTCGTATTGACTGGGTCATGTGACACTGACAGACAGATAACTTCAATATCCAAAAGCGAAATTAAGGTTGAACTGTGTCGATTTACTTCCAAAAGTTCCAGTAAAGAATCGAAATGCATGTTACCGATGCATTTTAAAGTAAAAAACTTCAGAAAATGGAAAATATGCGTTGACTGTATGCACTAAGTTTCTTTTGTCTTCTCTGAAAGAGGTAAATGTTTCCTAAAAAAATAAAAGTGACGTCATGTGTCAAGCTTGGCTGTGATTGGTGTTTCTTTGCAACGTTCCGTTTCACAAAATTTAAAGTTGAATATTTTGGAGACCATTGAAATTTTTTTAGTAAATCTTTCACGATAACGCTTTTCTAAGGCTCTATTTTTGAAATATAGACACAATTTCTTATTATAAACTTCATGCAAGTACCCTATTATGTATAATGAAAAACCCAAGAAAATCTATATAAATAACTAAATCGGTGAAATCAAAGAATACAGGATATTATCAAAGAATAGGGATTATATTATTTATGATGTACTGCTGCTGCGGCTATGGCCCGCGGTTTCACCCGCGCTAATTTTGGAGTTCCCGCGGGAATTCCGGGATAAAAAGTACCTTATGTCCTTTTCTGTACCCCTACCAACGTGCATGCCGAATTTCATCCAATTCCGTTCAGTCGTTTTTGCGTGATTGAGTAACAAACATCCAAACATCCACACTTTCACATTTATAATGTTAGTAGGATTAAAAATAGTGGCTCTCACATATGACGTGTGGTCTCGACGTCGCCAGCCATCGGGACAGATGCCGCGCCGCGACCACGCGCTGCCGCCCCCGACTGTCCCCGAGGGACAGCGCGTCTATCTCCGACTGCACCGCGTAAGGAACGTACAGCCGGCACCCGGCGTCTGCAACACATAATGTGGGCATGCGAAACAGTAGATTTTACAACGAGTGCACAAAACGAACCATTTTCATCCGAGACTTTTAGCTGATAGTAATGTCGAGGGTAAAAATATGGTTTTGTGAACGAGTTATGAACAGTAGTATAACATAAAATTTCTTTGATTAAAATTCAAAGTAAAATTAGTACAGTTTTGAATACTAAATAAAATTGATTTTCCCGACAAAAAAACAGATAAAGCAAATAAATTAAAGTAAATATTATAAAATAACAAATTCTATCTATGAACTTCTTATTGTGTTTGGTTGTATGGTTCATTTTCTTTGCCTCAATATAGATACATTTATGAGTAGAAAAGATTACATATTTTGTGAGTACGTTAATGCACTTATGCACAAAATTCGATTTTGTGCAGCCTATATCCTGCACAAACAAGCACTTTCAGAGCATGAAGGGGGGGGGGGGGGGGGGGGGGACCGGGCTAAAAAGTACCCTATACAACGTGTTAATGAATTAACTGAAAACTAGAAAGTAGTTTGCTCAGAATCAACTAGCGAATCGATCGCACTATGTATTAATATAGGTTATATTTTTTCAGTTTTACTAGCCCATGTCTTAATTATTTATAATACAATATTGGTCGCGTACGCCGCCCGCACAAAAAAAAAATCGAACCAGTAGGCGCGGGCGTAGCGCTTGGAATTTCGTAGATAAGTCACCTACAAACTAATGTTGAATAACTTTTAAAGTATAAATATTTTCGTCCTAAAATATATTTTAAACATATTATGGTTTATTTTTTTAAATGGGGTGTATCAGGTTTTCAGTTAATTCATTAACACGTTGTATATTTCTGTACCCCTGAGGTGTATGCAAAATTTCATGATAATCGGTTGAGTAGTTAAAGACGTGTGAGGTACAGGAGGTACAGAGAACATAGTTTACTTTTATGTGCCGGTATTCCCGCGGGAACTCCGGAATTGCCGCGAGTGAAACTGCATAAAATTTTGCATACTACACGTTGTCGGGGGTACAGGAAAGGATATATCGGTACTTTTATCCGGAATTCCCGCGGAAACTCCGAAATTAACGCGGGTGAAACCGCGGGGGACAGCTAGTTCATATATATTCATAGAGTAGTCAAGAGAAACTCTCACCCTTCTGAACGAACGCTTCAATGAAGTCGTGGTCTGACAACAATATGTCCACATCGACCACTATGTACCAGGCGTCCCGCTCGTATACATCCCCCAGCTCCCGCAACGTGTCTATGGTTATTGGGCTATGGCTGGAAGTTAGCGGCTGAAAATGAAGTAAAGAGGAAAGATTTGATTGTTTGTTTGTTGCGATTTAACTAAAAAACTACTGGACCGATTTCAAAAATTCTTTCACCATTAGGAAGCTACATTATCCCTGAGTAACATAGGCTATATTGTAATCCGGAATTCCCGCGGGAACTCCGAAATTATCGCGGATGAAACCGCGCGCGAGTGTAGATATAAAGTTTTTGTAATTTAAAAATATCTTGATGATCAAGATTCACTTCCCACAGGAAAAGTTGCTTAGACTCCTTCTTTTGGCGTGACGAGTGACGACAGATGAGCCAATTGATACAAAAAAATCAATTACGTTGTGGTCAGTTTTTTATCAAGTTTTTTTTTAATGTCATTGGGGCAAAGGGGCAGGTAAGTGATGGTGACTACATCTGCAGGGCAATAATGTAACTTTTGTTGCTACCATATTTCAGTTTCAATCTGAAAAATAGAGATAATTTTTAGACAGCTTCAACTTTTCGAGTAGGTATGTTTATTTTGGTTGATTGCTAGATATTTTAGGTGTCAAAAGGCGCATATTATAATCGCCGAAATTTATATATGAATATTAAATAAACCGAAAAATGATAGAAACAAAAGTTAGATACATAAACCTCTGCATGACCAGAAGGCATGCAGATTTCCAATTCGAAGGTTCCACCATGCTATGGTTTCCTTTCCCTTCCACAATGTTTTCCTTCACCGACAGCTCAAGCTCATTGTTTGGGTTTGATCCACACACCAACCGCTGAGCTATCATCGCTGTTGAGTTCACATTAAATTAAATCAATAAATTACTTGTAAGTCATCTTCGACGTCTCTGTCTGCCTCATTCAAGTCATCCTCATTGGCTACATCGAGAGAGAAGGTGACCCTCTTTTTGGGTTTAACACAATCCTTATTCGAGATTTGGTCACTGCTATCGTCTGAAATTAAAATTTTATCAAACTCCCCACTGTTACTGCAAGCAAGTGAGCTTTAGGCGTTTTGTTCTGGCAGAGATAAAACTTGGAGATTATTGCATAGTCCTACGAATAGGTACTATAGTCCATAGTATAGTCATTATGCATTATGCATCACTGAAAGAAACAAAATCCATGTCATGTCATGATCGGAACACAGAACACGTACTCAAACAAAATAAATGAAAACAATTAAAGAATAACACAATAAATAATAACGAAATAAAGAAA
Source organism: Zygaena filipendulae (assembly GCA_907165275.2). NCBI lineage: Eukaryota > Metazoa > Arthropoda > Insecta > Lepidoptera > Zygaenidae > Zygaena > Zygaena filipendulae. The sequence goes on along the minus strand of OU015678.1, from coordinate 3,634,526 downwards.
AAAGAAAACAAAACAAGACAAAACGAAATAAAACTAAACAAGAAACAATAACATATTTTGTCATTTGTGTGGTGTGTCTCCACGCTCGAAATGGTCCTTGACTCAGCATTATGTCGAAGTGTGAGGACACTCACGACGCTGGTTTTCAGTCAAGGCCATAGTGACATTACAAACACCCTGCAATGGTTCTTCAACTCCTGTTGCTACAAACCTTAACTTTTCTTCAATTTTCTTCTATTGTGTAATCCTGAACAGTGTTTCTGAAAACTGCTGCTTAAAATTTAAGTTTTTTCCAATAGTTTTCAAAATGATTGCTTTCGTCAGTTTTTAATGACTGTCCTTTTTTTTAAATAGGCATAGCAAAGATTTTTATATTTTTCTGTTAAAAGCTGTTATGACTCAGCCTGGCATGACGTCGATTTACGAGACACCCTGTATAACCACTATGCACGTACTATTATACTCTATCCACGGAGACAAGTTAATATAGCGCTCTTTCAGCCACGTAACCCATTTTCAACGCCACGTATGGCAGTAAGGGTATCACAAACAGAGTAAATGAATTGGTTATACTGCTGACCTATCACAAACGAGTGTAAGTTTTCCCTATTAACTTGTCTCCGTGGACAGAGTATACAATGACATATTAAGTCCCCTGGCACATGGCGACACTCCATAAGCCCGCTCCATAAGAACCTGAATGTGGAGCCGATGTTCTCCGCCGTTTCTCGTGGTTTTCTCGCATGATTGTCATTACAATGAACGCCAGCGGCGGAGCGTGGGGAGGCAACCGGTCGCCGGAGAGCGGGGAGTGTCTTTATGTGTCGGGTCTAGACACTTGAAATTTTGTACAAACCTTATAGGATATTCTGCCCCTAAAAATGATGAAACTCGGTGAAAAACCTAGTAATTTGACAAATTTTATTTTTAATTACCAGCTTTCCTCTTCTTAGCCATCAATGTCAACCTTAAATCACTTTCGTCCAATATCATCGAGTCGTTTTGGGTATCTGGCAAATTTTGTTTCTGTTGAATGTTATTAGTTTTCGAAATTTCGACTCCTTTATTTGGATTTAAAGTCGAATTTGCATCCTCTGGTTCACTTATGCACAAGGTTTCAACGGATTGGAGCATTGCAGGTAGCTTATTAGAAGACTCGTTCTGTTTGATGAATGTTTTTTTCGGATTTATACCATTCAGATTTCCACCAGGCTTGATCGATTGATTCAACACCGATTTTGATAAATTCAATATGGGACTTGTGCATTCTGTATTAGATAGAGTTCTTTGCACTGACGGTTCAGTCACATTCGGTTTAAACCGAAACATTGTTGGTTTTATTAAAGTTGTAGTTTCTCTAGGTTGTTCAGTCAAGTTTTGTTCGTTACTTGCAAAATTATTATTGACATCAGCTCGCAAGTTGGTGAATCGTTTTGACAAAGGCATTGAAGATGTTTGGACTAACATACTGATCTGATGTGATTTAATCTCTGGTCTAGATGTTGGTGCTACTTTGATATCATGATTTGGAATCATCATTGAAGGGGCTACTGGTGCCCACATGTAGTTCGGCATGTACGGACTAACGTTTGGCATAAACATCCCATAATTTGGCATATTATATGGGTTCATGTTATGCATGTAGTTTGGAAAGACAGATTGGCCAAACATTGGGGCTGGATATGCAGGTGTGTAAATCGGATTTGGATATCTAGCTTGGCTAAACATTCTTGTTGGCTCCACGGCAACTTGGTCTTCCAAAGGCGGGTACATAGGTTCAGGGTAGCTGTGGGATTTGTCCACAATATTTTGTATATTATTACTTGAGGGTATAGTAAAACTTAGAGTGTTCTGTTTATTACTTTGTTCACTTTTCTGAAAGTAAAAATCCACAGCCGTAAATTAATAATAATTAATAATGTAAGAACTGTAAAATACTGTAAGTGTGGTACCCAGCTATATATCATTTAGAAGTATTGGTAACCTAAAGGAACTCCTTGATATACTGGAACAAAAATTTCAACCTTTCAAACAGAAAAAAGGTTTCAAATTATGTAACTTTTGTTGCTATCATATTTCAGTTTAAATCTTTTGACTTAAGAGAGTCCCCAGAGTCCCCAAGCCCAAATCCACACAGACAAAACTGGGGGATATCTAGTCAACACTAATATTATAAAGAAGTTTGTGAGTTGGTGACGTTGTAGGGGATAATCTTTGGATCTACTGAACCAATTTCGATAATTCTTTCAGACATAGGAAGTAAAGTAGTCCTGAGTGACTAAGGGTACTTTTTATCCCGAAATTCCCACGGGAACTCCGAAATTGCTGCGAGTGAAACCACGGGGTACAGCTAGTAATGAATAAAATTATGCACGATTTTCCAAATTTAAAATCCTACGATACGATAAATTGTAGATCTAGCAACGAGTAATACTTAACTATAAGGTATGTACCTACGTAAATATTTCATACTAGCTTTGCCGCGCGGTTTCACACGCGTGAGTTTCGAGATTCCGGCAGGAACTATTTTTTTCTAAAATAAAAGTAGGTAGGTACCTACCTAGCTCGCCTAAGTTACTCCTTAGAAAATCAGCTACCTGCCAGTGAAGGTCCAGCCGTTAAAATCGGTCCAGCCGTTTCAGAGATTAGCCGGAACGAACATACAGACGGACAGACAGACAATTTTATTTTTATGTAAGTACCGTATTTCTTAAGCAGTTAGTGGAAAACCGTAAATTTGGAATTACAGACAGACACTTCAATTTTATTTATATATATAGATGTATAAGACTTTTTACTTCTAGCATGCACGCAAAATCTGAAAATAATATAAAATATAATAAGAGATAAGTACTTAGAACTTGCCTCTATGTCGTTCATAGTCCAGGCGACTTCGCCGGTTGAGACATTGAAATAGTACAGTTTTCCAGGATATCTTTTAGACGGACACAAAACCCAGCCATTATTATCTTTCTGTTTATTACTAGAATTCATAATCGATCAACAAATTGTAAACTGTATGCTGTAAAGCCACCTTAGGTATCTCAAGATGGCAAAAAAATTTATTGGAATTCGGAAATATCAAAAACTTTTGCAATGAAATAGGTACCTACCTACCTAGCCTTTAATTTGTGGCCTAAGCAGCCTTAGCAAAAAGTGCAAAAACAAAACGACACAAAACTTTTTTTTGCGTAGACCACAAACTACTTAGAGATACCGAAGAAAGAAACTTTCCTTGGCGTTTCCGCCTCCGGCGATTTGTGCGTTTTGTTTTTACGTAACTTTTCTTTTTACGGAGATTCAGATAAGACTTTTAAATTAGAATAGATTATATTATACTCGTTTCATAAGCATAACAGATATTATTACTTATTTTTCATAGCAAAAAACGACATTCATTGTATCAGTATGTTTTTATGTCAATGCAATGAATATTGAATACAAAAGTTAAAAAACGAAACGCAATTTCAGTGGTGCCATGTAATAAAATTTTGCACTTTCGAAGGGAGTGTACACTGTACATGTGCCGTAAGAATATAAAACGCAACTTCTATATTTTTTTAAACTTTTTATTTTCGTCAGTATAAAATACGTGCTTTACACTAATGAGCAATATTTATACAACTTTACCTAACTTATATTAGGAACAATCACAGCTAAAGAACTACACCCAATTTTTTACTTACTATATTATTTATAATAATTTTGTTACTCGTTGTTAATGATTTCAATAAAAAGGGAATTAAAATACGCCACATAAAAATATTAATTCAATAATTTCGCTAATCTATAAAACAAAAAATAACTAATTAGGATTTTTATTAAAGGCACTTTTAATTGAACATTATGAAGTATATTTTAAACAATAATTACTCAGTCTTCATTTATTTTATAATAGCCTTAATAATAAAAATGTAAACCGTGTATAAGCCTCGTGCAATAACACAGCTATCCCACCCAAACCAAACTTACAACTTTACTTATATCTAATTAATAATAACTACGATTTTTAATAATATTCTCTCAACATTCATTAGGAAAGCACTTTAACAATTACTTTTAAGACACCAGTCATCTGTAATTCGTATCAATTGGCCACTTTTAGCGCCATTTCTCAAAACATCAGATTCCTAAGAATTCAATAAAACAAAATCACAATTTATTTATCTATACTAGTTTGTGAGTTTGTAGGTTTGTGAGTTTGTGAGTTTATGACGTTGTAGGGGGTAATCTCTGGATCTACTGAATTGATTTTAAGAATTCTTTCACATTTAAAAAGCTGCAGTGATTCTAAGTTACTTTTTATCCCGGAATTCCCTCGAGTACTCCGAAATTACCGCGGGTGAAACCGCGGGAGTCAGCTAGTTTTTAATAAAATTTTCTGTCTCATATGAGAACAGTTTATTTTTGGCCAAATTGTTAACGTTTTTGCTTTTTACTCGTAGTACCGATATTAGACTGTGGTTACGCAGTTGATGAACGTAGATAAGTTTTAATAATAAATGACATCCAAGATATAGCATTAATACTAAGACCACTATTGATAGCGGTGGCAGGACTACCGTCATGAAATATATTGTTGCTTGTATTTTTGATGGTAGGCCTTTTTGATTCTAGAACAAAGAAAGAAAATTATAATATAAAACTAATTTATGTAGAAAATGTACGCATTTATGATGTGAAAAGTGCGCCCGGACAAATCCCAGCATAGTTATGTATAATGTACGTATTATACATAACTACATTGAAGCTGTTTTTATCACAACTTTATTCTCGTTTTCATTTGCGAAAACGATGAAAAAAAAAAAACTTTATTGCTGCATTAAACAGGGTAAGTTATTAATATACAGGTTCAAAAATGTAAGTTTATTTGTTTATTTTTTACGTTTTTACAGCTTAAATACTCAACCAATCATCATTAAAATTTTGCATATGCACACGTTGTCAGAGGTGCAGAGAAGGACATAGAGTACCTACATTTTATCGTGAAATTAATGTAGGTGAAACCACGGAAACAGCTATATATAATACTTACATATTCAGCCCAGAACAGAGGTAGGACAAGATTAGAAAACTTTCTGTAATCGTCATAGAATCCTGAGAGATCATGAATTCTGAGATTGCTTTGCATTCTGGCAACAGAATGGAATGGTGTTCCTGTGAGCTAGAAAAAAGAAATTAAAACCTGTAATATGGCTAAGGAAGAGTGGGGCCTACTGGTACAAGAGTGGAACCTACTGGTAGAATGCTTAAAAGTAGGTCCAAAGAAGTCCTTTGCTTTTTACCTAGTAAATATTTAGATTTTTGATAATATTTCTTTCATAAAATTATAAACGCAAAGAATGGACTGAGCAAAACTATCACAAAACTGACCACTTTCGAGAAAGAGACAAAGTAACTTTGTGGCCAAAACTCATATTTTTTCTTGTTTGTAATCGTACTAGTAAAAAAGGCAAAATTGCCTCAAAGGTTTGCTCCTGCCAGCCTAGGATGTGGAGAAATCAGAATTATAGGACAACTATTACCCACTTGCTTACCCTTTTAATTCATAATTGACAAATGAAATAGGAACGGCTAATTTAATAAGTTTCAAAAAAACTGTAGCTAGTCAATAGTGTAACACGTCAGCGTAAAAGAAAGCTAAAGCTCAGCATAGACTTAATATTAGTGTAGCAAATAGAACATGAAGGGGATCTTACCGGCTCAACAATGGCATAGGAGTTGTGCTTGTATCTATCCGGTTGATATCCAGTGACATAGTTGTTTGTTGGCTCACCAGTGTAAAAATGAGGGTACGACACCACTATCGGAAAATCTGCAATAGGAGAAGGCCAAAAGATGGTAGCTATCTGCTTTACGTAAGTAACCTAAGCCATATTTTAGATAAATTAGCAGAAGGAAATTACTTTATAACCATATAACACTTTCTCATTCTAAAAATTTAATAACGTAATTAGATACGTTCGTGCAAATCTTGAAGGGAAAGCTTCAGTGGCTTATGTTCTCAATACAATATATTTCGCAAATTATACGAGGTAATAGATCAAATTACAACTGAGTTATTTAAGCACACGAGCAAAAGAAGCGAGTGGGTGCTTTGTAGTTAGTGTAATTGGTGTAACATCTGAGCCGGAAAACTAATTTTTCTTCACTATAAACATGTGAAATATCTCTTTTAAAGTTTTAAACAAATTTAAAAGGAATAAATAGTTAAGACACAACACAAAATTATGTAAAAGATCAGGTTTACTTACTGAAATAGCATTTTGAAGCATCACTCAGTCCAGCAGGTAATGTGGGCTGGGTGTCATAGCAATCAGTACTGTTCACAATCCGACTAAACACATTCTCGGATAGATTGTATCGGTATAATAGCACCTCATCCAACTTTATTTCCCCTGGATAATGAGTGAGACAAACAATATTATGCGAGATATCCAGAAACCAATTAGATATAAAGAACAACTACTCGAAGTCCATCTTCCTAGCAGATTTTGTTATGCTACGAAGATACGAAATATGATATTTTTGGGACATGGAAATTATTAAGCTCAGCGAAAATCACTAAAAATTCCTGTCAGTGATATGATGATGATGAATTTATTAAAGCTAGCTATCGGCTAGTACACTATTTTAGCAGCATGAATTTTGAGAGCTCTTGAGAGCATTTTGATACATTTCTAAAAAAATACGGAATATGTTATGCAATGAAGACCATTTGATATAGAATTTTCAAAACTACATTAATAAATTAGAGATCGTCTCTACACTTTGCTGCTTTACAATACTATTAAACAGACAAGTATTACACTTGATGGTTAGTGATTACCACCGCCCATGGACATCTGCAACACCAGAAGGCATGCAGGTGCTTTGCTGACCTGGAATGGGAATAGGAACTGGCTTTGGGATGGGGATGGGAAAGTGGGGCTGTCAGAAAGTGGTGCTTGGTGACAGATTTATAACTTGAAGGTGGCAACTAGTCAGCCGGGCACTAGAAAGTGCCGTACCACCATCGTATGGTTTCCTCACGATGTTTCTTTCACCAAAACCTCAAGCTTATTGTTAGGATTGGAACCTGCGCCTTGCGGCGTTTGATCTGAACGCACCAACCCCTGAGCTATCATCGCTGTTTAGACAAGCTATACCTACCTATAGTACCACGATATTGAGTATAAACAAAATTATACAAAAATCTACTCACTATCAAAGTACAAAGGCATTAGCTTGCAGACAGTTTTCCTCCAATATAATAATACGTCTTGTTTGGTTAATCTCTGGTGGTACATTACTCCTTCCGTAGAGCCAACGATGCGATCTGGACATTCCTAAAAAATACAATTTTTAAAGTTATATTTTGATAGCTGCAACTAGTGTTTGGCAGAAATTGAAAGCAGACCGATTTTGCTTATATAAAATACAAAATCACACTACTCCTGCATTCATAAGAGTCACCCGTCCTTCACCTATTACGCTGGTAAATCGGCTTAATGCGAGAATGCTAATCCTTACTATTTTAAATGCGAAAGTGAGTTTGATTATTCGTTAGTTACGCGTTCACCACTGATCATCGTGAAATTTTGCATAGGTACTCATTATCAGGGGTAGAAAAAGACATAGCGTACCTACTTTTTATCCCGGAATCCCCACGGAACTCGGAAAATAACGCGAGTGAAATCTCATGTAATTTTACATACACGTTGTCAGGGTTACACAAAAGGAGATAAGGTACTTTTATCTTGGGATTCCCATGGAAACTCCATAATTACCGCGGGTGAAACCGCAGGGATCAGCTAGTATCTTTGTATGTAGGGAGACCCCTATTTTGTGTTTCGCATGAGCAGAACTGGCCCTCAGCACAAAAAAAAGTATTGTACATTATTGGATGAACTTTCAGGCCCACCAACAAATATTTGCTACCCCGTGCAAATAACAAACAGCATATTCATTGAAATATTTGAATAAGTTTTATCTGTGGCATTCACCTTTAAAATTAAATTAAGCATCATAGCAAACTTCTTCTATCTCCTATCTTCATATTATCGAAATAGTAAATTCAATTTAGTATTGATCTATAACTTTGCCAAAGCATAATTAAAAACTTGCGAACAGTAAACTCACATCGTATTTATATCCAGGCAACTGAGATTCTCCTCTGAATTTGTCAATTTGAAAGAAACGCTTGTGTCCCCACTGAGGTCCAATAGTGACGGTTATTTCATCCGTGAAATCACTGTAAATCTTTGAAAGACAAAAAGTTAATTTGATATCATCGCTTCGCTTTCTTTTGGAACCATGTAAATTATGATATTTGGATGTTTGGATATTTGTTACTCAGTCATGCAAAAACGGCTGAACGGATTTGGATGAAATTTGGCATGCACGTTGTCAGGGGTACAGAGAAGGACATAGGGTTTTTTTATCCCGGAATTCTGTAGGAACTCCAAAATTACCGCGAGGCGCATCTACTAAATTAATAAGCCAGTATAACTCTAAGCGAGTAAGTAGGTAAATACCTAACCTATATATGTTTCAGTATTGTGTTGTTTATGTATGTATATAGTACATATGGAAGGCGTCACCCAACCACCCGTTTCTATATAATATTTTTGTTCTTCCTTTCGCATCATTGATTGTCATTTGTCTGGAAGAGATCGCAATACCTCTATGATCGAAACTGCGGGGCTAAGATGCGCAACACGATAAAATTATATCGAGCCATTTTATCGATTCTCGTCGACAAAACCATACAATATGTCGACGTGAATCGATAAAATGGCTCGATGTAATTTTATCGTGTTGCGCATCTTAGCCCTCTGATCTCAACTATGCGATAAGACTACCATTTGCATTTTCCTTTCTTTAGGTATTGTTATATTATGTGCAATGTGTTATTTTAAGTGCAATAAAGAATTAAATAAATAAATATAATGTTTGGTAGTGGTTTTGGTAGTATCATGTTTTATGTTATTAGATAAAATAAAATGACTTACTCTAGATAAAACTCCTAGATTAGTCACAGGCACCAGTCCGGGAACTAGATTTCTGGACGTATCTAGCAATGGCTCTCTATAATCCCACAGATACTCGTACACTGTTCTTTTAATGAAAAACTGACTGCTGTGCGAACTAGCCAGTAATCGAAAGCCTGTTCGCACTAAAAACGACGCGTCGTGTAAATATGATGACATACCCTGAAACATAAATAATAAAAATATACATTAAAAGTAACGAATGTTACAAATATCACTTTTCCGTGGTATCTACGTAAATTTTCAAATTTTGAAATAAACGAGATAATAATATGCGTTCTGGGACGCAAATTTAAAAACTTGTGTTTTGGAATCTATCACGAAAATAGCATCCATCGCACAATTTAAATTAAAAAACACGAACACACGGGGACTGGGTCTGTTCGTGTACAGTTTCATTACATTTATAGATAGTGCTAACCAGTGGTGATAATTGTTTTTTTTTTTCAATTTATTGCGTGAATAAACAGCGTGTACAATAAATACTTATAGTAACTTAACCATATGTGACACCACATATGTGACACCACATGTGTATCACCACATATGTGACATAAAAAGTAATAACGCTAATGTACATTATAAATATTATTTTAATTCAAATACTTGTGTACATTTTTTTCATACAGTAGTTTAGTACAGTACATACATAATAGTAAGCGTTGTTATGAATTCTAAAAAAAGAAAGATTTAGGGAGATTTGAAAACGGGCGATAGCAACTCGAGAACGACGCAAAAAAATGCAAAGTCTCAAATACAAAAATGGTGGCAATTATTTGAAAATATTATTTATCAATGCTGAAATACTCCTTTAAAAACAAATCTGCCGCAGTCTCAGATACGTTCATTAAATTAATGTTAGTTGGCATTCAACTAACTTAATTGGTTAAATGACAATTAACATATTAATTTAATGAACGTAACGTACCTCTGAGACCTCTTAAAATCGTTACTTAAATTTAAGTAATCATTAAAACGACTCTGAATGCGGCCTATAATCTCCCCAATACTTTAACTATAGTTGGACGCAGATAAGCAATAACATGTTAACCCACAAATTAAGTTACCTATTCAGAACGATTTATTGAGAGTTAGGGAATGTTTTTTAATTATGTGTTTACCTTATTAAATTGTTTAAGTATGTAACTAAATATTGAACATAAAAAATATTGACAGAAAATGGTGCTATAATTTTAAAACACGATTTACTCAAAATTTCTCCAGTGTGGGTTAACACACTATTGCTTATCTATGTCCAGTTGTATGTTGACGGATACACAGTAATTAGTAATTATATACATTGTGAACTCTCCAGTGGTATGGACCTTGACATGGTAGATCTAACACTTGTGTACTAGCTTAATCACTGTTCAGTGGCAACCAGCTTAGGTGGAGGTCATGGGGTCGAATCTTATTCGTGTTACACAACTTTGACTCGTTCTCGTGAATTTTATGATACAAAATATTGTGTGACTGAGATTGACTCCAAAAACTTTGTCTCGGTTTAACATAAATCAAACTATAATATAATACAAGCTGTTCCCCGCGGTTTCACCCGCGTTAGTTTCGGAGATCCCGCGGGTATTCCGAGATAAAAGTACCTACTTACTACCCTATATTTTTTTCTGTAGGTAAGCACCTTACGGCCGCACTCAGAGTCGACTTTAATGATTACTTAGTTAAGTATAGATTTTTAAAACAAAACTGCCGCAATCAGAGACGTTCAGTAAATTAATGTTAATTGGCATTTAATGAGATGTAACTTTATTAGTTAAATGCCAATTAACATTAATTTATTAAACTTGTCTGATTGCGGCAGTTTTGTTTTAAAAATCTTTACTTAACTAAGTAACCATTAAAGTCGACTCTGAGTGCGGCCGTTAGTTTCTTCCGCGTTAATTTCGGAATACCCGTTGGAATTTCAAGACAAAAAGTAGGTACCCATCTTTACTTAAAATTAAAAGTATGATTACTTTAAGTATGATTAAAACGACTCGGCGGGCGGCCGCACTGAGCAAATAATCACTACGTTTTAAGAGTAGGCACTTCCATACTAATCGCTGATCCGATCTATGAAAGCATTTTGTGCCATAGAAATTTGGTTATTCCAAAGTTGGTAAAGAAGTTCGCGCATAAATCTATAGTAACTTTTGCTTCAAGGGAGTGTCGTTGGCCTGGGCGGCCGTTTGGCTTCACCCCGGATCAATAAGTTGCTGAGGCAATTAAAAAAAAAAACAGATCCATAAAGAAGCAGAGACACTCACCAACAGCGCCATATTTGGTATAATAAGCGTGGTATTCAGATCAATGCTGTTTTCTTCGGGTAGGAAGATGGGATACCGCGTGGCGGTGTACGTCAACGTGTTGTTGTCGTTGAAAACTATGTTTGTGTGTAATAGTTTCTCTCTGCAATGTGAGCAAAAAAAAGGATAAAATAAATGATTGTTCATACAGTGGTTTATCTCATGCTGAAGTTTTTGCTTAATGGATGAGTCTGGTCTAGTCATAAAGTCATCTGAAATAAAGTTTAAGCCGTAGAATTAAGTAAAAGTCATAAACCTCATAAACCTGCCGCTCTCTATATGAGTAACCAGCTGTCGCGCGCGGTTTCACCCGCGATAATTTAAAAGTTCCCGCGGAATTGTTCCATAAAATCTTTGCAACCCCTTTTCATCCCCTTAGGGGTTGAATTTTTAAATATATATAAATTTATATATCAAATAAATATCATACAAAGAACACACCCTCCAAGTTTCAGGTCTCTACGATCAGCGGTTTAGGCTGTGCGTTAATCCATAAGTCATTCAAGACAAAGCATTTTATATGTATAGATATCCGTATGGTTTATGACAATTAGCCCCCCACGTAGGCGCTATAGCTGACGAGGAGGGGTTCTAAGACCTCCGACTAGCTCTTTACAAGCTCTTTACCTCATAAATCAAATAAATCAAATTTATAATAGTAACAGGAATTATAGTTCTGACTAGCTGTTCCCCGCGGTTTCACCCGCGTTAATTTCGCAGTTCCCGCGGGAATTCCGCTGTATCCTTGACAACGTGTAGGCAAAATTTCATGATGATCGGTTGAGAATGGGCATGTTGACTAACTTTTTTTTAGTCCGTCTTGTAATAAATATTGGACACGTATTTTTTCTTTTTTTACCTAATCAAAAAATAACGGCAATATATTGAGTTGAAATGGCGCGTGAAGTCACTATTCTGACAGTTTGTATGGCGGTTTTATCGGTTAGTGACGTCACGACCCACTCACCCTTAACTTTAATGCGGTTTATCTCTGTATATTTTAACTTATTTAAAAAGCAAAAAATTCGTGTCTATTGTTTTTTTATTTTCTAACTGACGGACTAATTAGAATTTTGATTTTCAAAAGTAGTCCTTATCCCCATTAGAGTTAAGGCGTTTGTAAGGATGGTACCAATGGTCAAAACGAATTTCTCGATACTTACAGGTACACGATGGGCCCTATCTCTTGCACGTTGAGCTTCTCGTCCAGGCCCATCATGAACCTTTCGTGGTTGGTGACGTTGAACACGTAGACCCTCAGCCTGACCTCGTCGGGGGGGTCCGCCCACCACTCGTAGGGAGGCAACCCTGGAATCATAATGATGCTTGGTGTTACATAGGGCATATACAAATCATCCCTACTAATATTATAAATGCGAAAGTACCTAACTCTGTCCGTCTGTCTGTCTGTTACGCTTTCACGCCTTAAGGGCTCAACCGATCATCATGAAATTTATACACGCATACACGTTGTCAGAGTACAGAGAAGGACAGGTCCTTTTTATCCCGGAATCCCCGCAGGAACTCCGAAATTTACGCTGGTGAAACTGCTTGAAATATTGCATACTGCACGTAGTCAGGTGTAGGCACATAAAAAGATATAGGGTACCTACTTTTATCTCGGAATTCTTGCGGGATCTCCGAAGTTATCGCGGGTGAAACCGCGAGGAATAGCTAGTATAATACTATACTAGTAATAGGTCCAAAAGGCTTGATGACATAATGTAGTTCATAATGTATGACATAATTCTATTCACCTGGTCTCATGTTGAGTTTCTCCCACAGCATACAGTCGAGAGGTGTGAAGATAAACCCACTGATGGCTACGGTGATCAGCAGCACGCCCCACACACACTGGCCTATCGGATCTGCAACACAGATGTATCGAAATGAGTAGGCTATAGCTTAGGCATAGAGTTTTAACAGAAACTCTATGGCATGGCGCTGAAGCAAATCGCCGACAGAAAAAAAAAAACATTTTTTAAGACACTGCACCACCTGCTGACGACATAAATATGGACTTTAAAGGAAAACTTACGAAAATCCTAGATGTTTAGATTCGTTTGACAACGGGTCATCCATAAAGTATTTCACACTAATTTTATGCCCCCTCCCCTAGTGTGACGTCACAGATTTTGCAGTTTTACATTTAAGTATAAATTACTAGCTGTGCCGCGCGGTTTCACCCTTCGGTAATTTCATAGTTCTACAGCTGCTTCTACTGCCATTGCAAAAAAACAGCTGCTTGAAGCTTCAACCTCCATTTTGTGTTAACGCGTTATTTCACTAGAAATTAACGCTTAACGGCACGTTGCAAATTAAATGTAGCCAACACGTATTTTAATGCCTTAATTAACGCGTAATTGGACATTAACATCAACGTTAACGTTAACGCAGGTGGAGCAGTAGCATAAGGGAAAATTCTGATTATGAATCAATTTGTATGGCAGTGACCAGTATTCTTTGGATGAGTGAGTTGAGCTAAAACCGGCCGGCGCGAGTGAATAAAATATATAAATCGGCGTATATAATTAATTATTATTATTATGCGGAAATGTTATTCATAAACATTCGCTAGTTTTTTTGGCCATATCAAAAGGCTAATCGAGCTATTTCATAACGACATTACCAAAACAAAACATTTAAAACCAACGCCGAATGTTAAAATATGATAATCCTACCATGGACCAATTAAACAGTTTTATTGGTCCATGATCCTACTAATATTATAAATGTGAAAGTCTGGATGTTTGTTACAGAGAAAGACATGGGGTACTTTTTATCCCGGAATACCCAAACATTCACACTTTCAGATTTATAATATTAGTAGGATTTCACGGATTTCTTTTGGTAATATCTGTTATACCGGTTATAATTATTTACTTACTATATATAAGTATTAGTTCACAGTAAATAACTACGTACTATTAGGTACTTATTATACGCTCAATTTTACATAAAAGTTAGCAAATATGTAATACAATACATGACACTAGAGAATGCTGTCTATAAAAAAAAACCTGCCAAGTGCGAGTCGAGCTCGCGCACCGAGGGTTCCGCACTTTGTAGGTTTGTAAATGGTATGTCAATCACGGGAATCTATCAAAAGATATAGAAAATGTTTTTTTTTGTGATATTACTATAAAACGGTTTTAGTAATTTTCCTTAAAGACAATGCTTCTTGCCTTTCATGTTTCTAGGTCAAAAAGAAATACCGTAAGTATAATTAGTAATCTCATGCGCGTCTCAACTTCTATACTTTTGATCATCTCTTGATCATAACTTTTGATTGCGGTTGAAGTTAGATTTTTTCACAACTCCAAAGGATTGCAGAACTGAGTAGGTATTTGATATTAATTTCAACTTAATATCTGAATTCTAACTCTATGCATTGCTGATAAAAATGATATTGACAGACAGACAGACAGAGAGACAATGAAGTGATCCTATAAGAGTATCCCTTTTTTTGCATTTGAGGTACGCAACCCTAAATAAAACAGTTTTTTTCGATCACTTTATTACCTATGTAAGTGCTTAGTTCTTATGTTATTCTTGAAATACCTAAGCAAACACAGATTCCTATGTATCCGTTTGGGCAAGGTTATGTACACACTTGTGTGTCGAATCTTGCCCACTCGAAGATCTAGTGGGTAAATACTTAACCGTCCTTACAAAAAAATTACTTTTTACGCTGAAAAACCTATCCCTACCTAAATATATATATATACCTAGGTATATATTACGTAATATTATATGTATAATTATATCTGTCTGTAACGCTTTAACGCCTTAACGGCTAGACCAATCATCACGAAATTTTGCATACACGTGTGCGAAAAGGACATAGGCAAATTAACGCGGGTGAAACCGCGGGGAACGGCTAGTAAAAAACTAAGTTATTCCTTAATCCTTTGTTATTATTATTCTTTATCTCTCAAATCAAATCAAATCAAATCAAATATTCTTTATTGTCACCAAAAACATAAATATGTACATATAAAAAAAAATACATGGTGGGAAATACAGGCAACAAAGGGCGGCCTTATTGCTTAAAAGCAATTTCTTCCACCTGTACCTATATAACAACAACAATATAACAACGCCTTCAGGATACTGCTGGGGCTGCCGTGGCGATGCAGTGCCTCGGGGATGTTTGCAGAGGCTCGGACAGACGGTTTTCATGCCATCATGCGCAAAAAGGCCGCCTCCCTGCTGCAGCGCCTTCGAACCAGTGGCAACAGCATCTTGAAGGCGATTGCAGCTAGAGCGGACTGTCCAATTCAAAGACATTGGATTTGCCTCTTGGTCCTCGATAAAAATTTAAAAACTTAAATAATTAGTAAATAAATAAATGTAATATATAATTAATAGATTAAAATTGTTAAATGTAATTTATGGAACTATCGAATTCTGAAATAAAGATTATTATTATTATATAAGTAACATAATATAGGTACCTACTTAGCTAGAAAGATAAAAAAATGAGTTATATATCTGTATATTTTCATTTATTTGAAAAAGCAAAAATACGTGTCTAATGGTGTCTATTGTTATTTATTTTTTAACTGACGGACTATAATTAGAATTTTGATTTTCAAAAGTCGTCAATATCCCTATTAAACTTTTGATTGGACAACAAATTTATTTATCAGTTTTCTATGCGGTGCCTAAGGATCGTAGATTGTCAACTTGGCTAGGGGGGCAGTAACATTATGGTATTGTTGACGATTGCACAGAAAACCCACGTTTTTATTCACAATGTCTAGGTCATTGGGTTTTTTTTTGGATAATAACATATTATTTGATAACTATATGTAGTTTGAAGACTTGAAGACAAACAATTTAGTCTGTTTCTTCAAGGTCAAATCTGACTAAGCGATTAGTATCAGAATATGATTTCACTAGAGTTATTAGTTTTAATGACAGCCGGACAGAAATGTTCTAGATCGTTTCTACTAATTCAAATGTAGATACTAGATACTATATAATATTAGCTATTCCCCGCGGTTTCACCTGCGGAAATTTTTTCTTTCTTTCATTCATTGTAATATGCACTACCTAATGATAGTCAGGTAGCAACTATAATAAAATTAATTATTTATGTTACTGTAATTCGCTAAAGTATGTAAAAAAATGTACATTAATAATGAGTTGTGTCGAAAACTACAGTTATCGTTAAGTGTATTATTACTTAACTGGCTGTCCCCCGCGGATTCACCCGCGTTAATTTTGGAGTTCCCGCGGGAATTCCGGGACTAAAGTACTCTATGTCCTTCTCTTGTTCCCCCGACATGAAAAATTTAGGGGGGAAGATGAGAAGGAAGATGAGTACGGACGGATCGTGATGGACAATTTTTTGTGTTACCCTGTTTTTTTTTCTTCCTCCGCTCAGGGTGAGTGAATCAATGAATGAATGAATTTTTTGCGACACTTCGAACAATTGCCGTTGTATTTTAATTAATTTACACAAGACCTAAACCTTCTTCAAGCACTCTATCTATTGGTGAAAACCGCATGAAAATCCGTTCAACAGTTTTTAACCAACTTCCGAAAAGGCGGAGGTTCTCAATTCGACTGTACGAGTAGGTATGATGTTTTTTTTTGTATGTTTGTTACGCGATTACTTGAAGACGACTGGATTGATTTGAAAAATTAATTTTTTTTTGATAGGGGAAACTCTCGAGTTAGTCCCATTGTCATGAAGTTAGGATCTGATAATGGGATCTTGGAGAAATCGAGGGAACTCTCCAAATATTACTGGCACAGCATAGCGATTTCGGTAGATAAATTGTCACTTTATAAACCAACCCACTGAAAGCGAAAATTACATAAAATTTTAACAAAAAATTAAAACCGACTTCAAAGCACACAAAAATGCACAACACTAAAAGTTAAAAATAACCTACTGATCATTTCAAAGTCGGTGCTAAGCCAAATAAGTAATAGGTAGATAAAGTCCACTCCACCACATGCAGACAGGAGCGGGCTTGGCACCGACTTCAAAGGTAGGTAGGTAGGTGCGTAGGTTATTTTTAACTTTTTTGTGTAATGCATTTTTGTGTGTTTTGAAGTCGGTTTTTATATTTTGTTATTGAGTTTATTGCGAACAGACAGACAGACGCGGCGAGAACTTTGTGTTTATTATGCTAAGTAGGTAATAATTAGGTGTGGGTACTCTTTTGTTTCTCTATCGTGTTTTTTTTTCAACATTTAACGTCAATTCATTACATTAACACCGTCTACGTCTGAAGTGACTCATAATAAAAGTGTTGTAACTTATCCAAGTGTATATTAAGTATTACAAAATCGAAACGATCTCCATTCTTTGAGCAAAGCACGAAACGCGACGAGCATTTTTGGTTCCGTATAATAAATGTGCGATCATAGATCTTCGACGACCGGATTGGCGTAGTAGGCGGTTCCGGCTTCGAGTCCCGGTGGGAGTGAACTTTGTGTGATGAACCTGTGGTTCCACTTTCCAGTCTAGGCGTGTTTATAATATCTTTATAAATAAAAATGAATGTTTGTATGTCTGTCCTCTATGCGTTTCTAAATTATTGGTCCAATTGTGTTGAAACATTGGCGGGTTGTTCTGCCTGCGTCCGCAAAGGTTCCTGATATAAAGAGATTATATGCAGGAATTCCGAAACTCACGCGGGTGAAATCGCGGGGCACAGCTAGTTTTAAATAAAAACCAACAATAAATTACAGTGAAAATATTAAATAAAACCAAGGAAGCAGTCGCTTCAATGACTTTTACTTAAGATTTACCGGCGCGCCAGCGGCAATACAAAGGCAAGGGCTAAATGACCTTTAATCTTAAAGGTCAATACAATAACGTATTTAGTCCATCAGCTCATCGGCAACTTGGGCACTCAATTTTTGTGCAATTTTTTTTCCACAAAATTGTTTGGTTCCCATTTTTTTGTTAAGATATTTGAGACGAGAATCGGATACTGATGAAAACCCTCCTTCAATAAGTCCCTCGTTTCTTACACCTGGTATAGTTACGCCTAGAGAACCCTAGAAGTTTCAATGTTATATTGACGCGGCCGTCACGAGCCGTGTGATAATTATAATAATCTCGCAACACCGACCTGTGCGCCTGGACCTTTCTAAGTGACCATCAAACACTCATATTATCAAGGCCCCCAACAATAGATATTCTGTGCTATTTATACTGTGCTAAAACTCCTTTCTACCTCAAAGAACGTTTCCAATTCCTCTCTTCCTCCCATAGCCTCTCCCTTCGTTCATCCGATAACTTATGTCTTTCCTTACCTATCCATTCCTCTAAATTCTATGACTTTTCCTTCACTGTTCGAGCCGCACGGCTTTGGAATTCCCTACCTGTGCCTATCAGGGCTGCTCGTTCGCTGGAGATATTCAGGGAGCTATTGAAGGAACACTATCTGACTTCTAGTCAGCACATAAAATTCGTATTCACATCATTTTCTATTATAGTAGAATTATGTATTGTTTATTGTTTTCAGGATACAATTATTTTACGTATAAGTATCTGTAAGTTTACGTAGTTTCTATTCTTTCTCGTATCTATATATCAGTATTATATATTTTTGTTATTATTGAAATGTATTATGTAGTTTTTAATGCCGCACTATCTACCTTTCTTTTTACATCTCTCTCTACCGGAGGAGGCTGCCTATGAAAAATTGCTTTCAGCAATATAGGTCGCCTCATTATACGTATCCATATGTTTCTGTGTTTTGTAAATATTGTGTCTTCTACTGTGTGTGCAATAAAGTATATTTGATTTGATTTGATTTGATTTGATTTGAGATATTGATACGTACCTTACTCCTACAAAACCACTGTGTTCCTCATCAATCTCTCCAAACATAACCATATCTATAGACAAAGAATTAACAGGCAGGCTGATGGAACTTCAAGTGTGGTGGAAAGGGGTCATCCATAAAGTACGTCACACTAATTTCGTTTCTGTTTGCCCCCTCCTCCGTCCTTGTCAAAGTTGGTCACATTTGTGAGACCCCCCTCCCTAATGTGACGTCACATATTTTGCAATTTTACATCTAAAAATTAAAACAGCAGTTCCGACAAAACAATTTAAACCAGTTCGCCAACAAAACAAATTTGAAAAATGCCCATACAGACATACAAGGACGGTTTATTAGTAGGTACCTATATTTTAATACCTGCCTAATATTTTAAAGGTTTTCGTTAATATTTATAGCCAAAGATATTGAAAGAGAATAGATTGAAAATACGCTCGGCCGCTAATAAGCTTCCCCCTTGAATCGTGCAGCGGTCAAATGATCTCATGCTAACAAAATGCCGTTGGCTAGCAGAGACTATTGTCTATAGATACCACTTGACGGAAAGCGATGTGATTGGCTATTTGAAATGTACTTTGTGGTGACTGGTATTTGATTGCGTCACACCGATGTGATTGATTTTTGATCATTCCCCCCGCAAAAATTGATTGACGTGGATTGAAAGAAAGAAAGCAAATACATTTATTTCAGCACAACACACAAGAAAAAGAAACAAACATAAACGGTGCCTGATCTAAATTTGTACACATATGATACCGGTCTATCTCTTGCATGCTCTGCCGATTGCATACGAGTATTAATGCGTAGGTATCAAATAGAGATGTTAGAGTTAAACTTAATCAATGATATCTATCAGATAATAATGGTTGCGAAAGAATGATCAAGTTGCCCAACTAATTAGTGGTTCATTTTTTGGGATACAAATGACAAAAAACTGAACCCTAATAATTTCATCATCTGACGTCATGTCCGTCTGAAGGTCAATTCTGTTAGCGTTAATATTCTTCTATCGATGACCAAGACACGAAAAACCTTACGGGCTAATTTTCATACGAATTTCAATAGATATAATTTCTCGTGTTTTTGCTTTTTTATTATTATTTATTATATTACATATTATTATATATTATATTATATTCTA
Source organism: Zygaena filipendulae (assembly GCA_907165275.2). Classification (NCBI taxonomy): domain Eukaryota; kingdom Metazoa; phylum Arthropoda; class Insecta; order Lepidoptera; family Zygaenidae; genus Zygaena; species Zygaena filipendulae. The sequence continues at coordinate 3,614,236 of OU015678.1, read as the reverse complement.
TATATATTATTATAAAGTATCTACCATACGCCACTCACAAATCTTGTACCTAGCTTACCTAATAATTTTAGTATCGCGAGACGAGATAAAAAAAATGAGTCTATATTATTATAAAAGAATTTTTTTTTATGTTTGCTTGTTGGTAATAGAACTTAAAAAGTACTGAACCGATTTTAAAAATTCATCCACTTATATAAAGCTATAGTGTTCCCGAGTGACATAGGGTACTTTATGTCCTGGATTCCCACGGGAACTTCGAAATTAATTACCGTACAATTTTTTTTAAGTACCTGCCTACGGTGATTAACTAATGAGTATAGTTTCCTTGGTTTTTAATACTTCCGACTTTATGTTGCGTTGCGCATCACGCAAAAACTAATGCACAAGGTCCTCATTCACTATGACCATAACCCATCGCATTAAAATAATGTAAAGATGTTTTTCCCTCGTGCTCTAAGAAGTTATTTTTTTTTATCAAATTTATTGATTTTGTCGCTTACGTTATGCTCATCCATGATATTTTCGAGTGTAATTATTGGATATCAACATTTCAACAACAGTGAAATAGCCTATTGCTAGTTCTTGCTACTCTGAGAGAAAAATAGGGGCTTTTTCGGGAAAGTCCGCGACCGAAACTTCCCCACCGAAGATCGGTCATCATTATTTCTGCTACCAGTGTTCGGTTGTTCACCATATTTGGTCAGTATATAAACTCTTCTGTAGGTTGCACTTCATATACACCGCGCGGGGTCGGTCGCTGATGGGCCTGCTGAGTCACTGATATCTAGTATAGTATAACTCGTATATTATCTGTGCTGATATATTGTGTCGCCAAAACATCTTTCGGGTAACCGAAGAGGTTTCGGTCACTTACCAGGGCGACCGAAACCTCTTCGCTCTGATTGATTTCTCTCCGTGTATGATAATATACGTACTCTACGTACGTTCGTTCGTTACGTACGTTCTAGAGAACGTACGTAACGAACGAACGTACGTTTACGTTAACGTTACGTAGACGTAATGATAATATATAATAGTCTTGGTCTTGCGTCTTCCGTCCAGTGTATGACCAAGATTGCAAGACCATGCCCAATTTCGCTCATTACTACCGGCACAGATATACTATGCTTGGCGACACTTGTTTCCATATTTAACTACTCAGTTTACTTACTGATGTGCCTTCTGTGGATAAAACCTAACCTAACTTAACATGTTGAGGCAGTTGAGGTACTCACAAAAACCGCGGCAAAGCAAGCGTGCAGTATTGCATAAATGTTTCCGGCCTTGAGCTGGCCTTAAAAAACAACTGATTTAATAATATCGATAGCAATTAAGCCCACTCCACATTCGCGAGAGAATCTTGCGAGAACGCTTATATATAGAAAACCACGAGAAATAGCGGAGAATATCGGCTCCACATTCACGTTCTCGTGGTTTTCAAGATTCTCGCGCGAATGTGGAGCGGGCTTTAGCACCTTTGATGTAGTGGTGAGGGAACTTGCCTGTTGGTCCATTTATATCTACAGACATTGAGCGTGTCCGACACGTTCCGTCGCAAACAAAATAATATTCTCCAACAAGCTAGGCGTTTGACCAAAGCTCACTTGAAGTCATATGATGGTGTGGTCGAAGATTGTAGACACACCTAGCTTGGAATGGGAACTACGTTTCGCGGCGTAACACTGAGCTATAATCGCTGTTAACTAGCTGTTCTCTGCGGTTTAACTCGCGTTAATTTTAGAGTTCCTTCAAGAATTTCAGGATAAAAAGTAGCCTATGTTTTTTCTGTATACCTGACAACGTGTATACCAAATTTCATCATGATCGGTTGAGCCGTTAAGGCGTGAAAGCGTAACAAACAAACAAGCTTTCGCATTTCTACCTATAGTATTAGTAAGGATACAGTACGTATAGGTAAATTAGTATCTACAGACATTGAGCGTGCCGCGGGGCACAGCTAGTAAAGGTATAATTCTGTGGTTATTCCAGTCTTCATTCAGCAACCATTTTATTTACTTAGCAAGAAACTGTCTATCGAAGAAGAACGGACTCTCTACTCCTACTCTTTTTATCTCGTTGTCAATGCCAATGGTAAACTTGTAGAAAATGCCGCAAGGCATTATATGTTCGCCATTTGTACCTTTTTTATGCAAGAACAAATAAATAAATAAGTTTTAGGTATATAAGCAAATAATTGGCAGAATTATTATTAGCAGCAACGGCGCAAACAACAACTATGTTGTGAGCTTGGGAGTTCCCGGGGAAATTCCGAATTTCGCGCAAGTGAAACCGTGCGCCATATTAGCCAAATATTTTTTATATTTATCGAAAGATTGCGTGGCAAACAAGGCAATGGCCAATATGGTCACAAGTAAGAGGATAAAGAAATCCTTGACTATTCACAAGGTGATTTGTACTCGTATGACTTCAGGCATTTTGTTCTGGGGGAGATAAAAGTTTTTAATTACAAACTAGCTGTTCCCCACGATTCACCTGCGTTAGCTTCGGAGTTTCCGCGGGAATCCCAGGACAAAAAGTACCCTTTGTCGTTCTCTGTACCCCTGACAGCGTGAAGTATAAAAATTGTATGTGATTTCACCCGCATCAATTTCGGAGTCCCGTATGCACGACGTACGTGAATGCAAAATTCCAGGATGATCGGTTGGGTCGTTAAAGCGTGAAAGTGTAACAAACAAATACACTCACTTTCGCATTAGGAGTATACAATATAATGTCTTTGGAGATTAAATCAATCAGTGCTCTGAAGAGGGTTCGAGAGCGACCGAAAGATATTGTGTTGGCGACACAACCTCAGTGACCAGCAGGCACAGTGACCGACCCCACACGGTGTCAGTTAAGTGCAAACCACAAAAGAGGCCTTACTGACGGAACATGCTACCCATCCAGACACCGGTAGCAGAGATACTGGTGACCGATTTTCGGTGGCGAACTTTCGGTCGCGAACTTTATTGAACAAGGTACTTATTTTTCTCTGAGGTCATACTTCTATAAGTACTATGAATCAATGAAGGAAAAAAAAATCATGCACCGTATCCGATCGGAGCACATAATAAGTATGTGCTAACTAGGTATACTACATAATGTTCCTTTTGGTGTGAGTGTGTGTGTGTGTGTGTGTGTGTGATATGTGTGTGCGTGTATATTTACTTATATATATTTATGTATATTTATATAATACCTAAATATTTAAATACGTATTTTATGCTGTGTAGTATATATTTATATATCAATTATCTCTATATTTAGTCCTTTTTTATGTCTTAGTTTATAACTTTTTAGTTTTAATACTATTATTTTCATTTATTTTTCGTTTTTTCCGTAGGTTGCACACCCCTTCCCTTTTATCTCTCTGTCAACCCAATGGTTAACTGTCAGAGAATGCCGCAAGGCATTAAGTTCGCCATTTGTACTATTTTGTGCAAGAAGAATAAATAAATAAATAAATAAATAATGCTATAACAGTCCTCGGGTAGTTAAGTGCTACAGCCTACATCAATACAAAAAATTTAAAGGTAAGAATATAAAGGTCATAATTAATACCTTAGGGCTTAGAAGGTCACGAACGCAGGTAATAATTCAAGTCTACTTATTTTTTAATTAAGGTTAAAGACACAATTGTTAAGGGCCATCTTCATCACTATGGTCCGTCCTACCTTCAAGAAATAACTACGTCTGAAGTCATTTGATTTGACTTAGTCCTCCTCATATTTGTATTATCTCTCTTTGTTACAAAATAAGAGGCCAATCGCGCTATATTTGAACGATATTACAAAACCAAAACCGTAAAATGTCACATTTGTTATTATATTTGGTCGATGCCCGTTCCAATTCGGTCAAAGGTTAACCAATATTATCTTCTAAATTAGAATGTGCTAGTTGACTAAATAATTTTTTAGTCCGTCGTGTATTTTTTCTGTTCTTTTACGTACCTAAACAAAAAATAACGGCGATACATTTAGTTGAAATTTCGCGTGACGTCACTTAACTACCCGGTGCAGTTTTTACAGGGCTTATACCGAATAATGACATCATAAACTTTAATGCGCTTTATCTATGTATAATTTGATTATCTGAAAAAGCAAAAAATACGTGTCTATTGTTTTTTTTTCTGACGGACTAATTAGATTGATTTTCATAATGCGTCAACATCCCCATTTTAATTTCAATTTCAAAATATCTTTATTCAGTATAAACAATACATATTGGTACAGACACCAGTGTACATTAAACTTATCCTGGCGGTACTAAGATTGTAATACAAAAATGTTCCTTCAAGCACGTCGGCTTATTTAAAACTTAAAATCAATGAATGATAATAAAATAGTTAAATAAAATTAAATGGTTAAGTAATTAGTTATTATTATAATTAAAAAGGGTTTCGTAAGCTTTAGGCCGAGCTTTGCGAATTAATAGCATGAATTTTTAAATCAATTTTTAAACGTTAACTAACGGGTAGGTAGAAGAACTATAAATGAGCGGCCAGCTAACAACTAAAAACGCATTTTACGTTAACAAATTGCAAATAGCCAGCAGAACTCGTCGCGGTCTACACACACATACATTTTAATTGTACCTAACCAAAACTTAAAATTTTTAACTTAAAAACAGAAACCGAATTCAAAAAACACAAAAATTCTCTGCACTAAAAGCGAAATAACGAAATGCAGATTTAAACCAAAAGACAAAAATGCACTTTATGTGCGTAGTGTTCGGTTTCAAGTCGGTGCCAAGCCCGCTCTTTTGCAATGCAATGTGGTGGGAGCGGACCTACTACCCACTTGGCACCGACTTTGAACCGATCAGTAGAACAAGACTAACCGCCGCACTCAGAGTCGACTTTAATGATTACTTAGAAGTTCATCATTAAAGTCGACTCTGAGTGCGGCGGTTCAGTCAGATTCTTACAACTTAGTAACCCTTTTCGGGTATGGCAATTATTCCGGAGCTTATATTTATTTAATACAATACATCTAATAATAATATAATATATTAACAATTTATTAATTCAATTTATCTTACTTTAACTGCATTAATAAATTATAGTTATACTTAACTAAGTAATCATTAAAGTCGACTCTGAGTGCGGCGGTGAGTAATTTATAATTAAGTCCGCCTTTTGTACCTTGATGTGCATAAAGTATAAATACATAAATAAATAATGTAAGACTGTAACAGTTTTGAACTCTGAACTGCAACTTTAGCTTCTTGGGTTGCGGGAGTTTTTTTCTCGGCCGTCATCTCGGAGGTCGTTGGTTCGATTCCCACGGGCTAAACAAAGTTGTGTTGCAACATTCATCACTTTTTACCTTGATTTTTGTTAATGTTATCTTACTGTTAATCCGCCGTGTTTTGTTAATGACAAAATTTATTTTCTTCTAAGTAGGTATAGCAGGTGCAGGCTATAGTTTCACTCTGTGCAGGTTTCACCATTAAATAAAATAAATAGGACTTGTTGAAATAGGCTTGTTGACTAAATTTTAGTTTGAAGTCCATGACGGACTTATAGATTAATAGGTTCGTAAAAAATATTGGACACGTATTTTTTTTTACATAGTCAAAAAATAATGGCGATACTTTGAGTCGAAACGTCCCGTGACTTCACGTCTTTCTACGTAGAGATGTTACGATCCCCGTTCCTAAACCTTGATGCGCTTTATCTAATTGCATGTGATTTTTCATTAAATTGAAAAAAGGGAAATATACGTGTCTAGTACATATGTTTTCTATTACCTAACTGACGCGGACGGACTGAATAGAATTTTGATTTTCATACCCCGGACACATGCGTACCTACCTGTCACCATTGACCCGTTAATGTGCACCATATTAGGTACACCCAATAACATTACTGAACGTGTCAAGGCATAATCAAAGGAGATGATGAATTAATTATCTAATTAATATAAACACCAGGTGATTGTACAATTCAGATAGAACTTTACACGTGATTAAGACGTGATGTTTTGATACCGTCAATAAGTTCTGTAGGTGTAGGTCCATACATCCATCGATACTGCTAAAGGTCCGTTTATATTATTTAAGGCACATTGAGCGTGCCAGACACGTTCCGTGCCAGACACCGACAGACACCGTTTATTGGTATCGCTACAGCGATGATAGCTCAGTGGTTGGTGCGTTCAGATCAAACGCCGCAGGCGTAGGTTCAAACCCTAACAATGAGCTTGAGCTGTCGGTGAAGGAAAACATCGTGAGGAAACCGTAGCATGGTGGTAGGGCGCTCTCTAGTGCCCGGCTGGCTAGCACCTAACGGTGTGTTCCGGCAGCCCCACTTGAAAGCCAGTTCCCATCCCCATTCCAGGTCGGCAACGCACCTGCACGCCTTATGGTTTGCAGATGTCCATGGGCGGCGGTAATCACTTACCATCAGGTGTACCACTTGCCCGTTTGCCCCTTATGATATTAAAAAAAAAAAATTGACATCTGAGCGTGCCAGACACGTGCCAGGGCAGAAATCGACATACACCATTATTTTACAAAAGACATATCTGCACGGTCCCGATGCTTCACACTGCTCGGCATGTAGCCACAGACACGTATAGAAATGAACCGCGCAGTCAAAATATTCTTTCCGCGAATACTGGCTTGTGTCTGTCCGCGTCTTCGCGACCGTGTTACGATAGATATGAATTAATACGATACGCACTGTACAAGTGAATTTTATTTTGTCTGCCACGGAACGTGTCTGGCACGCTCAATGTCTGTATATACTTATATCGACAACGTGATTTAAATTTTCATTGAATTAATTTAAAATTTCATGGAGACTGGATCAGTTGGAGACGCTACACATTTGTTTCGGTGATCAGAATTTGCCTAGATCGCATGATTTAAAACCATGATTTCTTCAAAAGGGGTTATTTTCAAGTCAATGTTCTATGTCAACAAGCCCACCACCACCTTGCGTTACTAGATCCCCCAAACATGATCCACTGAGGGATTTGTTTGGATTTTTCGCGCACTCTCATCGCCTTAATAAAATTAATATTGTTTTCATCGTCAACTTTGTCTGTGACTGGTCATCAGTCGCTCAATAGATAGGTACTATCGGTTCCTTATTTTTTTATGCATTTAGATAGCTAGGTATACATTTATATTTACTCGTAAATAACCTTATTTAACTTAGAATTGAGATATGAAGGGTTAATGAACTAAAAACGTCGAAAAATCGCCGAAATCACCTCACGTAATTGATGGATGCCCCTTACTGGTACCTAAGTGATGATAATACTAAGGCAGTGACCTCTCATAGCAATGTTAATTCAAACCTATCTACATCATATTATTCTGTAAATATGTTAACATCAATTTGCAAATTGAAATGCTCTATGACATTCCGTATGCTGGGTCGGTTGGTGCGATCAACGGTGGCAGGTAGGTAGTAATAATAGTTGCTTATTTATATACACAACGAGTTCTTCTTCCTTATTCTATGATATAACGAGCGCATAGCGATTTGATGATTACGTGTGACGCAGACGTGGTCCTGCCAAAACAAGATGGCGACTGTTCCTGTTGAGGATTGACGATTAATTATATCAATGTTAAGTTGCGATGGTGGAACAAGCGTCATTCACAAAAAATGCCTATGATGTTTAAAAATAAATCATTAAGGGGTACTGATTTTTGATGATAGTTCTGCGGTAGGTGCTGTACTGATCATGATGGGAAAAGTTTAACGGCAAAAGGACGAATGAAGAAATTCCTTTGTTATTCAAGTCGGTTGCTCTCAGTAAAGTCTATCAGTCTATAATAGACTATAATTATTATAGTCTATTTCCTCAAAACTTAAAAAACTAAATAAGTATTTAGAATTATTTACTAAACAACATAATAATACGACGTGTGAAAGTTACGAGATTTCCCATAAAGAATAAAAGTTACAAGTTTCAGTAAGTTGACAAAACATTTGAAAACTACAAAACAAATGTATAGCAGTAATTAATTAGGTGATTTCCAAGTGCTACCCATACTTTGCAGCAACGTTTCTCAAACATGTTAGGATTTTGCAAGTTTACATTTTTAAGATACGATCAAAGAGTATATAACCACTACGGATACGATGCGATGTTCAGCAATATTGCTGCAATTTCAGTTTGCTTGTCCTATTTCAAACCTAACCTACTAAACCTTAGTGGGTTAGGTTTGTGAAACGGAAGATGTTTTTCATCGAAATACCAATTTCTATGATTTTCACACGGGAATTCCGGAACCCAAGCGGCTGAAATCGCGCGTTATATACCAACTAGTATGTATAATAGGTACGTATATAAGTAAATAATAGTTTTCTGTATAAATTCGAAGTTCATTCCACTCGTGCAACACGACCAAAAAAAATACCATTGGGAAATAAAATATACCACGTCATTAGCACTGATGTAATAAGGAATATTTTTGAATGACAATGAAGTCGTATTATAGTTAAATTGTTTAGTATGCGCATCGTACATGATCATTGTGATACAGAAGCTAGGTCAGATACATTGTCTCATACGTCAGAGGTTCGATGCGATCTCGCTAGATTCCTTTGTCACGGATCGCGATTAAAAAAAAAAATTATGACGTTGCCCAGGCTTGAGAAACCCAAGTCCCGAATTGGGTCACTGAGAACAATAAGGTGCATATTTGACCATCTGCATGCATGGCCGCTCATTATATTTAGGTGATTCAAAGAGGTGGATAAATTGTAGGTTCGAAGCTTACTGACCGCTTTGCATTTTAAATTATAGGTCTTATTCTGCGCACGTAAAACTCAAATACGCATTTGGCTCTCCTAAGAAAACAAAACAACAAAACCAAACAATAATAGAGAAAAAATTCAATAAAAATGTGTATTTACGTGGGTAAAACCAATTGTGAAGACATTATGGTTTGTCCTTAGGTTACTTAAAGTCATTCAACGCCCTTAAAATAACCTTAAGGTCAATTTAAGAACAATTAAATGGGTAGGTAGGTACATTAAGATCCGTCAGCGCGTTGCGCGTTGGCAATTGCGCACTCAAATTTTTTTTTAAGTCAGTTTGTTTTTTTTTTCGAGACGAGGTTCGTATACTGAACATCTTCATCAATAACTCCCTGGTTTATCCTCATAATCGTATCGAAATACTGATACTTGCAGCATAAATCAACCTTGTTACCTACTTGTGTTTTGCGTAAACCGTCATCGAGAATCTCTTGACAGCTCTAAAGAATAAAATAAGCTCTATGTATATAAAAATATACATACATAGAGCTTATTTTATAAAATATTATAGTATAAAAATACTAGCTATGCGTTTCACCCGCATGAATTTCTGAATTCCTGCAGCAAGGATAAAAGTAGTCTAAGTCTCATTAAAATCGGTCTAACCGTTTCGGAGATTAGAGGAAAAAACAGAGAGACAGACATACTTACTGTCTTGTTATTTGTTTGTGTCAAGTACACGGTGCAGTTTCAATATCATACAGTTTGTATCTACTAGACTAGCCTATAGTGTGTAAGACTAGGAACTGAAAAACCCAGAATCCCAAAAAAAAAATTATAGGTAACAGTTTTAAAAATAAAAAAAATAACAAACTTACTGCAACAAATTGACTTCCGTTGTTTCAATTTCGAACTCGAATTCAAATCGTCACCGCAACACTGATTGGCCAGCGAGCATTCCACTTTCAAACAGCTGTCAGCGCACTCTACATTGTCTATCGCGTTGCCCTGTATCAGACTGTTCAGTGAATCTGCCGCGCTGTCTGGCTCTGTGGATACACTTCCATGGCTGTCTACGCATCTCGTGGAAGTAGAACTTGAAGAGCTGTTCTCGTCTGACGCTCGCGATATCGATTCTGATGACATGTTTCTTTGGTTACTCTGCGGATAGAAAACAACACTTAAAATGACTAGCTGTATACAGTGCGGTTTCGGAGTCCCCGTGGGAATTCCGGGATAAAAAGTAACTACCCTATTTCCTTATCCGTGCCCCTGAGCAAGTGGTTTAAAACGGTCGGTTCTTTTGAATTTGACAAATTTACAACATACGAACTTAGCAATTTATACAAATGCCTGTAAAAAGAGTAATAGAACATCTATGTAGTACCTAGCTATTTAAATGGGCATGTTGACTAATTTTTATTTTTTAGTCGTCTTAACACGTATTTTTTCTTTTTTTACGTAATAAAAAAATAACGGCGATATATTGAGTTGAAATTTCGCGTGACGTCACTATTCTGACAGTTTGTATGGCGGTTTTAGCGGTGACTCCCGACCCCCTCACCCTAAACTTTAATGCGCTTTATCTCTGTATGTTTTAATTTATACAAAAAAGCAAAAAATACGTGTCTATTGTTTTTTTATTTTCTAACTGACGGACTAATTAGAATTTTGATTTTCAAAAATAGTCCACATCACCATTGACGGATATTTTCAAAAGAGAAAAAACACTTCAAAGTTCCTTTCCACTATAGATATAGGTAGGTAACTCCCTTCCTCTCCACAAGGCTCTGTGCAAGTGTGCCTGCAGGATCTACGCATTTCACTGGTTTTGTTTTTTCAACTTTTTACATTTTCCATAGATTGTATTATAGGGAGGTTAGTTTAATACAATCTTAATCCAATTACTTAATACCTACAATCTATGGATCCTTACAATGATCCTTACTAATATTATAAATGGACATAGATAAGCAATAGTGTGTTAACCCACACTGGAGAAATTTTGAGTAAATCGTGTTTTAAAAGTATAGCGACATTTTGTGTCAATACTTTTTATGTTAAATATTTAGTTGCATATTTAAGCAATGTAATAAGGTAAACGGCTCAAGCGATCACCACGAAATTTTGCATACACGTCGTCAGGGGTAGGTACAGAGAAGGACATAAGCTTTATTTTTTATCCCGGAATTCCCACGGGAACTCCGAAAATAACACGAAAGAAACTACATTAAATTTTGTATAGATACTATCTACACATTTTCAAGGGCAGGTACAGAAAAATAAGTACTTTTATCTCGGAATACCCGCGGGATCTCTGAAACTAACGCGGTCGAAAGTTCGAAACCGCAGGAACAACTGTCAGCTAGTATATAATAAACTAGTAACAGACGACCCAACTTGGTTGGATCCAACGAAATTACCGCCGTCGTGCCAACCGGTCCGACATTGCTACAGACGTACCGACGGTTGGGCATCCAACCGTCATTTGCCTATGCACTGAAGAAGTGAACGGACGTCATGCCGCCTGCTCTTAAAACTTTCAAACAAAATTGTATAAGCTTGATTTCTCATTTCTTTATTAAAGTTATCTTTATTTGTCAAATGCCACAAACAGGGAAAGTCTTTACTCTTTATATAGTTCTAATAACTTCACAGTTATGTCGCGTTCAGAGTTTTGCTCCATCGTCGTCGCGTCGTACTTATTTATAATAATACTAGCTGTCCCCCGCGATTTCATCTGCGGTAATTTCGGAGTTCCCGCAGGAATTCCGGGAAATAGTAGGTACTCTATGTCCTTCTTTGTACCCGTGACAGTAGTTCACAGTGATTAACTGTTCCCCGCATTAGTGCCGGAGTTCCCGCGGGAATTCCGGGATAAAAACTATCCTATCTTTTAAGTTTGACCATATTATAAAAGGTTACAAAATTTTATCAAAATTAGTTCAGTAGTTTGGGAGTCCATCGCGGACAAACAGCGTGACACGTGATTTATATATATACACACCGGCAGAGTTAGCGGAACATAAAAAGGCAGCGTATAGAAATAATTACGTATATTTATTAAAACAAATTATTATCAGGCATGAAGTAATAAACTAATATACATCTTTTAACATCGACTTTAAGAAGTTAGTTAAATTTTATTAAAAGTAATCAAAATTAAAAAAAAATCTCTAATTTGTGAGAACACAGACAATGTTGCAAATAAAAGTTGAATCACGAAGGGGAAACATACGTTATTAATCGTTCATTTATTTAGTGTTAAAATCACAGTTATCTTTAATTTGCAACATTATTTGTGTTCCCACAAATTAGAGAAAAAGTGTTTTTTTATTATTACTTTAAATAAAATTTAATAATTAAATTACAAACTTTGAAAGTGTTAAAAGATGTATATTTTAATTTATTACTTCACGTCTAATTATTATTTGTTTTAATATATATACGTAATTATTTCTATACTCTGCCTTTTTATGTTCCGCTAATTCTGCCGTGTATTTGTTTTTAACATCGAAATAATAAGTATTACGTAGTTGTAAGTTGTACGTAGTACTTATTATTTCGATGGTTTTTACTTTTTACCTACTTTTCGTCAGCGCTCGACAGCGTTTCGAATGCGACTGAGACACATCGGTTGGACCGTTTGCCTCCACACGTACCAATTTGGTTGGACGGTTGGCTGGTCGGGTGCGTCGGCGAGCCGACCACGTCCAACCGGTATTAATAATAATTATGTTGGACCAACTACCCTATACACGTTCCGATTTGGTCGTGGTCGGGCGGTTGGATCCAACCAAGTTGGGTCGTCTGTTACTAGTAATAATTTTGTTTAACTTGAATGGATATACAGTCAAGGCGAGCTCAGTGAGAGGAAGCCTTGACCAGATAAGACGAGTTCACACACAGACTAGGTGCATGCGACATAGTAAAGTTCTCAGATCACAGCAGTTAGTTGTTATTCGATACAGTTAGTGTAATCCCAAGGATAATAATCCTTACTATTATAAATGTGAAAGTGAATTTGTTTGTTTGTTTGTTACGCTTTCACGTCTCAACGGCTCAACGGAATATCATGAAATTTTGCGTACCTGTACACGTTGTCAGGGATACAGAGAAACCGGAATTCCCGCGGAAACTCCGGAGATTGTGAGGTTGTAATCCATGGATCTACTGAACCGATTTTGAAAATTCTTTCACTTATAAATAGGAAGCTAAAGTGACCCTGAGTGACGTAGGGAACTTTTATCCCGGAATTCCCGCGTCAACTCCGAAATTAACGTGGCTGAAACCGCGAGGATCAGCTAGTATTGTACTAAATACATTCAACTTTTTTATAACTGTAACAATTTTTAAAAGATGCTTGGATTTTCTATCATCTAGTTAAAGGGATAACGTACTGATCACTTTACGTTTCTCGGCAAAAAAGTCAAAGTCAAATCATTTATTCAAATTTTGCCCTCGAATGAGGCTATTTTGAAGTCAATAAAATTACAGTGAATATGACAGCACCTATAAAATATCCACCCTTCACATCAGCTTCTTAGTGCTATGGCTGGAGAGAAGAAGCTGCGCAACTAACTCTCCAGTAGCACGCTATCAGTTTAAAGACCTATATCAGTTTAAAGCTGACCCCCGCGGTTTCACTCTCGGTTATTTAGGAGTTCCCGCGGGAATACCGGGGTAAAAGTGCCCTACGTCACTCAGGATCACTTTAGCTTCCTATATATAAGTGAAAGAATTTTCAAAATCGGTTCAGTAGATCCATAGATTACAACCTCACAATCTCCGGAGTTTCCGCGGGAATTCCGGGTTAAAAAGTATCCTCTGTCATTCAGGATCACTGTAGCGTCCTCAAAGTGAAAGAATTTTCAAAATCGGTTCGGCAGATCTAGAGATAAGTCCTTCCCCCGTGGTTTTACCCGCGGGAAATCCGGAGTTCCCGCGGGAATTCCGGAATAAAAAGTACCCTATGACATTCAGGATCACTACAGCTTCCTATAAGTGAAAGAGTTTTCAAAATCAGTTCAGTAGATCCAGAGATTAACCCCTACAATGTCACAAACTCACAAACTTTTGCTCTTTATACTAGTATAATATTATTATAGACGTATATGGATACTCAATAAGTACACTGATTACATAAAAAGTCAAATAATATCAATATCAAGTTTGACATTTATCACTATGCAATTATTTTTATGACTAGCCATCCCCCGCGGTTTTACCCGCGTTAACTCCGAAAATCCCGCGAGAATTCCGAGAAAAGAGTCCCCCTAGTAGGGGTAGGTACCTTCCCCTTGAGAATGCTAAATTTCATGCAGTTTTACCCGCGTTAATTTCAGAGTTCCTGCTGGAATTCCGGCATAAAATATGCCTTAAGTTCTTTTCTGTGCTACCCCTGGCAACGTGTATGCAAAATTCATTATGACCGGTTGAGTCGTTAAGGCGTAACAAACAAACAAAAAAACTCACCTTCACATTGATAATGAGGATTACAAAACCAACAATGGTGAAGTTGAATCTTGAATTTCAACGACAGCTGTGAGCTACGTGTTAATTCTACTAATATTATAAATGTGAAAGTGTGGATGTTTGGATGTTTACTTAATCACGAAAAAACTACTGAACGGATTTGGATGAAATTTGGCATGCACGTTGTCAGGGGTACAGAAAAGGACATAGGGTACTTTTTGACGAGCCGATTGGCGCAATGGTCACCATGCTTGCCCGCTAATCAAGAGGTCTCGGGTTCGATTCCCGGTGGGGGTGGACTTTGTGTGATGAACACAGGGTTCCATTTTCCAGTATGGGTGTGTATATATACATATATCTATAGTATAATATATATGTAATAATATGTGTAGTATATACCACGTTTACTTGGTTTCCACGACACAAGATTGTAGCTTAGTGTGGGATCCAGTAGATCTGTGTGTTGTGAAGTAGATTATTATTATTATTATTATCCCGGATTGCCCGCGGGAACTCCGAAATTACCGCGGGTGAAACCGCGGGGCACAGCTAGTCAATAATAATTAATTAGTTAATTAATAAAAAAAAATATATATAGTAAAGGTTACAACAGACAATGCGTACCTACCTATTATTTCTATAATTATGTATGTACATTGTTTTTTTTTAATGATCCATCTAGATGTTCTTTGCTTTTCGTCAAAGATATTTCAATAAGTAATTACCTAGACCTACTTGTGCTAACAATTAAAACTAATTGCCAATTGGTTATATTCATTTAGCAAAAAGTAAAAGATATTTCATATTATCATAACTACAGTTAAAAAATGTTATTATTTATTTTATTTTTAAAATTTAAGTAAGTATAGGTATGATTTTTGATTTGCATAATTTTGTAGTTTTATATAAATGAATTATAGACACTTACCTATTAAAATAGTTAAAAACCGGTAAAAGTTTCGGTTCTTGTTAACATTTCGATATCAAGTTTAATCGCTGTAAATTTTTTATTTACCTACTCTATTTTACATATTCACCTGTCGGTTTCATGTTGAAATATTCAGGACTAGCTGCGCCCCACGGTTACACCCGCTTTATCCATTTTTATATACATAGATAACAACTTTTTTCCCAACATCCGATTTAAATGAATCAAAGCCTATATACAACGTGTTAATGAATCAACTGAAAACCTGATACACCACATTTAAAAAAATAATCAATAATACGATTAAAATATATTTTATGTCGAAAAAATTATTACTTTAAAAGTTATTCAACATTAATTTGGAGGTGACCTATCTACGAGATTCTAAGCGCTACGCCCGCGCCTACCGGTTCGAATTTTTTTGCTGCGGGTGGGGTTCGCGAAAAAAAAATTGTAATAAAAATAATTTAGGCATGTGCTAATAAAAGTGAAAAAATATAACCTATATTAAAACATAGTGCGATCGATTCGCTTGTCGATTCTGAGCAAACTACTTTCTAGTTTTCAGTTAATTCATTAACACGATGTATATTTAAAAAACGACTGTTAATATTACACTCTTTTTTTTTAAATAAGGTAATTCTTACCAAGATAACAAACACTTACAAATCTATATACGTGTCACGACAAAATACAAAGATAAGAAAACTTTAACTTCACAGCATCTTTATTATGTCACAGCTAACTAAAGTACGTAAATGAATGAGAAGTTCATTTGCTCGTCTTCTTATATTGCTGATAATTTCTATATTATTTATCGTTGAAACTAGTGTTACTCCACGGATTTGCGTTGTACCTACTTGCAAAACGTCCCACCTATAAATTTTGAACTGCTACGATATATGAGAAATCGTAGAAATAACGGTCGAAGTTTAATACGGTTCTAGAAAACATGAGCAATTTTTTTTTTATTTTACGGTCATTATGCTGTGATTGTACTCGTCGTCTACCATTTTAGTTTGATAATAGGGATTTTGTCGATTCTTGAAATTAATCGTATTTTGAATTAATCGACTTCCCAAAAAGGAGGAGGTTCTCATTTCGACGCATATGTTAATTCGAAAGCTGTTGCTTCCCGATTGGTCCCATTGTTATGAAATCAGGATGTGATTTGAAGAATTTTTTAAATCGGTCCAGTAGTTTTTGAGTTAAATCGTAACAAACAAACAAACAAATAAAAAAAAATTAAAACCGACTTCCAAAAAACAAAAACATACTATTCTACCTACTAAAAAAGTAAAAAATTACAAAATAAAATAGGTACCAATTTAATACAAAAGACAAAAATACTCATAATAAGTATTATCAATGGTTTGTGCTACCACTGATTTGGAGTCGGTGACAAGCCAAATAGGGAGTGGGTAGGTATCTACATGGTCTGCGTCCACTCGCGCCACGAGCTCGTCGTGAGCAGAGTAACCCAAGTGGGCAGACACCAGCGGGCTTGTCACCGAATTCAAACCGATCAGTGGTAGCAAAAACCAATAATAATGTTACGAGTATTTTTGTCTTTTGTATTATTACTATTAAAACCTAACTCGGCTAAATACAGAATTGATGGAAGCTTGAAGATACTCCCGATCCTTGGTTGGACAAAATATATAAAAGAGCTGCTAAGTCCGAATCCTTATCCGAACATACAGACAAATAAACTCACATTCGTATTTATATATTAAGTACTTACTAGCTGTTCTCCGCGGTTCCACTGGCTTTAATTTCAGAGTTCCCGCGGGAATTCCGGGATAAAAAGTATCTACACTTTATCCCTTCTGTACCTGCCCTTGATAACGTTTATGCCAAATTTCATTAATGATCGTTTAAGTAGTTATAAGCCGTAAAAGCGTAAGAAACAAACAAACATTCGCATTTATAACATTAGTTACAATATAAGTTAGGAAAAATAAGTTCAAATAACAAGTTCAAGATATTATTCTTTGTTTATTACGTACCTAATAGATTATATTTGACTAAAAAAAAAACTTGAAACGTCGCAGTAGGTATTGGGTAGACATGAAAAATTCTCGTTTAAAGCAACTGAAGATCAACCCAACGAAGTGTATGAAGTATACCAACGTGTTAAATGACAGGATTCATGTATTATGGAACTTCGAAAAGCCCGCTCCACATTCACGCGAGATTCTTGCGAGAATGGCAAAAACCCTCGAGAAACGGCGGAGAACATCGGCTCTACATTCACGATCTCGTGGTACTCTCGCGTTCTCAAGATTCTCGCGTGAATGTGGAGCGAGCTTAAAGAACTTGGTGTTCAGTTATAGATCTCACTTCTTTTATTAGGGAAGCCGTTTTTGATGCGAACTTTAGCTTTTTTTCAAATTTCTACTTTTGGTGGGATATTATCTTATCTTAATCTTAATATCTAATATATATAAATCACGTGTCACGTTGTTTGTCCGCGATGGACTCCGAAACTACTGAACGGATTTTGATAAATTTTGCAACCATTTATAATATGGTCCAACTTAAAAGATAGGATAGTTTTTATCCCGGAATTCCCTCGGGAACTTAAGGACATAGAGTACTTTTTTCCCGCAACCTCCGCGGGAACTCCGAAATTACCGCGGATGAAATCGCGGGGGACAGATATAGTATTATATAATTATAAATTCTAAAGCGAGTTTGTTTGTTACGCTTTCACCGTGAAATGTTGCAAGAACGTTCTCAGGGATACGGAAAAGGACATAGAGTATCCTGGTTTATCCCGGAATTCCCGCGGGAACTCCGAAATTATCGCGGGTGAAGTTGAATTAAATTTTTGTACTTGGTAGATATACTTTGTCAGTGGTACAGAGAAGGACATAATATGGTACTTTTAACCCAGGAATTCCCCCAGGATCTCCAAAATTAACGCGGGTTCCGGTGTTCCGCGTGGAACAGCTAGTTCCTTTAATTGGCTACTTGACTATTTTTTTTAGTCCGTCGAGTAGATAATTAAATGAAAAATATTAGACACATATTTTTTATTTTTTTACGTAATCAAAAAATAACGCCGATACATTGAGTTGAAATTTCGCGTGACGTCACAACCCGGTGCAGTTTGTACGGGGCTTAGGTATACCGAATAATGACGTCACGTCGAGTCTCTCACCCTAAACATTAATGCTAAACATTAAATATCTGTTTATTTCATTAATTTTAAAAATCAAAAAATGCTTTGCTTAATGATTTTTGTATTTTTTAACCGACGGACTGATTGGCATTTTGATTTTCATATACTCAATTATTTTCAAATAGACCATGGACCAATAAAACTAGATTCATTGGTCCATGAATAGACTCATTAGACGAAGCTAAATGCTTCCGCCATACGTAAACTAGACTCTATAGAGTCTTCATAGAGATAACTTCTTGAACTATGAACTTATAATAGCTACCTACTATCATACTAAATTATAATTCCATGGTCGTAATTTTTACAATCAGCTATAGCTACACTGTGGTGAACTGATTATGGGTAGGTACCTACCTAAGTAGCGAGGTACTTGTGTTTTTTTTTCATTTTTGCCTTTACTCATTTTAAAAAGAAACTTCTGACTCTATTGCTGGAAAAGTCCTATTATAGTAAGTATGATAATTCCCACTGTAGATAATCGTAATTATATGCTGATGGATATGTAACTTGGTATACCTATGTAGATGTTGTGATGTGATAGTGTGTAATTGTAATTGTATTGTATATAACTATATATATATAGGTATAGATACTATAATATAACTTAATATATCTTAGTGTAATAAAATATAAATCTACATTAAAATTTGCACGTCCAGTAGGGCAAAAACATGCTGGACTAATGTAATTTTAAACCACTGTACACAAATATATTGTAACCATGTTTTAAGCAAGTAAATAAATGAAATGAAATGAATGAAAATGAAATGAAATTATACTTATCTACTAGGTACTTACTAGCTGTTCCCCGAGGTTTCACCCGCGTTAGTTTCGGAGATCCCGCGAGTGTTCCGTTGTATACGAGTACGACCTCCGACGATCTACACTCTACAGTCGGAGCTGCGGTTCCCCGGCATGTAAATCAATGCTCCCCGGGCATAGGGAAGCTTGAAGCTTCCTCGCCCGCCAGGAAGCTTCAAGCTTCCCCTTTCTTGGCGCTCGAAACCATATCGTACATCCCGCCCCCGCTACAGCTTTCTCATGAATCACTCTATCTTGGTGAAAACCGTATGAAAATTTGTTCAGTAGTTTTTTAGTTTATCGCGAACAGAGAGCGGAAGCGACATCATTATATACCAGCTATGTAAAGGCTAACTGACCACTGCACTTTCACCCGCGGTTATTTTGGAGTTTCCGCGGGATTTCCAGGATAAACTATACGTACAAACCTTCCCCTTGAATCGTTCTATCTATTGAAAAAAAAACCGCATCAAAATCCGTGGCGTAGTTTTAAAGATCTAAGCAAACAGCGGCAAGCGACTTTGTTTTATACTGCCTATGTAGTGATGTAAAGATGCAGTGAAGCTACAAACCTAGTGATTATTTGCTCAGTGGCTATACAAAGTCACAACATGACTGTCTATGATTTAGGTATGGTATAAATTTCTAATCGATATGACCTACATAATACTTACTTAGCAATGGAATGGACGGCCAATTGTAGGCAATTGTTTGATTGATTATTGGCACACAACCAATACAAACCTATATTTGGACGCAGATAAGCAATAATATGTTAACCCACAAAATTAAGTTATCTATTCAGAAAGATTTATTGAGAGTTAAGGAACGTGTTTTAATTATGTGTTTACCTTATTACATTGTTTAAGTATGTATCTAAATATTGAACATATAAAATGTTGACAGAAAATGGCGCTATAATTTTAAAACAAGATTTACTCATAATTTCTCCAGTGTGGCTTAACACACTATTGCTTATCTATGTCCATTTATAATATTCGTAGAAATTGCATTGTTTATTACTTTTTGCAATTAGTGAATGATATTCCAGCGGGGGACCATTGCATCGCGCTGATTTTCAACGGTTTCTGACTGCGGTTATGTTTTGGTTTTATAATATTTTCGTTCGAATAAGGTAGGTACCAATAAAACCGACTTCCAAAAACACAAAACTAAAAAGCTAAAAATAACAAAATACCGATTTGGTCCAAATGACAAAAATACACCTCATATTATTATTGGTTTGTGCTACCATTGATCGGTTTGAATACGGTGACAAGCCCGCTTGTGTCTGCCCACTTGGGTTGCTCTGCTCACGACGCGACGAGCTCGTGGCAGGAATGGACTTAGCCCATCTACACATCTACTCCATATTTGGTTTGTCACCGACTTCAAACCGATCAATATATGGTAGCACAAACCAATAATAATATTACGTGTATTATTGTTATGTTTAGCTTTTTAGTTTTGTGTTTTTGGAAGTTTTAATTTTTTTGTTAAAATTTTGTTTATTTTTCGCTTTTAAGTGACTTAGTTCGTAATTTCTCTAAGTTACAATAGCCTAATGTCAACTGCTCATCACCTTTTACAAAATATTGCTTTTCCCGACGCAGGGACTTAATTGTTGAGGAGTTCTCCTAGTACATCACCATCAGTTCCACTTCACCATAAATATTTTTGATGAGCATAAATTGTTTAGAAACCACATTAAAGTTAACGAATCAGAACCTGTGAAATGCCTATTATTTAGTAGTTCCGATGACCATCTGTGGTCTTCATCATCAGTTCCACTTCTTCAAATTTTGCTTTCCGAAAGCAAATAAACGATTTACTATAAAAAATACCCAAATCGCCAGAGTGCCTATAAATTTTGAAGAGTTGTTATTTAAAAGCGTTTCACACGTGTGAAACTGCGGGACACGGCTGTATGGTTTAAAATAAATAAAAGGATTATAAATTAAATGACTATAAAGCAATAAAGGTGTTAAATTTTCCGGTACCCAAGCAGGGCTTGTACCTTTGTTTTTGTCACACCAAGACACAAAACTATGGCATGGCATTTCGTGGGTCTTTCCGATATGCTGCCTCTCGGTGTTGGAATGATCTTCTTCCGCCCTTTCGTGCTTTGAAAACGGTGTTTGGTTTCAGATTGGCACTTAAAAAGCACCTCCTTTATGTTCAACGGAGCTAAATGAGGTGGCGGGGCGGGGGTGGTCACCCAAACTGTATATTTATACAAGTTTATGTGTTATTTTGGGTTTATTATAATAATATTGTTTTATAATAGTACTAGCTGTCCCGCGCGGTTTCACCCGCGATACTTTCGGAGTTTTCGTATTACAATATGGCCTATGTTGCTCAGGGATAGTGTCCAGTGTCCGAGACGTCACGTATATTTATATATATGTATATATTGTTATTTTATTTTATTTTTTGTTTAGTTTTATAGTTTATTTTTTTTTTATTGTAATTTTTGGTTTTATAGTTTATTTATTCCTTTTATTTTTATTTATTTTTTACCGCGGTTCCGGCTGAAAACCAGCTCTGCCTCACACTGTTAAGTGTGTGAGATAGTATTATGCTGAGCCGGGACCATTTAATAAAAAAGAAAAAAAAAATTATAATTTACAGGATTTTTGTAATTAATCCGTATGTGCTTAACGCTTATATAATAATATTATGATTGCTCATCACGTTTACATTAATGGATGGATTTGAATGGAATTTGCTATATCTAGTTAAATAAAATAATGTGAGATAACAAATTTTAGAAACACCGATAAACAAAATTAATAACGACTGTATAAGTATAATCACGTAATATAATATATACAATAATATTTATACACTTACAAGAATTGCTCGTTTAAAGATAATAGATTTCCCGCGTTGCAAAGTTGCGAAGTTGCGATCAGCACAGCAAAAGTTTCTATGTCAAACAATAACTTGAGATAAAAAAAATTGTAGAGTACACCAACCTTTTCTTATCTTCTGACCGGTATATGGGTCGGAAATATAAGTTCTTCCTTTATAATCGAAAAACACAATTAGTACATCACATGGCAATCCATTTTGTGAACTGTATAACTTGAAATCCTTTACCACTACGTTTTTGGATTGTAGAAAAAAAAAACTATACACTTTTCGAAATTCAAAATTTCAAACTCACAACAACTGTCAATGTTCGAACTCGCGGCGGCGCGAAACCGTCGGCAATGGTTCGCTCCGAGCCGCAGCCACCAGTGTTGTGGTTGCGAAATATTTTTATTTTATGTTTAACCTTTAAGCT
Organism: Zygaena filipendulae; assembly: GCA_907165275.2. NCBI lineage: Eukaryota > Metazoa > Arthropoda > Insecta > Lepidoptera > Zygaenidae > Zygaena > Zygaena filipendulae. The sequence continues at coordinate 3,591,831 of OU015678.1, read as the reverse complement.
GCACGTTCATTTGTCATCCATGGCCTCTAAATTTGAATGTACCTCCTAAACTGCAGGTGTTGGTTAGCACACGGCATATCGCATCAGAATCATTGTTGGTACTGATATATTAAAAGATTTTTCATTACTCATACTCGGAAAGTAGGTCTGAAGTTGCCTGAGAAGCGGGTTGAAAGTAACCCTTTTCAGCCCTAGGGAGAATCGCTTTCAACTGACAACTGTCAAATTATTAAAAAAAAACTAGGTCTATTTTCACATTTCTATTGAACCATGTTTCAACTTTCTATACAGCCAGCGCGATGTAAAATTGAAATAACGTAAAGTTTAAGTAGGTATTAATTAAAATAAAATTCACTCACTTTTTCTTAAGCTAATTCCTATTTATATTTTTTATTTTCTTTAATTAATACTTAATAATTAAAGAAAATATTTTTTTTTAGGTCGTCACAATGTAAATAAAAAATACTGGCTGAATAGCTAGCCGGCCAAAGAAAAAGAAATAGGTGGGAAAGTGTCAAGCGACTATCCGATCTTCACTCATTTTTTCATTAGCTAATTCCTATTTTTATTTTGACTTTCCTTGCATTCGTAATGAAAAGCACAGTGTTACCCTCGGGAGAAAGACTTATTTAGTCCCTCGATCTATTGGCGCCCTCGCTACGCTCGGGCGCCAAACCCCGTCTCGGCACTAAATAAGTTACTTTCACCCCTAGGATAACAATGTACTATTGTTTCATCAAAACCGTTGTGTAGAGGGGCTGCGAGAACGGGGTTTCACGCCAGGGCCCTTATTCACTATGACCAACAACATTCCTTGCCCATAACGTGCGTCCCAAAAACACAATCCCAAACGCTCCAGATGCAAAAATATTCTTTACTAGCTGTGCGCCGCGGTTTCACCCGCGGTAATTTCAGAGTTCCCGCGGGAATTCTAGGATAAAAAGTACCCTATGTCCTTTTTTGTACCCCTGACAACGTGCATGCCAAATTTCATCGAAATCCGTTCAGCCGTTTTTGCGTGACTGAGTAAACATATGCGAGGATAAGAGCTCGAAAGCGCATCTTCATCCGACTTGATTCAAATTTATCGTCACTGCTCAGCTTCTATGTGTCTTAGCGCTATGTTATATATAGCCTATAACCTGCCCTAGAGTATGGACTACAATCGTACCAAGTTTGGTTAAAATCCCTTCAGTACTTTTTGACCCATGCGTGCACATACAGACAGACACAAAAAATTTACTGACTGCATTTTTGGCATCAGTATCGATCGCCATTCATCCTCCAATATGAATTTTGAATATATTCAATGTACAGAATTGACCTCTCTATAGTTTTATTATAAGTATAGATATAGATAACAAAAGAAACGTTGTAAAGGTATTTTTTTAAAGTGAAACTTCTTTGAACAAGAGGGAAAAGCAATTGAAGTGGCGCCTTAACTTAGCGCGACGCGTTATACATATATGGTCATAGTGAATAAGGGCCCTGAGCTCGTCAGGGTCCATATACTTACCAACGTGGACAATTTCAGTATTTTGTAGGTTTAAACTTTAAACTATGGCCTAAATTTACGCAATACGCAAATACAAAATTATTGGGAATAATCGGTAGGTCTTAGATACTATTTACCTACCTATAATATTAATGAATCGGTACTACGCTTATTTTCAGTTTTATTTATTTGCCACTTATATGTCCCGTATCAGTTCTCTACAGTAATGGCAACCCTATATGTATATAACAGAGAAAACCTTAATTAATGAGGACGTAGTATTACGCGGGTGAATGACCTCTACAATAGACTTATCGGCGCGCAAGCGCAGCAGCTATACAAAATAAAGGGGTGCATGTTGAATGACCTTTAAGATCCGCCAGCACAAGCAAGTTGCGCGCAAAATTTTCATAATTTTTTTTTTTAGATATCTAAAACAAGAATCGTATAACCCTTCCATAACTCCCTCCATAACCTTACACCCTGTATTAAGAGTTTACTATTTCACTCATCAAAGTCGAGCCGGAGCGAATCTACTGAAATCTATATCTATCTTCTATATCTATACTTATAATAAAACTGTAGAGAGGTCAATTCTGTACATTGTATATACATATATTCAAAATTAATATTGGAGGATGAATGGCTATCGATACTGATGCCAAAAATGCAATCAGTAAATTTTTTGTCTGTGTCTGTCTGTCTGTCTGTATGTGCACGCATGGGTCAAAAACTACTGAAGAGATTTTAACCAAACTTGGTACGATTGTAGTCCATACTCTTGGGCAGGTTATAGGCTATATAACATAACGCTAAGGCACATAGGAGCTGAGCAGTGACGATAAATTTGAAGCAAGTCGGATGAAAATGCGCTTTCGAGCTCTTATTCTCGCATACGTTTACTCAATCACGCAAAAACGGCTGAACGGATTTGGATGAAATTTGGCATGCACGTTTTTAGGGGTACAGAGAAGGATATAGGGTACTTTTTATCCCGGAATTCCCGCGGGAACTCCGAAATTACCGCGGGTAAAACCGCGGGGCACAGCTAGTTAGAAATAATATAAAACACACAAGCCTTTTTATAAATGAAAGCTTATAATAAGAGAAGGTTTTCTGAAATTCAACTACAAAGGTGGTAAAAGGAAGGTCGTGGTTTGTAGAGAAATATGTCTTCAATTTTGAAACTGAAGTTTGAATGGCATAGGTACGAAGGCATTTGGGTTAGGCGAATTCGTATAATTTGTGTTTTTAGACGACGACGTAATAGGTAAGGCCGAGAAGGATGTTGATCACGTATAGCTGTTGCCTGTTTTCCGCAGTTTGACTTTGAGCTGCGTTAATTTTGGAGTGCCCGCGGGAATATCGGGATAAACATACTCTATGACCTTTTCTGTATCATATTTTGTCGTCTGCTTCAACCACTTCTGCCGATTTCAGCTCCTGACAAAAAAAACTTAAGTGGCTGTCGGCCACTAAAAAATAATATTAGTGCAAAATAAAAACCAATATAATATACATATATGTATAATCATGTGTACCAAGTTACCAATATACAATAAATTTGTGAGTACCTATCTATAGCACCAAGTTGACCCAGTTCAATAAGCCACAATTATAAGTAGTCCGTCTATGATTTTGGTTGAGTAATTTTAATGTGTCGAATAACAATAACAAGTCTAACGGCCGCACTCAAAGTCGACTTTAATGATTACTTAGTTAAGTATAGATTTTTAAAACAAAACTGCCGCAATCAGACAAGTTTAATAAATTAATGTTAATTGGCATTTAACTAATTATGTTACATCTCATTAAATGACAATTAACATTAATTTACTGAACGTCTCTGATTGCGGCAGTTTTGTTTTAAAAATCTATATACTTAACTAAGTAATCATTAAAGTCGACTCTGAGTGCGACGGTAAGAAAGTTTACCCTCAGAGTCGTTTTAATCCCTACTTATATTATAAATGCGAAAGTAACTCTATGTCTGTCTGTCTGTCTGTTACGCTTTCTTGTACTTGTTTTATCTTTATGGTATCAAATAAACTTATTTCTATTCTATTCTATTTTTTATCGGGAACTGCCACGGGCAACTTGCGTGGTTAAAACCTTGGGAAAAGGCTAGTTTTTTGAACCTAAGTTTAAAGTTCCCAAAAAAGTAAAATTCTCTCCTCAAAAAATGGGGTAACGACTGCTGCCAACAACAGTAGATATGTCTGGTTCGTACCTACTATACAGAGTACATATTCACTGTTAAAGTCGGTCAAACACATAATTTTACATCCGCTTCGTCAAAACTAACATACATACAAACGGATATCATTATTTATTTAAGTTTGTTGTATGTTTTATGAATTAAAGTGTTCTCCAATCGAGGCCTTACGGCTTACATAGTTCGGAAGTAGGTATGTAGGTACGTTCTATATACTTTGGTACAAGGGTATCTACCACTTGTGATTACTTTGACCGCAGAAAAGCATCAATGTTCCGACATGACTCCGACGTGCACTGTGAAGGGCGAATATACATAAAATATTGAATTTAGTCAGAAAGGTGGTGCTACGCTACGAGCACTTCAAAATAACATTGATTTATAATCTCACTAGCTGTTCCACGCGGTGTCGCCCGCGTTTTTTCGGAGATCCCGCGGGATTCCGGGATAAAAGTACCCTATATGGTTTTCCATACCCCTGAACTAGTATAGTATTATATTATCTGTGCCCCTGATAACGGGTAATATTCAAAATTTAATGTAGTTTCACCCGCACATAATTTCGGAGTTCTTGTGAGAATTCCAGGATAAAAAGCGCCCTATTCTCTGTGCCCTGATAACGTGTATGCAAAACTTCGTCATAATCGGTATCGGAGTAGTTAAGGCGTGAAAGCGTAACAAACAAAAAATCAAACAAATTCGCATTTATAATATAGGAAAAGAGGATGCCTTCACTCATCTATTTACATAATGTATAGTGTGTAGTTTATTTTAAAAAAAGCGTACCTAGCGTACTTATTTAAAATTTTATTTATTTTAAAACTTCACAACGTTAGATACAGTAACGCGAAGGCACTCTGAAATAAAAACAATGGACACTCAATACAAATATGCCAAAAACTAATAAAAAATCCGAAAACGCAATTTTTGAAAATTTCATCTGCAGCTCACAATACGTACCTCAAGCACTCATCATTCACACAGATCCATCGACTGGCAATAACTTAAGAACTAATGCAAGAAGCACATTGAGGTAATCTGAAGCAATATATTCAAATCAAATCAAATCAAATATACTTTATTGCACACACAGTAGAAGACACAATATTTACAAAACACAGAAACATATGGATACGTACAATGAGGCGACCTATATATTTTATTCGTTGTAAAAATAAGCAATGTTTGATTCGTTGCAATAGTAAATAGACACTAAGGCCGCGTGACTCCCGAAGAGTCTGAAACATATACATATAGTTTTAACGTGAAAAATATGATTGTGTCGTGAAACTATGAATACAACTTTGAGACCCTTTTTGTTTAGAAACCCCTTTTATACTCACCGTAAAATATAAGCCCTCATTTGATATCTATCTCCCTTGTTTTAAATCGAATCCTTCGCTTAAACCTAGCAACATGCCTCTGCGAATAGCCTTGGCCAGTTCTACATAAGAGGTTGGTTGAAAATGTTGTAATGCAGTCTCCAAAACAAGTAGGTATTAAGCCCGTGTTTATGTACCAAGAGGTAATAAAATCTAAAACAATTTAGTAATTTAATAACAAAATAACATTTGCCTGTGTAAGCAAATATAATTTTTATGTTTGGGAAGCCTTAAGCATTTTTTGCCTTTTGTTTTTACTTATTAATATCCGAACAGTTCTAGATTACCTCAGTCAGTCTAACAATTTGGAAAAAAATGTCCAAACATTTCCATTATCGGGCTACTAGTTGGAATAAACCAAAGAAGTAAGTAAAAAAACTATGCAGTCAGAAAACGCTGAATCCGAAGAATGGGAACATATCTACTCCAACTTAATTAAAAGCTTTTATTTTAAATTTATCGTAACCGTATATTTGAATATCAATTAGGTATATGCACAACTAAGTAGTTCAATCCCCCTCATAATTTTGGAGTTCCCGTGGGAATTCCGTTATAAAAGTACCCCATGTCTCTCAGATTCCTATATAAGTGGAAGAATGTTTAGATCGATTTAGTTTTTGTGTTTATGACAGCAAAGAAACAAACAAACATACAAAAACATCTTTTCTCTTTATAATATTAGTATAGGCAGATTAACATCCAAAATCTTAACCTATGTAGGTAGGTACCTACTTAATCTATATTGATACTAGTTGTGCCCCGCGGTTTCACCCGCGTTAATTTCAGAGTTCCCGCGGGAATTCCGGGATAAAAAGCCTACCTACCCTATGTGTTAATCTGGTGTATAAGCTATATTATTGTAAAGTTTCATTTAAATCCATCCAGTAGTTTTTGCGTGAAAGAGTAACAAACATCCATCCATCCATCCATCCATACCTACATTCTTACAAACTTTCGCGTTTATAAAATTAGTAGGATTATAAAGATTAGTGAGGTAAATTTTTTGAGTTTGTAAATTGTGAGTTAGGGTGATACTTTTAAGAACCGATTTTTACCTAGGTAGATATAGGTACGTATATCTATGTGAGTTTTTATCTAAATATATATCGTAAATGCACCGCCAAGTGAGCTCTCTGTACTACCTGAAGGTTGACTGGCAGAGAATGCCACTGTGGCATTAAGTCCGCCTTTTGTACCATGATGTGCATAAAGTTTAAATAAATAAATAAATAAATTCTACAAAACATTCTTATGTATTATACTATACCTAATACCTATTAACTAGGTAGGTAAATTATAAAAGTTTAACAAAATATTCAATTTCGATTAATACAACACCAAACACGAGAACTGACGTAATAATGTTGTTACTTCCGCAATTAGTTTAATCATAGATTTAATTAAAAAAAAAAAAACTACTAATGAGTTTTTGATCAGATTTGTACCGTACCATATCTTCCTGTCATAATTAATAGGTAGGTAAGTACATATGGAACTACAAAAAAACAGCTATTGTAATAAATTATGCAATAATGAGTTCCCAATGGAAAAGTCCGATTTCCATTGGGAAATCATTATTGCATAATTTATTTATTTATTTATTTTAATCCTTTATTGCACATAAAATAACAATATTACAGTACCTAGAGAAAAGGAGAAAGCAAATGGCGATCTCATCGCATAGTTGCGATCTCTTCCAGACATATTATGTATTATCGGGATAGAAATTTTCCATATGTGTTGACAAGGAAAGGACAGATACAAACATATCTACCATAGGGCATCCAATCCTTTTTTGGATTAAATCCTTTTGAATATAATCCTTTGAAATATAATAATAATAATCCACTTCAAAACACACAGATCTACTTGATCCCACACTAAGCTACAAGCTTGTGTCGTGGAAACCAAGCGAACGTGGTATATATTACACATAATTACATATATATATACACACCCAGACTGGAAAATGGAATCCTGTGTTCATCACACAAAGTCCACCCCAACCGGGAATCGAACCCGAAACCTCTTGATTAGCGGGCAGGCATGGACGCATGGTCACCTACTGCGCCAATCGGGTCGTCGTTATAATATCATGAAGTGTCATTATTTCACCGAAAATCGTGAATTAGCTCGCTATTTATTTCCTAACCAGAGATGGTGTTGCGTCCGTGTCATATGAAAACAGTTGGGTCAGTTCATTTCATTTCTTTTACTTTTTGCCGAATTATTTTATCGTGAACCCAACAAGCCATTAATCTCCCACAATCTGTGGTGTGGAGTGAACTCCAATGAAACCTAGCTCATAATCATATTCAACTCCCCGCGGTTTCATCCGCGTCAGTTTCGGAGTTCCCGCGGTAATTCCAATACAAAAAGTACCTTTAATGATAAAATAAGATAAGATAAACTTTATTCAGCAAGAACAAACACATACTACACCACGCAACAAACACTTTACAATATAAAAGATGACACGGATTTCCACGACACAAGCTAATAATAGCTTACTGTAGGATCACGTAGATCTGTGTGTTGTGATGTGGATTATTATAAAGGTAAAGGTGCAGTGCCTTGTGGTAATGCCCTTTATTCTGTCCTGTATGCAGTTTCACCTGCGTCAGTTTTGTAGTTCCCGGGCGAATTCCGGTATAAAACTACCTACGTATTGCCTATTCTGTACCCCAGACAACGATGATTGGTAGAGTAGTTAAGGTGCGAAAGCGTAACAAACAAACAAGTAAACAAAACATAATATATTCTACATACTTAACTCACATTCGCTTTAGTAATAGGATTACCTACCAAACTACATAGTTGGAAGACATTGCAATGTGTTTATTTGTACCAATAAAATAGGTACCTACTAATCTCATCGAACAACTTCAAATTCGACACAAACCTACCTAACATTTGCGAATTATTATCACAATCCTTGGTTGGCCTTAACCTTCGAATTTGGTCGTGCTGTGTTATGTCAGAGTCAGTTTTCGTCGCCCATACATCATACTAAACGTCTATCTATATTTATATACTTACATAGTATAAAAATGAATCTCTATTTCTCTTGGTCACGCATCACGCATGAACGGCTGGACCACTTTCGTCAATTCTTTTTTGATAAGATTGTTATTGTAACGAGGAGAATATTATGATAAAATTTTGGAGTTCCTGCGGGAATTCCGATCCCACGCGGGTAAAATAGCCACGTTAAGATTTAAGTCCAAAGTAGCCTAATTTACTCCATACACCTAAAACATCAGCTAGTTAGCAGTGAAAGTCCCGTCAAAATATCAATAAAATATAAGCGCTTATTAGTAATAGCGAGGTTTAAGTTATAAAATACCTACTAGTTACTCCGCGTGGTTACAATTGCGTTGAGTTCGAACTTCCTTCGGAATAAAAAGTGGGTATTCTGTTTTATCTGTGCCCCTGACAACGTGTATGCAAAATTTTATGATCATCGGTTTAGTAGTTTAGGTGTGAAAGCATAACAAACAAACTCACATTCACATTTATAGTATTAGTTCGGACTAGCTGTTCCTCGTGGTGTCACGTATTGATCGATAGGTATAGATACAATTTTCATTACATGTATGTACTTGTGAAAGAAAATAAATATTGTTGGCTCGGCAGGCACTTTTCTAACCTAAACAGCGGACCGCTATCATATTTAATTTTTATTTATTTCTGCATTTTTTAATGAATCTATTTTCTTTTTTCATTAAATCATCTGACATTGGCGGAATGTTGTGCTAGTCAAGACAGAAACTGTAAGGTGTCACTGTCAGTTGTTGTCAGTGACAGCTCAAAAATTGACATTGACATTTTCCCCTTTCCTCAGGCCCCGTCTGCGTCTCCCTCGCCAGCAGCTTCCTATCTGAATCTTGGATCGAAATGATATCATAAATACAACAAAAAAAGTGTACACGAAGACCGATATTAATGTAAAACTTATTAATTAAAATGTTATAATGGCCGACCGACTCCGGCAACTAGCGCAGCGGCTCAAGGACAAGGTGCATTTCCCTCAACTGGCAGCGAACAGTCGGGATAAGGTGGACCAGTTGCTAACCAAGTACGTCCCGGCCTCCAAAGTGTCCGAAATGGCTGAAAAGTTGAAACATGAAACTATAACTAAACGTGTGCAAGATTTGGTGACCAAATATGAGAAGTTCACCGGAGTCGAAGAGATAATGGCGCTTCAAAACACAGTCATCGATGCGCAGGTTTGCCTTGTGATTTCATATAAACAATGTTGTACATAATCCAACCGCGTCCAACACGTTCCCTATAAGTAGTTTGTCCTTGAAATTGCCATGGCATTAGGTAATTTTCGCCGCACCCATGTTGCACCATGATACAGTAGGGGGAGCACGAATTTTTTCGCTCTCGTCTAGTCGATATCGAGCATTTTTTTTGTATGGAAAATGAACAGCGCCACCTATCCAGTGTTGTTCATTTTCCATACAAAAAAACGCTTTGACATTACGACGATATCGACTAGACGAGAGCAAAAAAATTCGTGCTCCCCCTACAGATAAAAATAAGATAGAGATTTTTAAAAAAAGTAGGTATATAATATATATATTTTTTTTTTATATTGCCATACAATGCCACCGAATCCTAAACAAAGCAGATCTGGAACTATGGGTAACAGTAACTATACTAATACATAAAATTTTTTGTTATAAATATCTAAACTTGGGGTGGGACTGAACCTGCAACATCTGGTGTAGTAAGTTAGGTTTGCTAGCCACTACACCAACTATGCTGTCAAAATAAAATCATCATGGGTACTTAGTTTTAATTTTTTTTTACTCCTATAGCTAAATCACCACTATGTATCTTATTAGCTATCTAGAAGTCTATTGTAAAGTTATTATCTAAAATAAGGATGTGTCTAGGAACGCTTCATGACAGCGCAAGACCGGAGACGGGATCTAGGACGTCAGCTGGCAAGCATTGAAGCCAGACTGAAAGAACTGCACGCTGAAATGCAGAACACGATGAAGGGGGATGAGAAATATCTGCACCTGTGTACTGAGGAGCACAAGGTGGGTAGTATCTATACAAATAATAATTTAATGCTAAAGGAGTGTAAAGCAAGTCAAAAGGCAAATGAAACTATGTCCATACAGCCAAGTCTGATGTGTATATTTTCCTAAAACTATAGTTTTAGAAGCAGCTCATTACAGTTATATCTTCAATCAAACCAAGTGTTTAAACTTAAAAAATATCCTTAATACATCTATCAGTTGCTACACCTGCCTGCCTGAATTATAAATAAGTAGAAAATATGATACATTTTCAGCTAATAATCCAAGAGAGGGCGCTGCGCACTCTATTCTCGGATGCGGAGCGCGAGGAGCGGGAACTGTTTGCGACCATGTCGGCCGCCGTCAAACTGGGCCACGAGCGGGAGCGCGCCCACGCCGAAAGGAACAAGTACTGGTACATTGTCGCTTCCATATTCGGTGAGTTGGGAATCCTCTTGACAAAAAAATCTTATTTTATTTAACAACTAGCTGTTTCCCGCGCTTTCACCCGCGTTTATTTCGGAGTTCCCGCGGGAATCCTGAGACAAACAGCACAGTGATTTTTGAGCCGTGTAAGCAAAACAAATCCACATTCGCATTTATAATATAGTTAATATTAAGTTACGATGTTAGCTCAGCAAATGCAGAGAACAATGGAAAACGCTCTTAATAAAAAACCACCATAATTTTTACACCAAAACTTAACAGACAAAAAATACAGTTCAAAGAAATAGGGTCATGTTTTCATTACTCATACTCTGCTTACTGAGTTCAGTGTAGTAAAATTAATTGTAGTTTAAGCTTGGACATTCTGCAGCTACATTATGGATCGACGACTTGTTGAAGGTCACGGGACGCAAACCTATCGTTATGTCGATTCTTGGCGGAGATCTATGTCCAGCTATGGACGTCTGTCTGTCGATATGATAATGATGATGACTGTCCACTCCACACTAGGTACAGTTCTCGGCATCGCCGGCTCAACGATCAACAACCGTCTCAAGATGGCGGAGTTCCGTGACATGATGGAGCAGCAGATGGCACGCAGCGCCAGCGTCCTGTACACCATAGCGGGCGGCGGCTCCGCCAGCCGGGCAGACATCACAGACGCCATGAAAACAGAGTTCGCGTACCAGGTGACTGACGTACAATGACATTGACACTTACAGTGGGTAAAAGTATAGACACCCACTAAAAAAAAATATATAAAAAAAAAATTGTTGACAGAAAAATACTCAAAAAACATACATTTTTTTACACCAATGTTTACATAAATAAACACGGATTTTTAATGATTATGGCACTTTTTGTTTATACTTTTTTGAAAACAAATTTTATCCGTCTTTATAATCTGGTACCGGTGCACGGTGAAGAGTACTTATGAATTTTCTTTTCATTACTCATACTCGGAAAGTAGGTCTAAAGTTGCCTGAGAAGCGGGTTGAAAGTAACACTTTTCACTTTTCCTAGGGAGAATCGCTTTCAACTGACAGCTGGATACTGCAGAAACTCAAGGTTTTTTTATGTCATAGGGGGCATACTTACTGGCCAGTAGCACACCTAATGGTTGATTTATGTAAAATAAAATTCACTCATGTTTTTCTTTAGCTAATTCCTATTTTTATTTTGACTTTCCTTGCATTCGTAATGAAAAGCACAGTGTTATCCTCGGGAGAAAGACTTATTTAGTCCCTCGACCCTGTCTCGGGACTAAATAAGTTACTTTTACCCCTAGGATAACAATGTACTATTATCGTTTCAGGAGCAACTTGCGCAAAATTTGAAATTAATGCAGGAAAATATAAATCACCTAGTCAGTAAACAGTCTTCGTTAATAGGTAAGAGTTTTTAGAATCGGTTCAGTAGTTCCAGATATATTTCCACATTTCCTCTTAATACCTTATATTAATCCCCTTTTGGAGAAGGCAAAGGAAACTAAGTCCATACAGCCAATTTAGTTTTATTTTTCTTCTGAAGTTATTTACATCGACATGCATTGGTGATATTATGCATTCTGATGCTTTACCGAAACTTTTGACAGCAACTCACGTTCACATTCGAACCTGATGGGACGCTCTGTCTCCCGAGGAACGCCCCATTTCATCCAATTTCACTATTTCACTGTTTCCGCGCACTATTCATCACTAATGGAGCACTATTCATTCATAGAATATTAATCACGATAACTAATTTGGAAAACAAATAAATAAAGCTGACGTCCATTTCTGCTCAAATCCCGCCAAAAGTCTCAATACGTAGACAATGTCTTTGTTACTTAATGTCTTTTTTTGCAGATCATCTGAATCATCAAGAACATGTTATAGAAACCCAAGTAAAGGAACTTAAGCGGCTCATTGTAACAGCTTCGCAGTCCAGCGCGAAATCTGACGCGGAAATCGCCAAAGTGCTATCAGTCGTTCATCACGACTTGGACGAGGCTGAGAAGGAAAAGCTTGAGGCTGCATTGAAATCGGATACGCGGGTGATTCTCGAACCGAATCAAGTTATCACGGGTATAGGTATCGTTGTGTGCTTGGCACTTATATTCGGCAGCATAGTAGGACGTGTCAGTTGATTCTTCCAAACGAATTTGTCTATGATCTCCATGGAGTTTAATTGTTTATTTATTCTGTGTTCTTGTGCGATGGCAAACGGGTAAAAATAGGTGATAACTTTCGTATTTTTTTTTGTATTTTCTACTGATTGAACAGTGTTGGTACGATTTTTGTGTAAATAGATACCTACGTTAAACCTGTACAACATTCATTTTCATAAATAAAACATGAAAAAAAAAATTTATTACATGGCCATAGAATATAAAATAATCTTGCGAGTGTAATGATTGTAACATGTATAGTGACAGGCAAGATAAAAGAATTTTGTAAAATGAATCATACTTATTAACAATAATTAAAAGTGTAATTTAACGTGAAATAAATTATACATGTTGTTTAAATGTTTGAATTTTATTTACAAAAAATGTCTTCTAATGTCGTGATTAAAAACTAGCAGGTGACAGGTTTATAGTATATGAAACTCCAATAAAATATTCAATAATAAAAATACATATTATCTGTTTTTCTCCCGTTTCAATAATTTTCAGTAGAAATGATTATTCAAAAAAGAAGTTCTACATCATCAATGAGTCACCTGTCCAAACTTGTACTATAAAATACTAGTCAAACCTTAACCTTCACGGCAAGTACCCTATGTTGAGAACATTGTATGAGATTTTTTTAAATCAGTTAAGTAGAATACAAATAAATATACAAAAATCAAATCTTTATTAGTATATTTCCTTTTTTTTTTGTAAATTATTCAATACTCAAATGGTAATTTCATAAATACTCAAATGGTAGCTGGTAGGATAAGTACGAAAATCGAACCCATGACCCTTGGCGTAGCAGTAACCGTGTTTTCCAATTACAGCACTAAAGCGCATTATGCGGCTTAATGCTCAACGTTGAATGTTTCAACTACAGTAATTAGTATTAACATAAAGCAATTAATGTCTGGTAAAATTAAGGCCATAGAAATTTTTTTTGGCTGCATCGTTTGCCATCCCCGAAAGGGGTAAATACAAGTGTGCGTTCCGTGGATTCGCACGATTGCACTCGAACGCGCTCGAGCGCGCTCTGAACCCGTTCTGTGGCTTGGTGAAATTTTACTCTGACAACTGTCAGAGCGTAGTTTCACCCGTTCCGTGGCTCAGAGTGCAGCAACCAAACAACCATCTCCGAAGCAGGTTAATTTTCACTCTGACAGCTAGGTATTGTTTAAGAAGTGTCAAAGTTTGCGCCAAAAATCGGATTCGTCGAAAAAGAAATCAATCGGAGTTCTTACGAACAAAAGGGAGGTGTCGTAGTCACAGAAAGTTTATGATTGGATGTAAAACAGTCTTATTTGCAATGTAAGTTGAGAGAAAACAAATAGCGCCTGAAATTTCAAATGTTTTGAGGTTATAAAAACAACTCGATCGTTCTGTGGCTTGGTTGCAACTCAAACGAGTGAAATTTTAACCGAACAACTGCGCCCAAACCCACGGAACGCACACCAAGACACATATGGGCCTAAATTGTTTTGGCTTTTCCGAAAGAATTTAAAAAAATCTTAAATGTTTGTCAAAAATGTCACTGTCAAATAGGTAATGTCATTTGATTTTGATTAGCTGCCAAAATTTCTTGGCGCAAGCTTTGGGCTTTGGCGCGTCGTATTTTTAGATCTCGATTTTTAAATAAAAACACTTATTAAAGTAATAGAACCAAGAGATTATTATTCCCAAAATTACATGACCTAACACACCTTGAGGTTCCAAAGTCACAAATCGTAAAGTAAACATGCAAGAAGGTAATATACGAAACGGGTGTACAACTGCTAGAACAGGTTAATTTTCCTTTTTCAATCGTTGCTTGTTTTTTGTTTTCTTCCTAGATTTAGAAGTGACAGGCATATCAAGGAGTGGACGTGTGAGGAAGAAGAGTTCTAAGCTCATGGATTTCGAGTCTCCTGACGATATAGACACTCGTTTCCGTCGCCAGACGCCCGTGAAATCGTTCACTGGATTCCGTCAGGAGGAAGCTCACGATTTCCATGAGGCGGCAGTGCCGCGACCCTCGGAGGAAGCTGGCACGGCTTCGGGCAGTGAATCTGATTATTATGAAAACAATGGCGACAATGTCGAAAGGTTTTAATTTTGTACTGGTTATTATATTTAACTCCGAGCAAGCTTAAGAACTTAGTTCAAAACAAATCTTTACTTTGTGTTGAAGACAAGAAAGAGAATTTTGTTGGAATGATTTGTGAACTTATTGACGTAGTGAATTTAAAAGTATTCTTAATGTTAGCCCAGACATAAATCACATATAATATGTATATTATTTCACAAAAACTCTTAAGTTGTTTTTGTATGATGGGTACATCATACAATAAATATGTTTAAATGGAAAAACTTATACTGCCTTTATCAGTTTTTTTTTTTTGTAAAATCAAAATTTTTCATTTCATTACTTAACTTTTTTGAATGTGAGCACTAAGCATGCAGTATCTGATATTAGATGCTCACAGTTTTTATAATATGTTAGTAATAACCAGAGAAGTCCCACAGTTTCACCCATGTAAATTTTCTGTATTAATTCAAGGTATAAATAAACCTTCATTCCAAATTTCATCCTATATAGCCATTTTACTGTGGAGGAATAACAAACATACTGTCAAACTTATTATATATAAAGCCTAATTTTGATAGGTATTGTTCATCACTAACTAGATTTGTGATTAAAAAAAGATTAATAATTTTTTTTTTATTAAACACAAGAATTTGAAATAAGAACACAAAACTAGGATACAGTTAAAAAAAAATTAAGTTTAATAAAAATAAGGAGGATGTTAAGGCAGGTCACTGCTGCCTTGTTACACTATTTTAGGCCTTGTGAATGTGTCATCGCTATCCTGTAATAACCGAGCCTTGCTCCGCAGCAACAGTGCGGCCCACAGCATGGAGTCCGACAGCTCCGCCTCGGATGAGGGCGCGGCTCGCACGCCTGCACACTCCCTGTATATGATGGAAAAGAGCACAAAGAAGAAACTCATCGTCAAAGACGGCCGGGTAGTTGGCAGAGCCAAGGCGCAGAGGAAGGATAAAGGTAATTATTTTCACACTAGCTGTTCCCCACGTTTTCACCCGCGTTAGTTTCGAGATCCCGCGGGTATTCTGAGATAAAAGTACTTTCTACCCCATTTTTTTTTCTAGGGTAGCATCGACAATGTTTATGTAGGTTGTATACAAAATTTAATGTAGTTTCTGCCACATTAATTTTAAAAGTGATCGGTTGAGCCCGCTTAGCTGTGAAAGCTAAATTGAAAAAAAAAAACTGTAACAAGCAAACAAACTCACTTTCGCATTTATAATATTAGTAAGGATGGATTGTAAAAAGACTTGATGGGAATTTTTTTCTGTGTTTCCAAATTAACACCCATCATCTCTTCAGTCGGCTTATCATAATGTCAAAATTTCATCCAGTATAATTTAGATTTTATGCACAGTGTATAAGATCGACATTTCAAAGGAAGCACTACATACAATATCTTGATGGGACGTTTTGGTATAAGTATCTTTATACCTTACTAGCTTTCAACACTGATGTCAACACTGATTTTGTGAACAAATATATTATTGTTTTTTCATAATTTTTAATATTTACTCGCCAGGCAAGACCCGTATAACGGCGTACATGATGTGGGCAAAGGAGGCACGCAACGAGCTGCTCCGGAAGCACCCGGAGATGGACTTCTCAGCTATATCCAAGCGCTTGGGCGAGATGTGGTCTAATGTGAGTGTGTTTATGTCATAGATGGTGATTACTATGGACATCTGCAACACCTAAGGGCGTGCAGGTGCATTGCCAACCTGGAATGGGAATGGAAACTGGCTGAACTGAGGCTGCCGGAACACACCTTTAGGTGCTTGGCGATAGATTTCCAACTTTAAGGTGGTAGCTAGCCAGCCGGGTACTAGAGAGTGCCTTACCATCATGCTTTGGTTTCCTCACGATGTCTTCCTTCAGCTTAAGCTCATTGTTAGGGTTTGAACCTACGCCTTGCGGCGTTTGACCCGGAACGCACCGACCAGTGAACTATCATTTATAAACATAAAATACTTTATAAGCTCAAATAAATCGCCCACGGTTTTACCTACGGTAATTTCGGTGTTCCCGTAGGAATTCCGGGATAAAAGTATCCTATGTCACTCAGGACTACCGTAGCTTTTAAACAATTTTCCAGATTGGTTCAGTAGATGCAGATATTATCCCTACAACGTTACAAACTCACAAACTTTACCTCTTTATAATATTAGTGTAGATAAGAGCTAGCGGAGGTGTAAGAACCCACAGAACAGAAAATAACAGATAGAAGGGACATCAACATAGTTTAGTATGAAAACAGATGAAAACCAGTGTCGCCTGGTGATTGTCGCACACAAAACTATTCATCACGCACTAAAACATTCATTAACGTAAAGAAATATTATTTATATTATATTTATATTAAACAATTTATGTTTTTATTTTGTCACTGTTTTAAAAATTCACAGTTTTTGGAAATATTGTGGTAAATATACTTGGGATGGCAGCAAAAGAAGTTATGGGCAAGTTAGAGTATTCACTCTAACTTCCTTTGCAACGGTAGCGCGCCTGCCCCGCCTACATGTCCTCTCTAGTTGATTCATTTGCTCTGTGCAAGAACCCCTCCCAACAGCCAACAATAATCGCACTAACCCGACAGTAACCGCCCACTGCAGGTGACGTACAACGAGCGCCACCAGTGGAAGCGCAAGGCGAAGCGCTTCGCGATGCAGCGCGAGCAGACCAACCAGCCGCCGGCCACCAAGATCATATCCAACAACGGTGAGCCCGCGCAGAGGACACGTCACCAAGGCCCTTATTCACTATGACCAACAACATTCCTTGCCCATAACGCGCTTCCCAAAAACACAATCCCAAACCCTCTAGATGCAAAAATACAAGAAATAGCTGTTTCCTGCGATTTCAGCGTAGTTTCACCCGTTCCCCAGCTCAGAGTGCAGCAACCAAACAACCATCTCCGTCTCGACAACGTTTGAGCAACGTTATCGTATCGATCGTTAACTATAGGGACCCAAAACTCATATCAATTAACATCATTACAGTAACCAACATTACATTAAATGCAAGCCTCGACTCGAAACTTGCAATTCACGTAATGTTGGTTGCTGTAATGTTGTTTATCGATATGATTTTTACGATTGATACGATAACGTTGTCAAAACGTTGTCGAGACTGCCGGCCCTGGGCAGTGGTCGCAGCTTGTATCGAAACATACACTGAGCCTTGACGTTGTTGCAGCGCCGCGCCACACGCCCGGGCAGGTGGGCCGCCCGCCCAAGCGGCTGCCCTCGCCCAGCACGCCGCCCCAGGCCCTGCCGGTGAGTACACACTACACACCCTGCACTCCACCACACCGATCGTTATTTATTTGCTAGCTGTCCCGCGCGGTTTCACCCGCGATAATTTCGGAGTTCCCGCGGGAATTCCGGGACAAAAAGTACCCTGTGTTCTTCTCTGTACCCCTGACAACGTGTATACAAAATTTCATGATGATCGGTTGAGCCGTTAGGGTGTAAAAGCGTAACAAACAAACACACTTTCTCACACACACACACACGGTTCTGTAAAGTCACTTTTCAATAACATAAATATAATAATTTTTAATACAGTTGCTCAAAAAGTAGCGTATTGCAGGGACGTTTAGCGTTCGGGATGTGGGCTATTACATACTCGAGCTTTTTGTTTACCTTTCCCGAACTCGTGCGTTCTCTTTGCCAACTGTCAAAAATGGCGACACGACTTTGACACACTTTTTGCATTGCGAAACGTAGGTTTCGCATTACTAATACGACTAGCGCCATCTCTTGATCACAGTTGGAACTTAGTTGAGTTTGTTGTGTTTATGATATTTTATTAAATTGCTTAATTTTTTCGCAACTGTATTAAAAATAGTTGTTCAGAGTTCCGACTGTCAACCCTCACCTTCGGCTGCGCCTCGGCTCGGGTCGACATTTGTCGGAACTCTTTGCAATGACAGGCTTTCCGCACTTGTAATGAAATATATTATACTCTAACGTTGTAAACATTATCGGTCCTCTGCCAGCCGGCGGCCGCGCCTTCGGCCCCGGCGGGGGCGGCGGGGCCGGGCTCCGGGGGGTCGGGGGCCGGGGCGCGCGCGGCGGCGGCGGGGGCTGCGGCGGCGGGCGGGGTGGGCGCGGTGGAGCTGGCGGCGCACCTGAGGCTGCTGGGCGAGAGCCTCGCCATCATCGGCGAACGGCTCAAGGAGCACGAGGTATTCGAGTGTTTAACGCTTAGGTACTACGGGTACGTTCCGTTATTACTGAGAGCACTGTAAGTTATGACGTTAATTCTGCGAAGCCGTTCGTTTGAAGTTAGCTATACTGGTTGTTTAAAACGGAACGCAGTCTGTATACTGTCTTCCATGTCATATTGTCGACCACTCGTTGACGACTATAATCAACGCGGTTGACTAATCATTGATCCGAGGTTGATCACGTCATGATCAGACTACTGAGAGTGCCTTACCTCTAAAACGTCAGTGGTCACAGGACAAAAATGACGACGATTATGACGTCATACTACCTACCCTAGAACACTGCGACAGTATATAACGGAAAGAATTTCTCCTCAGGAAGAGCACTGGCCTGGGCCAGTGCTTTCATACGATGGTATGTTCCGTTATTACTGAAAGCACCGATATGTAAACATTTTGGTCAGTCTGAACTCCATTACTATTTAGAATTACCTGCCTTAAATATCTCATGGGTATCATTCCCTTTTCGCAGGGCCAAATAGCTGTCTCCGGCTCTGTGTCAGTGTTGCTGGACACGCTGCTGTGCTCGCTGGCCCCACTGCTGGGCGTGTCGCGCGCCATCCCCGCCATCGCGCCGCCCGCGCGCCTGCTGCAGGACACGCTGCACAACATCGCCTACATCATGCCGGGCCTGTGAACCCTTCGGCGGAGGGAGATGGGGAGGATGGTGCGCGGGAGTGGGGAGGATGGTGCGCGGGAGTGGGGAGGATGGTGCGCGGGAGTGGGGAGGATGGTGCGCGGGAGTGAGGAGGATGGTGCGCGGGAGTGGGGAGAATGGTGCGCGGGAGTGGGGAGGATGGTGCGCGGGAGTGGGGAGGATGGTGCGCGGGAGTGGGGAGGATGGTGCGCGGGAGTGGGGAGGATGGTGCGCGGGAGTGAGGAGGATGGTGCGCGGGAGTGGGGATGTCTTGATGTATATACTGACTGAAGCCAATCATGATCATCCGTTTTCCTGGATTATCAAGTTTGTCTTTGTTATTTTGGTATATGGTTATAGTGGTTGGATGTTGACAGTGTTGATAAACGTTGTGAGATGTGAAATTAGATTGGACCTGTAATTAGTGATAGGCGATAGCGGTGCGTAAACTATTTTTGTATAATTTTATTGGGTATTTATGTTTTATAATATAAATTATTTTTTACCTGTCTACATCGATACCAAAAACTGGATTGCTCTAGGTTCATGGATCTAAGATGGATTTGTAAAATAAATTAGTTACAATGAACAATAATGTATGCAGAGGGTTGCCTTTTGTTACGGTAGACATAAAAAAACATTGTTTTCTTGAACTGCTTTGAGGATTTCTGGCCATGATGTGTTATTAGTGACTCGCTCCACAAATAGCGAAGATTATTACAATATGTAAATAATGCTTAGACAGCATATCTCTACTGTTTGCAGAGAAAATTGGAACTTTACTACTTAAAAATGTATTTTGTATATGTTTTTTTAAATAATTTCGTTATTATTTCTAATATTAAGGAAATTAATTAATAAATAAATAATAGAAAATGTAATTCATTATTTTTATTTATTTCCTTTAAAAATTGTTTCAGTCACAAATTTCTTATGGTAGGAACAAAAAAAAAATACTACCAAGCAAGCTTAGATTTAGGAATCAGTAAATCATGGATGAAAATCAACCCAAAGAACAAGCAGGTTTCAGAAGCAATTACTCGGTAGTCGACCACGTACATGTCGTCAAACAAATTGTAGAAAAGTATGAAGAATATGGGTTGCCATTTTACTGCTGTTTTGTTGACTATTGCAAAGCCTTTGACTCCATAGAACATGGAAAAATATGGGAAGCTTTAAAAAATCAAGGAGTTGAAGAAAAATACATTAGAATAATAAAGAACATATACACAGGCAGCACTGCAAAGGTGAAACTAGATAGAGAAGGAGACACTATCAACATAGATAAAGGCGTAAGACAAGGAGATCCACTTTCACCAAAATTATTCACTGCGGTGTTAGAACAAGTGTTCAGAAAAATCACATGGAAACAACATGGCCTAAAAATCAATGGAGAATACTTAACGAACCTAAGATTTGCGGATGACATCATCCTTTTCGCTAAATCTCCCCAGGAATTACAAGAAATGCTTGTAGACTTGGACACTCAAAGCAAAGAAGTCGGTTTAGCCATGAATACACTTAAAACTAAAGCAATGACTAACAGAGAGATGGTTGCAATCAGAGTAAATGATAACACAATAGAGTACGTCGAAGAATATGTGTATCTCGGACAAGTGGTTACAATAAAGAACATATCAGGGAAAGAAATAGATACAAGAATAGCACACGCCTGGAAACAGTATTGGTCCATGAAAGAGATTATGAAAGACCCAAAAATGAGTACTACAGTAAAAGGAAAGCTATTCAACACGAGTATCCTCCCTATACTGACATATGGATGCCAGACGTGGGCCCTCACCAATGCTCAGCAAAATAAACTCCGAACATGTCAACGTAGCATGGAGAGAAGCATGCTTAACAAGAAAATAATTGAAAAAATTCGACACACAACCATCAGGAAAACAACCAAAGTCCACGATGTGGTACTAAAAACAAGGACCTTAAAGTGGCGATGGGCTGGACACATGATACGAGGACAGGATAAATGGAGCAAGGTCATCAGCATGTGGTACCCTAGAGAGGGAAAGCGCAAGAAAGGACGCCAATTAAAGAGATGGAATGATGAAATAGGGATGATAGCAGGAAAAATTTGGACAAGGATAGCCCAAGATAAAATGAAATGGAAAAAGTTGGAGGAGGCCTTTGCCAAAGGGCACACAGAGGAATCTGTCTAAGGCTATAAATAAATAAATAAAATCATTAATATAATTTTTCCCTTAGTCAGTTTTTCAATAGTTACTTGCTTACAATAGTTAATATTTTTTTTCTAAATCTACCTACATTGTACAGGAACTGTACAAACTGTTAGGTTATATTTTAATGTACTAGTAAACTTATATTTCGGTTAAACTTTTGATTAGATTGGCTAACATTAGAAGCTGGCTTAAAATTAAACACAATAGTCATACAAGGTTCAGAGCAACAAACACCGGGACCACCAATCAGTTTGATTCACACATTTATATATATATATATATATAAAAGAACTTAAAACATTTGCTGTCATATTATTCTAATAAATGTACAATCATTGATGGTCCTGTCATAGTTAAAATTTGACAAACACACAAATGCTACACCCGCAGTCGACACGCGCGCCCGGGTGTGCGTTCCGTGGCTTCGCACGAATGCACTCGAACGCGCTCGAGCGCGCTCTGAACACGTTCTGTGGCTTGGTGAAATTTTACTCTGACAACTCAGAGCGTAGTTTCACCCGTTCCGTGGCTTAGAGTGTAACAACCAAACAACCATCTCCGAAGCAGGTTAATTTTCACTCTGACAGCTATGTATTGTTTATGAAGTGTCAAAGGTTGCGCCAAAAACCAGATTCGTCGAATAAGAAATTAATTGGAGTTCTTACAAACAAAGGGGAGGTGTCGTAGTCACAAAAAGTTTATAATTGGACGTAAAACAGTCTTATTTGCAATGTGAGTTGAGAGAAAACAAATGGCGCCTGAATTTCAAATATTTTGAGGTTATAAAAACAACTCGATCGTTCTGTGGCTTGGTTGCAACTCAAACGAGTGAAATTTTAACCAAACAACGCACCCAAACCCACGGAACGCACACCTGATGTCTAAAATCACCACGTCACAGATCCGCTTAATCATATTCCAGCATATTATAGCGATCATCATTATTTTCTATTTCGATCAGAATTCGGTTTCATGAATTATCTAACATCCATTCGCAATCGTCACAGTCGCTCCTGCAAGCATTACCAATCACTCCCAGAAGCATCACATTCGCTCCAATGACGTCACACAAAATCGCTCCCACAAACATCAAAATCGCTTCCACACACATCAAAATCACTTCTACACACATCAAAATCGCTCCTACACACATCAAAATCGCTCCTACACACATCAAAATCGCTTCCACACACATTAAAATCGCACGTGTGCGTTTACAGCAGCCGCCCACGGCAGATGGGCGCGCCGCAGTAGCAGTAGAGCACTTTGCCGGGCACCGAGCCCACGTCGTAGTTGTAGTTCCAGGTGAGCTCGGTGCCGGCGCGGATGTGGTTGAGGGCGAAGAAAGCCACCCACGGGAAGCGGAGGTCGTGCGTGTCCACGAACACGTTCTGGACGAACACGTTGGGCGTACACGAGTGCTGGCGAGAGGAATAACACAATGCATCTTTAATCAGTAACACAATAGGGATGTCGACAACTTTTGTAAAATCAAAATTCTAATTAGTTCGTTAGTTCGTCATTTAGAAAATTAAAAATCATTAGACCCGTATATTTACACAGAGATAAAGCTCGTGACGTCACTAACCGCAACAAGCCGCCATACAAACTGCACTAGTTAGTGACGTCACGCGAAATTTTAACTCAATGTATAGCCGTTATTTTTTGATTACGTAAAAAAAGAAAAAATACGTGTCCAATATTTTTTATTAATCTACAAGACGCACTAAAAAAAAATATCAAATAGCCTATACATCTTTAATAAGTAACGCAATGCATCCTTAACAACACAATGCATCCTTAACAACACAATGCATCCTTAAAAACACAATGCATCCTTAACAATACAATGAATCCTTAATAACACAATGTGTAAACATAGCATTATGCAATGCACAACACAGGTGAAACCTCAGGGAACAGCTTGTATAATTTTTTTTTGATTCATCTTCACTGAATTTTAAGAATCGATTCATTAGTTTCCAGAGACTAGGAGACTACTATCGCAAGGGCTTCAAATACGTCCCTTATTATCAATCATTTATTTAAATCATTTAACTATACAGAAAGACGTGTACTTACGTTGAGATACCGTCCTATGTTGCCTTGAACCTTGGCGTCCATAATGTAGCAAGCCTCGTCCTTGCCGAAGTACGACCTCACCGATCTGGCGAAAAGGACAAAACCAACAAAATCACACAGAGAAACGACCATGTGTATGGTATACGCGAATGCAAGCGAGTCGAGAGTAGTGTCCGACCAAACCTTCGGTTTCGACTTTGGCCAAAATCTTGGCTCATTTTGACCGACGTCGAAAGTTTTTAGCAAGTACCGAAATTATTGAATTTTGATCATCTATAGTAATATTACTATAAATAAAGAGGAAAGATTTGTATTTTTGTTTTTTTTTTTGTTACGATTTGACTCAAACACCTGGACCGATTTTAAATTTTTTCACCATTAGAATACTACACTATCCCTGCGTAACATAAGCTATATTATAAGCCGGAATTCCTGCGGGAACTCTGAAATTACTGCGGGTGAAACAGCGCGGATTAGCCTATATGTCAAATACCTACCGAAGTTCGGTCAAAATTCGACTTTCGGTCGGACACTTATTGAGAGCGTGATGCCATTTGCCACCACGGCATCCGAATCTGTTTTACTGTCAAGGCGCAGTTTCATAATGTATTCCTTTCACAATGATAGGGATGTTGACAACTTTTGAAAATCAAAATTTTAATTAGTCCGTCTTTTAGAAAATTAAAAATCATTAGACACGTATTTTTTTTATTTTTCAAATAAATGAAAATACACAGAGATAAAGCGCATTAAAGTTTAGGGCGGGGGCTCGTGACGTCACTTACCGCTACAAGCCGCCATACAAACAAACTGCACTAGTTAGTGACGTCACGCGAAATTTCAACTCAATGTATCTCTATTATTTGATTACGTAAAAAAAGAAAAAATACGTGTCCAATATTCTTTATTAATCTACAAGAGGGACTAAAAAAAAAAATTAGTCAAATAGCCTATTAAGCATAGTACAGACTTTAAATTTTCATTAGATATCATGGAACCTCATTCCAGCAGTAGACGCTTGTCGATTGAATACAATGGAGAATATAGAGACTCACCTATACTTGGACACGAACGCATTCGCTCCCATGCCAGCCTGCGCGGTGAAGCTAGACGGCTCGCGCACTGCGAGTCAATGCAAATAAAATAAATTAAAATATCTAAAGTTAAAAAAAAATAATAAAATAAAATAGAACTACTAATAATATAATACAATACAATATCTTACTTTAATGGAACTTAACCAAAAAGATTAATAGGAATTCATGGCAAAATACATTTGTAAAATTAAGGAAAAACAATAGAAATAGCTTATAAATGCTAAGAACTATTATGGGATACTAAAGATAGATATAATAATTTTAGTTTTGTTGCCTATACCCGACCGTTCTATGCATATTAATTCTATTATTGTTTGTATAACGACGCACTAAACTACTCACATTCCTCGTCGTCGCTGATGGTGATGCACTCCTCGTCGCCGCCCTTCTTCTCCTTGTCTTTCTCGACTCCTTTCTCCTTCTCGCTCTTGTCGGCCGTCGCTTGCTTCTTTTTGTCGCGTTTCCGCAATCGTTTGCTGCGATAATAAATGGTATAGTCAATAATTAATTATTTATATATATTGTGTAAGGAGTAACTGAATTGTCTATGTTTTTGCCTGCGTTCGGAGAGTTTTTCTTTTCATGACTCTCAGTGTACTAATGTACAGCACGCGTATTATATAATGTACGCGGGCGTATTGCTCCAGTACACGGGCCTTCTGTCGCAATGCACGGAAGTACATCTTCAGTGCACAGGTGATCGGTCTCAGTGCGCGGGCGTATTGCTCCAGTACGCACGGGCGCACTTTTCCAGCGCACGAGCGTACTGCCCCAGCGCACGGGCGCACTGCCGCAGCGAACGGGCGCACTGCCGCAGCGAACGGGCGCACTGCCACAGCGCACGGGCGCACTGCCACAGCGCACGAGCGCACTGCCGCAGCGCACTTCCCAGGCGCACGGGCGCACTGCCGCAGCGCACGGGCGCAATTTTCCAGCGCACGGGCGCACTGCCACAGCGTATTTCCCCGGCGCACGGGCGCACTGCCGCAGCGCACGCGCGTACGGCCCCAGCGCACGGGCGCACTGCCGCAGCGCACTTCCCCAGCGCACGGGCGCACCGCTCACTCACTTGAACTCGGTGACAGTGGCGGCGGAGTACAGCTCGTGCAGCTGCGGCCGGAAGTCGTCGTCGTCGTCGTCCCGGTCGGGCCGCGACGCGCCGCTCTCCTCCGACGACGTGGAGCACGACGACGGCGACCGGTCGCCCCGCTTGCCCGACTCCTTCTGGCGACAGGGACAAAACACTCAAATTCAAAATTAAAAAAAATAGGGATGTTGACAACTTTTGAAAATCAAAATTTTAATTAGTCCGTCTTTTAGAAAATTAAAAATCATAAAATATCTTTTTATTTTTCAAATAAATGAAAACACACAGAGATTAAGCGCATTAAAGTTTAGGGTGGGGGCTCGTTACGTCACTTACCGCTACATGCCGCTATACAAACTGCACTAGTTAGTGACGTCACGCGAAATTTCAACTCAATGTATCGCCATTATTTTTTGATTACGTAAGAAAAGAAAAAAATACGTGTCCAATATTTTTTAATAATCTACAAGACGGACTAAAAAATAAAAATTAGTCAATTAGCCTATTATAGTTGTGGTAGTTACTATGCAGCTATGTTGGTGTAAATTATAAATAAATAAAAAAATTGAACCAGCCCTGACCTTGTCGAGTTCCTTATCTGCATCAGGTATGTCCTCCTCGAAGCCCTCCTTCATCTGCTCCACCACCTCGATGTAGTCCAGCTCGGCCAGATACTCATCGCCCTCGTTCAGGCCGTCCTGGCGGTAGGCAACAAGTGTGCTGTTAGATGTATGTTGGGGAGGAATGTGTGTCTGTCAGGAGGGAGGGTGTGTACTGTGTATTTTAGGGACTATGTAAGTTTGGGAGGAGCGCATGGAGTTGCGATGGTGTATGTTGAGGGGGAATGAACATAATATTAAGGGGGAGTTGTGTTCGTTAAGGGAGAGGAGTGTCTATACTAAGGGAGAATGTGTCTGTTAATGTGGGAACACTCTTACATCAACATACACACGTATGTTGATGGGGAGTGTGTATGTTAATGTGGGAGTGCGTACATTAAGGAGGGAGGGGGGTGTATGTTAATGTAAGAACACTCTTACATTAACATACACACGTATGTTAATAGTGTAGTGTGTATGTTAATGTGGGATTGCGTTCATTAAGGGGGAGGGGGGTGTATGTTAATATAAGAACAGTAACATTAACATACACACGTGTGTAAATGTGGGAGTGTGTATGTCAATATGGGAGTGCGTACATTAAGGGGGAGGGGGATGTATGTTAATGTAGGAACACCCTTACATTAACATACACACGTATATTAATAGGGGAGCGTGTATGTTAATGTGGGAGTGCGTACATTAAGGGGGGAGGGGGGTGTATGTTAATGTAGGAACACCCTGTTATTTATTTATTTATTGCACATCCATTAAGTAACAAAAGGTGTTAATACATTACATTTAACATACACACGTATGTTAATAGGGAAGCGTGTATGTTAATGTGGGAGTGCGTACATTAAGGGGGGAGGGGGGTGTATGTTAATGTAGCAACACCCTCTTATTTATTTATTTATTGCACATCCATTAAGTAACAAAAGGTGTTAAGACATTACATTTAACATACACACATATGTTAATAGGGGAGTGTGTATGTTAATGTGGGAGTGCGTACATGAAGGAGGGGGTGCCGTGTGTATGTTAATGTAAGAACACTTACATTAACATACACACGTGTGTTAATGTGGGAGTGTGTATGTCAATGTAAGAGTGTGTAGTGAGGTGTGTGGTGAGGTGTCTGTGCGGAGGGGAGAGCTCACCACTCACCAGGTTGGCGGTGGCGTCGGTGAGCAGGTTGCCCGCGTACACGCACAAGAACGCGCCCTTCGGCACGTCGTTCAACGCGCGGATGCCCCAACCGCGGTTCAGCGTCTTGAACACCTGCCATCGCAAAACCATGTACCAATCATGTACTTTGCCAATATTTTTTAATCAAAAAAGTATAACACAAGGCTGTATGTCATGCGGTGAAATCCCTGTTCCTACTAATATTATAAACGCGAAAGTTTGTAAGTGTGGATGGATGTTTGTTACTCTTTCACGCAAAAACTACTGGATGGATTTAAATGAAACTTTACAATAATAATAATAATAATCTACTTGATCCCACACTAAGCTATAAGCTTGTGTCGTGGATACCAAGCAAACGTGGTATATACTACACATATTATTACATATATATTATACTATAGATATATATATATACACACCCAGACTGGAAAATGGAACCCTGTGTTCATCACACAAAGCCCACCCCCACCGGGAATCGAACCCGGAACCTCTTGATTAGCGGGCAGACATGGTGACCATTACGCCAATCGGGTCTTCAATAATATAGCTTATACATCAGATTAACACATAGGGTACTTTTTATCCCGGAATTCCCGCGGGAACTCGAAATTATTGCGGGTGAAATCGCTGGGGACAGCTAATTACTACTTACTCATAAAACAAATCCAAACTAATCCTTACTAGAAAGTGCGAAAGTTTGTTTGTTTGTTACTCTTTCGCGCCCTAACGGCTCAACCGATCGTCATGAAATTTTGCATACACGTTGTAGGGTACTTTCGTACCGGAATTCCGAATTCCGCTAGTAGTTTATAAGATGGAGACGCCAGCTAAGAACGGATTTCACGTAGTCCCGAACTCCCGAATTAACGCAAGTGCGGCTGAAATAAGTGTTTCTTTCTTTGTTTCTTTCTTTTAAATTGCCGGCAACAGCTAGTATATTATATTAGAGCTTGTTGTTTTCTTGGTCGGACTCACCTGGAGTTTCAACTGCAACGGATGCTGGGCGACTCTATTCAGGCAGGTCTCTTTACACTTGCATCTGGAAAATAAATAATAATAATAATTTACTGTCAAAAGCAAAAATTTTTTTTACCATATCCGTACAATCACTGGCTTGCAAACTAGCGTAAGCTGTATGTTAGAAGCCAGTTACATATTATAATTTCATTGAGATCGAACAATCAATTAGAAAAGCATAAATTAATAAGTATAAATTAAAAAGTATAAGTTAATAAGTATAAGTATTAAAACAAATATTAAATATACTTTAGAGAGTCCCTATAGGATCATTAGTGTCTAGATATTATTATTTTTAATTCAACAGATATTGTATAAAATTATTACAATTTAATATTCCGTAATATTCCGTTAAGTATAAGTTAATAAGTATAAATGAATAAAAAAGTATAGATTAAAGGGTAGCACTTTTATCTCGGAATATCCGCGGGATCCCCGAAATTAACGCGGGTGAATCCGCGGGGAACAGCTACTTGAAATTATAAATGCGAATGTGACTTTGTCCGTCTGTTACGCTTTCACGCCTCAACGGCTCAGCCGATAATCATGAAATTTTGCGTTCACCACACGCGGCTCCGGCGGAAGACCAGCGTCGGGCCCCTAATGGTTCCCGGCTTATGCTGAGCTGGTTGCCTTTTTGTTGCGACAGTTTGTGCTGCTTTTTGTTAACCCATTTTATTTAACTTTAGTCGTAACGAATAAACTTAATTTCATTTCATTTCATTTACACGTTGTGAGGGGTCCAAAGAAGGACGTAGGATAATTTTTGTCTCGGAACTCCTGCGGGAACTCCAAAATTAACGCGGGTGAAATTGCAATAAATTTTTCATACTCCATGTCAGAGGTATAAGGATATAGCATGCCTACTTTTGTCCTGGAATTCCTCTCGGAATCACCGAAATAAAACCGCGGGGGACAGCTAGTCCTTACTATGATACATGTGAAAGTATGTATGTTGAGCTTTCGCGCCTTAACGGCTCGACCTTTGACGGCAAAATTATTTGATTTCGACGGCCCATTTCTTTGCTTTTCATTTCGCCCCCCCCGCGGGGTCGGGCGGGGCACCGACCTGGAGTTGCACTCGTATATCCCGGTGGGCAGCGGCTCGGGCAGCCGCTTGTACTGGTAGCCGACGTCGCCCTCCAGGCCGATGGTGCGGGCGCCCTCCAGCGTGAGCTTCCAGCAGGCGCACTTGGTTTTATCCTGAGGGGGAACGGGGGGAGAGCGGACAAACGAGGTGAGTTAAAGGAAAAATATAATAAACTAAAAAAGGAGCGTGGTATAGTCTCTCACCCGGCAGTTGTCGGTGCTACGGCTCACTTAACAGTCAGTAGTCGGTGCTATGGAAAAGCTGGCAGTCAGCAGTCAGTGCTACTACTCACCTAGCAGTTAGTAGTCAGTGCCAGGCGCGCCTGTCAGTTAGTAGTCGGTGCTACGACGCAGTTAGTCAGTGCCAGGCGCATCTAGCAGTCAGTAGTTGACGCTGAGGCTCACTGGCAGGCAGTAGTCGGCGCTACAGCTCACCTGTCAGTCAGTAGTCGGTGCTACGGCGCACCTGGCAGTTAGTCAGTAGTCGGTGCCAGGCGCATCTAGCAGTCAGTATTTGACGCTAAGGGTCACTTGGCAGTTAGTAGTCGGCGCTATGGCTCACCTTGCAGTCAGTAGTCAGTGCAGAGGCTCACTTGGCAGTGAGTAGTCGGTGCTACAGCTCACTTGTCAGTCAGTGGTCGGCGCTACGGCTCACGCGGCAGTCAGCAGTCGGTGCTTCGGCTCACCTGGCAGTCGTCGGTGCAGTCGCAGCCGCACAGGAACTCCGGGTCCAGGTTGAGCGGCACGCCGGCGGTGGGCGTCCGCTCCGTGTTGTACGAGCAGAACTCGGGCAGCGACTCGTCGTAGTAGTTCACGCACGGCACCGGCACGTTCTCTTTGCCGTGCGACAGGTCCTGGCAGGCGACATGTTGTACAGTCAGCGTCGGACATACATACACACATACACCTTTATACCTTTGTCAGTCGTTGAACTTTATTACCGTCGCAATAAGAGTCTACGAGTGACGACACGACACGAAAGTTGTTCAATGTTTGTTTGTTTTTTCTCGTGTGTTGTGCTTGAAATGAATGTAGTTCTTTGATATTATTTATGTAGGGCAACTATGTAACTTTCGGATGCTATAATTTTTCGATGTCAATCGGAAACCCAACGATTTCGCGACTAATTAATAGTTTTTAGCCTGCTACAACTTGCGAGTGTGGAAACGTATAGCTAGATAGATAACTCTTTGTTGTACCTACACCAAAAAAAGTATCTTTTTCTAAAATTAAACTAAATAAAAGGCGGCCTTATTGCTTAAAGCTTCTCTCCCAGGCAACCTTTGTGTAAACGTATAGCCACAGATAATATAATACTATACTAGTACAGATGCCTCATCTCATACAAAGAAACGTGACCGTCCTAAAAAAATAATTCCGGGAATTATTTTTATTTACTGATCGCAGCAATAGATGGCAGTTTCGTATAGATGAAATTTAGTCGTCAGAGGGCGCCATTTTCTGAAGGTACTAGGTTAGTCATATAAATGTATAGGTACGTGGATATAGGCATCGGCGCGGCGCAACAGTACCTAAGCGACCTACTATTGAGTTTTATTCTACGAGTTTTGTGCCACAACGCGCGGCGTTGTACGATGCATTAGGTAGTAAGTATGCAGTAGGTATGTAGTATAGGAAGTGTAGAAATACCTTATTTTAAAATTATAAGAATCGAAATTTGGAATACCTAATTAATATACCTAGTACCAAATACTATATAAACTCTACCGAGTTAATACGCACAGCTCTTGACGTTTGTCATACTTTGACTTGGCAAGTCCGAAAGAGCGCCATCTGTTGGCATGAAGTGATCATTTTGTTTGTTGGTCGTCTATACCAAATACTACTTTATAAAGTATTCGTATAAAGTACCTTATTTCTTACATTAACGGGTATTTAATGTATAAATAAAAGATCAATTAATTATGAATGAGTAATTTTCTTTAATTTTATATTTCTGGACTTTATTTTATTTTCTTTCGAGTCGTTTATTCTATTTACATATGCCTTAATTAACACATTGAAATACTTATCTAGAAACAATTTAACGCAATCCTTACATATTAACATGGCTTCTGTGTTTACATTAGAACATAACCTACCCTTAACATTATTTACAGATTTTTTTATATAATTGTCTATATTATCTTTAAAAACTATGTTAATGATATCTGACATTCTTTTAGCATTTTCATTGGGGAAAAAAAGCCTTGAAGAATTGTCATATTTCTTTAGCTCTATTTGTGTGTTTTCTATACTATAATCATTGTATAGGCTACTGGTTATTACTACTTATTGGTTAATTTTTTGGCCTTAGTTTTTAATAACTGTAAAACTGTACTGTTTAAACCACAGTTCACATGCAAATTATTTAACCAACTGCGAAGTGAACTTAAACTTGGCAAACAGAAATACTTTTGTAATAATGTATACGATTTAGTGGAACAGTAATAAAGAGCTAATGCAAACTCTTTATCAGATGTTTCATACCGTCTCCCTAATTTATGTTTACTACTTAATTTTTCTTGGGATCTTATGAACTGTTCACAAACATCAGTCATCTTACTAGGTTGGGTAACAGAGCTGGTACGTTCAGATTGCATTACCTTTTGTTTTAAAAGTGAGCACTTCTTTTTATATTTTGACAAGACACTACACTTATTATTTAGTTTCTTTTTATAATCCTGTATAATTTGGCGCAACTTAAGATTTTCCTCTTGTAGGCTGCTAACAGTGCAAGGGGCTTCATTTTCCTTCTTCTCTGTATCTAAATTTAACTTAATTTTCTTTGAACTGCAACAAAACAAAATACATATAGGTTTTAAAGTAAAATGTAGCAGGATGAGGATGAAAAGTGAACTAGCAGAAAAGCATGCATGAGGAGGCCTACATCCAGCACCGAATGAAATATGGCTGAGAATAAATTAATTATGAGTATGATGATTTTTACTAATAATACATTACCTTATTGCACATTCTACAAAATTTTCTTCACATCGACTCTTTCTTTTAAGAGGTTCTTTGTTAACATTATACAAATTTAATGTTGGTATTGAATTTGGCCATAGTCTGAAACAGAAAATATAGGTAAGTAAATACTTAGTCCTCTGTTGTGTTAGGTACAGTAATAAAGATAATGATGAGGTAATCGCATATTCCAGCATTATCAAACTCACCCCTGACTGTATAGCTCCTTATTTCTGAAGCATTCTAATTCAAAATGATCCGAACAAATTACGTAATTTTTGTAAAAGTAGTCGGCATCTTTTGCTTTCAGCAAACTATCTAAATCGCTTCGTTTACAAGCCACGATCCATTTTTTCAATCTAAAAATGAATCACAAAACGGTTTTAGTTAATTTATTAAACAAAAATACACAACATGTCTTGAAGAACAAAAATATAACCAAGCAAAAAACTAACCTCTCTAAATCTCTCGGCATTCTGAAAAATGACTGAGATCCTTTTCCCAATTTATAATTGTTACATCCATATACAGCACAGACTGCGCCACGAGCATATGAATAAGTTTTTTGAGACATTTTATCAGTCATAAGTAACTATTTTCGATAAAAACAAAATTTTTGGAGTCAACACGGGAACACAGTTCACAAAGTTATGAAATCGTTCACCTCCTGCCGCTAACAGCGCTAGTGTCGCTTTCCTGCCCGAATTGTTCCGAAGCTGTGCGTATTAACTCGGTAGAGTTTATATAGTATTTGCTAGTACTTACCTGTTTTCTCAAAACAGTTTTGATACAATATTTCTGTTCTTACCAGATAAATCAATAGGTACCTACCTAAACTATGCCGCTAAATTTTAATGCGTGTTTCCGCCTTTTTTTGAGTCGCGACTTGTGATATCTCCACCCACTAACTTCAACCACTATCGGGTGCAGAAGGGATTAAATTTTTTCTTAAACAGGATAAGTTGCAGGGTTCGCTATCGACCAGCAATTTAAAAAAACCAATTCTTTTTTTAGTCCAGTCAATTCTTACTATTATAAATGCGAAAGTGAGTTTGTTTGTTATGCTTTCACGCCTTAACGCTCAATCACTCATCACGAAATTTTGCGCACACGTTGTCAGGGGTACCTACCGAGAAGGACATAGGGTACTTTTTGTTCCGGAATTCTTGCAGTAACTTCGAAATTGCCACGGGTAAAACAGCGGGGAACAGCTAGTAAAGCAATAACTTTGCCATTTCAGTTGAAAGGATAGGACCAACGCTTTTCCCGTTGGTCCTATCCTTTTAACTGAAGTGTGTACTCACTCGAATGAAAAATAAATATCTCAAAAAATTTTTTGCCAATAGCTCTTAAATTGTTCAAAATATTGAAAAACATTTCAAATAAAAATTATAGAAAATAAAACTTCCTGTAAAAGAACTCTCTTATTATTTTTGTATAGGTGCGTTAGTTTCTGCAAAAAACGCGCTAAAGTACAATATTTATATAAAATGTCCAATATTTCCTAAATGGTTGGAAATATCAAAAAACGTTTCAAATAAAAATTATAGACAGTAAAATTTCCTACAATAAAGCTATCTTAACGTTTTTCCATAGGTGTGATAGTTTTCGCAAAAAATGCGCCAAAGTGTAAATTTTTATAGAAATGTCTAATATCTCTCTTAAACTGCTCGAAACATCGAAAAACGCACGCAAAAATATTCTCAGAAAGCATTGTTTGTAGGAAATTTTATTGTGAATAATTTTTATTTCAAATATAAACCATTTAGGAGATATAGTCAAAAAAGTGCTTTTTTGAGCTTTCGCCATTTTTTTTTCAAACTTTCCTTTGTTTTGGATACCTGACTTCTTAGGATAATAATTATTGAATACTGACACGAATTTTTCCGTTGGTCCTATCCTTTCAACTCAAAATGACAAAGTTTTAGCTTTGTTGACTGGACTACTTCGGGAGTTCTATTATTTTGTAATAATAGCAATTCTATTATTAAGTATGTATCGTAAAATACGTTTGTTTTTAACGTTTTGATCTTTCTCATTCTCACCTTAAACAATATAATACTATTCCCTAATTTTTAATCAACACGAAAAGGGATGATAGATGGCGCATTACTTGAGGTTACTTAACCACGTGTTGAAATAGTACTTATTATTGCCGCCAGAGAAACAAAATTGCTTTTATATTTGTATGTTATTTAACAGATTACTTGATTTTTTTATGCTTATGGAACATTTAAAATTATTTTAAACATTGTTTACTTAGTAATTTCACGTTATCTTCGTTTTACACGACCGTGAAATGCAAATCGATACCTCTAACGGCATCTATCGATAATCACTCAGAATTATTTTTCTTTTCTTAGAGATGAGACCCCATGGTATAGCTAGGGTTTGAACTTGGAACGTCGCGTCGTACCAGTCGGCATCGGAAGTTACAAAATGAAGAACTTAAGGAATATTGGACGGTAGAACTTAAGGAATACTGGGTCGTAGAAATCAAGGAGTATTGGACGGTAGAAATTAAGGAATATTAGATGGTAGAATTTAAGGAACATTTGACAGTAGAACTTAAGGAATATTGAAGGGATATTGAACAGTAGAACTTAAGGAACATTGGACGGTAGAATTTAAGGAATATTGGACGGTAGAACTTAAGGAATATTTGACGGTAGAAATTAAGGAGTATTGGACGATAGAAATGAAGGAATATTGGATGGTAGAACTTAAGGAATATTGAACAGTAGAACTTAAGGAATATTGAAGGGATATTGGACAGTAGAACTTAAGGAACATTGGACGGTAGAACTTAAGGAACATTGGAAGGTAGAATTTAAGGAATATTGGACGGTAGAACTTAAGAAATATTTGACGGTAGAAATTAAGGAGTACTGGACGATAGAAATGAAGGAATATTGGATGGTAGAACTTAAGGAATATTGAACAGTAGGACTTAAGAAATATTGAAGGGATATTGGACAGTAGAACTTAAGGAACATTGGACGGTAGAACTTAAGGAATATTTGACGGTAGAAATTAAGGAGTACTGGACGATAGAAATGAAGGAATATTGGATGGTAGAACTTAAGGAATATTGAACAGTAGGACTTAAGAAATATTGAAGGGATATTGGACAGTAGAACTTAAGGAACATTGGACGGTAGAACTTAAGGAACATTGGAAGGTAGAATTTAAGGAATATTGGACGGTAAAACTTAAGGAAAATTGGACGATAGAACTTAAGGAATAAACTCCAGTCGTGCATAGTAGCTGACACACACACACACAGTCTTTATGTTCGTTACCTTCTTGCTGATGAGGCACTTGTTGAGCACGAACTCGGCGAGGCAGTGCACGGGCGGGTGGAAGTCGAACAGGTCGACGCCCATGTCGGAGCGCACGGCGCGCAGGTACGCGTGCAGCTCCCGCAGCGAGCGCACGCGCCGCCCGCACGGCGCGCGGTACAGCACCTGCTTGCCGCCGCCGCGCGACCGCGCTATCTGCCTGCGAACACCCACGCGGGGGGGGGAAAAGTTTTTAAAATCCTTTTCTGTCGGTCTGTCTGTTCACGATAACCTTCAAACCTACTGAACAGATTGTCATGCGGTTTTCACATGCCCGCAACACATAGGCTTGATACATCGAAAAAAAAAATGTTATATGAAATGTGTTCTTGCGTTGAATTGCCATGCGTAGATACCCTTTGTACCGGGAACTACTCTAAATAAGGGTCACAACTCGCAACTCACAGTCTTTGGCTCTATTGGGGGGAAACCATGTGTGGTGCATTGTGTTGTGTTGTATAGTATTGCATTGCACCGGACTGTATTGCATTGCATTACACTGCACTGTATTGCATTGCATTGGATTGCACTG
Source organism: Zygaena filipendulae (assembly GCA_907165275.2). NCBI lineage: Eukaryota > Metazoa > Arthropoda > Insecta > Lepidoptera > Zygaenidae > Zygaena > Zygaena filipendulae. The sequence goes on along the minus strand of OU015678.1, from coordinate 3,554,947 downwards.
TATTGCATTGCATTGCATTGTATTGCATTGTGCTGCATTGCACGGTATTGCATTAAACTGCACAGTATTGCATTGTACTGCACTGTATTGCATTGGATTGTACTGTATTGCATTGCACAGTATTGTATTGCACTATATTGGATTGCATTGCCCTGTATTGCATTGTGTTGCACTGCGCTCACCTCTCCCAGCCGCTGAGCAGCGGCTTGGCGAGCGGGTTGTAGGTGCGCAGGTCGCGCAGCGCGAGCACGTCCCCGCGGCGGCAGCGCGGCCCGCACGTGTGCGGCGACATCTTGTACGGCCGCACCGCGTTCTTCGGCGTGTAGTACTGCAACATACAGCGAACGGGACACATTAAGCAGGGCTTGAATAAAACAGAGCCGACAGACAGACAGAAAGAGAAAAAACTTAAAAAAATCTGTCTGGTCGCGATAATTTTCCCAAGTAGATTAGCAACATATAGGCTTGATTCATCGAAAAAAATGCGTTCTTGCGTTGAATTGCCATGGATACCCTTTGTACCGGAAACTACTCGAAGTAGGGGTTACAGATCAGTCTTTGGCCTTATTGGGGGGCAAACGTGTGTGTTGCATTGTGTTGTGTTGCACTGTATTGTATTGCACTGTAATGCAGTGCATTGCAATGCAAAATTCTATTTAGTCGGTCATTCAGTTGGAGAATAATAAATAATAGACACGTATTTTTGCTTTTTCGTGTCCGTGTGTGTGCGTGTGTCCGCGTGCGTGTGCGTGCTTGTGCTTGTGCACTCACCACGACCCTGCTGGTGACGGCGTCGGGCGCGGCGGCGGCGGCGGCGGGCGCGGGCGGCGCGGGCGCGCTGGGCGGCGCCGTCGACTTCTTGGCGACCGCGCGCTGCGGCCGCGAGTCCTGCCGCCGGGTACGTTTATTTTATTTCACTTTATTTTATTTATTACTAGCTATGCCCCGCGGTTTCACCCGCGTGAGTTTCGGGATTCCCGCAGGAACTCCAATGTAATTTACTCCTTATAACAACAGCTAATTAGCAGTGAAAGTCCCGCCAATATCGGTCCATTCGTTTCGGAGATTCACCCGCGTGAGTTTCGGAATTCCCGCAGGAACTCCAAAATTCTTTTATATAAACCTTGTCCTGACAATAGCGAACACAATAAAAAAACAATTATCCAATTTGGTGCAGTCGTTTGGAAGTTATGCGCTTAGCAACACATTTGGCGATTCATTTTTATTATATAGATTTTAGCTGAGATAATCGTAATGATTTAATTTTTAATATTACTAAATTCCATATTTCGCATCACATCTAACTCAGTACTAAATAATAGTAATCGGCTTTTGTGTTTGACACTTAAATGTTCATTATATTTTTGTAGCTGTTGATTTGTCTTGAAAATTGTTTTGTTTTAATAATCTATACTTAACTAAGCAATCATTAAAGTCGACTCTGAGTGCGGCCGCTAGTATATAGCTAGGTTTCCGAGACTCACCTGGTGCTGCTCTGCTTGCGCGTCCGCTTTGAGGCCGTCTTGTTCGTCGGATCTCGTATATTCCACGTACGGCATGTTCATCTGGTGACAAATCACACAATGCACAATTAATTATATTATCTTTTGACAAAGAAAATACAAATGATTTGCGGATGCATTAACCCCGGGGTGCGGATAAACCGACTTTGTTTGCGGTTCTAGTGCGGATAAACTAACTTTGTAAGCGGTCGCAAAGCCCTGGATAGCGGATAAACGGACTACGTTTGCGGTTACATCAACCCCGAGGTGCAGATAAACGGACTACGTTTGCGGTTACATCAACCCCGAGGTGCAGATAAACGGACTACGTTTGCGGTTACATCAACCCCGAGGTGCAGATAAACGGACTACGTTTGCGGTTACATCAACCCCGAGGTGCAGATAAACGGACTACGTTTGCGGTTACATCAACCCCGAGGTGCAGATAAACGGACTACGTTTGCGGTTACATCAACCCCGAGGTGCAGATAAACGGACTACGTTTGCGGTTACATCAACCCCGAGGTGCAGATAAACGGACTTAGTTTGCAATGGGCATGTTGACTAATTTTTATTTTTTAGTCCGTCTTGTAGATTATTAAAACATATTGGACACGTATTTTTTCTTTTTTTTACGTAATCAAAAAATAACGGCGATATATTGAGTTGAAATGTCGCGTGACGTCACTATTCTGACAGTTTGTATGGCGGTTTTAGCGTTAGTGACGTCATGACCCCCTCACCCTAAACTTTAATGCGCATTATCTCTGTATATTTTAATTTATTTGAAAAAGCAAAAAATACGTGTCTATTGTTTTTTTATTTTCTAACTGACGGACTAATTAGAATTTTGATTTTCAAAAGTAGTCCACATCCCCATTACATCGAACCCGGTATGCGGATAACAGGAATTTTTTGGGATTGCATTAAAAATTGACCCCCGGGGTGCGCACAAACTGGCTTTGTTTGCATAGACTCCGGTAGGTATCGGAAAACTTTTGCGGTTGCATCAACCCCGGGGTGCGGATAGCGGGACCGCGCCGACCTTGGGCTGCGCCTTGTTGCCGGTGGAGCGCGGCATGGGGCGCGCGCGGTGCCGCTCGGCCGCCTGCAGCTCGAGGTACAGCGGCGCGAGGCGCGTGGAGCCGCGGTATGTCCACTCGGTGGGGTCGCATTAACCCCGGGGTGCGGATAGCAGTGCTCAGTTGTGCTGACCTTGGGCTGCGCCTTGTTGCCGGTGGAGCGCGGCATGGGGCGCGCGCGGTGCCGCTCGGCCGCCTGCAGCTCGAGGTACAGCGGCGCGAGGCGCGTGGAGCCGCGGTATATCCACTCGGTGGGGTCGCATCGACCCCGGGGTGCGGATAGCGGTGCTCAGTTGTGCTGACCTTGGGCTGCGCCTTGTTGCCGGTGGAGCGCGGCATGGGGCGCGCGCGGTGCCGCTCGGCCGCCTGCAGCTCGAGGTACAGCGGCGCGAGGCGCGTGGAGCCGCGGTATATCCACTCGGTGGGGTCGCATCGACCCCGGGGTGCGGATAGCGGTGCTCAGTTGTGCTGACCTTGGGCTGCGCCTTGTTGCCGGTGGAGCGCGGCATGGGGCGCGCGCGGTGCCGCTCGGCCGCCTGCAGCTCGAGGTACAGCAGCGCGAGGCGCGTGGAGCCGCGGTATATCCACTCGGTGGGGTCGCATCGACCCCGGGGTGCGGATAGCGGTGCTCAGTTGTGCTGACCTTGGGCTGCGCCTTGTTGCCGGTGGAGCGCGGCATGGGGCGCGCGCGGTGCCGCTCGGCCGCCTGCAGCTCGAGGTACAGCGGCGCGAGGCGCGTGGAGCCGCGGTATGTCCACTCGGTGGGGTCGCATCGACCCCGGGGTGCGGATAGCGGTGCTCAGTTGTGCTGACCTTGGGCTGCGCCTTGTTGCCGGTGGAGCGCGGCATGGGGCGCGCGCGGTGCCGCTCGGCCGCCTGCAGCTCGAGGTACAGCGGCGCGAGGCGCGTGGAGCCGCGGTATGTCCACTCGGTGGGGTCGCATCGACCCCGGGGTGCGGATAGCGGTGCTCAGTTGTGCTGACCTTGGGCTGCGCCTTGTTGCCGGTGGAGCGCGGCATGGGGCGCGCGCGGTGTCGCTCGGCCGCCTGCAGCTCGAGGTACAGCGGCGCGAGGCGCGTGGAGCCGCGGTATGTCCACTCGGTGGGGTCGCACCAACCCCGGGGTGCGGATAGCGGTGCTCAGTTGTGCTGACCTTGGGCTGCGCCTTGTTGCCGGTGGAGCGCGGCATGGGGCGCGCGCGGTGCCGCTCGGCCGCCTGCAGCTCGAGGTACAGCGGCGCGAGGCGCGTGGAGCCGCGGTATGTCCACTCGGTGGGGTCGCATCGACCCCGGGGTGCGGATAGCGGTGCTCAGTTGTGCTGACCTTGGGCTGCGCCTTGTTGCCGGTGGAGCGCGGCATGGGGCGCGCGCGGTGTCGCTCGGCCGCCTGCAGCTCGAGGTACAGCGGCGCGAGGCGCGTGGAGCCGCGGTATGTCCACTCGGTGGGGTCGCACCGACCCCGGGGTGCGGATAGCGGTGCTCAGTTGTGCTGACCTTGGGCTGCGCCTTGTTGCCGGTGGAGCGCGGCATGGGGCGCGCGCGGTGCCGCTCGGCCGCCTGCAGCTCGAGGTACAGCGGCGCGAGGCGCGTGGAGCCGCGGTATGTCCACTCGGTGGGGTCGCACCGACCCCGGGGTGCGGATAGCGGTGCTCAGTTGTGCTGACCTTGGGCTGCACCTTGTTGCCGGTGGAGCGCGGCATGGGGCGCGCGCGGTGCCGCTCGGCCGCCTGCAGCTCGAGGTACAGCGGCGCGAGGCGCGTGGAGCCGCGGTATGTCCACTCGGTGGGGTCGCACCGACCCCGGGGTGCGGATAGCGGTGCTCAGTTGTGCTGACCTTGGGCTGCGCCTTGTTGCCGGTGGAGCGCGGCATGGGGCGCGCGCGGTGCCGCTCGGCCGCCTGCAGCTCGAGGTACAGCGGCGCGAGGCGCGTGGAGCCGCGGTATGTCCACTCGGTGGGGTCGCACCAACCCCGGGGTGCGGATAGCGGTGCTCAGTTGTGCTGACCTTGGGCTGCGCCTTGTTGCCGGTGGAGCGCGGCATGGGGCGCGCGCGGTGCCGCTCGGCCGCCTGCAGCTCGAGGTACAGCGGCGCGAGGCGCGTGGAGCCGCGGTATGTCCACTCGGTGGGGTCGCACCGACCCCGGGGTGCGGATAGCGGTGCTCAGTTGTGCTGACCTTGGGCTGCGCCTTGTTGCCGGTGGAGCGCGGCATGGGGCGCGCGCGGTGCCGCTCGGCCGCCTGCAGCTCGAGGTACAGCGGCGCGAGGCGCGTGGAGCCGCGGTATGTCCACTCGGTGGGGTCGCACCGACCCCGGGGTGCGGATAGCGGTGCTCAGTTGTGCTGACCTTGGGCTGCGCCTTGTTGCCGGTGGAGCGCGGCATGGGGCGCGCGCGGTGCCGCTCGGCCGCCTGCAGCTCGAGGTACAGCGGCGCGAGGCGCGTGGAGCCGCGGTATGTCCACTCGGTGGGGTCGCACCGACCCCGGGGTGCGGATAGCGGTGCTCAGTTGTGCTGACCTTGGGCTGCGCCTTGTTGCCGGTGGAGCGCGGCATGGGGCGCGCGCGGTGCCGCTCGGCCGCCTGCAGCTCGAGGTACAGCAGCGCGAGGCGCGTGGAGCCGCGGTATGTCCACTCGGTGGGGTCGCATCGACCCCGGGGTGCGGATAGCGGTGCTCAGTTGTGCTGACCTTGGGCTGCGCCTTGTTGCCGGTGGAGCGCGGCATGGGGCGCGCGCGGTGCCGCTCGGCCGCCTGCAGCTCGAGGTACAGCGGCGCGAGGCGCGTGGAGCCGCGGTATGTCCACTCGGTGGGGTCGCATCGACCCCGGGGTGCGGATAGCGGTGCTCAGTTGTGCTGACCTTGGGCTGCGCCTTGTTGCCGGTGGAGCGCGGCATGGGGCGCGCGCGGTGTCGCTCGGCCGCCTGCAGCTCGAGGTACAGCGGCGCGAGGCGCGTGGAGCCGCGGTATGTCCACTCGGTGGGGTCGCACCGACCCCGGGGTGCGGATAGCGGTGCTGTTGTGCTGACCTTGGGCTGCGCCTTGTTGCCGGTGGAGCGCGGCATGGGGCGCGCGCGGTGCCGCTCGGCCGCCTGCAGCTCGAGGTACAGCGGCGCGAGGCGCGTGGAGCCGCGGTATGTCCACTCGGTGGGGTCGCATCGACCCCGGGGTGCGGATAGCGGTGCTCAGTTGTGCTGACCTTGGGCTGCGCCTTGTTGCCGGTGGAGCGCGGCATGGGGCGCGCGCGGTGTCGCTCGGCCGCCTGCAGCTCGAGGTACAGCGGCGCGAGGCGCGTGGAGCCGCGGTATGTCCACTCGGTGGGGTCGCACCGACCCCGGGGTGCGGATAGCGGTGCTCAGTTGTGCTGACCTTGGGCTGCGCCTTGTTGCCGGTGGAGCGCGGCATGGGGCGCGCGCGGTGCCGCTCGGCCGCCTGCAGCTCGAGGTACAGCGGCGCGAGGCGCGTGGAGCCGCGGTATGTCCACTCGGTGGGGTCGCACCGACCCCGGGGTGCGGATAGCGGTGCTCAGTTGTGCTGACCTTGGGCTGCGCCTTGTTGCCGGTGGAGCGCGGCATGGGGCGCGCGCGGTGCCGCTCGGCCGCCTGCAGCTCGAGGTACAGCGGCGCGAGGCGCGTGGAGCCGCGGTATGTCCACTCGGTGGGGTCGCACCGACCCCGGGGTGCGGATAGCGGTGCTCAGTTGTGCTGACCTTGGGCTGCGCCTTGTTGCCGGTGGAGCGCGGCATGGGGCGCGCGCGGTGCCGCTCGGCCGCCTGCAGCTCGAAGTACAGCGGCGCGAGGCGCGTGGAGCCGCGGTATGTCCACTCGGTGGGGTCGCACCGACCCCGGGGTGCGGATAGCGGTGCTCAGTTGTGCTGACCTTGGGCTGCGCCTTGTTGCCGGTGGAGCGCGGCATGGGGCGCGCGCGGTGCCGCTCGGCCGCCTGCAGCTCGAGGTACAGCGGCGCGAGGCGCGTGGAGCCGCGGTATGTCCACTCGGTGGGGTCGCACCGACCCCGGGGTGCGGATAGCGGTGCTCAGTTGTGCTGACCTTGGGCTGCGCCTTGTTGCCGGTGGAGCGCGGCATGGGGCGCGCGCGGTGCCGCTCGGCCGCCTGCAGCTCGAGGTACAGCGGCGCGAGGCGCGTGGAGCCGCGGTATGTCCACTCGGTGGGGTCGCACCGACCCCGGGGTGCGGATAGCGGTGCTCAGTTGTGCTGACCTTGGGCTGCGCCTTGTTGCCGGTGGAGCGCGGCATGGGGCGCGCGCGGTGCCGCTCGGCCGCCTGCAGCTCGAGGTACAGCGGCGCGAGGCGCGTGGAGCCGCGGTATGTCCACTCGGTGGGGTCGCATCGACCCCGGGGTGCGGATAGCGGTGCTCAGTTGTGCTGACCTTGGGCTGCGCCTTGTTGCCGGTGGAGCGCGGCATGGGGCGCGCGCGGTGCCGCTCGGCCGCCTGCAGCTCGAGGTACAGCGGCGCGAGGCGCGTGGAGCCGCGGTATATCCACTCGGTGGGGTCGCATCGACCCCGGGGTGCGGATAGCGGTGCTCAGTTGTGCTGACCTTGGGCTGCGCCTTGTTGCCGGTGGAGCGCGGCATGGGGCGCGCGCGGTGCCGCTCGGCCGCCTGCAGCTCGAGGTACAGCGGCGCGAGGCGCGTGGAGCCGCGGTATATCCACTCGGTGCGGTTGTCCTCGTCGAAGCGCACCTGCACCAGCGACGCGTCCACGCGTATCACGCGCGACACCCACCACTTGCCTGCAGGGAATCGTAATAATAAGCTTGTGAGTTTGCATGGGGTAATCTCTGGATCTACTGAACCGATATTGAAAAATCCTTTACCAATAGAAAGTCACGTTATATGTCAAAATACAATTTTAAAAAAGTTCTTTTTTTTCTTTTTTTTTCTCGCAACCGGCCAGTAAGTAAAACAATAAAAAAATATCTGTTTTTTTCTTCTTTTTTTTTTCTCGCAACTGGCCAGTAAGTAAAACAATAAAAAAAAAATCTGTTTTTTTTTCTTTTTTTTTTCTCGCAACCGGCCAGTATGTAAAACAATAAAAAAAAAAGTTGTTTTTTTTTCTTCTTTTCTCGCAACCGGCCAGTAACAATAAAAAAATGCTCTTTTTTTGTCCCGCAACCGGCCGGTAAGTATTAAGCAACACGGCGCCCACCGTTCCACTCGGTCTTGATCGTCTGGCCGGCGTGCAGGCGCACCATGGGCCGCTCCGGGTACGCGAGCAGGTACTGGCGGATGAAGTCGCGCGAGAACGGGTGCACCTCCTCCCACACGAGCGGCGCGCACTCGCACACCAGCCGCGTGAGCGAGTGCCGCACGTACTGCGCGTAGCCGTCGTCGAAGAACACCAGGTACCTGCGCCGCCACACGAGATCAGACAGTAAATTATATTATAGCTAGGGAGCTAGTGGCAATTTAGGTATATGATTTCATCGTCGTTGATAGACGTAATGTCTGGACTTATATTAACTCGAAAAAATATGTGGCGAGTTCAGGTGGCTCTGATTTTTTTTTTATAAATAATTTTGAAAGAACAATGGCAAAATTTCTATAGGAGCTAGACTTGACTTTTATTTTTCATGTCCCAAAATAAAATATAGTTAGATTGATTTGTTTTTATGTTGTAAATACCATCCCGTTTAAAAATCATATCTAAATAGCCACGATTTTTTAAAATAACATCAACAATACATTTGAGGTTAGAATCAACAACTACTTTTTACCCGACCTAAAAGTGTAGTTAGCAAAGAAATAATGTAGTTAGCGATAGCGATAGTTACAAGTGGTAGTTATCAGTCCGAAAAAATGCCTAGGTTAAAACTGGTCAAAACGACAAAGGAAATCCAAAATAGAACAGCAAGTGAAGAGAGATGCGTGCGTGATTGCCGGGTGTCATGTCAATTGTCAATTAAAAAATAAAATAAAAATAACAACGACAATCACTGGCGCGGTTCGATGACCACAGATTAAATAACTTGTCGAGGACAAATGACGTTCCGTTGTACATAATTGAACAAAATGCTTATACTTACTATGAACCTACATAATTATTTTTATGACAAGAATGCACACACAGTTGTTGATTTGATGCTTACATACTTATCGAGTAAAACTATTCAGAAAAACGTGAATAATTATAGTCTTTGAATACTAAGTAATTTCATACGCGAAATGAATCGTCAAAAGGTGCGTTCTGAAACCACATACATGGATGTCGTAGAGTACAAAAACAAAAATAAATTGATATCTCTTTTTTGTGGCTACTTATAGAGATACTTTTTGTGTTTTTTAAGATCTTAAAAAATAAGGGTATTTTTCATATGTATATATATCATATATGGACACCATTGTTTCGTCTCGAGTACGATTTGGCCATCCTTTTTTTATAAAAAAAAAAATTATTAAATTATACTATCGTTTCTGCCATCAATTATATCTTATTAAATACGTTTCATAGATAGTGAAATTAAAGCTGGCAGAAGTCAGGATGGTGGGAGTTTTTAAGAAAAATAAGCTGAGATGCTAAATTAAGAAAAACTCCCACCATCCTGACTTCTGCCAGCTTTAATTTCACTATCTATGATACGTATTTATATATTTTGTCATTACTCATACTCAGAAAGTAGGTCTGAAGTTGCCTGAGAAGCGGGTTGAAAGTAACACTTTTCAGCCCTAGGGAGAATCGCTTTCAACTGACAGCTGGATACTGCAGAAACTCAAGTTTTTTTTATGTCATAGGGGGCATACTTACTGGCCAGTAGCACACCTAATGGTTGATTTATCGCCTCTTTGCAATGACAACGTGATATTTCAAAAACCGCATTTTTACAGGAAGACACTTTTTAACTCTAAAATATTGATAAAATTTAAAATATCCATATTTTTACTGTGGAATTATGATTAATTTGTTAGGTTAACTAATGAGCTATCCAAAAATAGGCAAAAAAGCACCGTTTAATAGGTTATCAGCATAGATTTCACCTTTAGATTAAAAAAAGTACCAAATGTCACGTTGTTTATGAAATTATATGAAAGAATACCTGTAACATGTTGACTTATCACATTGAAGATGTTAATTTGTGTATGTGTGTAATGTGACAGGTTAAATATAATACATTGTTGAAATAAAAAAATGTTATTTTCATGAATAACTTTTTACAAAAAAATATTTATTTACACCATCTATAACACACAAAGGTATTACTTAGTATAAGACTTAAAAAATTATCAACAAGAGATCAATATAATCATGTACTTCTCTTAAATAATTATCATACCTATTTAAATTGTAACTTAAAATGGATTGAAATGAACTTAAAATGACCTGGTAGCCTGGTCGCTTTATAATATATATCATATATAATATATATCATATATATCATATATAATATGATAAGGCCGTCCTTTAGAGCCATTTAATACTTTCTGTTTATAAATTTTTAGTCATTGTGGTGCTCAATAAAGTGTTTTTCATTCATTCAGTCTTTACATACACCAGAAATAGTTAAAAGAAATCATCATTATTCTGAGCAGCTGCAATATTTCCTAGTGGTTATATACTCTTTGATATTTTCATCCGAATCTACCTTCACGTATCGTTGTTTTGGGGTTATCTAAACTGTTCGCAATAAATGTCCATTGTTTTTCTATCTCACCTAGGCCTATTAGTACCTATTCATTCTAAAGCTGTTTGCTTCTCTGAAAATTAAGATCTACATTCGAATTTCCAATTATCTTTGCAGAGGCTTCAATTTACGATCTGGTACAATTTTTTTTGTTTTAGAAGACTGTTATGACTTTCACTATTTCTTTGTCGTTTAGCAATATTTCCCTTCTCACTCGCTTCATTTCTTCATCTTTTTTACCACTTTTAACTGGACTATAATCAGGAATTGTTGGAACCGCTGGATTACTATTCACGCTTTTAATAGCACACAATTCTCTGTCCATAGGTAATGTTGAATTAGGACAATGGGATTGTTGAGTACCATTTCATCGTCGTTTCTAGTCATAACTTCACTACTCGATAAATTGTGGTTTTCCGTATTTACCGAAGCCACACTATTTGTTACCAAACCTTGTGCAGCGGTAGCAGGATAGTGATATAAGCTCGACCGCCACCAAAGGGGAAGCTTCCCGCCAGGCGAGGTGTTATGCCCGGGGAACCGTGGCTCCGACTAGACTGTAGATCGCCGGAGGTCGTATGTATGCAGCGCAGTGTGAAAACGTCGTTAGCGCGATTTAGGGCTTCCATATAGCCAGTACTTGTCGCTTCATTGCAGTTCGTGACTTGTGGCGCAGGGGTCGCCACAGTACTCCCTTCCAAGATCGGAGGTCTGATAGTCTGAAGCTCAGTAATCTCGATTGTCAATTTGAATATCCCAGTGAGTCGGGAGTGCATTTTTTTCTCCATAGTCTGCATTGAGTCGAGACCGTGCTGAGCCGTGCTCGTATTCTGCGGTGAGTCGAGACTGTCTTGAGCCATGCTGACTTTTTGATGGGGAGTTCTAGGGTGATGAAGGCTGCTTTCAACCACGTCCGGGTCACCAATGTAGCGGGAGCAGCATAGTGATATGGCTCGACTGCCACCAAAGGGGAAGCTTCCCGCTGGGCGAGGTTTTATGCCCGGGGAACCGCGGCTCCGACTGTAGATCGTCGGAGGTCGTATGTATGCAGCGCACTGTGAAAACTCAGGGCCTTAATATAGCCAGTACTCGTCAATTCGTCGTAGTTCGTGACTTGGGGCGTAGGGATCGCCACACTTGGTTAACTAAGATGTTACTACAGTTGGTTCTTCGTCAGGATCAAAAGAACATTGAACATATTGTTTTGGTTGGGTGAATTGATAATCGGGATCTTTAATTAGATCATCGCCATCTGAAACAGATGTTGAAGATGATTATAATTTGTATTTGTATGCATTATCTAGTCTATACTACTATCGTTGTTCAACAAAATTTTCTATTTGAGTTTTTTTGCCTTTTCCAGTTCGGTGATTTAGGTATCTACAATTAGTAACCAAAAAAAAATCATTTATTTATCAGACAACATCACAGACATTGATCAGGGCCCGTATTCAGTATGACCAACAATATTTCTTGCCCATAACACGCGTCCCAATGTTTTTGTGAAGTGAAACTTTTTTGAGAACGACTGAGAGACAATTTTTGTGTCGTGTTGTCTTAAGTGGGAATCGAATCCACGACCCCTGGCGCAGTAAGTACGATTAGTACCACTGTGCTTTATAGTCCGTTGAAACGTCTTCGTACACAGATTACTTCTGTTGCCTGTGACTAATTGAATTAGTGTCCTAGGCCGCAAATTCACCTGAAAAAACCACTCGTATAGTGATTTTATTTTAGCGAGTATAATGTAACATCTTGGCATATTTAACATTCAGAAGGAAAGGATTTCATAAAAAAGGGGTTATAAGAAAATGACCAGAAGCATTTTTTTGGATTGTAAAATCATTCATCAACAACATCGTTGTATTATAAGATATCACAAAGAAAAAAACTTACCTTTTCTTCAATAACGTGACAAAACTATTTATCTTACTCTGCATACACACAATTTTACAATTGTAACGAGTCAAATACTTATATCACACTGTTTTTTCTAAAATAAAATAACAGCAAAAATTACATATTTGCAATAAAAACGTGATATCATCGTTATGTCACGTTTTTTGTGCAAACCAATAGTACCTCACCCTCTGCGCATACGGGACCAAATGACTTACCGCGTTTTCTAAGTAAAGCGCTTTACCGAAAGACATCATGTGATAACGTGATTTGACACGGATTTGTTGTCTCTTTCGTTCATTACTCAGCAGCCATTGGCTTAAAAAATACCACGTTTTTGGAGAAAATAGATCTTGAAACGGCGGTTTTGAATTTCAAATAAAAAAAATTTCGATTTTTGTGATATGTCACGTTGTCATCGCAAAGAGGCGTTATGTAAAATAAAATTCACTCATTTTTTTCTTTAGCTAATTCCTATTTTTATTTTGACTTTCCTTGCATTCGTAATGAAAAAGCACAGTGTCACCCTCGGGAGAAAGACTTATTTAGTCCCGAGACGGGGTTTGGCGCCCGAGCGTAGCGAGTAGATCGAGTAGTAGAGAGAGTAGCCAATAGATCGAGTTACTTTCACCCCTAGGATAACAATGTACTATTATTAACGTGACATGCATGTACAGTCTTGTAGGAACCACTAAACACCATATCTATTTCAAATTTCAGCCTGATTGTTTTAGCCATTCCCGAGAAAAAGGGTCTTGACAGACCAACAAACGTACATGAAAGTTACCTTATAAGGGTTCCGTTTTTCAGTATTTGGTACGGAACCCTAAAAATAAAAAGTAATAAACTCTAAATTGTCAGAGCTTAAACTCGCTTGAATACAATGATACATGTGATTACACTTCATAGTATATCGCCATGTAACTGACATAAATTAGTATGAAGCATGTATGAAGCATCACACTCAGTGCGACATGCATGTACATAAATTTACCTATCTTCCTAAGTAATTAAGTTTCCATTATGAAACTTTTAGTGTTTTATAAATATACTTAAGGCTATATTTTGGTATAACAAAATTAAAAAACAAAATGGTCGAATTGATCGAAAAATTGTTTTGAAATTTTCACTTCCGGTTTTGTACATCTGTTTTTTTGTTTTTTCAAAAAATTATTTCTTTATTAAAAACAGCAACAAAACATCTATACAAAACGCCAAGTTAAATAGTTGTTTGTATTTTTTCCCCATTCGAAAAATTAAATCTTAAACATCAGAATTTTGATTATGATTATTTTTCAAGGGCCCATAATTTTGGAAATAGACATCGTAGAAGAAAAATATTACGTATTCACTTTCATACCTACTAGAGGTATAAATAACCCGCATATGAACAAATTTCCTAACTTCATTTTTTTTCCTGTCCGCTTCATAATATGAAATGCCCCATTTGTAGAATATTAGTAGGATAAGTGATGATTCTTCGGCACAACTGTGCGCGCTCACCGGTAGTTGTTGACCGGCGTGGGCACCTCGGCGACCACGCCCGAGTAGTAGGACTCCCGCTTCACTTTGTTCACCGAGTCCTTGAACAGCGCTATCACGCGGGTGCCTGTGGGGGGTGAACGCAAACATGCCAACTCGAAATACCAACTACTTAAACAATGGGCATGTTGACTAATCTACAAGACGGACTTAAAAAAATTAGTCCGTCTTGTAGATTATTAAAAAATATTGGACACGTATTTTTTCTTTTTTTACGTAATCAAAAAATTACGGCGATATATTGAGTTGAAATTTTGCGTGACGTCACTATTCTGACAGTTTGTATGGCGGTTTTTGCGGTTAGTGACGTCACGACCTCCTCACCCTAAACTTTAATGTGCTTTATCTCTGTATATTTTAATTTATTTGAAAAAGCAAAAAATACGTGTCTATTGTTTTTTAATTTTCTAAAAGACGGACTATAATTAAAATTTTGATTTTCAAAAGTTGTCAACATCCCTATTACTTAATTAAAATACCTATGTGACACATCTTGCTCTCGCCGAATTTGAATTGCTTTGTACTGTGCCCTATAAACAGGGTCCATAAAGAACTGTTTACTAACTATCTCAACACCTTATGTTACTTAATGGAATAGTGCAATAAATAAATAAATATTGTGCATCCCAACTACGAAATTACAATATTGAATCCTCACTAGAGACCGTCCATAAATGATTTATACTATACTCTATCCACGGAGACAAGTTAATAGGGATAACATTGACTCGTTTGTAATTGGTCAGCGATAGCAAAATATACAGTGTAAGGAGTACGTGTATATTTTAGTCTGTTCGCGGTAACCGTACTGGCATTGTTCAAGTTCAGAATGGTTTACGTCCGTGGACTTTTTGTCTCTGTCACTCGTATGAGATTACGTGACAGAGAGGGCGCTATACAACGTGTTAATGAATTAACTGAAAACTAGAAAGTAGTTTGCTCAGAATCGACTAGCGAACCGATCGCACTATGTTTTATTATAGGTTATTTTCTTTTCATTTTTACCATCCCATGTCTAAATTATTTATAATACAATACGCGGCGCGTACGCCGCCCGCAGTGAAAAAATTCGAACCGGTAGGCGCGGGCGTAGCGCTTGGAATTTCGTAGATACGTCACCTCCAAACTAATGTTGAATAACTTTTAAAGTATACATTTTTTCGACATAAAATATATGTAGATTATAGAATGAAATATAGTAGCAGATAACAGCAGATAGTTATCTGCTATTGTAAATGATAGCTGACTAACTGATGATGATAACATAACACAATGTAACTGAAGGCAGGGAAAGGTATGACCGAGACTATTAGCTGAGCGACACATCTAGAACCAACTAGAAACTATTACAATAAATTGCACCAACATAGTAGTTGTACATCATACCAGATATCCGTAGGGAACACGGAGCAGGGCCTGGGACTTGCGACCCAGGTGTAGGTTTAATGGGGCCCCTTTACAATGCATCAACGCTCACCTCCACTGCCCGTGCTCCCGACTTCTCGCCGATATTTATTTTAATCATATTATTGTGTATATTTTTAAATGGGGTGTATCAGGTTTTCAGTTAATTCGTTAACACGTTGTATAAACCAGGGTGCGAACGGCAAAGCCGAGGGTCCAGTTGAGCGCCGAGTACCGACCGATGGTGAGGCGCACGTCGGCCGGCTGCAGGTAGGCGAGGCAGCGCGCCGGCAGCGCCTTGCACGGGTTCTTCACCTTGTGCTCGAAGCGCACGCGGCACATCGTGAAGTTGCCCTGGAATCGAGACCGCTCCTGGTCAATCAATACCAACCAACACAGAATCCATACTAATATTATGAACTAGCTGTGCCCCACGGTTTTACCCGCGGTAATGTCGGAGTTCCCGCGGGAATCCCGGGATCAAAAGTACCCTATGACCTTCTCTGTACCCCTGACAACGTGCACGCCAAATTTCATCCTAATCCGTTCAGCCGTCTTTGCGTGATTGAGGAAACGTATGCGAGGATAAGAGCTCGAAAGCGCATTTTCATCCGACTTGCTTCAAATTTATCGTCACTGCTCAGCTCCTTTGTGTCTTAGCGTTATGTTATATAGCCTATAACCTGCCCAAGAGTATGGATTACAATCGTACCAACTTTGGATAGGGTACTTTCTATCTCGAAATTCCCACGAGAAATCCGAAATTACCGCGGATGAAACCACGGGGGACAGCTAGTGTGTATTGTGTAATATGTATACGGTAGAGACGAATGCCTTCAGTAGTTTTTGACAAAAAATTACTAATTGCATTTTTGGCATCAGTATCGATCACCATTCATCCTCCAATATTAAATTTGAATATATATTCAACTAGCTGTGGCCCGCGGTTTCACACGCGTGAGTTGAGGAATTCCCACAGGAACTCCAAAGTAGCCTAATGTATTCCTTATAACATCAGCTAATTAGCCGTGAAAGTCCCGTCAATATCGGTCCAACCGTTTCGGAGATTCACCCGCGTGATTTTGGAATTCCCGCAGGAACTCCAAACTTCTTTTATATAAACCTTGTCCTGACAATAACGAACACAAAAAAAAAACAATTATCCAATTTGGTGCAGCCGTTTTGAAGTAATGCGCTTATAGCAACCCATTTGGCGATTCATTTTTATTATATAGATGTACAGAATTGACCTCTCTACAGTTTTATTACAAGTATATAGATATATAGACTAGCGGTTAGGTTGGGCCCTCACCGCGCTCCTGTCGGTGATCTCGACGATCTTGGCCCGCAGCCAGGAGCCGAACACCTTGCGCATCGCGTACACGGTGTCGCCCACGCGCAGCGCCGGCCGGGACAGCTCGCCGGGCGGCGGCAGGTCCTCGGGCGCCGCCTCCGCCGACAGCTTCACCACCGACACGTCCACGCTCTGCACGCACAGCGCGGGTCGCGTGAGATGAGATAAAAAACGATACGATACGATAAGATAAGATAAGGTAGGGTAGGATACGAGAGTTCGTCACCTCGATCATGAAGGGGAAGGAAAGCTGTGCGAGGAACCAAGAAGCGCTTGAGTGACCGGACGTCGTATTCCAGCATAGTTCCGTCCAGTCGCCGTAATGAGTGGCTTAGGGGGGAGGGGTTTTTAGTCCGTGCGAGTCGGACACTCCTTGCCAGTACGGTCTGGCAGGGGTCCATAATGGATTTTCCTCTCCTCACGAAAAAAGAAGGATAGGATAGGATACGACAACATAAGATAGGATAAGATAAGATAAACTTTTCAACTTTTTTTTAAAATTAGAATGTAAAAACAATGTAAAATATATTTTAAAATTACTATTATTATGTTTAAGTACTTACTTAATTATGAATAAAACCTATATCTTGATTTGAAAATGTTGTTGTACGGATTCAATGTGTCTAAAATAGTGAAATTAAAGTTGGAAACAGCAGTGAATGAAAAAAATAATGGATCGCGTAATATTTTTATATACTCAGGGGGTCGTGCCATAAAATAGGCTAAAAACACTATTCTACACTATAATAATATTTCAACAATAATTATTATAAAGTCATGATAAGTTTGGATACTGAAGAGTTTCCCGAGAAGAATAATTAAGAAAACAAACTTACGTCATCGTCGACTTTTCCGTCATCAGTAGATTTAGTTTCCTGTAATGAATTTTATTTGGATTTTATTACACTTTTTACAATCTATATGAACGTGATATTATAATATATTAATTAAAAAAATCATCATCTAACCAATTAAAACCGACTGGAACGTGGGAAAGTGTTCATCTTACAAAGCCCACCCCCAACGGGAATCGAACCCGGAACCTCTCGATCAGCGGGTAGGCGTGTTGACTGACCTACTGCGCCAATCGGGTCGCCTAATTTCTCAGATCCGACTCAATTTTAGCTAACGTCACCGACCGACGTCTGTCTAGACATGTGAATATAGATATGCAATCGACCGGGCGCTTGGGTTTAAACCCGATAAAAGCCTGCCTTTTTCGGGTTTAAACCCCGATAAAAGCCAGTCTTTTATCGGGTTTAAACCCAAGCACCGGGTCGGTTGGTGTGTGTCGGGCCACTCACGCTGGATTGCGCGTCGGCGGTCGGCAGTGGAGTGTACCCCATCGGTATGGCGGGCCGCTTGGCGGGCTGGGGCTGGTCGGTCGCCGACGAGAGGCGCCGTTTCGACTGTCGAATCTGATTCGAGCAGGGGAAGGGACCGCAGGGAGGATGGGAAGCAGGGGAAGGGACCACAGGAAGGGTGGGAAGCAGGGGAAGGGACCACAGGAAGGGTGGGAAGCAGGGGAAGGGACCACAGGAAGGGTGGGAAGCAGGGGAAGGGACCACAGGAAGGGTGGGAAGCAGGGGAAGGGACCACAGGAAGGGTGGGAAGCAGGGGAAGGGACCACAGGAAGGGTGGGAAGCAGGGGAAATTTTAAAGGATGCCATTTTATTAAACTGTTGTATGTTCGTCTAAAAAGGATATAAACTTCCCGATAGACTGGTGTGTGACATCGCATTTGGACGCCGATAAAGAATAACATGTTAACCCAAAAATTAAGTTACTGATACAGAAAACTTTTAATTACATATGTGTTTACCCTAATTCATTGTTTCAATACCAACAAAACGTCGAACAAAAAACGATTAACTCCAAAATTTCTCCAGTGTTGGTTAACACACTATTGCTTATTTATGTCCATTTAATACTGAACCGATTCTTTGAAAATCTTTCACTTTTGTACAAATAAATAGTATCATCATATCAGCTGAAAGACACCCATAACTGGACATAGACCTCCCCAAGGATCGCCACAACGGCCAGGGCCCTTATCCACTATGACCAACAACATTCCTTGCCCATAAGGCGTGTCCCAAAAACGCATTTCCAAACGGCCTAGATGCCAAGATATTTGAAATGGGCATGTGGACTAATTTTTATTTTTTAGTCCGTCTTTTCTTCCTTTTTTTAAGTAATCAAAAAATAACGGCGATATATTGAGTTGAAATTTCGCGTGACGTCACTATTCTGACAGTTTGTATGGCGGTTTTAGCGGTTAGTGACGTCACGACCCCCTCACCCTAAATTGCGCTTTATCTCTGTATATTTTAAATTATTTGAAAAAGCAAAAAATACGTGTCTATTGTTTTTTTTTATTTTCTAACTGACGGACTAATTAGAATTTTGATTTTCAAAAGTAGTCCACATCGCTATTATTATCCTTTATGCCATAAGAAACGTTGTAAATGTATTTTTTTGCAGTAAAACTTCTTTGATTACGAGGGAAAGACAGTTTTTGCGGCGTGTTATGGTCATAGTGAATAAGGGCCCAGTCCTGCACTTCTCTAGATATTTAGGTGCGATTGCGACATATACCAAAGCTTTCTGAGGGGATTGCAAAATTCACGCGAGCGAATCCAGGGGAAAATCTGATGGTCTACTGAACCGATTATGGGAAATTCTTTAACCCTTTCATCACCACGTTTTTGTAGCCTTAATAAGTTAAGGCTACAAAAACGTGGCAATTACATCCAGACCACACACTTTGGGCATAATTTCTTCTAGTGTTGGGAATGCTTATTATCTATCATTTTAATCTAATAAATATTAAAGTCAGCGCAGTGGTTTGTTAGTAACGTAATATTACGTTTCTGGCCCCAGGAGCACGTCTTTCGTAGATCGTGATATTTATTTATTTATTCTTCTTGCACAAAATAGTACAAATGGCGAAATTAATGCCTTGCGGCATTCTCTGACAGTTGACAGTGGCATATTACGTGGATGGCGGTGAGGTTATAGTGTATTAACCTGATCTAATCGAATATGTATGCTTTTGCCGTTTATTCTGGTGTACGTTTACCTACCTCTGTCACATTCTGGGCTTGCGCTACAGATTCCGGCAGGTACTGTCGGATGGCGCCCGTCTCCTCGGAGCAAGTGTACTGGGTTCGAAAAAAAAAACATACAATTATTTCTAGTGCTTTCTCAAGTTCTCTAGTGATTCTGAGTTCAAACGAAAAAATACAATTATTCCACTACAGAAATCTTCAGACGTTTTATACCAAATGAAATACAATTATTATTAGCATTATAAAATATTGAACGCGTATTTTTTCTTTTTTTACGTAATCAAAAAATAACGGCGATAGATTGAGTTGAAATTTCGCGTGACGTCACTAAGCGGTGCAGTTTGTATGGGGGCTTGTAGCGGTTAGTGACGTCACGTGACCCCACCCTAAATTTTGATGCGCTTTATCTATGTTTATTTTCATTCATAAGAAAAAGCAAAAAATAAGTGTGTATTTTTTTTCTGACTGATGGACTAATTAGAATTTTGATTTTCATACCCCGGAGAATACCCAATGACTTAGTAAAATTTAAAAATAAAAAAATTACACACAATATTTATTTAAATTTTCTAAATACCTCATAGACATAATCTGCTATCTATAACAATATCATAGAAGATATGATTTTTGATGCACTGGCTTCATTTAAAAAAAAATATCACCACAAAAATAAGAGACGAAACCGCCATCTTTGATTCCCGCTAGATCTAGAAGTTAAGGTTTTGTTCCGGTATTACTGATAGCCCTGTTAGGTATTACGTCAATTTAATTCGTTGATCTCGTGATCAAACCACTGCGAGCACCTTACATCGGAAACGCCAGTGCTCACAGTACAAAAATGGCGACGATTATGACGTCATACTGCCTACTGCGGTTACTGCAGCAGTATGCTGAAAGTTATAACGGAACGTACATCTCGTCCATGCGAGCACTGGGGCAGTGCTATACGTAATAACGGAACACCACCATAACCAAATCTATCAATCTCACCTTTTCCAAAGGTGTGTCCACGATGATCAAAGGTTCGAGCTCCACGCGCAGCTTCTCGAACGTTCCATACAAATCGTTGCGCAGCTTGTCCGTGGCGGCCTCGCACTCCGTCAGCATAGTGCCGATTTCCTTGCTCTCGGCTGAAAGTGATTGCGATTTAAAAAAAAATTTGCTGTCGCGGGACATCTGGCAGATATGTGAAATATAGCCTTTTTTGTAGAAATAATGGGCATTAACCCCTACAACGTCACAAACTTACAATTCACAAACTTACAAACTTTAATTCTTTAAAATATTAGTAAGGATAATATTCAGATTTTTTAAAACACTGTTATCTATGTATTGTTGTTTATTGTTGCTATTGTTTGTTTAATATACATTGATATCAGTTTAATAAAAAAATTAAATTAAGACAACTTAATTCTCAACATTAGTTACTTTAGCCGCAGTAATTTGCGCATGGCGATGCGTCGCCACACTACTTTAGAAGAAAACATCTGAATTGGCTGTACGGACTAAGTTTCCTTTGCCGTTTTCGAAAAGGGTAAACTTTAAAAACTCTGTGTCTAAACTCACTCTCCAATCTATTGAGTTCAGTGTTTATTTCATTCTCGGCCGCCTTCAGCCGCTCGTCCATGTTGTACTTGCACCAAGTCCCGTTCAACATGTCAGCCAGCTGGTCTTCCAGGAATCTGCGAGCAAATTATAATACTTGTGCTATTATAAATGCGAATGCAAGTTTGTTTGTTAAGCTTGCACAGCCTATCTGCTCAAACAATCATCATGAAATTTTGTACACACGTCGTCAAAGCTACAGAGAAGCACATAGAGTACTTTTTGTCTTGGGATTCCCGCCGTAACTTCGTGTTACAATATAGTTCATGACACTCACAAATAACGTGGCTTTCTAATGGTGAAAGAATATTCAAAATCTGTTCAGTAAATCCAGAGATTATTCCCCTACAAACTCACAACGTTTAACTTTATAATATTAGTAAAGACTAGCTATCCCGAGCGGTTTCACCCGCGATAATTTTGGTGTTCCCGCAGAATAGGCTATTTGACTAATTTTTTTTTTTAGTCCGTCTTGTAGATTAATAAAAAATATTGGACACGTATTTTTTCTTTTTTTACGTAATCAAAAAATAACACAGATACATTGAGTTGAAATTTCGCGTGACGTCACTAACTAGTGCAGTTTGTATGGCGGCTTGTAGCGGTAAGTGACGTCACAAGCCCCCACCCTAAACTTTAATGCGCTTTATCTCTGTGTATTTTCATTTATTTGAAAAATAAAAAAATACGTGTCTAATGATTTTTAATTTTCTAAAAGACGGACTAATTAAAATTTTGATTTTCAAAAGTTGTCAACATCCCTATTGCTCCATACAAACTTTGCCCCTCTTTTTCACCCCCTTAATAAGAATGAGATGCCAACTTCACAAATGACGTTCCAGCATCTCTCAGAACTAAAAAATTATTGCGAGTAAAACTGCGGGGAACAGCTATATTATAAAATTGAAAGTGTGGATGTTTGGATGTTTGTTACTCAATCACGCAAAACGGCCGAACGGATTTGGATGAAATTTGGCATGCACGTTGTCAGGGGTACAGAGAAGGACATAGGGTACTTTTTATCCCGGAATTTCCGCGGGAACTCCGAAATTACCGCGGGTGAAATCGCGGGGGACAGCTAATAAATGAATATATAGACATGTAGGCGGCGCTCACTTGGCGTCGGCGGCGCCCACGGGCTCGCGCTGCAGCGCCGCCGCGCCCTCGTCCTCGTCCGAGTCGGAGATCTCCACCAGCTCCTCGGGCGCCGCGCGCATGTCCAGCCGCAGCAGCGGCGTCAGCTGCCTGATGCCCGCCATCAGCCTCTGACAGAAAGAAAGAAAGAATATAAATTTATTTTTCATTACTCATACTCGGAAAGTAGGTCTGAAGTTGCCTGAGAAGCGGGTTGAAAGTAACCCTCTTCAGCCCTAGGGAGAATCGCTTTCAACTGACAGCTGGATACTGCAGAAACTCAAGTTTCTTTTTTATGTCATAGGGGGCATACTTACTGGCCAGTAGCACACCTAATGGTTGATTTATGTAAAATAAAATTCACTAATTTTTTTTTTAGCTAATTCCTATTTTTATTGTGACTTTTCTTGCATTCGTAATGAAAAGCACAGTGTTATCCTCGGGAGAAAGACTTATTTAGTCCCGAGACGGGGTAATAAATCGAGGATAACAATGTACTATTCCAACACTATCTATGGCTATAACACAAAATATGATAGACTGCGACAATGGTCTTAGCTCAGCATAATGCTATCTCACACATCTTATAGTGTTGTAGCGCTGGTTTTCAGCCGGAACCGTAATAAAAATAAATAAATAAAAAGTAAAAAATAGTAC
This sequence comes from Zygaena filipendulae, assembly GCA_907165275.2. Classification (NCBI taxonomy): domain Eukaryota; kingdom Metazoa; phylum Arthropoda; class Insecta; order Lepidoptera; family Zygaenidae; genus Zygaena; species Zygaena filipendulae. The sequence goes on along the minus strand of OU015678.1, from coordinate 3,532,066 downwards.
ATTGTTATCCTAGGGGTGAAAGTAACTTATTTAGTCCCGAGAAGGGGTTTGGCACCCGAGCGTAGCGAGGGCGCCAATAGATCGAGGGACTAACTAAGTCTTTCTCCCGAGGATAACACTGTGCTTTTCATAACGAATGCAAGGAAAGTAAAAATAAAAATAGGAATTAGCTAAAGAAAAAAATGAGTGAATTTTATTTAACATAAATCAACCATTAGGTGTGCTACTGGCCAGTAAGTATGCCCCCTGTGAGGTTTCTGGCTCGATTCCCAGTGGGGGGGGGGGGATTGTGAAAGAACACAGCTAGGGTTCACTTTCCAGTATGAGTGCGTACATATGTATCTAATATCTATAGTATAAGTAGCCTGGAAGAGATCGCTGGTAGCCTGGAAGAGATCGCTGGTAGCCTGGAAGAGATCGCTTTATAGTGATAAGGCCGCCATTTGGAGCCACTTAATACTTTCTGTTTCTAAATATTTTTTTATTGTACTGTTTGTGGTGTTCAATAAAGTGTTTTTCATTCATTCATTCAGTATCCTAGAGGCCTCCGCCGCGTCTGTCTGCCTGTTCGCGATAAACTCAAAAACTATTGAACGGATTTTCATGCGGTTTTCACTAATAGATAGTAGGATTTATGAGGCAGGTTTAGGTATACAATTTGTCAAGGTTTTGTGTGAACTGGTTGAAATATAACGATAATTGTTGGATGTGTCTGAAAAAGTACTTTGTGATGCTGTGACAGGGGGTAGAACCCCTAAGCAAAATCCCTAGCTATACCAATGGGTATTCCATGGAGACAATCGCAGGTTGTCGGATGGAAATAAATCCGGCTCGAAGGACCAAAGTTGTTTGTACATCGGATGGAAATAAATCCGGCTCGAAGGACCAAAGTCGTTTGTACACACCAGATTCCTTTCAACAACCGCCTGAGCGCAGGGCTGGCACACCGTCGCCCTCTTCTTGCGCGACACATCGTAGTAGTCCAGGGTTGCCACGTCGGCGACGAGGTACGACGCGGCGCCGTCGCTCGGGCACGCAGGGTTGACACACGTCGCCTCCAGCTTTGGCGGTTCCTGATCCGCGGCTCGCGGCGAGGTTGGTGGAGCTAAGAAAGTGAGAAAAATAATTATATCAACAATAACTTTCATAAAGAGGTCATAAATGGGTGAAAGATTCCCGCGGAATCTCCGAAATCATCGCGGGTAAAACCGCAGCAGGGAAAAACTAGTATGTAATATTATTCAGGACTAGAATTACAAGGTCGATTCTAGAAATAAATTAAAATTTTTAATTAAAATTATTTAAAATTATTTTTAACAATTATTTCATGCTAGACAATAAAGGATTCTCTGACTCTGGCGCATTAAATTATCAAAGGGCGCTCTCACCAGTAAACGAAAATATATTTTTCATTACTCATGCTCGGAAAGTAGGTCTGAAGTTGCCTGAGAAGCGGGTTGAAAGTAGCCCTTTTCAGCCCTAGGGAGAATCGCTTTCAACTGACAACTGTCAAATTATTAAAAAAAAACTAGGTCTATTTTCACATTTCTATTGAACCATGTTTCAACTTTCTATACAGCCAGCGCGATGTAAAATTGAAATAACGTAAAGTTTAAGTAGGTATTAATTAAAATAAAATTCACTCACTTTTTCTTAAGCTAATTCCTATTTATATTTTTTTATTTTCTTTAATTAATACTTAATAATTAAAGAAAATATTTTTTTTAGGTCGCCACAATGTAAATAAAAAATACTGGCTGAATAGCTAGCCGGCCAAAGAAAAAGAAATAGGTGGGATAGTGTCAAGCGACTATCCGATCTTCACTCATTTTTTCTTTAGCTAATTCCTATTTTTATTTTGACTTTCCTTGCATTCGTAATGAAAAGCACAGTGTTACCCTCGGGAGAAAGTAACTTATTTAGTGCCTCGAACTATTGGTGCCCTCGCTACGCTCGGGCGCCAAACCCCGTCTCGGCACTAAATGAGTTACTTTCACCCCTTGGATAACAATGTACTATTTCATTACTCATACTCGGAAAGTAGGTCTGAAGTTGCCTGAGAAGCGGGTTGAAAGTAACCCTTTTCAGCCCTAGGGAGAATCGCTTTCAACTGACAACTGTCAAATTATTAAAAAAAAACTAGGTCTATTTTCACATTTCTATTGAACCATGTTTCAACTTTCTATACAGCCAGCGCGATGTAAAATTGAAATAACCTAAAGTTTAAGTAGGTATTAATTAAAATAAAATTCACTCACTTTTTCTTAAGCTAATTCCTATTTATATTTTTTTATTTTCTTTAATTAATACTTAATAGATAATATTTTCTTTAGGTCGCCACAATGTAAATAAAAAATACTGGCTGAATAGCTAGCCGGCCAAAGAAAAAGAAATAGGTGGGAAAGTGTCAAGCGACTATCCGATCTTCACTCATTTTTTCTTTAGCTAATTCCTATTTTTATTTTGACTTTCCTTGCATTCGTAATGAAAAGCATAGTGTTATCCTCGGGAGAAAGACTTATTTAGTCCCTCGATCTATTGGGCCAAACCCCGTCTCGGGGCTAAATAAGTTACTTTCACCCCTAGGATAACAATGTACTATTAAAAACTCACTCGCGTCTCTCCCAGCGTCTTCTTCATCCGAGTCCAGACTGAACACTTGCGAGTCCAAATTGCGTGCAACGCTCTTCTTTTTACTCTGTGGCATGTTTTCCATCTGTAGAAGAAAAAACACCATTATCCTAAATAACGCCTTGAGTGTGTCTTACTGAATTTTCCGTTATAATAGGCTATTTGACAAAATTTTTGTTTGTAGTCCGTTCTGTGGATTCACAAAAAATATTGAACACGTGTTCACGCCAATACCGCAGGTACTTAGGCATTATGTCTCAACCGTTTATTAATCTCCAACTACCCTCTTTAAGTATTTTCGCTGCATCCACTTATCAAGTTAGTATAAAATCACCGCTCCGCACTACTGGTCACGTCCACTACGCAACCGCACCGCACCCGCCATAAGTCACCTGTCGAAGAGAAACAGAATATCTACACCGAGTGGGAGTTGTGACCCGGTCGGCCGAGAAGAGGCGCGCCAGCAAGGCCAGGGAACTGCTCACAGAACTGCGTATTAGGTGATTCATCTCTTCTGACGGATGCAGCATAGATCTTGGATAGAAGGTCAGGCTTTTTTAATACCTTTATCTTTGTCCTATGGTGATATTTAACGAACCTCCCCCGCACAGAGTTTGAGGGTTGTTGGGTGTATTGCTCATCCACCACCGCGCAAACAACACGTATTTTTTCCTTTTTTTTTACATAAGCAAAAAATAACGCAAATACGTTGAGTCAAAATGTCACATGACGTCACAAACAGGTACAATTTTTACCTGCATATGACGTTACGAGCCCCACTCTCTAAACATTAATGCGCTTTATCCAAGTATAAGTATTTTCATTGATTTAAAAAAGCAAAATATACGTGTCTATTATTTATTTAGAAAAAAAAAATTAGTCAAGTAGCCTGTACGGTATCACGTCCATACTGCAAAGTCGTTCCTTTATAGAGTTAGCTATAGTGAGTTAGACTGGTTACTGTTTAAAACGGAAAGCAGTTCAGTTTATGTCACACTGTCGACCACTCGTTGACCAACAATAGGGATGTTGACTACTTTTGAAAATCAAAATTCTAATTATTCCGTCAGTTAGAAAATAAAAAAACAATAGACACGTGTTTTTTGATTTTTTTAAATAAATTAAAATATACATAGATAAAGCGCATTAAAGTTTAGGATGAGGAGGTCGTGACGTCACTAACCACAAAACCACCATACAAACTGTCAGAATAGTGACGTCACGCGAATTTCAACTCAATATATCGCCGTTATTTTTTGATTACGTAAAAAAAGAAAAAATACGTGTCCAATATTTTTTAATAATCTACAAGACGGACTAAAAATAAAAATTAGTCAACATGCCCATTGGTCCGAGGTTGGTCACGTGATCAAACCACTGAGAGCACCATACCTCTGAAACGCCATTGCTCACAGTACAAAATGGCGACGATTATGACGCCATACTGCCTACCCTACTACACTGCGGCAGTATAATCATATACATTCCCGAATTCCCGCGGGAACTCCGAAATTTACGAGGATGAATTTGCAATAAAATTTTGCAAACTAAATGTTGTCAGAGGTACATACAGAACAGGAAATAGCGTGTTATCCCGAAGTTCGCAAGCGATCTTCAAAATTACCGCAGGTGAAACCGCGGGGAACGGCTAGTATATACACAAAATGGTGTCCACAGTAGGTACATACCACTGTCTCCGGTATGACTAGAGTGGGCTCGGCGGGCACGCTTGTCGTCTTGATTGTCAACTCGCTCGTGTTCAGCCTCGCCTGCAAACATTCGCATCGCACGGTACAGTCGTGTTCAGTTCTGTCATACCCTTGTTTTTTTTCTTCTTATGGCCTTTCGGATACAATGGATGACTATGACTAAATTTCTGTTTTCAGTCCGTCGTATAGGTTAACAAAAAATATTGGACACGTATTTTTCCTTTTTTTACGTAATCAAAAAATAGTGGCGATACATTGAGTCGAAATTTCGCGTGACGTCACGCTTTGCTACACTTTATGCGTCACGAGCCCCCCGCTCTCAAACTCTAATGCGTTTTATCTAAGTGCTCATTCAAAAATATGAAAAAACAAAACATAAGTAGTGTCTATTATTTTTTTTTACTATCTGATAGCCTAAATAGAATTTTTATTTTTGGATCTCATCACCATAACTGATTAACTGGCAGAGAATGCCACTGTGGCATTAAGTCCGCCTTTTATATCCTGTTGTGCAAGAAGCTTAAATAAATAAAATAAATAAATCATGCCCAGTTTGTTTATTCGAGCTAGAGTATACAGTCTGTTGCAGAAAGGTGTAGTCATATAAAAGGATCGTGTTAATATATAGCAGTCTTTCTCAAAGTGGGCGTTGGAGACCTATAGGGGGCGTTAAGGGGCCCAGATAAAAATGGGGGGCATTGGCGTGGTTTAGGGGGCGATGGTTGATTTGTGACTCATTTAGGTACTTTATATTTCAAAATTCACTAAAATTAAATCCTACCTATCACTCAATATCGAATACTTAGTTTATATTTATTACCTATCTATATTGTTTCTTTTAATTTGTTTAAATAAATTCTTAATATTATAAAGTTGTGTTTTGATTGCTATCACTGGTAAAAATGTCTAGTTTAGAATGTCAGCTTTAACACTAGAACCGACTAATATTGCACACTATAACTAAATTAATTAAGGTAGTGAAATTTTGTTTTTTTTTAAGTTTTAGGAGTTTATAAAAAATTGGGGGTGCTGAGAAATAATTGATTTTCAAAGGGGGCGGTAAAAAGAAATAAGTTTGAGAATCTCTGGTATACAGAGTGTGCGCTCCACTTACTGGTTTGCTGGGCGTCCTGGGCTTCGGCACGCCGCTGATGACCAGCTCGCCCTGCTTGGTGTGTATCTCGGAGGTGGCGCCGGCGGACGTGCACATTATCTCGATGTCGGTGGGCAGGTTGACGCTCGTGACGTCATCCAGCCGGATCGAGTTCGCGGCGGGCGGGGGCGGGGGCGGGGGCGCCGGCGCGGGCGCGGGCTCCGCCTCCTGCACGTCTGGCGGCGACGAAGGATCTCGATAAGGAAACCACCCACCCACCCACATACTAGCTACGTGACCCAATTGTTTTACAATGGGGAGTTTTATTTTTAGTTCTTTAATAAATAATGGGCATGTTGACTAATTTTTATTTTTTAGTCCGTCTTGTAGATTATTAAAAAATATTGGACACGTATTTTTTCTTTTTTTACGTAATCAAAAAATAACGCCGATATATTGAGTTGAAATTTCGCGTGACGTCGCTATTCTGACAGTTTGTATGGCGGTTTTAGCGGTTAGTGACGTCACGACCCCCTCACCCTAAACTTTAATGCGCTTTATCTCTGTATATTTTAATTTATTTGAAAAAGCTTTTTGCTTTTACGTGTCTATTGTTTTTTTATTTTCTAACTGACGGACTAATTAGAATTTTGATTTTCAATAGTAGTCCACATCTCCATTAATAGATGGCGCTGGAAAAATTTTTACCATACTGTCAAGCGACTTGCAAACAGCAGCGGCATCACGTGCTGTCACTGTGTTTGCTTAGAAAAATCTGACTAAACTTTAGTAAAAACATTGTTAAAAATATCACTAGGCATAAACTACGCACGGTTCGTGTGTCGTGTTTATACAGAGGTGTCCATTTATCTCCCATAAACGAGCCTTATTTCCAAAAAAAGAGCCCAACAAAGATCAAACTATATTTTTTTGGACAATGTAATGTTTTTACGATCTTCAATGTAGGTACGTACTGAGCACGGTTTTTTTGTGCAGCTAACTAAATGTCACGAATAATATTATGAATACTGGTAAAAACTATAAAAAAAATTTAAAATAAACTAAAACTTTATACATAATAATTACACCATCACCGTTTATTTTAGGTTTCTAAATAGCCCATTTTACGCATCCCTTTTAACGGAGTGGTCGCGCCATCTAGCTAAGGTGATAGAAATTATGGGAACTAATCGGAAAACTCTCCATTTTTTTAAAAAGCTTTACAATAATATAGCTTATACATCAGATTAACACATAGGGTACTTTTTATCACGGAATTCCCGCGGGAACTCTGGTATTAACGCGGGTGAAACCGCAGGGCACAACTAGTTTGAATATAGTTTGGAAAAAAAAACGCAAGATTTCCCTAGAGGATATTGACTAACGTGACGCTCTGAGCAGACCCTCACCATCCTCCGAGGAGCTCTCCTCCAAGTCGACGATGTTGACGACGTGCTTGGGCTGGGATATCTCCAGCTTGGCCGTCTTGTCGCGAGGCGAGGGCTCCGTGAACACTGACAATGTACAATGTACATATAGACAAGTCAACTAAACTAATATTATAGAGGTACCCCTCTAGATTTGATGTTTTGTTTGTTTGTTTGTTTGTTACGATTTAACTCAAAAACGACTGGACCGATTTCAAAAATTCTTTCGTCATTAAAATTCTACATTATCTCTGAATAGGCTATAATAATAATAGCTCTGCTTCGCTGCCGGTAGCACACTAGGCTTAGTTTTTTTATAATATTTATTATTTTGTAGATTTATATGTAAAAAACCTAAATTTCAGATAAATAAATGAATAATAATAATATAATTTTATTTCAGACATCGATATCCATAGATTATAAGTTGACAGCAAGCCGACAATAACTGTCAACTGTCAGTGAATGATTGACATATACATGTGTCAATTATTACCAGGAAAATTGCACGGGATATGAGAAGGCACGAAATTGGTGGTAGCCGGGAGGCGGAGTGAGAGAGTGAGAGCTTCTTTATATAATACTAGCTGATCCCCACGGTTTTACCCGCGGTAATTTTGGAGTTCCCGCGGGAATTCCGGGATAAAAGTGTACCCTATGTCACTCAGGATCACTTTAGCTTCCTATAAGTAAAAGAATTTTCAAAATTGGTTAAGTAGACCCAGAGATTACAACCTCACAAACTCCAGAGTTCCTGCGGGAATTCCGGGAAAAAAGTACCTACCCTATGTCCCTCAGGATCACTGTAGCTTCCTATAAGTGAAAGAACTTTAAAAATCGGTTCAGTAGATCCCGAGATTACCCCCTACAACGTCACAAACTCACAAACCCACAAACTGACAAACTTTCGTTCTTTATAATATTAGTATAGAAGCATAGATTCTGTATTTTATGGTGGTAATCAAGCTGTATTCTAGTTTCCGAACGTACCCGGCGGCGCACTCCTCGACAGTAAACCTCTGAGTATGACATTTCCCGCCGCGGCCGCAGTCGCCTCGCCCTCGGTCTCGTTGTCGGACGTGTCCGACAGCTTGACCGTTTCGATATCGTCCCGATTCTGCAGATAGTAAGAGACAAAAATAAATACTAGTATCAGACGATATATCAAAATTATTTAGTTAGTGAAAGAAAGATTTCTTTATTAATTAAGTACTAGCTGTCCCGCGCGGTTTCACCCGCGATAATTTCGGAGTTCCCGCGAGAATTCCGTATTACAATATAGCCTATGTTACTCAGGGATAATGCAGCTTTCTAATGGTGAAAGAATTTTTTAAATCGGTAAAGCAGTTTTTGAGTTAAATCGTAACAAACAAACAAACAAAAAATCTAGTCTTACCTCTTTATAATATTAGTATAGATTAGCTGTGCCACGTGGTTTAACCCGCATGAATTCGGAATTGCTGCGGGAACATTTTTGTTTTCGAAAATAAAAGTAGCCTAAGTTACTACTTATAACAACAGTATCTGCCAATGAAAGTCCTGTTAAAATCGGTCCAGCCGTATCAGAGATTAGCAAGGACAAGCGGACAGACAGACAGAAAATTTTTAAAAATTGTTTTTTTTACGCTAGTACCTACCGTATATATATATTTTCATATGCATTGAGTGAACAGCTGTTAATTTGGAATTAAAAACGGCATTTTCAGAGTTCCCGCAGGAATTTCGAATAAAAAGTCAAAATCGGTTCAGTAGATCCAGAGATTACCGCCTACAACCTCACAAACACACAATCTTTACCTCTTTATTATATTAGTATAGATAAAATAGTGAAACATCGCTCACTTCTTTCTCCTTAGGGAGATCGGTGTCCAAGTTTGAATCAGCAGAAGGCGTGGCTGTCGTGTCAGCAGTTGCCACCTTCGAAATAACAAAATCGTGAACTAATTTCAAATTCTTTAACACAACTATCAAGTATGAGTCGATCCTCACGGTTTCACTCTCATCAACTTCGGAGTTCCCGTGGGAATTCCGGAATAAAAACTACCTTTTGTCATTCCGGAAAACTGTAGCTTCTTATTAGTGAAAGAATTTTTCTATATGTGGAAACTGGTGGGTTTAGGAAATGTTTTATGTTATTTTAACTTTGTTTTTTTTTTGTGCCGTTTGTTTCCCAAACAAATAAATAAATAAATAAATTTTAAAATCACTTAGTTAGTTTTTGACTTAATCCATTACAAACTGACAAACATAGAAAAAATATTATGTCACAGATGGTTTGGTGAAAGCAACAATAATATATTGCTAATAATATTGCTTGCAAAAATGAAACCTAGCTAGATCATTTAGTTGCCCCTAAAACTCCCTGCATACTAAATTTTGTAACACCTTAGTTTATAGATTGATGTGCTATGAATATAATTCGCGCCTTTAGAAAAAAATAGACCTAACTCAAAAATTGCAATTTGAGGGAAATAAGTAGAAAATAATATGTTTTCACTTAGCATTCATTGGTGGAATAATGTGATCGACGAAAGTGAACGATGCATAGGTTGTTCCTTACTAATAATTCTACGCTCCTTTTCGGAACATAATTAGGTATGTAGTTTAAGAGCTTTTTTTTAATTTATTTATAGCAATATCAGCAGTTACATGAATTTTGAGTTAGGTCGCATTAATTCTAAAGGTGCCACATATAACTAAATTCCGTCAGGACTCAGGAGTTATTTTTTGTGGATTAAAAAAGTATCTTAAGTTACCGAACTAGAGCTATTCCAGAGATTACTTCCTACAAACAAACTATAAAACAAAATTTCTTTCATTAATGTAGATACATTTTACAGACTAGCTGTGCCCAGCGGCTTCACCTGCATGAGTTTCGAAATTCTCGCAGGAACACTGATAAATTACTCCTTATAACATCAGCTATCTACCAGTGAAAGTCCCATCAAAATCAGTTAAGTTTCGGAGATTAGCCGGAACAGACAGACAGAGTAACAAAGAATTGCTTTTTTGTTTTAAATACTGTAGTAAACTTTAACTCACGTTTAGTTAAAGGCTATTATTTAGACATTACAGACATTTCAATTATATTTTTATGTATATTATATATATAGCAAAAGACTGACCTCACAAGGCTCTGATTCACTCACAATGCTGTTTATTGCAAGATTTATTTCCCTTCTTTCCTCATCATTTGGTGGTGGCAGTGTGTCTGTCACAATAGCTTCCTGTGTATCTACAACTTTTTCCTCCAAACCTACTTCTTTAGCGCCCAATTCTATAGTTAGTGGGGCCGGTTCCGTGTTACATGCATCCAACTCTACATCTGGTATGTTTTGCTCTATGACTTGTGTTTCCAATTCTACGTCCTGTGCTTCCATTTCCGTGTCTTGTATGTCCAAGTCCGCGTCTTGTGCGTCCAAATCAGCGTCTTGTGTTTCCAAGTCCACATCTTGCGCGTCTAATTCCGCGTCTCGCTTGTCTAATTCTTCGTCATGAACGTCGACTTCCATGTCGTTCGCATCGACTTCGACGTCTTTGGTCGCGTCGGATTCAGAATGTAGCGCGTTCGAGTCTTCCGAATGCTCTACTGTGTTTGGATTGCTGTCTGATGAAAAAAATTACAATTTTAAGTTAAAAGTAATCAACAAAATAACTATAAATAATTTCAGTATTAGCTGGTATTAGTATCAGTAGTTTAGGCACCAAACAAAGATTGTATAAAATAAATATTTAAAACAATTATAAAATAAGATCAAAATAATATATAACATGATACAGGCATCTTTGCTACAACTGCCTGCCTGATTTATAAATAAATAAATTTGTTTCAGCCTGAAATTGTTGAAAACCGGTCAAGCTCTTCTGGAGAACAAACATTTAGCCAATTTTAAATGCACTCTGTGTTCCTAGAGGAGCATGATGTTTATATCAGATAGCAGATGTTCCTATCAGTAAAAGTGTGAGAGAAGGAAATTAAACTTACGGTTATATGTTAAAAGTCTAATGTATGGAAAAATATTAAACTAACCATCATCCTGATCACTTTCTTCATCATCGTCATCACCGTCATCATCGTCAGGTTCGTCATCATCGTCTACCACTCGCGACGACTCCGCCAGAAGTCCAAGACTGTCGGTCACTTCGGGCACCTCATCCATTGCATCTGCTGTGTTTGATCCCACTTCTGATTTGGATGTAGAAGGTTGAGGTTCTACCTCCATGGTAATAGGATTTAATGGACTTTTGTCTTTGTCCATAACAATATCATCAACTAAGGGTTTTTTATAGGAAATTGGGTTGACAATGCCTTGTACAACCAGCTGAGTTTCATTACTTTCTTTCTCAATTGGATTCACAATTGTTGTGGCTTCAAGGGCTTTTTCTTGCTTATTTGCCATCAAAGCTTCAAGTGTTGACTTCTCATTTGAGTAAGAATTTTTTTCTGTCTCTTTAATGTCACTTCCAACAGAGTCAATAATTTCATTGAAATTCTCTAAACTCTCTAAGCTACTGAAATCTTCATGAGAAACCTGAGACGGTATTTCTATCATGGCATCAGGTTTATGGAGTCCATGTTCAGTATTTATGTCAATAAATGAACTTTCTAAATTTGATATTGTTATAGAGTCATCAATATTCATCATGTCTTTTGTATTATCATAATCTTTACTCATTTTGCCTTCAGCAACATCGGATTTTAGCTCTTTATTTATTTCTTTGGCAGAATCTTCAATTTCCGCCACTATATTACTATTAACAGAAACTTTTTCAGGACTATCTTCAGTATTTTCATTTTTGTTTGCAATTATATTTGTGCTTAAAGTTTCCAAACTAGTAACAGTATTAGAAAATGAGATATCTTCAGAATGACTCATATCATTTGAGCTTTTATTTATTCCTGATTCATTATTTTTTTTAGCAATATCAACTAGATCTTTTTCTTCTTCCTTAATTATATTTTCTTTTATAACTTTGTCCTTTTGAATATCTTTATTAATATCTTGCAAACTTTGCTGTGCAGGTGATAATTCTTCATGTATCAAATTTTTGTTAATTTCAGTGTCAATTTCAGTTTCAGTTGTTTCAATAATAATTTTATTTGGTGTCTCATTTTCTTGTTGGTTATCGTTCATTGAAGAAATAGCTTCTTTTACTATTTCCATATCTTCGGTTACAGTTTTCAATATTTCAGATCCAATATCATTACACAACTTGGTGTCCATTCCTTGACTATCAGGGTCTGTGTCATCATCCCATTTTAACTCAATATCTTTTTCTTCTTCCATAATTATATTTTCTTTTATAACTTTGTCCTTTTGAATATCTTTATTAATATCTTGCAAACTTTGCTGTGCAAGTGATAATTCTCCATGTATCAAATTTTTGTTAATTTCAGTGTCAATTTCAGTTTCAGTTGTTTCAATAATAATTTTATTTGGTGTCTCATTTTCTTGTTGGTTATCGTTCATTGAAGAAATAGCTTCTTTTACTATTTCCATATCTTCGGTTACAGTTTTCCCTATTTCTGCTCCAATATCATTACACAACTTGGTGTCCATTCCTTGACTGTCAGGGTCTGTGTCATCATCCCATTTTAACTCAATATCCACATCATCTTGAACATCACTATTTTCATCACTCTTTTCCGGAGTGTTAACGTTTTCAATATCTGTACTTTTCAACTGTAGTTTGTAGCTCTCTAGTTCTTTATCATCTGGACTAATATCTTGAGCAGTATTATCATCTTCTGCATCAGTGTGTACTTCATCCATTGTCTTCTTATTTTTATCAATATCAGTAACCACCTCCTCAGTATCACCTGTCACAGTGTTGCCACTAGCTTCATTGTTCAGTGCTAAGTCAATTTTGTCTTTCACAGTGCTGTCTGATATTAAAACGGTATTTTCTTCAATTGGATTACATATGCCATCATTTTTCTCACTAAGATCTATGTCAGAATCACCTCTGTTATTTGCAAGGTTTTCTGACACTTGGTGGTCGCCACTAGCATCTGTCAAGCATAATGCATGAGCAGGATCCTGTTTCAAATCAGCTGGGTCCATGTTATTTTTGAAATAACGTAATTTCGTAATTATTGTATGTCTATTCACTTTCAATAGTTTAGTAAAAACAATTGTCTAACAGATTAATTGAAGTAGGTACCATGATATTATAAGTAATAAAATATCATCGGGTAGGTTTTTGGAATCATAAAATTTAACCTATATAATAATTTGATAAACAAATAACAAAGAGAATGTTAAAATCACAAAGTAGTATTTTTAACAAATTGGAACTCTTATATTTCATGTAACCAGACCAGACAAACACAGCATTTTAATTTGTAAACCATCCTAGCTATTTAAAGTTTTTCTAATGCTTTTCCATTTTTAAAAATGACAAAACTGAAAACACTGCACTTGCAGACCATAGAGTTTTTTTTTTTTCGTTTATTTATCAGCGTAGACGGAGAAGGAAAGGCTAAGAGTACAGAAACGTAGTGGTTATATACTCTTTGAGTACAGCATGAAGACCATAGAGTACTTTTTCTGCTGCAGACCGATGCGCATTTTTTTTTTGTTAAATTTACCCCAAAGGGGAAGGCAAAGGCAGCTAAGCCCATACAGCCAATTCAGTGGTTTTTTTCGTCTTCTGAAGTTATTTACATCGAAATGCATTGGTGACTTGTTCTTTATTGTTCAATCAAAAAGAAGGATGGCCAAATCGGACTCGATACGAAACAATGGTGTCCATATATGATATATATATGAAAAAAATCCTTATTTTTTAAGATTTAAGAAAACACAAAAAATATCTCTATAAGTAGCCACAAAAAAAAGATATCAATTTATTTGTGTTTTTGTAACTTCTACGACATCATGTATGTGGTTTCAGAACGCATCTATTGACGATTCATTTCGCGTATGACGTGACTTAGTATTCAAAGACTATAATTATTCACGTTTTTCTGAATAGTTTTACTAGATAGTTATGTAGGCATTAAATCAACAACTGTGTGTGCATTCTTGTCATAAAAAAAAATTATGTAGGTTCATAGTAAGTATAAGCATTTTGTTCAATTGCGTACATCGGAACGTCATTTGTCTTTGACAAATTACTAAATCTGTGGTCATCGAACCGCGCCAGTGATTGTCATTTTGATTTGATTGGCAATTGACATGACACCCGGCAATCACGCATTTTAATCGCTTGACTTGCTGTTCTATTTTGAATTTCCTTTGTCGTATTGACCTAGGCATTTTTACGGACTGATCACTACCACTTGTGACTACATTATTTCTATGCTAACTACACTTTTCGGTCGGGTAAAAGGTAGTTGTTGATTCTAACCTCAAATGTATTGTGGATTTTACGATGTTATTTTAAAAAATTGTGGCTATTTAGATATGATTTTTAAACGGGATGGTATTTACAACATAAAAACAAATCAATCTAACTATAGTTTATTTTAGGACATGAAAAATAAAAGTCAAGTCCAGCTCCTATAGAAATTTTGCCATTGTTCTTTGTTTTGTTCGATCTTAGATTTTTTTTTAAATTAAATTAAAATTGGCCCCTTAAGTTGGCGGGTAGAGGTTGACATTTTTAAATTTTTTTGGTCATTTTGATTATTCATCGTTGTTCTTTATTGTTTGATCAAACATTTGTTTTAGTCGATCTCAGTTTTTTTTTATTAAATAAGAAATGGCCCCTTAAGTTGGCGGGTTAAGGTTGATTTTTTTCTAATTGTTTTGGTCGTTCTGATTGTTCGTCGTTTATTCTTTATTGTTCGATCAGAAATTGTTCGACGTCAGTTTTTTTTTAATTAAATAAAAATTGGCCCCTTAAGTTGAATTTTAAATTTTTTTTTAACATTTTGATTGTTCGTCGTTTGTTCTTTATTTAAAAAAAAACTGAGGTCAAACAAAACAGAACAAACGACGAAGAGTCAAAATGGCCAAAAAATTAAAAAAAATCAAACTCCACTCGCTGTAGACGGAGCTCCATCTACGCCACTCGCCAAGAGAGTGCCCAACTGAGTTTTTGGCCGGTATCGAAGATGGCGGTTCAGTCATTTATAATCGTATCAATAAAAAATTGTTAAATGTGGATTTTGTTGTCTTTTGTGGTGCTTTATTGGACAGTAATTTACAGTGACACTTTGTGTCGTCATGATATATGACATTTCGAGCTGATTTCTTCGGTATCCTCCAAGAGCTCCGAGAAAGTTCACAATATAATCTATTCAGTACCATGGCCTACAAGTTTAAACCGTACAACGATGCTAAACGCTAATTTGTGCATTTTTTTTCTTTTTTTCTTCTTATTGGCTTTCGTATATTATAATGCATTTAGCCAGTTTCAAGTAAAATAAGTTAGTTAAATGTACAAATTAGCATTTAGCATCGTTGTACATTTTGAACTTGTGGGCCATGGTACTGAATAGACTACAAGAACTTTCTTGGAGTTCTTGGAGGATACCGAAGAAATCAGCTCGAAATATCGAGCGCGCTCGATACGCGTTCTGTGGCTTGGTTAATTTTTACTCTGACAGCTGCTGAGCGTAGTTTCACCCGTTCCGTGGCTCAGAGCGCAGCAACCAAACAACCAAATCCGAAGCAGGTTAATTTTCACTCTGACAGCTATGTATTGCTTGAGAAGTGTCAAAGTTTGCGCCAAAAACCGCATTCATCGAAAAATAAATCAATCGGAGTTCTTACGAAGAAGTCACAAAAAGTCTATAATTGGATGAAAAACCGTCTTATTCGCAATGTGAGTTGAGAGAAAACAAATCGCGCCTGAAATTTCAAATATTTTGAGGTTATAAAAACAATTCGATCGTTCTGTGGCTTGGTTGCAACTCAAACGAGTGAAATTTTAACCGAACAACTGCACCCAAACCCACGGAACGCACACTAGGTGTGCGCTTGTACACTTTTTGTGACTACGACAGCTCCCCTTTTTTTGTAAGAACTTCGATTGATTTCTTTTTCGACGAATCCGATTTTTGGCGCAAAAGTGTCAAACACTTCTTAAACAATACATAGCTGTCAGAGTGAAAATTAACCTGCTTCGGAGATGGTTGTTTGGTTGTTGCACTTTGAGCCACAGAACGGGTGAAACTACGCTCTGACGGTTGTCAGAGTAAAATTTAACCAAGCCACAGAACGGGTAGAGAGCGCGATCGAGCGCGCTAGAGTGCATTCGTGCGAATCCACGGAACGCGACGAGTGCCCATTTTTTGGTGGTTTGTCAACTGTCAACTGTCAAGTATTTGTTTGACATTTGGCAGTTTGACACTTGGCTATTTTGCAATTTTCCGGTTGAGCTTTGCGGTTTTAGTTTTTCGAGCCACTAAATCTAATTAGTTCTATAATTTACCTAATTATAATAAAACTTAATTTTTTTATATAGTAATCCAATGCTACCTATTCAAATCCCAGAGTAATAAAAGTGTATTTCATGTTTACGGAAATTCGTTTTTAAATCGTATTTTTTCGTGTTTTTATTTAATAGCTAACATTACATCCGTAGTTCAAGCACTGGTCTACATTAAGTAATTTTGTCTTAAAATCAAATTGTATTGGTGCAAAAAGGTTTGTAGAGAGTGTAATCATGAACTACTTGTCTCCAAAAGCTCTTGTGGGAACCGCTATAGTAGGCCTCGTTGGGGCTGCTGGCGTCTTTCTATACGGGCAGTTATACGCTGAGAAACGGAGGGCTATGCTGAGTGAGTTCATCTTTTGACAGACTCAAAACAAGGAATCATAATAAATGAATATGAAGGAATATTATGTCCGAATTATTCTCCAGGCAGACACCATTTATCGCACATTTCTACACTACTAATTTTGATGATACTCAAGTTATCATTATAAGGTTTTAGTGTGTAAAATATTATTAATATTCATGGTAGAAGTTGGTGCCATTTTTTTAATACCTCCATTAGATGAGGGTATTGCTGAGATATTTTTTATGATTCCTTCCAAATGATTTAGATTGTTCCTTAAGTGACTTAGTATAGTGATCATATTATATTCTAGAAAGTGCTAACCAAGGGTGACTTTGTATGTGTATCATGTGCTAACCGAGGGTTAAAGTTGAAACACATGTGGCTTGCAGTTCCTCTATTAGCTGTTTTCTTATACTGATACAAGAAAGGACATACAGCACATTGCACCAAGTGTGACTACACTGCTTTAGTGTCTATTAACATTTAATAAAATGCAAGCATTATTGTATGATATGTGTATACTGTATACATCAGACTAGATGTGCACAGAGCAAGATGCAATCCAAATGTTTAGTGCATGAACATCTTCATATTCTGACATAGTGGCATTAAGGTTTTTAATGCCTTTAATGAACCTCCTCTGTTTCTCAAAATGTCCAGTTATTATTTATAGATATTCTCTGTGGTTACACCTGCATTAATTTCGGAGTTCCCAATTCCAGGTCACAATATAGCCTATGTTCAGTGGCAAAGCGTAGGTCACTAGCACCTGGTGCCGATCCCAAATAAGTCACCCACTTATTTTTGCAATTATAAAAAAAAATTGAGGCATGCTGCATGTTAAAATACGTACCTACTCTTATTAGAATACTAACCTGAAAGGTGAAAACATTTACTTATTTATTCCAAACATAGGTACATAGGTATATGTAAAAAAAAACTAATAAAAACCTAAATATATTATGGTAACAACAACAAAAAATTGACAGACAAAAAGGTAGAAGGAAATGAACATAAAAAAAAAAAATATTTTTTCAACGAACACCTGTGAAATGCCGTCCTCGCCAAAGTTCCGCCCAGTGCGGACCACCCCCTGGAAAAACAAATCTTTCCCCTATATTAGTTTATCTATCTGCTTTATCTTAAGTTACATGTTAAATATTTTTTTCCAGTTCAAGAGGTGGCGAGGCTCGACAAGCAAGTGTCAAGCATGAGAACAGAGCTGGAGGCACTCAGAGAATTGCAGAAGCAAGCGTAAGACAGTTACTAATAGACTAGTATCCATAGTTGGACATAGATAAGCAATAGTGTGTTAACCCACATTGGAGAAATTGTAAATTGTGTTTTAAAATTATAGCGCCATTTTGTGACAAGATTTTTTTTCTTTAACAATTTCTTAGTATTTGAACAATGTAAGAAGGTAAAAATAATAATTAAAAAACGTTCTATAACTCTTATTATAGCGGTTTGTATCAATAACTTCAATTTGTGGGTTAACATGTTATTGCTTATCTGCATCCAGTTGTAACCCTATCCCAATATCTGAAGCACATGTTATAATATTAAGGACTAAGTAGCTGTTCTCCCGCGGTTTCGCCCGCGGTAATGTCGGTGTTCCCGCGGGAATTCCGGGGTAAGAAGTAGTAAAAGTACCCTATCTCACTCAAGAACACTGGCATTCTATTGGTAAAAGAGTTTTTGAAATCGGTTCTGTAGATTCAGAGATTACCCCCCTAAAATATCACATACTCACAACCTCACATACATACACCAGAACTCATAATTAATTAGTATAGATATATAATTGTAAAGCGTAGGTGCGAGGTACAAAATATGAATCACTAGCTGTAGCTGCCCTGCACAGTATCACCCGCGATAATTTCGGAGTTCCCGTGGAATTGTTCCATACAAACTTTGCCCACCTGTTTCACCCCCTTAGGGGCAGAATTTCGGAAAATCCTTTCTTATCGGATGCCTACGTCATACAAAGAACACACGCTCCAAGTTTTAGGTCTCTACAATCAGCAATTTAGGCTGTGCGTTGATCCATCAGTTGTCATTCAAGACAAAGCATTTTATATGTATAGATTGCAACTTGATCATTCCAACATGCTTCGCATAGTGCTATTGTGTAAGCGTCGCCCGACGCTGTTTGTGCAGTCAGCAACGCCGCTCGAGGCACAGGCTGCGGATGCAGCGCCGCGAGGCGGGGGCCGCGGCGAGGGCTGCCGGGGCGGCGGGCGACGAGCCGAGCGGGCCGGGCGACGTGCCCGACGCGCCCGACACGGAGCTCAGCGACTCTGAATACTTCACCGACTACCAATCCGTGTTTGGTGAGTGGTGAATTACGGTCAGCGTATGGTCAATGTACGGTCAAAGTATGGTCAATGACGATCGCTGCGGCGGGCTACAAGGGAACAGGAAAACCAGAACAGTGTTTTATTGCCGACACTCCACGTTCTAACCTCAAAGTTGTAACCTTTAAATTAAAAAGTACAGCCCATTCAATTGAAGCCAACGAAAAGACGAAAGTGTCGTCTACAATCGTTATTTCATAAATTGTACCCGTCTAAACATAATCAATTAACTGCTACATTTCGGCACGAAATCGAAAAATACACACATCAAGTGTCTAGGGATCAAGAACATTTTTTGCTATAAAACGAAACTCAATTAATTTAAATCTAATTTAATCTTCTGGACTGGCCGCCTACCTTATTTCCCATATCTAAAATAACAACTCATCCCCACATTTTAAATAAATTAAGAAAAATTTCATTTTTTGTAAGTTGTGAGAAATTGAACCAATTCCAAGTCGACAATAAAATAGCAAAAAAAGGCAAAAACAGGGGATTTTGAAACTTATATTGTAATGACTAAACAAATTAATACTCTATGTTCCTTCCATTGATACGAATCACAGATTGCAGCGATTTGGCATGCTAAAAATCTTGAAAAAATGTACTTGATCCCTAGATACTTTTGATGTGTGTAATAGCAACAAATAAAATTTAAACAAAAAATTAAAACCGACTGCAAAACACACTAAAAAGTTGAAAATAATCTACCATAGTCATAAATAGATGCGTCGTCTACCTACTGATCGTTTCGAACTTAATAATCGGCGCGTACGCCGCCCGTAGCAAAAAAATCGAATCGGTCATTGACACGTAGGTGCGGGCGTACTAGCGCTTGAAAATTCGTAGATCGGTCACCTCAAAACTAATGTTGAATTACTTTTAAACTACTTATTAATATTCGACATAAATTTTATTTTAATCATATTATTTTTTATTTTCCTAAATGTGGTGTATCAGGTTTTTTGGTTAATTCATTAACACATGTATGCACATAAGTTATAATATGTCATTTTAAACCATCGCAGTGTGTCTGCACTTGGTTTCTGTTGCACTCTGTATATTTGGTACCGCTCGATCCAGGCACTGACACCGAACTGGACAGCGAGGAGTACTTCGACGTGCACACGGACGACGAAGACGACACGCTGCGAGAGACCTCCGCCAGCGAACCGCCGCCGCCCGGGACTGAGGTCAGTGAGCGTGGCCCGGAGTCCGGACACAGCAGTCACCGGGGTTGGCACGATGTCACATCGATGACAGCTCAGCAGCCTTAGCCAATTTGTTTAAGGATTTACCGCCGCACTCAGAGTCGTTTTGATGATTACTTAATCTATCTTAATATATATAAATCACATGTCACGTTGTTTGTCCGCAATGGACTCCGAAACTACTGAACGGATTTTGATAAAATTTTGTAACCATTCATAAAATGGTCCAACTTAAAAGATAGGATAGTTTTTATCCCGGAATTCCCGCGGGAACTCCAGAAATCAGGGGTACAAAGAAGGACGTAGAGTACTTTTTCCCGGAATTCCCGCGGGAACTCCGAAAGTACCGTGGATGAAATCGCTGGGGACAGCTAGTAAACTTATAAAATATAAATAAATCTAATATAAACGTAGCATGGTGGCAAGGCAGGGCTGGCTAGCTAAGTAGCTACCACCTTCAAGTTGAAAATCTGTCGCCGAATACCAAACGGCGATGTGTGCCGGCAGCCTCACTCGAAAGCCAGTTCCCATTTCAGGCTGTTTGTGTTCACAATCCTCCACCACACGTCGCTTGACATTCAATGAGCTCTGGCTCTATCTAGCTTGTTAATCATAGACAATAATTCTCGTCTCGCCAGGCTTCAGAGGGAGAAGGATCTGCCATGTTAAGAATGAGAACAGATACCAAGAGAGTGACATAACTCAAATATCGAGTGGTAAGTAATACACCATCCTCTTTTAATACGTCCCTAGTTTAACTCTACGCCGTTCATATCTTCGTCAGATTTTTATGTCAAAATGAAAAAGGTTAAGAAAGTATAGAAAGGTAAATTTTAGTAAAATAATCTAATCTAAATAAACGCAAATGTGTATCTCTTTGTTTATTACGCTTTCACGCCGTAACTACTTAATCGATCATCGTGAAATTTTGCAGACATGTTGTGTTGTCAAGGGTGCAGAAAAGGATATAGGTTACTTTTTATTAGGTACCGAATTCTCGCGGGAAGTTCAAAACTAAACTAACTAATAAAAACTTAAGTTTTCAATGACTACCTATCTACCTACAATTTCGACCATTTCTTGAGTTTTTATATAACCAAAATTTATTTTCCTTTCCTTTCAGGTATTAAAGGCTTTGTACAGGTGGGTTTAATATAAATGGGATAAGGGTTTGGCGATTGTTACTATGTCATAAATGGCATTTAGTATGTAATTATTGTACCACCGTAGCAGTTACTCTACCTCCATGCTACCTATTTAAATCTATGATAAGTCAGGTGTTTTAACATAGGTCTGAAAATATAAAATAAATAAATAAATAAATAATTTGTTCCAATGCGAGGGTGGATGTTTTTAATGAGAATGTTGGAATTCAGTGACCTAAAGCAGCCCGGTGACACTCCATACCAATGAACTGATTCAAGTGCTCTCCCACACGTAAAGACGGCCGGCTTGTGCACGTGTACACGTGGTGTGCGCGTGTGCGTAGCGTAAGGTTGACAGCGAGCTGACAGTTACTGTCAGCTGGCATTGAATTATTGTGACGTGTAGATTCTGCAAACTACCAACAAACTTTCGCGGGGCATGAGGAGGCATCAAATTGGTGGGAGGCGAAGAGTGTCGCTTCTTTATTCTATTCTGTATTTTCTTTAGGTCATTCTGTAATCTTTGCCTATAGCGTGGTCGCTGAAACGATGCGATCAATGTTACCGAACAACTAACTAATCAATCAAGATTTTAAATTATTGAACAATGACAAATAATAATATTTATACAATTAATTTACTTAATAATGGATAATTGGGTTCTTACTTTATGCAACTTGTACATTGACAATTATAATTATTATGAATTACAAAGTATATGTGGACACAGATAAGCAATAACATGTTAACCCACAAAATTAAGTTATTGATTTAGAACGATTTATTGAGAGTCAGGGAACGTTTTTTAATTATGTGTTTACCTTATTACATTGCTTAAATATGTAACTAAATATTGAACATAAAAAATGGTGACGCAAAATGGCGCTCCTACTTTTAAAACATGATTTACTCAAAATTTCTCCAGTGTGGGTTAACACACTATTGCTTATCTATGTCCATGTATTATATGGACGCAGATAAGCAATAACATGTTAACCCACAAAATTAAGTTACCTAAACGATTTATTGAGAGTTAGGGAACGTTTTTTAATTATGTGTTTACCTTATTACATTGTTTAAGTATGTAACTAAATATTGAACATAAAAAATATTGACAGAAAATGGCGCTATAATTTTAAAACACGATTTACTCAAAATTTTTCCAGTGTGGGTTAACACACTATTGCTTATCTATGTCCATGTATTTATTATATGGACGCAGATAAGCAATAACATGTTAACACACAAAATTAAGTTACCTATTCAGAACGATTTATTGAGAGTTAGGGAACGTTTTTTAATTATGTGTTTACCTTATTACATTGTTTAAGTATGTAACTAAATATTGAACATAAAAAATATTGACAGAAAATGGCGCTATAATTTTAAAACACGATTTACTCAAAATTTCTCCAGTGTGGGTTAACACACTATTGCTTATCTATGTCCATATTAACATTTAACAAGTAATACGTCTATGAGTGGTGTAACCAAAAGACAGCTCAAGTTATTGAACGATAAAATAATATACGTAGATAATATTATATGTATTTATCAACGCTAAACCGCAAAAGCGCTAAACGCTAAAGTAAATGCTAGAAGTACATTCCAAAGAAGTTTTCGTAAATCAATTACTATAATATCTAAATTTGTTTTGTTTGTATTTTATGTGAACTGTTGTGGCGATATTTCCATCGTTTGCTGGTGAAGTTGCCGATGAGCTACTCAAAGCTTATCATCAGATACTTACCTAAAGCATAGAAGTTAAAACTGTTAGCAATGAACCGCATTCAGTGTACGCACCTTAATTCAATTTCACGGGTGGTGGAGCCAGCTTACTGTCTCCCGACGCGAACGCAATTTCACGCGGTTCCACACACACATATGTTTTTAACCGAATTCCAAAAAGGAGGAGGTTACTGTGCTTCAATTTCGATGGGTACTAACGCTCAATGTGTAAACTTGCCAGACAGATCGCCGTTGTATGAGATTTTTTGTTTAACACGAATGCGTTGGATATTGTGAATTCACTCTTTATCAGGTGGCGCTGGAAAAATCTCTATAAAGCCCGACGCCCACTGGCAGAATGGAGCTACAGGAAATTTGTGACGTTAATTTTATGAAATTATAGTTTACAGTAGTTAAAAAAACAAAGCTCACCGCAACTTTTTGTTGCTACGACCAATGAAATTTCAAATCCTTTAAATTTCAAAGTGCTTTATTCTTAACCTAAACCTACCGTGTCGTTCCGCCAATGGGCGCCGGGCCTAAGAATATTAAATAAAAGAATATATTCAATGGATTTATTCTACTTGAAGAAAATTCAATTTATTTTTATATAATTAACTAGGTACCTATATTTATTTCACCTTGCGCATAAAAAGTTGTTGTAACTTGTATGCTTGAATTAAAATGTCAGCTCCTTCACCACGCGTTGTGGAACATAAAATAATTGTAACAATGTTTTTTGTTGAAGCATTCGAAAACTATTATTTTCATAAGAAAACCACTTCATATATTTTTTATTACATCAATATTATATTACTGTTATAATAATAATTTATTATAATTATATTATATAATTGCTCCGGGATAATCTGATCTGTGGTATTTTTGTTATTACCTAGTAAATATAGTTAATGAAAAGAATAAATAAAATCTTATTACTTGAACTGTGGACGTGTTTTGTTTTAACGACTTTCCAACATAATATGCGTAGCAAAGAGAATAATATAAAAGTAAATAGTATTTTTTTAAACAAGCTTCATCATAATATGGAACATGAGAACAAAAACGAGCTCAAACACAGTCGACTAAGTATCTTTGCAATTTCCATCAGCGAGTTACAATAGCAATCTTCCGGCTCCATCTTGAGACAGAAGGCAACAAAGACTAGCCTAAATTATACTGTCTTACCAGTCGTCGTCAGAGAGTTTCAGTCGTTACATCTTAGCTCCATCATCAGTTCAGCTAGATGGTACCATATGGTCATCTTTACATAAATATGCATTTCATCTCAATCGGACAGACAGACAGCAAGTTCGTCCAGCCATCTTTTTTGCGAACTTTCAAATGGACATAGTTACGACGGTAACTTACATTTACAATATTGAAAGTTCCAGTTCTATGACTTTACGATTGATCTGTATTTTAATAGTAATAATGCGAAAGTAACTTACCTTTTTACGCAATTCCCGCGGGATCCCTGTAATTAACGCGGGTGCAACCGCGGGGAACAGCTAGTCTATACTATGATAAAAGAACAATCCGCGATTCTGTACATTGAATATTTTTACCAAAAATTGAGAGGGGTGATAAAAGAAAAGTAACCAAGCCCAAAAAAAGTTTTTAAAATTCTTTTCTGTCTGTCTGTTCGCGATAATCTCCGCATCTACTGAACGGATTGTCATGCAGTTTTCAGTAGTAGATTAAACTAAGTCTGGACCAACATATAGGCTTTGTTTCATTCGAATCGGATGTCGGGAAAAAAGTTGTTGCATAAAAACTTTTCACGCGGGTGAAACCGCGGGGCACAGCTAGTAAAACTTCAAAAATTACGTACAATATTAAAAGTTTTTTTATTTTCACTAAATATTCTAAAGTACATCAATTAAATTTTTTAACTTTAACCACTCTACAGATTCTCTTAAACTAATAGGTACTTCGTGTTAAAAATAACAATAGACAAAATATGTAGTGCCATAGTGCGGTAGGTACAGTCTACTGCAATGATATTATTTGATTTCCTATGAATATGTTTCAAAATATGTATAGTCGTTCCTAAGACATACATAGCCCTTCCACACTATTATTTGTTCTTTTATTTTTATTTATTTGTTACAACAGATGTCCAATCATGTTCATAAAGGTTTAAGCCTGAGTAACGATTTAATTTCTTGGAATTTATACTTGTGAATTAGATCTAAGTGTAATATTTGTCATTTATTGTGTAATAAAGAGTTTTTAAAACAAACAAACAAATGATATTATGACTATTGGATATAGAGGGACGCCGATAAGCAATAACATGTTAACCCACAAAATTAAGTCATTGATACAGAACGCTTTTTTGAGAGTTATAGAACTTTTTGAAATTCTGTGTTTACTTTATTTACCAACAAAATGCTGCATTTAAAAAAATTTTAACACAAAATGGCGCTATAATTTTAAAACACGATTTACTCAAAATTTCTCCAGTGTGGGTTAACACGCTATTGCTTATCTATGTCCAGATAAGCTATAGTGTGGCCAAACTGAAACCATTTTAAGTAAAAAATTACAGCACCATTTTGTGTCAAAGCTTTTTTTTCGTATTATTGGTATTTAAACAATGTAATTAAGTTTAACACAATAGAAAAACGTTCTCTAACTTCCAATGAAGCATTCTGTATCAATAACTGACGACTTGACGAAGTACAGTATACAGAAGTAAAGCTTGTGTTATCTCTGGTAACTTTCATTGATAAAAAGCTACATTATCGCTGAGAGATATAGGATATTTTTAGTTCCATAGTTAGTTTGTAGTTAGTTCCATTTATACGGTTGATACTGATGAAGTTTGTATAACATTTGCAATCACTTCATTTCACTTAAAATATCTTTCTTTTTTGGGTTTAAAAAGTGTGGTAGAAAAATGTTGCCGACTGGTAGGTATTTATGCATATGTTATTGCAGTTGACTGTACAACCGGAAGCCGGACCATATTATCATCTGTGTGGACGAAACCGATTGGTGTCACTAGTGGTATCGTATATAGGCGACATTTTTGATGCAAAATACTTAAAATTAAAACAGAATAAAACAATTTTAGGCCTGTGTTTTAACCAATAACGTTTCATTGCAGCCATGTCTTCAACATTCTTTAATAAAATAGTATATTTCATTATAAGTGCGGAAAGCCTGTCATTGCAAAGAGTTCCGACAAATGTCTACCCGAGCCGAGGCGCAGCCGAAGGTGAGGGTTGACAGTCGGAACTAGTTGCAATGACGGTTCCGCACGTGTACTGAACAACTATTTTTAATACAGTTACGAAAAAATTAAGCAATTTAATAAAATATCAAAAACAACAAACTCAACTAAGTTCCAACTGTGATCAAGAGATGGCGCTAGTCGTATTAGTAATGCGAAACCTATGTTTCGCAATGCAAAAAGTGTGTCAAAGTCGTGTCGCCATTTTTGACAGTTGGCAAAGAGAACGCACGAGTTCGGGAAAGGTAAACAAAAAGCTCGAGTATGTAATAGCCCACATCCCGAACGCTAAACGTCCCTGCAATACGCCACTTTTTGAGCAACTGTATTAAAATAGTATATTTCATTATAAGTGCGGAAAGCCTGTCATTGCAAAGAGTTCCGACAAATGTCTACCCGAGCCGAGGCGCAGCCGAAGGTGAGGGTTGACAGTCGGAACTAGTTGCAATGACGGTTCCGCACGTGTACTGAACAACTATTTTTAATACAGTTGCGAAAAAAATGAAGAAATTTTATAAAATATCAAAAACACAACAAACTCAACTAAGTTCCAACTGTGATCAAGAGATGGCGCTAGTCGTATTAGAAACCTACGTTTCGCAATGCAAAAAGTGTGTCAAAGTCGTGTCGCCATTTTGACAGTTGGCAAAGAGAACGCACGAGTTCGGGAAAGGCAAACAGGACTCTGCTTTCAGGTTGAATGTGAGACACAAGTGTTCTTCCTTGCAGCGTTTTTTTGGCCAATTTACTGGGTGTATAATTCGTTGATCCACTGTATTAAGTCTATTTTGGTGGTGGTAATTGACATAGGATTAAGTAAGTGAGTTTTAACGAAGGTAAAGCGGTGATTGTGTGATTGAGATGGCAGAGCCCCCCGACCCCGGGGGAGGCTACGCGGAGTTGTCACAATATGATAGTAATCTGATCATTCCTTCCACAGAAATGGATATTGACACGTCATGTCTATCCCAGTCAAGGAAACGTACACTAATCAACAGTAACTCAGTGCCATCAAAAAAAGTAATCGTAAGTCCTGCTCAAGCATCGGCCGCATTACAATCCACTTTTACTCACCCAGATTTTACTGAAAAAAAAACCAAGTACTCAGAAGAGGACTTTGGTCCCTTTCTGGTACATGTTAGTATTTCTGTGACCGATTCTTCGGCAGGACCTGTACTGAGACCCATTAAGTTTGGCCACTTTCTCTATAATAACAAGGTCCGAAATGTAGTCGCAGATGGAGTGAAGCGTGTAGGCCGCAACCGAATCTCGGTTCAATTTAAAACTGCAATAGACGCTAATGCCTTCCTTGATCACCCTGCTCTGAATGGTGCAAAATATGAAGCAAGTATCCCATCATTCAATGTTACTCGCATGGGTATAGTGCGCTTTGTTCCAGTCGAATGGACCCTGGAAGAATTTGTGAAGGCTATAGATGTCCCAAACGGTGGACGTGTCATTAAAGCTCGCCGTCTGAACAGAAAGACCACGGAGGGTGGCTCACCAGTGTGGGTTCCAACCCAAACTGTTGTAGTCACCTTCTATGGACAGAAACTACCGGATCACATATATTGTTTTTATAACTCTCTCCCAGTCGAGACATACATTCTGCCCACTATCCAGTGCAACAAGTGCTGTAGATTTGGCCACATTGCAGCGCAATGCAGATCATCCCCACGTTGTTTTGTTTGTTCGCAGCCTCATGAAGGTTCCTCTTGTGAGAAGCAAACTCCCACATGCCTCCTCTGCTCAGGCCCTCATCGGGCTACCCATTCCTCCTGCCCAGAACACTCCCGTCAAAAGTCCATAAAACTGGTGATGTCGCAGGAGAATATTTCCTACCTGGAGGCTTCGGCAAGATTCCCCCAGGTTAGGAGGTCTTTTGTGGACGCCACTGGTCCCCTCCCATCCCCCATCCGCCACATTCAGTCCCAATCCAACCCCTCTCCTCTTCGCCCTACTCCTATCCCATTAACTAGCTCATATAAGAAAACTATCTCCACTCCTAGACGTCCCTACTCCCCAGCTGCCAGTCCAGGTTTTGACAGGCAGGCCCACCAGGAAATTATTAATAACCCAGTACACATGACACCCAATGGGTGTGCTCTCTCCCCCTCTCCCCCCTCAACAAATGATAATCTCTTAGAACTACTAATTTCTTCTCTTATTAATATTCTTCTTAAATTCAATGATGTTGGTCTACCGAACAACCTCTATCAAAAACTTACTGAGCTTTCTTCTATAGTCAACCACCTTCACTCAAACAATTCTTCAGTGGAACTGTAGAAGCATTAATAATAAAAAATCTGACTTAATTTTTCTTATAAATAAATTTAAGCCCCTTGTTCTTGCCATCCAGGAGACATGGTTGACACCGGGGTCCCAATTTAGGGTTTCTGGTTTTACATGTCTTCGGGATGACAGGAATGATGGTCATGCAGGTTGTTGCATTTTAGTTTCAAATTCAATTACTTTTTCACAAATCCCTATTCAACCTCAAAGTAACAACTTGTTTAATGTTGTGGCTGTCAAAGCTTTGGACTACACCTTCCTATCTGTATATATTCCTGATCCCAGTGCCCTTATCCTTTCTTCCTTGTCCTCTATTATCTCATCTCTCCCTCCCCCTGTGATTGTGCTTGGGGATTTTAACATTCACCATTCGGTTTGGGGTTCACACTTTTGTGACTCCTTCTCACCCATATTTTTAGACCTACTTGATGACTGCGACCTGTGTATATTAAACGACGGCTCCCCTACCCGCAGGGTATCCCCCACTCAAAACCCTAAATCTGCTGTTGACCTCTCCCTGTGCTCCCCCAATCTGTCATCTCTTCTTACCTGGTCCATCCTACCCAATTCGTTTGGTAGTGATCACTTTCCTATAATAATATCCCTTCCTGATTGCTCTAAATTCATCTCCATTCGTAAACCTCGGTTAAAATATAATTTATCTAAAGCTGACTGGTCACTTTTCTCTGAAAATATGGATTCCTTAGTAGCAAACTTTCCTAATATCTCCACTGATAACTTTCTTTCAGTATATACTGATTTTAGGAATGCCCTGTTGGCTGCAGCAGATAGCTCCATCCCACTTAAAAATTCTGCTAGGAACAAGATCCCCTCTCCACCCTGGTGGGATGCTGACTGCACAGCAGCATGTAAGTTGCGCAAAAATGCTGAATCAATTTACAACTTAAATATGTCTATGGAAAATTATCTGAAATATAAAGAAGTAGCTGCCAAAACTAGGAGACTGCTGTCTGAAAGGAAAAGATCGGGATGGAAACGTTTTTGTGAAAACCTCTCTCCTAGTATCCATTCTACATTAGTATGGAAAAATGTAAGACGGTATCGAGGATCCATGTCGGCCAACCAGTCCATCTCCCAGGATCACACCACATGGATAGACCAGTTTGCAAACAGAATCGCCCCCCCTTCTGCCCCCTCCCTCTCTGAGACCTGTATATTTACTTCTTCTTCACTAGTCAGCAGTGATCCATTTGAAGCACCATTCTCTGAGGAGGAGTTTCTACTAGTTCTAGAATCTCTTAAAGACTCAGCCCCAGGAGCTGATGATATCCCTTACTCGTTTGTAACAAAATCCAGCCCCTCTTCACAGAAGATGCTTCTTAACATGCTTAACAATATATTTTTATCTGGGATCCCCCCTGATGAATGGAAAACACAAATAATAGTTCCAATCCTAAAGCCAGGGAAACCCAGTACAGATTCGTCCAGTTACCGCCCGATCGCCCTATCATGTACCATAGCTAAAATCTTGGAACATTTACTCAAAAACAGACTGGAATGGATTGTAGAAAGTAAAGGCATCCTAGCAAATAGTCAGTTTGGTTTTAGGAAGGGATTTAGCACAATGGACAGTCTAGCCTGCTTTACTGTGGATATACGCATCGCCTTATCTGCCGGAGAATCTCTTGTCGGGGTCTTTTTGGACATCTCGTCCGCGTATGATAATGTACTTCTTCCGGTACTCAGGCAAAAAATGCTTCAGCTGAGTATTCCTGTGAGGATAGTAAATCTAATTTCAAATCTCCTTTCTTCCCGCTCTATTTTAATCTCATCCCAAAATTCCCTCCTCCCTCCTAGACTCCTGTGGAAAGGCCTTCCACAAGGATCAGTCCTTAGTCCCCTTCTGTACAACATATATACCCATGATCTCGACCTATCCACAAATCCTTTTTGTAACACTCTCCAATACGCGGATGATTTGGCATTATATGCTTCAGCTGGCGATATAAAGGTAGCCACAGATAAACTCAACTCTGCCATGGTATATCTACATGACTGGCTTTTAGACCACGGTTTGTCCTTGTCTGTAGAAAAAAGTAAAGTTGTTATTTTTACTCGCCGGCGATTAATCCCTGACGTTGCTATCCGGTACGACAACAGTGTTATCCCAGTTAGTGACAAAGTTAAGTTCCTTGGTATTATATTGGACTCCCGCATGACGGGTTCCCACCACATCAATCAAACAGTAAAAAAATGTGAGAAAAATTTAAACATCCTGCGATCACTGTCAGGTGCATGGTGGGGTTGCCATCCATACACCCAAAAGCTATTGTATAATGCCCTGATACGCAGCCATTTTGACTACGGAACTTTCCTTTTAGAACCCTGCAGCATAATGTCTTTGAACTCTCTGGATAAAATCCAAAACAAAAGCTTGCGAATAATCACGGGAGCTATGAAATCGTCGCCAATTAATGCCCTTCAGGTGGAATGTGCGGAACCTCCTCTACACTTAAGAAGACAATATCTGGCAGATAGATTTATATTCAAAATGATTCAAAATTCGGAACATCCTCTCATTAAAAAACTACATTCACTTTCAGAATTTATTTCCTCTGGCAGATATTGGACGCATAAGGAACCACCGTGCATCTTTAAAAGTTTTGTTAAGTTTATTAGTCTCCCATGTCCAGTTTTTCAATGTAAGTTGAATCCTTTATTTGAAACTCCTTTCAAAGCGATAACATTCCAACCTGAAATTTTTCTAGATCTTGACTTGCGAAAAGACGACCCATCAACAAACACAAGATTCAATTCGATCTTTGAAAAAAAATTTAGCAATTACCTCGCTATATTTACCGATGCCTCAAAACTCCACCCAAAAGACTGCGTAGGCTCTGCTGTCTGGATCCCCAAATATAAAATTATACTGAGTTTTAAAACCCCCGCGCAGTCCTCAGTATTCACGGGTGAAGCTATTGCCATCCTCGAAGCATTGAAGTATGTAGAATCGCATAAAATGAAACAGGTGGTGATTTTCTCTGATTCAAAAAGCTGCTTACAGGCAATCCTTGGCAATCAATTCCGAAGCAAATCTAAATTCCCGTTCGTGTTAAAAATTAAAGAAATTCTCTTTCGATGTCACCAACAAAATCTTAAAGTTGCACTAGCTTGGATTCCTGGTCACTCTGGAATCCTTGGTAATGAAACTGCTGACCATTGTGCCAAGGTCGCAACGAAATATGGCTGTGATTCCCATTACACTACCTACTGCAGTGATTTGATTGCCATTGCTAGTGACTGCTTAACATCACGTTGGGATGAAATATGGTCTCGCTCTAAACGTGTGAAAGGAAGGCATTACGCTGATGTTCAAGACTCAATCCCAGTCAGACCCTGGTTTTTTAAATACCGTAAGGCCAACAAGCGTGTCACTTCCACAGTTTGTAGACTCCGAATTGGCCATGCGTGTACCCCAGTCTTCTTAGCTAAAATAAGGGTCAAGGACAGCTCTCTTTGTGAGTGCGGTTTAGACGAAGGCACTGCAGAACATATCTTCTTTAACTGTCCAGGAAGACCATCTCTATTTGATTTCCTACCCGACTACATTCCGCTACCTACTGACTTGAAATCCCTGTTAAGCCGTGTAAATACCCCCTTTGTAGATATTCTCTGTGATTATATTAACCATGCTAACATTAGACTCTAAGCTCCCACTAACAGTATATTAATAAGGAATATAGTGTATATATGGTGCCAGTTCCTACTACCAGTGTATCAAAAGTTTGAACGCCTCGAAAACTGTAAGTCTAATCTGTTTTTTGCCTTTTTTCCATCTTCATATTGCTTGCTCGACATCATAAAGCCAACTTCAGCAGAGTCACTAAAAAGCTCTAATAAAACCGTAACGGCAACCTTAAACGAAGCCCACGAAAGAAACACTGGAGCCTGGCGAAATGTCAAATACGCATCGCCATAAACACAAGAAATTGAAAGGCAAACAAAAAGCTCGAGTATGTAATAGGCAATAGCCCACATCCCGAACGCTAAACGTCCCTGCAATACGCCACTTTTTGAGCAACTGTATTAAAAATAACTTTACATCCAAATTTCGTCCATTGTAATTTAGACTTTACAGGTTAAAATCTCAATGAACGAAATATGTAAGATTTATATATACATAATAAGATTGCTGAAGAGATGGTGGGTATGCCTGACCAAAATTGAGAACTTATATCCTTTTTTTTCTTTACACAAAAATATATTATAAAACAGTAGAAAAGTAAAAAATATAAACAATAATAATACCTTTATCAACTTCAGATCATTTTAGGAAGCCAGTAAGCACTTATTAATAATAATATATCAAAAAGTAAAAATAAATTAATTTGTACTTAATTTTAACATCAAGAGTTTATGAAAATAGGCTATTTTTAATATGGCTATTTTCTGCAATAACCTCGAATATAAGAATCTATTAGGAGATACACTAGAACAATAGCTTCCACAAATATCAGGACTTTGTATTAGGTATCTAGTCTACAAAGGAATTTATTAGTCATCGGAGTAGGTAGAGTGATTTCATGTACTTATATGATAGTTTGTGCATCTTAATATACAGGATGTTACAAAATGGTGTAGTCATATTGGACGATCGTGTTCAAATTAATGTCTGCAATGATTTGACATTAAACCGGTACCATGAAATGAACTTTCCTAAAAGCTAGGTTTGCTGTTATTAACCTGCCTCCCAACGGTGATAAATTGCAAATGATCTGGTGGTCGTCCCCTGTAACCAGTTCATGTCCTCGTCATGAAATTTATTTATTTATTTATTGCGTATATGAAATGTTTACTTTGTTTCGGAGGTGGACGACAAAAATTGTTATGAAATGTTGTAGTAAGGTTTTTGAGCTATATACCACGGTCAAATTATTGTATAAGATTGCCAGGTCACAATCTTCAAATATGACTACACCTTTCCGTAACATCTTGTAGACATGCCTTTCCCGGAAAAAAGATTAAAAAGTGAAGTGTTGTAAATTACTACCGTAAAAATACTACTGTTCCATTAGTTATTGTGGTATTTTGCCAACGATCACATGTTGTGTCTGTATTCTCTTACAGCTATGTAAATATTACTGAAATCCCAAAATTCCGGAGGCGTATCCATATTAAGATACACATCATAAATCAATTTCTCGGAATCACTCTGCTTATTCCGATCTCTGGTTATTATACAGTATCTTAGACTTCACTAGATTATTTTTAAGACTATCCTATTTTGATAGGAATAGTTTATCAATGCTCAATAGGAGAGCAAAGTTAGTTTTCGTTGCTAGTTTCGAGATTGAATCCCGAGAAAACAAATCACATACAACTTTCCTTTTCGCCTCAATAACGAGAAAATATACGATATTATAAAAATTGTGCTAATGCTAATTCGCAGAATTTGAAATTCCGAACGCAAACAATTCGTAGCAGTTTATTTACAATATGTGTAACTAACTCATCAAGTTTTTGGCTAACGAAATCTACATATAGTTATTGCAAGAAATAAAAAATAAAACAGCTGTAACTAACCATGACCAACAAATTCGTGTCGTATTTTAAATAAAATAATGATTATATTATGGTATATATCACGATAGCGAAAACAAAAATTTCAACCTAACAATAAGCTTGCTTATATAATACTTACCTACTATAAAATTATTTGGTTTTTCAACTTATGAATAAAAATTTAAGTAATTCCTAAAAGATTCTGGCATTTAAAACTTTATAGACAATATTAAAACCTTAACACACAATATTATGTTTTAAAAGGTAATAAATATATACAACGTGTTAATGAATTAACTGAAAACTAGAAAGTAGTTTGCTCAGAATCGACTAGCGAATCGATCGCACTATGTTTTAATATAGGTTATATTTTTTCATTTTTACTAGTCCATGTCTAAATTATTTATAATACAATATTTGGCGCGTACGCCGCCCGCAGCAAAAAAATTCGAAACGGTAGGCGCGGGCGTAGCGCTTGGTATCTCATAGATAGGTCACCTCCAAACTAAAGTTCAATAACTTTTAAAGTATTAACTTTTTAGACATAAAATATATTTTAATCATAGTATTGTTTATTTTATTAAATGGGGTGTATCAGGTTTTCAGTTAATTCATTAACACGTTGTATATAAATCTAGCCGTTTTTCATTATGAGGTATTAAAATCACAGTAATTATAGTGAAATCAAAATTAGGCGAATCGGTTTGGAATATTTAACCAACAGGAGACGCCATTGATGATGTAAAAACCAGATCGCCTAATTTTAGATTACACTATAATTCACTAACTATAAGTATAAAATGAATAAATTGAATAAACAGAGCGGAGACAATGTACTAGTAAATATTTGCCTGATCCATTGTTCATTTTAAAATTTCACTATGGCCGCACTCGTGTTCGTTTACTGACTTTTTCACCCAACAAATATTTCTAGCTCGTCAGCGATCCATGTGTCGCAAATACGGTACTAGAATTGGCGGCAAATACAAAAACGGTGTGGAATTAGCCTTACGAATCTAAATAAAATTCACAGTGCAATCGTGTGATGGTGTTTAAAATGTAGGCCGATGAAATTAACTAATGGATCAAAAATAGATAATTAACACTCCGTCAGTTTTTGAACTTTGTCACTATTGCAATAAGATTTAAGAACGACAAAAGTGATTATACAACGTGTTAATGAATCAAATGAAAACTAGAAAGTAGTTTGCTCAGAATCGACTAGCGAATCGATCGCACTATGTATTAATATAGGTTATATTTTTTAAGTTTTACTAGTCCATGTCTAAATTATTTATAATACAATATTTGGCACGTACGCTGCCTGTAGCAAAAAAATTCGAACCGGGAGGCGCGGGCGTAGCGCTTGGAATCTCGTAGATAGGTCACCTCCAAACTAATGTTCAATAACTTTTAAAGTATTAACTTTTTCGACATAAAATATATTTTAATCATAGTATTGTTTATTTTTTTAAATGGGGTGTCTGAGGTTTTCAGTTAATTCATTAACACGTTGTATAATTCTGATGTTGAGTTTTGTTGAACTTTTCGACCCATTTTGACTGACACTGTTCGACAGTGATGGGGCAGAATGAAATGGAGTACTTACACACTCCCATGAGATCGGTGCTATCCCCGTTGGACAATATCGGTGAAAACGGGGGTTCAGGCTTCATACAAAAATTGCCAGTCGTCTTTTGTAAAGAGAAACATACATAGATAGATATTCTCGCGTGACGCTGGTTCCTGCAATAAAGTAATTATAGAAGATTAATTATTTTTATACAAACACACTAGCTGTGCCCCGCGGTTTTAGCCGCATGAGTTTTGGAATTCCCGCAGGATCTCTTTATATCAGGAACCTTTGCGGACGCAGGCAGAGCAGCCCGCTAAAGTTTCATCACAATCGGACCAATGGTTTAGAAACGCATAGAGGTCAGACATACAAACATTTATATTTATAAAGCAGAATATAATAAAAATCTAAAAAGTAGGTAGGTAGGTCAATATTTTTCTCAAAAGTCAGCCGTTTCTCGAGACACCAATTTTTTTTACTATCATGGGAAAACTATTATTGTACTAATACGAAGTTTACTATCTTATTTCGTGCGCATTGCAGTGGCGGCGGCCACTTGCGATCACTACGCGAGTGGCACCGCGGCCGCAGCTAGTATGTATAGACAGTTTATTGACTCACATTCACCGTAGCCTACGGCTCTGACGGGCTGCAGTATAGAGTCGGCGGTCGGTGGACTCCTGGGGAGGTGAATCACACATTAGTATCGATTTTAACCGATTTCGTCACTTTTAAGTTAAGTTGTACCTGCATGGGATAGAGGCCAGGCGGGAAATAATACCTGCATGAGATAGAAGCCGAGCGGGGAGTAATACTTGCATGGTATAGAGGCCGGTCGGGGAATAATACCCGCATGGGATAGAGAGGCCGGGCGGGGAGTAATACCCGCATGGGATAGAGGCTGGGCGGGGAGTAATACCCGCATGGGATAGAGGCTGGGCGGGGAGTAATACCCGCATGGGATAGAGGCTGGGCGGGGAGTAATACCCGCATGGGATAGAGAGGCCGGGCGGGGAGTAATACCCGCATGGGATAGAGAGGCCGGGCGGGGAGTGATACCCGCATGGGATAGAGGCTGGGCGGGGAGTTAAACTTGCATGGGATAGAGGCCGGGCGAGAAGTAATAACTGCATGGGATAGAGGCTGGACTTGGAGTAATACCTAAATGGGATAGAAGAGCGGGGATTAAGGTGCCTGCGTGAAAGTGGAAGAACTGAGTCTTTACGTCAGAGTGGGAGTTGGAGCGGAGTTTCTTATTCGAAGTGGAGGACTGTGTTGGGGGCATTTAAGTAGGAGTGGCATGTACCTGTGTGCGAGAACCGGTGGTCGTGCGGCTGCGGCGCGGGCGGCGGCGCGGTCGGGGGCGCGGCCGGCGCCGGCTCGGGCCGGTCCGGGTCCGGCGGCGGCGCGCGCTGCGGCGCGTCGTCCCCGGGCAGGCACGTCTCCACCATCGCCTCCAGGCAGTTCACGAACAGCTCGCTGCTCTCCGCCGTGCACGGGTTCTGGCACGCGCCACCAGGAGCCACGGTTATAGCAGTAGCACTACACTTGTGTGTGTAATACGAGTAATATTACTCGAGTGATATCACTCCACGAGGTGATGCAGACTCGACACCCGGTCGGCA
This sequence comes from Zygaena filipendulae, assembly GCA_907165275.2. NCBI lineage: Eukaryota > Metazoa > Arthropoda > Insecta > Lepidoptera > Zygaenidae > Zygaena > Zygaena filipendulae. Next base: position 3,494,772 of record OU015678.1, on the reverse strand, counting down.
ATCGGCTCACTCAAAGATACAATCGCCAAATAGGTTTTCTGATTCTCAGACTTTAACGATTTTGATAGGTATGAGCGCAACCGCTAGGTTCATTTTTCTTTAGAACGCTTCGAGTGATGTCTAAGTAATAAGTAATTCAGGGTCAAGATTATTTTTTACTAGCTGTCCCCCGTGGTTTCGCCCGCGTTAATGTCGGAGTTCCCGCGGGAATTCTGGGATACTAAGTAACCTAAGTCTGCCAATCTGCGAGTGAAAGTCCCGTCAAAATCGGTTCAGTCGTTTCAGAGATTAGCCGGAACAAACAAACAGGGAATTTTTTTTTTTTTTTTTATGTATCGTATATACTTTCGTTACCTTAGTGAAGGGCCCCGCGAACCGCCACAGGCCGCCGAAACCGCAGCTCTGCATGTAGTGCAGCTGCTGCTGGCTCGCGTCCTCTGACGCTATCATATTCTGTAATATTTATGGACACCGGACTGTAATTACTTCAAGTTTATTTGTCCAATAAAATGGTGGAGTTTTCTTATTGTTACTTTATAAGTAGGTACCTACCTATATTTTTTATTTTGCAGCAATGAATAAAAAAAAAATATTTAATTACAATTATTTTTTCCGTCTGGTAACCTTCAGAGTACAAATGTCAAGATTTAAGGCGTAAAGGTGGCCTAAAGTTTTTACGTAGCTCGTAGCCGCTTTTTGAGTTTGTCGAAAGCAGATAGGCAGACAGACAGACGTGGTGGAAGACTTTGTATATGTAGTGAAGCTATGGTCGTTCTAATATTATTTTTAACCCATTTGGTAATATTTAATGTGAAGGGTAGTGTAGGCAAAGGCGGGCCCACCTGTATGATGCTCTGAACAGCGCTCAGGATGATCTGGTCGTTGCAGTGCATCAGCACGTGGTTGATCTTCATATCCAGCAGGCTGTGACTGTAACGCCGAACGGACCACACAAACACACATCAGCGATTATTATACATAGCTTAGCTGTTCAAACTTTTTGAATAAGGGCTGAAAAAACTGCCACCCTATAGATAGAATTACTTCTGGAAAGCCAAGTTCATAATGAAAAAATCTTGCGTGATCCTACTAATATTATAAATGTGAAAGTGTAGATGTTTGAATGTTTAAATGTTTGAATGTTTGTTACTCAATCACGCGAAAACGGCTGAACGGATTTGGATGGAATTTTGCATGCACGTTGTCAGGGGTACAGAGAAGGACATAGGGTATTTTTTATCCCGGAATTAAATTACCGCGGATGAAACCACGGGGCACAGCTAGTAAATAATAATTGTAATAGTAATCCTACTGTTATTATAAATGTGAAAGTGTGGATGTTTGGATGTTTGTTACTCAATCACGAAAACGGCTGAACAGATTTGGATGAAATTTGGCGTGCACGTTTTCAGGGCTGCAGAGAAGGACGTAGGGTATTTTTTATTCCGGAATTCCCGTGGCAACTCCGAAATTACCGTGGGTGAAACCGCGGGGCACAGCTAGTAAGTGTATAATAATAATAGTTATAAGTGAGATCCGAATACCGAGTTTTTTCCAAACTTCTTTGAAAGATATTTTGTTGGGTTCTTTGCTAATCAATAGTGCGATTTGTTTTATTTTGGTAAATTTTTTATTGAAATGAACAACAAGTAACAACACTAAGAATCAAACACAGAGCAAGTTCGTCTTGAACCTGCCAAGTGGTGATAAAAGAGAATCGTGTGCACTTACATGACAGGAAACACTTTGGGAAACACGACCGACCCTTCGGCCAGGTACTGGTACAATATCCTAATCTCGTTTTCATCTGAAACCAACAAATCATATTTTTAGCAAAGCATTAACACAATATGCTAATTTTGTATTTCCTAACCAGTATTATCTTTATCTCTTCAAACAGTATAATGAACTAATGAAATTAGTGTCGAGTGTCAGGTAACAGGTGTTCGTTGTCAGGTGTCAGGTTTCCGATGCCGGTTGTCAGGTGTTCGATGTGGGGTGTCAGGTGTTCAGTGTCGGGTATCGGGGGGTCAGGTATCAGATATTTTGTGTCATGTATCAGGTGACAGATGTTCGGGTTTCAAGTATCAGGTTTCCGATGCCGGTTGTCAGGTGTTCGATGTGGGGTGTCAGGTGTTCAGTGTCGGGTATCGGGGGGTCAGGTATCAGATATTTTGTGTCGTGTGTCAGGTGACAGATGTTCGGGTTTCAAGTATCAGGTTTCCGATGCCGGTTGTCAGGTGTTCGATGTGGGGTGTCAGGTGTTCAGTGTCGGGTATCGGGGGGTCAGGTATCAGATATTTTGTGTCGTGTGTCAGGTGACAGATGTTCGGGTTTCAAGTATCAGGTTTCCGATGCCGGTTGTCAGGTGTTCGATGTGGGGTGTCAGGTGTTCAGTGTCGGGTATCGGGGGGTCAGGTATCAGATATTTTGTGTCGTGTGTCAGGTGACAGATGTTCGGGTTTCAAGTATCAGGTTTCCGATGCCGGTTGTCAGGTGTTCGATGTGGGGTGTCAGGTGTTCAGTGTCGGGTATCGGGGGGTCAGGTATCAGATATTTTGTGTCATGTGTCAGGTGACAGATGTTCGGGTTTCAAGTATCAGGTACTCGGTGTCGGGTGTCAGAAGTTCGGTGCCGGGTGTCAGGTATCAGACGTTCGGTGTCCGGTGTCAGGTGTCAGGTGCGGGCGCGCCTCACCGGTGGTGTACTTGACGAGCGTCGCGAGCACGGTGAGCACGAGCGCCTGCGTGGTGAAGTCGGACAGCACCGCCGGGTCCAGCAGGCTGTTGCTCTCCGGGCTGCCCGCCTCCTTGTCCGTGGACGCTTGCTGCGCGCGCGCAGTGAACATTACAATGCACCCTTCGAATATATCGTGTAACGGTGACGATACTCACGCTTGGCATGGAAAGAGTGCCCGGTATCCGAACGTTCGTATAATAGCTAGGGAGCTGGTGGCAATTTAGGTACATGATTTCATCGTCGTTGATACCAAGACGTAATGTAGTCTGGACTTAGATTAACTAGAAAAAATAGGTGGCGAGCTCAGGTAGCTCTGATTTTTTTTATAAATAATTTTGAAATTGTAAACAAAAAAACTGTCATAAATTATATTATCGTTTCTGTCATCAATTATATGACATATGACAGAAACGATAATACAACGTGTTAATGAATTAACCTTGCGATCGATTCGCTAGTCGATTCTGAGAAAACTACTTACTAGTTTTCAGTTAATTCATTAACACGTTGTATAATTTATGAGTCATTTAATAAATAGGCTAGTTTCCTGGGTAAAAAAATCAAAATTCTATTTAGTCAGTCAGTTAGATAATAAAAAAATAAAAGACACGTATTTTTTGCTTTTTTAAAATAATGGAAATATGCATAGATAAAGCGCATTAAAGTTTAGGGTGGGGGACTCGTGATGTCACAGCTCGCTATAACGTGCGAACAAACTGTAGCGAGGCGTGACGTTATGTGAAATTTCGACTTGATATATCTCCGTTATTTTTTGGTTACATAAAAAAAAAAAAAACGTGTCCAATATTTTTTTATAATCTACAAAACGGACTAAAAAAGAAAATTTAGGAAACTAGCCTATTCAGAGGTACCTGAGCTCGCCACCTATTTTTTCTAGTTAATATAAGTTCAGACTACATTACGTCTTGGTATCAACGACGATGAAATCATATATATCTAAATTGTCATCAACTCCCTAGCTATAAAAGCTTCGCTTCAAAAATTTCTTTTATATTGTATGTTTTTTTATTTATGTCATAGGGGGCAAACGGGCAAGTGGTACACCTGATGGTAAGTGGTTACCGCCGCCCATGGACATCTGCAGCACCAGAAGGCTTGCAGGTGCGTTGCCGACCTGGAATGGAGATGGGAACTGACTTTCAAGTGGGGCTGCCGGAACAGACCGTCAGGTGCTCGGCGACAGATTTGCAACTTGAAGGTGGTAGCTAGCCAGCCGGGCACTAGAGAGCACCCTACAACTGCTATCAGTATGTATCAGTTTTATCAGTATGTTGCGAAAAAAAATACGTTGCGTTTACTTCAGTTGTGTGTAATTAAGTACATTTATTTTTTTAAATCTGACTGTACACAGTGTGTACTACCATACTACTCAGTACACACCTTGGTGGAGGTGTCCGGGTAGTCGCTGTCGCCCGACTTGGTGGAGGCGGGCCGCTCGGTGGGGTCGTCCGCGCTGCCCGGCGACACGCGCCCCTCGTCGTCCGCCACCTGGGCGACACGCCGCGACACCATCACACACGGTGTAAGGTTCGACGACTTATACATGGTGTAAGGTTTGACGACTTATACACGGTGTAAGGATCGACGACTTATACACGGTGTAAGGTTTGACGACTTATACACGGTGTAAGGTTTGACGATTTATACATGGTGTAAGGTTTAACGAGTATACAGGCTGTAAAGTTGGACGGGGGGCATATTGGAAGAAGGTGTTCAGTATTTGATTCTCTTCTCCAATAAAAAAAAAATATCTCTTTTTACCTAAAAAGTTATTTAATCAAAAAAATTATGCCTTGAAACTTTAACTGATCATTACGAAATTCTGCATACACGTTGCCCTAAAAGGGTGCAGGGTACTTTTTTCCTGGAATTTTAGCGGGTACAGTTTGTAAATAAATAAATGAATACTGACTTCGAGCCCGCTGTCGACGTCGGGCGGGTCGGCTCGCTCGGCGCGCGCCGCGTCCCCGGCCGCGCCGTGCTGCATGCTGTGCGCGCGCCCCTCGCTGTCCTGCAGTGCCCAGGGGTAACGTCAAGTCGGGAGCACAAACGAACATCCGACACAGACACACTGTATATATTTACAATTGATGGGACGGGAATCGTCACGGCAAGTATTATGTGTGAATTTCAATATATTATATTCTTTCAACAATCTAATTAGTTACTCTCTCATGTATAATCGGTCGTAACTTTTGGTTGCGTTGACTTAGAAGTTAGATTTTTTCACAGCTTCAAGGCATTATAGACCTGAGTACTTGATGTTAATTTTAATTTGATACCTACACACGTCCCTGAGAAACAGGGTCTTGACAGACAGATAGAGAACTCTTAAAAACAGCCGTAATATGAGAAAACAACTTCTGAAATTCGCAAGAAAACTGTCCGTAACGATTCCCTCCTGAAAGCGTAGTTATATCGAAAATTAACAGACAAACGTTTTTAAGGACAAGCTGCTATTTGAAAATCATTAAATTCATAGTGTGTTGATCGACTAAATGCAACTCTGTACCATAATAATAAATAATTAATTGGGTTTACCTACCTGAAAACGGTAAATTAACATGCAGAGCTAACTCTAGCCTAAGGGAGGGTTCCATAAATATTATGCTACCGGGCTACTTCTAAGTGGGTTTTTACAGGGTAAAATCTACCTGGACCTAGTATGGATATTGGAGGAAATATCTACGATTTGAAAAAAAAAATCAGTGCAAACGGCTTCCTGACATAGTGGGTTTGGATTTCTCCTTCGCTTTACAAGGACATCCAGTGACATATAAACATAGCATATAAATATATTATTATCAGCTTCCGTTGTAAAATTTGATGATGCAGTTTATAAAAACTTCTTCGGATCCCTCAGCGTATATCCAACGAATCAGCCCGAAACGTTTTACTTATGTTTTCATTAGAACATAAAAAATCGCCATTGCTAAAACTATTTATCGTCTATAATCCATTGCAAAACATAACAAAAAAAAGTCAAAAACTGTAAGCTCAAAAGTGGCCCAAACCAACTAAAATATATATATGAAAAATTATATAATATTATGTTTAACTGTAGTTAAAGTTTTATGCCGTTCAAAACTCTAGCTTTTGCTCTGATGACAGTCTCAAATGAATCCATCCACCATTAGTTCCTTTGGCCAGAGGAGAAAAAAATACTCTTACGAAAACAAAAAAAAAAGTTATAAATGATTTCACGAGGATCCATCGAATACAGTAATTTTTGCAATGTGTAGTTGCGATCACCCTTGGCAGAGCGATGGTGTCCTTGGGCGTCGGCATAGAAAACGACCTTTGCGTTTTGAAAAGCGTTCTAGCTGTAGTCTATGGAGGTCAAAGCAAGAAGCGCCGAATAACACAACATGACAAATAACACGGTACCCCGTTGTAACGTTACAAATAACGAATACAGCAAAACAAATAGCAGTCACAAAAAAACAAAACAGTGATAAAAATTACGCGCAATATTTATAGAATAAAAATAAAGTAATTAATGTAATAACGATCGAGTCGTTGAGTTTTATCAAGATTAATTAGTACATTTCACAATAGTGCAGTAGCGTTTTGCATCATTGCCATGTAAAATAATATAATATTGAAAGCGTAATTATAGAGCGCGGGAGCGGGGGTGGTCGGTGGGGGTTGGTTACAGTATGAAATGTAAAATGTTTTAACAGACAGCATACAAACGATACACGTATTCAATTCCATAGCAAGTTGCGTGTAAGAAACACAATGGGTTCATATAAGTAGTATGGTACGAGACAGATGATATAGGTTGGTCATGGTCACTGTTGCTGAAAGAGATAGAAATATATCAACATATTTCTTGAGGCTTGGTGTTGGCAGGCGGAAGATTGTTGGCTTCCAAAAAACATTCGAAGTTGCTCATATAAAAAAAAAAAACATCCAAAATGTTAAATCAAAACCGGTCTACAGGTTGGTGAGATGCGGATAGTTAAGTTACTTTTCATATTTAGATAAGTAAGTAAAAAAAAATATAACAATATTCGATGTGTAAAATTTCATCCAACTCCTTTAGCCGTTAATGCGGAATTAGATTTCAAATATGTTTCAAATTCATAGATACACGTTGTATAATAAAAAAAAGAATCATCAAAATCGGTTCACGTAGTCGCAATTGATGAGGTAAAGACCATAAAAAAAAATTAAAAATAAAACATACCTACGCGTCGACTTGAGAACCTCCTCCTTTTCGAGAAGTAGGTTAAAAACGTAAATAACGAAACATCAAAATCTTCCAACCACCATACACGATAGAAAGAAACAACCACTAAATAACTCGCTAGCAATAATTAAAGACGATACAATGCAATGATGCGAATACAAACAATTGTAGTTCGTTAGGTACTTAAATGCCAAAATAATTCGCAATAGGTAATACAAACTCACTGGTGAATGGCATGAATCGAATGGACAGAAAGCCCAAGTTTGTCTTTCTCTAAAAAAACAATTCATCCCCCTAAACCAAGTTGACAGTATACAGAAAGTCCCAGAAGTCAACGTCAAGCCAGAATCGGGTGAAATGACAAATCGTAATAGTTACCAAAAAAATATAAAAAAAAATCCAGTTGTGTATTTTTTTTTTTAATTTATCCTAGATTTAAGAATAAGAAAAAGTGTGACTCGAAAGCATCACTATCTGTCTCACTCACACTTCATGGAATGATTCTTTCTCTCAGTCAAACTAGAATCTTAGTTACGCTCAAGGCAAGCCTTGGTTACACTTAAATCAGTTTTAGTAGATAGAAATTTTTTTTTCAAAACAGGGATTCTTGAAGAAATTTTTTTTTCCTGTAATGTGTGTGACATATCGTGACAGCGTGACATAACGATTTGTTCCTTAGTTTTCTATGCGTTAACGATTATAGAATGTCAACATGGCTAAGGGGGCAGGATACGGTCTCGTTTATTAAAATCGATCTTGGATTTATAACGTGATCCGTTATAAAGTTGAATTTTTACGTTTTTTAATTTTTGATCAATCTGTTACCACTTATCTAAGACATATCCCTAAATAAACAGAGCATTTTGTGCCTTTAAAAAACAATATTATAGATAATTCCAAAATCGATTATAATTTCTCTTTGTTGTTATAATATCGATCGATCAACTTTGCCGTTGCTTATCTAAACATTGACCAACGTGATTATTGTAATATGACTTTATATGACTTTAATATATATAACGATCAGGTAATTACTATTATTAAATAATTGAAATCCGACATTACCTGGTGCGGTATGTTGGCCAGGTGGGGGCTGTGCCCGCCGCTGCTGGAAGACTGCATCGTCGGGGATTTACCTACATATCAATGTAGCACTATATAAGTACTAAATAGATAGATAGATAGATAAACTCTTTATTGAACTCCATAAAAAGAAAAGAAAATATTTGCGACAAGGTGTAAGGTAACAATATGTGGTTTTATCGTTCACGGAAATCTATACTATATACAACGTGTTAATGAATTAAATGAAAACTAGAAAGTAGTTTTCAGTTAATTTCAGAAAATTCTCAGTGCTGAGAATCAACTAGCGAATCGATCGCACTATGTTTTAATATAGGTTATATTTTTTCATTTTTATTAGCCCATGTCTAAATTATTTAAAGTACAATATTTGGCGCGTACGCCGCCCGCAGCAAACAAATTCGAACCGGTACGCGCGGGCGTAGCGCTTGGAATTTCGTAGATAGGTCACCTCCAAACTAATGTTGAATTACTTTTTAAGTATACATTTTTTCGACATAAAATATATTTTAATCATATTATTGTTTATATTTTTAAATGGGGTGTATCAGGTTTTCAGTTAATTCATTAACACGTTGTATACCTACTAGTTATTCTCTGCGGCTTCACTCGCGTTTGTGGAAAATATTTACAATACTAATTCAGACGCAAAAAAAATTACAGTCGCTTTTATCATTAATATTAGCTGTCCCCCGCGATTTCATCCGCGGTAATTTCGGAGTTCCCGCGGAGGTTGCGGGAAAAAAGTACTCTATGTCCTTCAATTCCCGCGGGAGTTCCGGGTTAAAAACTATCCTATCTTTTAAGTTGGACCATATTGTAGATGGTTACTAAATTTTATCAAAATCCGTTCAGTAGTTTCGGAGTCCATCGCGGACAAACAACGTGACACGTGATTTATATATATTAGATTATTAGGACTTGTAAAGATCTAGGCTGCAACACTATTCTAAACGCATGTGCAAATCGGGGGTAACCAGACACTACATAAAATACTTGGGAGGTCAGAAAATGTTAACTAAGATAGGTATTATAAACGCTGAATGGCGGTCCTTTTGGTACCTTGTCTATTTTAATTTTGTTTGTTGTATTTAAGTCTGTGTTTTTTTTAATTATGTTACCAAATAGACTTATATTGTAATGAAATTTTTCATACACCTTGTCAGGGGTACAGAGAAGGACATGGGGTACTTTTCATACTGGAATTTCCGCGGGAATTCCGAAATTAATCCGGAGTAAGGTAAGGTAAGGATTATTATCTGTATGTAGTTACCTACCTCCGTACGCCGAAGAGATGGAGGCCTGGTCGAGCACGTCCCAGGACTTCTGGCGGCGCCCGGCGCAGGCGAGCGCCCCCGCGCCGCCCGGCGCCATCGCCTGTCACCGACATCGAGTTATCGCTATCGATTGGGAAGAAGCCTAGCGACAGCCTCAGACCAAATAAAAACTAAAGACGAAACGTCTCGAACAACGAAGTGAAGCCGGTCGCGTATGCATGTGGTGTTTAGGAAAGTGCTACAACGATTCCCAGGTATGGTGTCTTTTTCTTGGAAGTGTGTGCGTGTTTCTGTGTACGTGCATGGCGATGGTGTCTTTTTCCTGGCTTCACTTGTTTGTTCTACGCGTTCCGTCTTCAGTTTTTATTTGGTCTGAAGCAACAGCGAGGTATCTGGGGCGAGGAGGAGATGAAGAAAAACTCGTACTCCGATGATAATGATTAGAGATGAAACGGATGTTTTCATTATCCGGCCGGATATCAGATATTAATTTAGTATCCGGCCGGATTCCGGATACCTAGTGAAACAAAAGTTTAACTCGGTTCCCGATCAACCTCGAAGCAGCCCTTAGCACTGAGCAAATAATCACTACGTTTTAAGAGTCGACACCTTCATACTAAGTAATCCTTGAAATCTATGAAAGCATTTTGCGCCAACCTTAACCTTGCCAATGTAAGCGTGGTCAGGGGAATTTGGTTAGGTATTCCAAAGTTGGTAAGGAAGATATTGCATAGATCTATAGTAATTTTTGCTTGAAGGCAGTGTCGATGGGCTTGTCATCACCTGCTGCGGGTCCGCGCAGGGGTCCGCGCTGTCCGGCAGCCACTTGGGCAGCGAGTGCTTCACGTGGCAGCGCGAGCGGACCTCCTCGCTCACACACACCATGGCTGTCACACAATAGGATTAGGTACACACACACACATTGTATTAGACATAATATTATCTTTATTTGGCATTACAGAATTAATCAAAATTATTACCTGTAACAGAATTTACAAATTAAAAGAATTAGATCTCATAGTGATCAGTCAGGGATCAGTGTGGGCCATGGTATGGGGCTGGGTGTGGGGCGGGGTGTGGGGCTGGGTTTGGGGCTGGGTGTGGGGGGCAGGGGGGGCGGAATGTGGGGCTGTGTGTGGGGTGGGGTGTGAGAGCTGGGTGTGGGGGCTGGGTGTGGGGCAGGATGTGGGGTCAGTGTGGGGTGGGGTATGGGGCTGAGTGTGGAGCGGGGTGTGGGGCAGGGTGTAGGGCGAGATGTGGGGCAGGGTGTAGAACAAAATGTGGGGCAGGGTGTAGGGTAAGATTTATTTATTTATTTATTTATTTATTTATAGTTAATTATAACGGTAAAAAAAAAAAACCAATTACAATAATTAACATAGAACCGTTAACTTATAATAGAAGACACTCTCGCATACTTAATCTCACAAAACCTCAAGCATGCCGTCATTATCTCATGCCATGCATCCACAAACAGATCACACTCAGGGTCAGCAATGAGAAGGGCATTGAGGGCATCCAGGGTGCGATACACTGGGGAACCAGCTCTGGATACCGTTCGGCATAGAGGTCGTGCAAATAATTCGGGCCTGCGGCACTTTCTGTTACCGAAATGTTTTATAGGTACATTGAGTCGACAGAAGAGGTCATGGAGTTCGGGACAGTCGATAACCCCGCGAAGCATCTTACAGGCAAATGTAAGTTGATCGAGACCTCTTCGGACCTCCAACGAATTGAAACCTAGCATTCCTAAGAGGTAGTTGGTAGGGTACATATAAGGAAAGTAAAGGTGAGTCCTCTTAAACAAAAATCTCAGAAAAGTTTTTTGTACCTTTTCAAGACTCAAGATCATGGAAGCTGTAGTGGGATTCCAAACACAGGCACTGGTCTCCAATTTGCTCCGAACCAACGAGGTGTATAGGAGTCTGATGATTAGTGGGCTCTGAAAATCCCGTGCATTACGCAATACGAAACCCAGGCGTCTAAAAGATTCTTTAGAAAGAGTAGCAACGTGTTCTCTAAATGTCAGGCCACGGTCAAACGTCACTCCTAAGTCCTTAATCTCTGTAACTCGAGTAATTTCTTCGCCATCCATGGTGTATTTGAAAGGAAATTGCCGCACTCCCCGCCCATAGGTCATGGCGTAGCACTTGTTGGTGTTAAAAAATAGCCTGTTTGTCTCGCTCCATTGGTGAAGTGCTTCAATGTCTCTTTGTAGAAGTTTGCAGTCCTCGCTAGAGTTTATTTTCAACGTTAGTTTGAGATCGTCGGCATATAACAAGCACTTTGAATACCTCACTCTATCTGCAAGGTCATTAATCATAATTAAAAACAGTAGAGGACCCAAAATCGACCCCTGGCTAACGCCCGAGTTAGTGCTGTAAGTCTGAGACTCAAAGCACCCATACCTAACGAACTGTTTGCGATCACGTAGGTAATCAGCAAAGAAATTGAGTAGTCCGGAGGAGAAACCAATATCGCCCAACTTAACCAATAATATGTCATTGTCGACCCTGTCAAATGCTTTGCGGAAATCAAAATAAAGAACGTCGACTTGCTTACCGTTATCTAAGCCATGAGCTATGTAGTCGACGTGAATCATTAGATTGGAGTTGACGGAGCGGCCAGATCGAAAGCCGTGTTGGGCATCCGACAAGTATACACCAATGTGTTTATAAATGAACTTATGTAAGATATGTTCAAACACTTTTGCAAGGGTAGAAAGAATAGCGACAGGTCTATGTCCCTCGACAGATGACTTGTCACTTGTTTTGGGTATGGGGGTCACTCGCGAAAGTTTCCATTGATTAGGATACGATCCTGATCGCAGAGCTAAATTAAGAACGTGACAAATGGGTATTGATAAGATATCAACGCATCCTTTAACTATGTAGGCAGGCACGTTGTCAGGACCAACCGCACCACAAGGTCTAAGTTTGGCGATACCCTGCTTTACGTCTTGAGGTGTCAGACATGGAAGAGGAACATTACCTCCTTCGCTATTTGAGGAATAATTACCGGTATGCAAAGTTGGTATCTCGGGTAAAAATACGCTAGAAAAATACTGAGCAAATGCTTCAGCAGCTTTTATGCCTGTGTAAGCTTGTTCGTTATAAGTAACTTTGGGCTCGAAACCCCCCTTTGATCGCAAACTAGATATATGCCGCCAGAATTGTTGGGGGCAATTTCCGATACTATTTTCAATGATTTGACAGTGAGATTTGTAGGCCTGTTTAGTTCTTTGTTTTAAATCAGATCGCAAGGTACTGAACTCTGCGAATATGAGTTTACAACGCGAATGTTTCCATTTACTATGAAGTTTGTGTTTACGCCGAATATCGTGGATAATATCTTTAGTGAACCAGATCGGGTACCGCCTACTACCGCACACGAATCTGTTTTTCTTGGGAAAACAATGATCAAACAAATCGTATAAAATTTCGTAAAATTTGTCCACACCAGTGCGTGCGTCATTACAACAAAGAACATTATGCCATGGGGCTGTACAAATTAGATCGCGTAGAAGTGCGTAATCTCCTTTGTTAAAGTTCCAGTCTCTACTTCGATCGATGTTACTAGGATCTAGCCTCTCATTGCATTTGGTTGCTTTAATTGGTACCAAGATATCGAGAGGCGGGTGATATAGGTCAATTGGAACCAACTCCATGCCCTCCACATATTCGCAGGTCACTCCCGTGCCCTCTCTTGCTAACACAACATCTAACTTACTCCCACGCATATTCATCACTTCATTCATCTCAGCCAGATTACAAAAAGTTACAAAATAATGAAAATAGTTATTTATATTTCTTGATGCACTTCTTAAATTTAAGTCACCCAAGATCATAATAATCCCATTCAAATTGAGTACGAAACTCTCAACCTTGCAGAAAAACTTCATATAATCCTCGTCCATAGAGCTGGGCTTTATATACAAAACACAGATATATATTTTTGATCCATGTATGGTAACATCGGCCCATAGGTCTTCGCCACCATCAGTTTCTAGATCGCATCTTCTACTCAGAGTGACGCCCGGACGCGCAGTCAGCAAGACACCACCGCCTGGAGTTTCTCTATCTCTACGCAGGACGGTCCAACCTTCACATATAATCTCAGGATCCTCGACAGATTTGTCCAGATTTGTCTCTGTCACGGCAACCAAGTCATGCTCAGTGATCATCAAGTTCGATCTCCATTGAAATAGCTTAGTTTTTAGCCCACGGACATTTTGGTATAGGGTCCTGAAATAAGGGTCGCGATCGCTTATGGGAGATGTAGCAGCAGGGTTTATGGCTGGAGATGGCTGGAGAAGATGTAGGGCTAGGTATGGAGCAGGATGTAGGGCAGGAAGTGGGGTCGGTATAGGGCGGGGTGTGGGGCTGAGTGTGGGGCGGGGGGCGGGGGGCGGGTGGCGGCACCCACCGGTGAGGTAGGCGACGGTGTGCGGGTTGACGGCGAACTTGTCGGGCCCCGCGCGGCGCGCCACCAGCGCCAGCAGCGCGGCCAGCACGCGCACGGTGCGCGACACGGTGCCGGCGCTCGGGTGCCGGTAGCCCTTCAGCAGGTGGCCCACCAGCGCGAAGTGGAAGTTGGAGCGGAAGCTGCGCCCGGTCAGGGTCATCGGCAACAAACAAAACGATATGTTATGCAACTCAAAAATGCCTAAATAACTAGATTTTTTATGATTCTCCTTAAATTGCGATCCAACCGCCCACCTCAAGCCGACGGCATGGTCCAGCTGTTTGAAATGCCACTCGAGAGGCTCACGAGTCTCCATCAACACCTGCTCTATGGTCTGTAAGGGAAGAAATAGCAAATTACGAAAGTAGTGACAGCTTAAACTCTTTACCGATTAGGTACTAATCGTCCATCACCTTCTACAAATTTCCCTTTTCTATGTTCAAAACCACTCCACAGATTACAAAAGTCTTCTCCTTTTTATTTTCAGACTGCAAATTTCCTTCCTCTACCTACGATCTCCCTCCCCTGCCTACAAATTTCCCTCCCCCGTCAACAAGTCTCCCTCCCCTGCCAATAAATCTCCCTCCCCTTCCAACAAATCTCCCCTCTCTTCCAACAAAGCATCCCCTTCCAACAAAGCTCCCTCCCCTGTCAACACAATTTCCCTCCCCCGTCAACAAATCTCCGTCCCCCGTGGCCGCGGCGCACCTTGTGGTCGAACTGCCCCTGCGAGTCGAGCGTGTGCAGGTTCTGCTCCATGAGCGCTAGCCCGGCCGCGTACAGCGTGGGCTCGTCCAGCTGCAGCACCGACAGCGCCACCCAGAACAGCGCCCTGTGGATCGGAGACTCCTGCGCACCGAACGGAACGCGTCACGACCATTGGCGCACATGGATTTTTATCTAGGGTCATGTATTATGAGAATAATGTAATAAATGACGCTCAGAAATAGTGAACGTCATTCCTTTCCTCTTTTTTTTCTCTTTTCGTGAATATTTTTCAAATATGCAATGGGGACGTTGACTACTTTTGAAAATCAAAATTTTAATTAGTCCGTCAGAAAATAAAAAATCAATAGATACGTATTTTTTGCTTTTTCAAATAAATTAAAATATACAGAGATAAAGCGTATTAAAGTTTAGGGTGAGGGGGGCGTGACGTCACTAACCGGTAAAACGTAATAAATAAAAAATACGTGTCCAATATTTTTTATTAATCTAAAAAAAAAATTTGTCAACAAGCCCATTACGTCAAAAATGAAAGTAGGAAGTATATTTTTTTTGAATATTTAAAATGAGAAACGCACATCGAATACCCTCCCATAGTACGTTCTTCGTTTAACCTCAAATCCTCTATATTATCTCCTTGATATAGATTAGCTAAATATTTTTAAGCTTACCGGATGCAAAAGCGGTTGTAGCCTCGTTAAGCACATAATCAAAGCTTCCAAAAGCGCCAAGTCGTTGAAAGACTCCAGAGCTTTCACCAGAATCCTGAGCAGTTGCTTCATGTCGCCGTCTGTCACGTTCTTACCTGCAAGATTAGAATGGGATGAAAGGATTAAGTTGATTAATATCTAATTCTTCAATTGTTATTCGTTTGATAGTGGTTACTAAAAAAATCATGTTCCATTTTCGACGTTGCATTGTTCTCATCAGATTAAATATGTAGAAGGTTTCAAAATTTACCTTTAGAATAAAACCTAAGATCAGGTATAAGTTATTTCAAAAGAAAGGTTATAATTTAAAACTTTCTTTTGAGACACCTTACAGGTGTTACCGATGTCGATCTCCTGGTTGTCATAGTTTTTTAAACTTGTTGTTTTTTTTTGTAAATTTATACTTTTAACATGTATTTATTAGAACAATTTTGACTCCATTATTTCAAGGATTTTATAGTTTTATTAGCTCGGTTTCACCCGCGATTCCCACGAAATTGTTCCATACAAACTTTGCCCCACTTTTTCACCCCCTTAGGAGTAGGATTTTCAAAAATCCTTTCTTATCGGATGCCTACGTCATACAAAGAACACACCCTCCAAGTTTCAGGTCTCTACGATCAGCGGTTTAGGCTGTGCGTTGATTCATCAGTCAGTCATGCAGGACAAAGCATTTTATATGTATAGATAGTGGTTTGTATAAATGTGTCTTGACGATGGAGCAAAGTAGGCGCTGTGAACAAAAATGATGAAGAAGAAGAAGAAGAAGAAGTTGCAAACACTCAAAGACAAGACTTTGCAACAACGTTTACTTACTTATACATCCGAAGACTATTAAAGCTCTTGGCTGCAGTGCTGGATTGAAGCAGAACGCGAAACTCTTCGCCAACGATGTCCTGGAAGTAAGTGGATAATGATTATAATCATCATCATTTCTCATATGTTTGTATACATACCCATGACCCGTGTACACACACAAGTTATATGCGAAAGTGAGTTTGTTTGTTTGTTACGCTTACACGCCTTAACGGCTCAACCGATCATTATGGAATTTCGCATACACGTTGTCAGGGGTACAGATAAGGAGATAGGCTACTTTTTATTCCGGAATTTACTCAGAAACTCCATATTTATTGAGGGTGACACTGCGTGGGACGGATATTCTTAATATTTTTAATGTGAGTTACATTTTTACGCCTTAACTGTAGAACTTGTAGAACCGATAATCATGAAATTTCGTAAACAAGTTGTCAAGAGTACAGAAAAGGACAAAGGGTACGTTTCATCCCGCAATTCCCACGACAACTCCAGCACAGCTAGTATATTGTAAACATGTATGAAGTGTCACCAGGTGTGCAGCCAGTCGCAGTGGGGTATGTCCCGCATGCACGTCTCCATGATCTCGAGCAGCGCGTCCGTGATGGTCTCCAGCGACTGCAGCGGCAGCCGCTCGCGGTCCGAGGGCGTCGCGCCCCCGCCGGCCGCCCCCACGGCGCCCGCCCCCACCCCCAGCCCCACCCCCACCCCCACCGGGGGCGCCAGCAGCGCCGCGCCGCTGCCCGACGACGCGCTCTCCGCGCACGCCACCAGCGACTGCTCCGAGTACCTGCGGTGGTAGCTCGGTGGTGGTACCCTAACAATGAGCTTGAGCTGTCAGTGGAGGACGACATAGTGAGGCAACCATAGCATGGTGGTAGAGCAATCTCTAGCACCCGGCTGGCTAGCTACCACCTTCGAGTTGGAAATCTGTCGCCGAGCAACTAACGGTGTGTTCCGGCAACCTCCAAAGCCAGTTCTCATTCCAGGCTGGGTGTGTTTACAATCTTCGACCACCCTCGCTTAACATCAGGTGGGCTATGGTCAAACGCCTAGCTTGTTCACAATAAAAAAAGCACGCACGCTAACTGATTGAATCAAATCAAATCAATTTTTTTTTAACCGATTGCTTGCTCAAGAGAAATTTCCTCCAGGCAACAATAACTAAAACTAAAACAACACATAGCCTGTAGTGTGTTCTCACCAGTCGCTGGTGTGTCTGTTGTAGATGGTGTGCCGGAACGCGGTGACGGCGGCCGACTTCACCTTGGAGATGCCGAACATCTGGTAGAACTTCGGCAGCCCGAACTCGTCCAGCGACATGCGCAGGAGACGCTGCGTCTCCTCTGCCGAAGATACAGAATGTTACTGACACGCTCATACACACCTTGTATGTATGGTATTGTACATATGGTGAAACGGTGGACGTATTGGTCCATATTTCGGTCGAAATAAATGAAAAAATTCACGTGGATAAAGTTATTCATGAAAACTGAGCGCGCAAGTTGCCGACACGCTGACGCCTCTTTTTTTTAGTATTGCCACCGACCAAATTAATGTTAAGGTCAATCACCCGCGCTGTTTTTGGTAATATTTTTTCTGTGATTATTTACCTATACTTTTATAAGTCACGCATGAAAGCACGAACTACTTAAACCCCTCGTTTAACCTGCATACACATCGATGTATTTTTTCTTATACCATGTGCATTGCTCGCATTCATCTGTCTAATGACTGGCTAGTGACGTCACCGTGTGGACCAGGTACAGGCACAGGCAGGCAGGTGTCGGCAGGGCGCGTCACTCACCGGAGAAGCTGGGCGTGGTGCAGGTGCACAGCGAGTGTATGATGTTGATGACCAGGCCGTGCGTGGCGGCGCGCATGGACACCGTGCCCGAGCACACCAGGAACGTCACCGTGTGGACCAGGTACGGCAGGTGGCGCGCCACGTCCAGGCAGTTGTTGAACGAGAGCATCAGCTGCCGGACACAGCGCAGTATGTAGTGCACGCAACGCGTCATCAGATATAGGTTACGTAAACACACTATAACATATTATTATAAATGCGAATTTAAGTTTATTTCTTTGTTTGTTACGATTTCACGCTTGAACTGATCGACATACATATAAAATACTAGCTGTTACCTGCGGTTTCACCCTCTGAAATTTCTGAGATCCCGCAGGAATTCCGGGAAACAATGTACCCTATGTCTTTTTCTGTACCCTTGACAATGTGTATGCAAAATTACATGATGATCGGTTGAGCCTTTAAGTCGTGAAAGCGTAACAGACAGACAGACGGATAGTCTGTTTGACAGAGTTACTTTCGCATTTATAATATTAGTAGGGATTGCATTCACGTTGTCAAGAGCACGGAAAAAGGCATAGGACGCAAACTACATTATCTAAATGTATCCTAAATGCATCCGAGCTCAGTTTAAACTCCGCTTTTTGACCGACCGGTGACAACGCAGTGGTCTGCATATCTCTTAACTAATCAAGACGTTTCGCATTCAATTTCCTGTGAGGGTGGATTATGTGTGGTGACCACAGCATTCCAATCTTTAGTATATCATAAAGTATGTTACATTAAGTTTATACCTTATTTAGTTTATAAGTTTATACCACGTTTGCTTGGTTTCCACTATATAAGCTTCTAGCTTGGCTATGGGATCAAGTAGATCTGTGTGTTGTGAAGTTATTACAATTTTCTCTGGCCGCATAATGCGAGGCAGCAAAATCTATATCCGAAGCGAATATAGATAGTCTCGCTTCAGTAACACACGATCATGCTTGGCCTGCAAACAGTTCTCACCAGGTATCTCGCAAGGATAGCGATGTCGTCCCACATCATGTGCTGTTCCAACATGGCCGTCGGCGAGTGGCAGGTCTTGTCCACCACCTGCCGGTGAGGGGCGAATGTCACGTGAAGAAAGAAAGATAGAAAGAAAGAGAGAAAGAAATGGCATTTATTTGGCTATAGAGACACAACACAGTCACATTTGATTAGTACTTACAATATATATTATGTGACGAGAATATTCAAAGTATTTAATGATTTAAATAGGGACATACGTGTACGGTTGCCAGATCTCCGGCTTTAGCCGGACATATTCGACTTTTTACGGACGTGTCCGGCCAAATATTTTCTTGTTCAGCTTTTCCGGATTTTTTTAGGCTATATTTGAAACTAATATTCGGATACTGAACGCTCTCCTTCAATATGGCCCCTTGTCTAACCTTACACTCTGTAGAAATCCGAACAAGTTGATTGGGTTTAAATTCACAATTTATAAACAAGAGCTGACGCTTTGGTCCAGCATAGGTCTGATAGAGAAAAATATGTACAAAAATAATATATCACAATAAGCATTTGTAAAAGTAGGAAATTGGTCTTAAGCGGACGTATCCAGAAGGTTGTTTTTGCAATGGCACAAACACGTCCGCCGCTAACCGAGAGTCAGCCGTCTCACAACTCACAAGATACTTCTCGTCTTGCATATAGGTAAGGTAAGTATTTATAAAATCATTTGATAATAATTAATATTAACACATAAATGAGGCTAATTTCTCGAGCTTTTGCATATATTGTAAGTATAGATAAATATTATAGCTTTAGCGCTTGTGTTATATTAAATAAAATGCACTTCATTCACAACTAGAGATACATAAAAAATATATTACAATAAACAAGGACACTTTTAAAGGAATTTGGAATTTTGGATTTACACTTTCTTTCGTGATGAACGGCCAATTTGTTTCTGATTTAAAAATATAAACTAAAGAATAAAATAAGGAACTTCGTTCCAAAAACAAAAAAAAAATGATACAAAATATGATATGATGGCGGCTTTGTATACAAACGACTAAGAAATTACATTACATTTTTTTTGGCAGATACTTCTGTAAAAATCAACTCTTCGAAGTGAACCGATTTCCTACGTAATTTATACTACTAAGGTAGCTCGAAAATGTTTAGTTCTGTTCAGTAATTACAGTGAGATGCGCGTACAAACAGATCAACAGAAATCATGAATCGTGCTATTTATACTGACGGTGCATGACCCGTAACCTCATTGCTTTGAAATTTTCAGAAATAGTTTAATATTAAGTACTACAGAAATGCACAAAAAATAAACTCAACTCACCTAAAACAGTCTGTTGTATGCGAGTAAAATAAAATATATCGAAGCGTTTGTGAGTGTAAAATGAAATAAGTATAATCACTTATGCAATAAAAATCGTAACCGACTTCAAATTTTCAACAGATCTCTATGGGAAACAAACCTGTACGGTACGTACAGTTGGCATCAAAAATATATCAATACTTACGCCAGTCGCTGAACTTTATTACGATCGCATTAACATTCAAAGACTGCCAAAAGTGATAACTTATTTCTGATTCTGACTGTACAACCAGGCATTACCCATAAGTTTATATATATTTTTCCTTAATTATATTTTCGATACTATATAGGTAGTATAAGAATCCTAAAAGTAAATCGTGTAATCTCTGAAAAAGTCGAGTACCTACATAAAAACTTAGTATTACTCATATTATATTACTAGGAAAACAGAGATGAAGTGGAACTTTAAAGTCGATTAAAAATGAATTCAAATAAGGAAATAAAATAAAAAATTAAAAAATGTATAAAACTCACACTGGCCGGTGTGACAGGACCCAGGATATTATTGGGCAGTTTGGATAGGGCCTGCGGGACAATGTAGAACAACAACGTGCTTTTAATCCTTCAACATTGCCGCGAAACGACGACGGTACCTACGAGTACACTCTACCACAAACAACAAAAATGTATAAAAAAACAACATGTATAAACAAACAAGCAAATACACACACACAACTTGTATCTCACAAGCAACATTTTCTATCATGAATTCAGAATAAAAGAAAAAGAAACAAAAATTGTTTGCAATAGATACATTCATTAACCAATTGCCAAAAACCACCTTTGGCGGTTTTCAATTGAATGTTGTAAATTTGTAATACTGCAGAATTATCATTAAAAAGTTGTATTTGCCCTATTTTACATAATATTCTAAATTCTAATGTATAAGATGTGGCAAAATTAGCTACAAATATTTACAGAGCTGAAAGTATACGTTATAATAAACAGGATAAGCGAAAAAATAAATTATAAGTTCGGTTGTTTTTCAGAATATGAGGAAAATAAATTCATTGAAAAAACATCAAAACGTGAATGTATTCACAAGGTACACAATACACGTAGCTCACTAATACGAACGTGTATACAAGGTAAGCGCCACGCACCAAGCGAGCGATGCATCTCAGCTGGTCAGCTCGATTGAGCGACGATCGAGGTCATTGAACTTAAGATTCCGGCGCGTGGCGATTGAGCGGCAAACGCTATCACAGGTTGTTTTCTTTTTGATTAATTTATTTTGTTTGAATTTTTTTTTATTCTTATTTATTTAGGAACATGTTTATAACGGTGTATACTTTCAACCCTGTAAATATTTGCAGTTTATTTTACCACACCTTATACCTTTGCGGCTCTCATACATTTACTACAGCACGGTATATTCAGTAGGCACGCATAAGTAAGTGTTTAGATGGAGTCAACAGCGACGCCGCACTGACCCGGCACATCCGACCGATGACCTTCTTGGAGACGAGCTGCACGTTGGCCGAGGCCAGGGCGACCGCCGTGTCCGCCATTATCTCCACCATCGGGGAGCCCAGGCCTGCGGGGCGGGAGGGGGGATGTTGCGACGTGTAGGTGACCAATCGACCGGGTTTAAAAACCTGTCTGGGCGTTTATCGGGTTTAACTCAAGCTTCAAACCCGGTTATTGCCCATCTATATTGCGACGTAATTTTCATTACAACTAATCAAAAATTAATTTTAAGTCTCACTGACTACATTCAGTAGGTAACTATTTTAATATTTCTCAGCATATTTTATCGTATCGATACGATCACATGGTTTTACCATAACTTCTCATCCAAGATAGGTCACCAAACCTTACTTATCCTTATTATTATTATTAATGCGAAAGTGAGTTTGTTTATTACGCTTTCACGTATTAACGGCTCGACCGATTATCACGAAATTTTGCACAAACGTTGTCAGGGGTACCGAGAATGATATAGGGTACTTTTAATCCCGGAATACCCCGCGGGAACTCCTAAATTAACGCAGGGAAAAGCTGGTATAATACAAAAAAATTCCTTCCGACTTCCGCCAAAACTATGTACTGATGTTTGAAAAAACGATAAAATATACTGAAAAAGTAGTAAAATACTTAGTCTCTGGTCAGGTGTCCTTGTCAGTTTGAGGGGCACTCACCGGAGTTGACGCTCCTCTGTATGAAGCTGTCGAGCACCATGTCGATCAGCTCGGGCACCTGGCCTATGGAGCCCCATATCTTGGCCTGCACCGAGGGGTACATCTCCGTCTCCTCGATGGTGAGCGTTATCAGCTTCTCCAGGATCTGGGCCACCTGCTTCTGCCGCCGGGACTCGTCCGAGGGCTTGCAGAATCTGTTTCGAATTTAATTTTTAAAGGTCTACTAAACCGGATGTTACACATTTAAATATTAATAATTATGTATTAATAGGACATAGATAAGCAATACTGTGTAGAACTATTTTGAGTAAATCGTGTTTTGAAATTATAGCGCCATTTTGTGTCATTTTTTTACGTTTAGCATTTTGTAGGTATTAAGTTAAACACATTATAAAAAAAAACGTTCTCTATCTCTTAATAAATTGTTATTGCTTATAGGCGTCCAATAACAGTTCACAACACCCAGATGTACTTGATCCCACACTAAGCTACAAGCTTGTGTTCTAAAAACCAAACGACACGTAGTATAATATACTAAATATTATACGTATGGAATATACGAATATATATAAACACGCCCAGGTTGGAAATTGGAACCCTGTGTTCATCACAAAAAGTCCGCCCCCACCAGGGGATCGAACCGGGAACCTCTTCATTATCGGGATGGTGACCTATGCGTACATGGTGCATAATATGCAGTATATACCACGTTTGCTTGAATATCACGACACAAACTTACAGCTTAGTGTGGCATCTCATCTGTGTGTTGTGGATTCTTATGCGTAAATAGTATTAAAAAAAAAAACCACACAAAAAGATAACAAAGAAAAAGAAACAACACACAGAAAGAACAAAACGCGTCCGCCTCACCTGACCAGGTTGGCGAGCCATGGCGTCATGTACTCGAGGCACAAGTGCTTCAGCTCTATGGTCGACACCCTGAAGCCCTGCCGTGAAATACCAACAAACATATTCATTTACTACACCATATTTTATTACCCGAAGTTAACCCGATTGCTTCGCTAGGTGTCGCGGGTTCGATTCCCGCATAAGGATATACATTTACGTGACGGAAAAAATGGTGGTAACTCTCCGAGTCTGAGCGTAGATATTTACGAAAAAAGTACATATTATATCCGTTATATGGTGCCCTCAATTAGTTTACTTAGTTTGAGCTGTGTGAAAATGTTTATGTATAACTTATTCATTTCATTGCCTGGAAGAGATCACTTTGAGCGATAAGGCCGCGTATCGGGTCATATATTCATACTATACCTAGAAATAAATTAGTCTGCAATAAAAATGTAACATTTGGTATTTATAAAGTTTTCATTCATTCATCCACATCTCTGTCAACTTTATGATATAACCAGGCCGGTGACACTCCATACAAATAAACTGACTTGGATCAGTTGTACGTGACGTGGGCTTGTACACGTGTACACGTGGTGTGCGCGTGTATCGTAGGGTTGACAGCGAGCTGACAGTTACTGTCAGCTGGCAGTGAATAATTGTCACTGAATATAGATTCTGCATGTGACAAACTTTCCTCAGTCTTTACAAAGGTCACTTTCGCGGGGCACGAGGAGGCATGAAGTTGATGGGGAGCGGAGAGTGTCGCTTCCTTATATAATCTCTATTCTTTGATATTTTCTGTTTAAAGTTGAGCAACAGTCTCACCTGTATACACTCCTCCAGGAACTCCAGCGTCAGATGGGGCTCGTTGTGGGCCAGCTTCTCGCTCACGGATTTGATGAATATCGTGTTGTTGGAGGGGATGCAGAGGCCTGGGGACGCGACGGTCGGGTCAGAGATAATGCAGGATAACACTTCGGCTTTTCAAGTATACACACAAAATCTAAGTTTTATGATCTTACTAGCCGTTCTCACCCGTGTGTGCGTGTATGTGTGTGTGTGTGTGTGTGTGTGTGTGTGTGTGTGTGTGTGTGTGCGCGTGCGTGGTGTGCTCACCGGCCGTCTCGAGCAGCTGGCCCTCGATCTTGAGGTGGAAGGTGGCGGTGAGCGCGCACAGCTGGTTGTAGGCGGCGGTGCGCAGGCTGGGGTCGCACGAGCCCAGGTTCAGCAGCGCCATGTTCAGCAGCGTGCCCGGCACGTCCTTCGGCCGGATCTTCTGGTGCACCGTCACCGAGTCCTGCCCCCACAAACATTCATAATAATAATCCACTTCACAACACACAGATATACTCGATCTTTAGTTTAAGTTAAAAAAAAGCAGACCGCGCCTCGGCAACGCATTCGAATTTTAATATTTTAGTCGTGGTGTATCGGAACGTAGCCCTAGTGCCTCCCCCCCCCCCACCGTGCGCACACTCGCAGTGTATCTGAACGCAGCCCTAGTGTCCCCCCGTGCGCACACTCGCAGTGTATCTGAACGCAGCCCTAGTGTCCCCCCGTGCGCACACTCGCAGTGTATCTGAACGCAGCCCTAGTGTCCCCCCGTGCGCACACTCGCAGTGTATCTGAACGCAGCCCTAGTGTCCCCCCGTGCGCACACTCGCAGTGTATCTGAACGCAGCCCTAGTGTCCCCCGTGCGCACACTCGCAGTGTATCTGAACGCAGCCCTAGTGTCCCCCCGTGCGCACACTCGCAGTGTATCTGAACGCAGCCCTAGTGTCCCCCCGTGCGCACACTCGCAGTGTATCTGAACGCAGCCCTAGTGTCCCCCCGTGCGCACACTCGCAGTGTATCTGAACGCAGCCCTAGTGTCCCCCCGTGCGCACACTCGCAGTGTATCTGAACGCAGCCCTAGTGTCCCCCCGTGCGCACACTCGCAGTGTATCTGAACGCAGCCCTAGTGTCCCCCCGTGCGCACACTCGCAGTATATCTGAACGCAGCCCTAGTGTCAGTGTGAGCGGCTCACCGGCTGGCTGAGCTCCCAGCGGTTGCGTATGTGTATGATGGACTGCACGATGTTGTCGCAGTCGTTGTGGATGAAGCTGAGCGGCGTCGCCTCGTTCACTATCGACAGGCTGAACTGGTTGTCGTCCACCAGGCACACCTGCCGACCGCACAATCAATCACAATAACTTGATATTAAATGAATTTTTTTAACTTTTTAATATGCAATAGCAAAAAGAAGCACAAACAGCGTGCCGCAACAAAATGTGAACCTGCTCAGCATAAGCCGGGATCCGTGAGGGGCCCGACGCTGGTCTTCCGCTTTACTTCCGCGTCACTTTAAATTCTCGTTCAATAAACAATTTCACTTGTATGATGCACTCGCCTCATCGATCTCGGACGCGTAGTACACGTCGTTGAGCAGCACCGGCAGCCCCAGCACCTTGGTCTTCTCCACCGAAGTTATCTGGAGAGCCGTCGGCCCCACCTGAGAGGCGAGAAAAATAATATACTCCTTACGAAAAATAAAATAAATACAAATAAATGAAATAAAATAAAATGACATGAAATAAAATAAGACCAAAAAAAATAAAAAAAAATTAAATAAAAAAATCCTATAAATGCGAAAATGAGTTTGTTACGCTTTCACGAATTAGCGGCTCAACCGATCTTGATGAAATTTTGGGTACTTTTTGTCCCGGATTTCTCGCGGGATCCCCGAAATTACCACGAGGGACAGGTAGTTCTACTAATATTATAAATGTAAAGGGTGGATGTTTGGATGTTTGTTACTCAATCACGCAAAAACGGCTGAACGGATTTGAATGAAATCTGGCATGCACGTTGTCAGGGGTACAGAAAAGGACATAGGGTACTTTTTATCCCGGAATTCCCGCGGGAACTCCGCAATTACCGCGGGTGAAGCCGCAGAGCACAGCTAGTAAGTATATAAATATCCATGTGTGTGTGTGTGTGTGTGTGTGTGTGTGTGTGTGTGGGCTCACCTTGATCGCCACCTTGGTGTCCTTGTGGGACAGTTTGAGCGCGTTGTTGAACACCTTCAGGTCCTCCTCCAGGCCGAGCGTGGCGCCCGGCAGCTTCTGCTGCTCCGGCTCCACGTGGTCGCTGAGCCGCGTGTGGTTGTCTATGAACACCAGCTTGCGGTTGCCCTGGCCAAGTGTTCGAGTGCTTATTAAAACAATGGATTTTTGAAAATTCAACTCCTAAGGGGGTGAAAACGGACCGCAAAGTTTGTATGGAACTACTGAAACCGCTGGGTCTAGAATCATGAAAGTTTGCACAAAAGTTTTCTTTCTTCTTCTTATTGGCTTTCGCATATAATGCATTTAGTCAGTTTCAAGTAAAATAAGTTAGTTAAATGCACAAATTAGCGTTTAGCATCGTTGTACGGTTTGAACTTTTGGGCCATGGTACTGAATAGACTACAAGAACTTTCTCGGAGCTCTTGGAGGATACCGAAGAAATCAGTTCGACATGTCATTATATCTTCTTGAGCACACAAAAAACCGTCACTGTGAAAGTTATTGTCCAATACAGCACCTTATAACACGACAAAATCCACTTTTAACCATTTTTTATCGACGAAAATAAATGACCGAACCGCCATCTTTGATTGCCGGCAAAAAAAAAACGACAAATTTCAGGGCAAGAAACTAGACCTAACCGTTAAATTTTTTGTAGTTTCCTCAAAATTTAGCTAGATGGCGTTGTTCTGATTGCATTCACCACGCGGCCGAAGTCGCGGGAAAACGCTAGTATACAAAATACTATATTTTTAGCCCCGGCGTGCGCTCACCCGGAGCGGCGCGAGGATGGTGTCGTGGAACTTGGTGTACTCGCGCACCCAGCTGTTGCAGTTGTAGATGTAGCACGCGTGCACGTTCACGTACGCCACCTCGGGCAGCACCGTGAACCACTTCTGCAGGAAGTCCGTCCTGGGGGACGCGGGGACAAGACTTCAGAAGTGTTCAAGAGGGAAGCAAACACTGAGATATTTATAAAGAAGTGTTCAAGAGGGAAGCAAACACTGAGATATTTATAAAAGATCAGGTGTGTGCACCGCGGTCCCACCCGCGTTAGTTTCGGAATTTTTTTATTTTTTATTTTATCAAGAAATCATACAGTAATACAAATGGATACATAACACATAGAAATTTACAGAAGTAAGACCAATTACAGATTTCTTCATGAATATTTTATAAGTATTGAAACGGTAAGGAAGCAAGTTGATAAGAATGTACATATGAGCTAACGATTATTACATTGAAGGTAATTCTCGCAGGAACTCCCTTTAGGGGGATGAAAAATAGATGGTGTCCGATTCGTAGATCTAACCGATATGCACACAAAATTTCACGAAAATCGATCGAGCCATTTTGGTCATTTGGAGTTTAATAACAAGCACCGTGACATGAGAATTTTATTTTTATTTTTATATATATGTATACGTATATATTAGACTAGCTATGCTGTTTGTTCCGGCTAATCTCTAAAACGGTTGGACCGATTTCAATGGGACTGATAGCTGATGTAACACGGAGTAACTTAGGCTACTTTTATTGTAGAAAAAATTAGCTTCCGCGGGAATTCCGAAACTCACGCAGGTGAAATCATGTGGCACAGCTAGTAAGTATATAAATAAAGAGTATTAGTATAAATACTCATTACCATACTGTACAAAAAACTGTAACTTGTGCTGGTGAATAAAAATTTCTTTTATTTATTTAATTATTTATTTATTTAAAATATTTGATATTTCTCACCAAGCACTTGAGCTAGGCAAGCCCGGCTTGTATAGAGGTAGGTAAAATGTGCATACCTAAAGCGGTTGTCTGAGTTGGTGTGCGTGAAGTCCACGATCAACTCGAACGGCTGCTGGCAGAACGGCTTCAGGGTGAGGATCACGTGGTAGATCAGCAGGTCCGCGTTCACCTCGCCTATCCTGCAGAGAGGAGAGAACAGGACAGATAGATAGAATACGGCTTCGACTCAGTTAAGTATGAAAACATAGTGCTACTAGCTGTTCCCGGTTAATGAATTAACTGAAAACTAGAAAGTAGTTTGCTCAGAATCGACTTCCAAATAGATCGCAATAGGTTATATTTTTTCATTTGTACTAGCCCATGTCTAAATGATTTATAACACAATATTTGGCGCGTACGCCGCCCGCAGCAAAAAAATCGAATCGTTCGTTGACACGTAGGCGCGGGCGTAGCGCTTGGAATTTCGTAGATAGGTCACCTCTAGACAAATGTTGAATAACTTTTAGACTAAATTTTTTCGACATAATTTATATTTTAGTTCTATTATTGTTTATTCTTTTAAATGGGATGTATCAGGTTTTTGGTTAATTCATTAACACGTTGTAAATTTCGAAGTTTTCGCAGGAGTTTAGGGACAAAAAGTACCCTATGTCCTTCTCTGTACCCCTGATTGCACGCAAAATTTCATGACGATCGGTTGAGTAGTTGAGGCGTGAGAGCGTAACAAATAAACAAACAAACAAACTCGCATTTGCATTCATCATAGTAAGGATTCTGTCAAATGGTGCAGCAATGCAGAGAAGTTAATTAAGTGTCACTTCTTGCACACACACACACACAAAGCATACACGCACGCACGCACCGAAGCTATAAAGTAGTTACTTCATTCGTTTGTTTATTTATTTTTTGTTAGTTTGTTACCCTTTCAAGCCTTAACGGCTGAACCGATCATCACGAAATTTTGCATACAGAGTAGGACATAGGGTACTTTTTAAGCCGGAATTCCCGCGGAAACCACGAAATTACCGCGGAGAACAGCTAGTTACATGATATCCAGCAAGTTGCACTCAACCGGTTTGATTTCCATCACCCCAACGCGACGGCCTCATAATAATAAAATTGTTTATTGCCATCGGAAAGGTGTACAAAATAACATAAAACTATTTTTTTAGTCCGTCTTGTAGATTAATAAAAACTATTGGACACGTATTTTTTCTTTTTTTTACGTAATCAAAAAATAACGGCGATACATTGAGTTGAAATTTCGCGTGACGTCACTATTCGGACAGTTTGTATGGCGGTTTTAGCGGTTAGTGACGTCACGACCCCCTCACCCTAAACTTTAATGCGCTTTATATCTGTATATTCTAATTTATTTGAAAAAGCAAAAAATACGTGTTTTTTTTATTTTCTAACTGACGGACTAATTAGAATTTTCATTTTCAAAAGTAGTCCACATCCCCATTATAGGCAAAAAGAAGTGACTCATAGACATAGACAATATTTATTCAGAAAAAGACAACACAGCACATAAAACATTTGGTACTCTTAACTACTATAAATTTATAATTACAAATTACCATAAAAACGTACCAATATACCTACATATAGAATGTGCTGTGGTGTGATGCTGAAAAGGACACTGTCGCAGCGTAGTGCCGAGGTGGAAGACCTCAGCGCCGGTTTTCAGCAGTGCCCTAGCTCGTGTAAATACTGAAATTCAAAACGTCGGTATGTGTGGACTGTGGTGCGTGTTTAAACTTATACTCACTTGTATCGCCTGGAGATGAAGTAGAAGACGGGGTTGCCGAGGCGGCTGGTGCCCGCCTGGTAGAAGATGTTGAGGCTCTTGATGCTCTTGAACTCCTCCTTCTCGTGCATGTTGTGCTTCACGATGAACTCCTCGAAGTTGGTGGACGACATGTCGATGGACGACCAGCGGGCGTACGACGAGAACAGGAGCCCGGACGTGCTGCGGGGGGAGGGAGATCCTACTAATATTATAAACGCGAAAGTTTGTAAGTATGAATGGATGGATGTTTGTTACTCTTTCACGCAAAAACTACTGGATGGATTTAAATGAAACTTTACAATAATATAGCTTATACATCAGATTAACACATAGGGTACTTTTTATCCCGGGATTCCCGCGGGAACTCTGAAATTAACGCGGATGAAACCGCGGGGCACAACTAGTAGAATATAATTATATTATTATTACTAGCTGATTTCGGAGTTTCCGTGGGAATTTCGAGATGAAAAGTACCCTATGTCTTTTTCTGTATCCCTGACAAAGTGTGTCCAAAATTTCATGACGATCCGTTGAACCGTTGAGGCGTGATAGCGTAACAAACAAACAAACAAACTCGCTTTCACATTTATAATATTAGTAAGGATTTACTGAAGTAAAACTTGTATACGCACATCGGGCTTGGGATGGGAATAGGGTGAGGCGAACGGAAGTTGAGAGGGAGATATAATATGTACGTTGGTAAAGACAGCAAGAGAGAGAGAGAGAGAGAGAGTGAGTTATGTTTCGTATACCTGAATTTGTTAGGTTTGTTTTAATAAAAACTTGCAAAAAGATATAAATTTTATAAACAATATAGAACATTATACCTAATTTAGATTCTGTAATCATGTTTGACGTCACAAAGATAGGATAGAAAAAAAATTGTTAACAAAGATAGTAAAATTAAAATCCTTACGACTCCACTGGTTTGTGCTCCGGCGGTCCCAAATACGCCAGCAGCGTCGCCATCTGGAACAAATTCAAATAGAATTAGCATCTTTAGGAGCCTGTTAAAGCTGTCGTGAAATCTCACGACACTCCATACAAACAAATGTTGGGGAGCCGTTGCGTTGTGACTTTATTCGTTACGCTTCCACACCTTAACGGCTCAACCGATCATCGTGAAATATTGAACGCACGTTGTCAGCGGTACAGAGAAGGATACAGGATACTTTTCATCCCAGAATTCCCGCGGTAACTCCGTATCTACCGTGGGAGAAACCGCGGGGAACAGCTAGTCCTACTAATATTATAAATGTGAAAGTGTGGATAACGCAAAAACGGCTGAACGGATTTGGATTAAATTTGGCATGCACGTTGTGACAACCCTATGTCTTTCTCTGTACTTTTTATCCCGGAATTTCCGCGAGAACTCTGAAATTACCGCGGGTGAAACCGTGGGGATCAGCTAGTACTATTAAATGCGAATGTAAGTTTGTTTTGTTGTTTGTTGTGTTCTCACACCTTAATGGCTGAACCGATCACCATGAAACTTTGCACACACGTTGTCAAGGTTACAGAGAAGGACATAAGGTACTTTTTATCCCGGAATTTCCTCGGGAACTCCGGAATTAACGCCAGTAAAACAGCCAGTAGTGATCAATGACCTTGTCGAAGGGCCGCCGGCCGACCGCCTTGTGGTCCCGGCTGCAGGACAGGTAGTCCCCGATGCGCTCCTGGTGGTTCCACAGCAGGCGGTGCAGCGCCACCACGTTCGCGTCGCTGATGAACGACAGGTTGTGCGACGTCTGGTCCACGCTCTCGCAGTCCGACGCTATCTGGATGAAGAACCTGCGCCGGGCACCGGGACAAGGGCGGTTTGAACTTGCAAGCCACGGTACTATAGCTTGCAAGAACTTTCTCGGAGCTCTCGGAGGAAACCGAAGGAATCAGCTCGAAATGTCATATATCTTCTTGAGCGCACAAAAAACCGTCACTGTGAACATTATTGTCCAATACAGCACCTTATAACACAACAAAATCCATTTTTAACAATTTTTTAACAGCATGAAAATAAATAACCGAACCGTCACCTTTGATTCCCGCCAAAAAAACTCCTAGTGTCTTTCGGGTAATAATTATGATGAATAAGCCCCCCTAGCCTGTTTAACATAATAGGGATGTTGACTACTATTGAAAATAAAAATTCTAATTAGTCCGTCAGTTAGAAAATAAAAAAACAATAGACACGTATTTTTTGCTTTTTCAAATAAATTAAAATATACAGAGATAAAGCGCATTACAGTTTAGGATGAGCAGGTCGTGACGTCACTAACCGCAAAACCGCCATACAAACTGACAGAATAGTGACGTCACGCGAAATTTCAACTCAATATGTTTATATGTTTAGTATATACCAAGTTTGCTTGGTTTCCACGACACAAGCTTATAGCTTAGTGTGGGATCAAGTAGATCTGTGTGTTGTGAAGTGGATTACAAAAAAAAATAAAAAATATATCGCCGTTATTTTTTGATTACGTAAAAAAAGAAAAAATACGTGTCCAATATTTTTTAATAATCTACAAGACGGACTAAAAAATAAA
Organism: Zygaena filipendulae; assembly: GCA_907165275.2. Taxonomy (NCBI): domain Eukaryota; kingdom Metazoa; phylum Arthropoda; class Insecta; order Lepidoptera; family Zygaenidae; genus Zygaena; species Zygaena filipendulae. Next base: position 3,462,434 of record OU015678.1, on the reverse strand, counting down.
AATTAGTCAACATGCCCATTGTGTTGGCAAACAAATTTATTCTTTCTTAACCAAGTTGATAATCTGCAATCGTTCAAGTATAGAAAACTAACTAAGTAAAAAGTATAGAGTATAGAATAGTATAGAATATATTTATAAATATATAAAAATAATATGTTACCACAATCAATTGGAAATTTGCATGCCAACATGGCGAATATGCGGTTTATTTGTAATAATTATAACATCTTAATGTACCATATTCAGCAAATAAATAAATAAATAAATAAATAAATATAGTCATTATTTTTCTAGATAAAAACGTCAAAATTAGAAAATTTTACGTGACCGCGTGACAAAACGATTCGTTCCCTAGTTTTCTATGCGTTAACGATTAATCGATTGTCAACTTGGCTAAGGGGGCAACACGTCATGTATGCCGTCATTGTATACGTAGGTGGCGAGCGTCTCACTTGCGGCCGGCCTCGAAGTGCGCCCTGAGGAAGTCGTTGAAGGGCAGCATGTGCTGCTCCTTGGAGAACTCCACGTGGTTGGCGATGTTCTGCAGGATCTTGGACATGAGCATCAGCCCGCGCCGCACCGCCGCCGGCACCGGCCGGCACACCACGCCCATCTCCTGCGGGGACACTGCGCACACACGGGGCTGTTAGCTCTTCGACACTACAATCTATACTAATATTATAAAGAGCAAAACTTTTGCGAGTTTGTGACGTTGTAGGGGGTAATCTCTGGATATACTGAACCGATTTTGAAAATTCTTTCACTTATAGCAAGCTACAGTGATCCTGAGTGTCATAGGGTACTTTTCATCCCGGAATTCCCGCGGGAACTGCGGAGTTCGTGTGTTTGTGAGATTGTAGCGGGTAATCTCTGGATCTACTGAACCGATTTTAAAAATTCTTTCACTTATGAAAAGCTACAGTGATCCTGAGTAATATAGGGTACTTTTTATTCCGGAATTCCCGCGGGAACTCCGGAGATTGTGAGTTTGTAATCTCTGGATCTACTGAACGAATTTTGCAAATTATTTCACTTATAGGAAGCTAAAGTGATCCTGAGGGACATAAGGTACTTTTTATCCCGGAGTTCTCGCGAGAATCCTGAAATTACCGCGGGGGTCAGCTAGTAATTTAATATAGATTTACCTATGTTAAAACTGCATTTACCTATTGCCGGGTTGATGAACCGTAAAAACAGCACGGTGCCAACAGCGCCAACGCTCGTCTGCGGGAACTGAGCGAACCTTTTGCTCAGTACCTGCAAATGCACACACAAATTGATAATCATCGCCATCCATCAAACGCCTTATCACACCAGGCCTTGTCGTACAACACTGTCATGCATCACGAGTCATCAGCGCGCTACTGTCACCGATCATGAGTTATCACCGCGCCACTGTCACCCGACCCCAGTTATCACCCTCCCACTGTCACTAATCACTACTCCCACTGTCACCCATCACGAGTTATCACCGCGCCGCTTTCCCACATCACGAGTCATCACCACTCCCACTGTCACCCATCACGAGTCATCACCACTCCCACTGTCACCCATCACGAGTCATCACCACTCCCACTGCCACCCACCACGAGTCATCACCACTCCCACTGCCACCGACCACGAGTCATCACCACTCCCACTGTCACCCATCACGAGTCATCACCACTCCCACTGCCACCCACCACGAGTCATCACCACTCCCACTGCCACCGACCACGAGTCATCACCACTCCCACTGTCACCCATCACGAGTCATCACCACTCCCACTGCCACCCACCACGAGTCATCACCACTCCCACTGCCACCGACCACGAGTCATCACCACTCCCACTGCCACCCACCACGAGTCATCACTACTCCCACTGCCACCGACCACGAGTCATCACCACTCCCACTGCCACCGACCACGAGTCATCACCACTCCCACTGTCACCCATCACGAGTCATCACCACTCCCACTGCCACCCACCACGAGTCATCACCACTCCCACTGCCACCGACCACGAGTCATCACCACTCCCACTGCCACCCACCACGAGTCATCACTACTCCCACTGCCACCGACCACGAGTCATCACCACTCCCACTGCCACCCACCACGAGTCATCACCACTCCCACTGCCACCGACCACGAGTCATCACCACTCCCACTGCCACCCACCACGACTCATCACCACTCCCACTGCCACCCATCACGAGTCATCACCAGTGCCACTGTCACACAGCACCCGGCACACCGCACCTGGTACAGGCAGTGGCACATGCTGCGCAGCTGCGGCGGGAACTTGTCCGCCGAGTTGACGATCCTGTCGAACACCTCCTTGGTGAGATCGATCAGGTTCGAGCGGTTCACCTCGATGTCCTGGTTCGGCTCCAAACTGGTGGTGAATAAAAATGTATTTATTATACATATGTTATATGGGGCTTAATTTTAAACGAGCCACCAACTTCAAACCGATCATTAGGTTTTTTATCCTTTGGATATAAGACTAGAATGATAACTGTTTTAAACAAGCCTCCCCACAAAGTGACCTTGGCGGGAAGGCTGGTTCAAAACCACCGTTGGTCGCCCGTAATTTCGCTGCAAACAACCGTCCGCACTGTTATAAACCGCTGTTGAAAACTTCGGTTTGTGGCTTGTTTACAACAGTCTGGTACACGCTTAAATCTATATCGGATTCGATAGGTGTGCTTGTATGGAGTATGGCGGGTGAGGCGGGTGTGGCGGGTGTAGCGTGTGTGGCGGATTTGTCAGGTTTGTCGGGTATGGCGTATGTGGCGGGTGGACAACTCACCGCGCCGGGTCCACCTCGAAGCTGAGCTCGGGCTGCTCCTCGGCCTGGTCCAGCAGCGAGGAGATAAGCGGCTCGAGCAACGACTGCAGGTACACGTAGCCGTATATCTTGAAGCAAAACGCCATTATCTTGCTCCCCAGCGAGTTGCCGCGGAACAGAGTCTGCATGCAATCGGATACCTGCAACAGGGGGTTGAGAGCAGCGTATGAGGGGTGTGCGAACTGTACAAGAGCCGAAACGAGGGTAAACGGAATGGGCATGTGGACTAATTTTTATTTTTTAGTCCGTCTTGTAGATTATTAAAAAATATTGGACACGTATTTTTTCTTTTTTTACGTAATCAAAAAATAACGGCGATATATTGAGTTGAAATTTCGCGTGACGTCACTATTCTGACAGTTTGTATGGCGGTTTTAGCGGTTAGTGACGTCACGACCCCCTCACCCTAAACTTTAATGCGCTTTATCTCTGTATATTTTAATTTATTTAAAAAAATACGTGTCTATTGTTTTTTTATTTTCTAACTGACGGACTAATTAGAATTTTGATTTTCAAAAGTAGTCCACATCCCTATTGTACTATATATGAGGGTTCCCTTCCTCAGCATATGCTGAGTCAGCTGTCATTTGCAGCAGCAGAGACGCACCACGACCAAGACAAATTTATATTTAGGTTTTTAAGTTGTTTAAAAAAAAATTGTCAATTATTTCTGTCAATTTCCTGTGTATGTGTGTGTGTCTGTTGTGCAATAAAAATATTCTATTCTATTTTATAATAATATAATAATAATAATAATCTACTTCAAACACACAGATCTACTTGATCCCACACTAAGCTATAAGCTTGTGTCGTGGAAACCAAGCAAACTTGGTATATACTACACATATTGTTACATATACAACGTGTTAATGAATTAACTGAAAACCTGATACACCCCATTTAAAAAATAAATAATAATATGATTAAAATTTATTTAGTGTCGAAAAATTTATATTTTAAAAGTTATTCAACATTGATTTGGAGGTGACCTATCTTTGAAATTCCAAGCGCTACGCCTGCGCCTACCGGTTCGAATTCTTTTGCTGCGGGCGGCGTACGCGCCAAATATTGTATTATAAATAATTTAGACATGGGCTAGTAAAAATGAAAAAATATAACCTATATTAAAACCTAGTGCGATCGATTCGCTAGTTGATTCTGAGCAAACTACTTTCTAGTTTTCAGTTGATTCATTAACACGTTGTATATTATACTATAGATCTAGACACGCGGTAGCGTGTCAAGCCAAGTTCAAGCTTATATATATACACACCCAGACTGGAAAACGGAACCCTGTGTCCATCACCCAAAGTCAGTCCACCCCCACCGGGAATCGAACCCGGAACCTCTTGATTAGCGGGCAGGAATGGTGCTATGCTATCGTACATCGTACGTAGGCACAAATTGTTATGCGCTCACGCCCACCTCGACCTCCCGGTAGAAGATGTTCCACAGCAGCGGCGCCAGCAGGTGCTTGGCGTCGAACAGCGTGACGAACACGCGCGCCAGCTCGTCCATCTGCGACGTGCTCACCACGTTGGCCAGCGCCATCGCGATCGGCAGCTCGCCCTGCGCAGCGCGCCGCCAACGGAATTATTATTATTCATTTATTCAGTTACTAGCTGTGCCCCGCGGTTTCACCCGCGTGAGTTTCGGGATTCCCGCAGGAACTCCAATGCAGTCTAATGTACTCCTTATAATTACAGCTAATTAGCAGTGAAAGTCCCGTCAATATCGGTCCAACCGTTTAAGAGATTCACCCGCGTGAGTTTCGGAATTCCCGCAGGAACTCCAAACTTCTTTTATATTAACCTTTTTCATTTTTTCATTTTCATTTGTCGATTCATTTTTATTATATAGATTTATTCAGTTACTAGCTGTGCCCCGCGGTTTCACCCGCGTTAATTTCAGAGTTCCCACGGGAATTCCAGGATAAAAAGTACCCTATGTGTTAATCTGATGTATAAGCTATATTATTGAAAAGTTTCATTTAAATCCATCGAGTAGTTTTTGCGTGAAAGAGTAACAAACAAACATCCATCCATCCATCCATCCATCCATCCATCCATACATATTTGTATGTAACTTTCGCGTTTTTAATATTAAGTAAGATTTATTTACTAGCTGTGGCCCGCGGTTTCACCCGCGGTAATTTCAGGGTTTCCGCGGGAATTCCGGGATAAAAGTACCCTATATCCTTCTCTGTACTCCTGACAACATGCATGCCAAATTTCATCCAAATCCGTTCAGCCGTTTTTGCGTGATTGAGTAACAAACACACAAACATTCAAACATCCACACTTGCACATAGGCTATTTGACAATTTTTTTTTAGTCCGTCGTGTAGATTAATAAAAAATATTGGACACGTATTTTTTCTTTTTTTACGTAATCAAAAAATAACGGCGATACATTAAGTTGAAATTCCGCGTGACGTCACTAACCGGTGCAGTTTGTATGGCGGCTTATAGCGGTTAGTGACGTCATGAGCCCCCATTCTAAACTTTGATGCGCTTTATCTCTGTATATTTTCATTAATTTGAAAAATAAAAAAAATCGTATCCATTATTTTTTTATTTTCTAACTGAAGAACTAATTAAAATTTTGATTTACAAAAGTCGTCAACTTCCCTATTACGAACGTTTCAATTTAAAAAAATAACCGAAATCGCCTATACTGCGGTCTTTCACTACAGGCCTACTATAAAACAGGGCCCTCCGTCGCGTCTGTCTGTCTGTTCGCGATAAACTCAAAGACTACTGGACGAATTATCATGCGGTTTCCACCAATCGATCAGGCAATTCCTTAGGAAAGTTAAAATATATGATTGGTAAAAGTTTTGTGTGAATTAATAATAATAATAGAGAAGGACATAGGGTACTTTTTACCCTGGAATTCTCGCACTCCGAAATTAACGCGCGTGATACTGCAGGCAATAGCTAGTTCAGTTATGCAAGGAAACCTTATTTTTAGCTACGGCTGAAAAAGTATGAAATAATGTCCCTTTGTCGGGTGGTAAAGTGAGAATTTGAAAAAAAAAAACACAAACTCAAGCAGGTCACCTTGTCGGATATCATGGTGACGAGCTGCACGAGCTGCTCGAACCGGTCGGCCAGCACCGTCTCCGCGAGCGTGTCGAACTCGGTGCCCTGCTGCAGGATCTTGGTGAGCACCTCCATGAACGCCGCGCGGGTTTGCAGGTCGCGGTGGTAGCCCAGGTCTGGGGCGGAAGACAGTCATTAATGGGCTAGCTGAATAAATCATAGTTTTTAGTCCGTCGTATACTAGATTATTAAAAAATACTGGACCCGTATTCGTCCTTTTTTAACGTGATCAAAAAATAACGGCGATGAAATCTCACGCTGGGTCATCCTTAAAATGATTGCCTCTAGCAATAGGGCTGCCTTTTACTCCGTCCTTTCTTTTATTTTCCTTGTGTAATTTATATTTCAATGAGTATATTTGCGCGATTTTATATTTTAACAAGTATACATATTTGAATTTGGTATGAACACACAATGGTCCTTCGAGCCGGACCCGCGACTCACCGATGCTGTGCATGAGGCCCGAGTCGATGTTGGCGCTGAGCAGGTTGGACATGGCCTGGATGGTCGCGTTGCGCAGCGGCTCCAGCCGGCCCGGGCCCTCGGTCAGCTCCACCTCGTTGCAGTCGTTCAGCAGGTTCATGAACAGGGTGAAGTACCTGCGACCACACGGGTCATCTATCCTTAATATATGCGAGAGTAACTCTGTCTGTCTGTCTGTTACGCTTTTGTTATTTTATTTTATTTATTTTATTAGCACACCAACTGCTTACAGGCAAAGCATTATATTAATAACTAATTATAGGTAAACTAAGACTAGATGACTAGATGTAGATTAATTAGGGCTTGGGTCTACAAATAGGCTTTGTTTCATTCAAATAAGTTGATAACTATGTAAAAGCGTTTCACGCGGGTGAAACCGCGGGGTACCGCTAGTAGAGAATATTCATTTCTTTTAAATTTTCTTGTCATTTATTCCCCTTTCATCCATAAATTATGTACCTATTTATAAACAGTTATTTTACTATTCAATGCATTTTTTTGTTTACTAAAATATATTATTATTCAATAAATTTCAAAAAAAGAGTTGAATTTAAATTTTCGTAAGACATACCAGGACTCCCGATGACTTTTTTAAATGCGAACACTTGGGAGAGTTTGACCAGCCGCCACTCACTTGAGGAACAGCTGGCTCTTGGCCTCCATCAGGTCGCCCCGGTCCGACTCCTCGGGCTGCAGCGGCAGCCCCTTCAGCAGAGCACCCACCGCCTCCATGCAGGCCTGGTCTAGCTCCCGGCAGCACACCAGGTATCTGATGGGGAAAAACGCCTTAACCCGTGGACTATGTGAATTCGAAATACATTTGTTACGCTTTCACGCCTCAACTATTCAGCCGATAATCATGAAATTTTGCATACACGTTGTCAGGGGTACAGGAAAGGACATTGGGTACTTTTTATCCCGGAATTCCCGCCGGAACTCCGAAATTAACACGGGTAAAACCACGGGAAAAGACTACTACTATCCTTATCATTATAAATGCGAAAGTGAGTTTGTTTGTTACGCTTTCAAGTCTTAACGACTCAACCAATCATCATGGAATTTGTCGTACACGTTACCAGGGGTACAGAGAAGGACATAGGGTAATTTTGATTCTGAAATTTCCGCGGGAACTCCGAAATTAATGCGGGTGAAACCGCGGGAACCGCTACTATAAAATAAATTATAAAATAATATAGAATTATAAAATGAACTTAATCACTATAGGAATAGAGTTGAAACTCGCCTGGAGATGGAGGAGGCGTCGGCGCGCAGCGGCGGCGCTATCTGGTGGCTCGTGCCCAGCACCCAGTCGGTGACGTACTCCACCATCTTGTTGCGGAACTTCATCTCCTGGCGGAGGCGAAATTGCGATTACAGAGCTGGTGATCTAGCAATATTTGTACACAGTGATGAGCCGGGATTGTCCATATTTTTTTCTGATATTTAACCCTTTCGTTTTTGTAGCTACAAAAACATGACCGTTACCTCCAGACCATACACTTTAGGCATGATGTGTCGTGGTTTTGGGAATTATTAATATCTATAATTGAATCTAATAAATACATAAGTCAGTGCAGTGGTTTGTTAGTAGCGTAATATAACGTTTCTGGCGCCAGGAGCACGTCTTTCGTAGATAGCGATTCGCGATATTACGGGGATGGCGGTGAAAGGGTTAAAAAGCAATTGTTTTTATAGCTGATGTCCCAAAGATAGTGTCAAGCGTAAATTCAAACTCGAAGGTTAAACGAGAGACATGAAAATAAAAAAAATAAAAAATTCTTTAACAATAATAATTACAATAAATTACCAGAGTTTGGACTCTTTTAGCAGTAAGTACCCTTTTAGCAAAAATTGCTTGTGTTGAGAGGCTGTGCTCCTCCTTATCCAAGGGTGACAAGTTTATAATATTAGGTACAGAAATTTGTAGGTATATGTGAGCTTGCATATTATGTGCGTGAATTTGTATTTTTGAGTGAGTTTCTGTGTAACACTTGTATGATATATGTATACCAGATTATATTTTTACTCGTATTGTACTACTACTGTGTTCTACGGCCCAACTGGCATAAATTGTGGAACACATCCTCACCTGCCTGAAGGCGAGGTCATCGCGCCTCCTCATCATCGCCTCGACGACCTGGCAGAGCTTCGTCTTGATGTGCACCGACATCACAGTCATATCCAAGTGACGGACATATCTGTTCACAAATTACAATGACAATTATTTTAAACACATGGTAGGTATAATATGACATGACAGACATGATCTTTTTGCCATTTTTATAGATGGTGCGGAACCCTTCGTGCGCTAGTCCGACTGTGTATACAATGTGTTAATGAATTAACTGAAAACTAGAAAGTAGTTTGCTCAGAATCGACTTCCGAATCGATCGCACCATCCTACTGATATTATAAACGCGAAAGTTTTTAAGTATGTATGGATGGATGGATGGAAATAAATAAAACTTTACAATAATATAGCTCATACATCAGATTAACACATAGGGTACTTTTTATCCCGGAACTTTCGCGGGAACTCTGAAATTAACGCAGGTGAAACCGCGGGGCACAACTAGTGTTTTAATATAGGTTTTATTTTTTTTATTTTTACTAGCGCATGTCGAAATGATTTATAATACAATATTTGGCGCGTACGCCGCGCGTACAGCAAAAAAATCGAATCAGTCATTGACACAGAATCAACTAGCGAATCGATCGCACTATGTTTTAATATAGGTTATATTTTTTCATTTTTACTAGCCCATGTCTAAATTATTTATAATACAATATTTGGCGCGTACGCCGCCCGCAGTAAAAAAGATCGAACCGGTAGGCGCAGGCGTAGCGCTTGGAATTTCGTAGATAGGTCACCTGCAAACTAATGTTGACTAACTTTTAAACTGTTAATTTTTTCGATATAATTTATATTTTAGTCACATTATTATTATTATTTTTTAAATGGGGTGTATCAGTTTTTTGTTAATTCGTTAACACGTTGTATATGTACGTATGTGTTTGTGTGTAATGAGTTTCTGGTTTGATAATACACATTGTAAAGACGAGCGAGGATCTGACCTGACGATAGCAAGCATGAGCCCCTCGATGGAAGTGGTGCTGAGGTGCTCCGAGGGCTGGCCGCTCCTCTTGTTGTCCAGGATGCTCTTCATTATGAAGATCGTGTGCTCCACGAACTGAGTGTTGATGTCGGTCAACATCACCTGCACACACCGTACACGACCTGCCCCCTTAGCCAAGTTGACGACCTTCAACCTGGGGAACGTATCGTCATGTCACGTGGTCGTCCAAAGTCAATCCGTGACCATGCCAGATGATGATACGTTCCTTACTTTTCTAGTATATCCTCTGCGGTTTCACTCGCGTTAATTACGGAGTTCCCGTAGGAATTCCGAGATAAAAAATACCCAATGTCACTCAGGAACACTGTAACCTTATGGTGAGCTTTTGTCCGTTCTTTTGGCGCAACACAATCTGAGTGTTAGTTTTAAGTGTTTGCATTTTTGTGTATATTGTGTTAAATAAAGTTATTTTCAGTTGCAATTTACCTTCCTATAAGTGAAATTGGTCAAGCAGTTTTTAAGTTATTCCTTTCAGTACAAACAAACATAGAAAAAATCTAATCATTTTTTAATAATATCAGTATTATAAATATATAAATGGTATATAGACTAGTTGTGCCCAACGGTCCTACCCGCTTCAGCTTTTAAATTTTCCGTAGATATTTCATAAATTTTCTTTCGTACAAACTCTCGGAAAGACTTCGTATCTTATGTCACTTAGGGATGCGGTCAGTGAAGGAATTTTTAAAATCGATTCAGTAGCTCCTGAAATTATAGTTAGTAGTATAGTTAGTTATAATGCGACGACGACTCACCTGCTGTTGTTGGTCGAAGAACTTGTCTATGATGGCCTTGATCTGGTCGAAGAGTATGGGGTAGAGAGCTGGTGACATCTCGTGGCCGACCAGCTCCTTCACGTGGCCCTGGATCTGCGGCCCGAAGCGCTCGTTGCTGCACAGCAGCAGCCGCAGCAGCTGCCCGATGAACCTGGGGCGAGGGAGATCACGTCACCACATCACCACACAGAAGCTACACTCCTTGCAGCAGCAGAGGGGGTAGATCGGTCAACTTGTAGGGAGTAGCGCTGGCCATTGTTGCAAAACAAACAATCGAATCTACCGTATGCTATTGCGCATTCGATTGTCGATTTAGTAGTTCCACACCATCATTATTCGAATAACAATCGCCGAACTACTAATTTGTAAGTACTAACTGCGACACGCGCGTGCTTTGTTGCGTCGATTGTTTGAACTACTTATTTAGTAGTATAGAAAAAAACAAAGTTTTTATCGACTTTTAACTACTAAACTCAACAGTCAACTAATTCGATAACTTTTAGTAATAATCGCACATCGTTAGTATGGAGTGTCGCGGGTGTGACATGACAATGTCACCAAAGGTCCCGCTGTCATTGTTGCGGCACAGTGCTACTAAACAATCGACTTATAGACGCCATTATTGAAGAAGAAGAAGAAGACTCTGCGTTGGTTGTTGAAGGGTGAAAGCCGTACCGAACACACGGGTGTCACGTGAAGTCTTCGTTATTCCAGTCACTTTTCAGCATCTAAATAAATAAATAAATAAATAAATCTATTTTGGACCCCGAGCAGGAAACTGGCTTTGAAGAGAGCCATGTTTTAACTTGGGGAACAATCTAACATTGTCATTGGCGTTTCGCCATAATTGAAGAAGTAGATGAAGAATTTTTTATTACTAAGAAACGTTGTCATTGGAAAATTATAAATTATAGACGCCATTATTAAAGAAGAAGAAGAAGACTCTGCGTTGTGGCTTGTCACATTATCACCATTTCGATATATCTGCCGATGTTCACTATAAAACAAAGGTCCAGGATTTGACATGGGAGCCCTTCCTCAAGATGGGGCTGGCGCGGACGAACTAGTATGTGCTGCGGGTGTATGCAGACGCAAGGCAGGGTGTCGTGGAAATCTTTGAGGAAAACATTTGTCTAATTATTAGCTAGTATGCGTAATGTCTACTGATTTGATGTACGTCATTATCACAAAGCACCGTTTGGTCCAAGACAAAGCAATCTTGTACTGAGGGCACCAGACAATTCATATAAACTTTTTTTACAAACACGTACTTTAACTTGAAACTCAGCAACTTCAGAGTTTACACAATTTTTTTTTTTTTTAACTCTTTTGTAATGCGGATCTTGAGACTGTATGTTCTTTAACAAATAACAAAAAAAATGTTCATTAGATAAAAATGGTTCTTTCTATACCGAGGATCGAACCCACGATTCCTGTCGGGTTGTTTAACCACAGGACCAACAGTGCTGTGTCGATATGAGGTACAAAATAACCGTAGCTATAGAATAAGTTGACTCACTGTGTAACCGGACAGTACTGGACCTCTTGAGAGCTGTTCGCAAGGACGTACTTTCTCGTATCTAAAAAAAAATTGAATTTTTTCAAATATTCATTTAATTATGATATTTATTTGTATTTAATAATAGCCGTTCCCCGTGATTCCTATGTAGCCCTGATAATGTGTATGTAAAATTACATGATCAAATCAAGAAAAGGAAATAAAAAACAAAAGAAAAAGAAAATATAACACTAATATACGTCATGTAGAAAATAGTAGCGTATCAATGTAAAATCTCAAGACGTTAAAAAGAATAGACCGACAATATACAAACTTTTACTATGCAATCCGAGAAAACAAAAACAAATCACATTATAGGTAAATACCAATCATTCCAAAGTACATGTTGAATAGCCAACCAAATCGCTTTAATGTCTTTGGTAAAACTTTACATTTCGGGGGGGGTGGGGGGTGGTGTAGAACATCTATTGTGTGAGTGTGTGTGTGTTTGTTGCACTGACCATAGAGCGTAGGGGCGTAGGCGGAGCGCCGCTGCAGGCAGACGCCGCCCAGCGCGCACAGGAATGACGTCACATTGGCCCACTCCTGGATCTGCGTCTGCCAGCTGGGGAACGCCGGCTGCGCATACCCCACACCCCACACACCACACCAGCTCCCTTAGCCAAGTTAACGCCGTAGGAAACTGAGGAACGCATCGTCTTGACTCGTGGTCACGAAAATACGATACGATACGTGGATACGAAGATACCGCCACAGTTTTCTAAAACGTTGGCTAAGGAGGCAGGTACATAATTTTTCACTATCGTCGACAGGTTGTCGTTTTATCATACAACTTCCCACAAAGCGTCCTATTATAGTTCAACTGTGAAGATTTCCTGCCAAAAGTTCCGGAAAAGTTTTGAAATGCATCTCGATGTAAATAACTTCAGAAGAAGAAAAAACATCTGAGTTGGCTGTATGGACTTATTTTCTTTTGCCTTCCCCGAAAGGGGTAAAACTTAAACAAAGAAAAGAAAATTTTCGTGTTGAGACCCTGCGGTGTTTGCGCCGTGTCCACCTATATGCGGTTGTGGCACGCACAGAACAGAAAATAAGAGACAGAAGGGACATCAACTTAGTTTAGTATGAAAACAGATGAAAACCAGTGTCGCCGGGTGATTTTTGCACACAATACATTCATAAACGTAAAGAAATATTTTAAACGCTTTATGGTAATGTTTTTACTTAGTGACTGTTATCAAAATTCACAGTTTTGGGTGTATTGTGTTAAATATACTCGGGATGGCAGTAAAAGAAGCTTTGATAAAGTAAGAGCATTTGCTCCAACTTCCTTTGCAACGGTGGCGCGCCCGTCCCGCCTACGTGTCCTCTCTAGTTAATTTATTAGCTCTGGGCCCTCATTCACTACTAGCTGACCCCCGCGGTTTCACCCGCGGGAATTCCGGGATAAAAAGTACCCTATGTCACTTCGGATCACTGTAGCTTCCTATAAGTGAAATCATTTTCCAAATCGGTTCAGTAGATCCAGAGATAGCTGTTCCCCCGTAGTTTTACCCGCGGGAAATTCGGAGTTCCCGAGGGAATTCCGAAATAAAAAGTACCCTATGACACTCAGGACTACTGTAGCTTCCTGTAAGTGATAGAATTTTCAAAATCGGTTCAGAAGATCCAGAGATTACGCCCTACAAGTCCTACAACGTCAAAAAATCACTAACTTTTGCTCTTTATATATAGAATAGAATAGAATAGAATACACTTTATTGTACACCAAAATAATGTTACAGTGTGTTAACAAAAACTTATAACTAAAGGCATACAAAAGGCGGTCTTATCGCTTTACTAGCGATCTCTTCCAGACAACCTTTGGGTGGACAGGACAAATACAGAAAATTTATATGTTGATAGGTAGAACAGGAATCAAAAAATAATACAAATATGCACATAGAATATAAATATAAAAAATAAAAATACATAAAAAGATATACAAAGATACACGCATAGATACCTATAAAATATACATACAGAAAAATATATATAGATAGATAAAATACATAATGTGATTACATACAATATATTATATATCAACAGCATACGTAACTAAAATAAAAATAAATATTAATTAATACGTTACATACATGGATACATAAATACGCACTCACATATACTTACATATACATACATACGCATACATACACATACTCACATACAGATACATACATACAATGCATATACAGAAATACATGCAGCTAATATTACTGTTTATCAGTGAGGTAGTTACTCTTCTACTAGTAAAGTGAAGGGTAGGTGTGAAAGCAACACATAAAATAAAAACGTTTGAGTAAAATTTTATTTAATTAAACTAAAAGTGTGTAATATTAAATAATTTAATGTAGTACAAACGCGCAATGAGCTAAAACATTCCACCCAACGTTATCTTTGGTGACGGCTGCAGCTGAAAGTCAATTTTCTTCAACAATATAAATGACAAAAGTTCGCTAGGTTCTTACATAATGGAGTCTATTAAGGACAGTTTGGCTGATATGATGGGGCTTTTCAACTCCCGTATGGCAAGATTTGAAGAGGAACTGCAAAAAACAGTGCCGGCGCCTCCTAGTATGGTGGGTCTTACAGATGAGTTCACTGTGTTCAAAACCTTTATTGTGGAAGCCTTGCAGAGTTTACAGCAACAAGTGGAGCTGTTAGCACGTGAGACTGACCAGTTAGAAATGCGAGGCCGGCGTAAAATATTACTTTTGCATGGTGTACCAGAGAATAAGCAGGAGGACACTACTGCTGTGGCTGCGGCCCTAGTAGCGGATAAGTTATGTGCTGCTGGTTTTGAGTCCACTGGCATTAGTCGCTGTCACCGCATGGGACACTCTAATAATAATAAGCCCCGCCCAATTCTACTGAAATTCAGAGATATTTGTGTTCGTGACCAGGTGTGGTTTTCTAAGACGCGTCTTAAGGGTTCCGGCATAACTCTGTCAGAGTTTCTAACAAGGAGGCGGCATATCACATTTATGGCGGCCCGAAAACAGTTTGGTGTAAATAAGTGCTGGACACGGGACGGATATGTGCATGTGGTCGCATCAAATGGTTCACGACACCGCATCATTGATGTGGCTGAACTGAGTGCTATACCGAATACTGAGACCCCTGCTGACAAGCCTGCTGTGAAGCCACCAAACCCCCAGAGGTCACAGAAGCCTGTAACGGAACGGCCGGTGCGGTCTGGAAAACGGCTGTGATTTTCTCATGTGGAGTGTCTAAATTAAAAAGTAATTTTAAAATAGCTGCTTTCCAGAGTATGGATCAGCTATGTTGTTATTTATCTGTGCTTAGCAGTTTCAGCAGTCTAGTTCCCGTGAGAATTTCAGGATGAGAGGTGCCCTATGTCACTCAGGACTACCGTGGCTTTCTGTGAGTGAAAGAATTTTCAAGGTCGGTCCACTGGATTCAGATACTGCCCCTACAGTTTCGCAGACTCACAGTTCACAGACTCTCAATTCACTGACTTTACCTCTTTATATTGTTAGTATAGATACACTTTGTCCTAAAATGATGATAACAATAGCTATTCAAACCAGTTGAGCTCTTTTTCTAGTTTTTGCATCACTTAGGCACGGTAATTATATATGTTATTTTTTTTATTTTTTTTTTATATTCAGGATGGATATTGATCTATCTTATTTCAAGTGTATGCAGGGAACAGCCAATCTAATTACAACTATTAGGAATGTTAGTAATTTTATACAATTTTACCTGGTTTTGCGGTGACTTTTAATGTATTAGTAGCTATTTACTTAATAATAATAATAACTATCTACTTACAGAAGTTATGTTAGCTCAGCATTTTATTAGTATGTTATAACATCTTGTTAAATATAAGCGTAGGTATTGTATTTAAGATTGTACCTGTATGTTTTTATTTTTTTCGAATAATTTTATTTCTGTTAATAAGTTTGATTATTAGTTACTAGCTGTGTCCTGCGGTTTCACCCCCATGAAGGGTTTTTGTATGACAACTTTTTTTTTTCCTAACATCCGATTTAAATAAAACAAAGCCTACATGAAGCCCCAGGTTTAGCTTAATATGCCTGTGACAACCGCATGATAATCCATTCAGTGGGTTCGGAGATTGTCGCGAACAGACAGACAGACTGACAGACAGGAATGAATTTTTTTTTATGGTTTTCTATGGTTACTCTTTTTTTATCACTCCCTGTCAAAATTTGTCCGAATATTCAACGTACAGAGTCGCGGATTCTACTCTTTTACAATTATATTATTATGGATGGATATTGATCTATCTTATTTCAAAATAAATACATGAAACAGCCATATTGGGCTTCTAATTGCAACTATTACGAATGTTGGTGATTTTATTCAATCTTACCTGGTCTTGCAGTGACTTTTAATCATAGATTTAGATCTAAATCTATGCTTTTAATGTATTAGTAACTATTTACTTGCAGAAGTTTGTTAGCTCAGCATTTTGTTAGTATGTTATAACATCTTGTTAACTATAAGCGTAGGCACTGTAGTTAAGGTTGTGCCTGTATACATATTTTTATTTTTTCAAATAATTTTATTTCTGTTAAAATTCGATTATTAGTTGTTATTGTCGTCTGGTAGGTAGGTAGATGGACGGTTTTGTTGATCATGTCACTTGTCAGTTGCTTGAGTGAACTGTGATTGTAGTTGACACTTGACAGTAAAGGTTAGTTTTTTTTTTTCCTGCAGCTGCTACAAAGGGTCACTGGGCACGTTCCGATTTACGCAGGTGAATCGTGACGTGCGTGATATTATGTTTGTATCCCATTCTGCTGGCGGGTGGACGTTTGCTCAAGCGCATTTGTTTTCGTCTTGCGTATTATAATACATCTTTTTATTTTATATTGTATTTGTTTGTTTATATATTTATTTATAAAATATTTATAGTATTATATTATTTAATTTTCATAATTTATGCAGCAGACTGATAGCTGTGATGAGAGTGCTCATTACCAGACCTTTTCATCCTCTGATGGATTGAACAGCAGCAGTAGCTTTGTCAGTATACCCTCTCTTGATGAATCACTTGAATCCCAGTTTTCTTGCTTTCCGAAAAACTTTAATACCGTTCATATCAATGCGCAAAGTATTCCGGCACATTTTCCTGACATGCTAGCATCTTTCAATTGTAAAAATCTACACGCCATTCTTGTCTCTGAATCCTGGTTGAAACCGTGTCTCCCTTCAACGTTGTACTCCCTGCCAGGATTTCAGCTCATTAGAAATGACCGCAGTCATGGCCGCGGTGGTGGTGTTGCAATCTACCTTCGCAGTCATATAGCCTTCTCCATTATTAGCATGTCAGAACAACCTCCTCCGTCTAACGCAGGTGAACATCTGTTCTTGGAACTCACCTTGTCCCACACAAAAGTCCTTCTCGGTGTATATTACAGCCCATCCCTCCAAGTCAACTTTTTTTCATCTTTCGAAACTCTTCTGGATAACCTCACTCCCTCCTACAGTCACTCCATTATTATGGGTGACTTTAACACCTGTCTTATTAAAAATGATTCGCGTTCCACCTCCCTTACCTCTCTTTTCCGTGGTCGCAATATGCATATACTTCCTTCAGGCGCTACACATCACTTCCCTAATAGTTCTCCCTCCCTTCTGGATCTTATTGTGGTTTCATCATCCGATCACGTTGCTCACCACGGTCAATGCTCTGCTGACGCTTTTTCCTACCACGATTTATTATTTCTATCATATAAAATCCGTCCTCCCAAGGCTAAGCCGAAAGTTCTTTTGCAGCGTAGCTTTGGTAGCATGAATCATGATAGTCTACGGGATGATGCCGTGAAAATCGACTGGTCGTCAGCTATAGTTTCGGACAAGGTTGATACACAAGTGGATATTTTTAACTCCCTCATTATACAACTGTACGATGTGCATGCCCCAATTAGAGCTGTGAAGCTGAAGCATCTCCCAGCACCTTGGCTTACAGACGATATAAAGTCTTTATTATCTAAAAAATCTAAGGCTAAGTCAAAACTGAAATCTGCCCCAACTGATCTCAACAGGGAAAAATATGTGCTTATTCGAAATCGCTGCAATAGGATGTGTAGGGATGCACAGCGACGCCACATTCATGCATCTGTAGAAAACGGTGACCCAGCTAAGGTCTGGAAATTCCTTCGATCATTAGGAGTTGGAAAATCTCGCCATGACACTTTCACTAAGGATTTAAACCTTGATCTGTTAAATCAACATTTTTCTTCTGCATCTACTATTGATGATGCTAAAAAAGCTGACACTCTCAAATATCTTTCCTCAACCACAACTCCTGATCTTTCTTCTTTCGTTCTTAGCCAATTTTCCGATTGTGATGTTGAGAGAACCATAAAATCCATTACTTCAGGCGCAGTTGGCAGTGACGGTATCAGCCGTAACATGTTACTCCCAATTCTAGACATTATTATTCCCGTTATTACAAAAATTTTTAACAACTCTGTAGCTTCTGAATCATTCCCTACTTCATGGAAGGAAGCTCAAGTTATACCTCTCCCGAAAAAAGCCAATCCCAAACATTTTTCTGAATATCGTCCCATATCCATCTTACCATTCCTATCCAAAGTACTTGAACGTCTAATCCATTCCCAACTTAGTCTCTTCCTTACCAATAATAATCTCTTAAATCCTTTTCAATCAGGTTTCCGTCCTGGCCATAGCACTGTTTCGGCGCTTCTTAAGATCACAGAGGATATGCGACTGGGCATGGAGAACGGGCAGTTGACAATTTTATCACTGCTAGACTTCAGCAGCGCCTTCAACTCAGTTGATTTCGACATTCTGTTAGCGTTGATGCGTTCTCTCAACATATCTCCAACGGTTATTGGTTGGCTTCGTAGCTATTTACATGGGCGCCGGCAGCGTATTCGTGTCGATGATTCCTTCTCCAGTTGGTGTGGAACATCTGCCGGTGTCCCGCAAGGTGGCGTGCTGTCTCCACTTCTTTTTACGATCTTCATTAACAGTATTTCTAAGAAACTATCTTCTTCTTACCATCTTTATGCAGACGATCTTCAAATCTACACGCAAGCTACCGCGAATAACATCTGTGCGGCCATTGACACAACAAATAATGATCTTGCGCGCATCTTAGACTGGAGCAAGTCGTACGGTCTAAAAGTAAATCCTGCTAAAACCCAAGTTATTATCGTTGGTAGTTCACGATCTATCTCCAAGCTAGACATGAACTCCCTCCCGCCGGTGCAGTTTAATGCAGTTACCATACCGTACAGCAATGCGGTTAAAAACCTGGGCGTTATTATCGACACTACTCTGTCCTGGAAACCGCACCTGGATATGGTGAGTCGAAGGTTGTTTTCATCTGCGGCATCCCTAAGGCGACTTCGTAATTTTCTCCCAACTGCTACCAAAGTTGCGTTAGCACAATCACTCCTTTTACCGATTCTCGATTATGCTGACACCTGTTACATCGACCTTACCGAAGAGCAACTTAATAAACTTGAGCGTCTCCAAAACTTTTGCATCCGGTTCATATTTGGCTTACGAAAATATGACCATGTCTCTGACTTTCGCTCCAAACTCAAGTGGCTGCCCATCCGCCTCCGCCGGAATGCACATGTCCTGCATCTTCTCTACAACATACTGTTCAATCCATCTGCTCCATCCTACCTGAAAAAGAGCTTTGAATTTCTCGGTTCTTCTCATAGCCTGGCTCTTCGCTCATCTCAGACCTTACTACTTAAGATCCCAGCTCACAGTACCAATTTCTATGGCTCGTCATTTTCTGTACAGGCAGCCCGACTGTGGAACGCACTGCCTGTGGAGGTTCGCACGGCTAGATCCTTATCTATCTTTAAAGGGTTGGTGAAGAGTAACTACCTCACTGATAAACAGTAATATTAGTATAGATGACCAACAACATTCCTTGCCCATAACGCGCGTCCCAAAAACGCATTTCCAAACGTTCTAGATGCCAAGATATTTGAAATTATTTTTCTTTATGCCATAAGAAACGTTGTAAGTAAATGTATTTTTTTGCAGTAAAACTTATTTGATTACGAGGGAAAGACATTTTTTGCGGCGTGTTATGGTCATAGTGAATAAGGGCCCTGTGGTGGCACGTGGCACCACAGGGCCACGGTGGGTACCACCAGGTGCCACCAGACGGGTACCTCGGCGTCGTGGTCGGCGGGCGCGTGGTGCGCGTGGTGCGCGAGGCGCCGCTTGGGCCCGCGCAACGAGTCCGCCGGCCAGTCGTCCGCGCACTTGTCCGCCATGTTCTTGGGGTACTTCTGCAGGAGCTTGCACATCGAGTCCCTGCGGGGACACGTACAGCAATCGCGTCACGTGACGATAACAGTCTATAAATGCATATAGATAAGCGATAGAGTGTTAACCCATCTTGTTATCTTGTTTTAAAATTACCGCGCCATTTTGTTGGTATTTAAACAATGTAATACTAGGTAAACACAATTAAAAAACGTTCTGGAACTCTCAATAAAGCAGTATGTATCAATAACTTAATTTTGTGGGTTGACATTTTATTGCTTATCGGCGTCCAAACAACCTTGAGGATTGTTCATTTACGCTTACGTATGTTATTCAGAAATCCTTCCCGCGGTAATTACCAAGTTCCTGTGGGAATTCCAAGATAAAAGCATCCTATGTCTTATTAAAGACTATTATAATCATCTCTGTGCTAAATTCCATCCAATTCCATTCAGCCGTTCTGCCGTTCAGAGTAACAAACAAACAAACCAATATCCATCCACCGAAAATTTCAGCTTTTTTATTTAATACTAGCTGTCCCACGCGGTTTCACTCGCGATAATAATTTCGCGATAAATACACGTGATATCTCACTACAACCCCCTCACCCCCTTTCGAGCTTTACGTGCACACTGGACGACCCCTTACTCGGAAATAATAAATTATTCATAGGTTTTTTTTTTAAAGTCTCGTACTTGAACACTTTTTGACTTTATATCAACAATATCATTTGAGCTTCAAACGTTTAAATAGAGCAAAATACGAGCAATATACGGCTTCTATAACAGCGCTGCCTGGAGTTTAGTAAAAAATGACGTACCTATATGAAAAGAAATTAATAAGTTTTTTTTATATTGAACACGTTTATAGCACGTTTCGGAACCAACACCTCGTCGAATACTTTAGTAATAATTAAAAAAACAAAGTGAGACACAAAAAGTCACACTGCCGAAACCAGGGATCGAACCAGGGACCTTTAGATCTTCAGTCTAACGCTCTCCCAACTGAGCTATTTCGGCTATTAAGAACCCTGTCGAAATTGTGCTTCGGATTGTAGTGATTCAACTATTTGACCGTACCTTTATTATTATAATAAATACGAGAGTTTGTTTGTTTGTTTGTTACACTTTCACGCCTCGGCTCAACCGATCACCATGAAATTTTACGTACACGTTGCTCGGGATACGAAGGAGATAGGGTACTTTAAATCCCGTATTTCTGCTTCTCGCGGAAACTCCGAAATTATCGCGGGTGAAATCGCGGGGGACAGTTAGTATATAATAATGTGCAAGCTAAGATGTTAAAGTTTTAACGCACTGGCGAATTTTTTTATTTTACGATACTGAATAAATAAAAAATATAAGGATATAAGGATAATCGTCAGAGATTTATGTCTGTATAAGATTTGATGACTTTTGTTACAAACTAGCTGTCCCCAGAGTTTTTATGCGAGATAATTTCGGAGTTCCCGCGGGAATTCTAGGATAAGGATCCAGGCAAAACTTATACTTATTACTATGGGTGGACCAAATATAATGTGTTCGTATGTGTACGCACCAGGAGCGGAAGGTCTCCTCCCAGACGGGCTGCACGCCGTTCACGCAGTGCTCTATCTTACGCAGCAGCGCCATGATGCGCTTCTGCAGCGCCGCCGTGCCTGCGGCGACCGTCACAACTTTCTTAGTAGATAGATAGATAACTCTTCATTGAAAACGTGCCCGTCTTACAGTCGCGCGGCGGAGAAATGGGGATGTGGACTACTTTTGAAAATCAAAATTCCAATTAGTCCGTCAGTTAGAAAATAAAAAAACAATAGACACGTATTTTTTGCTTTTTCAAATAAATTAAAATATACAGAGATAAAGCGGGTGAGTGGGTCGTGACGTCACTAACCGATAAAACCGCCATACAAACTGTCCGAATAGTGACGTCACGCGAAATTTCAACTCAATGTATCGCCGTTATTTTTTGATTACGTAAAAAAAGAAAAAATACGTGTCCAACATTTTTTAATGATCTACAAGACGGACTAAAAAATAAAAAATAGTCAACATGCCCATTAAAATGAAATGAACAAAAAAAAAACAACCACTGCTGAATATGCAGTGGAAAATAGGCTCGATATACGATCAAACAAAGTTTTGAGGAAGTGCGAGCGTTTTCTCATAGTTTTAGCTGAGCAAACATTTTTTTTGTGCAGTTATAAATTTCCTATTAATAATAATAATCGGTCAATTAATCACACTCACCAATTGACGGAGTAATGGGCATGTTGACTAATTTTTAAACAGCGATATATTAAGTTGAAATTTCACGTGACGTCACTATTCTGACAGTTTGTATGGCGGTTTTAGCGGTTAGTGACGTCACGACCCCCTCACCCTAAACTTTAATGCGCTTTATCTCTGTATATTTTAATTTAAGCAAAAAATACGAGTCTATTGTTTTTTTATTTTCTAACTGACGGACTAATTAGAATTTTGGTTTTTTAAAAGTAGTCAACATCCCCATTATTAATAATTACCACATTATATACAATTAATAAACTTTATTAATAAATTTACGTTTTGTACTTACTTTGTATATTATTTTTGTAATAACATCCCCTTCCCATATCCTGGGTGGCAGCTTGCGATCACAAATCAATAATTTAATTAATATATTGTTAATCAGCATTCTACATTTACACATACCTACATGCTTAACTGGACCTATTATGTACGTATTTACGTATAAAAAAACCATTTGGTAAAGCCATGAAGTACATTTGTACCGGTGGTGAGCACGTACCGGTACAGGTTGTGAACACTTACTGGTATCGGTACCGGTTTTGAAACTTCACCGGCACCGGTGGTGAGCACGTACCGGTACAGGTTGTGAAAAACTACTGGTATCGGTACCGGTTTTGAAACTTCACCGGCACCGGTGGCGAGCACGTACCGGTATAGGTTGTGAAAAGCTACTGGTATCAGTACCGGTTTTGAAAATTCACCGGCACCGGTGGCAAGCACGTACCGGTACAGGTTGTGAAAAGCTACTGGTATCGGTACCGGTTTTGAAACTTCACCGGCACCGGTGGCGAGCACGTACCGGTACAGGTTGTGAAAAGCTACTGGTATCAGTACCGGTTTTGAAAATTCACCGGCACCGGTGGCAAGCACGTACCGGTACAGGTTGTGAAAAGCTACTGGTATCGGTACCGGTTTTGAAACTTCACCGGCACCGGTGGCGAGCACGTACCGGTACAGGTTGTGAAAAGCTACTGGTATCGGTACCGGTTTTGAAACTTCACCGGCACCGGTGGCGAGCACGTACCGGTACAGGTTGTGAAAAGCTACTGGTATCAGTACCGGTTTTGAAAATTCACCGGCACCGGTGGCAAGCACGTACCGGTACAGGTTGTGAAAAGCTACTGGTATCGGTACCGGTTTTGAAACTTCACCGGCACCGGTGGCGAGCACGTACCGGTACAGGTTGTGAAAAGCTACTGGTATCGGTACCGGTTTTGAAACTTCACCGGCACCGGTGGCGAGCACGTACCGGTACAGGTTGTGAAAAGCTACTGGTATCAGTACCGGTTTTGAAAATTCACCGGCACCGGTGGCAAGCACGTACCGGTACAGGTTGTGAAAAGCTACTGGTATCGGTACCGGTTTTGAAACTTCACCGGCACCGGTGGCGAGCACGTACCGGTACAGGTTGTGAAAAGCTACTGGTATCGGTACCGGTTTAGAAACGTCACCGGCACCGGTCGTGTGCACTCACCGGTGGTGAGCACGGAGGAGGTGTGCGCGATCTCCTGGAACACGGCGTAGTTGGGCAGCAGGTACTGCGACGTGAGCTCGTCCGAGCCGCAGCGGATGTCCGCCTCCTGGCAGAGCAGCGCGAAGCACGACATCGCCACCAGCACCACGTCCGTGTCCGACGACCACAGGCACATGAAGAACACCACCTGCCCACACCGCCGGGTTGTAGCGGACACGCCATTACTGTCGTGTTGACACGCCAGCGATGTCCATTACATTACTGTCGTGTTGACACGGAGTTCAAGCGCCAGCAACAATATCTATAGTTGTTGATGAAACACGCCATATCGAAAACACGCGTGTCACGTTTTTCGTTATTTCAGTCACTTTTCAGCATCTATTTTGGACCCTGAGCAGGAAACTGACTTTCAAAAGAGCCATGTTTTAACTTGGGGAACAATCTAACATTGTCATTGGCGTTTCGCCATAATTGAAGCAGTAGATGAAGAGATTGTTATTATTAAGAAACATTGTCATTGGCAAATTATAATTATAGACGCCATTATTAAAGAAGAAGAAGAACAATATCTATGCGTTGTTGTGTGCGCTGTTTGTTCGTTTGTTACGACTTCACGCCTTAACTATTGAACTGATTAATATGATTTTTTTCGTACACGTTGTCAGAACTACAGAAAAGGAGACAGGTAACTTTTTATCCGGGAACTCCGACATTACCGCGGGTGTGGCTTGTTGCGGGTGCGCTCCTCACCTCGAGCTTGATGTGCGCCTGCTTGCAGATCGGTATCTGCGAGCCGACGTTCGCGTACTCCTTGTGCTTGGCGAGGAACTCGTTCCGGCACGTGAGGATGTCGCGCAGCCAGCGCAGCACCTCGCGGTAGTTGGCGATCTGGCGCTGGATCAGCTTCTGGCTGATGTTGTACAGCACCTGCGAGCTGCCGGGGGAGCGGTAAGTCGGTGATGGCTGGCGCATGATGCGAGGAGCTGGTGACGGGGAGCGGGGAGTAAATAACAGAGAGGCAAGCAAGGCAGCAGCGATTAGAGGGCAGGCAGCGAGGAGCAAGGTAACATGGAGTAGGGAACAGGCAGCGGAGAGCAAGGAGCAGGGCAGCAGGGATCAGGGAGTAGAGAGCAGCCAGCTGGGAGCGAGGAACGAGAGACAGGTAATAGGGAGCAAGGCAGCAGGGATCAGAGAGCAAGGTATCACGGAGTAGAGAACAGCCAGCTGGGATCAACGAACGAGGGACAGGTAACAGGGAGCAAGGCAGCAGGGATCAGGGAGCAAAACATCAGGGAGTAGAGAGCAGCCAGCTAAGAGCAAGGAACGTGGGACAGATAACAAGGCAGCAGATATCAGGGAGCAAGGTATCAGGGAGTAGAGAACAGCCAAATGAGAGCAAGGAACGTGGGACAGAGGGAGCAAGGCAACAGATATTAGGGAGCACCGAGTTGGGAGCAAGTAAGGGGAGTGCGGAGCAGACAGTAAGGCAGCAGAGAGCAGACTCAGACAGCACTAACTTGACGTCCCAGAAGGTGTTGAGGGGCGCCTCCGGGTTCCACATGTGCACGCGGTCGGGCCGGTGCAGCGCCAGCAGCGCGTCCATGGCCGCCTGCGAGATCTCGCCCATGCCCGTCTGGTGCACCAGCGACACCAGCCCGTTGATCAGCTCCGTGGTCGACGACTGGATCTCGAGCGCGGGCCGCCCCGGGTTCTGTTCATTTTGGTTTACCGACAACGAAGCGGATAAGAGCAAGACCGAAGTTCAAAGTGATCATTATAAAGATACTGGCTGCGCCCCGCGGTTTCACCCGCATGAGTTTCGGAATTCTAGCAGGAACTCCAAAGTAGCCTAATTTACTCGTTATAACATCAGCTCATTAGCAGTGAAAGCCCCGTCAAAATAGGTCCAACCGCTTCGGAGATTCACCCGGGTGAGTTTCGGAATTCCCGAAGGAACTCCAAACTTCTTTTATTCTTCTTTTCCTTACAATAACAAAAACACAACAAAAAATAATCAGCGAAATTGGTCCATAATTTTTTGTTTGTACGATTTAACTCAAAAACTACTGGACCGATTTTAAAAAAATCTTTCACCATTAGAATGCTACATTATCCCTGAGTAACGTGGGCTATATCGTAATTCGGTATTTCCGCGGGAACTTCGAAATTACCGCGAGTGAAACCGCGGGAACAGTTAGTGATATAAGCGAATGTGAGTTCGTTTGTTTGTTACGCTTTCACGACTTAACCGCTTTATCGATCATCATGAAATTTTCCATACACGTTGTTAGGAGTACAGAGAAGAACATAGGTTACTTATCAAACCGGAATTCTCGCGGGAACTCCTAAATTAACGCGGGTAAAACCGCGGGGAACAGCTAGTATAGAATACAGTATGTGTGTGTATGTGTGTGTGTGTGTGTGTGTGTGTGCTGTACTCACGCTGAGCATCAGCATGGGGTCCGCGTGTATCAGCTTCACCATGCACAGCAGCAGGCTCCGGTAGGCGGGCATCTCCTCCGACCTGTTGAACTTGGACTGCACCTCCTTGGACTTGAGCGACAGTGAGATCATGCGCAGCGGCGTGTGCGCTATGTAGCCCTGTATATATAATACATACATACATACACACAAATATTCATCTATATAAGATGTGGTAAAATTAGCTGCAAATATTTACAGGGCTGAAAGTATACGTTATAACAAATAGGATAAGCGAAAAAATAATATTATAAGTTTGATAGTTTTACAGAATATGAGGAAAATTATTTTCATTGAAAAAACATTACTACTACATTCACAAGATACACAATACACGTAGCTCACTAATACGTATACAAGGCACGCGCCACGCACGCAGCGAGCGATGCATCAGCTGTTCAGCTCGATCGAGGTCAATGACCTTAAGATACCAGCGCGCGGCGATGTGTGTCTAAAGCGATTGAGCGGCGAGCGCCCTCACAGGTTTTCTTTTTGTAGTTATAGTCAATGTACAAAATCGCGGATTCTAATCTTTTGTTATAATATAGATTCAAGCAGGAAACAAGTGATAGATGCCTGTATCCAGTTACTCCTAGATATCTCCATCATCAAATGGTAATAATATTTGTCTAATCCGTTTTTAAAGTGGTCAATGTTGACTTCCTGCAAGAAACCCGAAATTGATATGAACTAGTCTTCTATAACTGCCGCTTGCCGCTGATCGCTTGCCGCTCACCGCATATCGCTTGCCGCTGATCGCTTATCGTTTATCGCTCACCTGCGTAGCCTTGTTGAGCGTGTCGGTGAACATCGCCCTCAGCTCGGCGGCGCGAGGGTACAGCAGCTCGATCTGAGGCCACCACGGCAAGCGGGGCTGCTTTATTATCCTGTCTCGTCGACAACAATACAAGCTGTTGTAAAATAAATTAACCCTAAATCTGATACACTCCATTTAAAAAAATATACAGTTATATGATTAAAATATAAATGATGAGAAAAAAAAGAAATTAAAATTTATTCAAAATTTGTTTGGAGGTGAACTTACTACGGACTTTCAAGCGCTACGCCCGCACCTACGAGTCAATGACCGATTCAATCTTTTTGCTATACGGACGGGGTACGCGCCAAATATTGTGTTATAAATAATTTAGACATGGGCTAGTAAAAATGAAAAAATATAACCTACTAGCTGTCCGGCGCGATTTCATCCGCAGTAATTTTGGAGTTCCCGCGGTAATTCCGGGACAAAAGTACTGTAGTTTACGGTGATAAGCAGTTCCCCGCAATAATTCCGGAGTTCCCGCGGGAATTCCGGGATAAAAACTATCCAATCTTTTAAGTTGGACCATATTATAAATGGTTGCAAAATTTTATCAAAATCCGTTCAGTAGTTTCGGAGTCCATCGCGGAAAAACAACGTGACACGTGATTTATATACATATGTTAGATTATTAAAACATGGTGCAATCGATTCGGAAGTCGATTCTGAGCAAACTACTTTCTAGTTTTCACGTTGTATACATAGTGAGTGCAACTCGCCTGAGCAGCGAGTTGACGATGACGTAGTGGTAGGAGATGTGCGCGTTGAGGTTGAGGCACACTTTGAGCGCGTCGTTGTTGTGCGGCATGATGCGGAACAGCGCCAGGAAGCAGTCGATGGTGAGGTCCAGCTCCGAGTAGCCGGACACCGGGCTGCCGCGCACGTGCGACTTGGCCGCGTTGAACAGCAGCGACTGCGCACACGCGCGCGCTCGTGTCACACTGGGTGACGCCGGCCCCCTCGAATGTGGCGAGGAGGTGACGCCAGCTGGCTCGAATATGTCGAGGAGATGACGCCAGCTGGCTCGAATATGTCAAGGAGTTGACGCCAGCCGGCTCGAATATGTCGAGTAGATGACGCCATCTAGCCCGAATGTGCGCTCGAGTAGATGACGCCAGCTGGCTCGAATATGTCGAGTAGTTGACGCCATCTAGTCCGAATGTGCGCTCGAGTAGATGACGCCAGCTGGCTCGAATAGTCAAGTAGATGACGCCAGCTGGCTCGAATATGTCAAGAAGTTGACGCCAGCTGGCTCGAATATGTCGAGTAGTTGACGCCATCTAGCCCGAATGTGCGCTCGATTTGATGACGCCAGCTGGCTCGAATATGTTGAGTGTATGACGCCAGCTGGTTCGAATATGTCGAGGAGATGACGCTAGCTGGTTCGAATATGTCGAGGAGATGACGCCAGCTGACTTGAATATGTCGAGAAAATGACGCCAGCTGGCTCGAATATGTCGAGTAGATGACGCCAGCTGGATCGAATCATGCTCGAGTAGCACCGCAAATTAGCCCACGCTAGACATTTAATGTTTAAAGTAAGGGATCTTATTCGAGGTACAGAGACTTCGCTCCTATCGCGCTTGTTGAAGTCGTAGGTACGTACATAAATGTTGGCATAAAATCGCTTAACATCACCACGAGACGTACATGACTTCCAGTAATCCAGCTTGTTGCAGCTGAGTGAAAATTACCCCTGAATTGTAGAACCACTATAATAATTATATTTACAGAGTGTTTAAGGTCCACACATTCATCGCACTCTCCAAGAGCTGTGGCAGAAAACAGTGGTGTTTTAACTGGTTATGACAGAAAAATGGTCAAAAATGGTCTGATAGTTTTTCAATATTATAATTATCATAAAGTGAAAGCGATAAGGTTCAAAATGTATTGAACTACTACTGACTTTGAGATCGTTGATGACCGACTTGACCAGTATGAAGGTGACGTTCCCCGAGTCCGCGATGTTGAGGTACGTGGACGCCTTGCAGAGCTTCACGCACGTCACCACCGCCGCCTCCGTCATCTGCTTGGAGTTGTTCGGGCCTGGAGGAAAAGGAAAAACATTATGAAAAACATCAGAGGGACAAATTATGTCACTTTTGTTTCAATAATTTTTCGGTTGCAATCAAAAACATGGCGGTTTTGTTAGTTTTGTTATTACAATATGCACGTTTTGACACCTACAATACCTAGCAATCATCCAAAATAAACATACTTTAAAGGTTGACTGGAAGAAATCCCCTCGCGGGATAAGTCCGCCTTTGAGCATAAATTACCTACTTATTTTAATTTTATCAACTTGTAAAAACTTTGTTTATGTTCAAAAATTGAAACTGTGTAAACAAATTAATCACAAAATCACTATTTTTCTGATCGAAACTGAAATATGATAGCAACAAAAATTAAAAAATTTGCCTTGCAGTTCCCCGCGGTTTCGATTGCATTAGTTACAGAGTTCCCGCGGAAATACCGTGAAATCCTGTCTTAGCTGACGTTATTTATTATTATTTATTTATTTTATTTAATCCTTTATTGCACATAAAATAACAATGATACAGTACCTAAAGAAAAAGGAGAAAGCAAATGGCGGTCTTATCGCATAGTTGCGATCTCTTCCAGACAACCAATTATGCGAAAGGACAAACAAAAATACATAGACACGGGCGGTTGGGTAAAGCATCTCCAACATTATACTATACATATCATATACCATAATAAATATATACTATGTACTATACAAATACACACGTTATTTATAGATTAAAAATTTTGCCATTGAATAATTGGATTGGCTTTTTTTTGGGTGTTGCCAACGCTCGATTCCGGATTCAACTGGAAATCAGCGCTATGACTCCGTGCCAAGCATGAGTTAATATGCTGAGTTGTGCAACCGTCGGCATAAAAGAATCTTAAGTTTTAATAAACAAAAAAATAATACTCATACCTAGTAATTATTTATTTTGTATATTGTGACTAGCTGTGCCCCGCGGTTTCACCCGCGTTAATTTCAGAGTTCCCGCGGAAATTCCGGGATAAAAAGTACCCTATGTGTTAATCTGATGTATAAGCTATATGTTTCATTTAAATTATTTATATTATTGTAAAGTAGTTTTTGCGTGAAAGAGTAAAAAACATCCATCCATCCATACATACTTTCAAACTTTCGCGTTTATAATATTAGTAGGATATAAGATTTATTTCTGTGGCATTTGTGTGGTACTCACTGAGGCCTCTCTTGACGGAGTCTATGAAGTGCTTCTTCTTGGTGTGGCGCGGGCTGCAGGGGGCGCCGCTGTCCGCGTTCACGATCTCCTCAAGAACTTTCTAGAAGATAACAATAATATTAATGACAACATTGCAAAACGAACGGATTTACTCGATTCCGGACTAGTTAAGAAGAAGTAGTAGAAGTTATCCTGGAAATAGAAATCTATAACTATATTATACATCTTTAGGCCATTCTTTTTAAGGCTCTCAGAACATAGGGGTTTTCTTTAAGTGATTGTAGAGCTAAACTAAAATGGCGCGCCCCACTACTTCAATAGCAGTTTTAGATGTGCGGGATCATGTATCAGATAATATCTACTTAATACTGTGAGTGCCCGCACTTGTGATGAACAGACAGACCAGATTTATATGTGTCGTATCGATATTTTAACGGTTGTGCGTGTGCGTATACCCGATGGATGGATGATGATTTGATATGAGGCACACAAGGACGGAGGGGGGTTCCACGCGGTGGAGTGGGAGCCCCCCCCCCCCTCCAAGAAACAGTGTAAAATTGCGAGAAAACTGGGTTTAAAATAAGTAAAACGACGTTTCTCGACCAAAATATGACATTTTTATGACGACCGGATTGGCACAGTAGGTCACCACCCGGCCGAGAATCGAACCCGGCACACTCACCGGGTTGAGCACGAGCAGCATGATCTGCACCGGCCACATGGCGACGCGCGCCTTCTTGTTGTCCGCGAAGCTGTCCTGCAGCAGCTCGAACAGCGCCGCGCAGCACTTGCTCAGGTCCTCGTTGGGCCGCCGCTGCACCTCCGCGAACTCCTGCCGGGACACGCGCGCACACACACACACATCTTCAGGGGCCGTTCAAGTGTTAAGGAAGCAGAATAAATAAATAAATAAATAATCATAAACCCCCCTCTAAAAGTAAGCAAAGCTCTTATCTCCTCCCCCCAAAACCATTCAAGTATTACGTAAACAGAATTTTTGTAATCATAAACCCCCTCTCTAAAAGAAAGCAAAGTTCTATCTCCTCCCCCAAGGCCGTTCAAATATTACGTAAGCCGGATATTTGTAATAATAAACCCCCCTCTTATAGTAAGCAAAGCTCTCATCTCCTCCCCCCAAGGCCGTTCAAGTATTACGTAAACAGAATTTTTGTAATCATAAACCCCCTCTAAAAGAAAGCAAAGCTCTTATCTCCTCCGTTCAAGGCCGTTCAAGTATTACGTAAACAGAATTTTTGTAATCATAAACCCCCTCTAAAAGAAAGCAAAGCTCTTATCTCCTCCGTTCAAGGCCGTTCAAGTATTACGTAAACAAAATTTTTGTAATCATAAACCCCCCTCTAAAAGAAAGCAAAGCTCTTATCTCCTTCGTTCAAGGCCGTTCAAGTATTACGTAAACAGAATTTTTGTAATCATAAACCCCCTCTAAAAGAAAGCAAAGCTCTTATCTCCTCCGTTCAAGGCCGTTCAAGTATTACGTAAACAGAATTTTTGTAATCATAAACCCCTTCTAAAAGAAAGCAAAGCTCTTATCTCCTCCGTTCAAGGCCGTTCAAGTATTACGTAAACAAAATTTTTGTAATCATAAACCCCCCTCTAAAAGAAAGCAAAGCTCTTATCTCCTCCGTTCAAGGCCGTTCAAGTATTACGTAAACAGAATTTTTGTAATCATAAACCCCCTCTAAAAGAAAGCAAAGCTCTTATCTCCTCCGTTCAAGGCCGTTCAAGTATTACGTAAACAGAATTTTTGTAATCATAAACCCCCCTCTAAAAGTAGGCAAAGCTTTTATCACCTCCCCCCAAGGCTGTTCAAGTATTACGTAGGACAGAATTTTTGTTATCATTACCTGCGGATATGTATCCATCCAGTTCCATATGGCCTTTTCCAGTGACGTCACGACGACAATATGCGCCGATTTCCTCAGCATTTTAAACTTCTGTATGGCTTCTGCGGGAATACAAATTAACCAAATTAAATACTATGATTATTTTAACATTTGAAATTCTTAACGCATTTAAAGCTTGTTAGGATTTGTAAAATATTACAATATCCGAATTTTACCGGTTATTTACCTGTCAAAAGTCTTATCAGCCTCACTATATCGACGTTGACGTGTTGTATCAACTCTATATCTGTGTAGTCGGGATTTTCATCAGAATTCGTTGACAGCTCCTGGAATTGAAACATTCTCAGTCCAATGATAGTCTTTGAGGCTAAGGCTGGGTTGCACCATAATAGTAGTTATAATAAAGTAGTTATAAGTTCCGAGGAAAGATTGTCATATTATGTAGAGTATACGTGTGACAATTATTCACTGACAGCTGACAGTTACGCACACCCGCACAACACGCGTACACAAAAGCTGGTGGTTTGTTTGTATGGAGTGTCACCATGGTGCTGATGATTGTACGGTCTACGCACCTGCAGTCTTGCACTGATCCTGTTGAAGACCGCGTTGAAGAAGTTGAGGCTGAGCGCGAACAGCACCTTGCTGGCGAGCTGGCGCAGCTCCAGGTTGTTCGGGGTCGGCTCGTTGCGGGAGTCTGGACGTGGGGACCGCCGTGGCATTAAATAATGCAGTGCATGGTTTATAATATGAGTTAGAATCACAGAACAGAAAATAACAGATAAAATTCAAAATTCAAAAGCTATTTATTACTTAGGATTGGTTACAATCACTTGTAATCGTCAGCAGGTTCTTAGAACTATAAATTAAATTAAATTACCGTCAGTTCGGAATAAGTCCTCTGCTGAGAAGAACTGACAAGAAACTCAGAGATGGACATCAACTTAGTTTAGTATGAAAACAGATGAAAACCAGTGTCGCCGGGTGATTGTCGCACACAAAGCTATTCATCACGCACTAAAACATTCATTAACGTAAAGAAGTTATGTTTTTAATTAGTCACGGTTTTTAGAATTCACAGTTTTCGAAATATTGTGATAAATATACTTGGGATGGCAGCAAAAGAAGTTTTGGGCAAGTTAGAGCATTTGCTCTAACTTCCTTTGCAACGGAAGCGCGCCTGCCCCGCCTACATCTCCTCTCTAGTTAATTTACTTGTGCTGTGGTTAGGATAGATGTAATATGATAATTCTGCGATACTGCCTTAAGGAAGCACCCATAACTCACCGATAAACTGACAGACGTCCCTCAGCAGTATCTTCACGTTCATAGCCTCGTCGTATTTAGTGGTGTCTTTGGGCTGACTGCTGAGGCATATCTCCAACGTGTCCAGTACGATGACCAGGCTGTCGTGGTAGCCTTTCTCCATCTCCACTTGAGGGCGGTTGGTGCCTGACGAACTTCCGGGCTGGCACTGAGGATTTTTGAGGATATTTACATACGTGAATAGAAGAATTAAATATCAGTTTCACACATCACAACATAATTTCCGCGAGAATTCCAAAATTATCGCGGGTGAAACCGCGCGGACAGCTAGTTTATGTAAAAACGATGGTTTTTTGAATATCTGACAGTTGACTGTGCATTTTTGCGTACAAACCGGGTTTTCGCAGTTGCAACACTTATAATGAACTTTAATAATACAGAAGTCGGTAGCTGCTTTACTACATATTTATAAAACGAGTCCTTCGCCGCGTGTCTGTCTGTCTGTGCGCGATAAACTCAAAAAAACCACTGAACAAATCCTCATGCGGTTTTCACTAATAGATCTAGAGTGATTCAAGTGGAAGGTTTATAGTGTACCCTGGGATTCCCGCAGGAATTTCGAAATTATCGCAGGTGAGACAGCAAGGGGCAGTTAGTGAGAACTCATAATAGGCTAGTTTCCTGGGTAAAAAAATCAAAATTCTATTTAGTCCGTCAGTTAGATAATAAAAAAATAAAAGACACGTATTTTTTGCTTTTTTAAAGTAATGGAAATATGCATAGATTAAGCGCATTAAAGTTTAGGGTGGGGGACTCGTGATGTCACAGCTCGCTATAACGTGCGAACAAACTGTAGCGAGGCGTGACGTCGTGTGAAATTTCGACTTGATATATCTCCGTTATTTTTTGGTTACATAAAAACAAAAAAAAAACGTGTCCAATATTTTTTAATAATCTACAAAACGGACTAAAAAAGAAAATTTAGGAAACTAGCCTATTATAATAAGACGTAAGTACCTACCCAATTTCCACCAGTTATCATGATGCAATTGCATTCGAAAGCACATGTATTACAAATGGTCATGGTTAACAAATCTTAATATGGCAATAATTGTGCCTACCCTCACTTACCGAAACATGTCCAGCTTGTCTTTCTGCTTTCTAAAACAAATAAATTGCTTTGGTCAGGATTCTTAATTTTTATCTAAAAAAACTACCTATTCTAACAAAAAAAACTTCTTTTATTTTTTCAGTATGTCTAAGCTCGTAGCGCCATCTGTTGTTAAGATAGAAAAGCAGTAGGTACTCATTTTTCATTGCCTGAAAACACGGATAAAACGACGTTTTCAAAAACTACTGGATGGTCTTTAATGAATTTTGGCAAGTCAAACTATTATTTTAGAAGATCAAAAATTTCCTGAGAGAATCTAGAAATTCACTGAGTCTCTAAGCACCAGCTAGGCTGTTGCGTTAGAGATATTGAACATTTTAGAAGTAACACTTTCTAGTTAAAGGAGCTTGTTAAATTTTTAATCTGTGTAATTAATGTAAAAACTCAGTACACATAAGTGCCTGAGTAGTAATCCTGAAATTCAGACAAACAATCTCACAGCTCAAAGGTACAGCTAAACATAATCATCTTAGGTGTATACATATACTCACTAATTCGTTGACTTTTTGTAGTATTTTAGTAAGACCGGCGATGACCAAGGAGAACCGGTGCCTGCTGATTTGAACCAAGCACGCTTTGCATTGCTCCTCGTTAATGCGTGAGTGGATTTGCGCACCGGTTTTGTATGGTAGCTATTTAAAAAAAATTGCAATTGATACGTTTAGTATTTAGGTAGGTATCTGTGATCTGCTACGGACATAAATTTAATGTATGTATAAGTGTAATGTTTTCATGCTATCTCTAGCATAGATATTACACAAAGTGTAAGTTTTGGTCTCCTGCATGCTGATGTTTCACTTCACTAAATTTGGCACACATTTAAGCATGTGGCGTAGTATTGCTAAAACTACATCACTACATAGTATAACAACAAGGTCGCTTCCCCTGTCTGTCCCTATGTAAGCTTAGATCTTTGAAACCATGCTACAGATTTTGGTGTGGTTTTTTTAATAAATAGAGTGATTAAGAAGGTTTATACGTATAGTTAATCCTGGAATTCCCGCAGGTGAAACCGTGGGGGACAGCTAGTCAATGATACAATCAACGCAAATATGTTAAATTTAAGAATTTATTATTAAAACATTTCAGCTTGAATGCCTTTTCTGTTACTAAATTCGATATTCCAACTAGGTAATTTTTGTAAAAGACTTTTTTCCTTATTTTATTTTATTATTCTTTTGTAGGTAGGTAGGTACTCTCAGTTACAGTTACAGTACCTATGTCGTATTGTACCTAATATTAAAAAAAGAATTGTACAAATAAAGCTTAGCTTCATAAATTGTTGATAACGTAAATAAATATATTTCCATAATTTTTCATCAAAAACATTGGAAACAAGACGAAGCATTAGAGAATGCTATGTGGGCAGATAGTGGGTAGATTTCAAAAAATTATAATAACTTAGGTATAATATTATATTGTTTCTCAGTAGACATCTTCCTGCTGTTTGTCGATTATAGGAAATAATATACACGAAATTTTAGCATTATAATTCTTCTCAATTCTGGTTGAATAGTAATTTTAAAATAAAATAATTTTTGTTACATTTTATTTGGGTAAGGTAGGTAGGTAGGTACTTAGGTACCATCGTATTTTTTATTATTAAATATTTCAATGAACGAACCTGTTCTTCAAATCTTGTAATAAGCGAATTCGCCCATTCACCAGGCTTTTGAGTACCCATTTTGTGGAAAATAAACTAAGTATTTTTATTTTATAAATAAAATAATTTATAAACAAACATCGAAAACTAGCACCACCTACTTCGATTTCATTTCCTCTAAAAATCGGTGTGCCAATTAGAGGGAAACTTCTCTAGTTTCAAACAATGGAAACAACCTAATACAGGATAAAGTTAAACATAAAATACTCTTCGATTTGCATTATCTATTTTTATTTTATATAAAAATTTTTTGTACCGACAAACTAAAATTTTATTAGAATCAAAAAATACCAAATAATTGGAATTCAATATTCGTAATTTATTCCATATTGAAGAAGTGATAACTAGCAACATTGTACTGTCACCATCGAAATCAATATATTTTTTACTTTTTATTTGTTGGAAGATTTTATAATCAAGTTGGTATCATTTTAAGTATTTGTGCATGGAAAATTATTTAAATTATAAATAAATAGGTCTATTTATGTCACACAAGCAGTAGTTTGTGGAAGTTGTTATGTAATAGTCGTAAGTTGCTTCCAAAAGTTTCGTGAAGAAAGCATGATTCAGGTGTGGCTATATAGACTTAGTTTCTTTAATTCTTTTGCCTTAAAAAAAAAACCAAACCAAATGTGAATGTCACAACTGGTCACAACTGTCTAGTGTCATAATAAAATTTAAAATTTACAATTTATTTTCATTTTACAATCGGAAACAAACAATTTTATCATAAAGTATTCGTAAGTTTAAGTTATTATCGAAAACTTGTTTACATTATGATGGTGAGTTAAAACCTTCCAATCTTTCTTTAATAAAAATACTAATTCGTATTCTCTGATTAACTTTATGTGGAGGCTTAGGGGGGCGTCACTGTTTTCCTGTTTCTAAATTTATTCCAAAAATGCGACAACAAAGAAACAGGTACACGCAAAAATTTAAACCGTTTAACTTTTGTTTGTTGTGATATTATAATATTGAATCTCATTTATACCATGTTTAGAAAAAAATCGGAATCTACACCTATTTATTGATTTATTCAAAAACAAATCTTTTTTGGCCGACTTGTTGATT
Source organism: Zygaena filipendulae (assembly GCA_907165275.2). Lineage (NCBI taxonomy): Eukaryota > Metazoa > Arthropoda > Insecta > Lepidoptera > Zygaenidae > Zygaena > Zygaena filipendulae. The sequence continues at coordinate 3,424,957 of OU015678.1, read as the reverse complement.
GATTTGAAATCGCTAAAAGTCATTCAGTGTTCCACAACTTTGATATAGATACCACTATCATTCGCACAGTATATTACATACTAGCTGACCCGCTCGATTTCACCCGCGGTAATTTCGGAGTTCCCGCGGGAATTTCAGGATAAAATATAGTTATAAACCTTCCTCATAAATCACTCTATCTATTGGTGAAAACTGCATCAAAATCCGTTGCATAGTTTTACAGATTTAAGCATACATAGGGGTATAGGGACAGAGAAAGTGACTTTATTTTATACTATGTAGTGGTGATATTCATGGGTGTTCTGGGTCAGGGGGCAAATGAGATTGGTTTTTGTCCAGGGGGGCCAGATTTATTATAAGTACCTAGTCAAATAAACATTAATAAAAGAGGTATTTTTTTATATAAATTCTTTAATTATATGTAATAGCTATTTTGAAAGTTAAATTTATATCTGTATTGTATTGCAAATTGCCAAAAGTTCTTTTTCTTAACTTTTATCGAGAATAGTAGATTGTTATTAGTAGGGACGTTAACAAGATCTAGGGTCCTTATCTGCCCTCCCCTCTCGGTACACCCATGCACATATTATTTACACTTCACTCTTCATTTTGGGGGTTCAAACTTGCATTTTCCTTACCTTGCAAAACATTCTTAAAATGAGGGTAGAACATTGTTTCATTGGAAGTTGGTAAAGTTACAGAAATGGTGGTATACTAACAATATGTGGACATGTACCAGAAATTTTTGTAGTGACTTCTTTTTTGTATTTTATTACTATTATTATTAAAAATATCCTTTAGTTATCAAATATTTTGTAAAATTGGAATGATTATTTAATAATGGAACATCACGGTTTACTCTCAAGTTTTATATTGTGAACTAGCTGTGCCTTGCAGTTCCACTTGTGTTAATTTTAGAGTTCCCCCGGAAATTCCAGCATAAAAAGTATCAGTAGCAAAGTTACTCCCTATAATATCAGTTATCTGCCAGTGAAAATCCCGTTAAAATCAGTCCAGCTGTTTCACAGGTTTATTTATTTATTAGATTACCCAGAACAAACAGACATATAGCCCAACAGGCAGAGAAAAATTTTAAAAATGAATTTTTTGATGTTAGTACCATGTTATATACTTTTGTATGCATTTAGTGATTGCTGAAATATAATAATTATTTTTTTAACATCCAGGACAGTGTAGAGGACACCAACAATGATCCCCTGTCTCTTGCACCAGAGCATGCGCAGTCTCCTGCCACCACGGAGACCAGGGCAAAGCCCAGTGAGCTTGTGTCCCTAGCTGATAACAGCTTACTGGTAGGTACAAAGGTTTGAGGAGTGCCTGCAACAGTGTACGTGATTATCATTTAATAAAATAAATGTTATTTAAATAAAATAATTTCTTGTATGAAAATTACTAACTAAAAATGTCATGTCATCTTTTTTTTATATGAAGTTACACAGGGGGATTGAAAAAGAAAATAAAAAAAAACAGTATAAAAGTAATTTTTTAATTTTATACTCTAATTCTTTTAAAAATATTTGTTTATTTAAAATTTAGTGTTAAATATTAATATAAAGTTCAAAATGCTTACTCAAAAAGATTATAAGTTTTTTAAGTACTTAAATTCAAGTTGAAGGATGATTACTGCACCAATACTATTTTTTTTTTCCACATTTGCTTCAATAGTATCAGTAATAACATGTTGTGTCATCAGGTGGATATATCGGATGCTCTCAGCGAAAAAGAGAAGGTCAAGTTTACAGTACACACCAAAACTACGCTGCCAGAGTTCCAGAAGTCTGAGTTCCTTGTTGTCCGCCAGCACGAGGAGTTTGTATGGCTCCATGACAGATATGAAGAGAATGAGGAGTATGCTGGTTATATTGTTAGTGTACAAGATGAAAATGAAAACTTTTATAACTTATTGTAATATACATTAATATTGTGATTATATTATATCCTACTAATATTATAAATGTGAAAGTGTGGATGTTTGGATGTTTGTTACTCAATCACGCTAAAACGGCTGAACGGATTTGGATGAAATTTGGCATGCACGTTTTCAGGGGTACAGAGAAGGACATAGGGTACTATCCCGGAATTACCGCGGGAACTCCGAAATTACCGCGGGTGAAACTGTGGGGCACAGCTAGTTAATAATAAGACGACCCGATTGGCGCAATAGGTCACCATGCCTACCCGCTAATCAAGAGGTTACGGGTTCGAATCCCGGTGGGGTTGGACTTGTGTGATGAACACAGGGTTCAATTGCTATAATCATGTACAAGCGTTTTTGTAAGAAAAGTATGATGGGTCACTCACTTGGTACATTACTATTTCGCTACTATGCCATACCGCCCGTGAGCGCCGGGCCTAACTCATGTATGGACGCAGATAAGCAATAACATGTTAACCCACAATATTAAGTCATTGATTCAAAACGCTTTATTGACAGTTACAGAGCGTTTTTTAATTATGTGTTTAACTTATTACATTCATTGTTTAAATACCAAAAAACATTTAAACATTAAAAAAATACTGAAACAAAATGACGATATGATTTTAAAACACGATTTATTCGAAATTTCTCCAATGTGGGCTAACACACTATTGCTTATCTATGTCCATATTAGATATTGTTTACTTTTGACAGCCCTATTAGTTGGTGTTTATATTATGTATCTACCTACTCTATCTACTGTATTCACTCTCCTCATATTGTGAGATTTGTACATAGATCCAGTGTTATATTTTATGCCTCGTTACCTCATTACACTGTTGGTATGTGGTACGTTATCGTGCGGTTGTCTTTGCGATAAGATCCCGCCGGCGCCGCCGCGGCCCGACTTCGACGCGTCGCGCGAGAAACTGCAGCGGCTCGGCGAGGGCGAGGGCGCTCTCACCCGAGAGGAGTTCCTCAAGATGAAGGAGGAGCTCGAGGAGTGAGCGCTCTAAACATTCTTAATACCTGTGCCATCTGTTGTTGACTTGCTAATAAACTTGTCTAGTCAAGTCAAACACTGCATTTTTTCAAGAAACACCTGTATTATTTAAATCCTTACTATTATAAACGTGAAAGTGAATTTGTGTGTTTGTTTGTTACGCTTTCACGCCTCAACCGAAAATCATGAAATTTTACATACACGTCGTCAGGGGTACAGAGGACATAGGGTAATATTTGACCCGGATTCCCGCGGGATCTCCGATATTAACGCGGGTTAAACCGCGGGGAACAACTGGTATAAAATATGATCCAAATAGTTACGGCCGTTTCCGAAATAAGTTCATAGTATTTGTTTGTTACGTTTTTAAGGCTTAACGGCTCAACCGATCATCATGAAATTTTGCATACACGTTGTCAGGGGTATCTGTACCAAGGAAAAGGGACATAGGGACATACTTTTTGTCCCGAAATTGGCTACTTGACAATTTTTTTTTGAGTCCGTGTAGAATTGGACACGTAGGTATTTTTTCTTTTTTACGTAATCAAAAAATAACGGCGATACATTGAGTTGAAAGACGTCACGACCCGGTGCAGTTTGTACGAGGCTTATACCGAATAATGACGTCACGAGTCCCCCACCCTAAACTTTAATGCGCTTCATCTATGTTTATTTTCATTAATTTGAAAAAGCAAAAAATACGTGTCCATTATTTTTGTTTATTTTCTTACTGACGTGACGGACTAATTAGAATTTTGACTTTCAGACCCCGAAAAATACCCAACTCCCACGGGAACTCCGAAATTAACGCGAGCGAAACCGCCGGGGACAGCTAGTTGTATGATATGTACCAACCAACCAACGGCAAGTGTTGTGTTTCAGTGAGTATCTAGCGACGTTCAAGAAGACGGTGGCGATGCACGAGGTGTTCCTGCAGCGGCTGGCGGCGCACCCCGTGTTCCGCGGGGACGCGCACCTGCGCGTGTTCCTCGAGTACGAGCACGACCTGTGCGCCAAGCCGCGCGGCAAGATGGACCTTATCGGCGGGCTGGTAAGGACGGTTTCGCTTCAGCAGACCTGCACGAGATGTGGGAGGGGAGCACGACCTGTGCGCCAAGCCGCGCGGCAAGATGGACCTTATCGGCGGGCTGGTAAGGACGGTTTCGCTTTGGCAGACCGGAGCCCTTATTCACTATGACCAACAACATTCCTTGCCCATAACGCGCGTCCCAAAAACGCATTTCCAAACTGTCTAGATGGCAAGACATTAGAAATTATTATTCTTTATGCCATAAGAAACGTTTTTTTGCAGTAAAACTTCTTTGATTACGAGGGAAAGACAGTTTTTAGCACGGCGTGTTCGTGGCCCTGTTCTGTGGACTTGAGTGATGTGCCGGATATCAGTATTCGTATCCGTATCCGCGGAAGAAAGATCCGTATCCGTTAATCTTTTGGCAGATCTTTTACCTTAGTCAATACATAGATGAATTAATCTATGGTGATTATGTAGCAATTAAATTCCATTCAGATATGTTTAAAACAAAACCAAAGAAAGACTCGCGCAATGCAAGTCGAAACCGTTTCCGTAGGTTGCACACCCCGTCCCTTTTATCTCTCTGTCAACCCAATGGTTAACTGCCAGAAAATGCCGCAAGGCATTAAGTTCGCCATTTGTACTATTTTGTGCAAGAAGAATAAATAAATAAATAAATAAACATGTCTTGTCTACTATCGTTTCAAGGTAACGCGCACCGACACCGATTGAGTAAAAAAAATTAAGATCCGTGTTCGTATCCGCGGATCATGACACCGAATATCCGTATCCGCGGATATTACACTAGTGGATTTACTATTCCCCCCCGGTGCGTTCTTCTTTAATAATGGCGTCTATAATTATAATTTGCCAATGACAATCTCTTCATCTACTTCTTCAATTATGGCGAAACGCCAACGACAATGTTCCAGATGCGTTCGATGACGACGACGACGGACGAGATCTACCTGGGCGCGACGGTGCGCGACGTGAACGACTTCTTCGAGCAGGAGATGGCGTTCCTGCAGGAGTACCACTCGCACCTCAAGGACGCCGTCGCCAAGGTCGACCGGATGACCACCAAGCACAAAGGTGGGGCCACCCTCGCGCCGCATAGGGCGGATCAGCTAGTCGATAGACTCGGCGAGAACCGTAACGATGCAGCTTCCGTGTTTTACGTGATCAGTAGGGGGGGATCGAAACGTTTTTTTGTATGGAAAATGAACAACGCCATCTATCCAGCGTTCTATCGTTTTATCGAAAGGACGAGAGCGGAAAAATGGAAATGTGGACTACTTTTGAAAATCAAAATTCTAATTAGTCCGTCAGTTAGAAAATAAAAAAACAATTGACACGTATTTTTTGCTTTTTCATGTAAATTAAATATACAGAGATAAAGCGTATTAAAGTTTAGGGTGAGGGGCTCGTGGCGTCACTAACCGCTAAAACCGCCATACAAACTGTCAGAATAGTGACGTCACGCGAAATTTCAACTCAATATATCATCGCTATTTTTTGATTACGTAAAGAAAGAAAAAATTTGCATTCTAATTGTTGTGCTACTGCACCACCCACCTACTGCTTTACTGTTATGTCTTCATATTCCACCTAGTAGCCCGCAGAGATCGCTTTATGGCTGCCCTTTGGAGCCACTTAATACTTTCTGTTTTATAAGTTTTTTTTCTCATTGTACTGAAAGTTTGTTGTCCCCCTTGCCCCCCCACACGAGCCGCCTGCCTGTAGTGGGGGCGGCGGGTGTGATTGTGCGTGCGTGTCGCTGTGCAGAGGTGGCGGACGCGCACATCAAGCTGTCGTCGTGCGTGACGGAGCTGGCGACGCGCGAGCAGCCGCCCATGGAGCGCTTCCTGACGCGCGCCGCCGAGACCTTCGAAAAGTGCCGGGTGAGGGGGCTAGCACACCCGGGCCGGCAGTCTCGACAACTTTTTGACAACGTTATGGAATCGATCGTTAACCAGGGACACAAAAATCATAAAGATCAACAACATTACAGAGGCCTCATTCTCTATGACCCACAACATTTCTCGCCCATAACGCGCGGCTCAAAAACACAATTCAAAATGTGCCAGATATCAAAATATTAGATTACGCTTTCACGCTTTAAATGAGTAGTTAACCGATCGTTATGAAATTTTGCATATTTACACTTTATCACGGGCACAGAAAATAGTGGTTATTATTATAAACTGTGCGCATGCGCCGACAGAAAATCGAGGGGCGGATGGCGTCGGACCAGGACCTGAAGCTGGCGGACACGCTGCGCTACTACATGCGGGACGCGCACGCCGCCAAGGCGGTGCTGGTGCGGCGCTTGCGGTCGGTCCAAACTTCTGTAGCCAAGTTGATAATATATAATAATCTTTATTTACACTGTAACTGTTGTAACATTCTACTTATGTTTCCAATACTTGACTTATAATTACTACTGTTATACCGCAGACAACAAAACACTCAATTTAAGCAATTTCACATGATGGTATAATATCCACATCGATATCGTAAAATCTCATTATAACATCAATAAAACGCGACCAACTTGGTTGCAGGGCCAATCAGGTTGGTCACGCTTTATTGATGCGCGCAGCTGCGCTCTCATTGGTTAGATTTTAATGGCGGCAAAATCACTGTGACAATACACGTACGCGTGAATTTAATTTAATGCTTTTACTCTTGTTTGATTAATTGCATTAGTGAAGATAAAGTAGTGTATGCAACTGCATATAACACGGGTATTAAAACACTCGTTGCTGTTATGAAACTCGCTGGGCTCGTTTCATAAACTCAAACTCGTGTTTTAATACCCTTCATTATATGACAGTTGCATAAACTACTATTATTGCTATACAAAATTAACTAGTAAAATATTGTCATGCAATGCAAAATTAACGATTTTTCGACTGGCTAAGGGGCCTGTTTAACTTTTTTTAACCGACTTCCAAAGGAACAGGTTCCTAATTCAACTGTCTGCTGTGTTTTTTTTTGTGTAGTAGGACGGTCAAAGTTTTCCAACTTCGATCGGCCCAGGTCGATTGCGAACAAATTATCAAAGATTTAGCTCCATCTTTTCGTCAATATTTCTCATCAAAGCTGCCAAATTTCGTTGGCTGTTCCGTTAGACCACGCCCCTCCCAACGACTGCCAACTTAAAAAAAATCTCTTTAACTTGAATATTGTATATGCCATAGTGTAGATGTTTGTTCTCAACAACAATGTAACAAGAGAGACGATTTGGCGAACACTGTAAGCCTTTCTTGTTTTAAATAAATAAATAAATAAATAAATTAAATTTTGCTATCAATTCATCCAGGTGCCTCGCTGCCTACGAAGCCGCCAATAGGAACTTAGAGAAGGCCCGCACTAAGAACAAGGACGTGCACGCTGTAAGTATAGAAACCTGTGTACGTATATAATATGTGAACGACTTGCGTATTATATTTGCGTATAATTATAGTACGGCAGCCCCGTACTTGTTTTTTTTTAGTGACTAATAACTGACTGAATCTTCGTAAGTAGGTTCAGTTCGACGAAAAGATCAAGCTCTGCGAAAATTCTCGAAACGGATAGCTAAAAATGGGAAAACGCACCACTAAATTTGTAGGACTATGTAGCCATTTCATTTACTAAGCTGATACAAATACTTATACAACGTGTTAATGAATTAACTGAAAACCTGATACACCCCATTTAAAAAAATAAACAACAATATTTATTTATTTATTTATTTATTTATTGGGCTCACAAAACAGGTAACAATCGGAATATTGACTAAAATTATAATATAAAGTTGTAGAGTTGTAGAGTAAAGTTGTAATATATTTTATGTCGAAAAAATTTATACTTTAAAAGTTATTCAACATTAGTTTAGAGGTGACCTATCTAAGAAATTCCAAGCGCTACGCCTGCGCCATGCGCGCGACACGTATTTTTTGCTTTTTCAAATAAATTAAATTATACAGAGATAAAGCGCATTAAAGTTTAAGTGAGGGGGTCGTGACGTCACTAACCGCTAACACCGCCATACAAACTGTCAGAATAGTGACGTCACGCGAAATTTCAACTCAATATATCGCCGTTATTTTTTGATTACGTAAAAAAAATACGTGTCCAATATTTTTTAATAATCTACAAGACGGACTAAAAAATAAAAATTAGTCAACATGCCCATTCTGGCAAATTAACGAAATTTTTGTATCAGCCGAACATTAACAGCTGGTAAAGTTTCTTTTAAAATTATCCAGTATTTTTTACTATGCAGTCTTTACTAGCAACTCGGTCACGGGCAAAGTTAAGCTACCCTTTTCTAGGAATTAACAAATATGTTCCTGACTCATAGAACGCAATGTGCTATGTGTATTGTAATATGGTATTTTTGTCCAATATTTTCACTGTAATATGTGTCAGTTTTATATTTCGTATGTTTTGTTCACGTGACCTTCCACAACAATAATGTATTCTTGATGTGTATTCTGCTTGTTCTAACTCATCATGTCTGTCTGATTGTCTGTTTGTGCTCACAGCCGTTGGAGGTTCAGGAGGTAATGCACTATTAAATGTTCACTTAATACACGAAGTACAAACAAGATTAAACTAAGAACGTATTGAAATTTCCGACCTTTACATCTACGATAACTAATCCGAAATGTGAATGTTAGTTTGTTTGTTACGCTTTCAAGCTTTATCTACTCAACCAATTATCATGAAAGTTTACATACACCTTTTCAGGGGTACAGAAAAGATCTTAGGGTACCTTTTATCCCGGAATTCCCGCGGGAATTCCTAAATTAACGCTGGTGAAACTGTGAGGGATCGACTATCCTTACTTATTATAAATGCGAAAGTGAGTTTGTTTCTTATGTCTATGCTTTATATACTTAACCGATCACCATGAAACTTTTGCATATGCGTTATCAGGGGTACAGAGAAGGACATAGGGTATTTTTATCCCGGAAAACCGTGAAGGATCTACAATTTTTTCCAAATTAAACAGAGTCGCTTCCCGCCGTCTGTACGCTTAGATCTTTTAAACTGCCCAACGGATTTTAATGCGGTTTTCATCGACAGATAGAGTGATTCCAGAGGAAGGTATATACGTATAGTTCGTCCAGGAATTTCCGCGGGAACTCCGAAGTTATGACTGTCCGCAGGCGGAGCAGGCGCAGGCGGCGGCGTGCGCGCGCTTCGAGCAGCTGTCGGCGCGCGCGCGCGAGGAGCTGCTCGACTTCCGGGCGCGCCGCGTCGCCGCCTTCCGCAAGAGGTGCTCCGCCTCCACCCCACCGTATCACACAGCACTACCAAAGAATCTACACATTACCATACCATACCATCACACACCATACGCATACCATCTACACATATAAAATGCTTTGTCCTGAATGTCTGATGGATCAACGCACGACCGAAACCGCTGATCGTTGAGACCTGAAACTTGGAGGGTGTGTTTTTTGTACGACGCTGGCATCCGATAAGAGTGGATTTTCCGAAATGTTACCCGTAAGGGAGTGAAAAAGGGGGGCAAGGTTTGTGTGGAACAATTCCGCGGGTACTCCGAAATTATCGCTGGTGAAACCGCGCAGAACAGCTAGTTAACATATAAAATTAAGTTGTTGATACAGAACGCTTTATTGACAGTTATAGAATGTTTTTGTAATTATGTGTTTGCCTTATTTATTACATTATTTAACTACCAACAAAATGTTGAACATAAAAAAATGTTGACACAAAATGGCGCTATAATTTTAAAACACGATTTAGTAGATAAAATTTTACTCTGACAGCTGTCAGAGTAAAATTTCACCAAGCCACAGAACGGGTACAGAGCGCGCTCGAGCGCGTTCGAGTGCACTCGTGCGAATCCACGGAACGCGCCTTCGGTAGAGAATTTCACTGACAGCTGACTGTCACAATTACTGTCAGCTCACTGTCACAATTACGACGTGTACAAGTCGGCCATCTTTACTTGTGGGAGAATATTTGAATCAGTGCATTTGTATGGAGTGATACCAGGGTGGTTATACTACTGAGGGACCTTTGAAGTGAACACATACAGCAGAATTTTTGTAATCGGTGACAGGATTCGCATAGTAGGTCACCGTGCGTAGGATTATCAAAAGGTTCTGAGTTCGATTCCCGGTGGGGTGATAAAAAACCCCCGTATATTGACCTCCTTCCGGTTGCAGCCTCGTGGACCTGGCGGAGCTGGAGATCAAGCACGCGCGCACCCAGCAGGAGCTGTTCCGCAAGTCGCTGCAGGTGCTCAGGGAGTGCCAGTGAGGCGCGCCTGCGGGAGTGGGCGTGGGCGTGGGCGTGGGAGTGGGCGTGGGCGTGGGAGTGGGCGTGGCAGTGGGCGTGGGAGTGGGCGTGGCAGTGGGCGTGGGAGTGGGCGTGGGCGTGGGCGTACCCTGTCGACAACACCTCCATCAGATATCGTATGCTATAAAAAGTGTCCTTTCCGTTATTGCCAAATTGCACTTAATTTTTGTACCGATAAATATAAACTTTAAATTCCTTGGCAGTACGCAATTACTATAATAATTATCTTGAGATATAATTGAAGTAGTGTGACTGAAGATTCTCACATACATTCACCTGCCAACCAAAAAGTTAGTGAAAAATAATTATCAAATACTTTCGATCAAGTCACATTCGAACAGTGAAATAGTATATTTCATTATAAGTGCGGAAAGCCTGTCATTGCAAAGAGTTCCGACAAATGTCTACCCGAGCCGAGGCGCAGCCGAAGGTGAGGGTTGACATTTGTCGGAACTAGTTGCAATGACGGTTCCGCACGTGTACTGAACAACTATTTTTAATACAGTTGCGAAAAAAATGAAGAAATTTAATAAAATATCAAAAACACAACAAACTCAACTAAGTTCCAACTGTGATCAAGAGATGGCGCTAGTCGTATTAGTAATACGAAACCTACGTTGCGCAATACAAAAAGTGTGTCAAAGTCGTTTCGCCATTTTTGACAGTTGGGAAAGAGAACGCACGAGTTCGGAAAAGGTAAAGAAAAAGCTCGAGTATGTAATAGCTCACTTCCCGAACGCTATACGTCCCTGCAATATGCCACTTTTTGAGCAACTGTATTAAAAAATGCATTTTTGCATCGGTGCCGTCTCTGTTTCACGGCACCCACGGAATTTTGGGTTCCCTCGGGAACTCCTAAGATAGCTGCGAATGATTCAGAGAATTTGAGGTTCGCCACCTCGACACGACACCACACACAATGTCTCCAGTTCCAATCACATTACGGTTTGGTTATAATAAATATTTCCTTTTAATCTAGTTTTTTATCGCGACACGCATGTATGTATGTACCTATGTATGAGTACTGTAGTGCTATTTTAACACTAAACCTGCCAGATCGGTCAAATGACCACTTTTGAGACTCGAATCAAAATTGTTCAATTCCAGGTTTTTTTTCTTTTGAACTCACTGCACTACTTTTTTTATAATGTATATAGCTACATAATCCTTACTAATATTAATTATAAATGCAAAAGTGAGTTTGTTTGTTTGCTACGCTTTCACGCCTTAACGGCTCAACCAATCGTCCTGAAATTTTGCAGGCACGTTATCAGGAGTACAGAGAAGGAGATATGGTACTTTTATCCCGGAATTCCGGCGGGAACTCCGACATTACCGCGGGTAAAATATCTCTTCTTATTTCGTTCTTCCTGATAATCACATAATATGTACTGTTACAATTTAGTGTTTAATTTGAAAAGCGATCATTTGACCGCAATAAATGGATATACATCCTAATATATATTTTAATATATATATAAATCACGTGTCACGTTGTTTGTGAACGAAACTACTGAACGGATTTGATAAAATTTTGTAAACATTTATAATATGGTCCAACTTAAAAGATAGGATAGTTTTTATCCCGAAATTCCCGCGGGAACTCCGGAATTAATGCGGGGAACAGCTAATCACCGTAAACTACTGTCAGGGGTACAAAGAAGGACGTAGAGTACTTTTGTCCCGGAATTCCCGCGGGAACTCCGAAATTACCGCAGATGAAATCGTGGGAGACAGCTAGTAAATATATAAAATACCGGTAGGTTTAGTGTTAACGAAAATGTTATTGCCTATGTTACAATAAAATATTAAAAAAGACAATTATATAATCTATTTTCGTCTTCTCTCTAAAGTTTTATTTTTTAAATATTTTATGTGTAAAAGTTGTATGTGTATGAGTTATTAAAGTAATTAATGGATTTTTAATTAAGTAGCAACTAAAGGATACTGGTCTAAATTTACATATTACGCACTGTGATGCAATATTTCTCGATGGCAAGACTCTAGGATTTGATCTATATTTCGATCTATAAGTTAAACGCTTTATGTAAAAGTTAACATAGTACGGTAAGTTATATGTAAATTTTACATATTACCGTAAATTACATGTAAAGTTTAGATATTACTAACTATAAGTATTATATTATTATTATCAATTTGACACCATGTTTCATAATATTATTACACATGACCAGAACTACTCGCTGTCCTTTATAATAAGTTTTTATTTGTATCTATATTATAAGGATTAAAAGCAGAATAAACTTGTAAAATAAACGCATTTGTAATATGTATTTTCACGGACTTTTATTTCACTATCTTATTGTTTGGCGAAGACCGATGCTAGTTTCGATCAATTAAAATCTACAATACAAATAATAGACTTGATGATTTTTCGTGACATGCATGACATGACGTTGACAATATATTATATTGTCAACTTGACTAAGGGGGCCAAGGTATGCCAATTCTGTTGGCGTACCGCGGTACTTTCTATGGACAGATTGTTGAGACGGCAAATGTCCAAGATAGTCTGCAAGTTGAGGGCTGAGGCAGACTATCCTTTCAAATGGACATAGATAAACAATAGTGTGTTAACACACACTGGAGAAATTTTTAGTTAATCGTGTTTTTTTAAATTAAAGCGCCATTTTTGTGAACGTTTTTATATGTTTAACATTTTGTCTGTATTTAAACAATGAAATAAGGTAAACACACAGTTAAAAAACGTTCTATAACTGTCAATAAAGCGTTCTGTGTCAATAACTTAATTTAGTGGGTTAACATGTTATTGCTTATCAGCGTCTAAATATATTGACCGTGTATTTAAAACGTTTAAAAAACAAGGGTATGCAAAATCAAGGGTCAACTTATCAGATACCTAGGTACCTACTTTTAGGTCCGTATTCCAGAATGTGCCTCAGATCACGTTTCACTTGAGATTAGTTTTACGCTCAGATCATAACTCAAGCGTATATCTTATTATAGAATGCGTTATAAGTTCTAATCACTTGAAACTAGTCTTTAGTAGAGACTCTGAACTCTGATTGGTTCTAATCACTTGAAACTAGTCTTGTGTAGAGACTTTGAACTCTGATTGGTTGAGTGGTCTTGACATGACACGCACGTAAACAAAGATCAAATCTTTGCTTGAGTATAGATTAGTACTCAAGCGTCGTTCTAGAATAAGGAAATAACTCAGCTGATTCTTGATGAATCACGTTTCAAGTAAGGTTCTAAAATTAAAGCTTTACTTGAAATTAGTTTTAAAACTGGATTCATGACTTGAGTAACCTTTTGGAATACGGACATTAATCTCAGAAGATACATTGAAGAGTTCCCGGGGGAATACCGGATTTCGAGCTGAACACACGCGGCAACAGTCACAGCAGCTATTAACAATAGTCCAGTATACCTATAAGTAGCTAGATTCTTACGCATTCGAACTCAATTTTTAATAGCTGTCTGTTGGCATAGCAACGCTTTGCTCACAACAAGTGAACTATTTTGAAAACAACATCACTCTGTAGATTGAACGTGCTTTTAATTTCAAAATAGAATCACATTTTTATAGAAGTTTCTTAAGATCATAATGGGTGAGTAAAATCTTATATGTAATTAAATACTTACTTATTACCTACTTAGGCAATACAGGTCATGGATAACTTGTACCCAGTTGAAAATCTTCAAGATTACCTAAGTTAATAAATTGTGTAGGTGAATTGTTAATTTCATCGAAATTATCACTCTTTATGCGAGAAAATAAATGAAATAACGCTAAAATGTATAAGTATCTGATATCCAAATCTGTATACGTATAGTATTAAGTAAGTAGGTACTTAGCAAAGAGTATTACAATGTACTTAGGTAGGTACATAGGTAATCGAAAAGTGTACAACAATCGAAACTATTAATATAATTATTGACTTCTATGTTGCTTCGTCGTAAGACCAGCACTCCACTGGATAGCTATGGTGAAGCATTGATGCTGAGATGGGGCCTTTCTGCCCAACCAAAGCACTAGTATAAAACTTTTTTTTTCTTTTATTCTATTAGCTGGCTTGAAAAATAGCATTTGACAAGTTTTATTCTTTCTTCTTTCTTTGCCCCGCGGTTTCACCCGTGTGAAACGCTTTTATATAATAACTTTTTTCCCGACATCCGAATTAAATGTAACAAAGCCTAGGTAGGTATATGTCGCTCCAAGCTAACGGCATGAAACAAGCAACTAAACAGCATGATATTCCGTTCAGTAGCTCCGAAGATCAGCGCGAATAGACACGCGGATTCTACTCTTTTAAGTATAGATAGAAGATACCTAGATGTAGGAAGATTGTAAGACAGACTAGTTTAACATTCTTGGGTAGGTAGGTACATGCACCTCGATTGGGTGAAATAGGAGTTTCAAGTTTGCGTTCCGAAACAATCGACCCACTTTCTCCATCAGTACAATAACCAATTGTTTTTATGTAGAATCAAAATTCGCGTGAAATTGAGGTGGTTACCCTCACGAAAAAGTAGGTATTTTTCTTTTGTTCACCTAACTACTTGGCAAAGAAGCAAATGACCGACGTCATTTTTCGGCCAGATAAGTAGATTCATAAGTCTTCAGGAAATCCTGAAATTCATAGTGGCCGAGAGCTAAATTAGCTAAAATATTTGCTATAATTTTTTTTCGTATTTTCCAGCAAGTTCCAGCTGCGTTCCTGTTTAACATCCAGAGCTTGCTGGATCGATAATGTTGTCGTTGTCAGGGACTCGTTGGATCTTGCCCTTAGTGATAATGCTGCGAGGGGCCGTCAACGCGAAGTGGCTGGAAGGACACATTGATACCAAAGAGGTAGGTACTCTTCCTCCGTCGTCGACGGCAAGTAGGAGGGGGGGGGGAGGTTTTGTTCTAGTGCCGAAAGCGAAACAATGCAGACATTATTGTTTAGATATTAATAAAAATGAATGTTTCTACTTATATTTTTCCTCTATCCGTTCCTAAACTATCGTCCCGATTGTGATAAAACTTTGGTGGGTGTGTGGGTTTGTTTGAAACCGCAAAAATAAACTACTCTTCTGTTATATACATTTTTTAGTTGTGCCCCGCGATTTCACCCGCGTGAGTTTCGGAATTCCCGCAGGAACTCCAAAGTAAAATTTTCTCTAAAAAACAAAAATGAACAGTTCTGGAGGGCTACCCTTATCACTTGGATCAAGGACCGGTGTATAAAAAATCACCTACGACCTATTCTCAGACCTACCAAATATACATATTTTTTTTGTAAAGGCGTTTCGGACAAACACTTTGACACGAGATTTTTATTTATAAGTATTAGATTATTTGTCTTTTCATTTCATAATTCCAGAACTGGGCGTTCCTCGCCCGCTTCTGTTTCCTGTCGTTCGAGGGTCAGTTCGAGTATCTGATCGAGTTCGATCGCGACATAGGCACGCCCAACCTACTGTTGTACTATGACGACGACAACCAGTGGCCCGCTGTCTACCACAGCAGCAAGGTGAGAGCTCTGCGTTGACTGTATGTCACAGTCATATCGTATAATTAGCCCTTTTAAAGTCGCTTTCTCTGTCCCTATATCCCTATGTATGCTTAAATCTTTAAAACTACGCGACGGTTTTTAATGCGTTTTTCACCAATAGATAGAGAGAGAGAATGATTCATGAGGAAGGTTTATAACTATATGTTATCCTGGAATTCCCGCGGGAACTCCAGGAAATTACCGCGGGTGAAACCGCGTGGGTCAGCTAGTATCGTACCTATAATTACCCCTTTTACAAACGACCGACATTTTGTGTAGGTAATGCCGAGAAAAGAAACCAAAAAAAACCAGTTGTTTTTCTTGATTTATATTGACAATATCTACTAGTAAGTAATTATTTTTGATACTTTCAGTTTATTTTATTTTTAATAGGCATAATATGCTCGTATATAGGTGAAAAATACCTAAGTTAAAAAAAAATCGGATATCGTATAATTTGAATACTTATCAAGCCAAAAGTGGATGTTTATACAGGGTGTAAAGTTGTACAGACAGATATATGTTTGTAATTGTTATGTAGACGTACCTATATTTATATATTTCAAGAGCTGCAAGGAACGCGAAGCGGTGCTCAACAAGAACGGACAGAACCAGATAATTCAGTTGTCACATTGGTACCCGGACACTGAGTACTCGGGGTGTATTGTCACCCAGGCGAACAGGGAGTTGCCAGCTGTCAAGAGGTTGGTGCTATGTTACTTGACTACACAAAAAAATAGTACATTGTTATACTAGGGGTGAAAGTAACTCGCTACGCTCGGGCGCCAAACCCCGTCTCGGGACTAAATAAGTCTTTCTCCAGAGGATAACACTGTGCTTTTCATTAAGAATGCAAGGAAAGTCAAAATAAAAATAGGAATTAGCTAAAGAAAAAATGAGTGAATTTTATTTTACATAAATCAACCATTAGATAGGTGTGCTACTTGGCCAGTAAGTATGCCCCCTATGACATAAAAAAACTTGAGTTTCTGCAGTATCCAGCTGTCAGTTAAAAGCGATTCTCCCTAGGGCTGAAAATTGTTACTTTCAACCCGCTTCTCAGGCAACTTCAGACCTACTTTCCGAGTATGAGTAATGAAAAAACATTTATAAACGTAAATATACCTACATACAAAGAATAAAGAAGAAAAGAGGTTCAAGTTCAATTACCCGTAAATATAGTAACTTTAATCTAAAAGCAGGTGAAGTCCTCCTAGGACCTAGTTTGACATTGACCTAAGAATATCTTGGTGTGCATTCCAGCACAACAGCAGCAGGACCTAAAACAACAACAACAACAAAACCAACACAATTTACCACAACGAAGTCTAAGAACAACACAAATTCAACACTCGAACATCCCCGCGATCCGGCTTATTACGACCAATTCTTAAAAACTACCCCAAGATCACCAAAATCTACAACCGATTCTAACTCCACCGTGTGGTACGAACTGTTGCCGACCGACGCTGTGAATTTGAACCTAACGACAACGTTGCCGGAGGACGAACTGTGGGAGAGTGTTGGCACGGAAAAGAATGACAGCCGTCTTGGGAATTTAAAAGATGTAGAGATATTATTCGACGATGTTAAACACAGTGGGGTGAGTATAACATACGCAGGTGTTCGATTTGCTGTGGTATTCTGTTAAGGGTAGTTCACAAATCACTTCTGAATCAGCGGTGAGATGATAGTTTCGTATATAGTAGGTATTTAACCACACGCCAGATAATCCCTCAGGTTTTCCTTTTTACTTTCTATTTGAAATCAGGCATGGATCTAGGATTTGGTTGAATTTTGCTTGCACTACTTATGAATTTTTTTGAATATACAGGATCAGAATTTTTTCTAAGGTCTTAAGTAGGTACCTACTTTAGTCGTTAGGGGGAGAGAAAGTGCACCCACTGCCCCCCCCCCCCTGCGCCTGTCTGAAATACTAGTTGCACATCAAAAGAAATCTGGTTTTGTCGCGTTGGTGCTCTCAAGTAGCTATCTAAGCCCCACTGTATTCTCTTTATAATACGAGTATTAGTATAGATTATGATTTGAGATGATGTAAATGAATTGATAGTTAATTGCGCTTCACGCATGCATGAACCTTGCACTTTAAACTTGACCGTCTACTTGACCACCATTGCCCAGCGACTGCACACCAATCCCACAATGTTCGCAGCGCAAAATAAAGCGCTCGACGTCTGAGCTGTTCGAGCGCATCCAGCGGCGCCGCGCGAAGGCAGCGCCGCAGCCGGGGCAGGGCTCCGCGGGCCCGCCCAGCGGCACCGAGAGGCTGGTGGTGTCCTGCCACAACACGCGGCGCTTCCGCTCCGCCAGGGAGCGCTGGTGGTTCATTGCCATTAGCAGTTGCGCCAGCACAAAGGTGCGTGCTTTTTAACCGACTTCCCAAAAAGGAGGAGGTTCTCAATTCGACGCGTTCGTTTTTTTTTTAACTATGCGTAGATAGATACGTGCCGTGGTCATATCTAATAATAATTGGCTAATTCATGATGCGGGCGGTCATTTCATGAACTAATTATGATAATAATCCTACTATCCTACTAATATTATAAATGTGAAAGTGTGGATGTTTAGATGTTTGAATGTTAGGATGTTTGTTACTCAATCACGCAAAAACGGCTGAATGGATTTGGATGAAATTTGGCATGCACGTTGTCAGGGGTACAGAGAAGGACATAGGGTACTTTTTATCTCGGAATTCCCGCGGGAACTCCGAAATTACAGCTAGTCAATAATAATAATAAATACAATTACAAATATTGTCTAGTTTCAAGTATGTACTTTTTGACTTTAGGCAGGGCGTAGAGCATCCCGACATTCTTGGTTAGGTTACGTTTGTATCTACTGGTAGCGGCCGGCGATCGATAGTTTATGTGACGGACCATTTCATGAAATGACATCATTTGTTTCCAGGGCCTAAATGTGAGGTACAAGTTCCTGATGACCAACGGCGCCGATGGCGATTTTTGGCACTTCCATTTCTCTGCTGACGAATTTTGTAAGGAAATCAACACACTGCTAAACTTATTTGTGTATTAAGATGAAAAGGTCATTTATTCTCGTAAACCCATGCTTTTATCTGTATTTTATTAGTTACATGTAAGCATGAACTATTCGAAGCATCAATTCGTCCCTCGTTTAACGGTTAACCTAACATTCTGTATAGGTTTTTTTTTAAATTTCCCTCTTTCGGCAAAGGAAACTCGGCCCATACAGCCAATACGTATATACGTACATATATGTTCGGCAGACGTGTTGCCGGTGCTGGTGGCGTACACGTTCGCGTACGTGGTGCTGCTGGTGGCGGTGGTGGTGTGCAGCGTGGAGCTGCGCTCGCGCCACCTGCTGCACGCCACGTACAAGCTGTACGGCGGCTCGGTGGCGGCGCAGCACGCCGGCGTGCTGGTGCAGGCGCTCGCCTACGTGCGGTACGCGAGCACCGGCGTGCTCGGCGACGCGGCCAGGATCTGCGGTGAGTTTACAGCACAGAACAGATAAAGCTAGGAGCCTCGAGAAAACTGTTTGTGACAGTGTGTCCTTGAAGAACATTAGAAACATTTATTTATTTATTTATTTATTTATTTATGACACCAAAAGCTCATAGCATTACAGTAAGACTAAGGCACTGTGAACTTAACAACAATTGCAAACCAATTACAAATACGCTAAGACTACTAATAAACTATAACATAAACAAATTTTTAACAAACAAATTAAAACCGACTTCCAAAAAACACAAAACTAAAAAGCTAAAAATAACAAAATACCGATTAAATCCAACAGACAAGAATACACGTAATACCTACTATTATTGGTTTGTGCTACCACTTTTCGATATGAAGTCGGTGACAAGCCAAGTATGGAGTAACTAAGTCCACTCCCGCTACGAGCTCGTCGTGAACTGAACAACCCAAGTGGGCAGACGCTTGACACCGAATTCAGTGTCACAGTGTCTTCGAAGGAAATTAGGTACATATCACATTATGTCCTTAAAGGACGACGTGTGTCACAGCATCTCCTTGAAGGAAAGCGTGTGTCACAGACTGTATTCTGCAAATACAGTGTGTGTGTCTTACTTTCAACTATCATACGTGACGTGACGTGGAAAAAAACACTGGAAGGCATTTATTAAAAAGAAGAAGAAGATAACATCCTTGAAGAGCAGTGCTATTCTATTGCCTCCATTGACTCCCCCAGGGCAGTTCCTGTGCGGCGTGTCGGAGATGACGTTCCTGCTGCTGCTGGTGCTGCTGGCCAAGGGCTACACGGTGACGCGCGGCCGGCTCAAGGTCGGCTTCACGGTCCGGCTCACCGTGTTCATGTGCTGCTACACGCTCACGTACATCGTGCTGTTCGTCTATCAGGCCAGGGTGAGCTCCTTTTAAGTTTTCATCCTCAAATTCACATCTAAATCCTACTAATATTATAAACGAGAAAGTTTGTAAGAATGTATGGATGGATGGATGGATGTTTGTTACTCTTTCACGCAAAAACTACTTGATGGATTTAAATGAAACTTTACAATAATATAGCTTATACATCAGATTAACACATAGGATACTTTTTATCCCGGAATTCCCGCTAGAACTCTGAAAATAACGCGGGTGAAACCGCGGGCCACATCTAGTATATTATACTTTATTGCACATAGTAAAAAACATATTTAAAAGAACACAAAAACATATTATGGATACGTACAATGAGGTGACCTATAATTGCTGAAAGCAATTTTTTTTTAAGCAACCTCCTCCGGTAGAGATGTAAAAAGAAAGGTAGATAGTGCGACATTAATATACCTACATAATCTTCTCTTTATAAGGGACTTGCTGTTCCTCAAGGTTTCATCCGCGGTAATTTCGGAGTTCCCGCGGGAATTCCGGGATATAATTTAGCCTATAACACTTAAGGATAATGTAGCATTCTAATGGTGAAAGAATTTTTGAAATCGGGCCAGTAGTTTTTGAGTTAAATCGTTACAAATCATACTTTTCCTTTTTTTACATAACCAACCAAAAAATAACGGCGATACATTGAGTCGAAATTCCGTGTGATTTCCGTGTTCCCTCACATCTAGGGACACTTCGTACTTAGTTATGACGTCGTGACCTCTCACTCCTAAACTTTAATGCGTTTTATCTAAATATTTTTTCAATAATTCGAAAAAGTAAAAAATACGTTCCATTATTTTCTACTATCTAACTGATGGAAGAATTTTGATTTTTATATCCTGTCATTACGTCCATTGATTCCTATCCCGCCCTCCTTTATTTTCATCACCGAAGTGGTGAACGTATGAAACACGCCTAAGGGCGGCGCCAGTCTCGGCGGCGGCGGCAGCGTCAAAAACAAATGGTAGACAACATAAGAAGTAGGCCACAGCTCGCGCCGCTGATAGCTGTGGCCTTCTTCGTATCTTGTCTACCATTTGTTTTTGCCGCCGCCGCCGACACTGTGGCCGAGGGGTAAAGTGTGTCCTGGGCGGGGCAGGCGTTCGACCCCGGCGAGGTGCTGTACCTGTACGAGAGCCCGGCCGGCCACGGGCTGGTCGCGCTGCGGGTCCTCGCGTGGCTCGTGTTCGCGTACGCCACCTTCTTCACAGTCAAGAAGTATCCGCAGAAGGTGAGACCTTCGCGGCTAGCCAAGTTGACATTATACAATCGTTGACGTATAGAAAACATAGGAACGAATCGTCATGTCACTTGGTCAGCCAATGGGCATGTTGACTACTCTTTTTTTTAGCCCGTCTTGTAGATTAATAAAAAATATTGGACACCTATTTTTTTTACGTAATCAAAAAATAACGGCGATACATTGAGCTGAAATTTCGTGTGACGTCACTATTCCGACAGGTTGGATCGCGGTTTTTTTTTTTTGGTTATTTTCTAACTGACGGACTAATTAGAATTTTGATTTTCAAAAGTAGTCATCATCCCCATAAAACTCTAGTTTCACGTGACCACTTGAAAACTTAGCCAAAGTTTTCTATTCTAATTTACTATGCGTTAACGATTGTAGAATATCAAGTTGGCTAACCCCGCTTGTTACACGGGGTACCCTCTGTAGGACGCGGGTCCCACCACGCCCCATGGGAGGCTTAGAGGGTGTGCCGGACCCCGACCCGCTGAAAGTCCATGGAAGACTCCTTCGCAGTCGCCATGGTGGTGGGGTCAAGGGAACACCGAAGTACACTACCGCAAGAAGAACGTCTTAAACATTTAAATTCGACTTTTAGTACAGTGGTTTTTAAGTCGAAATTTCAATGGAAGAAATCTTGATGTAGGATTGTTAATTAAGACAACTTTTTAGAGAGAAATATATTATGTCATTCACAGAACAGTTTCTACTGCCCCTTCTTCATCTGCGGCACGCTGTGGTTCCACGCTGGCCCCCTGTTCATACTCACCGCCAACTCGTACATAGGTAAGTATACATATCCAAAGATAAACAAATCGACTGGTAGGTAGCTTAGCTACTACCTATATAGACACGTAAACTTGCCCCTTAGCCAAATTGTTATTCTGTAATCACACATGCACGCACGCGCACGAGCACACAATAAAAAAACCCTAATCTCCTATTTCAAGAACTGAATTACTCGTAAATACATAGACTAAAATACTAAAATCATCTAAAATGCATGAATTTCTGTATTGCGCTGGAAATTTTTGTTCTGTGATAAAAAGTCTCCACCACTTGTTATACCAATTGGGGATACAGCAGCTTCAGTAAAATATTTATTTTGTATCGGTTCTTTCTTTCCGGATATTACAAGTGAAGAGAACGTAATTTCTCGCCGCTCTCGAACATTATATTGTAAATCGCTTGGTTATGTACTTAATAAACTATCTCTATGGTTTCCAGATAAATGGGTCCGAGAGAGCGTGGTGGCGGCTGTGTTGTTGTTCATAGCCTTCACCGGACACATTATGTTTTTGGTGAGTCTATGACCTATCCATTAAGTAAGAAGAAACAATACGAGTATAATATATAAGCAACAATATTGCTGAAAATCGCAAATGGGAGTGTGTAAAACTTACTTTAAAGTTGCAAACAAAGACCTTCTATAATATCATTGGTTGCAAAGCCCTAGCAATGTGAGAGGAACGTTGCTGTGCTGAGTCGAAAAAGTCTTACCGCCGCACTCAGAGTCGACTTTAATGATTACTTAGTTAAGTATAGATTTTTAGAACAAAACTGCCGCAATCACACAAGTTTTATAAATTAATGTCGATTGTCATTTAACTAATTAAGTTACATCTCATTAAATGCCAACTAACATAAATTTACTGAACGTCTCTGATTGCGGCAGTTTTGTTTTAAAAATCTGTACGTAACTAAGTAATCATTAGTCGACTCTGAGTGCGGCCGTTAGGTAGCATTTGGAAATCTTACTATTAGTGCTGTTTTGGTTTTATAATTTTCAAATGCGTGATAGACAAACTTACTGAAACGTCTTGTTTCAGGCTTAGTGGGTAATGTTTTTTATTATGATAACTACTACCCTTAAAGCATCTAAAACGGGTGTAGGTAAATGTGTGGAACCTACACTAAACGGGTGTAACATCTCTATGACCCATAACGGTCTATAACTGTCTCTGTGACTATAACCACAGAGCAAATAAATTAACTAGAGAGGACATGTAGGCGGGGCAGGCGCGCCACCGTTGCAAAGAAAGTTAGAGCAAATGCTCTAACTTGCCAAAAACTTCTTTTGCTGCCATTCCAAGTATATTTACCACAATATTCCCAAAACTGTGAATTTTAAAAACCGTGACTAAGTAAAAACATAACTTCTTTACGTTAATGAATGTTTTAGTGCGTGATGAATAGTTTTCTTGTAATAGGGATGTTGACTACTTTTGAAAATCAAAATTCTAATTAGTCCGTCATTTAGAAAATAAAAAAAACAATTGATACGTATTTTTTGCTTTTTTAAATAAATTAAAATATACAGAGATAAAGCGCATTAAAGTTTAGGATGAGGAGGTCGTGACGTCACTAACCGCAAAACCGCCATACAAACTGTCAGAATAGTGACGTCACGCGAAATTTCAACTCAATATATCGCCGTTATTTTTTGATTACGTAAAAAAAGAAAAAAATACGTGTCCAATATTTTTTAATAATCTACAAGACGGACTAAAAAATAAAAATTAGTCCACATGCCCATTATGTGAATGTTTTTTTTTCAGCTGTTGACACTACCCGTATTCGCCAACAAGAATTTCCCATACCACATACGAACTACGCAGATAGGTGTCATGGAGGTGAGGCTCTATAATTAGATCGACGTAACTTTTCCACGTACCTAAGCACCAAACTATATTTCTCTTTTTTAGAATTTACTCAAGACATTTTGCCCAGCGTAAGAATATTTTGCGTGTCCAGTCAACATCAGAAATATTATGTAATAAATTTTGACAGTCGTGTAATAAAAGTTTGATGAGTGGTAGAGGTTTTTGTATATTTGGTGATTGGAACCCGGTATTGTGGCGATGGTAGAACAGCTCTTGGTATGGCAGGTGGCCGGCAGCGCGGCCCTCGACGCCTTCGGGCACAGCGCCTACCAGCCGAGCAACGGGGCGGCGCAGACCGTCATCATACCGCTCACCAGGTGCTCACCATTTTTATCTATACTAAGCTAATAAAACGAGTGAAAGTTTGTAAGTTTGTGACGCTGTAGGGAGTAATCTTTGGATCTACTGAATCGATTTTGAAAATTCTTTCACTTATACTAAGCTACGGTAGTCTTAAGTGACTTTTATCCGGAAATTCCCATGGAAACTCCGAAATTACCGCGGGCGAAACCGCGGGGGACAGCTAGTCTACTTCACAACACCCAGATCTACGTGATTCCGCACTAAGCTATAAGCTTGTGTCGTGGAAACTTAAAAACACGTGGTATCCTTACTAATATTATAAATGCGCTTTATCTTTTCATTAATTTGAAAAAGCAATAAAAATGTGTCTATTATTTTTTACTAGCTGTTCCCCGCGGTGATTTCGGAGTTCTCGAGGGAATTCCGGGACAAAAAGTAGTTCTTTTCTATACTTCTGACAACATGTGTGCAAGATTTCATGGTAATCGGTTGAGCCGTTAAGGCGTTAAAGCGTGAAAAACAAATACTTTCGCATTTATAGTAAGGACAAGCTTTTCCCCGCAGTTTCCTGTTTCACCCGCGGTAATTTCGGAGTTCCTGCGGGAATTTCGGGATAAAAAGTACCCTATGTCCTTCTCTGTATCCCTGACGTGTGTGCGAAATTTCATGATGATCTGTTGAGCCGCTGAGTCGTGAAAGTGTAACAAAAAACAAAGTAACTAACAAACTCACTTTCGCATTTATTGTGTTAGATTTTATGGAATTTGTAATAAATTTTTATACCCCCATCACCGTGCTTATTTTACAGACGCACAGAAGAATTGATAGGCAACATGTACACACAGTATATGGCGACGGCGCCCCCCCTGTCAATAGAGAACGAGGCGCCCAGACAGAACGGCGTAGCGAAACGCACGGAGTCCCTTTCGCCGAAAAACAGTTTGCCGCACCAAGAAAGCATAGAGACGAACAAGTCGGAAGACATCAAACCGTATCTGCCGAAAGAGGAAGACGAAATATTCACTGTACAGAGTCAAATGTCCCAAATAGAAAAGTCTAAGTTGCCAGTTGAGAACAGTTCAGCGGTGTTGCCAGATTCCGAAGCGAACGGAGCTGCTGCAGACAACAACGGAGTTATAGAAGCATCGAGAAGTGAGCTGCCGAGTGTGATGAGATCCCGAAGGAATATCCTCGAGCCGATCAAGAGGGATGCGGTGCCGAGCTGGTCGCTCGTCAAGGGGCCCTGTGTGGTCGGGGTGACGAGGAAGTTGGACGCGGAAGCGGCGGCTGATGGAGGTAAGACATGCAAACTTGAGCATCCATAACGCTAAAATAAATATAGATAGGTATCAGCTATTAAGTGTGACTAACTTTTATTAGACATACAGGTTGTCCCTTTTTTTAAATAGGTATAGCAAAGATTTTTATATTTTTCTGTTAATAGCTGCTATGTCTTAGCCTGTCGCCTGGTTCTGGCTTGACGTCGATTTACGGGACACCCTGTATGAAACTGTTCCACCACTTGTTTTGATTAGCAACCGAATGGACAAAGAAAGAAAATTTTGATGTATTTACAACACACGTATTACACACAGAAAATTTTGTAACAACGCAACTTTACAAAGTAAGGTCCAGCGTCTGAAGTATGTGTGATAAGTCAGACTGTGACATGTATCTGCTTATTTGTGAATCTTCATGGCGGCTCTGACTGAAAATCAAAATCTATTACGCTTTCACGCCTTAACGACTCAACCGATCATCATAAAATTATGCATACACATTGTCAGGGGTACAGAGAAGGACGTAGGATACTTTTGTCCCGGAATTCCTGTGGGAACTCCGAAATTAACATTAATAAAACCGCAGTGAACAGCTAGTTAACGCCTATTTAATGAACGTCGGCCTGAGTGCGGCAGTTTTGTTTTTAAAATCTATACCTACTTAAAATTAAGTAATCATTAAAACGACTCTGAGTGCGACCTATAGTAATGAAATTATTTGCTGTTTTGTGAGTTACCTACACGTGATAACGTAATCTTCTTCAGTGGACCAGCCGGCTCTCTCGCTGCCCGAAGCGAACGCTCGGAAGGTGCCGCCGGTGAGGAACGGGCTGCAGCCCAGCTCGGGGGAGATCTCCACCATCCACGAGGGCCACATACAAAGCTACAAGAACTTCGTCAGCAAAGCCACTATAGATCTGTTCACAGTCGGTCACGATAAGGGGTGACTCGGTGGTGTAGGGGTTGCCGTGTAAATAGTTTTGGGATAATTACGAGTAGAATGGAAAGGGACAAAGTGTGCTAGGGTGTAAGGGTAAACGAGAGACTTATTAAAGGGGGACTCTCGTCTTAAATTTCTAAAAAAAATACAAAAAATTTAAAACCGACTTCAAAACACGTAAGCGTGAATTGGGTATTCTCCAAGGTATGAAAATCAAAATTGTAATTAGTCCGTCAGTTAGAAAATAAAAAAATAATAGACACGTATTTGTTGCTTTTTCAATTTAATGAAAATGAACATAGACAAAGCGCATTAAAGTTTAGGGTGGGGGGCTCGTGACGTCAATATTCATTATAAGCGCCATACGAAATTTCAACGACGACGTCACGCGAAATTTCAACTCAATGTATCTCTGTTATTTTTTGATTACGTAAAAAAAGAAAAAATACGTGTCCAATATTTTTTACTAATCTACACGACGGACTAAAAAAAAATTTTTTGTCAAGTAGCCAATTATCTCGGGTTAGTCTCTCGTTTATAATCACACCCTGTACAATATTTTCTGTGGTAATAAAGGTACAGCGATGTCGATCAATGAGAATCCTAAAAAGATACAAGCTCTAGATGATATGGCCGCTTGCGCTGTGTCCCTCTCACACTTTTCCATGCGTATTTACTTTAAGGATCGCCCAGTCTTATGTCCATGGTAAGAACCACGTATTTTTCGGTGAGCGAAGAGAACATAGAACTCAGATATAATCGAACTACTTAGTTAAGGTACATCGAACTCAAAGGTCTAAGAAATAAGGTCGAGTTTTCACTGTACGTACCTATATCGACATCGTACTTACTCAGTTTCTTTGCAAATAAGTTTCCGAGTTCTCATCGTTCTTTATTGAGTTTATCTTTGAGATGTCACCGAGACTTTGCGAAGATACGGTGAAATAACTTCGCTCTCGGAGAAGACTGGAGAGTCGAGATGTGAGAATAGGGTAAGTACCTAGTTTCCGGGGTATGAAAATCAAATTCTATTTAGTCCGTCAGTTAGATAATAAAAGTAATAGACCCGTATTTTTTGCTTTTTCAAATCATTGAAAAAATACTGAGATAAAACGCAATAATGTTTAAGAGTGGGGGCTTTTGACGTCATAATTATCTACTATAAACTGTAGCAAGGCGTGACGTCACGTAACATTTCAACGTAATGTATCTCCGTAATTTTTTTTTATTACATAAACAAAAAATACGTGTCCAATATTTTTTATTAATCTTCAAGACGTACTAAAAAATAAAATTTGATTGACAAGCCCATTACATAAGTAGTGATAATTTTTTTTTTGTTTTTTATCCTTCTAGTCGAATCTCTGTCAAGGTGAGAATCATGAGAATTTAAGCAATAATTTGTCTAGTCATAGTAAATCATTAGTAAGATAATAATTTATATAGAATAATGGCATCAGACATGGACACTTCAAAATAAACACAGTGATGATCAATGGAAATCTTATTGTTGCTGCATAACAAGCCCCCTTAGCCAAGTTGACAATCTATAATTGTAGATTATAATCGTTATAGCACACTATAAGGGACTTAATTACTCTTTTTCGTGACCACCTGTCATGACGATTAGTCCCTTGGTTTTCATGATTTTAGACTATTAGTTTGGCTAAAGCGACTGGTACGAAAAGCGGACTCCTATTCCACAGTGGAAATTTCCACCAGTCAACTTTTAGGCAGATAATATTTAAAGATGGTGTATACATACATATGTATTTTTTATTGCTCGGACCAAATAAAATGTACCTATTTTACTACCGTCATTTCTTCAAGTCTTATAAAGTTTACATCGAATTCTTGTCAATTGAAATTTCGACCTTACAATAGGGATGTGGACTACTTTTGAAAATAAAAATTCTAATTAGTCTATTTTTGCTTTTTTAAATAAATTAAAATATACAGAGATAAAGCGCATTAAAGTTTAGAGTGAGGGGGTCGTGACGTCACTAACCGCTAAAATCGCCATACAAACTGTCTTAATAGTGACGTCACGCGAAATTTCAACTCAATATATCGCCGTTATTTTTTGATTACGTAAAAAAAGAAAAAATACGTGTCCAATATTTTTAATAATCTACAAGACGGACTAAAAAATAAAAATTACTCCACATGCCCATTATACTGTACGTAAGTCGAAATTACAATGCATGAAGATGTAAGATTGCAAAAATAATGTTTAGGAGACGTCGGTACAGATCTGCGAATACAGAATTGTCATTGAATAAGCCAGCACTAAATAAAATTCTGTGGAAGTTCATCCATGTTTGGTGTCATCACCTCCGACTATTTAGGTAGGTAAGGTCACAGATTAATATGTAAGGAGTATTATATACACACCGGCAGAATTAGCGGAACATAAAAAGGCAGAGTATAGAAATAATAACATATATGTATTAAAACAAATTATTATCAGGCATGAAGTAATAAACTAATATACATCTTTTAACATCGACTTTAAGAAGTTTTTAGTTAAATTTTATTAAAAGTAATAAATATTAAAAAAGCAAAAAATCTCTAGTTTGTGAGAACACAGACAATGTTGCAAATAAAAGTTGAATCACGAAGGGGAAACACACGTTATTAACCGTTCATTTATTTAGTGTTAAAATCACAGTAATCTTTAATTTGCAACATTATTTGTGTGCCCACAAATTAGAGAAAAAGTGTTTTTTTTTTTATTATTATTTTAAATAAAATTTAATAATTTGATTACAAACTTTTAAAGTGTTAAAAGATGTATATTAATTTATTACTTCACGTCTAATTATTATTTGTTTTAATATATATACGTAATTATTTTTATACTCTGCCTTTTTATGTTCCGCTAATTCTGCCGGTGTATATTATTTTTGTGTGAGGTTAACAGTTTGTACGTGTTCTAGGTACTTCTAGTTCTACCTAATGAAAACATATAAATAAAGAATGTGCTCGTCTAAAATACTGGTCTTGAATATTTATTTACTAGCTGTTTCCCGGGGTTTCACCCTTATTAATTTTGGAGATCCCGCGGGATTTCCAGGATAAATATATATATTATCTTTTTCTGAAACCCTGACTGCGTGTAGTATGTAAAATATAATGCAGTTTCACCCGCGTTAATTTCAGTTCCCGTGGGGATTTCGGGATAGAAAGTACCCTATGCCCTTTTCTGCACCCATGACAACGTGTACGCAAAATTTCACGATGATCGGTTGAGCCGGTAAGGCGTGAAAGTGTAAAAAACAAACAAACTCACTTTCGCATTTGGACACACTCGAGAAATTTTGAGTAAATTGTGTTTTAAAATTATAGCGCCATTTTGTGTCAACATTTTTTTATGTTTAACATTTTGTTGGTATTTATACAATGTAATGAGGTAAACATAGCTATAATTAAAAAACGTTCTATAACTATCAATAAAGCGTTCTGTATAAACAACTTAATTTTGTAGGTTAACATGTTATTGCTTATCGACGTCCATTTATAATAGTAAGGAATAAGGATTTGGCATGAATTCAAATCAATATCACAGTAGGTATATTTTTATGCACCTATAAAAAAACGCCTCGTAGATAAATTACTGTTCAAAACAGCAACATTAACACAATCACATTCCGCTAATAACAATTTATTTGGCAAACATTTCCACTTCGTATTATTAAACAAAACATAAATTCACATATGTTGTTAGTGAAAGAATATAAAAAGAGGTAAACATTAATAGGTATATGTGACAAATCCGTGGACGAAGAAAACATGGAACTCGCATTTCGCGCTACAAAACGATCCACACTTCAGTATTTCGAACTTAAAGATCGGCGCAATAAGGTCGAGTTTTAACTGTGCGTATATAGGAAGCACAATGAAAACTCATCCTTAGTTCTTTGAGCTGTATCGTTTTGACTTTTCAAGTTTTTGTATCAAAATGATACCAAATTACATTTGATATTGGGTATGTTCCGTTATACCGATAGCACTGTAAGGTATGACGTCAATTCAGTACCTATACTAATAATAATAATAATATTAATCCACTTCGCGACACACAGATCTACTTGATCCCACACTAAGCTATAAGCTTGTGTCGTGGAAACCAAGCAAACGTGGTATACATATAGGTACTACACATATTATTACATATATATTATACTATAGATATATATATATACACACCCAGACTGGAAAATAGAACCCTATGTTCATCACACAAAGTCCACCCCCACCGGGAATCGAACCCGGAACCTCTTGATTAGCGGGCAGGCATGGTGACCATTGCGCCAATCGGGTCGTTACTGCGAAGCCGTTCTTTTATACTGAGCTTACTGTTACTGTTTAAAACGGAACACAGTCCCAGTATACTGTCATCCATGTCACTATGTCACGCTGTCGACCACGCATTGGTCCGTGGTTGATCACGTGATCAAACCACTTAGAGCACCTTAATACCTCGAAAACGCCAGTACTCACAGTACAAAAATGGCGACGATTATGACGTCATACTGCCTACCCTAGGATACGGGCGGTATACTGAAAGTTATAACGGAACAAATTCCTCCTCAGTAGAGTAGAGATTATCTAAGCTAAAATGACGCGCCCCTCCATCGGGTATACGCACACGTACAACCGTTAAAATATGGATACGACACGTATAAAACTGGTCTGTCTATTCATCACAAGTGCGCAATACTGTCGCCGCACTCACAGTATTAAACAGATAATATCTGATACATGATCCCGTACATCTAAAACTGCTATTGAAGTAGTGGGGCGCGTCATTTTAGTTTAGATAAGCTCTACTGGCCAGTGCTCTCAGAGTTATAACGGAACATATATCTTATTATGTATTTACAAAAAAAAAGGTATAACATATCAGTTTTCTGCTGCCAGTAGTATAAGCTTTGTTTGGTTCGGGTCTAGATGGCGCTGTGTAATAACGTCCAAGAATTATTACTACTGTCGAGGACGGGTCCCATGGTCTCTCCGATCGCGTGCGAATATCTCACGAGTCCCACTTCTTGAACTCGACCCCGTCGGGTGGCTTCACGTCTACCTTGTCCTTGGCGACCTGCTGCCAGTTGGTGCTCAGCACCGTCCCGCCGGACTCCACCTGACGATCGGGGCAAAGAACACTATTACTACTTGAATTGGGTACTCTCCAGGGTATGAAAATGCTAATGAAAATCAAAATTCTAATTAGTCCGTCAGTTAGAAAGTAAAAAAATAATAGACACGTATTTTTTGCTTTTTCAAATTAATGAAAATTTAAAACATAGATAAAGCGCATTAAAGTTTAGGGTGGGGGACTCGTGACGTCACTATTCGGTATAAGCCCCCGTACAAACTGCACCGGGTTGTGACGTCACGCGAAATTTCAACTCACTGTATCGCCGTTAGATACTTTTTGATTACGTAAAAATAGAAAAAATACGCGTCCAATATTTTTTACTAATCAACACGACGACCTAAAAAAAATTTGTCAAGTAGCCAATTGGACTAATTTTGTGTACCTGTACTCTTGCATTCTGTTGTTTGTGTAAGGGGTGAAAAAAAAATCCCGCGGTAACTCCGAAATGAACGCGAAATGAATAAATGATATTATATTATGAATAAATAAGATAAACTAATAAATAAAAAGGTATTTGAAAAGAAATGAAATGAAATAAACTTTATTTGTTACGACAATCGTTAATATGCAATAACAAAAGAAGCACAACCAGCGTGTCGCAACAAATACTAATAGAGGTAAAATTTGTTTGAGTTTGTGAGGTTGTAGGTGGTAATCTCTGGATCTACTGAATCAATTCTGACAATTCTTTTACCATTCCCGCGGGAACTCCGAAATTAACACGAGTGAAGCCGCGGGGGAACAACGAGTATTATACATTTGACTCACAAAACTCTTGTTCATGGCTCGCCGCACCTCGTCCGAGCCCTCGCCGTATATCTTCTGGAACAGAGCGTTGAGCGCTGCTTCGCCCTGGGGTTTCTCTTCCTCTTCCTAAACGAAATCAATAAATAAATAATAAATTAGTATAAATAAATAAAATAAATAAATAAAATAAATTTCTATTCATTATGTCCGTTACGTAGTAAATTAATAGATTCGAATATTCTGCTATGACTTTATTTTTAAACTAGCTGTGCCCCGCGGTTGCAGCCGCTTGAGTTTCGGAATTCCCGAAGGAATTATTATTTCTAAAAGTGGCTTTAGTTACTCCTTATAACATCAACTATCTGACAGTGAAAGTGCCGTTAAAATCGGTTCAGCCATTTCAGAGATTAGCCGGAACAAACAGACAGACAGAGAAAAATTTAAAAAAATTGTTTTTTTATGCGAGTAGGTAGAGCTTATCTGTACTAAAATGACGCGCCCCACTACTTCAATAGCAGTTTTAGATGTGCGGGAACATTTATCAGATAATATCTATTTAATACTGTGAGTGCCCGCACTTGTGATGAACAGATAGACCAGATTTATACGTGTCGTATCGATATTTTAACGGTTGTGCGAGTGCGTATACCCGATGGAGGGGCGCGGCATTTTAAATAAGATGATCTCTACTTTCATATGCATTTAGTGAAAAGCTGGTAATTTTGAATTACAAGCAGACACTTCAATTTTATTTATACATATTATGGTATAGATTAAACATTTTGCAAGATAAAATGACTTTTCTAGTAGATTAAAAAACTGGACTCTATCAGAGCCTTAAGCTATTGTGTCCTAGGAGAGCAGTGCCACAATCTCGCGGCCGTTATACGCATTACAGTGACTCTCAACATCTTACCATTTTTTTGATATCCTTCTCTATTTTGTCCCAGTCTTTCTTGAATAACTGGGGCGGCTTTGGTGTGCTAGAGGCATCTAATACGGCTGTAACACAATTAACAGTTAGCAATGCAAGAGATGATCTTAGTGTCACTTCAGTGGGCAATAGATTTAATTTGTAACCGACAGACAGAAGAGGCGCCTCTTAGGTAAATAATAAATATACTTTTAGTCATGAAGTGTAGCAAGAACCCCTATTTATTTAAGGGGATGTTCCGATATGCAGTGGGAGCACTGTAAGGTATGACATCAATTTAGTATACTGTGAAGTTAGTTGTTCTTTTTACAGTTCGCTGTACTGGTTACTATTTAAAACGGAACACAGTCAATCACAATGGCGACCATGTGATCAAAGTACTGAGAGAACCTTACCTCAAAACTGCAACTATAAAAATGGCAATGAGTTATGATGTCATATATTTTCCTAGGATACTGCCGCAGTATACTGTCAATCCATAACGGAATGAATTTCTCCATATTTTCTCTTCAGTAAGAGCACTGAACAGTGCTCACAGTGTATATCGGAACATACACAAAATGTTTTGGCAAGTGTATCTTCTATTTATTTATTCTACAATAGTCTTTAGAAGTATGGGCCTATATTACCTTGTGGTATAGCTTTAATATTTTCTCTGGGCCCCTCCCCCTCGAGGAGTGTCCACCGCAGCCCCTCCTTCTTGCGCAGTTTGACCTCAATCTTGGACGGACTGACAATGTGGGTGCACAGAGATGGCACTACTTCATGGGCCAACTCTAACTCTAGACTGTATTCAGTGTCAGAGTTTGGTATGGGACTTGACACTGACAGCTAAGAAAAAAAATATAAACTTACTGTTCCTATTTTAAATAAATTGATTGGATGTGGTTCTATTATCATTGGATATTGTAAACCAACAATAACCCAGAGAGAAGGTAATCACTACGTGCAATAACCAACAACAACCAAAAACTAAGCAGACAGTTGATATTTATTTATTCTTTATTGCACAGTGTGTACAAATGGCGAACTTAATGCCATTTCAATACCTACTCACTTTAATAATAATAATCCACTCCACAACACACAGGTCTACTTGATCACACAGTAAGCTATGATTAGCTTGTGTCGTGGAAACCAAGCATCACGTGGTATATACTACATATTATTATATTATACTATAGATATATAAACATGCCCAGACTGGAAAGTGGAACCCTATGTTTTTTACACAAAGTCTACCCCCACCGGAAATCGAACCCGGAACCTTTTGATTAGTGGGTAGTCGTAGTGACCTACTGCACCAATCAGTCGTTGTTGGGTAGTCTTGAAGATGTCCAAATATGGTTGCTAAACAGCAGTCAGTAGATATTGATTTAACAAGGTAATTAACTTGGTACCGTCAGAAAATGGAGAACAAATTAATTATTTTTAAGCAGCTACTGTAAAACCTACTCTATTAATCATTGACTAAAGTAATTATTTCAAAAGACTACTTACACTATGGTTACCATAACAGACTTTCACTTTGTCACTAGGTGCATTCTTAATGAGGATTGTAATAACAACCTGGGACTCTGTCTGGTACCAATCATGCTTAATTTTGGCTTTCACTGTCTGAAAAATAATAGATAAAACAAAAATTGAACCCTTCATAAAAATATTGCACCTGTGCAAATTACTAACTGGTATTACTTACATATATGTTATATATATATATATAATATATGTTATATTAATTAAAAATACAGCAATTTAGAGAAAAATTGGGTGTTTAGAAAATTAGTTAGAATTTCTGACCTAGATCCAGTAGGTATGTTGGTAAACAAAAAATAAAGACAAAACCAAATATTTCTCGCATACAAGGTAGCCACTTTAGCAAACACCAAGATTTTTAAAAATAGGGAGTAAACCAATGAGTAAACTAATGTGCATTAAAGCAAACTCCTATTGTGAGTTATTTTTAGTTTTCAACATGTTATTTCAATGGCAAAACAATTCGATGGAGCTCACCTGGTTGGGTACGTTATTGCTTATATCAGTCATATTTGGCTCACTTATTATCGAACTAGAAAGAAATGTATTTTTCAAAACAAAGAGTCACGAATAGTCACGAATAAAAATTATCCTGACCGCTGTCACCACAAATTAACTAGACTTATGTGCTGTCACTAGTCACTCCTCACTCAGGACACTAGTCCTCTTGGTTTGTGGTCCTCTTTTGATTATTAAAAAGTACTCTGTGCTTTTGCCACTAAGTAAAAGTACAAGAAGTGGTAGTTGCTACAAAACCTAAAAAACAATAGGGTTTTTATAACAATCGGACGGAGAATAGAATTCTATTCTCCGTCCACGTTTACAATTATCGAACTTTTATTAATCGATTTTGTTCTCACACTTTGTCACATCCCTAGTTGTAATATATGTCTAGTTAATTTGTGATACTGACTTCAAAAAAGGAGCAAGTTTTAAGTTCAACTGTATGATTTTTTTTTTATGTATATTCAACGATTATTCAAAGATGGCTGGACCGTTTCGGAAAATTCTTTTTGGGCCAAATTTGAATAAATGTTTTGACTTTTGACTTTTTGACTTTTATTTAAATGGCTATACTAGAGGTGGTCCCACTGCCATCAAGACAGGATCTGATGACGGGATCTTGGAGAAATCGAAGGAACTCTTCAAATATTACGGGCACATCCGTTGCAATTTAAGTATTTTTATAGTAAATCGTTCATTTGCTCTCGGGAAGCATAATTTGGTAAAATGGAACTGATGGTTAAGATAACAGATGGCCGTCAGAACTACTCATTAATAAGTATTTCCTGGGTTGGGGTTATATTACTTTAAATGGTTGCTAAACAATTATACTCGTTATGTACGGTGAAGTGGAGCTGATGATGGAGTAACAAGAATACTCCTCAACAATTAACGTCCCTCAGACGGGAAAAGTAACATTACATAAAAGATGGTGAGCAATTGATATTACAAACCGGCCCCTAAAAAAAGAAAAAAATAATTTTGTATAATTTTGTTATTATTCTTACTTTATTCAGATAAATTATTAATTTTAATCTCTTAGTTTTTTTTTTTATTTAGAACAGCATGCAGATTTACATTAGCCATTTTTTTCCTGAATAAATAAATAATAGAAAAAAAGAAAAAATTGGTTACAAAAAAGAATTCTTCTAAATTAAATCGATTTTTCCTCAATCGCTATTATTGAGAAGAGAAAAATCGATTTTTAAATAATCGATTTCTCTCTATGTTACTT
Source organism: Zygaena filipendulae (assembly GCA_907165275.2). Classification (NCBI taxonomy): domain Eukaryota; kingdom Metazoa; phylum Arthropoda; class Insecta; order Lepidoptera; family Zygaenidae; genus Zygaena; species Zygaena filipendulae. Next base: position 3,388,179 of record OU015678.1, on the reverse strand, counting down.
GGTCACATTCTCAGAAGAATATTTACATATCTCTACAAAACAAACTAGAAGAATCTCGAATCACAAAATATCTAGACTAATATATTATTTTATGTCTCAAACACTAGAGACTGCTCTAGAAACAAAACCAAAGAGTAAAGAGTATAATATAAACTTGTTCCGTTATAGCTAGGGAGCTGGTGGCAGTAATTTTTATATTATTTCATCGTCTCTGCCAGGTTGATAATATTAGAGTACTAAGTAAAATAATCATTTTAAACTATTTCTGCCATTCATTAATTGCTGCAAATAAATAGATGCTTGCAAAAGATTTTGAAAAAAAAAAATAAGTGTCTTATACGATATGATCGCTTCTGTCGATATAAATTAATATCAAAAATAAATTGTATTTAATATAAAAACAATATTAATACTAGTGGCAGAAGTTTTTCCTGCTGTTTTTCTAATTATTATGATATAAAAATAACTAATTTCATCGTCAGGCGGAATAGAATCATTATTGAAATTATATTAAAAGAGATAAAAAAAAAAACTTCTGCCACCATGATGATGCTGCATTAATAATCTGTATTATCAAAAAAAATTTAAAAAAAATACTACAATAAATTATAACATAGTTTCTACCATTAAGCCTTATATTTCTATTAGTTAGGAGAAGCATAAAAATGAATAAAGGCAGAAAAAATCGACACTGTCGTTTCGAAGGCAGAACAATTCTACTAACTTCGAAGAGCTGCAAGAGAGTATAAATACACACTCACTAACATTATTAGTGTATTGGTTCGCATGGAAAAGAAACCTGTGTAAGACGAAACGCCACACATACTATACTATGCGAGAAGACTTTGCTGCCGACCTAAATTGTTATTTATGTCATAATTGTTTTTTATATTACAAGTCAAATCATAGATGTAGGAATCTGCTACCTTTTTCTTATATTTACAAATACTTTACAAAACATAAAAATAATTCTTGAAAAGACGATGGAATGATATAGCATAGCAAATTTTTTTTTAGTTTAATCATTATTTAAAAAAAAAACTCCCACCATCCTGACTTCTGCCAGCTTTAATTTCACTATCTATGAAATGTATATAATAAAATATAATTGATGACAAAAAAGGTTATATTTTATGACAGTATTTTTTTTTTACAATTTCTTAATTATTTTTAAAAAAAAAAAATCAGAGCTGCCTGAGCTCGCCACCTACTTTTTCTAGTTAATATAAGTTCAGACTACATTACATCTTGGTATCAACGACGATGAAATCAAATACCTAAATTGCCACCAGCTCCCTAGCTATTATGACTTCTGGCGAATTTACACTTCCTTATGTAAGTACTGCCCCAATATCAAATTACGTCATAAATCAATGCCATCTTTGCACTGTGAGCACTGGCGTTTTCGACGTAATGTGCTCTCAGTACTTTAATCACTTGATCAACAGCGTCCAGAAATGCATGCATATGCGTAATACAATATAAATGTATAATGCGTGCATATCCGAATTCCGAACATACCCAAAATCTGTTGATTTTGTCATTACTCACTAGTCAGTGAATTCTCACATTTTGAGTGTGCCACCCACGTCTACTCTTTTCATTTATTGTTTAAACTACAGTTTGTTATCTATTGATAACAGAATTTCGTTACATCAGCCATATTCAAGCTTCTCGATAGTATGTTGGACTGATCTCCTTTTGCTCGTACACTACAAAGATGGCAATGATTTTAGACGTCCTCAGTCCTATATTTTCCTAGGATACTGCGGGAGTGTACTTTCAGTTCATAATGGAACGAATTCGTCCTGAGCACTGAACAATGCTTGCAGTGTATAACGGAACATACCCAAAATCATCAGCTGATCATGAATGAAATTTTGTCAAATGTCAAACAAAGAAGTGATATCGGATGATTATTTTTTACTTTAATTACTTTTCTCAACAAAAATATAATTTCTTCAAAAAGAATATAATCACTGCGTTTTACCTACCTTGAAAATTTTGTGTAGCCGTATAATGCGGGTGGGTATTTATTAATTATTAGTTCATAAAATACCATCCAAGCCGTCTGAGCACCCAAGTTGCTAAATGCTCAGACGGCTAAATGTAGGTAATAAGAATAAAATTCATCAAAGAGTATATTTATAACCAATAACACAAACAGAGATTATTTTTAATCATATCTTTTTGTCAAATTAATTTATTAAACACAGCTGTGCCCCGTGGTTTCACCCGCGTGAGTTTGGGATCAGGAAACTTTGCGGACGCAGGCAGAACAACCCGCCTAAGTTTCATCACAATCGGACCAATGGTTTCGAAACGCATAGATGACAGACACAAACATTCATTTCTATTTATAAAGAAAGATAAATAAGTGTTCAATCTGTTCTTGGGAACGCTAAACGAAATCTTCCCACTAAGATTAAAGCTTTTCATTTTTATTGTAGGTACTTAAAGTTACATGAAACTTAAATGAGCTGATGAAAACACCGAGAGAACATGTTTGGCCTAACTCATAATGACCCATAACACATTACTGTTTCAGCATTTAACTCTGAGATTCTTGAAAAGTATAGTACCTGTAGAAATAGCAAAAAAATTCAGTCAACATATTACAATGAACGGAAGCAAAAGGATTGCAGTGTGTCAAATGACATCTATAGCCGACAAGGTGGCCAATTTGCGAGTTGTGAGTCAGTTAGTTGCTGATGCTGCTAAGGAAAATGTTCAGGTAAGTTAAAAGACATTCAGACACATTACAATCAGACAGTGTCATTGGAAATGTACTGTTTAGTTATAATTTGTAGTGGTTTCCTCAATATTCATAAGTCCACATATTAATTAAAATCGAATCTTATTAGACACTAACTTTAGATGTATATTTTATTGGTTCCCTTGGTTTGCTGTTTGTACCTATGTGCAAATATTTTATTAGAAATTATGAACTAATTATTTGTATCCAATATCCATACTAATATTATAAAGAGGTAAAGTTTGTGAGTTTTTTTTACATTGTAGAGGGTAATATCTGGATCTACTGAACCGATTTTGAAAAAATTTTCACTTATAGAAAGCTACGGTAGTCCTCATTGACATAGGGTACTTTTTATCCTGAAATTCCTGTGGAAACTCCTAAATTACCCTGGGTGAAACCGCGGGGGACAGCTAGTGATTCTGCTGAGAGTTGGTAATTATTATAGTCATTTGTAATACATTACCATAAATTTATTAGATCTGATAAAAAATTTAAGTCTGTTTTACTTTTGGTTTGTAAAAGTATATATTGTATGCTTTATTCTAGCTAGAATCTAGCATAAGAAATAATTAATTATTTATTAACTAAAAAGAGTCAGCTCTTTTAAGAAGTAAAAAAAGCCTATCAACTTTTATTAATTTACGTATAAACATTTTCCCTTGTTTTAAGATGATATTTTTCCCGGAAGCATGTGACTTCATTTGTGACAACAAGAAGGATGTACTTGTCTTTGCGGAGCCTATATTAGGTGGCAACACTGTTAAAAAGTACAGGGAGCTGGCAGCCCAACATAACGTGTGGTTGTCTATGGGTGGGTTGCATGAAAAGGTATTTAATCATGAATAAAAACTTGACTTAATCTGAAATAAAATAATAATTCAAATTTATGTATGATTATTGGTACCACAGACATACACTAGAGCCGAAACACGAGTTTCTATGAGTCCATCTTCAACAGTAAATGCGTAATTTCCCAACAACACCCTTCTTTTCTCTTACTTGAGGTTCAGAAAACAATTTCTTGGTGCTCGCAGATTATGAGAGAAAATTGTTATTTCAAGTTGTCAAGTTTCTAGACCCCTTTTGAGATGTGCATGTTTGGATTGAAAAAAGTCTTCTTCTTCTTGATCTTCAATTATGGCAATCTATTGTGATTTATCGCATTGAATTCTGCCAATGTACGTATTTTTAGCAATTAATGACAGTATTAGATTGTACCCCAAGATAAAACATGATTCTCTCGCAAAAACCAGCTTCTTTATTAGAACTCAAAATGGCTGCTGAATGGTGGTGGAAATATCGAATAAATAACGCGACAGGCGTCCACTCGCTACGACCTCCACCGGTCAACAACCCGAAAAAAACAGTCAGTCCTTTCTGATAAGTGACATACTAATAAGCGATAAGCTGATAAGTAACAATCTGAAAGTGACAAGCTTTTGATGTCAGAAGCTGTGTCACAAGTTCACATCAAATGCAGTGTAAGACGTCTTTCAACCAATTGATAACCTTTTGTTTTAGGATGAATCGGATCCAACGAAAATGTTCAACACTCACATAATAATAGACAACAAGGGTCATATTGTGCAGACGTACCGGAAACTGCACATGTTCGATGTTGAAATACCGGAGAAAAATATAAGGTTGAAGGAGAGTGATTATTCTAACTCCGGGAGTCACGTGGTTGCGCCTGTCGACTCGCCGATTGGGAAAATTGGTGAGTTTAAATCCTTGGTTTAAATCGTTAAACCGTATAGGAGCCTGCTGCCTGCTGATGTGACAGTCTTTAATTTGTCATCCAGGTATGGCCATTTGCTATGACATGCGTTTTCCTGAGCTCAGTACAGCTTTAAGCATTTTGAGCGCTGACGTATTGACCTATCCCTCCGCCTTCACGCACGCCACCGGCGCCGCGCATTGGCATTTGCTGCTCAGGTAAGACTAATATAACAAAACCGATCTAACTGAACATCCGGCTTGAAGGCCCATTGAAATAAAAACCCAATCTAATCTAGAAAGTTATTTAACATCAATTTTTAAGTCTGATGTGGTGTGAGTCAGAAGTTTTGGTGTCAAAACTACTTACAATGAATTCAGAATTCTTAAAATTTCCTCAGGAAAGGCCAAAGTTGCTGGCACCAAATCTTTTTTATTTTTCCCTTTTAACTAGTTTACTGTTATTGACTTCCTTTTTTTTCATCTATTTTGTTTTTATTGTTGGTCGGTATCAGTTTTAAAAACCATAAAGCTTCATTTGCTTGTTTTTTAATCAGTTGACATAGTAACAATTAAAATATTTGACCGCTTTATTTACAATCCGGATCGTAGGACCAAGAAGTCTAACCTAACCTAAACTTTAACCGCTCAGAGCGCGTGCAATAGAGAACCAATGCTACGTGATAGCTGCGGCGCAGGCGGGCCACCACAACAGCAAGCGGCGCTCCTACGGGCACGCGCTCTGCGTCGACCCGTGGGGCGAAGTCCTAGCCGACTGCGGGGACTCCGCCCCCAGTTACAAAGTCGTCGAAATTGACCCGCACAGGCTGCTGGAGGTCAGAAGAAATATGCCCGTTTTTCAGCATCGAAGGCAGGTTATAGAAATGCATGTATTTAGTAGTTTTTGTGTGTAATTGCAGATTAAAATGGCGGCTTGCGTAGGAAGAAAAACAGTTCATCGTTAAAATTCAAGTTTTCGACGATGCGATGCGATGGGGCGACACATTATCTAATGAATTTAGATTAGATTGTGGTGTTCGTCAAGGAGGGCTCACATCTCCGGACCTCTTTAACCTCTACGTTAACGATCTTATCGAGGAGTTAGGGGCACTAGGATCGGTTGCCATGTTGGTAACGTGTGTGTTAACAGCTTGAGCTACGCAGATGATATGGTGCTCCTCAGCCCGTCAATAAACGGTCTTCGTACACTCCTTTCAATCTGTGAGTCGTATGCTGCGAAACACGGATAGAAATATAATGTAGTAAAAACGGAAATTCTCGTATTTCGTCGGGGTAGGGACCGGAGAACGTGCCGCCGGTGTTCATGTATGGAACAGCAATTGCGGTTGTGAAAAAATTTAAATATCTGGGCCATGTTCTCAACGAGTATCTCAATGATGAGGAAGATATGGAGAGGGAGCGCAGGGCTTTGGCCATTCGATGCAATATGCTTGCGAGGAGGTTCGCTAGGTGTTCGGAGGGCGTCAAAATATGTTCAAGGCATTTTGTCAGGTATTTTATACCTGTCAACTTTGGACGAGATACACAAAACGCGCCCTTAATGTGCTTCGAGTGCAGTATAATGACGCCTTTCGAGCTTTAATGAAACTTCCTCGTTATTGCAGTGCCAAAGCCATGTTTGCCGACTCTGGTGTACCCGATTTTTTTTGCAATCATCAGATCACGTTCCGCATCGTTCTGGGAGAGGATTATTGTGAGCAATAATTCGATCTTAGTAAACATTGCGGATGATGTTAATAATAATGTTTATTTGGGAACATGGTCTAGACTGCACCTGTGCGCGAATGATGAGTTGAGATAGTATCTTAAAAATTGTAGACACGTAATAAGTTATAAGAAAATTATGTTACATCTTTTTTACATCTTTTTTATGGGTTTTTTAATGCCTGAAATAAAAGTATTATTATTATTATTATTATTATTTCCCTGATATTATTTATAGAATACTAGCTGTGCCCTGCGGTTTCACGCGCGTGAGTTTCAGAATTCCTGCAGGAAATCCAAAGTAGCCTTGTTTACTTTCTATAACATCAGCTAATTTTATTGCTAGTGAAAGTCCTGTCAAAATGGTTCCACCTGTTTCGGTGATTAGCCGGTCCCGCATTAATTTCGGAGTTCCCACGGGAATTCAGGGATAAAGAAATATAAGGTACTCTGCACCTTATATCCTTCTGTTTACCCCTAACAACGTATATGAAAAATTTTATTTATTTATTTATTTATTTATTTATTTATTTAAGTACACAAAACAGATTGTAGTCATTACAATTTTTACTTATTATAGTGTATTATTATATGTTCCGATGATGTTTCATGATGATAAAAAAAAAAACAAATAAACAAACTGGACACTCACTTTTGGATTTTTAGTATAAAATTTTCTTAACAGGAGGAACGTGTACTCTTTATACGCGTTGAGCCTAAGGAACTCCCTCCTGGCCGAGCACACGGAGCCCTTGGCGGCGGCGGTGGCACCAGCCGAGACTCGACCCCCGGGCCGCGCCGGCGGCGGGCCGAGCCACGCGTTCGGCCACGTGGCCGTGCCGGACTCGTGCGTGTTCTATAAGTCCGAGCTGTCGTACGCGTTCGTTAACCTGAGGTCAGTGGGTTTCGTTTGAGGTCTACTATTTTATAAGCGACTCGTTGTCCCTCGCGGACTCGCCCGCTGTAATGGGCATGTTGACTAATTTTTATTTTTTAGGCCGTCTTGTAGATTATTAAAAAATATTGGACACGTATTTTTTCTTTTTTTACGTAATCAAAAAATAACGGCGATATATTGAGTTGAAATTTCGCGTGACGTCACTATTCTGACAGTTTGTATAGCTGTTTTGCGGTTAGTGCCGTCACGACCTCCTCATCCTAAACTTTAATGCGCTTTATCTCTGAATATTTTAATTTATTTAAAAAAGCAAAAAATACGTGTCTATTGTTTTTTTTATTTCGTACTACCCTAAGTATAATTTTACGAATAACTACGGATACGTCGGTGCACGGAAAAACCTAAAAAGGTTTATGTAGCACCGTCAAGTTATTACAATGTTTATAAATTAGTAAATAAATAAATAAATAAAATAAATAAATAAATAAACTGACGGACTAATTAGAATTTTGATTTTCAAAATTAGTCAACATGCCTATTATTCACTGACAGCTGACAGTTACGCACACGCGCACAACACGTGTACGCACAAGCCGGTCGTCTTGTCTCGTGGGGAAGTACTTGAATCAGTTAATTTGTATGGAGTGTCACCGGGCTGGTGCTAGTGAGGATTATGTCCGGGTGCAGGTGCGTGACCCCCGGCCACGTGCTGGTGGCGCCGCGCCGCGTCGCCGAGCGGAACCACGACCTGACCGACGGCGAGGCCGAAGACTTCTACAGGACCGTCCGGCTAGTTCAAAAGGTACCGTGGGGCAGCCGCGGATCTAGGCTTCTGGGCAAACAGGGTCATAGATTTATCTAAGGTCTGATTAAAGTACCACCACAGCCCCCCCCCCCCCCGTAGATAGTTGTCTAATTTCTTTTTTAGTCTGTCTTGTAGATTATTATTATTATTATTATTATTATTTATTTATTTATAGACTAGCAGCTTTCGCTGATGCGCCTATATCTACACTTGTGTTATTCAGTTAATTGCGTTCTGTTTTCCCGTTAATTAATTATTTTAAGCTTTACTGTTCAAATGTCTGTCCATAATAAAATAAAAAATAATAAAAAAAAATAAAAAATTGATGAATAAAAAATATTGGATACGTATTTTTTCTTTTTTTACGTAATCAAAAAATAACAGTGATAAATTGAGTTGAAATTTCGCGTGACCTCACTAACTGGTGCAGTTTGTATGGCGGCTTGTAGCGGTAAGTGACGTCACGAGCGGACCTTAAACTTTAATGCGCTTTATCTCTGTGTATTTTCATTTATATGAAGATTAAAAAAATGCGTGTCTAATGATTTTTTGTTTTCTAAAAGACGGATTAATTAAAATTTTGATTATCAAAAGTTGTCAAAATCCCTATTGCCACCAGTTAGTTGTGCCCCGTGATTGCACTCCCGTTAATTTCGGTGCTCCTGCGGATATAATAATAATAATCCACTTCACAACACACAGATGTACTTGATCCCACACACTAAGCTATAAAGCTTGTACACAGAAACATGCACACACTTCAACAAAAAGACACCATAAATCACTTGGACATAGATAAGCAATAGTGTGTTAACCCACACTGGAGAAATTTTGAGTAAATCGTGTTTTAAAAGTAGGAGCGCCATTTTGTATCAAAATTTTTTATGTTCAATATTTAGTTACATATTTAAGCAATATAATAAGGTAAACAGATAATTAAAAAACGTTCCCTAACTCTCAATAAATCGTTCTGAATCACTAACTTAATTTTGTGGGTTAACATGTTATTGCTTATCTGCGTCCACTTATAACCAGTAAGTAAACTTTGCAAATCCATACACTTTCCTAAGCACCACATGCATACGCGACCCGCTTCACTTCGTTGTTCGAGACGTTCCGTCTTTAGTTTTTATTTGGTCTGAGCCCACTACTGGACACAGTACCAAAGATTTGCTAAAGTAATATAGAAAATATTTGCTTGCAGTTAATGGAACGAGTGCACAGCACGGAATCGTGTACGGTGACCATACAAGATGGCGTCGACGCGGGCCAAACAGTTAAGGTAAAAATTTGTTTCTTATTACTATATAATTACTAGCTGTACGACGCGGTTTCACTCGCAATAATTTCGAACTTTGCAACCCCTTTTCGCCCCCTTAGGGGTTGAATTTTCAAAAATCCTTTCTTACCGGATGCCTACGTCGTACAAAGAACACACCCTCCAAGTTTCAGGTCTCTACGATCAGCGGTTTAGGCTGGGCGTTGATCTGTAAGTCATTTAGGACAAAGCATTTTATATGTATAAATAATTACTAGCTGTACCCCGCGGTTTTACCCGCGTTAATTTCGGAGTTCCCGCGAGTATTTCGTAACAAATTACAGATAGCTAATTACATATGTCAAGGTACGCGATACGTATGTCAAATACATATACATATGTCAAATCATAAGTCAAGTATTTCGTGTTCAAAAGCAGAGACTTTAGTATCGATATTCTAAGAATTTAAAAAACGTACTGAGGGTGGTCGGTGTTTATGGCTCTCTCCCCGATACTACATTCCGTTCTACATACCTTCATATCGTTCGTTCCATCTCTTTCTAGCACCTGCACTGCCACGTGATGCCGAGGAAAAAGGGGGACTTTATAGAGAACGATCTCATTTATTTGGAGCTGGCCAAGCACGATCAGTAAGTTGTGTAAAAATATATTTATTAGCAAACGCTATAATACATTTACTTAGATACTGTATTTTTTATCAGTATGTACAATATACGGATATATTATGACTAGTTAACAAAGGTAAACCAAGCGAATTTTGGGGTGATTTATATTAGCTGGTCCCCTGGTTTCAACCGCGGTGATTTCGGAGTTCCCGTGGAAACTCCGGGCTACAATACGCCTATGTTATTAAGAGATAATTTAGCTTTCTAATGATAATAGAATTTTTGAAATCAGTCCGCTAGCGTTTGAGTAAAATCGTAACAAACAAACAATAAATCAAACCTTTCTATGATATTATTATAGACTAGCTGTTCCCCGCGTTTTCACCCGCGGTAATTTCAGAGTTCCCGCGGGAATTCCGGGATAAAAAATACCCTATATCCTTTTCTATATCCGTGACAACGTGCATTCAAAATTTCATGATTATCGGTTGAGTCGTTAAGGCGTGAAATCGTAACCAACAAACAAACAATCTCACTTTCAAGTATTCTTTGGCACCGGTTAAATTGCTACTAATTAATGATTGTAGACGATTACTAGAACACGATGTCGAAATAACCTTAACATCTAATAATATTTCTGTAACACCCTGTATAGCTGTGTGTTATGGTTATTTTTTTTTTTCTCAGATTCAAATCGGGCCACCCTTCGAAACCGGCCAGGACGCTCAGCGAAATGGAGACCGAAGCGGAGTTGCTGAGGGGAGAGATGGAGAAGTTGTTGGGCGAGGGTAGAACTGTGAGCTGACGCGCTTGTACGTGGGTTTGATAGCTGAGTCGACACTAAATAGTCGAGCGAAAGTCAAAGAAATTAAGTCAGTTTCTTTTTGTTAAAGTAATTTATCGGGCAAGTAATGGGTTTGTCAACCAATTTATAGTTTTTAGCCCGTCTTGTAGATTAATACAAAATATTGGATACGTATTTTTTAATTTTTTTACGTAATCATAAAATAACGGAGATACATTAAGTGGAAATATCGCGTGACGTCACAACGTACTATAAAACTGTAGCGCGGCGTGACGTCACGTGACATTTTATTATTACTACTTATTTATTTATTCTTTCTTGCACAAAATGGTACAAATGGCGAACTTAATGCCTTGCGGCATTCTCTGACAATTAACCATTTCGACTTAATGTATCTCCGTTATTTTTTGATTACGTAAAAAATTTAAAAACACGTGTCCAAAATTCTTGATTCATAAATGGATTATTTTAAGTAAATACTGGGCTGCTGCCATCTTTTTAATACAATTTTATCGAAATTTCTTTCATTGAAATTTCAACCTTACACATTGTCTATAAGGTAGATATACATATAGATATTTTTGTGTTATTTAACTACATAGTCATAACATAAAAGGCGGATACATCGACTTGGCGATCTCTTCCAGAGAAACATTTTGGTGGACACGACTATGGGTAGTAATAATGGGTAGGTCATTAAGTAAGGGATTGATTTAAAGATTCCATTAAAAGTGTGTTATGTCTAGTTGATTTTATGTACGTTTTATACCAAATATTAAGCTGTATAGTTAAGTTGTTATTGGATATTTTTAAAATATACAGGGTGTAAGCTGACGGAGTTTCCGGTCCGATTGTAATGCAACTTTGGCGGGTTGTTCTGCCTGCGCCCGCAAAGGTTCCTAATACAAAGAGATCCCGCAGGAATTCCGAAATTCACGCGGGCGAATCTCCGAAACGGTTGGATCAATTTTGACGGGAATTTCACTGCTAATCAGCTGATGCTATAAAGATTAAATTAAGCTACTTTGGAGTTCCTGCGGGAATTCCGATACTCACGCGAGGAACAGTTATATTACATAAAAATCATAATAAGTACTATAGCAAACTTTATGCTGTAATGGGTTCAAACGAGGACTTCCACCTCACGCACTTTACTTGTTAAATTACTTAAGTTAAATTCTTTATAAGTACATGTTATTTTTATTTGTTAACCATTATTTTATTAAATAAATGCCAATGAATCAGTGTTGCCATTGTTTAATTGAAACATTGCACTCTATTACCTCTGCATAGGTGTGAGTATTGTATGCACGCGCAGGCAGACCGTGAGAGAGCGTGTCCACAAAACAGATAATAACAGATAGAAGGGACATCAACTGAGTTTAGTACGAAAACAGATGAAAACCAGTGTCCATTTTCGCACCACACAAAATTGTTCATCACGCACTAAAACATACATTTACTTACGATTAGTCACTGTTTACAAATTTGTTCCGAACTTACATCTACTTGGGATGCCAGGAAAAGGAGTTTTTGGCAAGTTAGAGAATTTGCTCTAACTCCCTTTACAATCATGGCGCGCCTAATTGGCTATTTGACTAAATTTTTTTCTAGTGACGTCACGAGTCCCCCTTTACTTAACTTTAATGCGCTTTATTTATGTTTATTTTAATTATTTTGAAAAAGCAAAAAATACGTGTCTATCATTTTTTTATTTTCTAACTGACGGACTAATTAGAATTTTGATTTTCATACCTTGGAAAACACCCAATGGGCATGTTGACTAATTTTTTTTTAGTCCGTCTTGTAGATTATTAAAAAATATTGGACACGTATTTTTTCTTTTTTTACGTAATCAAAAAATAACGGCGATATATTGAGTTGAAACTTGAAATTTCGCGTGACGTCACTATTCTGACAGTTTGTATGGCGGTTTTAGCGGTTAGTGACGTCACGACCCCCTCACCCTAAACTTTAATGCGCTTTATCTCTGTATATTTTAATTTATTTAAAAAAGCAAAAAATACGTGTCTATTGTTTTTTTATTTTCTAACTGACGGACTAATTAGACTACAGATACATACTAAACACCTAGATTCAGGGTAAACACAAATTTTCATTCACAAATGTTTACCCTGATGCGGGGATCGGAGTCGGACCTGCGACACCCGGCGTTACAGTAAGTTTCGCCGACCACGGTATTGTCAATAAAATGAATGTTATGACAGAAAAGAACACGTATCCATGGCTATGTAAGAAATCCGTACTACTATAAATGCGAAAGTGAGTTTGTTACGCTTTCACGCCTTAACGGCTCAACCAATCATCATGAAATTTTGCACATGTAACACGTTGTTAAGGATAGGTACAAAGAAGGACATAGGGTACTTTTTATCCCAGAATTCCGGGAAATCCGAAATTAAAGCGGATGAAACTGCATTAGATTTTGCATACTACACGTCAGAGGCACGGAAAAGGATATAGGATACTTTTATCCCGGAATTCCCGCGGGATCTCCAAAATTCACGTGGGTAAAATCGCGAGGAACAGCTAGTGAAAATAAAAATGGATGATATTTCCTAGTTTACAGGAAAGAATTTCAAAATTGGCGCGTGTGAAACCGCGGGCAGCGTGTTGTATACGGCAACGTGTCGATTATTTTGTTATAGGGGTGTGGTTGACAATGAGTGGCTGGGAAGATATTAATTCTCAATAACATAGCGGATTCGCTTCCGAATCGAGTACCCGCAATTCATTTTGGAGTCGATTAAAATCGAATTGAGTGGGTGCGTGTCGAGATGAAATGTAGTAGGTACGGTGAGCAAAATAGGCAAAAGATTTGTGGAGGTCAACATAATGTACCTACTCTATGTTCGCTAAATATAGTTTTACGCCCGTCTGAATCCGGCTCGAAGGACCAGTCATTGTTCAAGCCTGAAATGGATTAAAAATTAATTTATAGATAAACTTCCACGCGTTTCGTTCTTTGTAACGTACATAACCAAAAGGAGACGCCATTGCTGGATGAAGTCCGAGGAAGGTTCTTAATATGAAGAGAAAAGTTGGAAAAATTGCACGGAAAAATGCAAATATGACGCTTTTTTGTTACGCTTTCACGCCTTAATAACTACTCAACCGATCATCATGGTATACACGTTCTCAGACGTATAGAATAGGATATATTATAATAGGTACTTTTCATCCCGGAATAGGCTATTTGACTAATATTTTTTTATTAGTCCGTCGTGTAGATTAATAAAAAATATTGGACATGTATTTTTTCTTTTTTTACGTAATCAAAAAATAACGTTAAACGTTAAATAACATTATAATACATTGAGTTGAAATTCCGCGTGACGTCACTAACTAGTGCAGTTTGTATGGCGGCTTGTAGCGGTAAGTGACGTCACGAGCCCCCGCCCTAAACTTTAATGCATTTTATCTCTGTGAATTTTAATTTATTTGAAAAATAAAAAAATACATATCTAATGATTTTTGATTTTCTAAATGACGGACTAATTAGAATTTTGATTTTCAAAAGTTGTCAACATCCCCATTACCGTGGGAAATCCGAAATACAAAATTACAGTTAGCATGCTAAGCATATCACTAATTTATTTACGCACCCTACTTCACTACATATATCCTACATTGAGTAGGTATTATAAAATAAAGTCCTCCACCGCGTCTATCTGTACGTCTGTTTGTTCGCGATCGCGTATTGAAAGACTGAACTACTGAACGAATTTCATGCGGTTTTCATTAATTGATAGAGTGATTCACGAGGAAGGTTTAGGTATACATACGAGTAGGTTATTAAATTTTGTGTAAATTGGTTGAAATAAAGGACACAGGGTACTCTTTATCCCGTGATTCCCGCGGGAACTCCGAAATTATCGCGGGTGAAACCGCGGGGAACAGCAGGCTAGTGCGTTTATAGTGTATTTACCTCCCATTTCGACGGTTGAGAGGGGGAGCGGGTAGGTACGAATAGGAAGGTAATATCGCGCGTTCCAAATGATTCGTGAAGGTCCAAATTAGGTTATCGGCTAAATCGAATTGGTCGCAAAAAAGGTCGTCCCGGACACTCACTCGATTATCAGCGCGGCTGCCATATAGAAAAACAAAGTAATGGGGTTGAAAACTGCCAATTAGTTCCAACCTAGAGGGCGCCAAATGTTTGTTATCTACACAAGATCTGTCAATCTACATACATAGAAACTGAGTATATTTTTGTTGTTTTCACTAGTTAAATAAATTATGGGACGCTGTGTAGCTTTTGGGTGTGAGGAAATAGTTGTAGGTACACAAATTCCCAAGTGATTTAACATTAAGGAAAAAATTATAAATTAATCAAGGGATTTTTTGAGGTTATAAAAGAAATATTTTAAAGAAACCGATCGTGAGACCACGTCTAGAACATACAAATACATCACGAAACTGATTATTATAAAACCCAACAAAGCTAAACTAATGCTTAGAAATCCAAAAAGGCATTAATCAGTTGTTATACAAGTGTTTTGACAGGTAACACACACAGCGCCCTCTGCTTGCGTTTTCTTCCCCATTGCAGCGGGATAAATTCTACAGGAGGAGCGAAAAACCGGAAACCGTTTTATTTAAAACAAACCTTTCATATTTTAATGATTTTATAAATTTTAACTTCTTTAAGACCAAAGCCTGGTGGTTGTGAGGATGTAGGAACATCCAATATGCGTGAAAAGTGCAAAAAAAAAAATAACTCACATTAAAAAAAATGTCATTTGCTTTGTTTTTCCGTAGGGCAGCCGAGCGGCGCGTAGGTATTGTCTTTTCTGTATGGATGAACTATACTGGAACTGTTGAAATGCGCGTATGGCGCTGACATTTTTATTGACTGCCCTGTTGAATTATTCACACGTCTACCTATAAAATATATTCAGGCACATCCTACTATAATATTATAAACGCGAAAGTTTGTAAGTATGTATGGATGGATGGATGGCTGTTTGTTACTCTTTCACGCAAAAACTACTGGATGGATTTAAATGAAACTTTACAATAATATAACTCATACATCAGATTAACACATAGGGTACTTTTTATCCGGGAATTCACGCGGGAACTCTGAAATTAACGCGGGTGAAACCGCGGGGCACAACTAGTAGAGCTATATTTTCAGATACTGTGTAATACTTTTTTGTGTATCTCCTTCACGGTTCTGACTTCTGACTGAAAACCAGCGCTAGGAGTGCCCGCACTCGTAGCGCTGGTCATGGGGACGCACCACACAAAAACTTCTGTCATCTGCTCTCATAATATTGTCATATATTTTAAACGACTTCACGTGTTCTAATCTATATTAATACTAGCTGTCCCCCGCGATTTCATCCGCAGTAATTTCGGAGTTCCCGCGGGAATTCCGGGAAAAAAGTACTCTACGTTCTTCTTTGTACCTACCCTTGACAGTAGTTTACGGTGATTAGCTGTTCCCCGCATTAATTCCGGAGTTCCCGCGGGAATTCCCTGCCCCCTTAGCCAAGTTGACAATGTACCTACAATGGTTAAAGCATAGAAAACTAACGAACGCGGACCTTTGTTTGGATGATTTTACATAGCCATGTGAAATGAGGATTCGTTTCTCAGTTTTCTATGCTTTAACGATTATAGATTATCAACTTAGCTAAGGGGACTATGGACATCTTCTATGTATAGTGCCATGTGTGGGTTCCGTGTTACAAGACAGCGAGTATACAGCACTGGCGTTCCTTCCTTACAAGCCCAAAAGCCCGGTCTGCCTAGCTGAAGCGCTTGCTTGTGGAGTATCTAATATTTTAATAAGTATTTATACTTGTAAACTTTATGCTTATTAAAATATTGATTCAAGTGTTTTGGTTAGGCAAAACAGGCTTTTGGGCTTGTATGGAAGGAACGCCGTGTACTTCTCTATACCACAGATAGATAATATAATACTATACTTAGAGAAGTACAATCCATGCGTTCATAAATAATTGTTTATTCATACATACAAAATCGGTATTGATCTCCTTCCGATCGGTTAACTGAGATAGTGGAGGCACTATTCTGTTCTATTTACCTACATTTTTAATAAATTCCTGAACTTTAGACTGATCGGCCCTTATTCACTATGACCAACAACATTCCTTGCCCATAACGCGCGTCCCAACAACGCATTTCCAAACGTTCTAGATGCCAAGATATTAGAAATTATTATTCTTTATGCCATAATAAACGTTGTAAATGTATTTTTTTGCAGTAAAACTTTGATTACGAGGGAAAGACAGTTTCTTTGGCGTCTTATTTATGCTTTTTTAGATAATCAATAAGAAAGACAAGAATCGGATACTGAGCACCCTGTAATAAGTCCCTCTTTTAACCTTAGATACCTACATCCAGTACTTACCGCCGCGCTCAGAGTCGACTTTAATGATTACTTAGTTAAGTATAGATTTTTAAAACAAAACTGCCGCAATCAGACAAGTTTAATTAATAATGTTAGTTGGCATTTAACTAATTAAGTTACATCTCATTAAATGACAATTTAAATTAATTTACTGAACATCTCTGATTGCGGCAATTTTGTTTTAAAAATCCATACTTAACTAAGTAATCATTAAAGTCGACTCTGAGTGCGGTCGTTACCTTTTTAATGTTTTTGATGCAAATCGCTAGCGTGGACTTTGGTACCTACCTACTGTTTCAAATCCTAATGTGGGCTTATTTTCTTTCCTTTTGTTTCATTTCCTTTTTTTCCCTCCCTAGCTATCTATAGTAAGAACTTACTATATCTTCACACCTGAAATTCCCTCTTTATATATTATGTACAACAAGTATTAGGTATATAACGGTTATTGTAGGATAAAATATAGTCAAATCTATTATCGGTACTTACATCAGTCCAAAACAATGCCGAATTACGGATATAAAGGCGTAAAATAAAGTTATAGAGTTTTAGAATAGGGCCCCTGTTTCGAGCCTATTCCGTGTTGTGTATATATTAAGGTCTCAAAGTTTGTTAAATCTATGGACTATAATGTGAACCCTTTATCAACCCTTCTACTAAAGCTAAATAAATCAGGCAATTACACTGTAAAGTTTTTAGGTTTCTGACACAGACACGAATGGATTGTATAGTGTAGACTCAATTTAAAGTTTAATTGAAGAGGTAAACATCGTTCCCGCCATTAAATTAAGTAACAAATAGCACAGATAAATAATATAATTACTCCGTGCCTGCCTTGATATAGAAAGAAAGAAAGGCAGTAAGAAAGAAAATATATTTATTTCTGCACAACACACAAGAAAAAGAGACAAACATAAACAATGCCTGATCTAAAGAAGACATAATATCTCTTACATGCTCTGCCGAAAGGGTCACCAACTCAACCTTAGCTAGGTACTAGGATATAGGTAGGTACTTGAATACCCTAGATAATACGTAATATATAGGTACAGTCAGGGACTCAAGTTCCATAAGTAAAAAATATCCTGTTGCAGGTTTTTTGGTAGGTACCGTTTGACAGGTTACTGCAAACAGTCACTAAAAACGACGGAAAGTAAGAATAACGTATCTATGCATAAATTGAATTTAAGTTATTCAATAAAAAAAATTTGACCATTGGGTTTATTTTTAACTAGCTGTTCGGTTTCAACCGGGTTAATTTCGGAGTTCCCGCGGGAATTCCGGGACAAAAAGTACCCTATGTCCTTCTGTGTACTCCTGACAATGTGTGTACAAAATTTCATGACGATCAGTTTAGCCGTCAAGGCGTGAAAGCGTATCAGACAGACAGACAGAGTTACTTTCGCATTTATAATATTAGTAGGGATTTTTATCTACCGATGAAAATTTTCGTAAGGACATCTGTATGGAACCGACTGTGAATCTAGGTACAGCGTAATTTTTTTTTTACATCAGTGATGACGATAACAACTATTTCCCTATTTACCTACTATTAAGATTTTTTTTAGTAATTTCTATTAAATAAATAAATCGTATGAGGGTGTAAAGATATGCCACGCCATTGCTCACAAACTATGCTTAAGTAAACAACAAGAGTTAAGGTCCGTATTCCAGAAGGTTACTCAAGTCATGACTAAAACTTATTTTAAATAAAGCTTTAATTTTAGATCCTTACTTGAAACGAGATTCATCAATGAACAATCAGCTGAGTATATTTCCTTATTATAAGAACGAGGCTTGAGTACTAATCTATACTGAATCAAAGATTTGATCTTTGTTTACCATATGTCGTGTCAAGACCACTCCACCAATCAGAATTCAAAATCTCTACTCAAGACTAGTTTCAAGTGATCAGAACATAAAACGCATAAGATACGATAAACGCTTGAGTTATGATCTGAACTTAAAACAAATCTCAAGTGAAACGCGATCTGAGTCACCTGGAATACGGACCTTTAAAGTATTAAAAACTTAAATTAAAAAGAAATGACAAAACGTTTGTTATCACTTTAAGTTTAGAGGAAATATTAAGTTTCGTTATTTTTATTAGTTATATGCCTGAAATAAAGACATTATAAGATATTATTACTGTATTAAATCAATAGGTATACATACAGTACTTTTGGCAGAGGGGTTCGTCCATCAGGACGTCTCCTATTGGTTAAATACTCTGGTAAGAAAAAAAGGTTTGGCAACTCCAATATCGCGATGGAGCCAATTAGGTCATTACGTAGCAACTAGCATGAGCTTTTCCTTGATAGTCTCTCGCTTTGATAAAAAACAAAAAGGTTATTTGGGTTAACAAAGAGAGAGGGGAAGGGAGATGAAGATATTAAAGGAATGGATTGGTAACCTGAACTCTTAATTAAGCGGGTCTATCACAGAGCAGAGCTCAGGGAAATAATTGGTCGCGAGAGCTAGAAGTTGGTCTATTTTTGAACTTCGGGATTAAAAGTACCTTTTCTGTTTCATGATGATGAAAAGGTTGCAAACAGAAAGAAGAAAAAGCATATTATAGTGTAGTAGACTATTTACATAAATAATACAGACGTTTGAAAATGAATTGCTCTAGTCAATTACTATTTTTTGTTCTCCTAATTTATAAGTAGGTACGATCGAAAAGACAGCCCTGCTGAGTTTCTTGTCAGTTCTTCTCAATAGGGGACATATTCCGAACTGACGGTAATTTATAGTTATAAGAACGTGCTGACGATTATAATTATCTATAAGTGATTTTAACAACCAATCCAAAGTAATAAATGGCTTTTGAATTTGAATTTGAAAAAAGTTGTATACATATATGCATGTATTTTATAGATGAACGAGTCACCAACGTTGACTGGCAGAAATGCTACTGTGGCATTAACTCCGCCTTTGTACTGTTATGTTATGTGCATAAAGTTTAAATAAATGAATAAATAAATAAATAAAGAACTCTACTTGGTTCTCATGTTACAAAACAATGCGCGTAATAATATAATTTAAAACCAATCATAAAAGATGGGAAAAAAACAGCTGATCCCAAATACAAAACTTAGCCTTACAGCCTTCGATATCTACTTGACAACCAGTGAATTATTTGGTAGTTACGAATGTACAAACAAAACAAAGAATGCGGTGAAAACGACGTGAAAATGGTTACTCCTCCATTGTAGGAGTAGTGGAGCAAAGGATTCTAAAGCGCGCGGACGCGTCCACTGATTCCATGTGAAACAGATTCGGATACAAATGAAAAAGTTTTCATGCAAAATTATACGCGTTCTCTGATTTGTGCAACAGTGATTCGTGAAGTGTGTGGTGAAGTGGTTAATTAAAAATAATAATATTGATCATATTTTTTGTAGAAGTGAATTGTTTTGTTCTCTGAAATCGGTATGATAATTTTGTAATCTGTTGGTGGATTAGTCAGAGGTTTATTTAACAGCCAGACCCTAATATTGAGGACTGAGGTAAGTGTAAAAATATTTTTAAAGCAGTTTCATTCTATTTACCTATAGGTAAATAAATATGAAGATAAAAATAATCATTATGAAAACCACTAAGTAGAATCCCATTCATGAAACTAATTTGTCTAAAGTTATTTGAAAGCTTCCTTCAGCGTATTTTTTTTCGTGATAGACGAATCAAGCGTGTAATTAAAAAAAAATACTGTTTACAACCACAATGAACTATTTTGTACTAGCTGTGCCCCGCGGCTTCACCCGACGAGTTTCGGAACTCCCGCAGGAACTCCCGCGTAGCCTAATTTACTCCACAACATCGGCTAATTATTTGAAAGTCCAACGGTTTCGAATCTTTATACCCGCGTGAGTTTCGGAATTCCCGCAGGAACTCCAAACTTTTATACAAACCTTGTCCTGACAAGAGCGAACACCAAAAAAGAACTCTCCAGTTTGGTGTAGTCGTTTGGAAGTTTCACGCAAACACGGCTGAACGGATTTGGATGAAATTTGTCAGGCATGCACGTTGTCTGGAGTACAGAGAAGGACATAGAGTACTTTTTATCCCGGAATTCCGCGGGCGAAACCGCGGGGCACAGCTAGTAAAGAATATTATAATTTTCTACTTACCAGTTGTTTCCTACTGTTATCGTCTGTGGAATCCCATCGGGAACTCCTTACATAGAATCATTGACAATATTTATTGTAGAAAACTAATAATAAAATTCTTGGACAATAATGCACAGCGCCATTTGGTAGCGAACTAAGCAGACTATCTGGCGATCGGACAGTATATATGAACGCAGATAAGCAATAACATGTTAACCCACAAGATTAAGTTATTGATACAGAACGATTTATTGAGAGTTAGAGAATGTTTTTTAAATACGTATTTACCTTATTACATTGTTTAAATATGTAACAAAATGTTGAACATAAGAAATGTTGACACAAAATAGCGCTATAATTTTAAAACACGATTTACTCAAAATTTCTCCAGTGTGGGTTAACACACTTGCTTATCTATGTACATATAATACTTATATACTTTTTCGTTGTAAATGATAAATAATAATTGCCCAGACTCAGGGTAATAATTGCGGGAATCGAACCCACGACACGTGGAGTAGCAGTTAGCCTCGCTAAACACCAGACTAATGGTTCTGTCTGTATGAATAATTTGATTGGGGGGGGGGGGGGGGGGGGTGTTACACATTACATAGTATAAAACAAAGTCGCTTTCTCGGTCCCTATATCCCTACGTATGCTTAAATCTTTAAAACTATGCAACGGATTTTGATGCGGTTTCCACCAATAGATAGAGTGATTCATGAGGAAGGTTTATAACTATATTTTATCCTGCAATTCCCGCGGGCACTCCGAAATTACCGCGGGTGAAATCGCGCGGGTCAGCTAGTTTACCATAAAATATATTCTCTTGATTTTTAACTGACTCCATTAATAATGATCAAAGGAAAATTTTCAGCTTATTATTATTTATTTACCTAGTAGTTTCAGAGTTCCGTAGACAAAAGGCAAAAACCGGAACTCTTTATAAGTTCATGATGTATGTTCGTTTGTCTATATTATGTCACAGCCATATAACTTGGAGGCTATGGACACCATCAAATTGAAATTTGGAAGGAAGGTGCATTCTATGAATTGATATAAAATGGTTTAGAGAAATTAGGGGCAGGAGTTAAATTTGGGACGGCACTAAACCACATTTAGTTCAGGGTGAAGAAAATAGTCATTGTAATAGTATACGGATTCTCCAAATCGACTTTTATATTTGTGTTAATATACATAGTTGGTTAGTTAGTTAGTATGTGTTTCCAAGGTCGTACTAAGTGTGATTTTAATTTTGTCAATTACGGGATGAATTCAACGGGCATTGGTTTAATTAATAAGATATTGTCGTGTAGAGTTTTTAAAATATAGAATATTTTGTACCAAAAAAAAAAACATTTATTTTAACATTTTATTTTTTGTTTTAATTCAATTCATCTTTTGTATAATGGGGGATGTTTACTACTTTTGAAAATCAAAATTCTCATTGGTCCGTCAGTTAGAAAATAAAACAATAATAGACACGTATTTTTTGCTTTTTCAAATAAATTAAAATATACAGAGATAAAGCGCATTTAAGTTTAGGGTGAGGGGGTCGTGACGTCACTAACCGCTAAAACCGCCATTCAAACGCCGTCAAGTGACGTCACGCGAATTTTTAACTCAATGTATCCCCGTATTTTTTGATTAGGTACGTAAAAAAATATAAAAAATACGTGACCAATATTTTTTATTAATCTACAAGACGGACTAAAATAAAATTAGTCAACACGCCCATTTATTTTACTTCTGTATTTTTTTTACTTTTAATATTATCGATGAACGGAACTCTTCGCTGTCTTCACAGTTCACACGTTATTTGTCGGTATTTTTTTTATAACAATGCAAAGGAAAAATAGGGTGGAAAGAACAAAGCCTGCGGATAATTCCGACAATTTACAGGACATAACAGGGTTAATGTGTAACGCAGACGGCCTGCCTTGGGAATGTTTACAACTGAATACGAACCTTAAACCATGGAGTTAAAGTTCATAAGGATAAAACACTGAGGTATTTCATTGTAGTAGGTAACTGTGTCGCGAAAATATCTACTACTTTTAGCACTAGGGCAATAAAATTTAATACAAAAAGAGAACATTTTAAATTACGATGTGTGAAAACTAACTAATAAATTTTATTCTTATAATGAATCAATAATATCCATTTTTCTTTAAAGTCGGTTAAAAGGTGTTTTCGAAGTTTAAGATTTCATTAATTTAATTAAATTTATTTATCATCGTTATTAAGGGGTCATCCATAAAGTACGTCACACAAATTTTTGGACCCCTCCCCTGTCCTTGTCACTTTTGGTCACATTTGCGAGACAGCCTCCCCGCCCCTCCCCCCAGTGTGACGTCACATATTTTGCAGTTTCACAATATCTACAAATTATTAAATTAAAACAGTAGTTCGGTTTAAAGATCTTTATTATATACTCATTAAGACACATGCCACTTACATGAGTACATTAATAAAATTTAAAAGTTCCGACAAAACAATAACTTTAGTTCGTAAACAAACCTATTTTATGGATGGTCAGATCAGATTTTTTATAAGTACCTAGTCAAATAAACTTAAATAAAATAGGTTTTCTTTTTTCTATAAATTCTTTAATTATACTATGGTATAGTAGCTATTTAGTATTTTGAAAGTTAAATTTATAATAATAATAATAATCATTTATTTAGAGGCATAAAAAACCCAATATACAAATAATAAAACGTTAATACAGTATAAAATAAACACAACAATTTTAAACCGATAGCTACTTCCGATTCGAGTCGCAGTGAATTGAAAGCCAGAACCTGAAAATAGGACTGGAGACCCCTCACACACAACCCGGAGTATAGAGTTTTCTGAGGTATGGAGCCGCCTCCAGAACGATGCCACACGCGCTCTAATAAGGGCGAAGAAATCGGGCACCCTAGCGTCAGCGAACATACCCGATGCGCTGCACCATCGGGGCAGTCCCATGAGGATGCGGAACGCGTCATTGTACTGCACCCTCATGGTGCTCATAGAACGCCGCCGAAAATTGGTCCACAGTTGACAGGTGTACAGTTTATACCTTTATTGTAATGTAAATGGCAAAAAGTTCTTTTTCTTAACTTTTATCGACAAAAGTAGATAGTAGAGACGTTAACAAGATCTAGGGGGGCAGCTCCCTGCCCCGCTCGGTACGCCCATGGAAATGGTCTCTAATTTTATTTAACTATAATAATTTAGATGGTTAAGAAAAATATATAGTAGATAGCTATTTGCCAAGCAATTCCACAATTTTTGATAGGTTGTAGGTCACCAACGCCCAATCTAAAAACAGTAGACAAAGGTAATTAATGTAAGTAAAATAATTATTATAAACAAGTCTCTTCCTTTTCATCGCAGACGGAATAATTAAATTTGCGTAGGTACTTACGTACTCACTTTAATACTTGACCGTTACCTTAATTAGGTACCAATTATGTTTTAATATACTAATTGTTCTGCAGGGACTCGAAGAAGGGATGTCAGAATGTCAGTGGCGAAATTAAATATTCATTTAACATCACCCGGGTCCCAACGTAGGTACGCAATTATAATCTGGGCACAAAATTTATTCTGTTTTTGTTTACGCAGAGAATCTAATAATAATATGTACTCTTTTTAAATAAACAATTATTTGAGTAGCATAGGTACTCCATACAAGCGAACAGATTTACCTATTACTACTACTGGCCAGGGATGTTGCGAATATTCGCATCCGCATCCGCAAATGCGGAGCTTCCGCATAAATTTGGACATCTGCATCCGCATCCGCAATAATCAATGCGGGTGTTCACGCTGATACGGATATAATACAAGTAGCGCCATCTGTTGTTAAGTAGAGAAGCAATACCTAACACTCATTTTTCATTGCCTGAAAACCCGGACAAAACGACTTTTTCGAAAAATTAAACCTATAGCTAGATCCATTAATTGCCGCCGAAACCCCCCTGCATACTAAATTTCATGAAAATCGTTGGAGCCGTTTCCGATATTCAGATTTTATACAGTGTGAGTCTGGATAAAGTGTACAAATGAAAATGAGGGATACTATGTTCAATTTTATCGACGAAAAAAATAATAAAAAAATTAAAAAAATTTTTTTGAATTTTTGACGATTTTTTTAAAATTTTGGTTCGCGTTAGGGTTCCCCTCGTAAACAAAACACTATAACTTTTAAAATAAACGGTAGATTGTCAAGATAAAAACTGAATTATGATCAGAGCTTATGGGGCGTCTTAATAAAATCAAAAATTTTAATCAAAATTATTTACAATTCAAAATAATGGCGTTTATTTAACAAACAAAAGTATTTTTTTGCACAGTTTTTTCAGTAATTTTAAAATTGCTTAATAAAATGTGGTATTAACATACATTTTTTAAGGCTTACAATTATTCTACATCATACTAGCTTTCAAATGGTAAAAATTTTACGTTTATAACTTAATCACAACATTTTTTATGAAGTGTCAAAGAAGGCCTTCAAAGTATGGTATTTAATGAACAAAGGCGCGGTGAATGTTTAGGGTACATTTTATTGCATTTCAGGTAAAAAAGTTTGCAATAACTAAAATAACTAACCAATAAGTAACCAATTGATTATTAAAAATAAATAATAAAAGTATTTTGTTTCGCCTCCAAAAAAATATCCACAATAAATGATAAATACCACTTTTGGAGATCCTTTTTTGACAGCTGATAAAAAATGTTGTGATTAAGTTATAAACGTAAAATTTTTACCATTTGAAAGCTAGTATGATGTAGAATAATTGTAAGCCTTAAAAAATGTATGTTAATACCACATTTTATTAAGCAATTTTAAAATTACTGAAAAAACTGTGCAAAAAAATACTTTTGTTTGTTAAATAAACGCCATTATTTTGAATTGTAAATAATTTTGATTAAAAATTTTGATTTTATTAAGACGCTATTATAAGCTCTGATCATAATTCTGTTTTTATCTTTACAATCTACCTTTTATTTTAAAAGTTATAGTGTTTTGTTTACGAGGGGAACCCTAACGCGAACCAAAATTTTAAAAAAATCGTCAAAAATTCAAAAATTTTTTTTTAATTTTTTTATTATTTTTTTCGTCGATAAAATTGAACATAGTATCCCTCATTTTCATTTGTACACTTTATCCAGACTCACACTGTATAATTCAATAATATGCCAAATTTCACCTCAATAGGATAAGATAAGGTTTTTGAAAGTACAATTTGCATACAAACATTGCAGTTAAAGGATTGTGAAAAAAATTCCTTCCTTCAATGAAGTAAAGAGGTGTAATGGATGACGTCATATCCATTATTTTTATAAGAAACCGCACAAAATAATATTACTAGAGAGAAAATGTTTTTTATTTTTATATTCTCAACAAAAAGGTCAGTGAACTGGAAGACCCTGTGAAATGGACGGTCAACAAAGGTTTATACTATAAAAATACCATATACCTACTCAATCGAACATAGTTAAACTTGGATTTTATTAATTTTTATATACTAGCTTTTCCCGATAATTCGAAGCGATAATTTCGAAGATCTCGCGGGAATTCAGGGATAAAAAGTAAGTACCGGTACCCTATATCGTTCTCTGTTGCCCTGCGGAGCTAAGATGCGGCACGTGACAAAATTTTATCGAGCCCTTTTATCGATTCTCGTCGACAAACTCGTACTTATATCGTTTTGTCTACCAGTGGTAACTGTTGTAGATTCTAATCTATGTTGTCTGTGGTCAATTGTCTATGTCAGATGTAAATGTCCGCTGAATAAAAATATATCGTCTCGTCACTGATCTCGCTGTCTTTATTTAAATAAATAATAATCCATCCAGACCAACATCATCCACAATATAAAACATGGTGTCAGAAGTGGAGCCTTCAGAATTAACGAAAGGTATGCAAAATACAAATATATTTTTGGCAGGAATCAAACCTCTAAATATAAAAACGTGCTCGAATGTTTTCCACCAATGGAAGTTATGGAAACAAAGGTTTGAGATTTATTTAGAAGCTACAGATCTGATTACCAAACCAGAAAATAAAAAGATTGCAGTACTTTTAAGCCTCATAGGCGATGAATGTTTGGAAATATATAACTCATTCGATCAAGATTCCAAAATTTTAAAATTAAAAGATGTCCTCCAATTATTTGAAAATAAATTTAGTCCGACAAAAAATATAACTGTAGAAAGATACAACTTCTTCTCTCGTCATCAAAAAGAAGATGAATCGGTTGATGATTACATAACAGTAATAAATAATTTAGCATCATCATGTGAATTTGAACAATTAAAAGATTCTTTAGTAAAAGACATGTTGGTCATTGGCATTAAAGATAATGATATAAGAGAAAAATTGTTATTAGATGAAAAATTAACATTGGAAAAAGCAATCAAAGTTTCAAAAAATTATGTAATTACTCAACAACGTTCGAGAAGCATCAATGAAAGTACAAATGCAAAGGTCACTCAAGAAAAAATTAATTCTATAAGGTCAACAGACAGAAGGAACAAGTCTTCAAGTCACCATCGGAGGAATAGATCAGCTTCACAGAGTAGTCAAAGGTCGTCAAATCGTACAAACTCATTAAATCGGAATTATCATCAAAATTATCAGTCAAGAAATCAATCCTGGAATCAAAATTTCAAAAGAACATGTACAAGGTGCAATGAGGTACATCGATTCAAGTGTCCAGCCAAAGGAGTAACGTGTAACAATTGTGGTCGATTAAATCATTTTTCAAAGTGTTGTTTCTTCAAAAATAAAAATGTAGGTACCGTAAGTCAAGAAGTCAATGAAAACTTCATAATTAATTCAGTAAACTGTCAACCCAACAATAATAAATGGGAATTAAAAATTAAGCTTCATAATGGTAAAATGTTAAACACCATTATAGATACAGGTGCAGACATAAATGTAATATCAAAATTTACCTTAAAAAGTCTAAAAATATATGTACCTATTCATAAATTAAGTAACAGGTTATATTCATTCAGTGGTAATAATATACCAACTATTGGTAGCTGTTATCTAAAGTGTCAATTTCCTAATGGTCTAACTTCTAATATTTATTTTGCAGTAGCAGATATGGTATGTCAAACTGTTATAGGCAAAAATACATGCGAAAAATTGGGCATTATTAAAAGAATTTTTTCAGTCACAAATAATTCAAAAAGTCAGATGTCAGAGTCAAAAGTCGAAGGTCAGTGTCAATGTCCAGAGTCAGTAAGTAGTATTATTAACCAATTTAAAAATTTATTTCATGGTCTTGGATGTTTACCAAATAAAGTGCATTTAGATATTGATGAAAATGTAAAACCTGTAGTCAGTCCTGTACGTCGTATTCCTTATTCCTTAATGTCACGTCTTAAAGAAGAATTAGATTACATGGAAAGTGAAAATGTCATTCAAAAAGTAATTAAGCCTACCAAATGGGTAAGTTCCATAGTTCATACATAAAAAATTTGTCAGAAGAAACTAATTTACTAAGAGATTTACTTAAAAAAACAAAATGATTGGCAATGGTCTGAAATGCACAATAATCAATTCATTAGATTAAAAGATTTAATATCACAGTCACCAGTTCTTACATACTTTGATCCTAAGAAACCTATTAGAATATCAGCAGATTCAAGTAAAGATGCAGTAGGAGCAGTGATCATGCATGGTAATAACCCAATAGCATATGCATCTAAGTCATTATCTGTCTCCCAGCAAAATTATGCTCAAATTGAAAAAGAATTGTTCGCAATAGTCTTTGCATGTAAAAAATTCCATCAGTATATATACGGTCAAATAGTTCATGTAGAAACGGATCACCAGCCACTAGTTACTTTATTCAAGAAACCATTATATAATGTACCCTCTCGTCTTCAGCGTATGATGATTACCCTACAAGCGTACCAATTAATAGTGTCTTATACAAAAGGTTCTAATATGCATGTGTCTGATACATTGTCTCGAGCTCCAAGTGATAAAAGGTATGAAAATAGTGATGATGATAGTGTTTTTGATGAAATTGATCAAAATATTCGAATTCATGTCAATTTACTTACTTCAAACTTAGCTATTTCTAAAGAAAAATTAGAAAAAATCTTAAAATATACTAGTGATGATATTATTTTACAAAAATTAAAAGAGTATACGGTGAATGGATGGCCGAATAGCAAAGAACACACCGATCCAATTGTCTTACCTTATTGGCATATTAGGGATGAAATTCATTGTTTAGATAATATTCTATTCAAAAATAACTGTGTCATTATACCAACTTCTTTAAGGTCTGAAATATTGTCAATACTCCATGAAGGTCATTTAGGCATAGAAAGAACTAAAGCTCAAGCCCGTTGTACTGTATTTTGGCCTAACATTAGTAAAGATATAGAAAATAAAGTAAAAATGTGTGAATCATGTGCAATTTTCATGAATAATAAAAGTAAAGAGTCATTAATATCTCATGAGACATCACAATTTCCTTGGCAAAAAGTAGCAATAGATTTTTTTGAATATAATAACAAAAAATATCTTATTGTTGTAGACTATTACTCAAACTTCATAGAAACAATTTGTCTTAATAATAACACCACAAGTGATATTGTTATATTACAGTTAAAATCAATTTTTGCAAGATTTGGTATTCCATTGCAATTGGTGAGTGACAATGGTCCTCCCATGAATTCTGAAAAGTTTAAGCAATTTATGAGTGATTGGGACATAGAACATATAACGTCCAGTCCATACTTACCTAGAAGTAACGGCTTAGCCGAAGTTTCAGTAAGAATTGTCAAAGATATCTTTAGAAAGTGTGAGGAGTCCGGCACAGATCCATTTATTGGTTTGTTGCAACATCGCAACACTCCAAGAGGTAATTTGTGTTCTCCAGCTCAATTATTAATGTCAAGAACTTTAAGAACTAAAGTACCCAGTAAGTTAACTAATTTGAAACCTAAAGTTGTAAGATTTAAACATCATAGTCAAAATTTAATTAAAAATAAGGAAAAAACTCAGTCATACTATAATAAAAGTTGTAAAAATTATAATTCATTTAATGTCAATGATAATGTTTATTTTAAGCTGAAACCTACACATAAAAAGTGGTCAAAAGGTATTATTGTATCTAAATCAAAATTTCCACGTTCCTACATGATAAAAGATTTATATGGTAATGTTTATCGAAGAAATAGTCAACACATTCGTTTATCATTTAGGAAGGAGGATAATAACTATAGCAATTCTTTGTCTTCTAACTATAGTAACTTTAATTCATTGTCTCCTAGTTGTAAAAAACATAAATATGCAGATCAAGATGATTATAACTTGTCTCCAAACAAAAATCAAAGTCCTAACAGAACTGAGAGATCTGTAAGTCAAAGTCCAAATAAATGTAATGCGTCTCCATGTCAATCTCCATGTTCTGATAGAAATAATCAGCCAATTCTAAAGTCACCTGAACTAAGTTCATATAATAATTCTAATGGTCAGAACAAGAAAGAAATATCTGAACCAAAGTCTGATTATTACTATGTGACAAGATCAGGAAGGCAAATAAGAAAGCCAAAAACATTCAATGTAAACTTTTAATGTACCTATAGTTTCATAATTATTATTCAAATGACAATGTTTAACTTAATTAAATAACACAAGTATAAATTTATTCTAGATAAATGTGTACCGCAAAAATTCAATGTCTTGATAATAATGTACGTAATTCTGCACTACTATAACTACTTATTTCTTTCAGTATAATACTTATTTAGTTCATCACATTGTTATTCCAATTCAGTTCATAAAGTTAGTTTCATAAATTTCAGAAAGTTCAGACTTCTGAAACTTTGTTTACAAAACTTCATAAATGTCATAATTTGTCATTAGCATAAACGTCAATGTCATGTCACATTTGTCAATGTCGAAAAGGAGCATGTTGTAGATTCTAATCTATGTTGTCTGTGGTCAATTGTCTATGTCAGATGTAAATGTCCGCTGAATAAAAATATATCGTCTCGTCACTGATCTCGCTGTCTTTATTTAAATAAATAATAATCCATCCAGACCAACATCATCCACAATATAAAACAGTAACATGGCAGCAAAAAATGTTTGTATGGCAGAAAACGATATATGATAAAATTGTCGACAATCCCTAACATGCGGCACTTTTGAATGTATTTTTGTCTACTTTGTCGTTGTTTTCTCACATTTTTATCGTCGACGATTGGTGAGCGCGATAAAATGAAAATTCGTTCTTAATTGCGAATAACATGGTATTACTTTATTATAATTCAATCAGAATTCAATATTAGTAATATATATAATATTAATAATACGAAAATATTAGAAATACGAGGAATGAAAGGCGAAAAAAATGCAAAGTAGTAGTATTAAATTAAATTAAAATTCATTTATATCAGGAAAATAACCCATAAAATTTAACAAAAAGTAAATTAAATAAATTAAATTCAGTAAATTAAATTAGATTAAACAAATTAAATTAGATTAAACAAATTAAATTAGATTAAATAAATTAAATTAAATAAATAAATTGCATCAAATAAATTAAATAAAATAAATAAATTATGTTAAATAAATAAAATAAAATAAATAAATTATATTAAATAAATTAAATTAAATAAATAAATTATATTAAATAAATTAAATTCAAAAAGCAAAATCTTCAAATTGATATTCTTAAAATCTATAAATTTCCAATTATCCCTGAGTAATATTAAACTGATATATAATATCTACTAATATATTATATTAAATTAAATTATTTGAATTTCAATTAACATTAATTTAATGAACGTCTCTGAAAGAGTGCGGTAGATTTGTTTTTAAAATCTTTACTTAAAATCAAGTAATCATTGAAACGACTCTGAGTACGGCCGCGGCCGTTAGAATAGGAAATAGGATTTTCCTCCTGACACGAAGAGTTCCTGCGGGAACCCCGAAATTGATTCGTGTAATATAACAGGGGGACCATCAAAGTAGGTAGTTTATAAATTCTTCCCATTTATCTTATCTGCTAAAGCAATCAAACTTTAGTGTAAATTTTTTGTATATGTATAGGTATTTTTTATTTATTTACCTACTTGCGACTGCCTTATGGCGTCTATCGCGGTTAGAAAAGGATTTTAGAACTTTTCTAAAATTGGTTAAGAACTATTAACTTTTAAGAAATAACCCGCACTGCGAAAATTATTGTTCATAAGCACAACAGAATCTACTTTTAAAATTGTTTTAATCGCCACGAAAATAAATGATAAAACCGCCATCTATGGTTCCTGCCAAAAACTAAATTTTTTGTCATTTCTTGTCACGGTGATAAACGTGGGCGTACAAGCAAAAAGGCTCCTTCTTCCGAGATATAAGACTTTTGTAAAGTTGAGTGAAAAAAATACTTCCGCGATTTTAATTGATTATATTAATAAATGCTCAATTATTTACAATTTCATAAAATACCTTAATCTACAATAATATATAAAAATAAAGCTTATTCCAGAATCACATGCCTAATAAAAAAATATGTGCCAGTTTTTGAATATTTTTTCAATTTTTACTATCAATTGATTATTCTAGATACCGAATCTAGTCTTAACTCAATACCCCACTATTGAACCTTTTTGCTTGGACGCCCACAAATATTTGTCGTATCGACAATTTTATCTTTCGTGTGATAAATATATCGTGGCACGCATCCTAGCGCCACTGACAACGTGTATGCAATATTTCATGGTGATCGGTTGCGCCGTTAAAGCGTGAAAGTGTAACAAACAAACAAACAAACAAACAAACTCACTTTCGCATTTAATCTATAGATACATCTAAAATTGAAGTGCCTGTTTGTAATAATTCCAAATTAACAGCTTTTCACTAAATGCATTTGAAAGTATATTACCGTAGGTATTTATATTATTTTTTATTTATTTTTTATTTTTGTCTGTCTGTCTGTCTATCTAGTCTGGCTAATCTCTGAAACGGCTGGACCGATTTTAACGGGACTTTCACAGTCAGTAGCTGATGTTTTATGGAGTAACGTAGGCTACTTTTATTTTAGAAATAATTGTTCTTACAACATGCATATTGCATACACACAAACACACACACTTCTACATGATTTAGAACAAACACGCATCACCGTACCATATTCAGGCCATCCCTGTACTAATATTACAAACGTAAAAGTCTGGATCCGCAACTTTCGGTGTCTACCAAGATCTTCAAGAAAGATGTTGGCTGTTGCAACCTACTTACCTGTACATTTACATAAATTACAATTTTCAACAACAACAACAGCTGTATAACTCATGTAAAAAAAGATTTACAAGGCGAACGTCCATAAAAGATGCCGCTTTGTCACGAAAATAGCCAATTTGGCAACAAAATGAGATTAAAATCATAATAGGCATAAAAACCCTATTGAATAATAAGAATCTGATCAATATTCTTTGATAAGATAAAAAAACTAGATACCTACTAGCTGGTTACTGCGGTTTTAACCGTTTGGATTTCCATGAGAACTCCGTGACGAAAATTCCTTCCCTCAACGCAAGTCTCACAATGATCCTCCTCGATCTCACACAAGTCAGAACCATTCTACTCTAGCCTCCTGGCTGCGTTATGATCGCGCCCTGACTCTGCTCGAGGCTAGTCCTCTGCTCTTATTGGATGTTTATGGCGTGATGTGATACTATAGTACATTGTTATCCTAGGGGTGAAAGTAACTTATTTCTTATTTAAGTCTTTCTCCCGAGGATAACACTGTGCTTTTCATTACGAATACGAGGAAAGTCAAAATAAAAATAGGAATTAGCTAAAGAAAAATATGAGTGAATTTTATTTTACATAAATCAACCATTAGGTGTGCTTACTGGCCAGTAAGTATGCCCCTATGACATAAAAAAAAAAACTTGAGTTTTTGCAGTATCCAGTTGTCAGTTGAAAGCGATTCTCCCTAGGGCTGAAAAGGGTTACTTTCAACCCGCTTCTCAGGCAACTTCAGACCTACTTTCCGAGTATGAGTAATGAAAAGGTATTTTTCAGCCCTAGGGAGAATCGCTTTCAACTGACAACTGTCAAATTATTAAAAAAAAACTAAGTCTATTTTCACATTTCTATTGAACCATGTTTCAACTTTCTATACAGCCAGCGCGATGTAAAATTGAAATAACGTAAAGTTTAAGTAGGTATTAATTAAAATAAAATTCACTCACTTTTTCTTAAGCTAATTCCTATTTATATTTTATTATTTTCTTTAATTAATACTTAATAATTAAAGATAATATTTTTTTTAGGTCGCCACAATGTAAATAAAAAATACTGGCTGAATAGCTAGCCGGCCAAAGAAAAAGAAATAGGTGGGAAAGTGTCAAGCGACTATCCGAACTTCACTAATTTTTTCTTTAGCTAATTCCTATTTTTATTTTGACTTTCCTTGCATTCGTAATGAAAAGCACAGTGTTACCCTCGGGAGAAAGACTTATTTAGTCCCTCGATCTATTGGCGCCCTCGCTACGCTCGGGCGCCAAACCCCGTCTCGGGACTAAATAAGTTACTTTCACCCCTAGGATAACAATGTACTATTTTGTTTCAAACTCCGTTTCAAACTACTTTCTCCGACATATAACGTACCTACTATATTACAGATTATTGTAATGAGATTAATATACCTTTTATTGTTATTATAATACATATATATATCTATAAGGCTTTTTCAAGTTGAATACAGTATGCCAAGCCATCACAGAATCACGTAGTGTGCATTCATCAAGAGTTCGGGCGAAGGAAATCTCCCTGGCAGCCTTCGGGTCCGTGGAGCAAGTAAAGTAATAAAATATAAAGGAGCCGCTTTCAAAGACGTTGGAACATGAAAAAGTGTATTCAGAAAAGTCAGTGGGTGCAGATTTTCGCCGGTGGTACTTGCTTGCGAAACGGTTATTAATCGAGACTAGGCTAGACGGCGTAAAATAAATAGTAATCAAAATAAATATGGTTTGACAGAGATGGTTCAAAATGTAAAAAAAAAACAAAGAACCTAGATATGCTTACGACTTCTATCGAGTTTAAATCGGTTATTTTTACGAACTACCAGAGCATCGCTTCGGCGGGCTTCCATCCCTACATACGGTAGATATTCCACCTATCTGCACGAAACAATTTGCTTTATCTTTCATTATGCGTACCGCTAGCGATTGGAATGCCCTGCCGGAGTCTGTGCTTCCCAAGAACTATAATTCGGACCTCTTCAAGACATTGCATTGCTTGATATTGAAAGTTTTTTTTTTTCAAAATCGGTCTCGGAGAAAACAAAATTAACATCAGTTTCGTTTGTACGTATTATATAGTATGTAAGTTCCCCAATTATTCGAAGACGACTGGACCGATTTGGAAAATTCTTTTTTTGGTTGGAAGGGTAGGTATACTTCTGAGGTGGTACCACTGTCATAAGGTCAGGATCTGATGATGGGATATTGGAGAAATGGAGGGAAATTATCAAATATTATAATCACACCTACAATCTTTAGGTATTTTTGGAGTTTTCATGCATTTGCTTTCGGATAGCACCATTTAGTGAAGTGAAATTGATGATGAAAACAACAGATGATCACCGAAACTACTAAATAATAGGTATTTCACAGGTTGCGATTCGATTACTTTAAGGTGTGCTGAGCAGTTAACTTTTTTTTCACGACTCCTAGGATGGAATTAGACGCGCTTTATTTTACAGACTACTTACCCTTAGGAACATAATGTATCTACTATGTCGACATCCTGGGCAGCACTTGGTCCACCTTCCATGCAAGTTTATTGTTTCCTAATAAATCTCAACAAAAACTTTTTTTTTCACGACTCCTGGGATGGAATTAGACGCGCTTTATTTTACAGACTACTACTACCCTTAGGAATATAATGTATCTACTATGTCGACATCCTGGGCAGCACTTGGTCCACTCTTCATACAAAGATTGGCATTGTCCTTTTGTAAACTAGTGTAATTCATTGTAATAAATTACATAGCAGTCAAATAATGGCTTTACTATTGTATCACTTCTAAGTCTTAAGAAAATATTTTGTAGAATGCTGCTGACTGTAATAAATAAATAAACATTCTTTTAATGAACAGCAGTTTAGTTTTTTAAATTGTTACATTCTTTACTTAAAATTAAGTGACCATTAAAACGACTCTGAGTGCGGCCGAAAGGTATAAGGCCAATGAGGCCCCCTCTGCCGATGTGTAAATATGTAGTTGAGTATTATTTTAGCTGAAGCTATACCATCGATGTTTCGTCGGATGGAAGCGGAGACCACCCGCTGTGCTTCGTCTGGAAACCTATTTGTGACTATGTATCTGTTATTGAAATGTTACCTTACCTGCCAGGGAAATATTCTGATATTAAATTAGATTTTATTTTTAAACTTTAGGTAAATGGTCGAGTTCTTCTATGATGAAGTACGAGTGGTTTTAAAAGTATTTTTATGATTGAATCCTTACTAATATTATAAATGTGAAAGTGAGTTTGTTTGTTTCTTACGCTTTCACGCCTCAACGGCTTAACAGATCATCATGAAATTTTGCATACACGTTGTCAGGGCTACAGAGAACGATATAGGGTACTTTTTATCCCTGAATTCCCGCGAGATCTTCGAAATTATCGCGGGTGACCCCGCGGGAAACAGCTAGTAGACTAAAATCTAAGTTTAACTATGTCCTTAATGTTACATATCTCGAAATTTCGAAAACGTTTGGGAATTTCTGTTTCGAAATGTACCTATGCTTAATAATATTTAAAAACTAGTTGTGCCCCGTGGTTTCACCCGCGTTAATTTCAGAGTTCCCGCGGGAATTTCGGGATAAAAGTATTCTATGTGTTAATCTGATGTATAAGCTATATTATTGTAAAGTTTCATTTAAATCCATTCAGTAGTTTTTGCGTGAAAGAGTAACAAACATCCATCCATCCATTCTTACGAACTTTCGCGTTTATAATATTAGTAGGAACTGGGATATAATGTATGGCCGAAATACACTGTGTGTTTGTTACAACATCTTAAATCCATCCATCCATCCATCTATCCATACATTCTTACAAACTTTCGCGTTTATAATATTAGTAGGAACTGGGACATAATGTATGGCCGAAATACACTGTGTGTTTGTTACAACATCTTAAATCCATCCATCCATCCATCTATCCATACATTCTTACAAACTTTCGCGTTTATAATATTAGTAGGAACTGGGACATAATGTATGGCCGAAATACACTGTGTGTTTGTTACAACATCTTAAATCCATCCATCCATCCATCTATCCATACATTCTTACAAACTTTCGCGTTTATAATATTAGTAGGAACTGGGACATAATGTATGGCCGAAATACACTGTGTGTTTGTTACCACATCTTAAATCCATCCATCCATCCATCTATCCATACATTCTTACAAACTTTCGCGTTTATAATATTAGTAGGATGATCACGCGGCGCCATCTGGTCCAAAACTAGCAATAAGACATTACACCTACCTAAAAGTTTACCCTTGCGTGGATCGAACCCGCGACAACCGACGTTGCAGTCAGGCACAATAACACCTAGGCCAAAGATGCGTTTCTTTTGATGTAAGGTTAAAATAACACAAAAATGTCCGATGTAGCCGGTAAATTAGTTTCTCTCTTGCCATACGTTATCACTATATCGAGCAGTTATGTAAACGTACGAGTCATTTAAAATTTAACAACGCCAGTGCGTTTTGGGTGTCACAACCGCGAGCACGGGGAGACTCGTGTACGGCCATAGATATCATATAGTGCACTATGCGAGTTGAAGCTTTAAACTTTGACAGCGCCGCAGCTGGTCTAGTCGATCATCAGGGAATATTTTTATGTGATAAACATTGGTGTTTCACTTGAGCTTGGGTGCGTAGGCACTATGTATTTATATGTAGGTAAATTATTTTATTTGTGTCATAGGCTATGTATCAACCCAGAATTCCCGCGGCAACTCCGAAATTATCGCGGGTGAAATCGCGGGGGAACAGCTTTGTGTTATTAAAGTAATTGAATCATCGCACAACAGATGGCGCTAGAACTTTTTCAACAAAAAGCGTGTGTAGCGTTTCTAAACTCTCGTGATTTTGACATGCAATTATTTTTCGAATTGTATGTGAATGTAAACCCATTTTATTTATTTATCTATACTTATATCATAAAGAAGTAAAGTTTGTGAGTTGGTGAGTTTTTGAGGTTGTAGGAAGGAATCTCGGGATCTGCTGAACCGATTTTAAAAATTATTTTACCTATAAAACTAGCCCACTATTTGTGAGTGTGATAGGTTATATTTTAGCCTGGAAAACCCACGGGAACTCCGAGATTACCTCAGGTGAGGTGTTAATTAATTTCGAGTCAGTATTCTGGGGTCCCTTTAAACCGGAACCCGGAACCTAGAATCCCTCTGAAAAAAGAAAGAAAGAAACAACGTTTTCGTTTATAAAGTGGCGTGTTCTTCGCTTTTCCTTAAAGAAATTACCCTGTTATCTTCTCAGCGTAACGATTTAAATATGTACTGTTTATTATGAGCGGTTCCATGTCATTCGTGGAAGAGAAGATTCTTTGCTGAAAGGTTCCGAACTCCAATTGCTTTAACATTATACAAATATTGTGTCAGCGGTCACCGACATGCCATATCTATTCTTATCTATATCTGTGCCAGTGACATAAATCTCCCTCCTTTCTATTACACTCCTTGGGGGAGTATTGCAATATTTTATTCAAATCATCGCGTCACAATGTTCCTTTGTGGAATTTGAAAGAATAATATGAATTTTCATGTTTACCTACCGCTTTATAAATGCGACGCAAGCCTACTAAGGCCCTATTCTGCTAACCCAAAACACGAAACCACCCGCTTTTGTATAGATAAGGGTGTGTCCACATAATTATATTGATACTCACATGTTCTCATTAGGCTGATTGATCGTTACAAACAAAAAAAAGTTCCAAATCGGTCCAGCCGTCTTCAAGGAGGTAATCGCGTTACAAAGATACAAAAAAAATATACAGTCGATTGAGAACCTCCTCCTTTTTTTGGAAGTTTTTTTTTTCTAAATTTGTGTAAACTAAGTTATTTGTACTACCTACCTATATGATTTTTATAGTTATTTATGGAACTTCCCCCACAATACACAATCTAGAAATACCTGCGTGGGTAGGTATATCCTAAAAGCTTCCATATATCAAATGAGTAATGTTATCTAGAAAGTTTAATCACCAAGTTCTTCGCTTATCGTCTGATATCAGAGACGATACATCATGATATCGCAAATTTTCAATATTGTCCTAAAAAACATTTTTTGTCAGAATATCAATTCCATTCAAAAGAAAACAAAAATACATTTAGGTACTTCCTTTAATGCTTATAACTTAGATTGGCAGTTTTATACAGATCCTAGATGATTATTTTGTTGGTCAGTTTACTCTGAAAGCGTGTTTTTTTTAGTTTTTTAAATAATTTGAAGTTATGTAACGATGCCAACGAACGTCAGGTGACGTCAATTTTTACTCCTACAATCTTTTTGTAAGAAAATTTTTGTTGCTCTGATTGTGTATGTGTAGCTGTCCCCGCGGCTTCACCCGCGATAATTTCGGAGTTCCCGCGGGAATTCCAGGATAAGCTAAGCTAATCTAAGCACGTATAAACCTTCCATTTACGCAATAGAAGCTCTCAAAAGGAATATTTTTTTACGTTTTAGCAACATTTTTATTGGTACTCCGCTCCTATTGGCCTTAACGTGATAATAATAATAATAATAATAATAATAATAATAATAATAATAATAATAATAATAATAATAAACTCTTTATTGAACACCACTTAAAATAAACAATAACAAAAACAATTTTACTAGTGTAAGTGTAACAATCGGCGGTCTTATCGCTCAGAGCGATCTCTTCCAGACAACCATGGGGTGCATAGGGAAAATTATAGTTTAGAAGGAAGGCGGTGTTATAGATGATTGTGGTGAAGATATGCCTTCCTCGACAAATGGACTACCTATCTAACACTGATATATTTTTTTCGGACCAGTATTTTAATCGGACCAGTAGTTCCTGAGATAAGCGCGTTCAAACAAACAAACTCTTCAGCATTATAATATTAGTAGGTGTAGATATTTATTGCTAGGATCTAGACTTCGATTTCTATTTAATTGCGCAGTTCGAAAGCTTCGTGAAGTGAAAACTTTGTAAGTGTAAGTTTCGACTGCGGAAAATTCCTAAAGCAAAGCTGCTCAGAGGAATTCAGTAGGTATTAAAGTTACAGTAATGTTATAAAGTTACGGTTCATAACTTATAAGTTTGTTGTGTATTGTTTGTCTGTACATGGATATAGTTCTATGTGTAGATACTTTGTTTATAACAGGTACATGGTAGTTGTAAAATAATACAACTACTAAATTTTAAGCCAGGACATATAGGTAGTAGATAGATTTCATGTGATATTTACTATTCATTACTATAGTATACTATTCATAGTTAGTATAATATTCATAGTATACTATTCACTATTCATATTTTTAATTTTGGAGTTCCCGCGAGAATTCCGGGATACTCTAATAGTATATATCCTTATTTTCTGTACCCCTGACAACGTGTATGCAAACATTAGCGTTAATTTTGGAGTTCTCGCGGGAATTCCGGTATAAAAAGTACCCTATGTCCTTCTCTGTTTCCCTGACAACGTGTATGCAAAATTTCATGATGTACCGTTGGGCCGTTGCGGCGTGAAACCGTAACAAACTTTCCCGTCACTTATGCTTAGATCTAACCACCTACACAACGGATTTTGATGAGTT
Source organism: Zygaena filipendulae (assembly GCA_907165275.2). Lineage (NCBI taxonomy): Eukaryota > Metazoa > Arthropoda > Insecta > Lepidoptera > Zygaenidae > Zygaena > Zygaena filipendulae. Next base: position 3,347,210 of record OU015678.1, on the reverse strand, counting down.
TTTTGTAATAGATAGAGTGATTCAAGAGGAAGGTTTATACGTATAGATTATCCTGTAATTCCCGCGGGAACTCCGATGTAACCGCGGGTGAATAAACGAAGGACAGCTAGTTTATAATATTAGTAAGGGTTATGTACTGGCGCATTCCAAATTTAAATGTGTGTGAGCGTGCGTGCGTATGTAGGGTCAAATAAGATCTCTCAATTTTCCATTTAAATTTTATTGTGAAAACAACCCCTTGTCGCGCCGTTCGATGTGCGCTGAACTTTAAGTTGTCAATAAAGACGGAGCTTTCCTCTATTAAGCTTGAGTCCATTGAATGTCGATGTTCTGAAGGACCTACCTTACATTTCACAATACAAACTTTGTAGTAAAACGTTCAAATTATTTATAGATAATAATAATAATAATAATAATCCACTTCACAACACACAGATCTACTTGATCCCACACTAAGCTATAAGCTTGTGTCGTGGAAACCAAGCAAACGTGGTATATACTACACATATTATTACATATTATATATTATACTATAGATATACATACACACCCAGACTGGAAAATGGAACCCTGTGTTCATCACACAAAGTCCACCCCCACCGGGAATCGAACCCGGAACCTCTTGATTAGCGGGCAGGCATGGTGACCATTGCGCCAATCGGGTCGTAAATTGTAAAGAATTTAACATCGCAAGTTAAATGCTCTACTATACTCTATCTATCTATAGATAAATTAGGTCCTTAGGTACGTATGAAATTGGCGTTTTGGGAGGGAGGTTTGTTATAGTAGGGAGAAGAAGAATAAAAGAAGTTTGGAGTTCTTGCGGGAATTCCGAAACTCACGCGGGTTAGACCGATTTTGACGGGACTTTCACTGCCAATTAGCTGATGTTATAAGGAATAAATTAGGCTACCTTGGAGTTAGTTACCTATTTAATAAAAGTTACTTTGTCCGTGCTTCCCGCTCAAACTCCGCAACCATTTCCCGCTCCCTCAGGGCTTATATCCTTATATGAATGCGAATGTGAGTTTTTTGTTTATTTGTTACCCTGAATATCCTGTTCTCTTTAAATTTTGCATACACGTACAGAGTGAGGGGTACAGAGAAGGACATAGGATACTTTTTGTCCCGGAATTCCCGCGGGAACTCCGAAATTAACAAGGATGAAACCGCCGCAACAGCTAATAATACCATTTGCCTATTGTTAAGTGTACAGTATGTACAGTCAGCATCGGAAATGTATGAAAGAAAGAAAGAAAAAAAGGAAGAAAGAAATATTTATTTAAGCAAAAAAGACATACTCAACACAAGTTAATACCTACATAGAACAACACAGACGAAAATTATTAAATAATAATAAACTAAAACTAAACTTAAGTACATACTTAATAATAACAATTTAAATATGACATTTGTATGATAATACTTATGTCTTCCTGCTCAAAATGCACCTTGACTCAGCTCATTATATCACCACTTATGTTATGACAGTCGTTGAGTCTTATTGCAATAGTTATAAAGTTCAACAAAAGTTCACACATTTTTGATGCTGGCTATACTTGCCCAAAAACTTCGGCAAATTTTAAGCGAGCAACTGAACTTTTTTAAGGATATCCGTGACCTACATCGGGAAGGTCTTTGTGCTTCCATGACGAAGTTTCGCCTGAAATATTGATATTGAAATCGTAAACTTCACAATCGCTACACGTATGAGAGTAGCTTGTAATCAACGACATTATAAGAGAATAGACGAACGATACAAACTTTTACTATGCAATCCACGTTAATAAATATTTGGGGAGGAATGATCAAAATAAAAACCAATCACATCGTTGCGGCGCAATCAAATACCAATCACCACGAAGTACATTTCAAATAGCCAATCACATCGCTTTCCATCAAGTGGTATCTATAGACAATAGTCTCTGCTAGCCAACGGCATTTTGTTAGCATGAGATCATGTGAACGCTGCGTGGTTCAAGGGGATAGCTTAGCGGCCGAGCGTATTGTCAATCTATTCTCTTTCAATATCTTTGCTTGTAACCATTATGTGCTCAAGTTCACGAAAGATATTAACCTGGCTGTCATTATATGAATGTGAAAATGAGTTTGTTAGTTGGTTTGTTACGCTCTAACGCCTCAACCGATCATCATGAGTAGGTATGTACATTGTACATGTTGTTATTCAGTTTTCCCAGACAAAAAAAAATTCTCGCAGCGACCGTGTTGTGTCGTGTTGCACTCTGTTAATTTAGTAATTCCCAGGGGAACTCTTTATATGGAAGTACTCTATCTCCAATTCCTAGAGGTATAGATTACTTGTACATATACTTCATATCTATACTAATATTATAAAGAGGAAAGGTTTGAGTTTTTGTTTGTTTCTTTGTTTGTTACGATTTAACTCAAAAACTACTGGACAGATTTCAAAAATTCTTTCACCATTAGAAAGCTACATTATTCCTAAGTATGTATAGGCTATATTGTAATTCGGAGTTTCCGCGGGAACTCTGAGATTATCACGGGTGAAATCGCGTGCGGTACGTCATATACCTACGTCATTACATATACTTATTATAGCTTTTCCCTCCGCTGTTTCACCCGCTGGAATTTTGGTATTTCATCGAAAACATTTTGTTCCCAGACAAAAAGAATCCTTTTTCATTTAGGAATATTGTAGCAGTAAATAGTATATTTCATTACGAGTGCGGAAAGCCTGTCATTGTAAAGAGTTCCGACAAATGTCGGGTTGACAGTCGGACCTCTTTGCAATGACGGTTCCGCACGTGTACTGAACAACTATTTTTAATACAGTTGCGAAAAAATTAAGCAATTTAATAAAATAATAAAAAAAACAATAAACTCAACTAAGAACATTTTTGGAAAATGGCGCCAACCTTAAAAGAATTTAAGCAGAGTTTTTTTTTTGTTTTTTTCACCCATTCTTGGTAGGCAAAGGGAACTATGCCCATACAGCCAAGTCTTCAGTAGAATTTTTTTATTGATATGAAATGAAAATGAAATTTAATGAGATGAAATGAAATGAAACCTAACCTAACTCATTGAATCAAATCATTAAATCTAATATTGAAACAAATTAGTAACTTCTTTTTAGAAATATTTGCATGAATCATAAAAACTTCTATGAATTTTTTTTTGTAAAAACTTCGTGGTTGGTTTTTTTCTTTTTAATAGACATTATTTTGACAGTTGGGAAAGAACGCACAAGTGCGGAAAAGGTAAAGAAAAAGCACGAGTATCTAATAGCCCACATCCCGAACGCTATACGTCCCTGTAATACGCCACTTTTTTTTTGCCACCGCCACGCCACCTTTTGAGCAACTGTATTAAAAATAATTTTATTATATCTTTGTAATATAACCATCCTATGCAAAATGTAAAATATATAACGCCTACTTTTCTTAACAAAGAAAAATCTTTGCAGACGAAGAATCTTATTCGATATCATTCCGAAACTAATAAGTTGGAAGCGGGAGATAATTGAAAAAGTTCTCCGGTATGTCGAACTGGGGTGACCATTCCACTCGATTATTGAGCATCGAGCTATACAGAGTTCCGTAGGGAACGCGTTAAAGATGTGATGTGAGTATAGTTGGGCGAACCCGGTGCTTGGGTATTAAAACTCGATAAACACCCAGAAACATCCATCAGAGTGTTTGTTTAGTATTGAGTGTTTAGAGCTGTCCGCCTGCAGCAGTCAAGGGCGGTTCGATCGGTTTGTTTGTATATGCAGCGTCACAGGTATGTCAAAGGCTCAACAAACACCCACAAGATACATTGACCCCATCGATGATTGGTCCAGCCATACCCTCATCCTACGATCTTATTTATTTATTTATTTAAAGAACTTTATTGCACATTTATGTACAAAAGGCGGACTTAATGCCTAAGGCATTCTCTACCAGTCAACCTTTTGGCTAGGGGATAGTTTAATGGCATTACACAGAACCGGAATATATATACAACGTGTTAATGAATTAACTGAAAACCTGATACACCCCATTTAAAAAAATAAACAATAATGTCATTAAAATACATTTTTGTCGAAAAAATTTATACTTTAAAAGTTATTCAACATTAGTTTGGAGGTGACCTATCTACGAAATTCCAAGCGCCACACCCGCGCCTACCGGTTCGAATTTTTTGCTTCGGGCGGCGTGCGTGCCAAATATTGTATTATAAATAATTTAGACATGGGCTGGTAAAAATGAAAAAATATAAATTCGACGACGATCTTCATCAGCTCGTCGGTATATTTTGTGGTAGAGTGCCACTTATATCTTTTATTACACACACACACACACACATACACTTATATATATTATTACATTCGGCGACCGGATTGGCGCAGTAGGTCACCATGCCTGCCCGCTAATCAAGGGGTTTCGGGTTCGATTCCCGGTGGGGGTGGACTTTGTGTGATGAACACAGGGTTCCGTTTTCCAGTCTGGGCGTGTACATATATACATATATCTATATTATAACATATATGTAATAATATGTAGTATATACCACGTTTGCTAGGTTTCCACGACACAAGCTCATAACTTAGTGTGGGATCAAGTAAATCTGTATGTTGTGAAGTGGATTATTATTATTATTATTATGATTTTTCAATACCATTATATAGGTGTTCATAAAATGCACGTAATTTCGAAATTTCATCTATAGTTGGCTAAAGATGTCTGTCAATAGTCTCCAACTATAACCCCCATTTGGAAGTCGGTTAAAAAAGGCAATGACTGACAGACATGACGAAACTATGAGGGTTCTGTTTTTGTTATTTGGCTGCGGAACCCCAAAAATACAGACTAATTGAAAAACTTTTTTTGCACAGAGAAACTCAAGAGGAAAGTTAACAGTTAAATTGGGCATCAATGATCACGACTAAGAAAATGCACAACTAACACAAATATATTTCTGGGAACAACTTTACAATCTAATACAATGTCCTTTTATGTACCCCTGCCACGTATAAAAATCTTAAAGATAATTAATCAGTTGAGTACAGTTGAGTTAAGTAGTTAAGGTGTGATTAACAGACAGACAGAGTTACTTTATTATGACGCAACTGAAGCATTAATATTGCAACTTGTTTATTAAGTACCATAATCGTTTTTCATATTTATTTTTTGGCTCATAGTATATATTATTATATTTTCTTAAAAATGCATGCTAATTTTGTTCCATTATTTTAGTTTTGTTAATTGTAATCTTCCATGTCAACCGAGCGACATCTGTAAAACATATATTGTTAATTCTAAACCGGCACCCACGACACAGGATTTTCCTAGTGTAGGCACCAACGGATATATCTTACATTGTTACTTTCTTTTGGTTAATAAATATATTTTCAATTTTTTTTCAATTTTCAATTTTCAATTTTAATATTTATAATACCTATAGTTTCAGTCATCCGCGATGATTTCGGAGTTATGGGAATTCCGAGATAGAAACTATACCCTTTATCCTTCTCTGTACCCCTAGCAACGTGCACGCAAAATTTCATGATGATCGGTTGAGCCGTTAAGGCGTGAAAGCGTAACAAACAAACTCACTTTCGCATTTATTTCGGACTAGCTGTGCCCCGCGGTTTCACCCGCGGTAATTTCGGAGTTCCCGCGGGAATTCCGGAATAAAAAGTGCCCAATGTCCTTCTCTGTACCCCTGACAACGTGCATGCCAAATTTCATCCAAATCCGTTCAGCCGTTTCTGCGTGATTGAGTAACAAACATCCAAACATCCAAACATCCAAACATCCAAACATCCAAACATCCAAACATCCAAACATCCAAACATCCAAACATCCAAACATCCAAACATCCAAACATCCAAACATCCAAACATCCAAACATCCAAACATCCAAACATCCAAACATCCAAACATCCAAACATCCAAACATCCAAACATCCAAACATCCAAACATCCAAACATCCAAACATCCAAACATCCAAACATCCAAACATCCAAACATCCAAACATCCAAACATCCAAACATCCAAACATCCAAACATCCAAACATCCAAACATCCAAACATCCAAACATCCAAACATCCAAACATCCAAACATCCAAACATCCAAACATCCAAACATCCAAACATCCAAACATCCAAACATCCAAACATCCAAACATCCAAACATCCAAACATCCAAACATCCAAACATCCAAACATCCAAACATCCAAACATCCAAACATCCAAACATCCAAACATCCAAACATCCAAACATCCAAACATCCAAACATCCAAACATCCAAACATCCAAACATCCAAACATCCAAACATCCAAACATCCAAACATCCAAACATCCAAACATCCAAACATCCAAACATCTAAACATCCAAACATCCACACTTTCACATTTATAATATTTGTAGGATTATTATAACTACCCTATTGAATTATGTAAACAAAACACAACTCATCATCATACTCAAATCTCCTACAATCTAAAGGTTGACTGGCAGGGAATGCCCCTGTGGCATTCAGTTCGCCTTTGGCACCGTGACGTGCATAAATTTTAAATAATTAAATAGGTTTTCTGAATGGGAAGCTTCTTTTAGTTGAGTGCGTATATTTCGCTTGGAACCCTTGAATACATTATTTTTTTAGTCAAATCAAAAGGACGAGTGTAAAACCACAATTTTATGCCCCGGTTAACTCCGGAGGTCCGATGGGGATCATGGGGAGGATCCTAACGTGACGTGTAATGTTTTCGTACCTATGTATAGGTATGACCCTTCATGATGGCCCATGTCATGAATGTGATAATTACGTTCATCCTTTTCAAAGCGGCGCGGCCGTCAAAATGCTAATTTGTAGTTCTACACCTCAGTAACCTGTAAAGAAGTCAAGTAAAAAAAAAATTTAAATAAGTTGTGAATGATTCTAAATATCAAATTTTCATCAACACAGAACAAGATGAAAAAAGTTATATTATGTGGATATAGGACGAAATATTTTGTGTTGCTTTACCCGCGGCACAGATAATATAATACCCCGCGGTTTTGCCCACGTTGGAGTTTTCCCGGGAGCTCCGGGATAAAAAGTACTTACCCTTGACAACGTGTAATCAAAATTTCATGACGATCGGTTGAATCATAGTTTAGTTTAATTTTTTCGTACTATCAGTGTCAAGTTTATCTATATCACAGAGAACAGTACATTCGTCAAAGTAAGAAACAAACAAAAATTTGCATTCAAATATTAGTGTGATGACGTTGAGATGTCAGTAATGAAACTTTTGCATAAATGACACACTATATTTTGAACTACCTAATACCTATGTGCTTTAAGTGAATGGTTTAGAAAAAATCTATACATAATATTATAATCATAGTGATTACTATTAACAACATAATAATTTTCTGAAGTAATCCTACTTCCTACTAATTTTATAAATGTGGATGTTTGGATGTTTGTTACTCAATCACGCAAAAACGGCTGAACGGATTTGGATGAAATTGGGCATGCACATTGTCAGATGTACAGAAGAGGACATAGGGTACTTTTTATCCAGGTATTCCCGCGGGAACTCCAAAATTACAGCGGGTGAAACCGTGGGGCACAGCTAGTAATTAACATAAAGGTTACGGCCAAATTTATATAAGGCAATCGCTCTCCTGTAGAAATTTTGTAGATGTAAGTTTATTGTAAAGGTGGATTGAAACGTGCGTTGTTACGACCTGCCCCTGGGGGCTTCGAGTAGCGTTGAAATTGGATATTGCTGTTATGTATCGATACTTGGCCAGAATCGATTACATCGGGTAACTCTAAAAAGGAATATGCATGAGAGAAATGTAAGTCAATAAGTTTTTTTTTGTACGATTAAAAAGATGAGACCACAGTTCACCTGAGGTTAATAGTCCAGCAGCCCACGTCATGTTTTCTCAGTGAAATTGACGGGCTGAAACTTCGTGAGTTGGTTTAGTTCGACGAGACGCCCAAGCTTTTCCCCTGAGAAAATTCTCGAAACAGGTAGCTAATGAAGTGAGCAAGTGAAAAACATTTCAATTAGGTGAGGTGCCGAAATTGTGAGTAACAATAAGATTTTTTATTTAAATGTTCAGATAATTGGATAATGAACCCGGAAAAATAATTGTTCACTGAAATGGTTGGTTTGACTGGAGAGTCCTACATTCCGAATATGCACAAATAATGAAGTCATAAAAATTATTAATAACTGGCTGAATTTTTATAATAGGCAACTTAGAAAATACTTATATCAGCTTAGTAAATGAAATGGTCACATATGTATACTCGTACGTAGTCCTACAAATTTAGTGGTGCGTTTTCCAGTCCTACGCTTGGAAGTTGTCAATTTTACGGAACAGTTTTAGCTAGGTACCCGTTTCGAGAATTTTCTCAGGGGAAAAGCTTGGCCGAACCTACTCTCGAAGTTTCAGCCTGTTATTAGTTACTGAGAAAACAAGGCGTGGGCTGCCGGGCTATAAGGGATTTGTGGTCGAAGATTGTGAACCCACCTAGCCTCGAATGAAAACTGGCTTGCAAGTGAGGATGCTGGAATACACTGTTACTTTGATGACAACTGACAACAGATTTTCAACTTAGATTACTAACCAGCCAAGCACTAGTCTAATTAAGTTTGATAATTAAAAACAAACAACACAACTGAACACAATCATAATACAAAAAGACGTTGTAAATATTGAAAATTGGAAAATAAACACTAAATTAAAGTAATTTTTTCTAATAGATTTTTTGGAAATTATTTTTACAATAGCTAATATGGAAAGGATAATGTGAGCTGCCGGCTCAGCTAATCTATGTATATAAATAACATTGAAATGCAGTTTGCCGCTTGTTTCTTTCTTGAAGAGAGTTAAAAAGATGTAAAATGATAACTAAGAAGGTAAAACGTGAAAAAAAATCTATATCAATGGTATCGAAGTACGAGTATAATTCAGTTTAGTAATGATACGCTCTTCAACTTCCCATCAACGTCGATATTGCCGTAACTGTCAAACTGAATTTCCCTATCCGGAATCGTCGAGAATGGAGGCACTTCCGCTTGAAGGGTACCACTTTTACTATAGATAACATCCTCTAGAGATATTTTATGAATGGTTGTCAACACTATAATAATAATAAATAATAATATATATATTTATGTTATTAAAACTCATTATAATTCATGCTTGACATTTATAAAAATTGTAGCAATATAGTAGTAGCGTGTTTTTAGATATTTGGGACTAAAATTGAGTTTTGAATCAGTGGTAAATGGTAGGTAGCCTATTTTATCCATCTTTTCATCGTACCTAGTTATCTGTAATTTGTCAGTGTTTGCAGTAAGTACAATTTTGTTAGTTACCTTTACCTACCTACATAAAGTATGAATTATTGAGGGCTTGAATAACAATTATGTTATCCGCTTATTACATAATGTGTAGTTAATTCAGAAGTAGGTAAACATATAAAAAAATTATTAAGCCATAAAAAAATATACCACCAAACAATTTCAATTAATTATAATAATATAACAAGCGTTTCAAATTGTTAAAGACATTTTACGTCGCATTCCACTTCGTGACGAAATGAAAGAATGTGTCGAGTTTGAAAAAAGGCGAATGGGTTCCGTTGATATAAGATTGTATCTGGAGGTGTTAGGACAAAAGAAAATGCAGAAACGTATCGACACGTCAATGTATACACATCCAAAAGGAACTGGATTTGGCGCATCGCTGGCTGCTGCCACGGCACGCTCGCTGCGCTTGCTTAGCTCACGTGTTGTGGTTGCCATTCAAACCTAAGCTAATTTGAGTGCCCACAAATCGGAATTCGGCGTTATTTTTACAGCCGCACTTACCACCGCACTCAGAGTCGACTTTAATGATTACTTAGTTAAGTATAAATTTTAAAACAATACTGCAGCAATCAGACAAGTTTAATAAATTAATGTTAATTGGTATTTAACTAATTAAGTTACATCTCATTAAATGCCAATTAACATTAATTTACTGAACGTCTCTGGTTGCGGTAGTTTTGTTTTAAAAATCTATACTTAACTAAGTAATCATTAAAGTCGACTCTGAGTGCGGCCGTTAGTGTAGTTATATAATTTTATTTTTATTCATACGCGTAGATATGTACTACATTTTTTATTTGCTGTTAAATATGTATTTCCCTACACCTTTTTTTTCTTATAGGTTTATCAAAATGAATTTATTGCAAAACATTCTGCTCATAGTTGAAGGTCCAAAAAAAAACTTTAAATCAAGAGCTGGCTAAATCTAAATTTCAAATTCAATTTAATTCAAATTGCGAGCTATATGGTGGTTGTAATTTCGATCTTACTCACTGCAAGTAAAGTCAACATTACAACAGACGAAATTTTGCTGTAAGCTTATATTACGGCGGTTTGAGAGATGGTGGCAGAGGCAGAGGTCCCTGATTGATTGCTATAGTTTTCCTCAGCACCCTTCCTCTAAAGGTTTTGCACTACGGAATACGGATCCCTATTAACATCAGGTAACTTAATACGTTTTCCACGGCGTCCCCTCGGCCGGTCGCAACCTACAACCGAACTACTCACTGCGTGTTATAGGTATACAGCTAATAACTGTACAAGAATCGATAATTCCATGTGAATGTGATTGATGTGGCATTTCACATCGACAGGTGGGCTAAGTCCACTCCCGCCACGAGCTCGTTGTGAGCAGAACAACCCAAGTGGGCAGACACAAACGGACTTGGCACCGAATTCAAACCGATCAGTGGTAGCACAAACCAATAATAATATTACCTACGTGTTTTTTGTCTTTTGGATTAAATCGGTTTTTTGTTATTTTTATCTTTTTAGTGTAGGGCTTTTTTGTGTTTTTTGAAGTCGGTTTAATATTTTTGTTATTGGTCCGTTATGTGGATTAATAACAAAATGTTGGACACGAATTTTTTCTTTTGTTACGTAACCAAAAAATAACGGCGATACATTAAGTCGAAATGTTGCGTGACGTCACGTCTTGCTACAGTGACGTTATGAGTTATGACGTCACGTGACCCCAAAGTTTGCAAATGATATGTTATGATAAGTTTGCAATGATTTTTGCAATGGAAACAAACTCTTTAGAGGACTCTATTTATTTTAAATCAAATCAGGAACCTACGCCATTTTCTTAGATACATGATCTGTGAAGCACACAAAAGGAACAGCAGCCTGCAGCGCCTCTAGCGGCATAAAAGTGGACTTATAAAATCTAGTATTACCTATTACAATGACGAACTTTATTTAGTTGGTGTTATTGATTTTTCTTTTTTTCTTCTTTTTATGGACTTTCACATATAATGCATTTAGCCAGTTTCAAGTAAAATTAATATGATCAACTTAGGTATTTTCTTTTAAATGCTTCGTTGTACGGTTTGAAATAACAAACCACGGTACTATGGCTTGCAAGAACTTTCTCAGAGCTCTTGGAGGAAACCGATGAAATCAGCTCGAAATGTCATAAAATATAATATCTTCTTGAGCACATAAAAAACCGTCACTGTGAAAATTATTGTCCAATACAGCACCTTGTAACACAACAAAATCCATTTTTAACCATTTTTTACCAACATGAAAATAAATGACGAATCCGCCATCTTTGATTCCCGCCAAAAAACTCCATTATTGATTTTCATATGCCGGACACATATCGAAATACGCCAAACTATATTTTTTTCTGTTAATTCAAAGCAGTTTCACTTCAACAAAACAAGAATATAAGTAGGTATACAAGGAGTTTTCCTTCATGGAAAATGTAGTTACCTAACTGTTACTTTCATCTCACAATACTTCTCTGCTCAAATAAATGTACTAAAATACCTTCTCTATTTGACCTGGTTACGTAAATATTAGATCCAAGTTTCTATGGCAATTTACTCTAGGGGGAAAAACATATAACTAACTTTATACTTTTGTGTACATACGTATAATGAAGTATAACACAGGTAGACATGTAATAAAACCTTCAAGAGCTTCTGTTTGTCTGTACATTCCAATTTTCAAGTGAAAATATTTTGACGAGAATTCTTATTTAAGAAGATTTTAAGACACATAATATTTTCATCATCATATCTAATGAATTAGGTACCCTGAGATTTAATTTCTGCGAAAATAATATGCGAATCATGATTAGTTTCTGAGTTTTGGGATTCCCTCTGAACTTAGTCATATAGTCACTTATATAGTCACTTAGTCATTATTATTATTATAATAATAATAATAATTATTATTAATAATAATAATAATAATAATAATAATATCAATTATCAATTGATACCGGCTTTTCTGGCCGAGTAGAATTAAAAAATTCAAAAAACATAATAATAATAATAATAATAAAATTGTTTATTGCCATCAAAAAGGTGTACAAAAAAATAAAAATTAAACTTAGCCAATTAAATCAATCCAAATTAATAAACAAAAAATTGGCAGTTGGCAATAGGAGTGCATACCTAGGTTATTATACCTAGGTGTGACGTCACACGGAGATTAGATAAGTAAAAAGGAAAAATACGTGCCCAATATTTTTTATTAATCTACAAGACGGAATAAAAATTAAAATTTAGTCATTTTGCCCAGTAACATAGGGTGATAGTTTCATTTCAAATCCAATTAGAAAATTAAGCACATTAAAAAATGATTTATGCCTGGAATTACCTTTGATGACCAGAGCGGATGAAGACGATGTTTTCGGACGTTTTAACCTGACTCAAAATGGCTCATATATAGGTATAAACATAACAGCATACTGAATGCTGTCTGTGGTTATGTATCAAGTCCTGTATTTAAGTACTGGCTGCATATCGGGATGCAAACCACAAGTACACGGGGTACTATTTGGTGCTTTACTAGGTTTTTTCGGTATGAACTGTTTATTAGTTATCAAACTGATTTATTGTGTTTTTAATTTGTTTAATGGGTTTTTTAATGCCTGCAATAAAGAATTTATTATTATTATTATAAAAACCGCAAAGGTGTTTATTATATTTCCGAAGTAAGTAAAAAATTAAAAAAAACTCTTGAATTCAGCTTTGGCTTACTATTTTTGGGCTACCTACTGTTTAAGTCAGTTTTACTTGCTGTTAAATAACACGATATTTACTTTTATATTATTTTGTATAACGTTATTTCCGTCTGTATGTTTTCATATTTATGTTCTTCATATACAAAAACAATGATAGGTACACCATGTAATACACAAAGAAAAACACTATTATATCCGCGAATATATCACAGAGAAAGCCTTAACAAAAATGTGGGTGAATGACCTTTACACAATATGCAAAGGTGATTTGTTGGCGCATTAGTGAAAATACAGAAGAAATGGGCTTTGAATTATTCTCAGCTACGATCCGTCGGCGAGTTTGCTTCTTGTTCTCTCAGTTTCCATGAATAATGTATATTTTGTTGGAGAAATAAGGGAAAAAATTCTTAATTTTTTACTTAAGTCTAAAATATTTGGCATGAGAAAAGAATACTGAATACACTTCTTCAATATTATTATGTCTGTCGTTTACACGCTGTATAGTCACTACAAAACTTTACCATATTTCTATAGTTAATGAAGGTTATAAAGTATATTCAGTAATTAGGAACGCGTCGATCAAAATACATAAACCTATAACATCGGTTGTTGTCGGTGCTCTACACTCACCAGACAACAGCCATTTTGTTTACCCCCAACTACTTGTATTATATTAATCTGTGCCCTAAGAAACTTGTTCTTGCAAGACAACCACTAGTTTTGGCCAACAGGTTCACATTCATTTTCATAGTCAAAGTAATTGTAAGCACCTACCTACATAATTATAAACATAATGAAATAAACATACAAGAAATAATAAAGTTTATCTACCAAATAAAATCAAATAAGTGATCTAAGTTACCACACTTTTATTTGTTGTACCTATTTAACTGAATTTTACATTGTGCCTTTTGTCTATACAACGTGTTAATGAATTAACTGAAAACCTGATACACCCATTTAAAAAAATAAACAATAATATGAACAAAATATATTTTATGTCGAAAAAATTTATATTTTAAAATTTATTCAACATTAGTTTGGAGGTGACCTATCTACGAAATTCTAAGCGCTACGCCCGCGACTTTTGTGCACGACTATATAATTTCAACCTCACACGTTTTAAACAAGTAACTAAAGTTAGTATACCTACTCGAAGTTTTCTCGTGGTTTTTCCTTTGCTTTCGGAATTGTCTACCACAGAGAACTTTTTGCTGCCAGATAAAATAATTGTCTTGTATATCTAGAGCATAGTCTATGGGTGATGTTTCTTTGGTCCGATATTTTCTCAGGAACTCTTTGGTTTGGGATAAAAGTATCTTGTACTAGCTGTTCCCCGCGGTTTTGCCCGCGATAAGTTCGGAGTTTCTGCGAGAATTCCTGGATAACAAGTACCCTATATCCCTGACAACGTGTATGCAAAATTTCATGATGATCGGTTTAGCCGTTAAGGCGTGAAAGCGCAACAGACAGACAGACCGACCGACAGACAGAGTTACTTTCGCATTTATAATATTAGTAGGGATTACTAAGGACTAGTATAGTATTATATTATCTGTGACTAAGGGATACTGCAGTTTTATATAAAAAAGCATTTTCAGAATCGATCTAGCAGTTGTAGAGAAATAAAATAAGTAAACTTTTATTCTATAAAATATTGGTTGTAGATAGGCCCTGCACCTGCTTGTGTAGTAACGTGGTATCCCACGGAGCGAATCAGAGTGAAGAGGGTTCTGCAAAGTTCCGTTAAGTGCAATGTGCAACGACCGACGAGGTTACTGACGGAATATGCTGTCCATCCGAACATCATAACAGAAGTGCTGGTGACCGATCTTCGGTGGGGTACTCTCGGTCGCGACCGTTACCCAACAAGCCCATATTTTCCTCGCGGGGTATAACCGTATAACGTATAAACGTATCTTTAATTCCATGAGCCGCGCGAACAAAGTCGCTAACACAACCTAGTGCACAAATATAGGTCAGCGGAGTCACGCGATGGTGTTTAGGAAATGTTGCCAGCGACGTTTAGTCCTTCCCCATTTAATATTTCAGTGTAAAAGCACCGTGACGAATTGCTTCCAGCGGATCGATAGTGAAATTCGGCTGGATTACGGTCGCGCTTATCAAATTAATTTGTAACATTATGTTTTTATATGCGTCACGTTATAAATTACGTATGGTCCGAACCCATTAGGTTTATTTTTAATTTTACTAAACTATTGTATTCCAAAAAAACTATTGTAACTTTTATTAGTGTTAATGTAATTTTATTATGTTTACATAAAATATTATGTTTCTTGTACGCCAATTTTTTATGAATGATTGGGTAAAAATAAGGTTAGTTATATATTTTTTATAAGATATTTATTTGGGATAAGAATAGAATCACTACTTACATAGTATAAAATAAAGTCGCTTCCCGCTGCCTATGTATATGCTTATATATTTAAAACTACGCATTCGATTTTCATGCAGTTTTACCAATAGATAGAGTGATTCACGAGGAAGGTTTATTAATAATAATAATAATAATAATAAGTTTTTACCTGTAAGGTACCCTGTATACTGTATAGTATTAGGTAGGTAGGTATATGTTTTTCTGATAGTTACATTGCTCACTTTCGTTTTTTTTTTTAATAAATATTTCATTTTGTACAAAACATATTTTGTTTTTATTACCATAATAAGAACATACAAATGGCGGTTGGTTTCTTCCTAACGACCCAAAAGTAAAATAAAATCTTTATTTCCTATTTTTACTACTATAATGTTATTACTTACTTGTTTTTCATTACGCTTGCTCGTATAATAGCACTTATTACAACGCTTTTTGGTTCATAACGCGGCTTATTAAACATGCGTGCTCTTAACATTTTCGCACTAGCGCAGTAATTTGTTGGTAATCTTAACTGTTGCACTAGTACTTTTAAGTTAACAGCATATTTTTTATAATAAATCTAAACAAAGAGATTTTACTCGCAAATGTGTTGAGAAACTTACAAAACGTGTGGGCATGGTCATTAAATTCATGTCTTTGACTCAGGCTGCAACTAAGCCACGGTTTTAATGACCAACTTAGCTCACTTGTATATTATTACGAAAAACAGAGAAGTTATACCGTCGAGTGGGTGGGACCGGATTAAAATGGTACCTAAAATCTCTCCAAAGGCAAGGCACCTCTTAGTTTTTTGAAGCGATTATGTGAGACCGGTCAGTAGTTACCACAACAAAGTGGCTACTCAAATCCCAGCAAAAACTACAAACTTTGGATTGTTTTAGGACTAGGTATTTAGTGAATTAACAAACTCACAAATGAAGCAGTGCCATGTTACGTATACTTAATTAATCAAAGCTTAATTTTAGTACATTTACGACCGCAATCTGGGTCGTTTTAATGATTACTTAATTTTAAGTAAAGATTTTTAAAACAAACTTGTCGCAATCAGACCCAGCTCCTGCAGGTATTCTGAAACTCGCGCGGGTGAAACCGCGGGCACAGCTAGTTATTAGTATAGATAAGGTGTCCAATAATGTGTGGTGTATGCTACGCCCGCTCCTATCGGTTCGAATTTTTTTGCTACGAGCGGCGTACGCGCCAAATATTGTATTATAAATAGTTTAGACATGGGCTAATAAAAGTGAAGAAATATAACCTATATTAAAACATAGTACGATCGATCCGCTAGTTGATTCTGAGCAAACTACTTTCTAGTTTTCAGTTAATTCATTAACACGATATATACAACGTGTTAATGAATTAACTGAAAACCTGATACACCCCATTTAAAAAAACAAACAATAATATGATTAAAATATATTTTATGTCGAAAAAATTTATATTTTAAAAGTTATTCAACATTAGTTTGGAGGTGACCTATCTACGAAATTCCAAGCGCTACGCCCGCGCCTACCGGTTCGATTTTTTTTGCTGCGGGCGGCGTACGCGCCAAATATTGTATTATAAATAATTTAGACATGGGCTAGTAAAAATGAAAAAATATAACCTATATCAAAACATAGTGTGATCGATTCGCTAGTCGATTCTGAGCAAACGACTTTCTAGTTTTTAGTTAATTCATTAACACGTTGTATAAGTTAGGCCCTGAATATGATTTTGTGCCATTCGGTGTCGAGACCCTTGGTCCGTGGGGTCCTAGCGCTATAAGGCTTTTTAAGGAAATAGCAAAAAGGTTAGTCGACATCACAGGAGACCGAAGAGCTGGCAGCTACCTCGCACAAAGAATTAGCCTAGCTATTCAAAGGGGGAACGCTGCCAGTATCTTCGGAACCTTGCCTAAAGGGACTCCTTTTAATAATATATTTTAGATTAATTTTAGGTTAGGTTAAGTTTAGATTAATAATTATATAATTTATGTCTACTATCTTAATAAATTACGAGTAAAGTAGTAAAGTGAAGTAAAGTTAGTCCATGACGTTCTAGTTCATCCTTAAAGTATTCAGAAAAAGTCGTGTTTGTGTATCTGTATGTATTTATCTTTGTATCTTTCTATCTATCTGCTTGAAGTACGATGGCCGCTCTCATCAAAATGTAAACTAACACCGCACGGAAAACTTTTCCTCAAACGAGTTTGCAATGTCCAAATACTACCAGTTTTTTCACAAAAAAAAAAAACCACTTCACTTTCATGGTTTCAGCTTCAGCGGATCTCAGTTCTAGGTACTTTCGTTATCTATACATAATATAACCTGAGGAGTGAGGACTCAACATCTACGAATTAAGTTCATTATCGTATCAACGATTGATAGCAACCCAGAGAGTGAGTAATTTTACAGAAAAGTAATTGTAAGTTACAAAGTTGAAAGAAAAAGGAGATTTTAAACATTATGTAAATATGATCAATGAATGAAAATGTAAAAATGCAAAAATGAGTTGGTTTGTTTGTTTATTTGTTGTCGCAACCACGGGGAACAGCAAGTAAAGAAATGGAATGAAAATTAAAATAATAAGCAGTTGTAAGTGAGCTTTTAGGATTATTTTTAAAACAATTACTCCTTGTAACGTTTACTCCTTGTCCTTGTAGATATAATATTGTCGGTTATTATCTGATCGAAAGAGAGTAGCCCCCAGCGTCGCTCGACCACCGGATATTAAATACAATTTAGTTCGGATATCGAACACGCGTCGCGTCGTGGTCGCTGAATTATTGATTCACTCATTGTTTGATAACACCGCATGCAATATCGTTCCATCGAATATGTAATATTAATGAGTTCGCTCATACACGATTATAATAATTTTATTAATATTAATGAAAATAAGTCTCGATAAAAAAAAAACATTTTTTCTAAAAACTATTTTATAATACAAGCTTTTATTCAAATGCGCTAAAAAGAGTAAACCATGTATTGTCATCCAAATTAAATGTGTATACAAAATTTCAGCTCAATCGGTTGGAGACATCTGTTTCAAAATTGAGTTGCAAGATTCCACCCGTACAAACATAGTTACATACATATATTGGAAGTTAAATAAAAGCTTTTAAAATAGCAATTATTCCTGTCACTTGCACACAGACAGGCATAGCCACAGACAGACACATCAGACACAGAAACATACAGA
The DNA here is from genome assembly GCA_907165275.2 of Zygaena filipendulae. Lineage (NCBI taxonomy): Eukaryota > Metazoa > Arthropoda > Insecta > Lepidoptera > Zygaenidae > Zygaena > Zygaena filipendulae. The sequence continues at coordinate 3,328,576 of OU015678.1, read as the reverse complement.
CACACGCAGGCCCAGACACAGGCAGACAGACAGACATAGGTAGGCAGACAGACACAGACACACAGCCACACACAGAGACACATAGACACAGAAACATATACAAAAACATGCGCTATAGTTGCTCAAGTAACGCGATCTGTGTGTAATTTGTGGTACCCGCACTGTGCAAACATTCCCGCCGATCCCGCCATTAGCAACTAGCGAGCGTTGTCTATGCCCGTGACACAGCCGCTTGCACCACTGTTGCTACGTGACTCCATGTTTATTGTAGTCTACTGAACGGATTGACATGCGGTTTTCACAGGCAGATTAAGCTTAGCCTGGAGCTACCTATAGGCTTTATTTAATTTAAATCGGATGTCGGGTTAAAAAAAATTGTTATATGAAAACGTTTCACGCAGGTGAAACCGCGGGTCACATCTAGTCCTAAATACGACAACGAAAACGAACAACCTAAGTCCTAAAAATGAAAATTAATTGGGTTACAAAACAGCTGGCTTGTGTTCCCAAATCAAATAAACTATTACATTATACGCACCCACAAGAAATTACGTCATAAACTATTAAAATACCCCATTTTTGTAACGTGTATTATTATGTTTATTTATTATTAATTATAAACGTAGGAAATTGCCCGGAACGTATCGTATATTCATTATTTCCGGTCGCGTGGCCCAGATATATGTTACAAATTGGACTATGGTTAGATCTACTATTATAGGGACGCAGATAAGCAATAACATGTTAACCCACAAAATGAAGTTATAGATTCAGAACGATTTATTGAGAGTTAGAGAACGTTTTTTAAATATGTGTTTACCTTATTACGTTGTTTCAATATGTAACTAAATACTGAACATAAAAAAATTGACTTAAAATGACGCTATAATTTTAAAACTTTAATTTAATAAAAAATTCTCTAGCGTGGGTTAACACACTATTGCTTATCTATGTCCATAGGTAGGTAGTTACCGGCGTTACGTCACGCTGTATTGCAAGAACGTAAATATCCTGATAAAGTATTTAATACGTTTTACCTTTTCAAAACATGGAAAGAAAAAAGAGATGAAGAGAAAAGTACACAGGGTGTACGTCTACATGCGGGACTTATAGTCCTCAAGTCCTCGATAATTCATGATTAAATATAACTAATCCTTACTACTATTATAAATGCGAACGAAGTGAGTTTGTTTGTTTGTTTGTTACGCTTTCACGGCTAAACGGCTCACCACGAAATTTTGCATACACATTGTCAGGATACAGAGAAGGACACAGACTACTTTTTATCCCGGAGTTACCAGGGAAATTTCAAAATCAATTGCATACTACCTACACGTTGTCAAGGGTAAGTACAGAAAAAAATATAGGATGATAAGTAATTTTATCTCGGAATACCCGCGGGATCTCCGAAACTAACGCGGGTGAAACCGCGGGGAACAGATATTAAAATTAAGTATGATAAAAAAAACACTGATAAATCACAGAGAAAACCTCGAATAAAAACGTTGGCGCATAGCGGCAATGCAAAGGAAAGGGTCATTTGAGACAAGCTGTATGGAACAATGAATAACCCTACAAATACATTCCCTAAATAGAGACGTTGGCTGGCTTACACGATATTATATTATAGGTTATTGGTTTACGCGTGTAACTTTTACATAGGTATGACTTGTGAGCGTGTCAGCGACAATACACGAGAGGGTATGATCCATTGGCGCGTTTATTTCAAGCGCACTAGGTTTTCGTGAACAATGTATTTGTTTAATTGTTAAATAACGTCACATTCCTAATACTTACATATGTGTTATTTAGATGTTTGGGACCAGCATCGAATACTGAATACTCCCCTACAATATGTCCCTCGATGGAACCTTACACCATGTATTAGTGAAAATAGCTCATGAAGTTTAGCTACTGATATTTATTTCGCTTTCAATATTAAGTAGGTAATTTTCACCCACGACGGCTGAAATTCGTTTCTAAATCCGCAAAGCAAAGTCGTCGACCCTACTTTCCAGCGTAATTAGTTGCTAGGCTGTTAAATAAATGATATTTGCGAAGGTGTGGATTTGCTATGTAATATTATTCTATACTAGCTGTGCCCCGCAGTTTCAAGAGCGTGAAACGTTTTTTTATATAAGAACTTTTTTCCTGATATCCGATTTAAATAAAACAAAGCCTATATTATGTTGCTCCAGGCTAAGAAAGAATAGAAAAAGAAAGAAAGAAAAGGAGTTTATTGGTCCCCATCGAAAAAGGTATAAAAGAAGAAACAATTTAAAAAAGTTTTTAACAAACATTGTGAAGGAGATAGAGGTGCTGTGTGGGGGCCAGTCGGTCACTGTCTCAGCATAAATGCTTCATTATGTCTGTGGGGCAGAACATAATGAAGCGCTGGTCTTCTTACAGTGCCGCAATACCTACAGCAAAAGCAAAAGGGAAAACTGCATGAAAATTCAGTCAGTAGATTCGGAGATTATCGTAAATAGACAGACAGACAGAAAAAAAGAAAACAAAATTAGAAAGACACTTTTTTGTGGTCGGTTACTCTTTTTTTATCGCCCCCCCTCAGTTTTTGGTAAAATATGCGGAATCGCGGATTCTACTCTTCTATGTATAGATCTACTCGCCTGGCTTCTAGACTTTATAATTATTTTATTAATAATAATATTTAATAATTAATAATTAATTATTAAATATTAGGTAGGTACCTCGACTAGCTGGAACCCCTGCTCTTTCACAGGCGCGGCGTCAATTTCGGAATCCCCGGAGAAATGATAATAATATATTTTGTAAGGTGCGTCGTAATTTTTGTGTGTCGGATCAAACAATTTTAACTCAATTTCGATATCGGGATGAAAGTACCTTATCTTCTATTCCAAGATTCCAATTATTCGTAACTACTTACATATAATATACTAGCTGTCCCCCGCGATTTCATCCGCGGTAATTTCGGAGTTCCCACGGGAATTCCGGGATAAAAACTATCCTATCTTTTAAGTTGGACCATATTATAAATGGTTACAAAATTTTATCAAAATCCGTTCAGTAGCTTCGGAGTCCATCGCGGACAAACAACGTGAGACGTGATTTATATATATTAGACTAGCTGTCCCCCGCGATTTCATCCGCGGTAATTTCGGAGTTCCCGCGGAGGTTGCGGGAAAAAAGTACTCTATGTCCTTCAGTTCCCGAGGGAATTCCGGGATAAAAACTATCCTATCTTTTAAGTTGGACCATTTTATGAATGGTTACAAAATTTTATCAAAATCCGTTCAGTAGTTTCGGAGTCCATCGCGGACAAACAACGTGACACGTGATTTATTACGTGATATTAGATAAGATAAGATTAAAAATTCGTATCTGCTCCCCCCGCGATTTCGCCCGTGTGAATTTCGGTATTCCCGCAGGAACTCTTTGTTCCGAGAAATAAAATGTTTCCATGTTAATTAAGAGATACTCTATAGATTCCTATGGGTAAAAGAATTTTTAGTATCGGTTCGGCAGTTCCAGAGATTTTCCTCCCTATATCCTAACTAAAAAACTTTACCTCCTCTTGTATTATACATTTAAGTAATTTTATAAATTAGCTGTCCCCCGCGGTTTCACCCGCGGGAATTTCAGAATTCCCGCGGGAATTCCAGGATAATCACCAAAATCCGTTCAGTAGTTTTTGAGTTTATCGCGAACAGACCGGCAGACAGACAAACAGACTCAACGGAAGACTTGGTTTAATAATATGTAAGTATAGGCTCACAGTTTCAACCAAAACGCTTGTTTTGTTAATATTTTATTTTAAAGTTCCCGCAGGAACGATGAAACCCTTGAATCTGTGGCCTTGACGACTTGTATGAAAAATTTTGTAAAGATTGGTTAAGTAGTTAAGCGGCAAAAGCATAACAAAAAACAAACTCACGTTCGCATTTACAACACTTGTTAGGACCATGTATTGATATCGCGTTTCTCAAAAGCTCGTTCTTTTAAGTTGTAAGTCTGCCTTCAGTAAACTAACAAAACAATACGCAGAGTGAAATAATGACATGGAATATACAAGCTTGGAAACTGCAAGTATTGTCAAGTGGTCCTTCGACGTATAGTTAGAATGTCACGTCGGTACAGTAGATAGGAACTTGAGAATACTACCATTTCTAGTGGTACCTATATAAAGCTGGAGTTTCAGTAGCAGAGAGTGAGATTGTAATGATGGACGATAGTAGAGTAACGAAAATTGTTATCTCTATACTAATATCTATATACCTAAAAGGAAAATATTAGATGTTTTTGTTTTTTTTTTTGAATTTACTCGTTTATAAAGCAACAGTTTTTCTGAGAGACACATTATACTTTTATCCCGGAATTTCCCCGGGAACTCCGAAATGAACGTAAATGAAACCATGGGGGATCAACTATAGCATGAACACTAAAACACGTCTAAGTCTAGTCTAAAACACTAGAGAAGTTTAATATTTTAAGAAATCGTAACATTATGTACTTATATGATAAGGCTTGGTTGCATTTTATGAAATGGTCGGCCATATCATGAACTATCAACAATAATTAATTAAAGGTCAACGTTTGATGAATTGGATACCCAATAATGTTTTGCCATATAAAATATGTATAGTAAAAATTCGAAATACACGTGGGTATTTTGAAATTTCGACTAGAGCATCATTCTGGATTAGGTTAGGTTTGTACCTACTGCTCACTAAGTCGTGCGAGCCGAGCGAGCGCAGAGAGCGTGCTGCGGCAGCTGCTGGCCATGCGCCAAAAACAAATGGTCATTAATTCTCATCATAGATATCACCACTTATTTTGTCTTTGGCGCATCGTCCACCGCTACTGCGGTACGTTTGGGCTTTGGCTCACGCGTCTTGGTCACGAGCCAAAGCCAACCTTACCTAACCAAGAATGTCGGGGTGCTCTACGCCCTGCCTATAGTCAAAAAGTACTTGTAACTAGACACTACTTGTTATAGTTGTATGACCGATTGTTTCATGAAATGCAACCATTTCATGAAATGGTCGGCCATAAATTGATCAATTCTTAGATATGGCCACGAAATATACATACTTAGACAATCGCTTGTTGTATAACCCAACCTTTACCCAGTCAAGTTGCACACAGCCACCGGTCAAGTTTGCGTTCGCTTTGATTGAGCAAAGTTGTTAGCGCCTTGTGAATGTGTCGTACGTTTTCTGTGTGTCGATTAGATTTATTTAGCGAGTAAACATTGGATTTTGAAGCCTCATATCTCCTTAACTGCCGATACTCCACTAAGTTTATCAATTTAGTTGCGTCAGTCGTTAAAATAGTAAATATAGTAAAAGGAATAAAACAAAATTGATGTATAAGTAAACAAGAACACGATTTTAAAAAAAAGAAAATATCTTTGAAAGTAGATTGTGGACGGTATTATTGGTGGTGTGAAGCCATCTCCCTTCTACGGTCGCCACTGAAAATCAGCGTCGTGGAACTTAGTGCCACGGCATAATGCTGAGTGGTAGCCATTTTGGTACCAACTGTTCTAGTTTAAGAGTCTATTCTATTCTATTCTATTCTGTTCTGTTCTGTTCTGTTCTGTTCTGTTCTGTTCTGTTCTGTTCTGTTCTGTTCTGTTCTGTTCTGTTCTGTTCTGTTCTGTTCTGTTCTGTTCTGTTCTGTTCTGTTCTGTTCTGTTCTGTTCTGTTCTGTTCTGTTCTGTTCTGTTCTGTTCTGTTCTGTTCTGTTCTGTTCTGTTCTGTTCTGTTCTGTTCTGTTCTATTCTATTCTTTTCTATTCTATTCTATTCTATTCTATTCTATTCTATTCTATTCTATTCTATTCTATTCTATTCTATTCTATTCTATTCTATTCTATTCTATTCTATTCTATTCTATTCTATTCTATTCTATTCTATTCTATTCTATTCTATTCTATTCTATTCTATTCTATTCTATTCTATTCTATTCTATTCTATTCTATTCTATTCTATTCTATTCTATTCTATTCTATTCTATTCTATTCTATTCTATTCTATTCTATTCTATTCTATTCTATTCTATTCTATTCTATTCTATTCTATTCTATTCTATTCTATTCTATTCTATTCTATTCTATTCTATTCTATTCTATTCTATTCTATTCTATTCTATTCTATTCTATTCTATTCTATTCTATTCTATTCTATTCTATTCTATTCTATTCTATTCTATTCTATTCTATTCTATTCTATTCTATTCTATTCTATTCTATTCTATTCTATTCTATTCTATTCTATTCTATTCTATTCTATTCTATTCTATTCTATTCTATTCTATTCTATTCTATTCTATTCTATTCTATTCTATTCTATTCTATTCTATTCTATTCTATTCTATTCTATTCTATTCTATTCTATTCTATTCTATTCTATTCTATTCTATTCTATTCTATTCTATTCTATTCTATTCTATTCTATTCTATTCTATTCTATTCTATTCTATTCTATTCTATTCTATTCTATTCTATTCTATTCTATTCTATTCTATTCTATTCTATTCTATTCTATTCTATTCTATTCTATTCTATTCTATTCTATTCTATTCTATTCTATTCTATTCTATTCTATTCTATTCTATTCTATTCTATTCTATTCTATTCTATTCTATTCTATTCTATTCTATTCTATTCTATTCTATTCTATTCTATTCTATTCTATGTATGTATGTATGTAATATATTTATTCAGAAAAGGTTATCACACTTTCATTGAGACCATGCCCCGCAAAACTGCTTACGCAGTTTGACTGCAGGTAACTCGTAATTCTATTCTATTCTATTCTAAAAAATATTTCCAACATAAAGTAAATGCTAACACAATTTCAGTATACATAATCGATCCATGATACATATCTATACATATAAAATGCTGTGTCCTGAATGATCCATCGATCAACGCACAGCCTAAACCGCTGATCGTAGAGACCTGAAACTTGGACGGTGTGTTCTTTGTATGACGCAGGCATCCGATAAGAAAGGATTTTTGAAAATTCAACCCTTAAGGGGATGAAAACGGGGTTGCAAAGTTTGTATGGAACAATTCCGCGGGAACTTCGAAATTATCGGCGGTGAAACCGCGCGGGACAGCTAGTTAGTTATAAATATAATAAAGTATGTATTCAATTATTTGTTACACATTACAATACTAGCTATTCCCAGTGATTTCACCTCCGTTTATTTCGAAATTCCCGAAGGATTCCTGGTATATAAAGTACCCTATGTCCTTCTCTGTACCCCTGACCCTGACAATGTGTATACAAAAATCCAAGGCGTGAAACAAACAAACATATAAACTCATATTCGCATTTATAATATTAAGGACTAGCTGACCCCCGCGGTTTCACCCGCGATAATTTCAGAGTACCCGCGAGAATTCCGGGATTAAAAGTATCCTATGTCACTCAGGATCACTTTGGCTTCCAATAAGTAATAGTACATTGTTATCCTACGGGTGAAAGTAACTTATTTAGCCAATAGATCGAGGGACTAAATAAGGCTTTCTCCCGAGGATAACACTGTGCTTTTCATTACGAATGCAAGGAAAGTCAAAATAAAAATAGGAATTAGCTAAAGAAAAAAATGAGTGAATTTTATTTTACATAAATCAACCATTAGGTGTGCTACTGGCCAGTAAGTATGCCCCCTATGACATAAAAAAAAACTTGAGTTTCTGCAGTATCCATCTGTCAGTTGAAAGCGATTCTCCCTAGGGCTGAAAAGTGTTACTTTCAACCCGCTTCTCAGGCAACTTCAGACCTACTTTCCGAGTATGAGTAATGAAAAATAATTTTCAAAATCGGTTCAGTAGATCCAGAGATTACCCCCTACGGCGTCATAAACTCACAAACTCACAAACTTTTGCTCTTTATAATATCAGTATAGATTAAGAAGGATTGTGTTTTTATAGCGGATGGCGCACTGTAAAGGCGTTAATATACTTTCATAGCTAGGTAGGTAGGTCCTTTATAAGCTGGGTAGAAATTTCGAGTTAATTATTTCCCGACGTGTCCTTAGCCTTTAATTAAGGGATTCCCCGTTTGATGAAATTAATGAATCAATTAATGGATGAGAAATTTTAGAGAGCAGGTAGGTACGTTTTAATGTCTTTGCTCTCGCCTACTTTCGTTTAGTTATTTAATATCTATTCCGCGCGGTTTCGCCAGCATTAAATTCGGAGATCCCGCGGGAATTCCGGGATAAGTGTAACCTACTTCCTTTTCCTAATAACCTGTGGTAGGATTAAAAATTTAATGCAATTTCATGGGGTACAGAAAACCATATACAGTACCTGCTTTTATCGCGGAATTCCCGCAAGATCTCCGAAACCAACGCGGGTGAAACCGCGGGGAAAAGCTAGTAAACAGACTCAACTCTTTACCACTCCAAAAATAAAATAATTAAAACAATAAACAGCTGGTAGGTACAATATAACATTATACGAGGAATGACCAAGAAAGTGTTTTAGTAGGGTTCCGTGCCCAAAGGGTAAAACGGGACCCTATTACTAAGAGCCTGTCCAGATGAGGCGTTTTACGCGCGAGTCGAGAACGCGGGTGTTCCCGACACGACATACTAGAGTCACATAGGTCCCGTCCAGATGCTCTCGAGCGTTAAACGCTTTCAGCGCGTCGGACTCTCGACTCGCGCGTTCTCGACTCGCGCGTAAATCGCGTCATTTGGACAGGCTCTAAGACTCCGTCCATCCGTCTGTCTGTCCATCCATCTAGGTATCTCCGTCTGTCACCAGGCTGTATCTCATGAACCGTGGTAGTTAAACAGTTGAAATTGTTGAAATTTACAGCTATAACAACAAATACCTAATAAAAAACAGAATAAAAAAATATTTAAGGGGACTCCCTCAACAAACGCGATTTTTTTTTACCATTTTTAAAGATGATACGGAACCCTTCGTGCGCGAGACTGACTCGCACTTGGCCGGTTTTTATTATTATAAACAATATCTTCCGTCTATGGTCATATCCGACGATCCCTGGACAGTATCTGAGAGGAAATTAGATTATTCCGCTGGACACGTGACGTCGCTGGCTATCATAAGTTCAATTTGCTGCAAGTAATGGGATATGACGTAATAGTAGATGACCAGCTCAATTAGACAAAAACATTTCTCCGCAAGCCGCTGACAAAACCACAAAATATATTAAGGAAATTACATTTGGGCGAGAGATGTCACGTGGTAATGTTAGCTAGAGCAGAAAACCCCACTAATCATGAAACATAGAAAAAGTTTCAATAAGTTTGTCTATCACGTATTTGAAAGCTACCTACAAAACAAAAGTAGCAGCAATACTAAGGTGATTACCAAATGCTATTATGTGATTACTGCATGTACTGACGTCATGTTGATTGTGTTCTATACGATGCGAAGCGGGCGGCCTTTAACGCAATTAGTCCGGGGAGGGGAGTCTAATTAGATAAATTTTCCCGTACGAAGCTATCGCTTTTGCCCACAGAGACGTTCAGATCAAAAGGCAAAACGCTCGGCCACTTTTGATGTGAAATATCTACTGGCAGCAAAACCAACTTGCACGCCGTGACGGCGAATGGCATCACATTGTATTGAATATCTACACAGATCAGGAATGATCCTACATATAGTGGAGAAAGTTATGCATCGCTTCCATATTATAACATTTATTAACATTAGACAAAGGTCAAATCACTGGTCAAATCAAGAGAAAAATGAAAAATCAAAATTCTACTTAATGTATCTCCGTTATTTTTTCATTATGTAAAAAAATACGTGTCCAATATTTTTTATTAATCTACAAAACGGATTAAAAACTAAAATTTGGTTGACAAGCCTTCACCTGGATTTTAAATGCGAAAGTGAGTTTTTGTTTGTTACGTTTTCACGCCTTAACGGCTCCACCGATCGTCATGAAATTTTGAATATGAAGTCCGAAATGGACATCGGTGAAATTGCATTACATTTTGGATAACACGTTCTCAGGAATAGGGTACTTAGATCTCAAAATTTGCGCGGGATTTCCGAAATTAACGAGGGTGAAACTACGAGGAACAGCTACTAAGTAGGTAAATTTTACAAATCCGAAATATCTTTGCCATATCATTTACAGTAAGTATGGTAAATGATTTATTTATGCTCATTTTAATTTAGGATGCGTGTCTATGACGAGAGAGAATATGAAGGAAAATTCAAAATCAAAAATCACAAAAATGTAAAATAACTCTAAGTAATCGTTAAATCACCTTACCTCCATCTTGTATTACTTACCTCCATCTTGTATTACTTATTCGTCTGAAAACAAGAAAAAAATCCTCAAAGACGAAAGTAATTTTTCATTACTCATACTCGGAAAGTAGGTCTGAAGTTGCCTGAGAAGCGGGTTGAAAGTAACCCTTTTCAGCCCTAGGGAGAATCGCTTTCAACTGACAACTGTCAAATTATTAAAAAAAAACTAGGTCTATTTTCACATTTCTATTGAACTATGTTTCAACTTTCTATACAGTCAGCGCGATGTAAAATTGAAATAACGTAAAGTTTAAGTAGGTATTAATTAAAATAAAATTCACTCACTTTTTCTTAAGCTAATTCCTATTTATATTTTTTTATTTTCTTTAATTAATACTTAATAATTAAAGATAATATTTTTTTTAGGTCGCCACAATGTAAATAAAAAATACTGGCTGAATAGCTAGCCGGCCAAAGAAAAAGAAATAGGTGGGAAAGTGTCAAGCGACTATCCGATCTTCACTCATTTTTTCTTTAGCTAATTCCTATTTTTATTTTGACTTTCCTTGCATTCGTAATGAAAAGCACAGTGTTATCCTCGGGAGAAAGACTTTACTTTCACCCCTAGGATAACAATGTACTATTGATAACTCGTTTGATCTTTCTCTTTAGTCTTTTACTTACTCGTTTAATGGATCCATTAGGATAGGCTGATTATGAGGTCGAGATATTTAGCTCGGTCGCTTCACCAAATTAGGCCCTATCTCTTAACCAATTGCATTGAAAACAGCTTACGACAATAGGGTATTGTTTTCGACAGAATTTTCAATTACCAAGTCAATGGGATTTTTCGATTGCGTCTGAGACTTCGCTTCGAGGAAATTCAGACTTACAAGTGTTTACGGTTCGTTGAAATATGAGTAGGTGCCCCTGAAACAGAGACGAAAGAAAGAAACCATACCCATGTAATTGTTTTTTATGATAATACAGCACCCACGTGAATATAATGACGACGAAAGTTGTTTTGGACTAGTTTTTAACCTCTGACGCAAAAAAATGGGGCGGGGGGGATCGTAGCTTCTGAACGGATGAATCGATTTTGATGTTGTTTTTTTTGTTTGAAACGTGAATTAGTGTTCTTAGCTATTATGTTTTGGCCACTATCATACCTATATATATGTACATCTTATTTTTTACAATATATCGTATTACTATGTATAGACCTATAGTGCCGATTCATGTTTGATTAAAATTGGTCCAAGATGGCCGTCGCCAAAAATGGCGGATTACTTATTTATTTTCTCACAACTCCCTGAATATGGGTAACAAATGAAAGGGCTTGACTAGTAGAATAGGCACTATGTACCTCTATGATAAATTTCAAATCCAAGATGACCGCCACCACAAAATGACGAATTATATTATTTTTTTCACAACTAAGTACATCACAACTTTATTTTTCACGTCAATATGACGTGACGACGACCAGCTGTGTGCGTGGCGCGTGTCTTGTATAATATGTATTAGTGAGCTACGTGTATTGTGTACCTTGTGAATCTAGTTGTTAGATTTTTGTAAGGTTGATGTTTTTTCATCGAATTTATTTTCCCCCATATTCTGACAAAGTACCAAACTTATAATATTATTTTTTCGCTTATCTTGTTTGCTAAAATGTACACTTTCAGCCCTGTAAATATTTGCGTCTAATTTTGGAGCACTTTATAATAAGTATAATTTTCACTTCAACTATATATAGATATCTGTAAATGAATTCAACGCTGGCAAAATAGAGGGCACATTTCGTTTAGTTTTTTTTTAAGGTTAGTGACAGAATGACAATGGCGGAATATGGCCGATAGTTCCAAAAGAAAAGCAATAAAGTCTCTAACACTGCCCAGCCTTTCCCCTCGAGAGTTCTTTTAAAGCTTAGACAACTCGGAGGGTCGTATTATGGATGAGAGGGATGTCTTTGTGATCCATCGAGAGCTTTAGGCGTGATCTGTTATTTTTTTCCTCCTTTGTAGGGTCCAGTAGCCTGTTGAAAATATACAACGTGTTAATGAATTAACTGAAAACTAGAAAGTAGTTTGTTCAAAATCAACTAGCGAATCGATCGCATTAATTATGTTTTAATATAGGTTACATTTTTTCATTGTTACTAGCCCATTTCTAAATTATTTATAATACAATATTTGGCGCGTAAGCCGCCCGCAGCAAAAAAATTCGAACGGTTAGGCGCGGGCGTACCTAGCGCTTGGAATTTCGTAGATAGGTCACCTCCAAACTAATGTTGAATAACTTTTAAAGTGTAAATATTTTCGACATAAATTATATTTTAATCATATTATTGTTTATTTTTTTAAATAGGGTGTATCAGGTTTTCTGTTAATTCATTAACACGTTGTATAGGTAATTAGGTAGGTACTTATTAGCTGTTAGAGTTTCATCCGCGTTAGTTTAGGAGTTCCCACGGAAATGTCGAGTTAATAGCAGCATATGTTTTTTCTGTACCCCTGATCATGTGATTATGTTGATTTCATGTTGATCAAGTGAGTAGTTTCGTAAAAAGGTAACAGATAAATAGACAAACTTTTGCATACGGTAGGTAGGTAGTACGGATAAATACGTTTTAAAATAATCCAATTTTTTTTGTATCATTATCTTCTTCTTTGTAAATAAAAATGAATGTTTGTATGTCTGTGCTCTTTGTGTTTCTAAACCATTGGTCCGATTGTGATGAAACATTGGCGGGTTGTTCTGCCTGCGTCTGCAAAGATTCCTGATATAAAGATATCCTGCGGGAACTCCGAAACTCACGCGGGCGAATCTCTGAAATGGTTGTATCAATTTTGACGGGATTTTCACTGGTAATTAGCTGATGTTATATAGAGTAAATTAGGCTACTTTGGAGTTCCTGCGGGAATTCCGAAACTCAGGCGAGTGAAACCACGGGGCACAGCTAGTTAATCAATAAAAATTATAGCCTTATTATGCTATTTGATCGAGTTTTTTATCGTATCATTGATATTTTTTTATGTTCTAGTGTAAAGCTGCTGCTTGTTTACTGTTACTTTTCTTAACAGCATTGAAACTATATGTTAGAGAGCTTTTGAAGCGGAGTAATTGCCTAAAAATCATAAAATACTTGTTCTTGGGAACATATTTCTCGGAGAAATTGCGAAAATATCTTTAATGCCTCCGTCCAACGAAAACCGGGGCCAATTTTTAATGGCACGAAAGCTTCTCGACCCTGAAAGGTTCATTTGCAGAACGCCGAAAGCTCTAGGCTTCACTGTCGATTTTCTGAATTATTCATCTGCCTCAGAGGAAATCCTTTTACAATGTTTAAACACCCACTTATTCCTAACTTAAACCCCAGGTTCGAAATGTGTAAGTAGCTCTCGGACTGTGATATATTTTACATTCGGTGATCTTTTCAGAAGATTCCTCTTAAGTGCTTTTATTTTATAGCACATTAGATATCACAGGTTCGACTTCCGCATTGGAGTAAACATCTGATGAACTTTTGTATTTGCTCTGAGTCTGTATTTACAACAAAAAAGTGTATATATAATTAGGTACTACATGACTTGTCTGATACCTAGCTCTGCTTGGTTTTGGACAAGATGGCGGTGTTTTTGATAATTTCCTATTATTATTATTTGGAAAGGTATGTCAGGTAGATCTTGTGTTTTAATTTTCAAACGATCTTTAAAATGTGGTGTGGACTGTGGACCATTGTGACAACCTCTGATAAAGTGGTGTTATGAATTTGGTAAGGTAAATTGGAAAGCAGACTACTATATACGATTTTCTGTCCGCTGTCAAGGAGTTCCGCTTACCAGCTAGGGAAAATTCCATTGGATATTGAACAAATAGTATATTTACAGATTGTTGGATAAAACGGGAAAAATAATTAAGGTTTCAGTATTCAATTCTCGTCCTAAATATGACTATTGGGCGTAATTTTTCAATAAAATTTCCTTAATCATTAAATAGGCTTTTAGATCTTACTAGATGTGCTCGGTATTTCACCTGAATTGGTTTACGAATTCCCCGCAGGGACTTCTAATTTTCTTTGATAAAAAAATCTGTTCTGACAATTATGTACCTACACAACAAATGAAATTCAAGTCAGCAATTTTCGAGTTTCAGTGACAAATGGCAGAAGAAAATATACTTACCTATATGTAATGAGTACATGGAAGCATGAATTGTATGCAGGCTTGTAGATTTTTACAAAATTTGAAAGTTATTTGAATCTTTATAAAATTCTAGAACATTGAAAAAAAAAATAAACAATTATTACTTGCTGCTGATGCCATATAGAGCTGCTTATACAACGTGCATATAAATCAACCAAAAACCTGATACACCTCACTTAAAAAAATTAACAATAATATGATTAAAATATAAATTATGTTGAAAATATTAAAAGTTATTCAAAATTAGTTTGGACGGTGACCTATCTACGAAATTTCAAACGCTACGCCCGCACCTACGTCTCCAAGACCGATTCGGTTTTTTTGCTACGGGCGGCGGCGTACGCGCCAAATATTGTATTATAAATCACTTAGACATGGACTAGTAAAAATGAAAAAAATATAACATATAATTAAACATGGCGCGATGGGTTCGGAAGTCGATTCTGAACAAACTACTTTCTAGTTTTCACTTTTCAGTCAATTCATTAACACGTTGTATTTTTAAACCATTTAGTTAAGGTATTTTTTTCAATAAAGACGATTTTAAGGTTTGAAAATTATTTGCTTTCAAGTAGTTTATGTGGTTTAATTCTCTTTATCTGACATAATTATATTTTGGTTCGCTGAAATAATAGAGTAGATAACTCGATTCTGACTTAATTTGTTAAGTAACCCAGAACACCCGTCTTTCAGTCAACTTTGCCCTATATATAATAATATTAATGAAGCCAAATATTGTACTTGGACAAAGATAAATAAATCTCAACAATTAGCACGAATCCAATCCCGCTAACACAACTCCAAAGGGATTCTAAGTCAATAGGCATAGATGTTATTATTGTAGAATGAAATGTAAGTGAATTTCCATTTGCACATCCCAGCGAAATCCCGGCACGGTGTTGTTCTTTGGAATGAAATGTACATACATACATACCTTGTTCAATGTTTTGATTTTAGAGGGAAAATGTAAATTTCACTTTGAATTTTTAGAAATATGGTTGAATATCCTTTGATGAGTCTTTCTATACGATTTTAAACGAAGTAAATGCAATTCGTTGATACTTAGATTTTTTACTCTTTCAAAGCAGCAGCATTTCCTACTTACATACATATAAGTATGTAGGAAAGTATTTACACGTAAGTAATCTTGTGGAAATCTTTATAATCATGTGGAAGAAATGGATAATATTATGGCAAAGAAATTTACGAATATTTATTGAAGTGCGAGAAAGCGACAAAGCGCTGGAAATCATTTATCATTTTCAGATGGAAAAAATTACAACATATCTACTGTTTATGAATATGTTGTTCAAGGTGTACCTGCCTTATTTATACATGTAATACTTGTATGGTATTTTTATTAAATTTTATGAATTTTTAATAAGATGACGGCAAAATTGCAAGTACATAAGTGAATTGATTTCAAATTAATATTATTTATATCTAAAAATACTGAGTCATTTCAGAAAGACCAAACATCTGTTTATTAACTCAGCTGTTCCCCGCGGTTTCCACCACGGCAAATTCAAAGTTCCCGCGGGATTTCCGGGACAAAAAGTACCCTATGTCCTTTTCTGTACCCCTGACAACATGTAAGTATATGCATTTAACGATGATCGCTTAAGGCGTGAAAGCGTAACAAACAAATAAATAAACTAATTTTCGCATCTACAATATTATAAATAAGGATAGGTGATGGACTGCCCCTGGAAATTGTTCCCCCCTCTGGCAATCCCCTATATTCAAACCTTCCAAACTAAATATTTATAATATACTAGCCGTTCCCCGCGGTTCCTCCCGCGTCCATTTGGGAGTTCCAGCGGGAATTCCAAATAAAAGTAGGTGCCCTATATTCTTCTCAGTAGCCCGGATCGGTTTGGCCGTCAAGGTGTAAAAGCGTAACAAACAAACTAACAAAGTCATATTCGCATTTAGTGTAAAAAAGATATAGGTCGGATCGGATTTCAACATTCGACAAAACTACTTTTTAACACTAAAATACTAAAAAAGTAGTTTTAGTGTTAAAGATAGAGTTTATATCCGACCATATTATTATTTAGTTTATGTATTAGGTACCCACTCTAAAAGGTTATATTATTAACAAACTGGTATAAATCTTTGCGAGATGTCGATTCGTCTGAGGGCCCCAGCTCGCGAAGCGTAAATAATGCGAGCTTAAAATAATGCCTGCCCCCAACCTGCATGTAGTAGCTACGTGTGGGACAGGCGTGTACAGAAGCACATAAAACATTTACTATACTATAAAGAGCTAAAGTTTGTGAGTTTGTGAATTGTGAGTTTGTTGGTTTTGAATTTGTGACGTTGTAGGGGGTAATCTCTGGATCTACTGAACCGATTTTGAAAATTCTTTCACTTATAGAAAGCTACGGTAGTCCTGAGTGACATAGGGTACTTTTTGTAATGAAATTCCCACGGGAACTCCGAAATTGAACGGGTGAAACTGCGGGGGATAGCTAGTACTTTTATGACGGGTTAAAAAAAGTGGCACAAGTGACATCTTTAAAAAATAAGCAAAACAATTTTGTAAATAATTCTGGAGGCTTTGATGATAAAGTAACACACCACGTATTTAGCACAAATCACAATGCAGTGTATTGAGTACAAAATATGTTTTGTGAACAAAATTGTGCTTGAACTACCTGGTGCCCGCGGTTTTACACGCCTTTGTTGAGTGACTTGTAATTTTGGGAGAAAAGTATTTTAGAAACGTTTCGGAATACGTTTTTTCCCCACACATGGTTCAGATGAAACAAAGCCTGTATTTTGTTCCAAACAAAGCTTACTTACCTAATTTAATTGTGAAAGCCACATGAAGAACTGTTAAGAACTTTCGGATTGGCACAAGCAGAGACAGACAGGCAAACTTTTTGTGTTTTGCAATTCTGTTTTTATCGAGCTTTTTCACTTTTTGGTAAAAATATTCAAACATTACATCGTTATATTATAGAGCTTTGGATTTTACTGGTTTAGTATTGATAATAATTTCTCGTATTAATGATGATTAAGTAAATAAGTACCTACTTAATACACTTACCTATCTGTGTCAAACCATAAAACAATTGAATGCGTGAGGTTTTTTAAAAGTATTCATAAAATGTATCAGTTGTCTTGCTTCAGCGTATGGAATGGTTCGCGGGCTTCGTAGCTTCGAAACTTATTTCCTTCTTTGTGCCGTGATGCTGTCGCAATATTCTATTAGACCAACAAATAGCTGAAATAGAGCCATGAAAGATGTTTCTTGCGTTGCGATAGAATAGATGCGAATATTCAAAATGGCCGCGGAGACAACGTCATCCAGTTTCTGTGCAAACTGATTTCGTATGCAACAAGCACTCCTTCTAACCATAGCCAAATACAGCCAGCAGAGGAATATGATTAAAGAAAACCATTTCATTTGCCGATCAGCTCGAAACAGACACTATTTACCGCCGCACTCAGAGTCGACTTTAATGATTACTTAGTTAAGTATAGATTTTAAAACTAAACTGCCGCAATCAGACAAGTTTAATAAATTAATATTAATTGGCATTTAACTAATTAAGTTACATCTCATTAAATGCCAACTAACATTAATTTACTGAACGTCTCTGATTGCGGCAGTTTTTTTATAAAAATCTATATTTAACTAAGTAATCATTAAAGTCGGTTCTGAGTGCGGCCGTTAGACATTATTGAATCGTGTCACAAATGGAACCTCTTTTCTTTTGTATTGTTGCGGCTGACTCGCCGACAGTTTTGTCACACTCACAGATCTTCTTTGTTTACCAGCTTTTTTTTACCAGCTTTTTTTTATTTTGCCATTAGTTACACACATATATGCATGAGAAAACAAAAGCATTAACATATCTGTGAATGTTAATTACACCCGGTATATGTTTAACCATGTAAGTATCCTGAATATTTCGCGCTTTGATTCCCGCGGGAACTCCGAAATCAACGCGGATTCACCGCGGAGAGAATAACTTAGTCATCCTTGATTATATTAATCGCGAATGTGAGTTTATTTGTTTGTTAGGCTTTAACTAGCCAACCGACCGACATAAAATTTTGCAACACGTTGCCGGGGTGTTGAAAAAGGCATCGGGTACTTTACCCCGAGATTACCGGGAGCACTCAGACTCAGAAACTCAAGTTAGAAATCTGTTCTGCCAACTGTACAAACGGTAGGTTCCCTTCAGTGAGACCTCAAACTTTTTAATTAACCCTCAAAGTTGTGTCTAGCGCGGAACGACTCTCGTCGCCTTGTGTTTTAAATTACCAACATTATTATTCTTACGCCCGTATTTTTAAGTGCCCCGCACGGGTTTTGACTGAGTTAACATCCCTCCAGTTCAACCTGTGAAGATAAGTCAAAAGTTAAAATATCTTTACGCAGACACTAAAAATAATAATATAGGTACTGAATAAATTCTTACTATCCCTATCTACTAATATTATAAATGCGAAAGTAACTCTGTCTGTCTGTTTGTTACGCTTTCACACCTTAATGGTTGAACCAATCATCATGAAATTTCGTACAAACGTTGTCAGAGGTAACAGAGAAGGACAGGATACTTTTTGTCCCGGAATTCCCACGGGAACTGTGAAATTTGTATATGCATTGTCAGGGGTACAGAAAAGGTCATAGGGTACTTTGTATCCCGGAATTCCTACGGGATCTCCGAAATATCCGCGGGTGAAACCGCGGGGAGCAGCTAGTATTATTATAATGCAATAGTGAGTTTGTTTGTTTGTTACGCTTTCACGCCTTAACGGCTCAACCGATCATCATAAAATTTTGCATAAACGTTGTCAGTGGTACCGAAAGGGATATACGGTATAAAAAAATACATAAAAATTCCCGCGGGAATTGCGAAATTAACGGGCGGGTGAAACTACGCGGAACAGCTACGTAGTAACTTTATAATTTGGTAATGTATTTAATGATTATAATACGACAATTTAATCAATTATAGAAAACAACTCATTTAAAAGCAATAATGAATCCACTGAAACTTCTCTCATTATGCGTACAACTAAGGACTGGACCTTTACCGCTATTAGCTTGGAGCTTGAGTACTGGAGTGAATTTGGAATTTATTTTGCTAGCCGATTTCCAAAAAGGAGGTTCTGCTTTCGGCTGTATGTATGTTTTTTTTGTATGTTCACCGATTACTCGAAGACGGTTAGACCGATTTGAAATAGTACATTGTTATCCTAGGGGTGAAAGTAATCCTCGTTACGCTCGGGCGCCAAACCCCGTTTTGGGACTAAATAAGTCTTTCTCCCGAGGATAACACTGTGCTTTTCATTACGAATGCAAGGAAAGTCAAAATAAAAATAGGAATTAGCTAAAGAAAAAAATGAGTGAATTTTATTTTACATAAATCAACCATTAGGTGTGCTACTGGCCAGTAAGTATGCCCCCTATGACATAAAAAAAAAACTTGAGTTTCTGCAGTATCCAGCTGTCAGTTGAAAGCGATTCTCCCTAGGGCTGAAAAGTGTTACTTTCAACCCGCTTCTCAGGCAACTTCAGACCTACTTTCCGAGTATGAGTAATGAAAAAGAATTGTCCTTGTCAGTGTTATCCTCGGTAGAAAGACTTATTTAATCCCGAGACGGGGTTTGGCGCCCGAGCGTAGCGAGGGCGCTAATAGGTCGAGGTTACTTTCACCCCTAGGATAACAATGTACTATTTCCCTACTCCCAAGTTGGCCACTAAGTCGGGATCTAATGATGGGATCTTGGAGAAATCGAGGTAACTCTTCAAAAATTGTAGGCACACCTATAGCGCTTTTTGTATTTTTTATCGTAAATCGTTTCGTTATCGATATAACGCAAACAGCAATATTTGTTTCCAAACAACGGCTTGCTTGTATTGTATGACAGTGCCTGGTACTTCGAGCACGGGTGTACTATTTAATTTTACTTTAGCTATTCCCTGCGGTTTCACCCGCAATAATTTGGGAGTTACCGCGGGAATTATGGGACAAAAAGTGTCCTTCTCTGTACCCCTGAAAACGTGTATGCGAAATTTCATGATAATAATAATAATAATCCACTTCACAACACACAGATCTACTTGATCACACAGTAAGCTATTATTAACTTGTGTCGTGGAAACCAAGCAAACGTGGTATATACTACATAGAATTACATATATACTATACTAAAGATATATAAACACACCCAGACTGGAAAGTGGAACCCTGTGTTCATCAACACAAAGTGCACCCCCACAGGGAATCGAACCTGGAACCTCTTGATTAGCGGGCAGGCATGTTGACCTACTACGTCAATCAGTTGAGCCGTTAAGGCGTGAAAGCGTATAGGACAGACAGACAGAGTCGCTTTTGCATTTATAATATTAGTTGGGATTTGGAACGAAACAATCGAGTCGCGTTCGTGCCATGCTATAACACTTCACAACCTAGATCTACTTGATCCCACACTAAGCTATCCGTTATTGTGTCGTGAAATCCAACAAAACATGATATATATTATAGTATAAGTATAGATATACTAGCTGTGCCCCGTGGTTTCACCTGTGGTAATTTAAGGAACAAACTAAATAAATATTCTACAGCTAACCGCACGCAATGGAAAAAAAAAAATTAAAAATAGTTTATTTCATGACCAAAAGTATTTTTGCATATATGGTTTGTTGGACATCCTTTTAAGTATAAATATATACTTGTGTCAGGATATCCAGCTCTTCCATATCGTTAATAAAAGCGAAAATAAAACAAGATATACCTACATTACAATTAGTTTTACAATAAATTATAAACTTTTATGAGAAAACAAAATATAACAAAAAGAAAACCAAAAAGTTTAGCGTGTGTATGTTTGTTTGTGTATGGGTGCGTATGTGTAACTGTGAGTGGGTGTGTGTGTGTGTGTGTGTGTGTGTGTGTGTGTGTGGGTTTAGGTGTGTGTTTGTTTATGTATAATGGAAGCTCTCAAAAAGAATATTTTTTACCGTTTTAGCAATATTTTTTAGTGCTGCTCCGCTCCTATTGGTTTTAGCGTGTGTATAGCCTATAACCTTCCTCGATAAATGGGCTAATTAATACTAAAAGATTTTTTCAAATCGGACCAGTAGTTCCTGAGATTAGCGCGTTAAAGCAAACAAACAAACAAACTCTTCAGATTATAATATTAGTGTAGATTAACACGCCCAAACTGGAAATTGAAATACTATGTCCCAGTACAAAAAGTCCACTGGCAATCAAACCAACAATCTTTTATTTTCATTTTTAAACGACGTCAAAAAAGGAAAATTCTATGTTTATTATTTTTTTATATTCTGTGTCCTCAGTACCCTAGGTATGACGTGACGTGAATAATGACGTGATTTTTACAGATATTTACGACTGATTTGTGTGATTCTTTTACTGGAGTAGGTCATCTTGCAGGCAGGTTTTAGTATTAACATTATAAAAAAAAAACAATTTAATATATGTAAAAGCTTACCACTCACTTTTAATGAATAAACAATTAACTTTAAAAACCTTTATTTATGGGCGCGGTGAATGTGGCGAAGTACTATGCTACGAAAAATGTTGGAGCCAAGCTACGCGCTACGGTTTGCGTCGTAACTCAGCTACGACGTAGACAGCTACGAGTAAGGCAGCTTAGTGACACGAGATAGCCTTGTTCATTCGAAAACGTTAGGAAATGTCACAGATGTAAACAATAAAGACAAAACGCGATAAGGAACTCTTTGTTGGGCTTGACAAACAGGCGAAATTTGGGCGAAGGTCTGTGTAAAGAAATAGACCAGGAGCTGGATTGCATAAATGTGAGAGATTATAGCAAGTAAATATTTAGAGAGATTATTATAGAAATAAATTAATTTACGCATATAAGTCAACAAAAAAAATCAGAAATTTAATAAGATTGCATACTGGGAACTTAATAATAATAACACCGCAATATAGACATCCATTTTATTTAAGCCCTGACCTAAAAAGACTATAGACGATGATGATTTGACAAACACTAAACAAAAGTAAATAACCAGATCACTATAACTTTGTAAAAATATTATATCTATACAAAATCATAAACTAATATATTAAGAATTCGTGACGTATGTCAAGAGTCGTTATGTAAACCTACGGCAAAAATCAAATCAAATTAAATATATTTTATTGCACACACACAGTAAGAAACACATTTTTCCAAAAACACGGAAACATGTAGGTAAATACGTACTTAAGAGCAATCTTTTCATAGGCAACCTACGGTAGAGAGAGAGAAGAAAAAGAAAGGTAGACCATTTAATTACATATATACAGATACCAAAAACGTACAGGAACTAAATACATACAGGAGGAAACTAAACATATAGGAAGAAAAAAATTAATTTTAGTCGGAAAATATTTGAAAAATAAATAAAAATTAATACGTGATATGTTAGACGAACTAAACAATTTTTATAGTATAATAAAAAAAACCGGAGATCAGCTCTTAGACTCCATTCACAAACACTCCCCGTTGTTTGCTGAAGAGAACCATTGGGACTGAATCGGAATTTACTTTCTCTCTTATCTATAATATAATTATAAAGAGGAAAGATTTGATTTTGTGTTTGTTTCGCTACCCCTGAGTAACATAGGCTATACTGTAATCCGGAATTCTTGCAGGAACTCCGAAATTATCGCGGGTAAAACCACGCGGGACAGCTAGTTCCATATAGAGTCGCGAGTCGCTGTGTTATGTCCAAGAAAATTTAATTAGTATAATTGCACAGGCGGGATATCACTAGTCACAAATCAAACCTGATGAAAGTGACTCGGTTATTTATTTCTTGATATTTCTTCTAGCGAACTCATGACTATTAAATTGTGTCACAGTGTTTGTTATTGAACTCCTCCAAAATACCTTGACAAATTTTTATGAAATTTCTGTTTATATTTGGTAGGTGATAAGGGTGACTACCCTTTTATTATTTCTTTGGCAAAATTTTTACCTTGGGAATTCCTGGGAGAATCCCGAAACCACACGCCACTGAAACTGAAACCGTGGGGCAAAGCTTGTAAATAAATGTATAAAATTAGTTTATTTCTTAATTTTAATAAAATTTAAAGTGTTTTTTTTTTCTAAACTCTTTAAATATTAAATGGTTCCGTATCATAATTAACTATTGTTTTTTTTTAAATAAAAAAAAAATGTTCGTATGTTTGTTTGATCGTAATAGATAAATTTAAAAACTATAGAACACATTTTTTAAAAACTTTCTCTTATGGGAAGCAAGTATTTCTAAGTAACATAGGGATTAGAGATCTACATTTTATTATTGTGTTATTTTTTCAAACTATATTACTCAAATCTACTAAAGATGATAAAAAGAAAACAGACAGGCAGACAGGTGAAATATTAAAAAGATATCTATTATTATTTATATTTTTTTCTCTCTGCCTGTCTATTTTTTATGCTGGTAATAGCTTCATATCGTTGAATTTATGTATGTATTCAGTATTGTATGTATTATAATATTAATATTTTCGTGTACAGTCGCGTTGTCGTAACACTTTTTTAACACATTTATATAAGTACAGATACTCGATAAAGTGGAATGCGTAGGCTCTGCGCGTGTGCCTACCTACACACATAACACAGACCCCTGTTTACTTATTGTATAGACCAACCGTGACTTCTAGGGCAAACGCACATCAGCTGAAACAAGATAAGTTGCAAGATATTTTATCTTATTATAATTTAATTCAATATTATACATTTGTAGGCCTCTCTGTACCTCTGACAACGTGTATGCAAAATTTCGTGGTGATCGGTTGAGACGTTTAGCCGTGAAAGCGTAACAAACAAATGAACAAACTTACTTTCGCATTTATAATATTAGTACCAGTATATCTTAAATTTTAATATTTATTTTATTCTGACACCTATAAAAACTCTTAATTGTGGTGTTTTGGAAACAAAATCATGCTTGGACAATATTCCAAACCGCCATTTGATGAAATACTAAGCAGGATCTTGTACTGTGGGCACCTGGTAACTGAAACAATACTTATACAACTTTTTTTTTATTAAAAAAAGGTATGTACATCTTTACAATATACATAATATGTTGCAAACACAAATATTACAGCATCATTGAGCATTCCAGTTTGCTGACCAAAGATAGACCAACGATGCGCTGTCAAAAAATATAAATGTCTGTGCATTGGAATCAATGAAACATGCCTGAAGAATGGTTTCATAGATTTCGAACTTGCAGTGATTATAAAATTTTTGTTAAAAGGTCAACAATAGTTACAAACACATTATACAGAAACATGATTTCATAACCGACAAGCTGAAGCGTGTATGTAACGATTTTTGAACTTAATACGCGACTTTGCGAATGGTGATTTAATCGAAACATTTTTTTTGTTTGTTGCCAATTCTAAATTCGAGCTAGCGATATTCTCTATTTGTTATCCAGTCTTAGATTTAGTGAGCGCTCAACTTTATGAGAACATGTAAGTATTTCGCAGCAAATCAGCATATATTACTTCTAGGTCGTTAAGCAAACGTTTCGTAACATACCTATTCCACGTACACAGCTCGTGCCTATTATAAGATTGAAATTGCTAAATTTGAATTACCTATGCTAATAAAATGCTAATAAAAATAATAAACATGATTTTGCTTGTACCGATTTCTGACACACGAGCACCCATCACGACACATTTTCTGTGTTCGGCATTATAATAATATCGGTATTTTTATTTGTGAATGGATCCACTCATGACAAATGATGTCAAATGCGTCACAACTAAATGAACGTTTTCTACCAGGTATACGGTTAGAAGGGGGACGTATTGGAGCAGAATATTCAGTATTCGATTCTATAGTTTCTAATACAATAACATAAGCATTTATTTATGACGTAAAAAAAAATTGAGTTCATATAAGTTGCCGACGCATTCGATGCTCTATTTCTTGATGAATCAAATGTAAGGTCATTCATTTGTGTAAAATCACGTTTTTATCTAAATTTTTCTCCATGACATGACTTATTGATTCAGGATTTCTATACGCCCCCCGTTTAACCTTACACCCTATATAAGCGTACGTTTCCCCAGAATGAATCGATACAAATCATAAAAAAAGGTATTGACTAGGCAATAGGCATGCCTGTATAGGCTGTATACATTAGAATAATGATAACAAAAATAGTGATCGATGTTGACACAGTATGAAAAAAAATATGGGATCGATTTAAATAAAAATGTGTACGATATATTCATAGCACAAGCCCCCACTACGGATCAAACCCGGGATCTTTTGATAAAATTAATTTATTTTTATTTACACAACCCTCTCCTAGCAGCGCAATGATTAGGGAATTTGATAAATAAAAAAGCCATTTTAAGGCTTGAAAGGAGCTTCCTATTGTGCTTGACGTGAAGACGTTCCAATTCGTACAATGGCCCAGTACTAGTCGGCCTTGGAGCTTTTGTGAGCGTTTTTTATCTGCCTTACTGGAGCTTTGGTCGGTGTAAGGGAATTCACTTAGTCACCCGAGCGTTGGATCCGACCGGGGTGCGTTTTGATTTATGTATTTCACAACTGTCGAGAACTATTGGACTTTTGGCATACGTGGAGCGAATTTCGTGATTTATCTTGCGATTCTGTTTTCTTTGCACGGACGATATTAAAGCCATACTGAATGATTACTTTGCGTCATATGCGTTAAACATAGGAGCACAAATTCCACGTTCAACGTATTTTGAAGGGGTAATGTTTATCAGTCATCATCATCTGTAATCTGTTACCCTTTTTAGTTATTTAGAGGTAAAAAATTAATATAATTTTCGATACTATGAAATAGATCTTTACAATTTATAATATTTCATATCAAAGTATCGCTCTCCAAAGCCGTCCAGTCATTCTTATCTGGAAAGGATATACGTTATTAACTTCCATAGCCATAGCAGCTTATCTGTCGGATAGCTATGCCGGACTAACTCCCATGAAACTACCCTTATAAAGGGTTTGTTAATGCGTTATCGTTGGATACTTCTACTCGCATACTATACAGTGGAAATTCAATGGCCGTGATTTCGTGGCGCAAGTTAAAAGTTGGTAGCAATTTACAGTATGTAAATGTGTTTGAAATGGAAATACTGCATTTATCTATTTATTTATATAAATATAATTATGTTTATAAAATCGCCAGCCTTTAATTACGTGCCTTAGCACGAGTATACTATGGGCTTGTCAACCAAATTTTAGTTTTTTGTTCCGTCTCGTAGATTAATAACAAATATTCTACACGTATTTTTTTACGTAATCAAAAAATAAAGGAGATACCTACTTAAAGGCGAAATGACGTCAAGAGCTCCCACTCCTAAACTTTAATGCGTTTTATCTTAATATTTTTCTCAATAATTTGAAAAAGCAAAAAATACGTGTCTATTTTTTTTAATATAATTTTGATTTTAAAACCCTGGAAACTACCCATTTCCGAGATAATTTCAAACACACGCAATCGAAACGCTGTAGGAGAAAGCGTTTCTGGAAATTTAATCGTCAGTTTGAACTTCGACGCCTTCGACGCAAATTGGTGTTTAGGCTCTTACCAATAATATTTTACCCCTTGGCTACAGTCTCGGCGGCGGCGGTAGCGGCGGTGGCAGCGGCAAAAACAAATGGCAGACAACATACAAAGTAGGCCACAGCTATAAGCGGCGCGAGCTGTGGCTGACTTCGTATTGTTTTTGCCGCTGCTGCCGCCGCTACCGCCGCCCAGAGACTGTGGCGCCGCCCTTCGTAGGAAAAAGTGAAATAGGTCAAATAAAGAAATATATATTTCAGCTTTTTTGCTAATTCAATTTGGCTACAATAAATGTTGTGAAATATATAAGTACCTATTTTATTATTATTATTATTATAATTGGTTAAAAATACCAATAAATATTAAAAACAATCCATCATACATGAAAAGAAATATATAGTGTATATAGTTTCATTAAAAAAAATGTATGAACTGTCTTGTGTCCGAATTTGTCCTTTGTTTATCCTTACTTATACCCGCCTTATCCTTCTCATGGCTTATAGTCGCTTGTGCCTTGCCACTCTCTCGGCATAACACCCTTATCAAACTTCACGAGCAAAAGTTACTCACAATGTTTCCTTTTTAATCTCAACATATTATAGTGGCTGAACTGAAAAAGTGCATTAGAGCCTGAGGCGAGATGATCTTAAAATGAGCTCGTCTATACGTGTTGAAAGGAACATCGACTGTAATATCGTAGACTTTAAAGATATTGAGTCAGAACTTATGTGTAGTGTGGCATAGACAAATGCGCTCGAAGTATAATTTTTGATGTTTATTACTTAATTATTATTAATCTACTACCTTGCTACTTCTGCGGGAATTCTGGTATAAATCTATACTAATATTATAAAGAGCAAAAGATTGTGAGTTTGTGACGTTGTAGAGGGTAATTTGTGGATCTACTGAACTGATTTTGAAACTTCTTCCACTTATAGGAAGCTACAGTTAATAGTTATCCTGAGTGTCATAGGACTCATAGGGTATACTTCTTATTCCGGAATTTCCGTGGGAACTCCGAGTTTACCGCGGGTAAAACCACGGAGGAACAGCTATCTCTGCATCTACCGAACCGATTTTGAAAATTATTTCACTTATAGGAAGCTACAGTGATCCTGAGGGACATAGGGTACTTTCATCCCGGAATTCCCGCGGGAACTTCGAAGTTTGTGAGGTTGTAATTTTTGGATCTGCTGAACTAATTTTGAACTTTCACTTATAGGAAGCTAAAGTGATTCTGAGTGACATAGGGTATCTTTTATCCCGGAATTCCCGTGGGAACTCCGAAATTACCGCGAGGTTCAGCTAGTAAACTATACGTTTGTAACTTCCTTTTGGATCACTCTATTTATCAATAAAACCGCATTAAAATCTATAGCGCAGTTTGAGAGCTAAGCGTACAGACGGCGGGAAGCGACTTCGTTTTAATAAAGTAAGGATTCTTTCAAACAGAATTCCTTGAAAGTGGTCAGTTGAGTGAATCTTCAATAAACCGTTTCATTTGCCTCAGTATTGGTAAGTGGCTTTTAGGAGTGACTGAAGTGTATTTAAGTGCGATTCGACCGTTGAGCTCGTTCACATTGAATCTATTCGACCGAATTTTTCCTTCTCTCTCACAATTTTAAAACAGTCAGTGGCCTGTCGCTGTGTCGCGATCCGTATCAATCAATTTGAGCCGGTCCTTCGCCAGCACCCCACCACTAAAAGCCCTCTTGTGTCACCCAAATTGACTTTAGACCCCTGACAATTTGTGCCCGACTTTACTTACCTGTGATCCATTTCGAGTTTAAATAAAGGTTTGTCGAGAACCTAAGTTCGATCGGTTCTGTACATAGGATATTTTGTTTTTGTGTTTTATCTAGATTCACTAAATGTCATTTCAAAACTTATATCACAAAATCGTACTTAAACTTAGATTCTTCAAATATTTCAATGGGCATGATTACGGGGTATAAAAATAATTTTATATATTTAGTAAATACTAGCTGTTCCCCGCAGTTTCACTCGCGTAAATTTCGATGTTCTCCCGGGAATTCCGAAAACAGAGTACTTACCCTATGTCCTTCTTTGTAGCCCCTGACAACGTGTACCTACGCAAACTTTCGTGATTATCAGTTGAGCCGCTAAGGCGTGAAAGTGTAATATTTGCCGTCTATATAGTCTATATAGACGGCAACTTATAACGTCATACAGACGTTTTACAAACAGTATAAATTACACAAGGTGGTATAGGTACTTGTGTATGTGGCCCACTGTACCTATGTAAGTAGGTATGTACCCTATCATTGTTACAATAAAGGATTACCAAACGACGCCTCCGGGATTAGCAATATTGCAAAGTTACTCCCGCTCTGTTGTCGTTACATCAAAGTACCTACCTATATAAGTACCCGTCGTACCTTCACCAACCGATTATCACAAACAAAAATATTATACGACTCGCTGTCTCGCGCTGTTCCACCCGCGATAATTTGGGAGTTGCCGCGGTTATTCCGGATTACAATATAGCCCATATTACTCGGGGATTATGTAGCTTTCTAATGGTGAAAGAATTTTTAAAATCGGTAGGTACAGTAGTTTTTGAGTTAAGTCGAAACAAACAAACGAACAAACAAAAAAATCAAACCTTTCCTCTTTATAATATTAGTATAGATAAGACCTATCTATTAATATGCTTAGATTTTAAATATAAAAACAAAAGAAAAATTTTATTTTAACTAATAAAATTTAAGTAAAAAAAAAGTATTAGTAAATAGATTTTACAAACGATAAAATTACCGTATATTACTTGACTTGTAAAGTGACGTGAGTGAGTGAGTTTGTTTGTTTGTTGGTATGTTTGTTTGTTACGCTTTCAGGTCTTGATGGCTCAACCGATCATCATGAAATTTATTGGGTATTAATATACAATAATATATGAGCTCCGTCCCAATCTTTTTAATGGATGACTTTTTTAAGGTTCGGTATCTTTATAATACCTGCAGGGTACGAAGTTTTAAAATATTTGGTATATTATATTGACCAAAAGTCTATAAAACACGCAAAAGTTATCAGTTAATAACATGATATGACGCGTTTAATAAATTGAGTATTTTGACGAAAGATTATAAAAATATCTATTATAATTCTACACCCAATAACTTTTTTCCCGCTCAAGATCCAGCTTTGCTGTTATTGTATAACAAAATGTACAACAACTTACAACACTTGGGACGGACCCACCCATTCTCCTTTAAAAATACACAACACATTCATATTTTTGAAAATTTCAAATCAGCATGCTAAAAAATATTAACCTCAATAAATCAACCCTTTGTTTCGTGGACTGTGTTGCCGTGATTCGAATTTCAAAGTGATTTCGTTAAATATTACAAATGGCGGCCTCAGTCGTAGGTTGCCTACTGTACTTACTGTTTTATTTTATTTTATTTTATTTTTATTTTACTTTATTTGGAAAATCAACAGCTACAAAATAAACATTTGAGTGTCAAACAAAAAAGCCGATTACAGATTTTCGCACATGGGTGGTGGAATAATAAAAAAAAAACATCAATTGCTCAATAGGCAGCAGCAACTTACATAGTGGGAACTAAGTCCGACCATGTATTACTTTTTGGTTACAAAAAACGATTTTTCTAATACTCGCCTCGCTGACTCAATGCTAGTGTTAAACAAATCAAAGTCATATTCTTTGGATAATTTGTTAAAATTGTCACTCGCTCGCCACAAAAAGGAGTTCTGCCTGTAGTTGGTGGAGACTATTTCTGTCTGCAAAGGTGAACTGTATCTGCAGCTTCTGGCAAGGTACCTTTAGCGCAATAAGGGACAAGAGCTCAGAAGTATATTTTAATAAGAGTACCATTAGGTACTCTTGTATTAACAAAACTAATTGTTCCCCCGTTTCCACCTCTTAATTGCGGAGTTCCCTTGGGAATTCCGGGGTTAAAACTTCCCTATGTCCTTTTCTGTATCTTTGACAAACTGTATGCAAAATTCATGATTATCGGTTAAGTGATTAAAACGTGAACAGACTGCAGGCAGATTTACTTTCGTATTTATAATAGTAGTAAGTATGGATGACTGTCTGTGAAATGTGTCTTCTAATGCTGAGTTGGTGATCCTTTTGGTAGAGCATGCAAGAAATATGCCTATAAATTTAGATTGGGCACTTGTATGTTTGTATGTTTTCCTCGTGAGTTGTGCTGAGATAAACGTATTTCCCTTCTTTTTTCAGTTTTACGTGTACTTCTCCTAAAGTTTTAACGTACCACAAAACGGAACAATCGCGCACCTCCTCAGTGGGGCGCATATTCTAATAATATACTTGCGTTTCTAGAAACGGGACGCCACGGTTCGCAACCCTATACTTGTAAGCAACTTGTAAGTATCACGGTCGCAACTCGCAAGGCGCACCTCCCTACATCCACGTCATCGGTGATAAAACAGATTTAGATGCTGGTTGTAACCCCGAAAGCGGGGGTGAACATATAAAATCTATCAGCATTCGACGTTCAACGTCTATAAAACGTTTGTTCATTACGATAATTAAACACAAAGGTGTAATGTTGTCTGTAATGGGTTGTTCTTGCAAATGACGCAATCCAGTTGTTTTGACACACATAAACTCTTAATCGTCTGACTGAGCCCAGCGACGTAGTACTTGTACATCATTTTGTGAGTACCTACCTAAGATGTGGATAAATAAATAAATGAGAAATCAAAAATAAATTGGCAAAATTAAAAACGTAATCAATGCCATCTGTCGTTTAAAATTAGGTACCTACCTGCTTGTAATTTCAAAAAGTTTTGAACCATTATTTTGACCCCATGTTAGTAACTTTAATAAGGTGTGAATGTGATTGATGACTTTGAAGAAGTATTTTTTAAGTGGGAATCGAAGTCTTCAGTTTCAGTTAAATTATAATTATTTTCTCTCATTTCCGAACCGTGTAACGAGGCTGATAAAAAATAAATTTATTATAATTGGACGCTGGCTTAATGAACCCTGAGAAAAAATCCGTAATAAACAGATAACGTTTCAGTGAAAAGTAGGAGACCGAGGAGATTGAGGGCCTTCTGTTGTTTTAACTTGGCTGAACAAATTCAAGATTAATTCAAATTTTATGTATACTTTTTTCTATATGTGGGAACTAATAGGTCTAAGATTTTTTTTATATGTTATTTTTAATTTGTATTTTATGTTGTACCGTTTGTTTCCCGAAAAATAAATAAATAAATAAAGAGGGTCGTAAGTTGACCTTTATGAACCTTAAAAGCGTTCGGTGATTAAATAAGCACCTTCCGCTATAAAAAATCATATCAGAAAAGGTGTTTATTATCAGTGGGTAGTACTGTAACAAAAAAGTTGCAATAAAAATGGCCAAATGTGACTGTTTTGGCAACTTTCGTTATCTATCTATCTATCTACTTTAAATGAGCAAATCTTGTATATATGTATATATGTAGGTACCTACATTTATTCTCCTATGGATTTCTTTTTGAATTTAAAAATTTTACAGTATTTTAACGGCTGGTGTGTGGGGGACTAAGTGAGGGACTCAATTTTGTAAACTTCTATTAGTGGTCCCTTTGACACGACTTTCATACCAAACGTCATACGAATTTATGATACATACGCCTGGTGTGCCTTCAGTTATGAGTAAAAACAATTTTTTTTCCAATGTTACCTTGTTGTACACATACGTTCAGTTGTTAAAAAGAAAGATGACACGCCTGTAGTGCCATCCGGAACGGAACGCTTAGAAAACGCGCCAAACACGTGCCCGTCGCGGGGCATCCGCCATTACTGGCTGGTGCCCGGGGCGCGGGCCGAGGGCGGGGCGGGGCGGGGCGGGTGCGCTGAAAACGTATTGATTGAACGCATAGCGGGACGGGGCGCGGGCCGGGCCGATCGCTTCCCCGATGCAGTGACGTGTTTTTTTTTTAATTCGTACACACCTCCGCCATGGAGAAAACCGAAGAGCTAATCATGTGCGTCCGACGCCATCGATGCCTGTACGACACGAGTGACAAGGGTTATAAGAATTATAAGGAGAAATGTTTGCTATGGGAACAAATTGCGAAACAATTAAATGAGACCAGTAAGTCTTTTTTACCTTATAATAATTATCTTTTACCTTACTAACTTCAGAACTAACGATACTTCTATGCAAACGTTGACTTCCTCATTTTTCAAGAACCCTTTATGGTATTGTTGGTCTATATTAAAAAAGAAACCTATACTTAGTGAAATTTTTGTTAACTTCTTTACCCCGTGGTTTGGTCTGAGCGTTGACGAATCAGTCAGTCAGAACATGTAACTTGAAGTATCTACATACCTAGATAGCTAGATTAAAGTTTGAAGTACCTACTGAAATAACCTGTTATAAACCAACAGCAATAACATTACCTACAGTTGGAAAGACTACAAACTTTTTGTATGAAGTGGGCTAACTATATTACTTATTGTCCTTAGTTTTGAAAAATTAAATCCTTCTCTAAAGCATGTTTGCATTTAAGTACTTATGTACGCACGTAAATAGTTCTACTTCTTTTGTGTGATTTAAAACTTTGATAATGCAGGCGCCGGAAGTTGTGCTCTTTGCCAACATTATTGACGACCCGATTGGCGCAGTAGATCACAATGTCTACCCGCTAATCAAGAGGTTCCGTGTTCGATTCTCGGCGGGGGTGAACTTTGTGTGATGAACACAGGAATCCATTTACCAGTCTGGGCGTGTATCTATATATATTTGTAGTTGCCTGGTTTCCACGACACAGGCTCATAGCTTAGTGGGATCAAGTAGATCTGTGTATTTTGAAGTGGATTATTATTATATTACCTACTGTCGAATTTACGTTAGTCGTACGCGTCACTTCCGTTGCTCAATGATACGTCGAGGAAAGTACCTACCTAAATAGTATATACATATACACATATAACTTCGACAAATTCTTGTTACAGGTGAGTCGGTAAAAATCAAATGGAAAAACCTCCGTGACGGCTACACGAAATATAAAAAACTACTCAGATGCACAACGGGACGGAAAAAGAAATACCAGAATTGGGTGTGGGGACCCTATCTTAAATTTTTAGACGCGTCTACGATGGTGCATACTACATCAGATGAAAATCGTATAACAGACGGTTCTCTGCGAGTGTCCACTACGACGTTTAGTCAGCCGCACGGAGTGTTAAATTCTGATGAACAACTAGATTCAGAGCAACTCTCACCACCAGGCTCCACCTCGACAGCAACGCAACAATCAAGACAGTGTGCAGACCCTTGGCTCGTCCAACCATCGGATTCGTCACCGATGTCCACATTGTCCATAAAAACAGATAAAGAGGCCGACAGTCACGACGTGGACAAAGTTCTATCGTATCTGCATAGCAAAACAAAAAACGATTCGGTACATCTCCTGTTTTCCAGCTATGCGGAGAGTTTCAAAAGGTTCAACCCGCGAACGCAGGCGGAGATGAAAATCAAACTTGCCCAGATGTTCGCCGAGGCTGAGATGAGGGAGTTCGATGGGTGTCCAGCCTTCCAGGCGCCGTGTACGATGTTAGGTGCGGCGCCACCGGACGCTTCCCAGACATATTCAGAGTTCAAACACAGACCTACCCGATCGTTTAAATGATGCATCTTGATGCAAAAAGCTGTAGGTACATAAACAGGGTGTAAGGTTCAATTATGACATATTGAAGGACGATGTTCGATTCTCGTCGCAAATATCGTTGCAAATCTTTACTAATACAAATCCGAAAGTGATTTTCTTTGTTTGTTTGTTACGCTTTTACGCCTTAACGATTGAACGGATCGCCATACAATTTTACATACACGTTGCCGTTCGTTGAGAAGGACATAGGGTACTTTTATCCCGAAATTCCCGCGGGAACTCCAAAATTAACGCGGGCGAAACCGCGGGGAACAGCTAGTATAATATAAAAATAAAATCGTAAAAAGAAATTTTTGTCCGAAAAAATAGCGCGAAAGTTGCCAACGCGCTGATGGATTATACCCCAGGGGCATTCGCATCTTCCTTCCTTTGTATTGCCCATGTATTGCCAAATTTGCCGTTGACAAATCGTAAAATAAACTTTTTCACTGTGATTTATGAGTGTTATTTAAATTTAATTTATATTAGTAATATGTGTTTACGCCTACACGTCGAGGGTTCAAATATGTCCCTCGTTTAAAATTACAACCTGTATAATTTGCGATTTTAAGTTTTTTTGCGAAAACAATTGCTATATTATATTAGGCAGGTACGGTTTTTGATGACGAAGTTGCTTGAAATTATGTTGTGCATAAAGTTTTACGAAATGTTTTATATTATCTATTATTAAATTGATGATAAAATGCGGCCGAGTCATTACTTATTTTCAAATCTATATTTACTAGGTATACGTAGGTGGTAAGTAGAGTTAGGTACTACTTAATTAATTAAATGGAATACATTTTCAGGGCTATAGGAGATAGGTACCTACTGCCAAACTGCCCCTTTTTCTATGGTTCCTATAAAGCGCTGTGTTGCTTCTAATCCTAATCAATATTGTAATGGAAATGCGGGTTTATTTGTTACCTACGTTTTTACACCTTAACTACTCAACCGATCGTGATAAAATTTTGCATACACGTTGTCAGGTGTACAGAACCGGACATAGAGTACTTATCGAGGACTTCAAAGACTTCGAGGACTTTTCAAATTGAGTATTTTTAATATAAACTAGCGCTAGCACAGTAATTTACTTCTTAAACCTTCCCTGAACTTCCTCAAATATTTCAAGATCAAAATTAGCCAAATCGTTCCAGCCATTCTCGAGTTTTAACGAGACAAACAAACATCAATTAATTTTATAAATATAAGAATAACATAAGAATATGAAAGGTTTTCAACAACTACATCTGTTATCCCTACTGCCTTACTATATCCTTACTAATATTATAAATGGGAAAGTAACTTTGTCTGTCTGTCTGTTACGCTTTCACGCCTTAACGGCTCAACCGATCATCATGAAATTTTGTACACACGTTATCAGAGGTACAGAGAAGGACATAGGGTACTTTCATCCCGGAATCCCGCGGGAACTCCGAAATTGATGCCGAAGAAATCTCATGAAATTTGTTTACACGTTGTCAGGGCCCAAGGGTACCGAAAAGGACATACACTTTGTATCCCGGAATTCCTGCAGGATTGCCAAAATTTCCGCGGGTGAAACCGCGGGGAACAGCTAGTATTGTAGAGGTTGAACGCTGCCGCACTTTATAGAGGTAACCCTTAGTTAATAACCTTCATGTCCACGCTGGTTCGAAATTAATATAGAAGAAATAATAGTGAAATTTCTTTCAACTGACAATAAAATGAATGAATACAAAATAGCGAAGTAAATATCTTTGACTAATAAAACAAAGAAGTCTTTTATATTTCAATAACGTCGCCGTTAGGGACGTTACAGTAGGTACCTACATATATTATGTATGACTGTCTGTACAGTGTAGATACATTAATAAAATTATATTCAATATCCCAACCCGAAGGTACAGTTACCCGTAAAAGCTATTCAATACTAGATATTATCGGCGAAATACACACAAGGGAAATATGGCAATGGAATATGTACACTGCGATACAAAAGCGAGTGGACGTTTTATAGACACCGTAGACACACGATGTCGGAAAGTAGGCTATTTGACTAATTTTTTTTTTAGTCCGTCTTGTGGATTAATAAAAAAAATATTGGACAGGTATTTTTTCTTTTTTTACGTAATCAAAAAATAACAGTGATACATTGAGTTGAAATTTTGCGTGACGTCACTAACTAGTGCAGTTTGTATGGCGGCTTGTAGCGATAAGTGACGTCACGAGCCCCCACCCTAAACTTTAATGCGCTATAACTCTGTGTATTTTCATTTATTTTAAAAATAAAAAATACGTGTCTAATGATTTTTAATTTTCTAATAGACGGACTGGACTAATTATAATTTTGATTTTCAAAAGTTGTAAACATCCCTCGTACTATTATAAATGCGAAAGTGAGTTTGTTTGTTTGTTACGCTTTCACGGCTTACCGGCTCAACTGCTTTTCATAAAAGCATACACGTTGTCAGGGGTACAGAGAATTCCCACGGGAGCTCCGAAAATAACGCGGGTGAAACCGCGGGCCATAGCTAGTATTAATTAAAGTTCTATTTCAACTGATCTAGTAGTTTTTACAGAGAAACTAGTATTTTTTAAAAAATATATAATTTCCCGCGGGAAATCCTTGATAAAATGTATGATATTATAGTTTATGTCCTTCTTTGTACCCCTGACAAGGTGTATACAAAATTTCATGATCAGTTGAGTTGTTGAGACAGGAAAGTGTAACAAACAGACAAAAAACTCACATTCTTATTTT
Source organism: Zygaena filipendulae (assembly GCA_907165275.2). Lineage (NCBI taxonomy): Eukaryota > Metazoa > Arthropoda > Insecta > Lepidoptera > Zygaenidae > Zygaena > Zygaena filipendulae. The sequence goes on along the minus strand of OU015678.1, from coordinate 3,291,162 downwards.
CATAATATCCGGTAATAATATCCGGTGCACGGAAAAACCTAAAAAGGCTTGTATAGCACTGTCAAGTTGTTACAATGTTTGTAAATTAGTAAATATAAATAAATAAATAACTAAAAAAATAAAATAGAGGGGATAAAAGTTAAAAAAAGGTCCATTTTGAACAACACTAGAAATGCTGCAAGATTTAGATGACGGCGAGCGGCAAACATAAATCGGGTGAGGTGTGAAATCCCTAGCGGGTTTGTGATGGATGGAAAAATTCGTAAATATTCATGGGAACATTTTATGTTGAGAATGATAATTTTGTCTGTATAATTTTGTAGGAGGAGTGTAAATTATGGGGTGTAAAGTTGAAGCCCTCGGTACCTACTGCAGCTTGTTTGTTTGTTAGGTTTCACGCCATAACTGCTCAAAACCGATCATTATAAAAAAAAACTTTGTGGGTACAGAGAAGGATATAGGATACCTTTTTTTCCTGGAATTCTCGCGGGAACTCCGAAATTACCGCGGGTGAAGTCGCGGGGAGCAGCTAGTACCGTAATTTTGTATTTTCTAAATGAATATAGGATTTTTTATGGTTTATTAGTTATTTAAGACGAAAATCTAATACTGATCATGCTTCTTCAATACTTTTTTTGTTTAACCTTAGACCTTAAACCGTATATCTTGTAAAGTATATAATGGACATAGATAAGCAATAGTGTGTTAACCCACACTGGAGAAATTATGAGAAAATCGTGTTTTATGTTCAATATTTAGTTAGATATTTAAGCAATGTAATAAGGTAAACACATAATTAAAAAACGTTCCCTAACTCTCAATAAATCGTTCTGAATCAATAACTTAATTTTGTGAGTTAACATGTTATTGCTTATCTGCGTCCATATATACCTAACCCAATGGCACCTATCGGGTTAGGTTGAACCCCTTCATAAAAACGATATTTTTTTTATTGAAGCAAAGAATACAGAATATTACTACGTAAAAAAGCCAATTTCATGCCTCCTCATGCCCCGTACAAGTTTAGTGGTATGTAGTTTCAGTGAAAAACTTTCACATGGAGAGAGCTCTGCCCCGGCGCGCGGCAGCTGTCTGTCAATTGTCAGCTCGCTGACAACCTTACACACACGCACTTAGACACACGCACGCCGTTTCAAATGGAGGACTTTCTCTGCTTACCCTTCCAAAAAATAGGCTTATACCTAAATACGCAGACGTACATACATACTGACTTTAAAACTATTAATTACTATGGCTGTTCGCCGCTGTTTCACCCTTTGTCCTTCTCTGTACCCCTGTTTGTGTATGCAAAATATGTGTATCATGATGACCGACTGAGTAGTTAAGCCGTGGAAGCGTAAAGCGTGCTCCACATTCTCGCGAGAACATTGAGAACGCGAGAAAACCGCGAGAAACGGCGGCGAACATCGGCTCCACATTCACGTTCTCGAGGTTTGCTCGCGTTCTCGCAAGATTCTCGCGTGAATGTAGAGCGGGCTTAACAATTGGACGCAGATAAGCAATAACATGTTAACCCACAAACTTAAGTTATTGATTCAGAACGATTTATTAAGAGTTAGGGAATATTTTTTAATTATGTGTTTACCTTATTTCATTGCTTAAATATGTAACTAAATATTTAACATAAAAAATGTTGACACAAAATGGCGCTATACTTTTGGAACACGATTTGCTGAAAATTTCTCCAGTGTGGGTTAACACACTATTGCTTATCTATGTCCAATTAAACAAATTAATTCATAGTCGCATCTATTCTTTCGGCTTCATCTATTTAACATACATATGTGTAAAGGTCCATTTATATCTGCAGACATTGAGCGTGCCAGACACGCGTGTGTCAGACACGTGCTAAGAAAAAAATGTGAGAAAAAACCAACATACACCGTTTATTTACAAAAGACGTCTGTCTGCACGGTTCCTATGCTCTATTCACCCTGCTCGACATGTAGCCACAGACACGTACAGACATGAACTGCAGACAAAATATTCTTTCCGCGAATACTGGCCTGTGTCTGTCAACGTCTGCGCGGCCGTGTTACGATAGATGTGAATACGTTAATACGCACTGTATTGGAGAATATTATTTTGTCTGCCACGGAACGTGTCTGCCACGCGCAATGTCTGTAGATATAAATGGACCTCAAGTCTACGCATAGGTATAGAATGGACATCAAGTCTACGTTAATTATGCATGTGCTTATGTTTATGTCGCTTGAAAATACTTGCCTTTAGGACATCCTGTTGTTGATGAGTTGACGTCCTCTCAAATGACGCCTTCTAACACTCACTCGAAATACCAACTCTCTTTATTATTCTGCTTACAGCGATCCTTTCTCAACGGTGGAACGAGCTGAGCAATAAAATGCGATCCTATACAGGCTGTTACAGAAAGGTGTAGTCATATTTCAAGATCGTGATCTGGTAATCTTGTACAGTATTTTGACCGTGGTATCTAGCCCAAAAACATTACTTTATAATTTTGCGACCGAAAGAAAAAATATTTTTAACGAGTACTTCCGCAACAAAATGAACATTTTACATAACTAGGTCGGTCATATATCGATAATAGATGACGGGTTCAACAGCGTTTAATGTAATTTATCACTGTTTAGACTTTTTACAGACAAATCATTCTTTTAGGGTAGTTTATTTCATCGTACTGGTTCCGTTACTTGTGTCAGATAATGTCGTGAACACAATCATCAAATATGACTACACTTTTCTGTAACAGCCTATATACAGACAGACTGCATTGCGGATTCTGTCCTCACGTATCTTCGTACCTAACGACTCGTTGCAGAGTAAAATAATCTAATATTGAACTTGTATAAAACAATCAGCTTCTCAATCCAGCTGCGGACGAATGTGATTTGTCTGTGAAGTTTTCGTAGTTGGGAACTGCGCGTCGCAGTTCCGTTCCTATAGTTAAGAATTCAGTCAATATGCAAATGGGCATGATGACAAGGTATAAAATCAAAATTTTCTATAATAGACACGTATTTTTTGCTTTTTCGAATGATTGAGAAAATGTACTTGGATAAAACGCATTAAAGTTTAGGAGTGAGAGGTCGCGACGTCATAACAGAGCATAAAGAGTAGATACTTAGGTGTGACGGCAAATGGAATTTCAACTCAATGTATCTCCGTTAATTTTTGATTATGTAAAAAAAGGAAAAATGTGTGTCTAATATTTTTTATTAATCTACAGGACGGACTAAAAATTTAAATTTAGTCATCATGCGTCTAGATTTAGTGACTCTTTACTTAGTAGCGTTCTCGATCACTTTAATATTCTGTATGCCATTAACGGCCGCACTCAGAGTAATTTTAATGAATACTTAATTTTAAGTAAAGATAAAACAAATCTGCCCCACTCAGATACGTTGATTACATTAATGTTAATTGACATTTAACTAAATGTAACTTAATTAAACTAACATATAAATTTAACTTCATTAGTTAAATGCCAATTTAATTTATTGAACGTCTCTGAATGCGGCCATTTGATTTTTTTAATCTTTATTTAAAATTAAGTAATCTTTAAAACGACTGACTGCGGCCGTAAATGCGGGTGATAGTCAATACGCCCAGCCGCCTTAGCCATGTTGACATTCTATATCGTTAACGCATAGAAAACTAAGGAACCAATCGTTATGTCACGTGCTCACGTGAAATCGTTAATCAAAAGTTCACCGCGACTTTGAACTTAAAGTTTCCGTTCCTTGGTTTTGTATGAGTTAACGAATATAAATGTGAACTTGGCTATAATCCGGTTGGATCATCTAAGTAAGTACCGTTTACTACGTGAGCTTGATTTCTACAAGTTTATCTAAATTATAGTGTCAACTTTGTGTTTGGAAAATGTCTTTAGGTATAGCTATTAGTAAAAAAGGCTCAGGCTGCGCATATAACTCGTACGAAACAGAAGGTTCAGGCTCTGCTCAGCGGAGCGTGGATATAAAATGGCGGCTGTAAAAGTTTGGTGGAATAATTTTCCGGGCACATGCGTACCAACGCGCGGTGAGAAATTGTTTGCATATTCTTAAAAGGGGTATAATTTACTGTACATGAGCACTCGAGCTGTTCAGTTTTAGGTTCAGTAGCTGAGGAAGTACCTACGAGTATTAAAAAAAATATTACTGCGGATATATGAGGTGATTTAAATGTTATCAAATCAATATGAACTAATTAATTTTTCATTTGGTTACTAACTACTGTGTTATTTGAATAGCCATGATGACGGTGTATAAAAAATTGAAATTCTATTAGGTCGATCAGTTAGATAGCAAAAATATAATAGACACGTATTTTTTGCTTTTCCAAATTAATGAAAAAGATAAAAACTTAGATGAAACGTATTAAAATTTAAGAGTTGGGGCTCGTGACGTCATAACTAAGTGTAACTTAGCGGTACCTAGTCATGACGTTACGAGAAGTTTCAACTCAATGTATCTCCGTCGTTTTTTGATTAGGTAAAAAGTAAAAATACGTGTCCAATATTTTTTATTATTCTACAAGATGGATCGTAAACTAAAATATTTTAGAAGAGTAGATAGGTTGGGTACATCCATCAGCATTGACCACCTCAACAATAATCCGATTAATTACCAGCCTACTGGGTAAGTTCCGTCACTATATCCATTAAGAATGAATTAATACAGACAATCTATTGTCACTTAATTAAATTGCTATCGATGACAAGGGTCGGAACGTTGAGCACAAAAACTTGGGAGATATGCCATTGACACTCAGTGAACGCATGACACTTCGACCTAATTACAAATCAGCGTGGTATAACGAAATTAAAATTAAAATCTACGTAGGTACCTACTTTGTCCCACCAAAAATATTTTCATGTAAAATGTTGCTAAGACGAGACCATATGACTCGCGCTGTCAAAAAGTTATCAAATCTCAAGTAGAGCCAAGCTTCTAACTCTACACGCCCTAACTCGACAAGGCCTAACTTCACAAACTCTGCAACTTAGTCAAAATATGTGGCTTGGCCATTTCACTACATTCACGTCTATTAATTATTTATACGTTAGTAACAAAAAGGTCTTAAGATAGTTACTTTCAGTTATTTAACTACAATAGTTCTTCTAGTAACTATACCAATCTCTCTCAGCCAATTATACATATTTATGTTCTAGACTTCTCATATAAGTGAAGTTGTGAAACTTCTTTTGAGAATAAAGGATTCTTAAATCTGAAATAAGCATATTTAATTCAACAGAATATTCATAACTTATACGTGCCGTCGTCTGGGGGTTGGACCTTAAAGTTTGAAGGGCGCATCGGCTCTCAGAAACGTTACAATTTGAGATAAGTGGCAGTAGATACTGCTACTGCGAGTGTATACGGGTCGCCGTTAGGCTCTTAGTTGAGTGCCTGCTAATTAAACATAATGTAAGTGACAGATAAGTGAGGTGGTAGGGTGGGGTGTTAAAATAACGATTTGGAAGGTTCTAGGGCACTTGCTTGTTACTGCAGAGCTGTCGGGCCATTGCAGAGCAGTCGACGACGACAGCGAAAATAAATTTACCAGAGAGGACATGTAGACGCCACGGTTGCAAAGGAAATTAGAGCAAATGCTCTGAAATGGGAACATATGCAATGAATTTTGAAAACAGGGAATAAGTAAAATAAATGTTATTTTGATTACTCATACTCGGAAAGTAGGTCTGAAGTTGCCTGAGAAGCGGGTTGAAAGTAACCCTTTTCAGCCCTAGGGAGAATCGCTTTCAACTGACAGCTGGATACTGCAGAAACTCAAGTTTTTTTTTATGTCATAGGGGGCATACTTACTGGCCAGTAGCACACCTAATGGTTGATTTATGTAAAATAAAATTCACTCATTTTTTTCTTTAGCTAATTCCTATTTTTATTTTGACATTTCATTTTCATTTCATTTCATTTATTTACTTGCTTAAAACATGGTTACAATATACATATATGTGTACAGTGGTTTAAAATTAGATTAGTCCAGCATGTTTTTGCCCTACTGGACGTGCAAATTTTAATGTAGATTTATATTTTATTACGCTTTTATGTAGATTTATATTTTATGACTTTCCTTGCATCCGTAATGAAAAGCTCAGTACGTTATCCTCGGGAGAAAGACTATTTAGTCCCGAGACGGGGTTTGGCGCCCGAGCGTAGCGTAGCGTAGTATCTAGGTATTATTATTATTAAATCCCATGGCTCACTAAAATTTCCTTTATAGGACCATCAAAAAGGCATTATTAAACATATTACTAGCTGTTCCCCGCGGTTCCACCCGCGTTAATTTCGGAGTTTCCGCGGAAATTCCGAGATATAAAGAGCCCTGTCACCTTTTTTGTACCCCTGACAACGTGTATGCAAAATTTCATGATGATCGGTTGAGCCGTTATGGTGTGAAAGCGTACAACAACAAACTCACTTTCGCCTTTTGCTGTAATAGTCTGCATTGTCTCATTGTCTGGTGACTTGCCATGGTATTCTGTATTTTATATAAATTCTTGATTAGTAACAAAAAAAAAAAGAGAAAATAAGTGCCAAACTCATTGAAATCTCCTATTTGAATGCGAATGTATTTATTGTATACTTGTACTTAACTTTCCACTGGCAATGAGATAAGTTTTTAACTCTATGCAATGTGTTTCGAGAATGTTTTTTGCCCAGTGCCCTTTCATTAGTGAAAAAAGTTCGGAATAGGGTATCAGGTGTTACGTTGTTAGAATAACAATCAGGCTTGAATACAAATCGAACAATTTGCGTGGGCGGCTTTGGACATATGAGCGACGTGGCTTCGGTAATCTGGGTTAATTTTGAATAGGTCCGTTTGGGACCAACTATTGTACGCCGCAGAACAGCCGCGCTGTGCCGGGGGAGGGCGTGGGAGGTAGATGCGGGTACTGGAGGCACACTTTACAGGTAATTACAAGATATATGAGGTCAATTAATGGAGGCATCAAGTCCTTGAAGATGGTAAATTCGGAATTTCTAAATTTTGATCACAGCCATAATTATTTATCAACAAACGGGCGAATAGGGATGTTGATGACTTTTGAAAATCTAAATTCTAATTCCGTCAGAAAATAAAAAAAACAATAGACATAATGTATTTTTTGCTTTTTCAAATAAATGAAAATATACAGAGATAAAGTGCATTAAAGTTTAGGGTGGGGGCTGGTGACGTCACTAACCGCTATAAGCCACCATACAAACTGTTCGGTTATTGACGTCACACGCAACTCAATGTAGGTCCGTTACTTTTTAATTACGTAAAAAAAGAAAAAATACGTGTCCAATATTTTTTATTAATCTACAAGAGGGACAAAAAAAAATTTAGTCAATATGCAATATTGGCGAGTTTTGTTGTAAACGTAAACGGTATTCTTTTATTGTTATTGGAAAATTGATTTTTCGGAAAAATTAAAAAAATCGGAATAATTACACAAAAATGAATTAAGTCGTTTTGTAACGCTATCTTGATGAGATTTTAGCTTCCAGTATTGTAATTATCTCAAATATTTAATTGAATTTGAAAATGTTGTACCTATAACTGGCTAATCAGTGGCATTTTAAGTAGGTATGCATTTCTTTTACAACTTATGTTCTAAATGATGTATTTTATGTCACTTGAATAAACTGAGTTGAACACAACAGAAAATATCCATAGAAGAAGGAGAGGTGGGTACGCTACCGTTGAGTTAATTTGTCGTTACCACACAATAGGGGTCACTATTTACCATAGTCCATAGTTAATAAATTCATCATTAGACTAACAGTTTTGACAACCCTGTTAAATTATTCTGTCCATGCTCGTTGTCACAATTGTACCAAAGAGGTGAGGCAGCAGAGCAATCATCATATTCGCTTTAGTGTTAACCACATGCTTGAGCCCTTACTATGAGTCACGGGAAATGTTTTGATTTCCTCGAATAAAACTATGTTTAGAACGAAGTTCTCTATCGCACGGTACGGATGAGGGCTAAGATTTCATGTGTGAAAGAAATTTTCCGTCACGGCATCATAGGTGCGCGCTTATTGGTTAATGGCCTTTGGAACGATTATTAATTATTGTTTTTTTTACTCAATTTATCTAAATTGTTTGAGTGTTGCATGTTGGAATATCAATATGGTAATAAAAAACATACCCTTATAAAGATAAACAAATTCGTTTTGCACCGCTGCAATTTTTTTAAATTTTATTTTCAATTTCTCAGATTAAAAAAATTCAAAGGTGCCAAAAACATCCCACAAACAATTTGGCCTATTTCCTTTTCTTATATTAGGTGTTATAAAAAAACTTGAAAGTTGGAACAGCATATATTTAGATCTCACTACTATACTGTGGACCGAAACTTTTAGAGTGGCAACTTTTTCATAGTTTTAAGATTATTAGTAAGAAAATCATGGTAGTGTCTCCAGTCTCTAGATCCCTTAATTCAGACCACGTGCCAAATAACAGCTGGGTCGCGGCGGTACCGACAAATTGTGGGCATTTGCATGGACCCCTGGATGGGTCAGAGAACGCGTTGCTATTTATGGGTGTGGACCATGGATATAATCGTCCATAAAAATTTCGACTTTATACAATTTTTATAAGATTGAAAATTGAATGCATTAAAATCAACATTAGCCTCAAATAACATTCTGGCGACGTGGTCAGCAGTACAAACCGAACCTAATCTAGTAAGTTGGGGTCAGCATCACAGCAAAGTTGGTGTGAAACATTGTATATTATCCTCGTGCACATAAATTTTATAGTTAGATGGTGCAATAACGAATGTTTTGTACTTGCGTATTTTTTTTTCCGGTCTACTATCACAAAAACCAAAAAATCTTGATATACATGTATGTATAAATAACATTGAAGTGTCTGTTTGTAATTTCAAATTAACAGCTTTTCACTAAATGCATACGAAATTATATATGTACGGTAGGTACTAACATCAAAAAAACAATTTTTAAAGTTTTTCTCTGTTTGTCTGTCTGTCTGTTTGTTCCGGGTGATCTCTGAAACGGCTGGACAGATTTTAACGGGACTTTCACTGGCAGATAGCTGATGTTATGAGTAACTTAGACTACTTTTTATACCGGAATTCCCGCGGGATCTCTGAAACTAATTAACCAATATGCATGCATTAATGAAAACACAGAATGACGTCATCAGATAAAGATTACGCCATTTTACTCATAAAGTTCTCTGTGATAGAGATGTCACTGTTATGTTGACAGGGTAATGTGATACTGACAGATGTTAGTTTAATATCAAAAAGTGAAATTAAGGTGCAACTGTGAGGAGTTGCTTCCAAAAGCTTCAGTAAAGCATCGAAATGTATCTTACCAATGCACTTTAATGAAAGATACTTCAGGAAAAAGAAAATATATCGCGACTCTATGCACCATATATTCCCTGAAAGGGGTTTTAAAATAAAAGAATGTGACGTAATATGCTAGACTTGGTTGTGATTGGTGGTTCATCAAACGTTCCGTTCCACAAAAGTTGAATATGGGAAAATATTGATAATTTTTGAATAAATCTTTCGGGAGTGTGCTTTTCTCAGGGCCTACTTTTGAAATATTGACCCAATTTATAATTTATTTATTATTTATTCATCAATTTATAAATCATGCATGATCCCCATTCTGTATATCCTGTGACTTGAATGCAATGCAGATAAGTTATTTTATGAAGTTTTACTTCTTACACACATCCACACACACGCACGTACGCACTTACGCACGCACATAGACACACACACACACACACGCGCGCACATACACACACACATACCCACGTGTTTTTTAACACATCACACATCTGAACTACTCCTCATTAATCATTCCAAATTCCAATATTTACACTCCATTAACAGCCGATAGCTTGAAAACTCGATCGCTTAGTTCTAATTGTGAGCCCACTTGGCGACGGGTCACGAAGCAATAAAATACTCAACTTATTGGGCCTTTAAAGACTTCCAAGCGATTACATTCGACCAGCTGTTCGCAAATAAAGCCCAATGGAAATGCTGGAATTTAGAATTCACATTAAATTGCGTTTATATTTTATATCGTATAGCAGTTTTACTGCCGGAAGTTTCGCTTTTAAAGAAGTGCATCTGTGAATTTAACCCAAATACAAATTGGGCCATCACACATCAACTTTGCTTATTTATATTATCTACTATCTTTAAACGAGCAATCTTGTATATATCTATAGCTTGCCAGTATGGGGAGGGGCAACAAAAACAAAATTTCTAGAATTGGAAAGAGCGCAAAGATCTCTGCTAAAAGTGATATTTAAAAAACCATTTAGATATCCAACTGAGAGCTTGTATTCAACATTTAAAGTTCTTACAGTAAGAAAGTGTTATGTCCTAAATATAATCTTAAGAAAACATAAATCACTTCTATACGATCCCCATATCTATAAAAAAAGACACAGGCGCGATGTTGCTCTTGTACCTTTTGTCAGAACAACCTTTGCATTGAGACAGTATACGAGACAAAGTGCTTACATGTACAATGTGGTTAACAAACACCTTGATGTGTATTCTTTAACCATTTTTGATTGCAAGAAAATTCTAACAAATTGGCTACTTACTACAACCTACAGTGAGATTGAGTCTCTTGTGCAACCAAACAAGATATAGATGGGTAATTGTTGTGTTTGAATTTGATCCTCCCTTCAAATTTTTGTTAGGTGGTGGAACCCGACATTCGCCAAATCGGGTTCCGATCCCAAGACTGCGTCGGAGGGCCATCATTACATATTATTAGGTACATATCGTTATATTTCACTTCATTAAGCACAACACAGAAACTCACTCACTCAAAAATACATATTGACGCACACACGCAAGCTAACATGTATGTTCGAACCTATGTATAGGTATAAAAACCTGTATGTATTTGTAATTAAATTATTTTTTATTTCACTATCGGATATAGAGGAGCGGAGCCTCCCAACACAAGCAATTGCTGCTTAAAGGGAGACTCCAAACTTAGGTAATTTAACTGTAACTTTTTAAAGAAATAAAGATTTTTAATTTTTTTTTTTCAATATCTATCTATCTATCTATATATATATATATATATATATATATATATATAGGATTTTACATATATATATATATATATATATATATATATATATATATATATATATATATATATATATATATATATGTAAAATCCTTTGTCCTGAATGACTGATGGACCAACGCACAGCCTAAACCGCTGATCGTAGAGACCTGAAACTCGGAGGGTGTGTTCTTTGTATGACGTAGGCATCCGATAAGAAAGGATTTTTGAAAATTCAACCCCTAAGGGGATGAAAATGGGTTGAAAAGTTTGTATGGAACAATTCCGCGCGGGAACTTCGAAATTATCGTGGGTGGAACCGCGCGGGACAGCTAGTATATATATATATATATATATAATCTGAATCTCGGAAACGACTCCAACGATTTTCATGAAATTTGGTATGCAGGGGGTTTCGGGGGCGATTAATCGATCTAGCTAGGTTTCATTTTTAGAAAACGTCGTTTTGTCCGTGTTTTCAGGCAATGAAAAATGAGTGTTCGTTTTTCTACGTAAGAACAGATGGCGCTACACAACGAGCGAACCTCGGCGACCCAGATATTAAACACTAACCGCCGCACTCAGAGTCGACTTTAATGATTACTTAGTTAAGTATAGATTTTTAAAACAAAACTGCCGCAATTAGACAAGTTTAATAAATTAATGTTAATTGGCATTTAACTAATTAAGTTACACCTCATTAAATGCCAATTAACATTAATTTATTAAACTTGTCTAATTGCGGCAGTTTTGTTTTAAAAATCTATACTTAACTAAGTAACCATTAAAGTCGACTCTGAGTGCGGCGGTTAATACAGCACTATAAATTGTATAAAAACCCGCCACTGAAAAAGTTATTATCTTACCGCACCAAAAGCACAACAAAATCCACTTTTACATTTTTTTTTATTGACACAACAGTAAATTACCGAAATGATTGCGTCAACCGTTTCACAGTTGCTTTTATTCACAATAGGCTAGTTTCCTAAATTTTTTTTTTTAGTCCGTTTTGTAGATTATTAAAAAATATTGGACACGTATTTTTTTTTTTTTTATGTAACCAAAAAATAACGGAGATATATCAAGTCGAAATTTCACATGACGTCACGCCTCGCTACAGTTTGTCCGCACGTTATAGCGAGCGGTGACGTCACGAGTCCCCCACCCTAAACTTTAATGCGCTTTATCTATGCATATTTCCATTATTTTAAAAAAGCAAAAAATACGTGTCTTTTATTTTTTTATTATCTAACTGACGGACTAAATAGAATTTTGATTTTTTTACCCAGGAAACTAGCCTATTCCGTTCGTAACTGAAGCACAAAAGTTATTTAATAGGTGGATGCAGATAAGCAATAACATGTTAACCCACAAAATGAAGTTATTGATACAAAACAATTTATTGTGAGTTAGAGAACTTTTTTTAACTATGTGTTTACCTAATTACGTTGTTTAAATATGTATAAAATATTTGAACATAAAAAATTGTTGACACAAAATGGTGCTGAAATTTAAAACACGATTTACTCAAAATTTCTCCAATGTGGGTTAACACACTATTGCTTATCTATGTCCAAGTATGAGTGTCGATAGACTTAGTAAGATGGTTGCATACACGTTATCAGACAGAGAAAGACATCGGGTGCATTTTGCAAATTGGTCAAATCCCTACTAATATTATAAATGCGAAAGTAACTCTGTGTGTCTGTCTGTCTGTTACGCTTTCACGCCTAGACGGCTCAACCGATCATCATGAAATTTTGCATATACGTTGTCAGGGATACAGAGAAAGACATAGGGACATTTGTCCTGGAATTCCCGCGGGATCTCCGAAATTAACGCGGGTGAATGGGTGATACATAAACAATGAGGGATACAAAATCAACGTCGCTTTCCATCACGATCTCTATTATTGAAATAATAAGAAAAAAGCCATCAACTGCCAAAAACATTTCAGACGCTGACAGTAGGTATATATTGTATGTTCTGGACCACTTCGTTCTTTCGCAATGGAGCGAGCACGAGCTCGCTCGCGAAATCACTCCGATGGTCCAGACCATACAATATATACCAATCAAAATGATTCACTTGTCGGATCGATCATGCAAAAACAATTATCGCTCCCAAAATCATTCCAGTGGTCCAGGCCCTGGACCACACAATCAAAAGATCTTCATTTGTCAGATCGATCATTTGTCAGATCGATCATTTGTCAGATCAATTACAAAAGATTTATCTGTGGAATGATAATACAGCGAAATCCATACCATGAAACGATTAGACGTCTGGTAGTTCTCATGTTTTGACTTAAAAATAAATGTAACTAACGAAATAGCACACTATTGACTTGACACGTGCATCATGAAGTTTGTTAAACAGTCACAATCGTTAAATATTGATAATGTTTTTGTCGAAGTAAAAAATACCATGTCACGTCATGGAAGTCTTCTACCTAGCACTGTACGATGCATCATTTGTGGACCGTCGAGCTGTGGGAAAACAAATTTAATGATTGGACTACTTTTGCACGAAAACGGGTTACATTATCGAAATGTGTATGTTTATTCTAAAACATTACAACAACCAAAATATGTGTTTTTAGAAAAGGTTTTGGAACGAGTTCCAAATGTTTTATTTGAAAAGTATCGTGATAAAGATGAAGTTTTAAGTCTACAAGATGCTAAACCCTACTCCGTGATTGTATTTGACGACGTTGCATGTGAAAATCAAAATAACATACGAGATTACTTTGCAATGGGCAGACACAAATATATTGATTGTTTTTATCTCAACCAAACATATAGTAAAATCCCTAAACAGTTAGTGAGAGATAACGCGAATTTAATTATACTTTTTAAACAAGATGAAACCAATATGAAACATGTTTATGATGAGCACGTTAATACAGACATGACGTGGGGTCAATTTCGCGAAATGTGTTCAAAGATTTGGATCAATCCTTACAATTATTTGGTTATAAACAAGGATTGTACTAAAAATAATGGTTGCTATAGAAACAAATTAGACACTTTTGTGGTGTTCGACTAACAAAGAACATAAATAATACCTTTAAATAGAGGAACGCATGTTTTAAACTTCATTCGTTATCGGATGCTAAATCATTAACGACTCGTCCGGTTATAATGGAAAAATCATTAAAAAGACGAATTGTTGATGCTGCAGAAGCAGTTAAGAAAAAGGTGCGAAAAATGAGAAATGTCGAAATTGAAAATAAACGTGCATTGGAAACCGTGTTCAAGCCGGTCACAGAACCTCTTGCTCAATTTACGAAAGCTAATGAAAAAGCAACAAAACAAAAGCTGATTGAAAAATCTGAAGGCAACACCAATCATAACACCGGTACTGTTAAAGGCACCAATGATGAGAGCAGTGATAATTATTATACAGATAATTCAGAATCTGATTTAGACACAGACCCCTCAGTTTCATCCGTTATTGATACAACTCTCGATGGTAAAAATACCTCGTCATGGTCTGTGTCTTCAGAGGCGTTAGATGATGTTGTATTTGGTGTTAGATCAGAAAAAGGAAAACTTATGTTAGGTTCATCTCCTATAACGATCGGTGATCGATTTATATCTGTAGCTGGACATAAGTACGCTACCACTCCTGGCTTAAAACAATTGTTGCTTAAAAAAGATATCGATTTAAAATTAATTATGGATAGCGACATGAAAAATTACAAAACTATGTTAATGAACACAAACGCTCACCGTCGAGATTACGATTCAAAAAAACCCATCAAAAGTAATAAAGGACAAAAATACGTACAAATCATTAGACCTCTGTTTAATATAAAACAAACGAAAGGCGAAGGTTTACCGTCAATGAAAAAAATACGAAAAGATGTCGACTTAGTATACTGGGACGATCCTAATGAATTGGTGGAACGATTAAAACTATTGATAGCATCACGAGAAGCTGGTAACACCGGACTTGACAATGAAATCATTTCTATCATAGAAGAATTGCGTGAAAGTGGACTCATTAATGCGTAAATAAAATAAATATGTGCATTACTAACGATTAGTTTCATTTTATATTTAGCCTCCCTAAGTAGCAGGTCCTACCTTAAAATATGAGTATAGACAAATTTGGTCATCATATTCATAAAAGAATACGTTTTTCAGAGTTTACATTTAATGACAAGGTGTTAATGAAATCTGAAAATGGTGATTATGATCTAAAAACAGCTAGACTAAGAGGCATCAAATTTCCTATAGAAGCATACGATGCGGTTAATAAAGAGTATGTCGATCAATTACATGATATGATTATAAAAGAATTCAATAACCTTGTTGAAAATATGCGTTCACAAATTATAATTGACATTACAAATACCGTTACATCTACTTTAAAAGCATACAATGCTTTGTTGAGATCTCATAATGGAGATTATGATTTACAAACAGCTAGACTGAGAGGCATCAAACATCCAGTAGAAGCAGACGATGCTGTTAACAAGGAGTATGTAGACCAACTAAACACCAAGATGTTTAAAGAATTCAATGGCCTTATTGACAGCTTACGTTCTCAAATCGATAAGTCTACTTTAAAAGCAACATCTTTAGAGTTAGTAAATCAGTTGGAAGAGAAACTGAACCAGAACGGGGTGGACAACGAGATTAAAAGTGCATTACAAAATGACAAAACAGGAAGTAGTCAATGAAATCCACAAAGCCGCTCGAAAAAACTTTACAAGACGTCCTGTTTTTCTCAAGGGAATCGATGATTTGTGGCAAGCAGATTTGATAGATATGCAATCTCTTCGAAAATATAACAACAACAATAAATATATCCTTATAGTAATAGATTGCTTTACAAAGTATGCCTGGGCTGAACCGTTGAAATCAAAGAAAAAACTTGATGTAACTCAAGCTTTTAAACATATTTTAATCCGAAGCCAAAGAAGGCCGTACAATTTGCAAACCGATATGGGGAACGAGTTCTACAACGATTCGTTTCAAAAGCTTATGAAGACGAATAAAATTACCCATTATTCGACGTTTTCTATAAAAAAAGCTTCAATTGTTGAACGTCTTATCAAAACTATAAAGCAAAGACTGTTCAAACACTTTAGTCTGATTGGGAGTTATAAATGGTCTGACAAAACTTTGAATAATATTATGCAGTCTTATAATACCACAAAACATCGCACCACTGGTTTTAAGCCTGCAGAAATTAATAAAACTATAGAACCAGACGTAAAAAGAAATATTAATAAATTACACTCTTTTCCATCTGTACCACAAAAATCAAAATTTAAGGCTGGGGATTGCGTTCGTATTAGTAAATACAAAAATTGTTTTGAAAAGGGATATACTCCTAATTGGTCTACAAAATTATTTACTGTAAAGAAAGTAAATAATACCATTCCACAAACGTACCACATTGAAGATCAACGTAAGCAGCCTATTTTAGGAAGTTTTTATGAACAAGAACTGCAGAAGACTAATTATCCTAATGTGTATTTAATAGAAAAAGTGTTGAAAAAGAAAGGGAATAAGATATTCGTTAAATGGTTAGGGTTACCTCCTGATGAAAACAGCTGGATTGATAAATCCGCATTGTTAAGTTAAGAAGATATAAAACTATAAACAGTATCGTTACTTTAGTCATTTTACTACGAGTCATGCAAGGTGGTGGACTCGTTAACAATTTAATAAATAACTTACCTTTTGAGATTCATATACCTGGGTATAATTACTGTGGACCAGGAACAAAACTTCAGAAACGTTTACAAAGAGGTGACCGCGGGGTTAACAAGTTGGACGAAGCCTGCATGCACCACGATATTGCCTACGCCAATAACACAGATTTACCTAATCGTCACAAAGCGGATTTACAATTGTTAGACATGGCTAAAAAGAGCTTAGAAGCAAAGGATGCAGGGAAAGGTGAAAAATTGGTCTCATGGCTGGTTAGTAAAGCGATGAAAGCTAAAGTAAAATCAGGTTGGGGAGTTAAATCATTCAAACATTTTGTCACGAAAATTCGTTCACATGTTAAAAAGCTAAAACCAAAAAACCGTAAAACGTTGATAAACCTGTCTTATGCAGCTGCTAAAAGAATGATTCCGCTAGCTCGTCAAATCAAATTACCTCGAGTGATACCAATACCAAAAACCGGAGGAATATTACCACTTATCCCAATATTTGCGGGTTTATCAGCTCTAGGCGCTCTGGCGGGAGGAGCGTCTGGAATTGCAAAAACTGTGAATGATTATAAATCTGCTCAAAAGAATTTGCAGGAGACAGAGCGTCATAATAAAACCATGGAGGCTATAGCACTGGGAAAAGGCTTATACATAAAGCCTTACAAAAGTGGGAAAGGTTTATACATCAAAGCTTCAAAAAACTAACTACGCTACCTAATCGTGCTTTGACAAATGTAGACATTTTGAAGTACGCTGCAGATATTCCGCATTTCCGAGGTGTTTACATGAAAGATGAATTACCCAGAAGTCCTAGGAAGATTGAATGTGGTATTGTTAACCTAGATGATTCGAAGAATGAGGGAACACATTGGGTAGCATATGCAAAACGAAATAATTATTGTGAATACTTTGATAGTTATGGTGATTTGAAACCGCCATTTGAATTAGTGAAGTATTTAAAAAATATGAACATTTTTTATAATTATACAAGATACCAAAAATTTAACACTGTTAATTGTGGTCATTTATGTTTAAAATATTTATGGAAATTTTGGAATAAAAAAGTATAAAACATTAAATTTTGTTTTAGTCATGTCATTTGCAAAATGTCTTTAACACTATCAATTACGGGAAACTCATCAAATTTAACTACTTATTACTCTCCCACCCTACAACTTAATGGAGAATATGAGTGTGCTCTGTTATATTTATCTACATTTAATTCAATTCCAAATATTGACTATAGAAATAATAAATTTTACTATGTTACTAATGAAGTAATTACTCTACCGGAAGGAGCCTATGAATTGCAAGATATCAGTGACTATATAAAATCAGAAATAAAAGACGCAACATTTCAACTTCACTGTAATAACAACACATTAAAAATATCCATACACTGCACCAAAGATATTGACTTTACCAAGACAGATTCTCTAGGAAATTTGCTGGGCTATGGAAATAAGTTTCTGAAAGCAAATAAATGGCATGTTTCACATCTGCCAGTGAACATTTTGCCTACGACCGTGGTGAGAGTCGAATGTGATATAGTGAGTGGATCATATATAAATGGTGAACCAAGCCATATTGTTTACGAATTTGCACCTAACGTGCCGCCTGGATATAGAATCATCGAAGCACCTAAAAACGCGATATATTTCCGAATCAATCAAAGTAATATCAACTGCATCCATATTAGATTTTTGGACATAAATAATAACTTAGTCAATTTACGTGGTGAAGAAGTGCAACTTTTTTTGCATTTGAGAAACATTAGTAAAAATAATGATTGATTACAATAAATACGTGCCTCGAAAATCAAAAACCATCAGTTCTGCGCGAGTAACCCTCAACAAAACATCTCCTTATAGGAAAAAAAATAAGTTAATTCGAAAATCAAAAATCGTCAGTTCTGCGCGAGTAACCCTCAACAAAACATCTTGTAGGAAAAAAAATAAGTTAAATAAAGATAATAAAGCATTCCTTAAATTAATCGGATTATTAAAATGAATATCTTAGACGTTTTATCTGTTCCATCTTACGACAATTCCGTTGAAGGGGTCGAATTCCATTCATATAAACCATATGTAACAAGTTTCAACAGGAATGATGAAATACGCATTCCGATCAACCAACAAGATTTGTACATATTGCCATCAGCGAGCACTTTATACTTGGAAGGACAAGTTGATGTTAAAAAACGAGATACTAAAGAGCAAGTAAACACTGTAAATTTTACAAATAATTCTCTTCTTTACCTATTTCAAGATATTCGGTATGAGTTAAACGGAGTTGAAATAGATAAAATAAAAAACGCCGGAATAAGTACTACAATGAAAGCGTTGGTTTCAATGAATGAGAGTGAATCTAAAATGTCAAGAGCCTGGGGCTGGGATATAGGCGGTATTACAAATACTCACCGAGGCAGTTTCGCAGTTTCCATTCCCCTCAAAAATATACTTGGCTTCGCTGAAGATTATCAAAAAGTTGTGATCAATTGTCGGCACGAATTGATATTGTTACGAAGCAACACAAATTTAAACGCTGTTAAACTTAACAACGATGAGGTTATTGAAGACGTAATTATAAATAAAATAATTTGGCGGGTACCACACGTACGAGTTTCAGATAGAGAAAGGATTAATCTTCTCAAGTATTTAGAAAAAGACCGACCACTCCAGATTGTATTTAGAAATTGGGATTTGTATGAATATCCAGCTTTACCAAAAACCACTAAACATACGTGGTCAATAAAAACTGCATCTCAAATAGAAAAACCACGATATGTAATCATTGGATTGCAAACGAACCGAAAGAACAATGCAAGTTCTGATATGGCGCAGTTCGATCATTGTAATCTAAGTAACGTCAAGGTGTACCTTAACTCAACTTACTTTCCATATGAAAATTTAAATATAAACTTTGCAAATGACAGATTTGCTTTAATATACGAGCAATACGCAAGATTTCAACAGTCGTATTATGGAAGGCGATCAGAAGCTTTGCTAAGCCCTAAGCAATTCAAAGATTTAACGCCATTGTTCGTTATCGATTTCTCCAGACAAATTGACAATTTGAAGTCAGGGCCTGTTGTCGACGTACGCGTTGAACTCGAAGCAGATTCTGAGATACCAGATCAAACTTCAGCCTACTGTCTTATACTCAACGATTGCATTATCGAGTATAAACCACTCAGCAGCACGGTGAAAAAGCTATCATGAATCCTGACATTATAATAGCTGATCTTCAAGGTTTTAAAGATGCGAATAATAAATTCATTGTTAAAGAAGTGTCAATTGCAACAAAATACCAAACACAAACATTTTTAGTTAAACCACCATACCCCTATAATTTTTTAACATTCGAAGAAAAAAAACAAGTTCAGTGGTTGCAACGAAACAGAGGTATTTACTGGAATGAAGGCTATATAGATTATAGAGAGTTTCAACGAGTCATCGTCCCTTATTTAGAACATAAAAAGGTCCTAGTAAAAGGAATCGAAAAAATCAAGTGGATCAAAGAATTATGCTCTAATTGCGAAGTTATAGATTTAAGCAAGAAACTTGAAGAAATAAGATTTTCAAACTTTTCTACATTACATAAAGTGTACTGTACTGATTTATTCAACCATAACTGTGTTAATCATAAGAAATATTGTGCGTTAAAAAATGTAACTTGTTTAAAATTATGTTATTTAGAAAACTATTTTAGTAATTGAAATCTATCACTTAATTTTTTCATTAAAAATAATTAAAAATAACTTGGTTTTTTACTAAACCTTACCCTCGTATAGTATTATGAAAACACCGATTTTATTAGACCATTGTTTTATTACAAAAACATATATGAATATAAATAGAGTCATCTTACATAAACAAATAACAAATTTTACACATAGCCGTTATACTGTCGTTGAAATTTTGTTAATTAATGCTTCAGTACCACCCAAAATATTATTTGTAGCACTTTCATCCTGAACTGGATATTGAGCCGTCACTAGCGCCATCGACTTGGATTGCCAACATACTTTGTCTTCCTCTACGTTATTTTCTTCATCTTACTTATAAATTTTACATGTATAAACATGCACTATAGCCGCATATTGTTTTTGAAATTTTGTTAATTAATGCCTCAGCATCATCCAAAATATGATCTGTTGCACTTCCATCCTTAACAGGATATTGAGCCTTCACTAACACCAACGAATTTTCTGGATTGCTTACGTCAGTAATGCTAAGTTTAATTAGCTTTGTTGTTTTCCTTAACGGCTCCCTGCTGGCTACGAATGTGGTGCCAAAGCTCCTCTTTTTAACACTCTGCTTGCTCAATGAACTGCATGCTCCATCTTCGTTCTTGTTAAACACCTCTTCAAAGGCGGCTTGTGTGGTTTGTGAAAGCAACGTTGGCTGCAGCTTTCTGGACTTTTTCCTTTTGCTGACTTCAGGAAATTCTTGACTAAACCCTTCTAGAGGATCTTGTGCGCATTGTTCATATATATCACTAGGAGTAGACATGATCTGAAACAATCAAAAAATTATAATCGGTTCACTTATCAGAATAATAGTAGGTACTTAACAAATTAAAAATGCATGCTTACAATTCCAAATCGATACGAAGCTGATGACAGTACCTCGGTAGAGCGCGTCTCGGTAATGACTGTTCGAGGAGCTAAACAAAACTACAGTGCCTATGTGTTGAAGTTTCCAAGTTGGAACATGTCTAAACATGTTACTGTTTGTACAAGCACGGAGACTGATGATCATATTTCTATGTTGTAATGTTATATGTTATTATTGTGATTATAATGAAACATGTCGGTACATGTTCAAACAGCAACATTGTATTTGTATCAAAGTGAAAAGTCAAATAAAACTCTTGGTTTTAATGTAATTTAAAATTTATTTATATTTCAGAAAACACTAAAATTAACTTACACTGTATTCATATTTACTTAATATTAATACATATCTATTACATAATATTGCTTACAATTTCGTAGATAATTATAATAATCATTATCCTACGGATAATTTAAACAATCTTATTTCTACCTAATATTTTATAATACTCTATATTAATAGTTACATTCTATGAAATAGTGAAAAAAATTAAGCAGTACAACCAAATATTGACTGATTACCCCAGGCGATGGTTGTCACCTTATCTGATTCTAACAACCGCTTATCATCATTGGCTGAAAGAGCAATTTTATTTACGGATTGAGTAAATATTTCATGCTTGATTGTTTTAAACAAAACGTTTCTTTTTCGAACGACATCACAATTGTATAAGACATGTTTATAGTCTGATGCATGCAAATTTTTAATTACATTTCGTTTTGTTCCTTTTGCTTTTTTAATCGTTCTGTCTAAAGTTTTAATACAATAAAGCTTTGACCTTAACCCTACAAACTCCTTAACTATCTTACCACCCATTTCGTCCTTAAACAACCCAGGAATCTTTTTGTTTACAATTGGCAAACCAAACTTGTTATTGTAATCGTAACTGCTAGTATCAAAATATTTTAGAAAATTCATTTTAAAATCTCTGTAAACATCTTCTGTCTGTACATTGTAAATAAAACTATCAGTATCAGTATAACATACTTCAATACGATTTTCGTAAAATGGCTTTATTACTGAGTAATGGAAGTCATACATATGACTTTTAGAAAGTTCGAGTACAGCAAATCCAATGTAGATCGGCTTGTTTAGAACAACCCTTGAACGTTTCATTTGTATTGCTACTAGGTCATCAGAAAATATTGATGCGCTGTGAAAATTTGGGTTCGCTATCAACTTCTCGGCACCAATAAATTTTTTTGTTTGGTTATTCATGTCTGACCACTTATTTACCAATCGTACATCTACCCATTGTTCTGTGTTTTCCAATGTTTTTCCAAATATACTATTATTTAACAATTTAAAAAAATCTTGTTCAAAAACAGATTGAGCTCTTTGACGCAGCTCAGTATTAAGGTCTATATATTGTTTTAAAAAATTACTTTGTTTGAAAGTTATAGCTCGATGGATTTTTCTTAAAACCAAACCATGTTCTAAGCATTTTTAAGGTGAACGTAATGAATAACGTAGTGATGTTTGTCATATAAGTTGGGTATTAATTTTTCTGTTTTTCCTGTGGGAGATTTAATTTTTTCAGGACAAAATGGAAAATCATTGTGTTGGGTGTGTAAATTTGGAGGATAAAATAAATCAACCTCAAGAATAAAGCCATTTTCAGCGTCATCCGTAATGTGTATTATATTTAACTCTAACTTCTTAATTTCACTATCGCTTAAAAATCTGAAGTCTGAATGAGGTAATGTTTGACACATACTATATCCGTACAAATTATTACAATCTAAATACATAATGTACGAGCTTGGCGTAGAGGGGTCAAAAGTTTCCAGATATCTATGATTAGCTTTAGCGTGTCGTTTGGAGCACATGCAAACGCCACCTCTAATACCTTGTTGTATCAAACGAAAAATTTCTAAATCACTTATAAGTTCCAGCCGAACGCGAGTTTTTAAAAGCATTGCATCAAATGAAAGACTTGGTGCAGTAAGATAAAAGGCGGGATCGAGTTGATAATATTGTTTACATGTTAATCTAAAATTTTCATAGATATCAGTCAACAAAAGGACGTCTGACTCGAGATACAAATCAGTAAATTGACCCATATTATTAATAGAAAACTCAAGCCACATCGCTCGAGCGTGTTCGTAATCTTCATCGGTAATTGACTCATTCGTAAGCGAGTTAAAAAAACGGTCTTTAGACGGTAAACAGGTATCAGCATATCGTTCCCAACTAGACATGTAATCATATGGATACACTCCTTTTCGAGTGAGCAGATTAAAGTGTTTTTCATCAGGATAGTAAAATTTTAAGTATCTAAAATCATCCTTTTTCATGGTTGCGGCTAACTTTTCTAAGCTTGTCCCCAAAAACTTGAATGAATCCACAAATCTTATTTGAAAATAATCTTGTCCAGAAATCGGAATAAACTTTGTGAAAGAAATATAGTTTTCTTTTGTTTTCGGTATTACCTTAATAGACCCGGGGGCTTTTCCTAATTCTTTGATAAAAAGATGACAATCATAACCCGACAGGTTATGAAAGACAACAGGCAAGAACTTTGGTACTTGATATTTTAAATTACAGTAACTATGAGCAGCGCCACGGAACTGTCCTGTCAAATGACAATGATCACGAACTTTATTTACTGTTATTAGCCCCTCGCAAATGTGACAAGTCTCTGCGTTCTCAAAATTATAAGCATCAGTATCAGTAAAAACCATAGGCACGTTTTTATTTAATATTTCGCTGATTTTCTTTGCATCGTCACAAATAGATTTAACAAACTTATCTGCACAATCACGTCCTCTATATGAGGTTATGTGGTTGTATCGTGAATCTACTGTACAAACGAGGTGATAGGCAAAAGCTACAGGTACATGTCGCTGTTGAGTCACTGTAGAAGATTTTAACGGATCGGGTTCGCAACTATCGTAAGTTTCGAGCATAGCTTCAAAATCTGCATAAACAACAAAAGGAACGTTTTGCTTTCGGTCATAATTTTTAAATTCTATAAAGGAACCTTTTGGAGGTAATTCGGTAGCCACACCTCCGCAGATATGAGAACATAACTGATCGTTCGAGTTGAAAAATTGTAAACAATGATCGCAAAAGTGCAATTTGTTACAATGCTTAGTAATTTGACTTCTAACAAGACGCGACAGATCCTTTATCAAACAGTAATGCGACATATCACCTTCTTCAAGATAAAGTAAGTGAATAACTTTTTTGTTCAATGCGTCTGATTTGTAAAGTGGACCGACCACTAACTTCTTATCATTTAAACCGTATACAAAAATACATATATGCGGATTGTTCTGTTCAAACCGAGCGATGTCTGAGAAACTCATTGGGAACGATAAGCCATCCACGTTCAACACGTCATTAAATTTAGGATAAGATGAAACTCTATCAGAATGACGTTGAGCAGGATACAAAGCAGCAGTTACTGACCATAAAAAACAAAAATTATCATTATTCTTTATATTTAAACAGGCTTTTTTTGATTTGATTAAAGCCGGTAACTCAATGAAACTTGAACCACGCAAAGGCTGATATTTGTTTATGTTAACTTCTAAATGGGAATTATGCAAAAATGTCCAACCACTATCACGCTCTTGAAATTCACTTGCTTTTTTGATCAAACTGGTTTTTACCTCGAAAAATAAAGTATCAAGATTGCAATTTTGATAAAGAGTAAAATTTTTCGTGCCAAATGATTTTATCTCTTGGGAATCATTTTTTAACAAGAGAAAAACCCCAAAATATTCGAAATTGGCCTTGACACAGTGATGTTGCTTAAGTGACATTTCAATTAACGACTTGATTTTAGTTTGTATATGATCTAAAAAACTTTCTATTGAAGTCCGATCCTCAGAATCCGATGAGGTAACTTTGTATGAGGCTATTCGGTTGCGAAAAGCGGAATTAATTTTGAAGATACCTTCACTTAATGTAGAATAATTTTTATTTTTATGATCAGTACTTCGCAAGTGACCTATCCAACGAACACGACTAACAAAAACTTTACAATCTTCGCAATACGGCATTATTTATGTTAAATTACTATGAATGACAATAAAAAGTAAAACTAAATGGAGACAGGTACTCCGCAGAAGCTTGTAAAATACAGTGTAGGTGAAAATAATTTAAATTATCTACTTAAAACCTTTGTCACTAAAAAATACAGGTTCGCTATCAGTAAACAGCTCGTGTGCTTTGTGCATGAACTTTTGCAAGGCTTCCCATTGCGAAGTATCCCGATTTAATTTTAATTTCAAAGCCACTTGCGCTGACCGCCACCGTTGATCTGGCTGTGCGGTCGCAGCCTCTTCAGTATTATAAACTCGTACCTCTATATAAAAATCTCCTTCCAGATGTTTATCCCGGCGAACTTTCCCGCCGGGGACTCGAGTGCTGAGGTAGGTCTGGAGGCCGGTGTTGGTAGACAGCTTATTTATTTGTTTTGTCACCGGCTCCAGACCGAAGAGGCCTCGTTCGTATTCCGAGCTGTAAAAAATAAAAATAAAAAAATGTTACACAAATTAAGCGATATTACCCATTAACTACCTAAAAGTCTAAAATATAAAATATTATAAATAATGAACAAGTTAAATTTTAAAATCAATTATTTAGTTTGTAACTTATAATAAGTAAGTTGGTTCACAGTAACCGGTTAATAAGGCTACTGCTGTAAAAAATATATAGAAATGTATAGTATAAAAAACTCAAGCCACTACAAAAATTGTCGTGGTTCGATAGCAAAACAGATGGACAACACGGCACAACACACAAGAAATAAAGTTCAAAACAGACATTTAAAAATACTAATAGGTATTCAATGTAAAATTTCTATTTACCTACCTCGTTGAGGTCGACGCACTCCTGCTGTCGCTGCTGTGGCTATTGGTGTTAGGCTTCTTTTTGGATCTGTAAAATACATTTGAATTTTTTCATTATTGCATAAATCCCCCAGTGCAAAATCATATTAAACTAAAAAACCTTATTAAACAGTGCATAAACTATTCTTACCTAACTGACGATGCCGAAGCCTCTAGCGCTCTTTTCGGTGTCTTTTTTTTAGGCTTTTCTACCGACGCGGCAGCCACTGCACCCTGGAGCTCATCCGATGAATACTCAATATCCGACCTGAAATTTAAAACATTATTTGTTATAATTTTTATTTATTTATTTTTTATAGTACACAACACAGATAACATGTTCATAAACACATTTTATCTTGCCAAACAATTTAAATCAGATGCGTATCCTAAATTATGTGTACCTAATTAGTTAACACAATGACTTTACAACAACTTCACAAAATAACTATACACGATAACTTTAAAAAACATAATATAGAACCTCCAAATTATTCTCAATATATTAGAATAAAATGTAAATAATGCAAGTACTTACGTACATTTTGATTTATCCTTACTGCTTTATTACCAGCGTCGATGCACTTTAATCAAGAGATGAATTAATTATAATGCCATTTAATTGACACCTGTGTTTTTATAGAGCAAAAAAAACAAAATAAGCAAAATGTCTTTACCACAGATGATGGAACGAACTAGATATGGCATCGAGCGTAACGTAACGAATTTGGTTCTGAGTAAAAACGTGTACCCACTTACTTTTTCATGAACACATTGATTTGCGTTATACGATTGCAGAATAAAAGTAGATTTTCGAAATATAGGTAACCAAAATTAAAACCTCGAAAACAGTAACTAAGTATTTGTTCCTTGAAATAAAAATATGCACAAGAGCATTTGTGTTTATAATTTCCGCTGATATCCCCTCCACGCCTCTTTCTATTATTTTACCTACCATAAATTGCACCGACTGCCCCGACAAACTTTGAGCGTGACTCATTTGTATACAGCGTACTACACCGATAAGATGGCTAAAACTCCTAGCGCCATGTCGAGTGAGGAGGAACGTTTAAACTCATTTGTAAATTGGCCACTGGCATACTTGTCACCGGAAAGTTTGGCAAAAAGTGGTTTCTATTTCATGGGTCGCGGTGACGAAGTGCGTTGTGCGTACTGCAGCGTCGAGATAATGAATTGGTTGCAACTCGACGAACCTGACCAAGAACACAGGCGGTGGTCACCGCGGTGTCCACTATTTCGCTCCGTTGCTGATACATCATTTGATCGCGACGAGTGCGGCACGTCCGGTGCAGACACCAATTATATAGACCCCCACGTTAAGACACTTAGGGAACATGTGCAAAAAGAGCACCACCACAACAACGTTGTCGCCAACACGCAAGTTCCTCACGAAACTGACGAGAAAATGTGCCAGGTAGACCAGTGTTGTAAAGTTTGTTTCAATGACGAGTGCAATGTATGTTTGACGCCGTGCGGACATGTGGTTGCATGCGCCGCGTGTAGTTTTTCCATTCACAATTGTCCAGTGTGTAGACGTCCTATTGTAAATGTTGTAAGGTTGTATTTCTCTTGAATAAAAAACAATAATTTGAAGTAATTTTTTGGTAAATACCTGTTATGACATTGAATTTGTTTGGATTAAACATGCTAAATATATATTATCGTTGTGTGTATTATTTATTCCCGATGTACATTGAATTACGTTATGCAATTGCAGAATACAAGTATATTTTCGAAATATAACCGAAAATTGAAACTTCAAAAATGTAAATGTACTTGTTAAAATAAAATTTCAAACTTATTAAAGAATGGAGTAGATTCATAAGTTTCCCATCAATATGCCGCATCTATTATGTGTTGAGTGCAATGGTTCAATTATTTCCATTGTAACAAGTTACTGCATGCTAAGCAAATACTTACTTACCGGTATCACTGATACTATTCTCATGTATTATCTACCAGTTATTTCCTCGGTTTCGCTCGCATGAATTCCAAACTCTCTCAAACAATTTTTTTTTTACGGAATGATAAGTAGGTATGGCATTCTTGAACCCGAAGTATAAGTAGGTATATCAAATTTTATGAAAAAGCTTTCAAAGATTCTGAAGATTGTTTGGAGGGATAGAGATAAAAAAAATATCGAACATTTAAATGGTTATTAATGTTTTTACAAATGCAAATAACACTTAGTCGAGTTTTTTAGAACAGAGTTATCTCGATATTACAGACAGAAAATCGTATTTTAGTTATATTTAGATCCAACTTGGTGGGAAAGCGATGGCGCGCGATGACATTTCATCAAATTTTATAAATAATAAACATGCGCGGACCGTGGAACCGTGGTGATCAGCACTTTAGAGTTATGAGAACAATAAGTATACGTACTGATTGCAGAAACAGTACCTACAAACGATAAGTGCTTGAAGTCATAAAAATTATATTTTATACCTCTTAAATATATTATAAACAAATATTTTTTGTAAACCGCGAGAAATATTTCCAGCTTTAAGAACTCATTATCACTGTCATAATTTCCAAATAGACCAATTTTCATGAGTTTTTGTATTTCGTTTTTCTACATAATAATTTATGTTTTGCGTTAAATTCTCAGATTAACTGTATGTTTATTAATGCAACGTAATAAAGACATACATGAACCATTTAAACAGAAACATGTGTGGTTATTACATATTTGCTAACCGTACCGAATGTCAAAGGTAAGTAAAAAAATAAAGATAAGTAGTAAGCGAAGCGAAGGGAAACATACAGTACAGTACAGTCTCTGCTGTTGCGAATTGTCATTTAGACATTGCGAGTGCTTAGAATCTTTGTGTTCACTGCGTAAAGTTATGGTGTCCTCGAGTCAATCTGATCACAAAATATGTGCTTTATTTATAACTCAGTGACGACTTGAGCAATCTAGCCCTAGTTTCTGATTTACAGAAGATCGTTGAGCCAATCTGGTGCCGAATTTGATTCGGCGACGACTTGAGCAATCTAGCCTGAAAATCAGAAATTTTGAAGATCGTTGAGCCAATCTGGTACTGAGTTTAAATATATGCTTCAACATTAACTGTGGAGAGACACCTGACAATATAGTGAACATAATAGTTTCTAACATAAGTATAATTTAATTATTAAATTCAAAGTTTTTACGTATAACTTGTATGTGCTTGTGTGTGATGAAAATACTTAATAGTTCACATGATGGATCCGCGGTACAGCCGGATAGTTCAGGTATGTTTTTATTTATTCATAATTTGGTAACTAAACATGCAAACGGATTATTATTGTTTGTTTTTTGTTGTTCGATCGACCGGTGAATCTTTTGCATGATCCATCGGACGGATAAATTTTTTAAATCAGTCGAGCGATAATTGTTTTTGCATGATCGATCCGACAAGTGAATCATTTTGATTGGTATATATTGTATGGTCTGGACCATCGGAGTGATTTCGCGAGCGAGCTTGTGCTCGCTCCATTGCGAAAGAACGAAGTGGTCCAGAACATACAATATATACCTACTGCTGACTATATTGTAACAGACACGAAAGTTGGCGGGTAAATATTTATATCACGTCGCTTATTTGTTCATAAATCGATTCCGCTTATATTTGGAGGGAAATCCGACTGGTGTAAGTGTTATCTGTGGTCCGATGCTGCGTTTGAACGGGGAAGTTTACTTGGGCTAGTTAATGGAAAACATTTGATTTTTCCTCGTATCTACTTATAGTCAAACTTATCTAAATCTAGGTGCAATAATATTATACAGAGGTATATAGGTTTTATGTTTCTATGTTGGTATTTAGAACTTAGAAGGTAATTTTTGAGACTGTTGAAAAAATTCTGAAAATTCCTTCACTTATACTGCTTAATATATATTAATATATATTATATTATAATATATTGTACTAAGAGTTCCAACGGGAATTCCGCGAAATTTACGCGGGCTAAACTGCGGTGCATAGCTAGTACTAAATAACTTAATATGCGTATGAAAACGATCTAATTTCAATTAGGTACCTACTCAATAAGATCTTAGTAGATAATTTTTCATTAATTACTGTCTATGCAGATTCTAGAGACATAGCATGTTTACAGTTTTATATTGTTACATTTTCTTTACATAAAATGGAGTCGCTTCCGCTGACTGTTCGCGAATATCTCAAAAACCACTGCCACCAATAGAGAGTTATTAATTCGATAGGTTTATATCTATAATAGTTTATCCTGGAATTCCCGCGGGAACTCCGAAATTACCGCGGGTGAAACCGCGGGGAACAGCTAATAATGAATGAGACAAATAATAATTATTATTCATAGATAGATAAGATTAGACATTAGTAGCAGGAATTTTCCTCATAAAACGCTAATCGATGTAAAACTTTGCGGCTGAATAATACTGTCTGGGGATCAATGTGGAATCGAGTGGATGTATGTTGTAGAGTGTTATTAAAGGTAAAGTCAAGTGAAGCGTAATACATTGGTTCATATAACCACCAATAATAAATCCATAAGTAATACGTGAATTTATTGCGTATATGTATGTACAAAAATAACTTTTACCCAATTTATAGTACAGTTTTTGATGTCTTTGATCGCAGCGATCCGAACAATATTTATGTTCAATCAGCGGCAGTAATATTTTATCCCTTTTGACAATCATTGAACCTTATTGTGATAGTAAGTAATAAAGTTCAAATGCTGACAAAATTGTTCACATATTTTTGTTGCTGATTGTTTTTTATTCGAAATTTAATCATAATTTTTTAGAGTATTTTCATGGTAAGTCGCCGCTTTGAGAGAAGACCTACTTTTCACCCACTTATTGAAGAGAATTTATGGTTTTCCGAATGAATGAGTCAAGGAACGAAAAAAATATACGAGTCGAGTTACTAGCGCAAGTGAACTGGCACCAGTGAACGCACGCCGGTCGATCGTGACCTCAGTGCCAGTCGTCTGAGCTCCGACTCCCCGTAGGCATTAGCCCCTTTCGCTTTCCAACTCTGCAAAAAGTGGCAATTTTTCGGTATTGCCACAGTCCAATTTATTTATGTCTTTTTATAAGTTGTTTTTTTATTATTATAGGAAAAATAAACAATATTTTTTTTATCAATTGCTAATGTGAGTTTGTTTGTTTCTTCGTTATGCTCTCACATCTTAACTATACGCAACCGATCATCATGAAATGCATACACGTTGTCAAAGTTATAGAAAAGCATACAGGGTACTTTTTGTCACGGAATTTCTGCAGGAACTCCGAAATTAACGCGGGTAAAACCGCAGGGTGCAGCTATAGTATTTTTGTATTATAACAGAAGATAAATAATATATTTTTATTATACACTAGCTGACCCCCGCAGTTTCACCCGCGGTAATTTCGGAGTTTCCGCGGAATTATTCCATACAAACTTCGCAACCCCTTTTCATCCCCTTAAATGGTTGAATTTTCAAAAATTATTTCTTATCGGATGCCTGCGTCATACAAAGAACACACCCTTCTGTATAGATAATTATTTTAGTTGTGTAAGTTATCATCATCTTCATAATGTACATATTTTCAAAAATAGCATTTATTAACCGACTTTAGAAAAGGAAGTTATGAATTCGAACCGTATTTAATGTGATTCGAATTGCACAATATTCGTCCTTCCTTCTCCTTAGCATTAACAGTTTACTAGTTTTAATTACAAAAAGTTTTACTTCTTGGGCATTTGGTGCACACATCGCTTCCCCTGTTTTGTTTTTATTTTTCCTACCGTATGGAGAAGTTTCATGTCAAAAATAACATTGGTCTATACGTAATTATCCAGCGGTCGTTTCCCGCCACGACACGTCGGCTGCATCCGGTCTCGCGGCGGCGACCGGATGCGGAAATCGTAACGCTAATTGGCCCCACTTTCAGAATGGCCAAATACCTACACAGAAAATAATATATTAACTAGAGGTGTAAAGGAAGTTAGAGCAGATGGGCAGATGGCAGATGGTCTAACTTTCCTAAAACTTATTTTGCTGGTATCTCAAGTAGGTAGGTACCAGTAGCGAAGGGTGAAATATTGAGAGGGGGAAGCCGGATATCTACTTTAATTTCAACTTATTAAACTATTAACTGTTAACGCGGTTTCACCTGCGATAAGTTCGGAGTTCCCGCGGGAATTCTCCGTTCTCAATTACGGTAGAGAGAGAGATGTTGCGTCTGAAGGGAAGCCGGTGGGAATCGGCTTCTATGGTATCTTCGCCACTGGTAGGTACCTATATTTGCGACAATATTCTAAAGCCTGTGAATTTTGAAAACCGTGACTAATTGACAACGTAACCAAATTGCATTTAATACATTTAGTTACTTTATAAGTAATGAAAAACTAGTTTTGAGTACGGAAATCACCCGGCGACACTGGTTTTCACTTTAGCTTCATACTAAAGTGAGTCGATGTCCCGTCAGTTGTTCTGCGGTTAAAAATGCTACAAGGCATTAGGATAGAAAACTGAACATTATCGACGCAGACAAATAAAAAAACACATTGCAATAGCAAAATTGGATCCAACGGGATAATATAAGACACTTATTAGGTAGGTATACTTATTATCTGAAAAAAATTAAAACATTTGGTGCAAAAAAAAATCCGTCCAGTTCTATTTAATAGTTCTACCAGTAAACTACTTGAAACAAAACATCTGAAATGTTCTTCTGTAATTAATAATTAGATCAGACTGGAATAAAAAAATCCATGCCAATGATAATAACACTGATCCATGCAGTTATATAATTCATTCCCACTCCAATAGTTACAGAGTGTGATCCGACACGCATTTAGCAATGGGCTAGTTGACTAAATTTTTTTTAAGTCCGGTTTGTAGATCAATAAAAAATATTGGAAAAGTATTTTTTCTTTTTTACGTAATCAAATAATAAAGACGATACATTGAGTTGAAATTTCGCGGTACGTCTCTACACCCTAAACTTTAATCCGCTATGCAAAAAATACGTGTCAATTACTTTTTTATTTTCTAACTGACGTACTAATTAGAATTTGACTTTCAAAAATCGTCAACATCTCTATTTTTAAAAGCTTCAATTTAACTTGCAATGTATGTATGTATGTAATAGAATGAAATCTTGCAACTCAATATTGAAGCAGATATCTTCAACCGACTGAGCTGAAATTTTGTATACACATGTTATTATTGTACTGTTTAAGAAATAAACCTTAAGAAATACGTTATTGTAATCCCCTCATCCCTATATCTTGAGGAACTTTTCGATTGGAGAGACAATTTCTCGAGCGACTTAAGTACCTACGTATGAAATCCCTCACCAGGTAGATAGTATTATATATGTATTATCTGTGCCCTCAGTTCGCTCCTGGATTCTAAGCGAAAATCCTTCACTGATTGAAAGAGATATGTCGTTTAAGTAGTTATTGAAACGTGGCATATCAAAAAATATTAGAAAACGCTAACTTTAACCTTGTCACCGCCATTCCCGTAATATCACGGTCTACAAAAGACGTGCGCCTGGGGCCAGAAACTTAATATTACTGTGATATTACGTTACTATGATACGTGTGATATTAAAACCACTGCACTGACTTATATATATCGGCGACAAGTCGGGAGCACGGCAGTGGAGGTGAGCGTTCATGCATTGTAAAGGGGCCCCATTAAACCTACACCTGGGTCGCAAGTCCCAGGCACTGCTCCGTGTTCCCTGCGGATATCTGGTATGCTGTACAACCTCTATGTTGGTGCAATTAATTATAATAGTTTCTAGTTGGTTCTAGATGTGTCGCTCAGCTAATAGTCTCGGTCACACCTTACCCTGCCTTCAGTTACATTGCGTTATGTTATCATCATCAGTTAGTCAGCTATCATTACAACAGCAGATAACTATCTGCTGTTATCTGCTACTATATTCCTTCTATAATCTACGTATATTTATTTATTATATATGATAGATATTTCGCATTCCCAGCACTTGGAGAAATCATGGCTTAGGCATGTGATCCGGAGGTAATGACCAAGTTTTTGTAGGCTTTACTTATTATGGCTACAAAAACATGGCAGTGGAAGGGTTAAAAATTTGAATGATTACAAAAATATGACATATTTTAAAATTTCTTTCAGTCTGAATGAAATTTCAAATGAAGTTTTGTATTAGGTATACTATGTTATTATTTTGTGTGGTATGTTGACTTTTGATATAGAGTTCCCGAGGGAGAAGGAAAGAGCCTTCTTAAATGAAATATCTTCTTAGATTCATGACCCATAGGACATTCTTTTTGCCTGTTCCAGTGCTACTATAATTTCCTGTGAAAGTCAAGTGCAACCATTATTTGTAGAATTTGGCTGCACTTCGAAATACCTATGGAACATTGCACACAGCTGCATTTTACACTCTAATCCGGCATAATAAAGTCCATACTTGAATGTTCTGGCTGTATTTGATTATTTGACGTCGACCTTCGCGAGGTCCTACGAAAAGTCTCTTCAAGTCTCTTGTGTTTATTAGAATGACTTGAATATGCTTGAATTTAGTTAACTTCTTAGGTCGAGGAAATTAACATTTTGTTCCCTCCAGACTACCAAACTTTAGCCTACGTAATGAGGTTCGTTTTTTCTTCAAGAAACTATTTGGCTAATTAATCTTTTTCTTCTTCTGGACCCCTGAAATTGGCCAAAATGAAAACATATTGACCAGTTTCAAATTAAAATAAAACAAATCTATATACTCGTATAAACATCAATCCCTATTTCTCATGTTCACGGCATCACGGCTGGACCGATTTCGGTAATTCTCTTTTGTGGTGTTTGTTATTGTAAGGAGAAGATTCTTATAAAAGACGTTTGGAGTTCCTGCGGGAATTCCGAAACTCATGATGATGAGACGTGATGAGTGAGATGAGAGATCGTAATGAGATACCATGGTAAAGGATTGTATAGCCTCGACCGCGAACCGTGTGGTATATTACATGGAATATTGAGGGTTTCCATGGCTGCATTCTATTGGACGCTGCATGCCCGTATACAGAGTTAGCCGAAAAGGGGGAACGAAGCTAAAAGCGTGTGTCAGTGTTAACGTTTAAGGTCACAGTGACGAAATAGGTAGGATTAGCCTTTAATATTTTAGAAAATGAACGAGTGTGCAAGAAATGAAACTGAGCTGCTAAATTTTGTTGCATAGGTATTTCATTCTTAAGTAATTCTCTGATTCCAAATAAAGATATTGTCTATTTCTCTGACTTTACCCGACGCCTAAACACTATGTGTAATTCATTTGACCACATCCGCCTTAATATACAATATTGAGATGAAAATCTTGGTGGTTAGGTGTGTATTTTATGTGTAACTAGCTGTGCCCCGCGGTTTCACCCGCGTGAGTTTTGGAATCGGGAACCTTTGCGGACGCCGGCAGAACAACCCGCCAAAGTTTCATCATAATCGGATCTATGGTTTCGAAACGCACAAAAGACAGACATAAAAACATTCATTTTTATTCACAAAGATGTAAATTGTAATCGGCCCAAGATTTTTTACCAAGTGCAATAAAATATTGAAGAAAAAGTTAGAGTATACGTTAGCATAGCTGTCAGTGATATTTTAAAGTGCTCACGGATTCTTAGCTCCTTTCCGACTAGCCCTGAAGATTGGAATTTATCGAATGCAAACGTGTAAGGTCACTAGATTGGTAGGTACAACCAGCCCGGCGACACTCAATACAAATAAATTAATAAACTGATTCAAGTACCTACTTTTCCACAAGTAAAGATGGCTGGCTTGTGCATACACGTGTACACGCGTGTTGTGCGCGTGTGCATATCGTAAGCGAGCGAGTTGACAGCGAGCTGACAGCAACAGTGTCAAGGCCCTTATTCACTATGACCATAACGCGTCGTGTCTTGATAAGGCGCCACTTGAACTGCATTTCTCTCCTGCTCAAAGAACTTTCACTACAAAAAATACGTTTACATTGTATCTTTATGGCATAAAGAATATTAATTTCCTATATTTTGACATCTGGCACATTTGGAATTGTGTTTTTGGGCCGCGCGTTATGGGCGAGAAATGTTGTTGGTCATAGAGAATAAGGCCCCAGATCTGCATGTGACAGTTTTTCACTGATACATATACTTACTACCACTAAACTTTGCATGTGGTGGCATGAAATTGTTGGGAAGCGGAGTGTCGCTTCTTTACGCAGTAATATTTTGTATTCTTTGCTACAAAGCATGACGTAAGAGGCGACCATTTCTTTGTTTGTTTCTTTCTTTCTGAAAACTTATCATAATTACCGAAAATCTATTAGTTTGTAATAGACACGTTTGCTTGCGAAATATTCCTGAAATTAAATCAACTTTTTATATCTAACATTACCCATGTATATTATAAATTATTATTTATTATTTAATTAATCCCGAGGGAACTGACTACAATTCCCGCGCCAAGGCTCAAGACAAACATTTATTTATTTGATGAACATTAGTGTTTTACTAACCGAATGTTTTTAATAAGTTGACCGCTTTTTATTTACTTCAGTGATGAAGAATTTTTAAAATAATAAATTTTCTATTTCCCACAGATAAAGTATGAAGAAGCGTGAAATAGTGCTTGTTGTGATACTGAGCTGCGGTGCTATTGCCGTCCTTTTCGCGCTCGCCGCGTACCTTTACCTGCGGCGTCGGAGGAGAAAGAGAGAGGACGACGATGACGGCACCAGTTGCGGCATAAGGTACGTAGACGCGGCAACTGGTAACGGAGCCTCAATTGGAACTGAAATCAAATTTGAATTTTGAAAACTCTATTTTTAATATTATAATTATATAACTTTGGCGGGTTTGTCCTCTTGCATGTTTAAATTCGTAGAACAAATACAATTAAAGTATGAATTAAAGAAAACAATACTTATTGATATGAGTAGGCACGTAATGAAAATTCGTACTTTATTTGGGTTCTGATTTGATGAAAAATTACAATTTGGAGTTAGACGGGTTAAAAATTCCTAAGATAAACTGTGATGAATCGACTAGACAATGGATATACTTACAAAATATACGTATAGATATGAATAAAAACTCTCAGGAATGACCTCTATATTGTCTGTTGTGACTCACAGCTGTAAAACTGGTACTTACTAAAGAGGAAAGATGTGATCTTTGGTTCGTTTGTTACGATTTAGTTCAAAAACTACTGGACCGATTTCAAAAAATTCTTTCACCATTAGAATGCTACATTATCGTCGAGTAACATAAGTTATATCGCAACCCGGAATTCCCGCGGGAACTCCGAAATTGAAACCGCAGGGAATAGCTAGCCAATAATAAAATATCACTTCGCAAGGTTCAAACTCACTAGTTGAGCTACTTTAACTCAATCCTTCTCGCTAACTTTAGTGTAATTCGGACGTTAACAAAGTTGATGTTAAAGTGACCACAGATCAAAGATTACCTGAACTCCTTAAGGGGAAACTTCGAAACTTTGCTAAAACTTACGGCATGTCCACTGAACTTGGGAAAAGTAAGTGAACTAAGCAATGTAAGTTCTACCGTTTTACGAGATATACCTAAGTCTGAAGCGTGTCCGAAGTTGTTTTTTTGAATTCACTTGAGGATTTACTGAAGGATGTTTTGCTGAAGTGAATGATTGCATAAAACAATTTTTTATTTATTTATTACATGGCCATGGAAGCTAGTTCTTCAGCAGCATAAGACATAGCGCTTTTAATAATACCACTGAAAGGGATTGGCCTACCCTAATCACACCCGTGATTTATATCATTGGAAATTATAAACTTAAGATTAAAGATTATAAACGCCGAAATAAACGCGGGCGAAACAGCGGGATACAGCTAGTCATTGAATATAGGTAGGTATTTAGGCCCAAGAAACTTGTTCACAATAGGACATATTATTTACATCACAATACCTACGTGGTTCCTTTATCATAACATGTTGACGTAGGCTGTTAGCTGCTAGCTATTTGCTGTAAGCCTCAAAAAATCGAAAAAACTTTTTTTACATCATTCTAATCAGAAAAAAAATTGGTCAGGGTGCCATATTTTAGGACGAAAAAAAAAATTACTCGCGTCGTAAGTTTTTTGAACAAATCTAGTGTCTTTTTTGTTGTAATTCTACCAAAAATGATTATTTATTAATTAATTTTTTTTTTTTTAATTTATTTATTTATTGAATTTAAAAAGCATGACAGCATAAGCCATAGCGTTTAATAAATAATTAGATAATTAATTTACAAACTTAACATATAACATTATTATTATTATCATTATTATTATTATAACATTATTTTTGATGCAATAAAATTGTTACCTAATACCTACCCTTACGGGATTATCCCACTAATATTATAAACGCGAAAGTTTGTAAGTATGTTGGATGGATGGATGGATGGATGTTTGTTACTCTTTCACGCAAAAACTACTGGATGGATTTAAATGAA
Source organism: Zygaena filipendulae (assembly GCA_907165275.2). Taxonomy (NCBI): domain Eukaryota; kingdom Metazoa; phylum Arthropoda; class Insecta; order Lepidoptera; family Zygaenidae; genus Zygaena; species Zygaena filipendulae. The sequence continues at coordinate 3,252,458 of OU015678.1, read as the reverse complement.
ACTTTACAATAATATAGCTTATACATCAGATTAACACATAGGGTACTTTTATCCCGGAATTCCCGCGGGAACTCTGAAATTAACGCGGGTGAAACCGCGGGGCACAACTAGTTAGAATATATTTGTAGTTATTTATTTACTAGCTGTGCCCCGCGGTTTCACCCGCAGTAATTTCGGAGTTCCCGCAGGAATTCCAGGATGAAAAGTACCCTTTATCCTTCTCTGTATCCCTGACAACGTGCACGCTAAATTTCATCCAAATCCGTTCAGCTGTTTTCGCGTGATTGAATAACAAACATCCATACATCCACACTTTCACATTTATAATAAATAGGATGTAAAAGAAGAAAAAAAGAAAAATACGGTCTTTTAAGTTATGATTTTTATTCCAATTTTAGAAAAAAATTTGGACTCTGGTAAACATTAATTCATATTTTGAGGCTTACCTATAGCAAATACGTTTGCCTATACGTCGATATATTTACAACTTTCAATAGGTACGTAAGTAAGTACCCCTCTACAATATTACTACCAAACGATAATTTCACAACAAATAGAGATCCTACTTAATAGAAATTCAGTCGACGTTCAATGTTTATAGCCGTTATAAATTTTATTGTAAATTGAACCTTATGTTCAGAAAACGAAAGGTTAAATTCGATAGTTTCGTGTTCTTTATTCAGTATAACAAGTTCCCAGTTTTAGTATGAAAGTTTCTTTTCAAACGATAACATTTTTTACGTCTTTGTTTTTGCCATTTTCGTGTGTTTTCAGCGAAGATGTCTGATTTGTTGATGGAGAAATAACATTAGGCTAGATTTTTTTTTATTCTGAAGAACAACATACTTGGACATAGATAAGCAATAGTGTATTAACCCACACTGGAGAAATTTTGAGTAAATCGTGTTTTAAAAGTAGGACCGCCATTTTGTGTCAACATTTTTTATGTTAAATATTTAGTTACATATTTAAGCAATGTAATAAGGTAAACACATAATTAAAAAAATGTTCCCTAACTCTCAATAAATCGTTCTGAATCAATAACTTAATTTTTTCGGTTAACATGTTATTGCTTATCTGCGTCCACTTAAGGCTCGTGGTGTCGCCAACGACCTTGGGCGTTGAGGCGTGGCCTAATTTTCTCGCCCCCGCTACCCGCACCCAAACATCGCGCGATAATGTACGTAGGGTCAGTGGAACAGTTATCGGCACTCCATCAAATCTATCATTATTTTAATTGATATTACATTGAGTCATGCAAATATTTTTATATTGTATTTTTTATGTTTTATTTTAATACTTTAATAATGAAGGTAAATAATTATTGATGTTTATTTTTATTATATTGTAATTTTACTATAAAGGATTAAGATATCAAATTCGTAGTTAAATAGGTAGTTAAATTAATTTATTATTTTACAATTTAGTACTTATTTAGTACAATTTAGTACCTATACACAAATTGATTTTTTTCTTTTCACATATTTAGTGTACCTATTTGGTACCTTTAGGTACCGAATTTATTTTTAATTTATATCGTCCCAGAAAAAAGTAGTAGACTAATCAAAATTTTCGCCGTAAGAAAACATATTTGCTGTAAGTAACAAAACACCAACTTTTCACCAGAAACATTTTTTTTATAAAATTGAAAATAAAGCAACTTTTTAACAAGAACTGACAGAATTATGATTTTTTTTGTACATAGTTTTGTTAAGTTAAGGGTGCGCTCCGCCAGATTATGCAGCTCTTATCCGATAGAGGCCGCGGACGGCGCCATAAAAGAGTTTTCTCAATTTACAGAGAATCACAAGATTAAAAAATAGATTTTGATGATGGCTGCGAGAGGATGAGTGTTTAATACATCTTTAATTTAAAATTTTTATATGGCTTTACGCGCATTATTATCCTTTAACTACACGAAAATATCGAATAACTGGCCGAAACGTAGTCACACACACATGCAAATCGATTAATACTAGACGATTAGGATTCGTAATTTGGCTACCTCAACAAGAGTCTCGGTGATGTGCGTCTTTTTTTGTAAACTATGAATCGTGAAAATCTTGTGTTCAAACCTTAGATTTCGATTCCACTTTTTGACCACGTGATCACATAGATATGACGAAAACATGAAGTTTGAGTACCAACACGATGGGTCTGTAACTTGTAGTTTCCGAGATACAGGCTATCGAAGATTTGATCTCGTGATCACATAGATATCACGAAAACATGAAGTTTGAGTACCAACACGATGGGTTTGTAACTTGTAGTTTCCGAGATATAGGCTATCGAAAATTTGACCACGTGATCACATAGATATGACGAAAACATGAAGTTTGAGTACCAACACGATGGGTCTGTAACTTGTAGTTTCCGAGATACAGGCTATCGAAGATTTGATCACGTGATCACATAGATATCACGAAAACATGAAGTTTGAGTACCAACACGATGGGTCTGTAACTTGTAGTTTCCGAGATATAGGCTATCGAAAATTTGACCACGTGATCACATAGATATGACGAAAACATGAAGTTTGAGTACCAACACGACGGGTCTGTAACTTGTAGTTTCCGAGATATAGGCTATCTAACATTTGATCACGTGATCACATAGATATGACGAAAACATGAAGTTTGAGTACCAACACGATGGGTTTGTAACTTGTAGTTTCCGAGATATAGGCTATCGAAAATTTGACCACGTGATCACATAGATATGACGAAAACATGAAGTTTGAGTACCAACACGATGGGTCTGTAACTTGTAGTTTCCGAGATACAGGCTATCGAAGATTTGATCACGTGATCACATAGATATCACGAAAACATGAAGTTTGAGTACCAACACGATGGGTCTGTAACTTGTAGTTTCCGAGATATAGGCTATCGAAAATTTGACCACGTGATCACATAGATATGACGAAAACATGAAGTTTGAGTACCAACACGATGGGTCTGTAACTTGTAGATTCCGAGATACAAGCTATCGAAAATTTGACCACGTGATCACATAGATATCACGAAAACATGAAGTTTGAGTACCAACACGATGGGTCTGTAACTTGTAGTTCCGAGATATAGGCTTTACAAAAAAAAAAATTGAAGGTATGAAAAAATTGCATCACGTGGTCACATAAGACACAATAAAAATATTATTTTCATTGCATCGGAGAATTTGGAGATAAACGCTGAATTTTATCACCCCAGGCCGAGATACAACCTTTCGAAAATATGGTCTCTCTCTTTTACTCATCGTGAAAACAAGAAAGAGATAGCAAGAATTTATTCAACACAAAAATATAAAATACTTTTACCCGTAAGTTACGTTATACCTCATCGTACGTGACGCAGAACCAAAACGTCTTTTCCAACTTTCCACAAGTTATTTGTATTCGCTTCGGCTACTAATAGGTACCTACTACATCAGTAATAGGTATATTTTCAAATACAATTCTAAATTATCTTGGTAGGCAAAATTGTCAAAACTCACGGCACAACGCCGCGCCACCTTGTGATCCTTTTGGAATTCACTACAAACTACTGCATTCGGGGGACTTGTCAGTCTACAGCCTAACTACAGCTGTTTATAGACCGGGCCGCCATTTTCGTACACTTATAAGTGTATTCGTTCTCTCACACAAGCAAAGGTTCGACCGAAATTTAATTCATTTTGAAATGATTGTAATTATGTTATTTCTTCACTATAATATGCAAAGATTTTGGGCTGTGCGTTATCGTAACAAGTAGTAGTATTTTATTAAATGAAGTCTAATAAATAAAAACAGGCGGAATGCCTTTAATATAGCTACGGCAGTTTGTATGAAAACTAGACCTTTAGACCCACCTTAATGTTAGTTGCAATTAAAATATTTTCACTAAAGTTACAAGGAAACAGGTTTTACTACTTACAGCATTCTTCGATTTGTATGCAGATAGAAAATTGCTGTATATTTTCCGATATCTAAAATGCTGTAGCTGTATATTTTTATTTTTATTAATTTATTGATTAATTTAGTAAAAGAAAGTAATAAAACAAAAATGTGTTTATAAAATTGCCTTTTGTTACAAAAAAATGCAATGAACCAATAATTAAAATTCAGTGAAGTCCAGTTGCCCAACTTTTTGCAGCTTTTTTTTTCGTGGCATTTTTGATGTCGCTACCTTATTTTGCTCACAAAATTAATTTGGCGTAACCAAGCGGATTGCGACAGCGCGACGCACAGCCTACCCGTTTGAATGCCAGCGCCAGACTGACTCCCGTCGCCCGCGCACGGACCCGCTCGTGACCATTTGTAGTGAATGTGGTATAAAAAACATTTCGTCAAAACTATGTATTATTTTGGAACGATAAATGCTCAGTTTTAAGTTAAACAAGTTAGCAATCTTTTCCTGAAAGAATCGTGAAATTATCACTTGTAGTTTAGAAGCAGTAGCGTATTTCAAGTTGAAAACAGCTTCATTTCAATGTTTTTTTTTGAATAGTATTTTGAAGACTACAATTTATTTAAATGCTCAGATTGAAGTTCATATATCAATCTTTAATATATGTTAATTCTGGAATCGTCAGTAGGCTAATTTATGAGCTTTAGGGCCTCAAAAATGATCGTTTCACGACTCCATGCGCCTTAACAATATTAACATATTCATCTATACGTACATAAATACATATAAATAATCTAAATTAACAGCCTTTAACAAAATATACATAATATAAAAGTACATACGGTAGGTACTTACCTACATAAAAAAACAATTTTTAAAATTTTTGTCTGTAGCCGTTTCAGAGATTGGTTGGAACAAACAGACAGATAATGTCTGTCTCTGAAACGGCTAGACCAATATTAACAAGACTTTCACTATTAGGAGTAACTCAGACTACCTACTGTTTTTTTTTTAGAAAAAAAATGGTTCCTGCGGGAATTCCGAAACTCACGCGGGTGATTCTGCGAAAGGGTTGAACCAATTTTGACGGGACTATCACTGCTGATTATCTTTGGTTATAAGGACTAAATTAAACTATTTTGGAGTTCCTGCGGGAATTCCGAAACTCACGCGGGTAGAACTGCGGGGCACAGCTAGTGAACACTAATATCGGTAAAACTATCTTGCGCTGTTCTACCAGTGTAAATTTCAGTGGCTTGGGGGCGTCCGTTAATTATGTGAGGCGTATGGGGAGAGGGGATCGAGCCGAACCTCACCCAATCTCACGTGGGGGAGAAGGAGGGGGGAGCAGATATCACGTCATTTTATTTAGGTAACAGTCTAAAATTGCGACTCAAAACTTGGTAAAACTGAATAAGAAAAAATGTTTCTCCACTAAAATATAGTCTGTCTCATTTTGAAAAATCCCACGTGAGATTAGGGGAGGACAAATCTCACGATATCTCACTAGTAGGGGTCGAAAAATCGCCAATATCACTGCACGTAATTATTGGAATTATTTATTACAGCCTCAACAAATATGAAATGGACATTTTTAGTAAAATCTTATCCGATCCAGTCTCTGAAGTAGCAAAATAATGATAAATCAACTCAAATGGGTTATAGTTTATTCCTAACAATTGATTTGCTTGAAAGGGCTTGAAAAGATTTAGCAGTCCTATATAATATTCTAATAATACGATGTAGGTAACATAAATTATTAGAACGAATTTCTTTATCGCATGGTACGGATGTGGACTAAGCTAAGCTTCTTTGTTCTCGGAAACTACGAGGTGCAGAAACTTCGTTCTATCCGAGTGTTCCACGACACTCACGCATGTTTTATTGTTATTAAATAATATAAATAATAATTATTACCCACACACACACAGCTTAAGTGAATTACTTGTCCGTGTATTTGTTAATCTATTTAAAATGCTTTGTCCTGAATGACTGATGGATCAACGCACAGCCTGAACCGCTGATCGTAGAGACCTGAAACTTGGAGGGTGTGTGTATGACGTAGGTATCCGATAAGAGTGGATTTTCCGAAATGTTACCCTTAAGGAGATGAGGGGGGAGAGGGGGTAAGTTTGTTTTTCGAAATTAGCGCGGGAAACCGCGCGGGACAGCTAGTCTATAATAATTTGGTTCAGCCCCCTTATAGCCAAGTTGACAATTTACAATCGTTTCCGAACAAGGAAACTAAGGAAAGAATCATTACGTTGTCATTTAAAATAGTCCAATCTAACCTTCAGTTTTGTGTGATTACGTGAGTTGTCAACTTGGCTAAGGGGGCAGTGGTGTTTAGTAGCTAGCGTTATCTGTTTCCACAAGGTCTGCTTGAGACATAAATCTTGTCTAGCGAGTGCCCGAATTGTTAGGAAAATTGTTTTTTATTGTCCGCAAGAGTTTATCTCCAACGGGGTTTGCTCGCATGACGAGAAATGTACCTACCTAGCACGGGTGTGCCAAGTTTTAAGATCGGTGGTGGTTCAACAATATTCAAGTTAAACATGCTACATCACTATAGGTACAGGGTGTAAAAAGACCTGTGACATAACCGCTAGGAATCCATATAAAATAGTAATTAAAGTTATTCTGCAGCATAAATATATTGTTGGGAAGTATAATTTTAATTTTAGGTTAAAAAAAAAATTTACAGCGCGCAGTGTACTCGCAAATCTACACCACATTATAACTACTTGCACAATAACCACCAAGTTGCTTTAGAAAAAATATTGATCACGTGTTAAACTACAAAAATATGCAATAAGTAGAACCAAATTAATGAAACTTTGAGGCTTAATATCTTGAAAACCGTTGATTTCCCAGCTGAATTTTCACGTCTAAAATGTTTGTATACTGGAGGCTTACTATAAGCTCTTATAGCAGGACCTAAATTGAATTGCTCTGCTTTATCGTACTATCACCACATTTTAGCAGGCCTGATACCGGTCTGTTTACGTTGACATCTAGAAAACCGTTCACCTTTTTTTTGTATGAACATTTCGTACTACGACCACTAGTTTGACAGCACGAAAGCGTCGTATAAAGGCGTCTAAAATGTCAAAGCGATGGTTAAAAAGTTGGTCTATGATGAACTTTTTCACATGGAATTAATAGGTACTTCGGTTGTACCTCAGAGTAAACTATTAATTCCATGGCGATGCAATAGTCGTTCACCTTTTAGGAGGTCATAGTACGATTTTAAACAATTCAGTTTCAGGCCTGCTCTAAAACTGCGCGGAACTTGAATGGTTCCGTTTTTGCTCATAGTAAGCCTCCTGGTGTAGAGAATATCATAGTTTCGGATATGTCTGAGGTTTTCTGACAACCTGTATAGTATAAAACAAAGTCGCTTCCCGCTGTCTGTCCCTACGTCTGCTTAGATCTTTAAAACTAGGTACGCAACGGATATCCATGTGGTTTTCATAAATAGATAGAGTGATTCATGAGGAAGGATTACATCTTAATTTTATCCTGGAATTTCTGCGGGAACTTCGAAATTACCACGGGAAATTAAACTATTATTATAAAACAAAGTCCTGAGCCGCGTCTGTCTGCCTGTGTGTCTGTTCATCATCATTGAAATTTTGCATACACGTTGTCAGGGAACGTGTGTAGACTGTGTACCTGTAGAAAAGGATATACCTATATAGGGTACTTTTATCCCGGAATTCCCGCGGGTCCGAAATTAACGCGGGTGAAACCACGGGGCCCACTAGTTAATGTAAAATCCAACTCGCCAATCCATCTCGCTCGTCTCTTCAATACAATATTATGTAATGTAAAATTTTGGATATTTTTACCCCTTCACTAGTGTAGAATGTAGATCCTACCTAGAGTCTAAGATATAATAATTTTTGTAGGTACCGAATGCCAAATTGAACCAATCTAAACATAAATATTTTAAATAAAAACGAAAAAAAAAAACTTTAGAATAGAATAAGCATCAATTAAATTTGGCATCGTTACTAACAAGGTATGACTGCGCTATTTGGAGTTTAAATATTTTCGTTCGATAATGAACCTTATCAATAAGGGTTGGTGAGATTCATTTCGCATTTTCGCCTAAAATAAGTGGTTCGATCTGAAAATAAAGGTAAATTTTCTATAATATTATGTTATATTGTCTCCAAAACTACTCGAACGACTTGTATAGGAAACTGAATCTTGTTTCCAACGGAGTAACGTATAAATTCCTATGGTTTCTGTGTGTCTAGAATGTGCTTGAGGTGATTGGTGAAAATCTATCTTGGACTTTATTATTTGGCAGCTAAGGTAAATATTTGCATGATGGTTTGGTATGGACACAATCTTACATAGTGTAGAAATTCAGTCGAACCGCGTACTCCGAAGGTCGATGTTGCCGATGTATGGAGTTCGAATTGTTTTGCTTCTTGCCCATATGAATTTTCGTGAGTCAATTTAAAAATAAACTAAAAGATTATTGTGTTCTGTTTTTGAAAGTCGAAAAAAAAACTGCTTTTAATTAAAAAAAATAAAATCAAAAACGTGTTTCCACAAAACAACTGCGCGCAACTTAAAACAAAGAAAGTTCTGAATTTTGGATTTATTCAAATGAGTTTGAAGAGGTATTGTGTTAATTCTTTCACGTATTTTAAGGAATGTTGCATTTACTGGCTTCAAAAAAAATTAAGTTCACATAACTAGATTCACGTCAGTTCCTTAGAAATGTCATTTCAAAAAATTTCACTTCGAACTTACGACATAAAGCTGGTGTAAAAAATAAGTGTAAATACTTTAAAAAAAGTACAACAAATTCATCACAACTTTCATTTTTTAACCGACTTCCAAAAAGGAGGAGGTTCTATGTTCGATTGTATGCATGTTTTTTATGAATGTACAATTTTTGAGGTTGTTTTTGCGTCGGTGTTTACGTAGGCACCTACTTGCCTATCTTGGGTATTAAAAATAATGATAAATAAAGTTATTAGTTTATATTTTTATGAATTCCCAAAAAAATTGTTTACTTTAAGAAAAAACGAGCAAAAGATAATAGTCATGCACACTATTACATACGCTTTCGACATGACTCCCCCTTTTCGGCTTACCCTGTAGAACTTTTAAAATTTTGCCGTAAATAGAGCATTGGCCATCTACCAGAAATAGATATATCTAGTGTTATACTGACACGGTGTCGGTTACAATGTCTATTTTGTGAACACCAGAGATTTGGTTTTTGTTTCGATTTCATACGAATTTCAACACATAAAGGGGAATAAATCAATTTTTATTTTCATAATATTACTGTAGAAGTATAGATTATTCACGAAATACTTATTACTAGCTGTGCTCTGTAGTTCGACTTGTGTGAAACGCTTGTTTACAGCAACTTTTTCTTCAGGCATCCGATTTGAATGAAACAAAAATTATATGTTGCAATGTCGCTCCAACCTAAGCATAATCTACCTGTGAAAAAAGCATGAGAATCCGATCAGTAATTTCTGGACATTAGCATGAACAGACACGCAGAGACTCTTTTAATATAGTAATAATTAGATCAAGGATTACTTTATAAGAATGGCAAAACCCTGTAAAATGACTTTATGATCAGGAACAGAAATAGGTACACGGTCCGTGAGTAGAAATAATAGTAGGTACTAATCTCTACATTTTCCCCTCAAAAAATGTCTAAAGACAAATCAACGTCTCGCGTTCAAACAGCAGCCATTTGTCAGTTAACACAGATAAATGTGTTTTCCTTTTAAGAATTATATAAATTGCCAGCTATTTCAGAATAATTAAAAATGCTGTCTGTTCTTTTTTTTAACTAAGAACTTCATTGTACTTATTGCCAATTCAACATAACGGGATTCAACTTAATGGGATTCAACTTAACGGGAATCCAATGTTCAAAAAACTCAACAGAATGGGAATTCATGGTCCATTGACATTGATTTTATACGAACTTCAATAGATATTTTCTAACACTATGGCCCTTTTTTACCTAAATAATAAATTATTAGCTACTTAAAAAAAAATTACGAAAAAAAAGGAAACCATTTTAGAAAATATTTTATTGTATTTTAGTATTTTGGTGACACGAAAACCAAATATTAATAGGTATTTTATGACTAAGGTACAATAAAAAAGCAGTTCTAGTGCGACATAATTGAAAATATAAAGTTACTTGAGATTTTAGAATAAGAATAGAACAGAATCAAGTTTATTTAATACCAAAAAACAAATACAGATGGTACAGAAATGGCTACCACTCGGCATATGCCATGGGACTAGTCCCACGGCGCTGGTTTTCAGCGGCGACCGTACGAAGAGGAGAGATGAATTAATTGACATTATCAATAAAAAAACTAGCTGTCAACAGTCGGCGTTAATATTCTGAATTCCACGATAGTGAAATCGCAGGAAACAGCTGTTCTCTAACAAGAGTACTAGAAAAAGGCAACGTTCGGCTTTTTTCTCCTCAAGATAAAACACGATTCGCTCTTAAGGGGCGAAGAGACTGGTCCTTGGTCAGGGTAAACAAAATGGCTGCTGACAGGTAGCTCAAGCTGACACAGCGAGTGCTTTACTCTTAGTGCCACTTCCACTCGTTAGCGATATTACAGTAGTACAGAGTAAACTGATGTTAAATTATACATAACTAGCTGTACCCCGTGGTTTCACACGCGTCAATTTTGGAATTCTTTTGGGATTTGAATAAAAAATGAAAAAAAAAATATGAAATTACGGAGCTTTCTGCAATACAATTTTTAGAAGGACCAATAGTTCCAGAGATAACTCATCTACATCAAAACTTAAACAACCTCTTTATATATTAGATGTGGCAAAATTTGCTGCAAATATTTACAAGGCTGAAAGTATACGTTGTAACAAACAGGATAAGCGAAAAAATAATATTATATGTTCGGTAGTTTTTCAGAATAAATTCATTGAAAAAACATTACAACTACATTTACAAGGTACACAATACACGCAGCTCACTAATAGGCGCGCGCCACGCACACAAAAAAAAATACGTGTCCAATATTTTTTATTGATCTACAAGACGGACTAAAAAAAAAATTTGTCAAATAGCCTATTAGTATGTAAATCTTAGAATAGATACTTTAATTTTTTCGTCTCGTTTCGTTGATCCTCAAATTCGATTAGACCGCTCGGTGGGTACGAGGCAGTTCTCGTTTCACGCTCCCCGATTCGCTCCGTGACGCACGACTTACTTCGGACAGCGAAATTCTAATAATGGTTATTGTATTCAAACGTCTAATACATTATGATTTCTTCGTATTACTATCGGTAACAAGGTGCGAGCACTGTAAAACATCACTAATCACTACAAATATTATAAAATACTAGCTGCGCCCCGCGGTTTCACCCGCGGTAATTTTGGAGTTCCCGCGGGAATTCCGGGATAAAAAGTACCCTATGTCCTTCTCTGGACCCCTAACAACGTGCATGCCAAATTTCATCCAAATCCGTTCAGCCGTTTTTGCGTGATTGAGTAACAAACACCCAAACATCTAAACATCCACACTTTCACATTTATAATATTAGTAGGATTAGTACAATAATTTTCACGGTGACGGTTTATTTATTTATTTATTTATTTTACAATTAATGCACACAAGGACAACAAAAAAGGAAAAAAAAAGTATAAATGTAATCATGTACAAGGGTCATGCTTATTCCATGTGGAATTTCTTCCAGCAGACCCGCAACAGGAAAAGAGAAAAGAATAGGCTGATCTGGTGTGCTTCTGTTCGATAGGTACAATACAATAACAATACAATAATAATACAATAATAATATACATACATTTTTTGTGTGCTCGGGAAGATATATGATATTTCGAGCTGAGCTTCGGTATTCTAGTCTTGTAGTCTATTCAGTACCATGGCCTGCAAGTTCAAACCGTACAACGATGCTAAACGCTAATTTGTGCATTTAACTAACTTATTATACTTGAAACTGGCTAAATGCATTATTTGCGAAAGCCAATAAGAAGAAGAAAGAAAAAAGAAAATACCTAGCCCATTGACATGATCAAAGCCCTTATCTATTGCACTCATTCATTGTAATAGCCATTACGAATACAGTTGGTTCCTTAGTTTTGTATGCGTCAAGGTCTGACTTCTGATGGATTTGCAAAAAATTTGAATACTTACTAAATTAAAAGTGTTCTCTTCTGAGTACCTACGCAGGTACTTTACCTAAATAACAAAATCAACAGCCACTTCATTGCGTCCCGTCGAGTCGCTTAGTTAATGTTGTTGACATTAATAAGTTTTAAGTGATCAAGTCGAGTGGAACGAAGTTGACAGCAAAGACTAGCTTGCTAAGTTGCTACTCTCAAACACTACTCAAGAAGGCACTAAATTCAAGTGGTCACTCGCCTTGCGAGCATGAAGCACATTCGAAGCGTTCACCATCGATTTCTTGTAAACAGTTTAAAATTTAAAAAAGAAAAAAAGAAATTCTGACCGACTGACTTTCAACAATTGATGACGATAGGTGTTATTTAGGTACTGCTAGGTGCATGCAAATTAATTTAAAAAAACAAGTCGATTGGCAAATTTTTTAAACACGACATGGCGGCAATCTTTTAGAGTTCAAAATTTCTTTCTTCTTTGTTTTTAAATTAATGTCATATAAATTATACATGAATAGGTATAGGTCACCTCATACGTACGTATCCATATGTTTTTGTATTTATGTAAATATGTTTTCTACTGTGTGTGTGCAATTAAACATATATCATTTGAATTGAATTGAATATTTTTAAGCAATGTGCAAAAAAGTTTTGTTGGTTTAGACCATGACTTATTAAAATAAAAAAAATAGATGTTTAATAAAATCCATTTAAATTTAATTTGTCAAAGTTTTCGCACTGAAAAGAAATATACCTGTAAATCTTTAAGTTCATCTTTATTAACTATGACAATTACTAAAGATGAACTGTAAAAGAAATTTTATGTTAGCTTGAACTTGGCTTGACACAGTAACCTCCGGATTTTGTGGCAATCCTAGCTGTGAACTAAGTTGTGCGTAATTTGTTTTAAGAAAATGAGCAGTGGAAGTAACTTGAGTACAACTTTACTTATAAATTATCGCTTTAATGAACATCCCCCCTCTTCACCTGTCCCGCCGGAGCCCCCTCTCCTCTTAGAATACCGATGGCGTCGAATTTGTTAGGAAACTTTTAGAATTAAGTAGGTGCGATAATATTTCTCAAACGTGCTTGGACATTTTGATTATTCAGACAGACTTTTCGATATAATTAGAACTTTTGTCGTAGTGTTGCAAATTGCAGAGTATTCTTTAATACCACCAGATGTTGCTATAATGTACATTTTGTCATTCAATTTTCATTTCCTTGGGGATAGTAGGTATGTACCTACTTTTTTCTAGATGAAAGGTACTATAATAAATGTCTTTACCGACAGCATGTACCTACCTGTGGGGCTACATTTCGGTGTTCGCAAAATACGGTGTGCAGTTAAGGTGTGAAAGCGTAACAAATTAAGTTTTACTACTGTGGTTAAAGTAGTAAATATATTAAGAGTAAGGGTGCGTACAGACTATGTAATATGTTAGATAACTTATATTATATTACACATCCACATTATGTAACCTTGTTATTCGACATTGCAACGTAAAACAAGACTGTACAGTGTACACATTAGAATAACAATGCAATATAACAATGTTATATAACCGTTGTCGTTTCTCGTTCTTCAGTGCTATGCTATCCACAATGTCGTCGCTGAGAAGACGTTTCTCTAGCTGCGGCAGCGACTGCTGTGCTTTTAAATAACAAAAGAAAAACAAAAAAACTTACGTGCCTAAGTTATATAACATGTTATATAACATTCAGTGTCTACATCGGCTGCCCTACGGAAAAATCAAGTAATTGCAGCGGAATAAATTTTACAGGAGGAAAAAAAAAAACCGGAAATCACAATACACACACACAACACATACAATGACACACCTTCAATAGTTTAAGGTCCGTATTCCAGAAGGTGACTCAGATCACGTTTCTCTTGAGATTAGATTTAAGCTCAGATCATAACTCGACCGTACATCAGAATGCGTTTTAAGTTCTAATCACTTGAAACTTGTCTTGAGTAGAGATTTTGAACTATTGATTGGTTGAGTGGTCTTGACATGACGTAAACAAAGATCAAATCTTTGCTTGAGTATAGATTTGTACTCAAGCGTCGTTCTAGAATAAGGAAATAACTTAGCTGATTGTTGATTAATGAATCTCGTTTCAAGTTAGGTTCTAAAGTTAAAGCTTTACTCGAAATTAGTTTTAAAACTAGATTCATGATTTGAGTAACCTTTTGGAATACGGACCTAAGAAATTTTCTTAATTTTAATTTCTCCAAGACTAAACCTTTTTGATAGTTGCAGTATGTAGTTGTGGTTGTAGTATGTAGGAATGCCCAAAGTGCTAAAAATACAAAAAAAAAAAATTGTAAAAAAAATGTCAGTTGCTTTATTTTTCCGTAGGGCAGCCGACATTATCTGAAACATGCTATGTTATGTAGTTTGTAAGATAAAAACATGAGGAACTAAGGAGAATAAGTAGGAATAGGAATAAATACGTTAGATATTTATGTACCTACCTAATTTCTTACGACTTCTCTCTCTGTTCGTTGCGACATAAGAATTGTTTACCCTTATTTTCTATTTGTTTATTGTTTGAATACACCAGACCTTGACATTCATCTGTCCCTTTCTTACTCTCACAATAAATCAAGTTAAACGCGTCCTGCGATTGTTTGCCACCAAAATAATATGACGGGTGGCACGCACGCCATCTTTCTTTTAGGGTTCGCCAGGCAACGGTCGCGCAGAGTCAACTGTCAAGACGTTATTCTTTAACTGACACTTCAGTCCATATAATGGGTCGTTTCCTTTCTTTTCTTACGCACCGGGCGCATTGTTACAGACACTTATGTATTTTTTTGTCTGTTTGTTTATGGTTTTGTTATATACATTGCATGCATTTATTCTATTCGCACTTATGGTTGTGCCTATATAATATCATAATTTATTATACGGAATTCCTATGTTACCTCTAAAATTTATGCGGGTGAAACCGCGGGAACAGCTTGTCTTTGAATCCGAATGTGTTTGTGATGCGTTCACATCCTTAAAGGCTCAACGGTCACCATGATATTTTGCATACACGTTGTTAAGGGTATAGAGAAAAGAATCTATGGTATTAATATATATTATACAATGTGTTAATGAATTGCCCAAAAACCTGATACACCCCATTTCTACAAAAACAATAGTAATAGAAATTATGTCAAAAAATTTAGTCTTAAAGTTATTCAACATTAATTTGGAGGTGACCTATCTATAAAATTTCAAGCGCTACGCCCGCGCCTACGTGCTAATGACCGATTCGATTTTTTTTTTGTTACGGGCGACGCGGCGTAGTACCCGGCAAATATTGTATTATAATTAATTTAGACATGAGCTAATAAAAATGAAAAAATATAACCTATATTAAAACATGGTGCGATCGATTCGGGAGTCGATTCTGAACAAACTACTTTCAAGTTTTTATTCAATTAATTCAATCACAAACCATCTAAACCTTCTCAGTTACAATATTAGTTAGGATATGCAGATGTGCAGAACACATTGCAAGCTGCAACCCTCTTCATTTGTAATGACTCTGGCTTGACTAATAATTTATATTTTTTCGCATTCATTCGTAAACAAAAATGTGGAACAAAAAAAAAATAATGGTATACTGAATTATGCATGAGCGCCCGATCTAACATTTGTTTGGCCATAGTTGTAATATGATTATACAGGATTTCAGGACTTTGGACTCAAGGCTGTTTCTTTCGGGTACCTACTGCTTTTATGACACTTGAAAAGTCAAACATCTATTCATTTCTTTTGTCTTATGCTTTGCGTTTTGATTATTGAAATCGTCAATCGAAGAAATACAATAAGAGAACTAATTAAGCTAAAGCCATTAAAATGTTGTTTTATGTTATTTTCTCAGCCGACTCCTACAAGAAAAAAACAAAACCGTATGCCATTCGTTACTTCCATCCGATTCATCTGAGTGCACTTGCATCCGACCGGCCTGTCCAATTTGCGAAATGGCATTACCGTTCATCCGCTATCTAGTTCCACCATGGAGCTAAGAGCGTTTTATTACTTCCTCGCTAAATTCTGCAGCATATCATATATAGGTATATTTATCTATTATAATATCCAATATGATATCACTACACGGTCTATGCTTTGTTGATCGTTCTCTTGAAAAAATAAAATAAATAAATAAATATAGAATAGAATAAAATTTATTTCTGCACAACACACAAGAATAATAAACAAACATTATTTATTTATTTATTCCACATTCATTAAGTAACAAAAAGATCTTAAGATAGTTAGTAAACAGTTCTTTATCTTCTTTTCTTTAAAGAAAGGGACACCAACTCAGTATTAGCTAGTTGCAGGTACACCCAGCGCTGGTTTTCAGTTGACAGTATTAAATCATCGATAAAAATAATCCATAGCCTTTGATGGAATATTGTTATTAGCAATGATATTGGTATTCATTGTTTACATTTTAAATTTCAAATTATAATTAAGTTTCAATTTATTATTTGTAGCAATTGTTAACTTCAGTTTTGGATTAGGTAATTTTATTTCGATTTTACAATTTACAGAATTACTATACGTATACCGATTTCTATGCAATTTCCTCTAACTGAGAAAGGTAAAAGATTTCCTTTATTGACTATCGTCACCAATTTTCCTTTTGAACAAGTTATAGTATCATAAAAGGGAAATGAATAATAGTAAATGATTTGAAGCATATTTCAAAAACTGCCTCGTCCAAATGTCGCTGGAAGTATATTGCGCTGTTATCCAGTATCATGCCATAACTTGGAGTCAGCTTGCACCGGGAACGCTAACCGTTGGCTAAGCTAATATTCAGCACGCTAACTTAGCAATACTCGTTGTAGGAGGGCAATATTTACCTAACTAGCTGTTCCCCGCGGTTTCACCCGCGTTAATTTCGGAGATCCCACGGGAATTCCAAGACATAAAGTACCCTATGTCCTTTTCTGTATCCCTGACAACATATATGCAAAATTTCACGATGATCGGTTGAGCCGTCTAGGCTTGAAAGCGAACAGAAAGACACAAAGACAAAGTTACTTTCGCATTTATAATATTAGTAGGGATAGGTACTTAAATATCTGAGTTAAAAATACGTAGTACAGGAGCCAAACCAACGCCTACCGATATTAAAAGTCATATCCTCCAAGATATTTCATTTAAAAAGAAATCGACATAAGAATATTACGTAGGTATATATTTTGTTAAAACTGTTGCCTACCTACTCGAATCATCTAGTTATCTAGTGTGAGGAGAAACTTATGAAAGTTTATTCACACTATTTTGTAAATTTCTTGCATTGTAAAAATGAATAAATAAATAAATAAAAAAAAATTAAAAAAAAAGGTAAATCCGTTTAAAAATGTTTATGGTACTTATAATAAAAAAAAAAAACAAAATTCTTAAAATCTTCGTCGGTTTCTCTGTCTGTCTGTTTGTTCCAGCTAATCTCCGAAACTTTCACTTTAACTTCGGCTACGCTTTTCGGAGATCCTGCGGGAATTCCAAAAAACACGCGAGTGAACGTTACGTTTATTATGGTTAAACTATAGTTACTACAAAGCTTTATTGTCCTTAACAGCGTCGTTAACGCTAACACAAACAAAAACAACTTTACAATACAATCTATATCATCACCTGAATAAATAACGGAAACGATGCCTTCGGTTTCCGCCCTTCCCCCCAATAGCTTTTCAGTTTCATGCAAACTTTTACGCAGCTATGGGAGTTGTAGTCGTTATCGCTTTTATCATTTTGTCAAGTAGCAAAAAACCATTCCAAGGTCTTTGTTTATCATATTTATATCGTTGGTAAATATAGATAATAATATACTATACATTTTAGGAAAGCCCAATAATTATTCTAATCACGACCTGGAGGTCAATTTTGAATCGCTCGAATTACTATTCGCACACGGAATTGCAAGATTCACACGTGAATGCTTAAAAAATGTATGAGGATTCGCACGTGAATTCGCGATTCCGTGCGTGAAAGTAATTCGAGCGATTCAATAATCGACCTCCTGGCCAATAAGACCTTTCTCCAAATTGGGAATTCTTTTTTTACATCAATAATTAGGCCAGTGTTTGATTAGAAGAATGATTTTGTTGTAATGAAAAATCAAATAGCTATGAGTTTAATAACCCAAAAAAGAAGAAAAGAAAAAAGAAATAACCTCACTTAAAACAAATTAGTCATAGGTATTAATGCGTAATATAATGATGTCCGCAATATATTATTTTGTTGTCCTTCACCTCGGGCTTTTTAACAAAATTGTCCGATTATCGCTATTTTAAACAGCGCCATCTGTAAAAGGGTAGAGAAAACTCAGTGAAATCAGTTTCTCAATCAAGGGAACGGGGAACGAAAATGGAAAGTCTGAGGATTTTGAAATAATTTGAACAGATGGCGCTGTTATATAATACAATAATTTTATTTTTAAGGACTAAATGTTTTATTAGTAATTACGCCGGACGCATTAATATTTTTTTTAAATAGGTAGATTGACTTTTGGGGTGTCAGATTTCAAGTACTCTTTTAGTTTTTCAACACAATATGACAACGGGGAACTAGTGTCCCTGCACACAGAGAACTGGGATTGTCTCGTCAGTTTGTTGCTTTCGGAGAAATGCCAATAGGTAGCGGTATTGTTAATTAAATAAAGACTTTTGAAATGTTCAGTATCGCCATTCACTGCAGTCCACACGCGACAATACAAAACTGTACAAATGCAATCGACAACGATTTGAAACCGACCTGAAATTTCTTCCAAGAAAACACGTTGTTCCATAACACTTTGCAACCTCTTTTTACCCCAAGGAGTGGTTTAACTTTCAAAATTCCTTTCTTAGTTAGGAACGTCACTTTAGGAATATCTGTGCAAAATTTCATGGTCAGACCCAACAGTGTAAGCTGTGCGTTGATCGGTCAGTCAGTCAGTTTCTGCTTTTATATATATAGATTTCCTTTCAAATTCATTTTTCTTTTCAGGACGGACCAGTCATCTGGAGCTGAAGAGGGTCGACAAAAGAACATGAGCCGACTGAACGGTTTCCTTAGTCTAAAGACACCACTCATCAGCACCAAAACCTTGGGGTGAGTTTTGTTTGAATAGTGATTTAAATGTGGTATTCATAGACTTTTTGGACGAAGTTCTTTATCGTTCGGTACGGATGGGAATATGTTTATTTTCCGTCACGGCGTCATACGGCTGCTCTACGGAAAAACAAAGCAACTGACATTTTTTTCGAAATGAGTTTTTTTATGTGTTTGTGCCTCTTTTCACACATAACGGACATAACGGACTAAGTATAAAATGGAAAGTCGGTTAAAAGACCGCTATAACCAGGGGTAGCATGATTAATGTTAAAGAAAAATGCTAGTCATATTTACCTATATAAAAAAACATGATTGTTTCTTTGTCTTAAAGATTTTCTCATTTCGCCTGGTTTAAAGTTACAAAATTTATATTTTACTAGATGTTTCCCACGGTTTTACCAGTATCAATTATGGTTTTCCGGCAGGAATTCCGGTACCTTAAATCCTTAGTTTACCTCTGACAACGTGTAGGTACGCAAAATTTCATGATGATCGGTTGAGTAGTAAGGGTGTGAAAGCGTAATAAACAAACTCACATACGCATTTATAATAGTAATTAGAATGTATTACGTAATAGTGGAGACTTCTTTGGGTGATGTAGATATACCCACTATTATTGTTTTAATGTTTTCATGATGTAAAAGGAAAACAGGCCAGGCCAAATTTCACTGTGACCATAACACGGCGCGTTAAGATAACGCTACAAAAATTGTCCTTCCCTCGTAATCAAAGAAGTTTCGCTCAAAAAAAAAATACATTCACAACGTTTCTTATGCCATACGGAATAATAATTTCTAATATTTTGGCATTAATAACGTTTGGGATTGTATTTGTGGGACGCGCGTTATGGGTAAGGAATTTTGTTGGTCATAGTGAATAAGGGTTCAGATGTAACCTTTTGTCTTCCCAAACACACGAATGTATAAAATAAATTAATGAATCTGCGGTTAGGATAACGTATGGTTACGAAATATAAGGTACACCATAACACAGAGTCCTTAAATCTTATTTCCAATAGCAAGGGAATTTAACAAAACGTGTTAAAAGCTATTCGACTGACACCGTAAATACATTTGTTTACGGGACATTATATTGATGACAATAGGCGTAATAATTGGTCTTTTAACACCCTTTATTTAATAACAAAACGTCACCCAAAGTCCAGTGGACCCGATAACTCGTACAAAAGCTGTTAACAAGGGCATTGTTGGCCTTTGTTAAGCTAACAGCACCCGTCAAATACAGTGCCTCTTCTATGAGATTCAGAAGCTTATATCTCCTGATTTACAATATATATTATGTACTAGCTGTTCTCTGCGGTTTCACCAGCACTTATTTTAGTGTTCCCGTGGGAATTCCGATATAACCCTACCCGCATCCTAGTAGTCCTTTTTTGCACCCCTGAAAATGTGTATGCAAAATTTAACTGACTTTGCACTTTAACTGACTGATTAACAGATGGACTCACTGACCAAACTGACTGAACTCAACGTAATAATAGTCCAAAAGCCCAAAATATCACTAGGCCAATATTTTGAAATTTGGCAGGATTCTTTTTATACGAGTAACTTAGGCAATTAGACATTTGGACGCATAAGCAATAACATGTTAATCCACAAAACGAAGTTATTGGTTCAGAACGATTTATTGAGAGTTAGAGAACGTTTTTTAATTATGTGTTTACCTTATTACATTTTTTAAATATGTAACTAAATATTGACCATAAAAATGTTGAAACAAAATGGCGCTATAATTTTAAAACTTTAATTCACTCAAAATTTCTCCAGTGTGGGTTAACACACTATTGCTTATCTATGTCCATTTATAAGGAAGGGTTTTCCAAAATTCAACCCCTAAGAGATTGAAATAGGAGGTAAAAAAAATGCCTTGGATATAATATGGAGGTACGTTTACATGGTCCTGTGAAACTGAAAAGCATTTAGGTATTACATGGGGTAGGTATCAGCTGAGAAAGGATTTTCGTCCATGAGGGGATCACGGAATTCTATGTCTATACATCCTTATTTACAATATATTATGTACTAGCTGTGCCCCGCGGTTTCACCCGCATGAAAGGTTTTTATACAACAACTTTTTTTTCCGATTGCCGATTTCAATGAAACAAAACCTATATGTAGCTCCAGGCTAAGCTTAATCTACCTGTGAAAACAGCATGACAATCGGTTCAATAGATGCAGAGAATATCGCGAACAGACAGACAGACAGACAGAAAAGAATTTAAATTTTTTTTTTATGCTTGGTTACTCTTCTTTTATCACCTTTCTCAATTTAAGGTAAAAATATTCAATGTACAAAATCGCAGATTCTACTCTTTTATTATAGTATAGATAATAGGCTAGTTTCCTAAATTTTCTTTTTTAGTCCGTTTTGTAGATTATTAAAAAATATTGGACACGTATTTTTTTATTTTTTATGTAACCAAAAAATAACGGAGATATATCAAGTCGAAATTTCACATGACGTCACGCCTCGCTACAGTTTGTTCGCACGTTATAGCGAGCTGTGACATCACGAGTCCCCCACCCTAAACTTTAATGCGCTTTATCTATGCATATTTCCATTATTTTAAAAAAGCAAAAAATACGTGTCTTTTATTTTTTTATTATCTAACTGACGGACTAAATAGAATTTTGATTTTTTTACCCAGGAAACTAGCCTATTAATATGTCTATGTCTGTGTCTGTGTCTGTGTCTGTGTCTGTGTCTGTGTCTGTGTCTGTGTCTGTGTCTGTGTCTGTGTCTGTGTCTGTGTCTGTGTCTGTGTCTGTGTCTGTGTCTGTGTCTGTGTCTGTGTCTGTGTCTGTGTCTGTGTCTGTGTCTGTGTCTGTGTCTGTGTCTGTGTCTGTGGCTGTGTTTGTGTCTGTATCTATGTCTATATCTATGTATGTCTTCTATCAAGTTCTATCATCCAAATTAAAAAAAATCGGAGTAAAGTTTGAACTCAAATCATTGTAAGGGCACAGAAGCGACACATTCTGTTGCCGACGTGCACGTACGACGCGTCATATTGTGTATTAATATTATATGAAAGGACCGACAAAAACTGGGTCCATATTCTTATAGTATATAGTGAATTATTGTCAATAACAAAGGTTATTATTTACCTTAGAAGAGAGTTTAGGATTTTGGTTTTTCTATTATTTGTTCGTCTATTTAATAATCCTTACTAGGCACAATAGATAAGAATGTGAGTTTATTTATTTGTTTACTAGCTGTGCCCCGCGGTTTCACCCGCGGTAATTTCGGAGTTCCCGCGGGAATTTCAGGATAAACGTACCCTATGTCCTTCTCTGTACCTCTGAAAACGTGCGTGCCAAATTTCATCCAAATCTGATCAGCCGTTTTTGCGTGATTGAGTAAACGTATGAGAAAGCGGATTTTCATCCGACTTGCTTCATATTTATCGTCACTGCTCAGTTCCTATGTATCTTAGCAGGTTATAGGCTTATGTTATATAGCCTATAACCTGCCCAGGAGTATAGACTACAATCATACCAAGTTTGGTTAAAATCCCTTCAGTAGTTTTTGACCCATGCGTGCATATACAGACAGACAGACAGACAAAAAATTTACTGATTGAATTTTTGGCATCAGTATCGATCACCGTTTTATTATAAGTATAGAAGAAGATATGGTATGCTTTCATCACAAAATTTTTGCATATACATTTTTAGGGAGACTCATTATTAAGGGTACTTTTATCGGGGAATTCCCGCAGGAATTCCTAAATAAACGGGATGAAACCGCGGGGAACAGCTAGTATTATAATAACTGCCAAAATTTTTGTTTCATATATTTTGGTCTAGTTTAAATTCGCTTTTTAATAATCTACAACCAATGATATGTCTACAACCATTTTTTTTGTTGTTAGAAAATTACGATAAGCGACTTACAAGCCTGTTTAAATTTTGCATAACCAAAATGAATTACGTGAGTATAAAACTTACAAGTGAATTAGCAGCCTTATATCGAAGGTAGCTGGTGACTGCAATTTATATAAAATAATACTGCTATTGCTATAATTCTCCAGGCTAACACGCTAAACTTTTTGGTTTTCTTTTTGTTATATTTTGTTTTCTCATAAAAGTTTATAATTTATTTGTAAAACTAATTGTAATGTATATCTTGTTTTATATTCGTTTTTATTAACGATATGGAAGGGCTGGATATCCTGACACAAGTATATATATTTATACTTAAAAGGATGTCCAACAAACCATATATTATGCAAAAATACTTTTGGTTAAGAAATAAACAATTTTTAATTTTAAATTTTTTTAATTCGCCATAATGGCCATACGCCAATGACAATATTAAGTTAAAACATGGCTATCTTGAAAGCCAGTTTCCTGATCGGGGTCCAAAATAGATGCTGAAAGGTAACTGAAATAACGAAGACTAACGTGACACGCGTGTTTTCGCCACGGCTTTCAAGTTTCACCCTTCAACAACCATACGCCGCGCGCCGTCTCAACGATCAGAAACTACATAGTGAAATTCCATCACCATAATATTATATACTAAGGTATATTTTTAAAGTGATCATTGGCTATGTAGGCTATTAGGTATCATTTCATTTTGCACTTTTCTCGGATTTTTCAATGAAAAATATGAACAAAAGCATTCACACAATGGCTTGCAAATAATACGTGCATTTAAGCACAGAGGTATTCTGTTTTGCTATTCACTATTGCAGAATAAGGTAAAACCTTTTCAGCCATTTTAATTTGTGAAATAAGTTTGCAGTACCAGAGATTAAGTATTATTACTACAGTATTGTTAATTTAACCTTGATTATTATGTAGGTATGTAACTATACTTGGCGTATCTGTAAATGAGAAATGTTGAAAAAGAAGAAAAAAACAATAATTACATTAGAATCCATTTTGATCGTTTGTGGATATTTAGGAAATTAAGATTAAACTAGCTATCCCCCGCGGTATCACCTGCGTTAGTTTCGGAGATCCCGCGGGTATTCCGAGATAAAAAGTAGCCTATGTCCTTCTCTGACACTCCCCTGACAATGTTTATGCAAAATTTTGCGGCGATCGGTTGAGCCGTTTAACCGTGAAAGCGTTATAAATAAACAAACAAACTCACTTTCGCATTTATAATATTAGTAGGGATTGTCTTTTTAGTGAACCAGCTTTTCTCCTCTCCAAAAAACCCCGTCTATTTTTCTCTGTCTGACACCCTTTTCAAAAAATGACAGGACATTCCAAAAAACGAGTAAATAAGAAAAAGGTTTAAGAATGTAGCGGAATGCTACGGTAGTTTGTGTTATACGTATATCTATGGTCTTATACTAATATAATAAACAGATAAAGTTTGTGAGTTTGTGACGTTGTTGTGTGTTGGTGATGTTTGTGGGGGTTAGTCTCTGGATCTTCTGAACCGAATTTGAAAATTCTTTCATCACTACAATGGTACATTTGGTACATTATCCCTGAGTAAAATAGGCTATATTTTAACCTAAAATTCCCGCGGCAACTCCAAAATTATCACGGGTGAGAGCTAGTACTCTATAAAGTTTTTAGATTTTCGCGTTTTGAGCACATTATATTATGTAAATTACGCGGTACTTGAACGCGCCTGTGACCACGGCGTGATGCAACTCAGCCGAAACGTCAAGGTAATAAAAAACATCGCGTTCAAGTTCCGCGTAATTTACATAATATATAGTACTCTATAGTTTATTACAGTGTATAACTTGGTTTTTCAAGGGCAACGCAAAGTTTACCCATAGTAGGTACGTAGGTACACGTAATTCGCTGATAGATATACGCCTATACATCTATATTTATCTATACATCTATACATATAAATAAAATTGAAGTGTCTGTTTGTAATTCCAAATTAACAGCTTTTCACTAAATGCATATGAAAGTATTTACGGTACTTACATAAAATAATAATTTAAAAAAAAAAATCTCTGTTTTTCTGTCTGTCTGTCTGTCTGTCTGTTTGTTCCGGCTAATCTCTGAAACGGCTGCACCGATTTAAACGGGACTTTCACTGGCTGATGTTATAAGGAGTAACTAAGTCTACTTTTAATTTAGAAAAAAATAGTTCCTGCGGCAATTCTGAAACTCACGCGGGCTCAAATAATTAGGTGAAAACATTTTAACAAATATTTTTTCTTAATACAAATTTATGTTTGGGTTATAGGTACCTACGAGATAGATTTACTATTAAGATTGTAGTTTAAGACTTCACCAAAAAAGAGGTCTTAAATATCCAAACCACGACCAAATATCGGAAGACTCGCTTCATAAAAAACGTACTTTACGACGGGCCACATTCTCTAAGTATATGAATGTTACATTTGGTCCCCAAGGTTCACTGTGTACCGCGATAAAATGTGAGGTTGATGGTTGATATGGAATTATGTAGTCTCAATGATAGAACTGTATTTAGGACTAGCTAGCCCCTCCCTGCGTTTTCACCTGCGTTTTTCTACTAACTCTGTGAAAGCCATTCTATAGGGATGTTGACGACTTTTGAAAATCAAAATTCCAATTAGTCTGTCAGTTAGAAAATAAAAAAAAAAACAATATAGACACGTAATTTTTACTTTTTCAAATAAATAAAAATATACAGAGATAAAGCGTATTACAGTTTAGGATGAGGAGGTCGTGACGTCACTAACCGCAAAACCGCCATACAAACTGTCAGAATAGTGAAGTCACGCGAAATTTCAACTCAATATATCGCCGTTATTTTTTGATTACGTAAAAAAAGAAAAAATACGTGTCCAAAATTTTTTAATAATCTACAAGACGGACTAAAAAATAAAAATTAGTCCACATGCCCATTCCAATTAGTCTGTCAGTTAGAAAAAAAAAAAAAAAAAACAATATAGACGTATTTTTTGCTTTTTCAAATAAATGAAATATACAGAGATAAAGCGTATTAAAGTTTAGGGTGGGGGCTCCTGACGTCACTGACCGCTATAAGCCGCCATACAAACTGCACTGCAACTGGATCAGTGATATTATATTCTCTTTCGTTTAACCTAGGTTTAAATTTATTACGGAGGTTTTTCTGGTTGTTTAACCGTACTCGGAGTAGATACCTACGCAAATTGAACGCATTTTGAGTTAAATAACATGTAGGTAACATAACGTTTCGGAGCATATCTCATATCTTAGAAAACTGCGCAATTCACTTTTGAAAAAAAGAACCTACCGAGTTGGTATATTGTACTGAACTACTGAATATACTCATTACTTTTTGTGAAATGAATATTTTTTTCTTTTTCCAAAAATAAAACTTTAGATCCCTCTCAAGCCAATTTCATCAAAAAGCCTTCCCTGCTAATATTATAAATGCGAAAGTAACCAACTATATCTGTCTGTCTGTCTGTTACGCTTTCACGCCTTAACGGCTCAACCGATCACCGTGAAATTTTGCATACACGTTATAAGGGGTACATAGGAGGACATGGGGTACTTTTTATCCCGGAATTCCCGCGGAAAGTCTGAAATTAACGTGGGTGCAACCGCGGGGTACAGCTTGTATGAAATATAATAATTTCTATTATTTATTTATTTGCTCATTGTCTTCTGTGCAGGCTGGTATTGTGTTTGCCACTCGCTACCTACGTACATCGAGTAACTTTTTTCGCAATAAACCTTCGTGAAGTGTTGAGTAATCAAACGCTGCATCATAAAAACATGATTTAGGACTTCGGTGTGTGTTTAGGACGCCGTCCTGACTCTCCACTCCTAGCCGTGTTTGTTTGAAGAGCTCGCGACAAATTATGAGTGGGGCGAAGCGTAGGATCGCCGCCTACTGGTGGATCTGGACCTATAGGTAACATAATAACCTCAAATAGTTAAAAAAAACCCGCTTTAAAAATAAACTGAACTAAAAAGTGATCATTTAGGACCAGAACCTTGTCAAACGAGCCGCAACTCGATGGTGTTGCATCGTCTAACGGATTACGGATGGAATATGTACCTATATCTTCCGGCTCCATCGTGATATCAGCTCCATGTCGTAATACTCGTAATACTTATTGTATTCAAAGTCAAAGTAAAAGTCGAATCGGCCCATAATGTGGTTTTTTTTTGACGTCAGTAAAATTACAGTTATTATGATAGTAGGTCCCCATATAATCCATACAATATCCACCCTATATAGGATTAGAAGTAGACCTAATTAGGTTAAAATTGACGTCTAAGATTATATTATTCGTCAAATAATATAATCTTAGACACTTGCTTAAATAAATCTTTCTTATCTTATCTTATCTAAATAATTTTACTAATCTCTTGATTTTACCGTCACAATTTTCAGCTCTCGTTTCTTTGCGACAAGTAGATATCTACTCGGTAAGTATCTGATGATATTAAAAAAATATATTAGGAAATTTTGTAACTTTAGACTAAAATATATTTTAGACATTATAGTTGAAATTTGTATAATAATAGCCGTGTAAAACTGCGGTGATTTTTTTTTGCTACGAGAAATTATTACGGCCCATCATACGGGCTTAGGGCTTTATGGATTCGGTCCGGCTAGTACGTTTGCAGTTTAAGCACTTCTGGACTTTCCATTGATTGATGGATGATATACTTAAAGTATATTTCTTTCGTAATACTTTGATATTATACCTAAATATTCATGCATGGTGGTTTTTTACAGTGATAGTGAAATAATTATAAAAACACGTTTTAAAAGTAAACTGAACTAGAAAGGTAACATAACACACCATTGTGGCTAACTGTGACAAGGACGGGAGAGAGGTAAAAAAATCACGAAATCACTTATGATGAAAAATGACGTACTTTATAGATGAACCCTATGCAGCTATTTAGTGTATAGTTAAGATGAATAGAGACAATGAATTGAATAAGTTGTAGCGTATAATATACACACCGGCAGAATTAGCGGAACATAAAAAGGCAGAGTATAGAAATAATTACGTATATATATTAAAACAAATAATAATTAGACGTAAAGTAATAAATTAATATACATCTTTTAACACTTTAAAAGTTTGTAACTAAATTATTAAATTTTATTTAAAATAATAATAAAAAAAAACACTTTTTCTCTAATTTGTGGGCACACAAATAATGTTGCAAATTAAAGATTACTGTGATATTAACACTAAATAAATGAACGATTAATAACGTGTGTTTCCCCTTCGTGATTCAACTTTTATTTGCAACATTGTCTGTGTTCTCACAAACTAGAGTTTTTTTTTTTTTTTTTTGATTACTTCTAATAACTAAAAACTTCTTAAAGTCGATGTTAAAAGATGTATATTAGTTTATTACTTCATGCCTGATAATAATTTGTTTTAATATATATACGTAATTATTTCTATACTCTGCCTTTTTATGTTCCGCTAATTCTGCCGGTGTATATATATAAAAATAAATAAGTATTTATTGTATTTACGAAGTCTGTAGTCGTCCACTAAGAGGATTTTTTATAGTATTCGTCCGTTTAGTGGACGACTAGCAACAGCCTTATATTTAACAAATACACATAAGTGATAAAAAGAACTAAATAAATTCATACTCAACTCAACTGCCATATAACTAACACAAAGAATGAAATAAAATTGTAGTTATATGTTATTCAACGCTGATAAAAAATCAAAGAGGCTGACGTCTGCAGGGCAAGGGACGGAGCGACCCTTTCGGATTGTCTCAATGAGATCTCTAGGGCAGCGATAAAGCGATGAGAGAGGGCGGGTTAGGTATAGGTATAAAAGGTAATTTTATTATTTAAACTTTATGCACATCACGGTACAAAAGGCGGACTTAATGCCGCAGTGGACTCAGACCAAATTATTTCGTCTGAGATAGCGTTCTCTACCAGTCAACCTTCATATGGTACCTACAGAGAGTTCTCTTGGCGGTGCATTTACGATATAATCCAGTTGGTTGTTTGCATAAGTTATCATGTAGGTACGTATTATGACTATTTGAGATAAAATCGAGAAATACAGGCCTTATCTGGTCTGTGGTTGAGTATAGTCAGCATCAGAAATATGTAATCACTTTTGATAAATTGACCTTTGACATATTTTAAAGTTCCCGAGGAAGTATTATATAATATTTTTTATTAATCTATAAGCCGGACTAAAAATTACAATTTAGCTGACAAGCCAAGATTGCAGGTATCGCTTCCGCCCGTCAAAACGTTCGCGCCGCAAGCCGATGTCATTGACGAGTTGGAACGTAACTCTGGATATCTTATCCTATGGATGCTGTTATCTTTGTAGGTCCAAGTTATAGGCAATGACTGAACAATATATTACGTATATGATAGGTATAATCGACGAATCAGATTAAGATGCTAGTATGTTTAAAATACTACTAGCCGATCCCACAGTTTAATTCAAGTCAATGTCGGAGTTCCCGTGGGAATTCCGAGATGAAACATTAAAGAATTTTTTTAATCGGTTAGGTTAGTAGAGGTTAGTAGTAGGTTAGTTTATCCGTTACAAACAACAAAACATACAAAAAAGATAAATCTTTTCTCATATTCAAAACAACGATATTCTGAATTTCTGTTAGAATTGAACTAAATATTCAGAATAATAATAATAACAACCCTTAACAGTGCTTGGAAATTATAATACAGCGCCATTTTGTTTATTTATCTATTTATAAATTTATTCAGGAATTTGTTCTAAATTAGTATAGTTTATTCAAAAATCTTAGTAATATTATATACGTAAAATGCGAAAGTGTGCTTGTTTGTTAGGCTTTCATGCCTAACGGCTCAACCGATCATCATGAAATTCGCATGCACTTTTTAGGGGTACAGAGAAGGACATAGGGTACTTTTTATCCCGGGATTCGCGCGGGAACTCAGAAATCACCGTGGGTGAAACCGCGATAAACAGCTAGTTTTGAAATATACCTACTTTATTAGTAGGTACATATAATTTTTTTTTTTTTTAATATATTTTATCTTAATATATATAAATCACGTGTCACGTTGTTTGTCCGCGATGGACTCCGAAACTACTGAACGGATTTTGATAAAATTTTGTAACCATTTATAATATGGTCCAACTTAAAAGATAGGATAGTTTTTATCCCGGAATTCTCGCGGGAACTTCAGATTGCGGGAACAGATAATCACCGTAAACTACTGGCAGAGGTACAAAGAAGGACCCCACGGATGAAATCGCGAGGGACAGCTAGTACATATATATATAATATAGTTTATACATACTTATTTCATTGCTAGCCTGCGTCCCCCGCGGTTTCACCTGCGGCAATTTCGGAGTTCCCATGACAATTCCAGGATTAACCCTACCTATAAACCTTCCTGTGAAATCACTCTATCTATTGGCAAAAATCGCGTGAAAATCCGTTCAGCATTTTGAGTTTATCGCAAACAGATACACAGACGCGGCTTTGTTTTATAATATGCAAGGATAAACACCCAGACGGTAAACAAAAATGTTCATTAGATAAATATTTACTTTGACGCAGAAATCGAACCCAGACAGGCATAAAAGTTAGGTTCACTAACCACTATGCCAACGGTAAAATTTAACAATAAATAATTTACATGTATGTGCAAGTGAGGGTACCTAATTTGCGGCATGGACCTTCTGTTTGTACGTACATAACTGTTTTGTGGGAAAGGCAAGAGACGGTTGGGTCGTGTGTGACGGAGATCCGTGACGTAACTAAGCCCGAAAACTTTGTCTATGGCCACGGTACTGATTGCAAAAATTATACCTACGCGACGGTTTCAATATACAAACGGACTATAAACAGACTATTTTTCAAATTTGTTATTCCATTAGTAGATTATTTAAATTATACAAACTGTTCGAAATGATTTGAATTTTTTGTACGCATCTTTAAGTATTGTAAGTTAAAAAAAAAAAAAAAATTCGGCTGAATTTATTGCCAGTTCTTTTCAGTAGAGGGCGCGTTTCGAACTGATTGTTATTCCAACTTACTTCTACAAAACTGCTGACGAGTGATTGTACCAACTTTTAATTTTAGAGAAGTAATAGGTTCACCGAAATTTAATTTCAATATGATAAAAATGCTACGATAGATCGTAAGTTATTTTTTTTGCTGTCCCTTCTTGCGCCGCCAACGTATCTGGTCGTACTCACCCGCTTGGTTGAATATTTCACATAGTAATTACAAGTTCTTTTCAAGCATTCAAAGCCACAGGGGCCTTAATTCGAGCCAGGCTTGGCTTGTCCTCTAATTTAAGCTTGCGAAGGCTATAGTTACGGTTCAATTTCGATATTAATATTGTACTTTGTATATATATCTAATCGTACTACGTCATTAAAAGTTATATTTAGCTACTCTTATAGTAACCTAGTACCTACTCCTAACCGACTTTATGTGGGTCGAAGCGCCATAAGAATTAAAGACACGCCTAGTGTGCCTTCAGCCATGTGTAAAAAATGATTTTTTTATTATGAATTTAACTTGTTGTACGCTTAAATACGTCCAGTTGTAAAAAAGAACGATGACACTGTCGTGTCATCCGCAATGAATCATTGCCGCGATAATCATGTGAATTAATCGTTATAAATGAAATGAAAATTATTTATTGAGAACTTCTTGATAATATGTAAATACATTCAGACATGAAATACAGAATTTTAAAAAGGTAGATAAACATAAGCATTATCTTATATTATTTTATGAATTCGTTTCTACGTTAAACCCGTTTTTAATCAGTCGCCATGCTCGAAAAACTGATAATAATTTTTTACATTTGATAATTACATATTCTTAATAATATTTATATTTTTAAACCAAGTAATATTGACAGTACAGTCGCCATTACATTTTCACATTCTAACCCTGAGCCTTACTCTACCCATAGAGTTGCAGGTAAAATATGTTTTCCTGCTTCTATTGTCATCTCAACTACTCAACTAGAGTAGGTGGCCATTTTTGTGTTAACAAGCGGTGGAAAATATACGTGGCAAAAAAATATTGCACTATATTTTTATTTTTACTATTTAACGACTTGAGTACTAAAGTCAGAGTGGGCTCGTACCATGAAGTATGTG
Source organism: Zygaena filipendulae (assembly GCA_907165275.2). Classification (NCBI taxonomy): domain Eukaryota; kingdom Metazoa; phylum Arthropoda; class Insecta; order Lepidoptera; family Zygaenidae; genus Zygaena; species Zygaena filipendulae. The sequence continues at coordinate 3,220,232 of OU015678.1, read as the reverse complement.
TAACTAGCTGTGCCCCGCGGTTTTACCCGCGGTAATTTCGAAGTTTCTTCCGCGGGAATTTCGGGATAAAAAGTACCCTATGTCCTTCTCTGTACCTCTGACAACGTGCATGCCTCATCCAAATCCGTTAAGCCGTTTGTGAGTGATTGAGTAACAAACATCCAAACATCCAAATATCCACACTTTGACATTTATAATATTAGTAGGATTATACTTGCTGTTTGCCGCGGTTTCACCCGCTTTAAGTTCGAAGTTTCCGGGGGAATTTCAGGATAAAGTGCCTTTTGTCCTTCTTTGTACCTTTGAAAACGTGTATGCAAAATTTAAGTGATCGGTTTAGCCGTTGGAGCGTGACCGCGTAGTAAACAAACAAACAAACAAACTCACTCGCATTTGTAAGTAAGGATAATGTCTGCCTACTAACATTGTTTGCAAAAAATTAAAATTGAATAAGTAAACCAAAAAGAAATAATGAAGTAAAATAAGAAAGTAAATAATCTGTAGTAAAATTGTTTTTGTTATTGTTTATTTATAGAGGTGTTTAATAAAGAGTTTATTATTATTATTAATGAGATTTGTTTAACCATTCAGCCATAGCTAGTCGTTTTAATTTATATCGTCATCAAATACGTTGCTATACATTTTATGAGTAAATACTATAAAAAATTCACGCATTGAAAGAAGGTTCCTGGCTATCAATAAATTGTCACTTACTTAAATCAAACTTATTGTACCATTCGAAGCTCGGTTGGAGGAAGGAAAACAGAACCTTTTGTGTCATTTCTTACATCAGTTTCATTATTTAATTTTTTGTGTAATTACCTACTTCCTTACATATTATAAAACATCCGCTGCGTCTGTCTGTCTGTCTGTTCACGATAAACTCAAAAATCACTGAATTGAGTTTCATGCGGTTTTTACCAATAGATAGTGATTCACAAGGAAGGTTTAAGTAGGTATATAACGATAAGTACTTTTTGACTGAACCGATCGTCACGAAATTTGCGAGTCGCGTTTTCAGTTGCACAGAGAAGGACATAGTGTTATCCCAGAATTCCCGCGGGAACTCCGAAATTACCGCGGCTGAAACCACTGGGAACAGCTACTGTAAACATACATAAATTGCTGTGTGCTGGACGAGGTAATTATTCAAACCCTCGATAAAGATAAATAAATGAAAATAAAATAAAAATTGTTTATTTTTTGAAAATTTGCGTCTATAGATATTAGTGAAACTATGAATTTCATAATAACAATAATAACACTTTACACACACAAAGCCACAAGCCTGTATAGCGGAAACCAAGCAAACGTGGTATTACATATAATTATGCTTACACGTAACTAAAAAAAATATAATAAACAAAGAAAAACACTGATACGCGGCGTGGATAGATCCGCTACAAGGTGAACCAACGACTTGGTGAAGGTTGTGGAACCCCATTGGTTGCGGGAAGCGCAGGAGCGGGCGTTGTAGCGATCCTTGGGGAAGGCTATGTTCAGCAAGTAGACGTCTTTTGTCTGAAGCGATGATGATAATAATAATAATAATAATCCACATCACAACACACAGATCTACTTGATCCCACAGTAAGCTATTATTAGCTTGTGTCGTGGAAACCAAGCAAACGTGGTATATACTACATAGAATTACTTATATATTATACTATAGATATATATAAACACACCCAGACTGGAAAATGGAACCCTGTGTTCATCACACAAAGTCCACCCCCACCGGGAATCGAACCCGGAACCCCTTGATTAGCGGGCAGGCATGGTGACCTCTGCGCCAAACGGGTCATGATGATGACTGATAACAGAGAAAACTTTGAATAAAAACGTGGATTTACGCGGGGTTATCATATCATATCATAACATTGGACTTGTCGGCGTGCCAGCGGCAATACAAAGAAAGGGGCGTTGAAGGACTTGGGGCTGTATTTTTGGACGCTCGAATTACTCTCGCAAACGGAATCGAGAATTCACATCCAATACTCATATATTTTACAAGCATTCACATGTGAATCTTGCGATACCGTGTGCGAAAAGTAATTCGAGCGACTCGAAAATACGGCCCTTGATCGTTAAAGTGTATATGATCTGCCAATGCATTGGCAACTTGCGCGCTTAATCTTTGATAATATTTTTTTTGATACATCTTTGAAATGAGAATCGTATTCTGAATATCTGTTTTCAATAAATCCCCTGTACAAGCTTACATCCTGTGATTTCATATTTTATTTAAGGCATTGATAGCCTGCCTAACTGTCTGCTTGCCAACTCTGGGAAAAAAAAAATCGAAATTTATTTGGATAAAAATATCTTTAACATCAGCGGAAATGATAAAGAAATATTATTTCAAAGGTGATCTTTCCGTATTGATATTTCGGAGTAAAATATCTATATACATATAAAATCCTTTGTCCTGAATGACTGATGGATCAACGCGCAGCCTAAACTGCTGATCGTAGAGACCTGAAACTTGGAGGGTGTATTCTTTGTATGAGGTAGGCATCCGATAAGAAAGGATTTTTGAAAATTCAACCCTTAAGGGGATGAAAAGGGGTTCAAAAGTTTGTATGGAACAATCCGCGGGAACTTCGAAATTATCGCGGGTGAAACCGCGCGGGACAGCTAGTCTATATAAGATGAATCCCACAGATACGACAGAATATAAATTTCATCTATTTCTTCTCAAAATTAAACTTAAAAACTTCGTAATCATATAAAACATTTCTTTGTTCAGTTTTAATAAAAAAAAAAATTATAAGTAGAGAAAGCTGTAAAAAACTTGCATTTTTCCAACAATATCTCTGTAAATGCATGATATCACTGACTTTTAAGATCGCCGTTTCTGACAAAGCCATTAAAAGTGATCGTCGGCAAGGATTAGCTACGGATGCTACGACATCACGTAGTACATCTACGCGCAGCTACGAGACTCGTAGCACCGTAGCACCGGACAGTGTTGTTTTGGATGCTCCGGGCGGCACGCGCGTTTCGCTCGCTCTATCACACTTGATATCTTTGCTCTCTCTATTTTTCTCATTCAATAACAAAAAAAAAAGAAAAATCATTCTCTACTAAAACTCTTCTATTCGAAATTTGAAAGCAATAAAAAAATTGTTGTATTACTTACATAGATGTTTTAAAAAGTGTTGATAATTGTTAAAAAAAAAAAAACGGAAACTGTTAAAAAGTGGTTAAAAATAAACTTCTGTTATTCTATTATTCTGTTCGAAGGATTAATTTATCTTTATTTCTATTTAATTTTTATTTACAAAGTTGCTAGTGTAAGCTTCCTGTAGGTACGTTATGTAACAGGTTTGTATACACACTCCATGGCATTTGGGACAAAGCGATTTCATTGTCGTGGACATAATATTAAGTACATACGAATACAGAATCCTATACCAAAATTTAAATTGAATCAGTGCAACTCCAATAAGGATCGGTCGGTCCTTTGTCGTAGAATTTGATGGAACGGTTTTGTCCTGTATTTCATATTCTATTGTTGAGCCCAAAAGTGTCATTGTTACGAATACTTGGAACTAAATTTGAATATCAAAGTCTGCCATAATACTGTTATTTCGATAAATTATGACATAGGCTCGATGACTTTATTCTATACTAACCTGTTCCCTGCGGTTTCACCCGCGTTAATTTCGGAGTTCCCGCGGGAATTCTGGGAACACTACCCTAGGTCTTTTTCTTTACCTCTGACAACGTGTAGTATGCAAAATGTAATGCAGATTTATTCGCGTTAATTTTGGAGTTCCCGCGGGAATTCCTCAATAAAAGTACCCTACGTTCTTTTCTGTACTTTTGACAGCGTGCATGCAAAATTCATGAAGATCGGTTGAGCCGTTAAAGCGTGAAATCGTAACAGAGAGACAGACAGACCGACAGACAGAGTTACTTTCGCATTTATAATATTAGAGATTAAAAATAAAATTGAAGTGTCTGTTTGTAATTCCAAATTAACAACGTTTCACTAAATGCATATGAAAGTATATACCTACGGTACTTACATAAAAAAAAATCGTATTTTAAAAGTAGGAGCGCCATTTGTATCAACAATTTTTATGTTCAATATTTAGTTACATATTTAAGCAATGTAATAAGGTAAACACACAATTAAAAAACGTTCCCTAACTCTCAATAAATCGTTCTGAATCAATAACTTAATTTTGTGGGTTAACATGTTATTGCTTATCTGCGTCCATTTATCATCATTTCATAACATAATTTCATGATTATAACCTAAGATCATAACTAATCAATTAGCTCATCTCCGTTTATAACACTTGGGGCACTTTGTTCTAACACATTTAATCGGAGTAAAACATTGGTGTTATATGATTTTATTCCTTTCATTTCTAAATATTGTAAGACAGCGCGTGGGAGTTTGTTGCGCAGCTCCTCTACCTCCATAGCACTAGGGAGTGTTGAAGGGCGGAAGTTTTATGGGTGCTCTCATAATTACTGTAGGTAATTTTGTTCACGTCAAAAAGAACCACACGTGTATGCATTGATATAGAAAACAATTTACTTTTCATTCAAATTCATAATTCCATACAATTTTAATTTCAAAAAGTTTTGATAAAATAAATACTTACCAATTAGTATACCTATATATGTAGTTATGTATGTAGTACGTAGGGTTGTCACCCGTACCCGTATAATATATTATATAGTATCGTACTATATTTCAGTCAATTGTACTATATATTATAGAAAGATACGAAAAATACTATATTTTTATCCAGAATTCACTGTCGCGTTTTTTTTTAATATTTACCTGTGACTGTTCTGGAACGCATCGGCCGCAAATTTCAGAACGAAACGCAAATGCGGCAGCAAAACTGTCAAACTGTTAACTGTCAAACTAGCAATAATTTGTAGATGATTGCTGCCCGATACAATATAATGAGTAAAAATAAATATTATGTACAATTGCATTCTGCATTTCCCAAAGTACCTACTATAGTTTTGCATCTTTTTTCGAAAAAATACTACATTTTTTACAAAAAAAGGTGGCAACCCTAGTAGTACGTATTAGGACAGAAAGCTGTTTAAAAAAGCTGTTTCTACGTATCTCAAAGAATCACAATTAATTTCTTTCGAAGTTGTTTTTGTATCGCTGATTGAGTAAGTACCTTGTGTATTTAGTACATCAATGCTTTTAGGCCAACGTCGAATAAGAATTTTTGACTTTGACGACTTAATAAAAGTGATCGAACTTTTTTGAAACATACGACGTCTGATGCCATATTAAGGCTACTTACAAGTACTTCGAACAAACTTTGATTTGCATTAGGTATAAACAAATTCTATGCCATATTATTGTAATAAACCAGCTATCCCCGCGTTATTTCGGAGTTCCCGTGGTAATTCCAGGATAAACCTTCCTCTGGAATCACTATCTATTAGTAAAAACCACATGAAAATCTGATTTTAAGTTTATCGCGAACAGACAGACAGACATACGCGGCGAAGGACTTAGTTTTATAATATGTAATAGAAATACAAGATGTATGGAAAGTAGGTATTATGACTACATTTCAGACATCCTGTATAAGTTCGTATTTACGATCGCTCGTATCGGATAGTTGGATGTCGATAAGATTCATTTTAATTTGCACTTAAACTAAACAATATCTGTAATATTGTCAGCCGTAAAACAGGTTTATGTGCAAGCGATATTTATACATAACGCCGTGCAACGAGAATACGAACAACTTTAACGCTAGTCTAGACTCTAGACTCTAATCTATGTCTGTGAGTTTCATTGGTCAAATTTAACTCACAAATTGAATAGATTTTAACTAAACAAGTTGACCATTAGGGACCATTCTTTATTTACCTATAGGTATATGTAAGGATCCTGAGAGGGGAGGGGTTCAAAAATTTCTTCTATCTGACATTGTATTGGGAGAGGGAGAGAGGAGGTAAAAGCTGTTCTTACGTAATATTTTACAAGTCAGAATATATATTATCTTCCAATGAAGAGTGATGGACATTTCAGAGCAAAGTGTTAGGTAAAGAACTACGAAAAAAAAATTTTTTTTTCATTCGTAACAGTACATCGTACAGTCACGATTACATACGAGCTGGTCCCCGCCGTTTCACTTGCGTTAATTTCGGAATTCTTAGTGGATATTCCGGGCTAAAACTACATATTCTATGTCCTTATCTATACTCTGCTGTACTCTGATAACGTTTATGCAAATGATAATGATCAATTAAGTAGTCAAAGCGTGAAAGTGTAACAAACTCAAGTTCGTATTTATTCAGGAATTATTTAGTTTTGTTAATTTAAAACATACGTATTTTAAAGTTTTTAACCAAACTTTAAGGATCACATATTTTAATAATATTTTACTATGGGTATTATCGAAATTAGTCCAAATTGTTCCTACTTAAATAATAATGAATGGTCCTTTAGATGACGAAACTCAAATTAAAACTTAAAGCTGTTTTTTGTCCAATAATCAAGTGCATAGATTTTGGTCATCGAGAGAGGCATTGTTAGGGAAAATTATTAAGTATCATATTTATATCTTAATATATATAAATCACGTGTCACGTTGTTTGTCCGCGATGGACTTCGAAACTATTGAACGGATTTTGATAAAATTTTGTCACCATTTCTAATATGGTCAACTTAAAAGATAGGATAGTTTTTATCCCAGAATTCCCGCGCAAACTCCGAAATTACCGCGGATGAAATCGCGGGGGACAGCTAGTTATGTATATTTTTAACCGTTTTCAATTTAAGAGGAGGTTTTAAGTTTTTTGTTTTTTTTTTAAATACTTACTCGTAAAGGTTACGCGATATCTTCATACCTCCTAGTTTTACGCTTTGATTTAGATCTGATGAAAATTTAACCTTGATCCCTAATTTTTGTTGTTTTATTGATTATTGTAAAAAGTTTTATTTCACACAAAATGGCCTACCGCCTATTTTTAGTTGTTTATCTATATATAGAAAATGCTTTGTCCTGAATGACTGATGGATTAACGCACAGCCTAAACCGCTGATCGTAGTGACTTGAAACTTGGAGGGTGTGTTCTTTTTATGTGTAGGCATCCGATAAGAAAGGATTTTTAAAAATTCCACCCCGTAAGGGGATGAAAAGGGGTTGCAAAGTTTGTATGGAATAATTCCACGGGAACTTCAAAATTATGGCGGGTGAAACCGCGCGGGATAGCTAGTCTATGTATACAAATATCTATAATAATATTTTCATTATAGTAGTGTGCTAGTAACTATTTGCTTCCATAGAGAAACGAAAGTAGGTATATAACTTTCTCATTCACAGTTAGTGAAAAGTTTTTGATTACATTCGACTCGGCAAAAACAAAAGCTACGTAATAGATATTACCACAATGATCTCACCAGTCGAAGAATTGGAAAGAGAGAAAATAAAAAGACCGTGCCTATCGTACCGAGAAAACAGAATGTTGAATGTTGAGAATTTTCCAATTATTCCAGGATTCCATTCACTGGTATCCCGTTCAATAATTGAATGAGGTGTCGGTTTATTAGTTCCCATTCTTTTGGCTTTCTTCCATAGTTCACGCTTATTATGTTGGCAGTCCTGGCTGCGGATGGATTTAAAAAAGGATTGTCATTTATCGTGTTTTTTTGTGCGGGCAGAGATGAGGGTGGATTTTTGCAAGGTTCTGCTTTAGGTTTGATGTGTCTTGTGTAAATTTAAACACAAAATCCTTAAAAAACAGAACAATATACTACGTTTACGTTATATGTATCTAGATTATTTTCTTATGTCAACAAAGTAAACACGACTTGGTTGTTTTAGCGGGAACCTAACGAGTGAGTTCTGTCATTTGGACATAGATAAGCAATAGTGTGTTAACCCACACTGGAGAAATTTTGATTAAATTAAAATTTTAAAATTATTGCGCCATTTTGTGTCAAATTTTTTATGTTCAATATTTAGTTACATATTCAAACAATGTGATAAGGTAAACACATAATTAAAAAACGTTCTCTAACTCTCAATAAAACGTTCTGAATCAATAACTTCATTTTGTGGGTTAACATGTTATTGCTTATCTGCATCCATTTATTTATTTGGTGTTAGTAAAATAAATGGTTAAAATTGTTTTTTTTTTATGCACCTAAACTCAATTATAAAATATCACTACATAGTTAAAACAAAGTCGCTTCCCGCTGTCTGTCTCTATGCATGCTTAGATCTTTAAAACTACGCAACGGATTTTGATGTGTTTTTTTAATAGATAAAGTAATTCAAGAAGAAGTTTTATACGTATAGTTTATGCTTGAATTCCCGCGGGAACTCCGAAATTACCGCGGGTAATACCGCGGGAGATAGCTAGTTATATTATATTTTATTATGTTTCTTTCCCATCCTTTCTCTTCGATTCGAGGCGCAGCGCTCCATTCTTTAGTACGCTACAATGTATGGTATTTGGAATTTTTCATTTCAATAACCTGTCAAGTTATCGTTCCTTGAGCTTTGTAGTAACAGCCGATGTTGTCCACATTCGTTTTATTCTCTCGGCGAATTTATGAAACCAATAATATTGGAAGTCGAACGGTAAAAGCTTTTTGCTTTTATAAATGAATTGATTATGAGAAGCTTATCGGTGAGCGAAATGAATACAATAGATTGAGCTTTCTCGTCGTAAATTGACATAAAAGAAATATCGGATTATTCTTGTAATTGTATTGTTGTTTTTTTTTACATTGTTGTTCTATTGTTAGCATGGCATTATCATGTTTTTTTTTAACCTAGCTACTGAGACCTACAGGCCTTCAGGCTTGTAAGGTTCTTTTGTGAGGTGAGAGGTTTACAGTCCTCCGGCTAGCTCAAATAATAAATAAGGGTTTAATCAGTAAAATAAGTTAATTTAATGGGTATAATAATTTACCGCCGCACTCAGAGTCTATTTTAATGCTTACTTAGTTAAGTATAGATTTTTAAAACAAAACTGCCGCAATCAGACAAGTTTCATAAATTAATGTTAATTGGCATTTAACTAATTAAGTTACATCTCATTAAATGCCAATAAACATTAATTTACTGAACGTCTCTGATTGCGGCAGTATTGTTTTAAAAATCTATACTGAACTAAGTAATCATTAAAGTCGACTCTGAGTGCGGCCGTTAGATGTGTACGGTTCCAAATCAAAGATAGGAGTGAGTCAAAAAACATAATGAAAATACAAGATACAAATAATTTTGAATATTAAAAAAGGAATGACAAACAAGAATACAAAATGCAATTATAAATAAAGTAATAAAGAATAGTTAAGGCGGGATATCATAACGAGTGGCATACAGCCTCCTCGTTACAGGCTTTCACTACTTCCCTATCGTAAGCCCATTGCGGTGAGATGGATTCGCTGAGCTTTCGGGTTGCTTCTAATACAATATGTGCAATTTTTTTATGATTATTTCCTTCATAAGTCTGTGTTGATCATACATCAACCAAGGTAGATACTAGCTTTTCCCCGCGGTTTCAGCCATGGTAAGTTCGGAGTTCCTGCGGGTATTCCGGGATGAAAAGTACATTATGTCGTTCTCTGTACCCCTGACAACGTGTATGCAAAATTTCATGGTAATCTGTGAAAGCGTAACAAACAAACAAACTCACTTTCGTATTTATAATTTCAGTAAGGATTAAGTTTTAGGGCCTATGCACACCACGTTTTTTAAACGCGCCGTCGACGCGTGTTTGTAGCGATACAGACGCGATACGAACGCGAGTCAGACGCAGCATGTAGACTTTTGTAGGATAAAAGCGCGCCGTCGATGCGCCGTTTAAAAAACGTGGCCCTTAAACGTACTATATACTCATATAACCATACTAAATAGCAACCATATTTAGTATGGTTATATAAGTTTATATAAATAGCAGAACCCTGCAGGTACGTATATATAGGGTAGTAAGTATGTGTTTATCACATAGATCCCATTCCACTGGAAATCAAATCTTTTACACTTCAATCTGGTTCAAAAACAAATCTTATGGTAGCGAAGATTTAACGTGATACTATCATATAACTTGGATTTGTCGTTGGGAAGCTTTTTTCTCATACACATCGATTTTTTTTTCACCTCTAAAATTGTGAGTTCATTCGAGTCTTTATAGTAGTATAATTCGCAACAATAAGTCACGATAAGGTCTTTTATTTTCCGTCGCCTGCCGGCCGGAAGTCGAGATATATTGGAATTTAACAGCCATCGTTTATTTTTGATGCGAAAAATGGAAACTGTAAAATTGAGTTCTTCTCGAGCGTTCCTATTAAGATATTTTACCCTTATATGCAGACAGTGAAAAGTTGATTTTTTTTTAGCTCACTGGCCATCCAAAATAACCCCGAAAAGCTATTTTTCAAAATTCAAATTTAGATGTTATGGTGGTGTTTAGGTGGTATGTATTAGTCGATAAAAAATATCTTCTATATTATATCATTTAAAAATAATTAACAGGAGACATATTTTAAATTGCTATTATAATTAAACATGTTTATCTTATTTTATATTAATCATAGTTGCCGTCTCCCGGGGTTTCACTCGCACGCGGTATATTCGGAGTTCCCGCGTGAATTCCAGGATAAACTGTACTTATAAACCTTCCTCTTGAATATCTCTATCTATTAAAAAAACCGCATGAAAATCCGTTGCGTAGTTTTAAAGATCTAAGCATACATAGGGACAGACAGCGGGAAGCAACTGTTTTATACTACATCCCATCAAAAACATAAATGTGAAAGTGGAAGCCGAAGTTAGTGCTTAGTTGTCGACTTCGCCGACAAAAGAATTGATATCTAAATAGGTGCCGAGTTCTGTAGATAATCCTGAAATATATTCAAAGGAGCATAGAACTTGGCTAGTTTTCACACACCAGTTATCTTATATTTGGCTAAAAACTATAGTATAAATATTTTTGATATTGGCTTATTCTTACCAGCAAACTAAATATTGAAGGGGTGAGATCTATTGACCTTACAGTATAAAAACTGTAATTTGCTCATAATAATATAAAAAAGATACATAATTTGACTAGCTAAAGATAACTTTAATGTGAAAACTAGCCGAGTTCTATGCTCCTTTGAATATATTTCAGGATTATCTACAGAACTCGGCACCTATTTAGATATCAATTCTTTTGTCGGCGAAGTCGACAACTAAGCACTAACTTCGGCTTCCACTTTCACATTTATGTTTTTGATGGGATATCACTACTTTTTGTACAGAAATTACTAGTAGGTATTAGGTACTTGTTCATAATAAAATTAATACCAAATGGTCTCTGTTAATCTATTGTATTTCAATCCGTTTACGGGGTAGTAAGTATCTACTGAAACTAATATGTTTGGATTTAAAACAAATCAAGGTTGGTATTCTACTCGTTTTATAAATATAATACCAACTATGTAAAGACACAAACATATACATAAATATGTAAAGACCATAAAATCCAAAGACCGGCTGTCATCAATTTTGATTGATGATTCTTACATTACAGGCAGAATAAGTAAGGGTTCGTGTAATATTACACACAGTGCTGCTCGCCAGTTGTCAGCTTGAACTCGGCTTATCATGCTACAGCGTGTATAGATTCAATAGATCAAATAATAAATAAAACAAACACGAATAAAAATAGTTACATTTAAAATAAAACGTATTTTGCTTACATTTAAAGAAAACACCGCATGCAGTAAAATATTTTGGAGACATGACACTACAACTCTTGTCGACAGACAGCACCTGTATAAACGATTATATTTTTTTTCCCTGATCCTGCATCGCTCCTATCGCGTGACGTACTAACGAGTGAAGAATTAGAGCTTCTATTTGAGAATACGTGATTCATATTGACATGTTTATGTCAAATAGTTTTTGAATTATGACGGAGTCAAAAGTTACACACGGTGCTGCTCGCCAGTTCTGTTAGCCTGAACTTGGCTTGACACGCTACTGCGGGTCTAGATATATAGGTCACAATATTATTGTATATTAACAGAAATGGATAAATGAATCGGAAAAGAAAAACTTTTTACAGAAATTATTAGTAGGTACTTAAAATGGTTTTTGTCAATTTAGTTTATTTTTCTGCGTTTCCGTGGTAAAACTATCTTTTTTGTGTTTTCTGTATTTTCTTGGATGTTTAAAATGTTTGAGTGAATTGCCCATTCAGTATCGGGTTTTTTTTTTTTTTTTTTTTACGCGTTTTCTGTTTATAGTTAATTTGGCCAAGTTAGGGCGGTATAACGTGCGCAAGCGGTTGTACTCTACAATAGAGCTCTCTTGTGCCTTGATTTGACTTGGATCTAAATTGATAAGATGTACTCCATCTAAGGTTTTAACTCTGGAAAGTCCAACGTAAATAATTTGGTGTAACGTAAAAGTGTCACCCACCAGTAATTCGATTGTACGACTCATTGTACAATGTAGGTACCTACGTAGTAAATAATTAATATTTAAGACGATCAAGACGAAGACGACACTAAAAGAAAACACTAGAAGACCCGGTGAACTTCGTATCATCTACAAGACAACCAAGTGACACTATTTTTTATTTCTAAAATGATAAAAGAGATCGGACTTCACTTCATCAATTCTTTTGCGACAAGTCAAAATCAAAGTCATAGTCAAATCGTTTAATGAAATTTGGCCAATAATGTGTATCTTATTGACGTCAATAAAATTACAGTTATTATGACAGCAGCCAGCACCCATAAAATATCCACCCTTCACAGCTTCCTAGCGCTATGGCTGAAGAGAAAAAGCTGCGCAACAAACTCCAGTAGCACGATATATTACGTCACCATGCGCATAAAGGAGCATATTGAGGACCTAAGCCTCCTAGAAGTCGAAGTAGAATCGCAGCTATTGAAGCATCTTCCATAACTTTGGCTATATCGGCTAAATCTTGCACAGTGTACATGACTGCAATTATACAGCTGCCTTTTAAATCCATGTTGCCATTCCAAGTAAGAAGAATTGCTGGATTATGCCGTTAATGTAACGAGATTCTTCTGTACTGTCGTAGCCTGAAATTTTTGAGGAGGTCAAAAATTTATTGCACAATACACAATTTCATTGCACACTAGCTGTTGCCCGCTGTTTTACCCGCGCTAATTTTCGAGTTTCCTTAGTAATTCCGGGATAAAAACCCCTACCCTACCCTACCCTATGTCACTCAGGAAACTCGCCTACATGTATATCTCTATATTGGAGTCAAAATCATCTAGACAGTACCTGTACAGTTTCTGTTCGAGGATTATACGTCGCACTCGTAGGCGGACGAAAGAGCCAAATAACCGTCTCTATCCAGGAGCAGTTTTATTCTTGAAAAAGAATTATTTATTCATCATTTTTACATACAGAACTTTCTTTGTCAAATGTGAATAATATGTAATGGATATTTCCGTGAACTGATGAAAATATTCACAGATATTCATAAATTATATACGTATTACGTCGTACGTAAAACAAACGCTGATTTACTTTTAACTTGAGAATAGCTAGTTTTATACGTATAAACCATAAAAAATTCGTGCTGATAACGAAAGTATTAATTGTCAATGTTTGACTCAGTTTAATGGAGTGACGTAAAATACATCATTAAGAATATTTAAAAATTCTGATTAGCCAGTTGCATACTACAATACTTAACTTTGTTATATTACCTTCTTGATTGGAAAAATCTAAAAACTTAAATTATTGATAATTATCATTTTTTTTTAAGTTTTTCCAGTTTTCAGATTTTTCCCTTTGTTTACGCCTAAAAGTCTACCTTGATGCCAAATATCAAGTTCCTAGGTCATCTGGAAGTCGGTTATAATTTTGGTCTATAGGTCAGTCAGTGATAAAAATCACGATTTTTGGACGTTAATATCTAAAAGCCCGTATGAGGTGTGCTTATGAAATTTGGAGCACATGTTTATCTCGCGAGTCTTAATACATGAGCCAAATTTGACATGTTTATGTTAAATATTTTTTGAATTATGGGGGGATGAAAAGTGGCTCCAAATGGTTCGTGTAATATTACACACGGTGCGGCTCGCCAGTTCTGTCAGTTTGAGAACTTCGGCTTGACACGCGCCCGCGTGTCTAGATACGTAGTGATTCTGCCATCGGTTTCTTTTTAAAAGAAATATCGTATAAAATTTATCTAATTTTTCGAATCCTGTAAGAGCCTTAACTCTGACTGACTGACTGACTGATTCAACATCCATTTTTATAATGTAAGTAGGCAAATACTAAGAAACAATTCTTGGAAATTCAACCCCTGGGGGATAAACCTCCTCTAAAGGAGAATGAAAGACTGTAGAATTACTTTTGGTTTTAAGTTAGGGTGACGGAAATCGGTACTAGGTAATTGGGCTCTTTAAATAAAATACATATATAAAATACGTATTTGAGGTTTGATAGTTAATAATAATAATAATCCACTTCACAACACACAGATCTACTTGATCCCACACTAAGCTATGAGCTTGTGTCGTGGAAACCAAGCAAACGTGGTATATACTACATAGAATTACTTATATATATATATACTATAGATATATAAACACACCCAGACTGGAAAATGGAACCCTGTGTTCATCACACAAAGTCCACCCCCACCGGGAATCGAACCCGGAACCCCTTGATTAGCGGGTAGGCATGGTGACCTCTGCGCCAATCGGGTCGTCAAGTCAGTTCGTCAGTTCCATCCCTGAGGTAAAAAGCGTGGTGATATATCCGCAGGAGGGACAGCGAGTGTCCAATACACAATCAACTAATTTGGTATTTTAATTACCTTTAAGTACTATATCATTGGATGCCAGCGTAAAATGGAACAGTAGTGGCATCAAATTAAAATTGCGCAATTCCGTGAATTGGACTGTAAGTTGTACCTGTGACTTTTAATTACCTCACAGCCTATAAATCAGTTTATTAATAAAGGCCGATACTGTTATTTACTCGTACATCTTTCGGCCGCACTGAGTCGTTCAATTAAATATAGCTCAAATATAGTAATCATTAAAACGACTCTGAGTGCAGCCGTAAACGACTTAACCGATCATTATGAAATTTTGCATAAACGTTGTCAGGGGGACTGAAAAGGACATAGGGTATCTACTGTTTATCCCATTTCCACGGGACTTGTATATATTCTGAAACCGTTATTTACTTTTCAAATATTATGGCGTCTTTTTAGGTAGACTTATATGATTTACACCTCAGTCAAAAAGGTCCTTAGCATAAACTAAGTCCAGTCGTGTGAGACTTGAGAGTACTCTATGGGTGTGCATTCTCGTCAACGAATCGTAAATCGGTATACTCATGTGGGAACGCCTGACCTACATACACATTCGGTCAATAATGCGTTGCGTCACAATTTGTGCATCATTGTGTCGCAGGTCGAAAGTCGTCCTATTAAAAAAAAGACGAATCGAATCTAGTCTCTATATAGAGAAGCAAGTCTAGGTATATTAGGTAATGGTTTCTTTTGTTTTTAATGCTTGGAAATAAACGGAATGTGTCGGTCCCAAAGCCATAGATAAAGATATTATTTATTCAGGCAAAAACAACACAGTAAATAGGTAAAACATTTGGTACAGGCATATAATCCTTACTTTAAATAAATAACAAATGCGAAAGTGAGTATGTTTGTTTGGTACGCTTTCACGCCTCAACGGCTTAACCGATCATCATGAAATTTTGCATTAACGTTGTCAGGGGTACAGAGATGGACATAGGTTACTTTTTATTCCGGAATTCCCGCGGAATCTCGGGTAACAGCTACTTATAAAATATGTCTATCGCATAATGGTTTACCCAAATGCGAGGATTGTCGCGCGACACCTGGCAGCTAGTTTCGCTATAGAATCGACCTACGGTAAATAAGTGATAGATTTGTCTATTTTAAGGATTATTATAAATACAAAGGCAATTTTATAGAGTCAGTGTGAATTTCTGTTTTATTTTCGCCATCTCCAGTAAAGGAAACTGTTGGGAAAAATTATTATATTTGTCACAATGTCAACATCGGCGAATTACGTAACCCGAGACACTGAGCCATAATCGTTTATGACATAACGATGGAGTCTATCGAACGAATAATCGATGTTAGCGGTATTCCAGAGACAGCGCGGCGTCCATCGAGCTATACATATATAGGTATCTAACGAATTCCATTCGAAAACATCAAAAAGGAAATTTAATTTTGTCAAACGTAGCGCGAACAATTTAAATACTTAATCATGATTGTCATTTTAAATTGGACGCAGATAAGCAATAACATGTTAACCCACAATATTAAGTTATTGATTCGAAACGCTTTATTGTGAGTTATAGAGCGTTTTTTAATTATGTGTTTACCTTATTACATTGTTTAAATACCAAAAAAACATTTAAACATAAAAAAATTCTGAAACAAAATGACGATATGATTTTAAAACACGATTTATTCAAAATTTCTCCAATGTGGGTTAACACACTATTGCTTATCTATGTCCAATTATAACAATTTTGTTGTGTATAATTTTGGTTTCCTTGTAAATAAAAATTCGTAAACGAATAGGTAGTCAATTTGTTAGTTTTCGTAAATTATAATATTTTTTTTTTGCAAAATTATCTTAGTGTCGTCGATGTTGCACTGAAAGTGAAACTAGGTACCTACATGAACCTCTCAAAAGTGCTATGGCGCAGTTCCAAATACCACGCGATAAGTAGTATTTCACATTCATTCTTATGCCAAGCCTAATACAGACTACTAGCTCCTCCCCGTGGTTTTACCTGTGTTAATTTCCGAGCTCTCTCGGGAATTCTGAGATAAAAGTACATTATGTCATTTTCTGTACCCCTGACAACGTGCATGCAAAATTTCATGATGATCGGTTGAGTAGTTAAGGCATTAAAAGGTAACAGACCGACTAGCTGTCCTACGTGGTTTCACAACAAAAAGTATCCTATGTCCTTTTAGGTACCCCTGAAAACGTGTATGCAAAATTTCATGATGATCGGTAGAGCCGTTGAGGCGTGAAAGCGTAACAAACAAACAAACTCACTTTATTACAATAACTAGCTGTACTCCGCAGTTTCACCCGTGGTAATTTCGGAGTTTCCGCGGGAATTCCGGGATAAAATGTACCCTATGTCCTTCTCTGTACCTCTGAAAACGTGCATGCCAAATTTCATCTAAATCCGTTTAGCCGTTTTTGCGTGATTGCTTAACAAACATTCAAACATCCAACAGTAGGATTATTCCCAAAGTACGAAGTAAGAAGTAAGAAGTTTCACTTCAAAAGCATAAGGAAGTAATCATAACAATATTAACAAGTATGTATTCTTCAAGGAGTTTATTTTTAACTATTTCTTTGTGAAAAGTATGAAAATAAATCGCTGATACAACGTGACTGACTCTAACAAACGAGCAACGCCAGTTAGAGCGGAGGGAAAAGTTAATAGACTCATTTATACCAGAGCTCAAAGATTAAGTTTGTTTGAGAAGAGTCATTTGGTCTCTAATGTACCTATTGTGGTTTTTGATATATAATAATAACAGTATATTTTCGTGGTTCAGACGTTGACATAATTATAATTTAATAACAATTATACGTAATGGGCTAATTACACTACTTCCAATTTAGGGAATCTAAATCGGATACAATTTAGGATCAGTGAGTGAGAGAGAGATAGAGCGAGTGATCACACTGCACTAAATTGTACCCTAAATCGACTACTCTATGGTACATTTTAATGTAGTGTGATCACTCGCTCTCTCTCACTCACTGATCCTAAATCGGAACCAGTTGCTCTAACTTCGATTACATCTTCCGATTTCCTAGATTGGTGTTTGACAAATTGTAAAGTGTAATAAGCATTAAGCTGCAAAAGGCTACATAATTAGGTATAGGTTGAAGTGAATCGTCAGTGCTAGTACAAATACGTGCGAAGCGTGGATTGCGAATTTAAAAATACATAATTATATTTTCTCGATCAACAACTGCTTTTTTACTATGAAAACATTATGTTTTTTAACTCGCCAAAACTAAAATTAAAATAATAAAAAGAAAAATATATTTCAGTTTTCTGCGAAGATTTTGATGTTAACGACGTCAGAAAAAAATATTGTACTTACATATTTTATAAATAGGAAAACAGTCATATAGTGTAAGAAAATACAATATTTAAAATTCGTTTGTTTTATATAATGCAATTATTTATTTATTGCGTGAATAAAAAAAAGGACTTGCGATTATAAGTACTACGTAACCACAGATAATATAATTCTATACTAGTATACTATACTACTATACGTAACCAACAAGCTGCTTTCTGTTAGTTTTATGTAAATTAAACCAAGTGAAATTCTAGATTCGTTCATATTTAGTAAATATTAATCCTTAAGCGTTTTGCAACACAATCAGAGGCTGTGCGTTTTATCGTAAATGTGTTTTCAATGAATATGCTCAATTTAATAGTAGGTACTTTAAAGTTTATGAGGCTTTTGGCAGCCAGTTTTAATAAAATATGATTGTATCCTTGAGAAACGATCGATTCAAATCGATGACTCAGTAGGTAATCAGATACGAGTATTGGATGGTGTGTCCCATCTATCTAAACTTGGCTGATCTTTGACATTTCCGTCGTTGAAACCTCGGGCGTCCTTAACGTATATTAATAAAGATCGATGGTTTGTTTGTCTGTCGCTTCGAGTGCTCCGTCAATCAACCCGCAACCGGAGCGATTGGGTCAAACGATGCTGAGAGCACAACAAGAATCCTTCGGTTGCGCGCGCCAATTGTAATTTTTTGCTTTCCATCGCCGCTGAGCTTTGTGAATTGAACCATTGCCGTTGTTGGGGAAATAATGGAAATTCAATCCACTAATTAATGGAGTGGAGATTGGAAAACGACAGCTAAGGTTTGTTAGGAAACAATAATACCTAGTTTATGATTGTTTTGGAGAATTTCATGGGAAATATTTTTTTTAATACAGTTGCTCAAAAAGTGGCGTATTGCAGGGACGTTTAGCGTTCGGGATGTGGGCTATTACATACTCGAGCTTTTTGTTTATCTTTCCCGAACTCGTGCGTTCTCTTTGCCAACTGTCAAAAATGGCGACACGACTTTGACACTTTTTGCATTGCGAAACGTAGGTTTCGCATTACTAATACGACTAGCGCCATCTCTTGATCACAGTTGGAACTTAGTTAAGTTTGTTGTGTTTTTGATATTTTATTAAATTGCTTAATTTTTTCGTAACTGTATTAAAAACAGTTGTTCAGTACACGTGCGGAACCGTCATTGCAACTAGTTCCGACTGTCAACCCTCACCTTCGGCTGCGCCTCGGCTCGGGTAGACATTTGTCGAAACTCTTTGCAATGACAGGCTTTCCGCACTTATAATGAAATATACTATTAATCATGTAAAGTTTCCTGTGTAAAATGTTCCCTTTGTTTGGATTTTTTAAGTCCTGAAACTCGTTCTAGTTCGGCCAAAAGTTTTTCCAACAAACATTATTCTTGCTAATATTATAAATGCGAAAGTGACTCTGTCTGTCTGTCTGTTACGTTTTCACGCCGTTACGGCACAACCGATCATCATGAAATTTTGCATACACTTTGTTGGGGGTACAGAGAAGGACATAGGGTACTTTTTGTTCCGGAATCCTCGCGGGAAAACTGAAATTAACGTGGGTGAAATTGCGGGGAACAGCTAGTCTTTTATAAATAAGAGTTGAATCGTCGTCTTTTCCAGTGCGAGACGAAATTTGTGTCGAATCACAAAACACTTTAGATTTCGGGGAGAGCAGAAACGTACATTAACGCACATTATATTTGTAGGGAAAAATGTTGTGTCCTATTATGAGCATTTGATTAGGGGGATGCTGGACCGAACGTGTGAACTTCGAAAAGTCAAATATTAAATTAATATTTTTCACATACTTTTGACAGAGAGGATTGTCCATCAATATCGTCTCCTTTGGTAAAATAGTTCAATTGTAAGATTAACAGCAGAAAATGCTTCTGAGTTGTATATCCGCAGATCTGTTATGTCAGGGATCGTTGGTGATTACATTTGCCATGCCAACTTTGCCCTTTGCTAAATATCTTGATTCACTATGACCATAACACGCGTTTGATTGTTTTTCGCCCACGATTTTTGCGCCGCGTAACCGAAAACAAATTTATTTATTTATTTATTTATTTATTACACCAAATTTTCACATTTCATAATTCACAAATATATATAAGACTAGCAACTGATTCTCCTCGGTTTCGCCCGCGTCAATTTCGGAATACCCACAGCTCAAGATGCTTGCATCTTTTTATGCGTTCACTATGGCCAATACCGCGGTTTTATTCGCATGAATTTCAATATTTCCGCAGCAATTCTGAGATAAAAATGTAAATTTGCCACTTAGAGATACTGTAGCTTTTTCTCTACAATATTAGTGTACATAGAAAACAATATATACAACGTGTTAATGAATTAACTGAAAACCTGATACACCCCATTTAAAAAAATTAACAATAATATGATTAAAATATATTTTATGTCGAAAAAATTAATACTTTAAAAGTTATTGAACATTAGTTTGGAGGTGACCTATCTACAAAATTCCGAGCGCTACGCCCGCGCCTACCGGTTCGATTTTTTTTGCTACGGGCGGCGTACGCGCCTAATATTGTATTATAAATAATTTAGACATGGGCTAGTAAATATGAAAAAATATAGCGTATATTAAAACATAATGCGATCGATTCGCTAGTCGATTCTGAGCAAACTACTTTCTAGTTTTCAGTTAATTCATTAACACGTTGTATTTAAAAATAACATATACAAAACACAAAGTTTTCAGTAAATGTCAAAAAAAAAAAAGAAAATATACCCACCTTTGGCGGAAAGTCTCATTTGTTTATGTTAGTGGGATTGGTCCACTATGAACGAATGAACAAATAGTCAGAGTGAATCAAACGCATCGCAAGGCTTCGCATCAAACTTGCGCAACACATCAGCGCGTGGAAGCTTTTGATAACCTAAGTACCCGATAGCTTATCTAACAGAGCGAATATTATCATAGTACCTAGTCATCCGCATTTAAGTAAATGATAATAAATTACTAGTCGATACTCCGCGGTTTCACTCGCTCCGTCCGCACTCCGCAATTAAAGCGGGTGAAACCGCGGGGAACAGCTAGTACCTTTCTATACTAATATTATAAAGAGGAAAGATTAGATTTTTTGTTTGTTTGTTTGTTCGTTACGATTTAACTCAAAAACTACTGGACCGATTTCAAAAATTCTTTTACCATTATAATGCTACATTATCCCTGAGTAACATAGGCTATATTGTAATCCGTAATTCCTGCGGAAACTCCAAAATTATCGCGCTTGAAACCGCGTGGGACAGCTAGTATCATAAAAAAAAATGTTTTATTGTGGATAGACTAGCTGTCCCGCGCGGACACAAAAAATCAAATCTTTCCTCTCATTATATTAGTACTAGTTGTGTCCCGCGGTTTCACCCGCGTTACCCGGGATAAAAAATACCCTATGTGTTAATCTGATGTATAAGCTATGTTATTGTAAAGTTTAATTTAAATCCATCCAGTAGTTTTTGCGTGAAAGAGTAACAAACATCCATCCATACATACAAACTTTCGCATTTATAATATTAGTAAGGATAGATAATTTTAAAACAAACACAGCAAAAACTTATTTAAGGTAAACATTATAAGGCAATATCGCAGTGTAACCACTCACAATAACGACAGGGGTCCATTAAAAGGTTCTTTGTTCGGGAGCCTTATTTTTTATTACGAAAAAAGTACTCGTAAAAGTTCAATTCTTAAGGTCGTTAGTGGTTCTTACCGTTGCCATGTTCATGTCGTTGGTATTACAAAAACAGCGAGCATTAAAAAGATTATGGGAGTTTGTAATTTTCATGAAAGATAAAACGTTTTGTTCTCACATAATTTATCGGAATATAACATCAGCATATAGTCTGTACTCTAATATTATAAAAATACAAGAGGCAAAGCTTGTAAAATTGTAAGTTTTTTGTGGGAAGTATTTTAATGACTAGAACTACAAAGCTACTGAACTTATAAAAAAATTGTTTCAATACTAAGATCCGCTCTTCAGAGAAGCTGCGCAACAAACTCTCAAGTAGTAACCACATATGTAGGTATATACCTACATAAAGTTATTAGAATTAAGTTATTAATAGGTGTCTATATCAAAGCATTAGCTACTTGCTAACAAGCGTAACCTTTCGAGGGTTTTCGATACGTCCCATAACCTTACACTCCACAAAGGAATGACACTTTTAAGCACTAATTAGAATCCTAAAAACATTGATGTAAAATTTTTTTAACATAGATTCACAGTTCCATACAAAATGTGCTCACAAAAAGTGGCGAAGATAGATAATAATGAGTGAAAAATTAAACTAACTACTGAAAAGATACACAAATCAAGATTCATACGGCATAAATCTCACACGTGTAACTGAATTGCGTAGAAATTCGAAAAAAAACTATATTATACATATTTTACGAGATTTTGTTTTTTTGTGAGTTTGAGTTTATCGATGATTAAAAAGGATTGTTTCAGATTTGCAGAAAATGCTTGTTATAATTCGTTCGGAAGCGATAAATTAGTTAAATGTAACTAACTGTAAGTAAAAAATTAACACATCGATAATTAGATCTGTGATAAGTAAGAACATTAAGAATATAGAAATATAAGAGAGAGAGCTACGAACATTTTTCTTAAAATAAGCACAGTGAGGAGCAAAAAACTTTTCGTTAAATAACTGTTAAAAAACAAAAATATCGACAACTTTTCGCGCGTTGACTGTTGCGAAACCTTTTTCGTTACAACAAAAAAAAAAAAACAAAAAAATATATAGATATTCGATGTTGTGCACCGA
This sequence comes from Zygaena filipendulae, assembly GCA_907165275.2. Lineage (NCBI taxonomy): Eukaryota > Metazoa > Arthropoda > Insecta > Lepidoptera > Zygaenidae > Zygaena > Zygaena filipendulae. The sequence goes on along the minus strand of OU015678.1, from coordinate 3,197,289 downwards.
TTTCGTATACGAGTAAGTGGAAGTGTTTATCGAATAAAGTTTAAATTTATAATATAAAAAAATAATTTGTGATTTGTGAATATTTTTTTTTAAATTTTTTTTATATTTTTCTGTGGTCTTGTGTGACGCTAGTGTCGTCTCCAGAGTCAACGATGACGAAGAATTTCCTGACAGTCACCAACATTGTCAATGAAGGCATCAAAAGCAGCAAGATATCCAAGCTCGGTCTCTCCAAGTACCTGTCGCAATCACTGTAAGTACTTCACAACAAAGTCGCTTCCCGCTGTCTGTCTGTCCCTAAAAAAAAAATTATTTAAATATTCATGAATTCATGTTTTTTTTATCAATTTGCGGAAATAATTTCACGCTTATTCAAGCTTTGGCGCGCTCACGGTCAGTATTCAGGTAGAAAGAGTGGCAATATTAATGTCAATGTTGCCAGGTAGATACCAATCGCATGCAGTAAATCGGAAATTTTCGACTACATTGTCTGTCCTTTATTGGTTTAATCTGCTTTATTAATGTGTTTTTAATTACTCGTACTCCTGCATTTTATTATTTAACTTGCCATTAAAGGAAGAATTAATGTGTTTTATTGAAACGTATTTTTTTTCCTTTTTTATGTTTTTCGTTAACAAAAGTGGATCTCTGGTTCCACACTACTTTTTCAAATTAAGATCTTCGGAGCATCGGTGTTTCCACCACAGAACAGATAGAAAGGCCATCAACTCAGTTAAGTATGAAAACAAATGAAAACCAGTGTCGTCGGGTGATTTTCTCACACAAAAGAGTAACAAAATAATAATAACAATAATCCACTTCACAATACACAGATCTACTTGATCCCACACTAAGCTATTATTAGCTTGTGTCGTGGAAACCAAGCAAACATGGTATATAGTACATAGAATTACATATAATAGATATATACACACCGGCAGAATTAGCGGAACATAAAAAAGAAATAATTACGCATATATATTAAAACTAATAATAATTAGACGTGAAGTAATAAATGAATATACATCTTTTAATACTTTAAAAGTTTGTAATTAAATTATTAAATTTTATTTAAAATAATGATAAAAAAAAACACTTTTTCTCTAATTTGTGGGCACACAAGTAATGTTGCAAATTAAAGATTACTGTGATTTTAACACTAAATAAATGAACGATTAATAACGTGTGTTTCCCCTTCGTGATTCAACTTTTATTTGCAACATTGTCTGTGTTCTCACAAACTAGAGATTTTTATTTTTTTTATTTTGATTACTTTTAATAAATTTAACTAAAAACTTCTTAAAGTCGATGTTAAAAGATGTATATTAGTTTATTACTTCATGCCTGATAATAATTTGTTTTAATACATATATGTTATTATTTCTATACTCTGCCTTTTTATGTTCCGCTAATTCTGCCGGTATGTATATAAACACACCCAGACTGGAAAGTGGAACCCTGCTGTGTTCATTACACGAAGTGCACCCCTACTGGGAATCGAATCGAACCTCTTCTTGATTAGCAGGCAGGCATGGTGACTTACTACGCCAATCGGGTCGTGAAAAAAAATTAGGCTGTTTTTCAAATTAAATGTGTGTTTATCAGCAAATAATATATTGTGATGCCAACAAAGAATCATTTGCTCATAACCGTAGAGCCCCTGCCCCGCCTACATTGCCTCTCTAGTTCATATATTTTCTCTGTGGTAAAAATACACTGTTCTAATGCGACCTCTACGCGACGTCTCACTCCCGAAGTAAGTTCTGTATTAAATTAAAATTTCAAATCGGTCTACTCAGCGTTGATTAATTGCCGCGCTAATCTATGTTCCGCCTCCTGTAATCAGGAAGGCTGCCTCTCTCTATTAATCAAACCTAAATGTTTTATCACGCGCTCCTTTTGCGTTTGTGGCGTGAGATGTAAGCGCTGGCGAGGAGCTTAGCGAGTGCGGGAAATATGAGCTGTTTAAAAACTGGATTAGGTACTTATAATAAAAAAAGTAAAAAAAAAAAAAAAACTGGACTGGATTGTGTAATGTATTTTTGTAATGTTTTGGGGTGTGTCCCGTTCAAACTCAAACTCAAAAAAATATTTATTACGGATAGCACTGGCCCAGTACTCGCAGTGAGGGTAAATTCGTTCCGTTATAGCGGTCAGTTTAATTCCGCAGTATCCTAGTGTCACGTCATACTCGTAGTCATTTTTGTACTGTGAGCACTGGTGCTCTCAGTGGTTTGATCACGTGATCAACCTCGGACTAATGATTGGCCAACCGCGTAGGTCGGTCATCAATGAGTTGTCGACAGCGCAACATGAAAATGACATGGATGACAGTATATTGGGCTGTTTTAAACGGTAACCAGATGTATTAGATAACTTTAAAGGAATGGCTTCGCAGTAGGTATACTAAATTGACCGAATTGACGTCATACCTTACATTGCTGTCAGTAACAACGGAACATACCCTTGGTGACTTGAAAAAATTTCAGTGATTTTATTCATTTGCCACTGGATGGCGCTGCGCCTGATAAAAATAGGTTTGGTTTCCTAATTCAAAAACGGAACCGAGAGCTGCTTCCGTAAAAAATATGACATCCAAGTCCCAAGATACCATCTAGATGTACCTACTGTTATAAAGTTTTGTAGAGAACGTTTAGACCGACATCAATAAACGATTATAAGAAGTTTTTTCTTTCTTTCTTTCTCTGCAGCGGTGTTCGTCTACGAGATTGTTCAAAATTCCTCATTTATCTAGCTTTTAACCTGCCACCGCTTATGCTTTATACCATTTATGAATCCTTATGAAGTTACTTGAGGGGTGGTTATAGATAGTTATAATGGAGCTGAAACCTAGATGGATCTAGCGCTGCTAATAATTCAATTGAAACACTCACCGTCTTAGACCTGCCCCCCTAGTCAAGTTGACAATTTACATTCGTTAGCGCATAGAAAATTGAGAAACGAAACGGTATGTGATAATTTAAAATCAAGTCAAAAGTCCAGTTTAGCGTGACCACGTGATATAACGAATCCATGCCTTAGTTATCTTTACGTTAACGATTGTAGATTATCAACCTGGCTAGGGGGGCTGTCGCAGATGACATTCGATTTTGCTATGATTCTCATAGTGATGATAGCTCCGTGGTTGGTGCTTTCCTAACAATGAGTTTTAGCCAATGATGTTATAAGCGTGCACTTAAAGGCTATTTAATCGATTTACAATTGAAATATGAAAGTTTGCCAAATAATCATAATGAATCTTTTATTTAATCTGTACTCACCGAGTGACCTGCTGCCAGATGTGGGTAGGTGGTTATTGTCACTATTGGCAACGCTGCCGGATGATCGCGCCCGGCTCCGCAAAACGCACTGTCGAGTCACGAGTGCCGCCGGCCGACTGAATCGAGAACGAACACGGCGCGGTGCGTTTTTTGATCATAATAATTATATATTTTCACATCTAGGTACCCTCACCCAAAATTTGTATAATTATGTATTTAAAAAACTTTACTTGTCGTCTATTATTTATTAGTATCATGCATTTATTGTGTAATGTATATAACTCGCGCCTCCACCTACTGATGTGTCTATATATTGTATTTTATGGTTTGTTTATGATAGGTATATTATTATTTATATTAAATCGGAGATGTTATTGTATTTTTATGTAGGTTCTTGGTATTGTGGTTTATGTATATATGTTACCCTAGTTTATTTATATAGATTTTTTTTAACTCATACAAAAGTTATTTAATTTTTTTTTTCACTGTGCGCCCACACCCGTGACGCCACACGCGGCTCCAGCGGAAGACCAGCGTCGGGCCCCTAATGGTTCCCGGCTTATGCTGAGCTGGTTGCCTTTTTGTTGCGACAGTTTGTGCTTCTTTTTGTTAGCCCATTTTATTTTATTTTATTGTAGTCGTAGCAAATAAACTTAATTTCATTTCATTTCATTTCATTTCATTTCATTTCATTTCATTTCATTTCATTTCATTTCATTTCATTTCATTTCATTTCATTTCATTTCATTTCATTTCATTTCATTTCATTTCATTTCATTTCATTTCATTTCATTTCATTTCATTTCATTTCATTTCATTTCATTTCATTTCATTTCATTTCATTTCATTTCATTTCATTTCATTCATAATATCACTAGCTGTTCTCCTCGGTTTAACTCGCGGAAATTTCGGAGATCCCGTAGGGATTCCGGCATACAAAGTGCTATAATTCGTCTCTTATTTTGTACCTTTTATGCGGGGACCAATAATAGTACATTGTTATCCTAGTAACTTATTTAGGCCCGAGACGGGGTTTAGCCAATAGATCGAGGGACTAAATAAGTCTTTCTCCCGAGGATAACACTGTGCTTTTCATTACGAATACAAGGAAAGTTAAAATAAAAATAGGAATTAGCTAAAGAAAAAAATGAGTGAATTTTATTTTACATAAATCAACCATTAGGTGTGCTACTGGCCGGAAAGTATGCCCCCTATGACATAAAAAAAAACTTGAGTTTCTGCAGTATCCAGCTGTCAGTTGAAAGCGATTCTCCCTAGGGCTGAAAAGTGTTACTTTCAACCCGCTTCTCAGGCAACTTCAGACTTACTTTCCGAGTATGAGTAGTGAAAACTCCTTTTCATTCTTCGTTCTTTCTTTCTATAATTATGTCCTTTTCTGTACCCCTGACAACTTGTTTCCAAAATTTCATGAGATTTCACCAGCGTTAATTTTGGAGCTTCCGCGGGAATTCCGGAATAAAAAGTACTCTATGTCCTTCTCTGTACTCCTGCCAACGTGTATTTCATGATGATCGGTTGTGTCGTTAAGCCGTGAAAGCGTAAACTGGCAGACAGACACAGTTACTTTCACATTTAAAATACTTACTAGCTGTGTCCCGTGGTTTCACCCGCGGTAATTTCGGAGTTCCCACGGGAATTCCGGGATAAAAAATATCCTATGTACTTCTTTGTACCCCTGACAACGTTCATGCCTAATTTTATTCAAATCCGTCCAGCGTCCGTCCGTTTTTGCGTGATTGAGTAACAAACATCCAAACATCCACACTTTCACATTTATAATATTAGTAGAATTAGTAGGGATTGGTTTTAGCTGTCGGTGAAGGGAAACCATAGCATGGTGGTAGGGCACTCTCTAGTGCCCGGATTATGTTTGGTATATATAGTATATTCCACCTTATATCTTTTGCAGTATCTCTACTGGGTCCTTGAAAGAGTCCAGTTTATTCTTTAGTTTATGAAGGAGATCGGTTGGTGCCTTTGATTTTAGAGTCATTGGCTGTGACCCTCAGTTCGAGTAATTTCCTGTAACAAGGGTATTCGTGGAGGCTAGTTTCCTTTTTTTTAGTCCGTTTTGTAGATTATTAAAAAAATATTGGACACGTATTTTTTTTTTTTATTTAACGGAGATATATCAAGTCGAAATTTCACATGACGTCACGCCTCGCTACAGTTTGTTCGCACGTTATAGCGAGCTGTGACATCACGAGTACCCCACCCTAAACTTTAATGCGCTTTATCTATGCATATTTCCATTATTTTAAAAAAGCAAAAAATACGTGTCTTTTATTTTTTTATTATCTAACTGACGGACTAAATAGAATTTTGATTTTTTTACCCAGGAAACTAGCCTAACAATAACAAACACGACAAAAAAGAATAAGCAAAATTGGTCCAGCCGTACACGCGTGACGCCGTGACCAAGGAAAATAGGTATTTATTTTAAATACCTACTAGTTTATGGATTCCCGGTGATTATTAATAATTCCCGATTTATGACATTGACCGAGACATATTATAGGTACATACATACATAATTATGACCTCAGGTCAACCGAGTAACGGAGGTCCACTCCCGCAGTTAACAAACTTAAAATGGACCCACTTTGTTTTAACGTCGTACAACGAATTTCTTGAAAGCGACCCCTTTAAATTATGCGAAAGTTCGGCTTTGGGGCGCGCGCTTCTTGAATACTTAGTACCGAGTAGTTAAGTGTAACTACATGGCTGTTAAATTCTAGACCGTTCTTACTAATTTACCTCACTATATCTACCAAATTATGACCGTCGAAGTTCATCATCTTTAGTCACAACTCACAACTCACAAACTCCTGTGAATAAGTAGGTATAGCGACTGAATAACGTTTACATTTGGATGGACAAACGTTATATTAATATATGTATATTCTAAACTTAATAAAAAGTAACTACTTTTATTTTACAGCTGATGCCCGCGGTTTCACCCACGATAAGTTCAGAGTTCCCGCGGGAATTCCGAGATAAAAAGTACCCTATGGCCTTCCCTGTACCCCTGACAACGTGTATGCAAAATTTCATAGTGATCGGTTGAACCGTTAAGATGTGAAAGCGTAACAAACAAACTAACTCACTATCGCACAATTTATAATATTAGTAAGGCATTGTCTTATTAACTTTGTCTAAAGAATATAAATAGTTGGCTGTTCCCCGCGGTTTCACTTGCGTTTCACCTAATTTCACCTAATTTTGGAGTTTCCGCCAGAATTCCGAGACAAAAGTAGGTACCCCATGTACTATTTTGCACTCCGGACAATTTTTTTGCTAAATTTCATTGGCGCGTAACAAACAATAAAACTCACAATATTTGCATTTATAATATTTTTGATTGTTGACTGCAACTAAATAATAATCCCTAATAATATAATAAATGCGAAAGTAACTCTGTTTGTCTGTCAGTCTGTCTGTCTGTTACGCTTTCACGGCTTAACGGCTCAACCTATCATTATGAAATTTTGCATACACATTGTCAGGGGTACAGAGAAGGACATAGGGTACTTTTTATCCTGGAATTTTTGCGGGAACTCCTAAATTAACGCGGGCGAAACCGCGGGGCACAGCTAGTATTCTATAAATCTAAAATATTATGGTGTTTTTTGGTGTATCTTGAAGTCTAATTTAGAATTTAATAGTCTCTCAGTAGCTGACTGCACTGGTCATTCCTATGGATTTTTTTTCCGAAATATGTCAAAATGTTAAAAACCTTACAGAAACAAGAAAAGTAAATAAAATTAACTTTTATTTCGGCTTATTTTCGTATATATAAAGTCTTGTTTTGATAAATTGATAGAATGTGCAAATAAGCAAGCGACCCAAATGTGGAACTGTTTAGAATTATCGCTTCGCTCGCAAATTTGCTACGTCTACGTGCCGACAACGTAATTTAACTAAACAACTAACTAATAAGTAAACTTAGCTCCATGTTTGGCCGCCCGCCATACTCGCTAGTGTTTCAAAGGAGCCTTACGCAACGAAGTTATGGGACACGATGACTTTTTAAAATAGTAGGTATTATAAGGCAAAGTCCTCCACAGCGTCTGTCTCCGTCTTTATGTCTGTCTGTACGTTCGCAATAAACTCAAAAATCACTCAACGAATTTTGATGCGGTTTTCACCAATAGATAGTTTTTTTTTTTCATTTCAATAGAAAGAGTGATTCCAGAGGAAGGTTTATAGGTCTCCGAAATTACCGCGGGTGAAACCGCGCTAGCTAGTAAAGGATAAAAAATAAAGAAGACATGAAATATTTGCTTCAATGTGGTGTAGGTATTTGTGTGGTTAGTATAATTTTCTTTTATTTTTGTTTATTTCGAACACAAAAAAGAGTACAGTCTTAATTATGATAAATCAGACAATAATTTAAAAGTCAGTCTGCGATCTTTTATTTATGTCCCAATAGGTTGCTCAAAATTAAAACCGCTAATTTAGTATTATTATGGATTATATTGTTCATATTTTCACACCTCTATAAAAGTAAAAAAAAAGAAGAAATATTTTAGCGGAAACTTGAACAAAAATTGACGTAGGTTTTATTTCTTTGTTTAACAAATTATTTTTTCAAGGTAAAAATATTATTTGCCATTGTTCCTTTCCTTTCACGTCCATTAGCGATGAATAGTACCTATGACAAAACAGTTATTTAGGATCTACCACACCACCAGTTTACCACAGAGTTATATTAAAGAACTATATCGATAGAAATGGATGGAATAAGTCGTAGTTTACATGACTACCGTCCATAAACATTTCTATCGAAGTTTAACTATGATGAGTTGCTTTCAAAAGTTCCGTTGAAGCATTGAAATACATCTCATCAATGCAGTTCAATGTTATTACTTCAGAAAATGTCTGAATTGGATGTATGGATTGGACTTGATTTCTTTTGCCTTCTCCGAATACAAATTTTAATACATCGATAGCAGAATATGGTCGCAGGTATTATGGGTTAACGGTGCACCCTATTCCAACAAATCACCTCGCTTAACTCAAACTTATGACTTATACACTTATACTGTCAGTTCTAACAGAGAACTTTTGACAGGACGAAGTTCGCCACCTAAAGGTTCGACCGATCGAACTTCTGACGGGTCGACGCGCTGATACCTTGTAGCTTTTTTCGATCTTATTTTTGAAAGTTTTGTGTTCAATCACAACTTGGATCTTATAATTTCCGGCAGGCATTTTATTGTCAGTTGTCACATGGGTGGAGCTAGGAATAAAGTGCGAAAGAGACGAGGCTTCCTCGAATTCCTTGATTCTTTGCGGTGCTATTAATAGCGTTGATTAATAAAATTACTCGGATTTTTGCACGAAAGTTGGCGAATAGCCATACCTATTCAACAAGTTGCTGGTGATATCCACTACAAAAACAAATCTCCGGTAAGTTTATCTACTGTGGCTGTATTAATGTTTTATAATTTATTCAATTTATAGTTACAATTTGAAATTAATTTGAAAATTTATATTATAAGAAAAGAAAAGAACCTTTGGATAGTTAAAAAAAAATCGCGCATATTATAGCCATGTAAAATTTTGTTTGAAGTCAATCAAATAAGATCCCTCAATTTTTATGTTTTCAACTGTTCGAAAGACATCAAAATCAAATGAAAACCGCTAAAGTTGTCAACTCTGAAAACTAATAACTATAACTGTTTCCTACTAACAATAGTTCTTAACAATTCTGGTGATAAATGAGGGTAATATAATAAATAATGAATAGTTGGGTGTTAACAATTTGAATAAACAGCGAGTATCAAGTTGGCAATTTAGTTTAAGATTCTCAGAGACTAAAGTTAATACTTATTGAAACTTAACTTAATATTATTTAAATGTAAATGTGAGTTTATTTGTTTCTAACGCTTTCACCTCTCAATTATATCATTAACTCTGAAATTAACGCGGATTAAACCGCAGGGCACAACTAGTTAAAAATAAATTAAAAATAAACGGTCTGCACCTCCTTCCATGCAAGCCCGAAAGCCTATTCTGCCTAGCCAAAACACTTGCCACTGAATACCAATATTTTAATAAGTATAAATAAAGTGTATAAGTATAAAAATACATATTAAAACATTTGATACTCCACAAGCAAGCGCTTCAGTTGGGCAGGCCGGGTTTTTGGGCTTGTATGGAAGGAACGCCAGTGCCCATATCAGTTATACTCAAAATATTTTTCAACACACTTGATCTTAAAATAAGCTCATAATATTGCGGCTAGTTTTAAGTTCATGATGCAGCTTATAAATCGTGAGTGCTGATAACTGAAAATTAAAAAAAAGTTATTCATAAACACGAAGAATTCAGTTTAAAACGTTCGCAATGGAGTTATGAAAACAGATAAGAATGTTAAAATAGGTACCTAATTGTAATTTGTGATATCCAACCCTACCTTAAAACCATCTCCACCATTCTTTATATTACGTGACATAATTTATGGGTGACCCCCGTTAAATATTTCCAACAAATAGGTACATTACATTAACGGTAGGTATAATAAACATTTTCCAGCTCGGTGTACTTTGATTAATGGTCGCTGCCCGGAATCCGGAACCAATAATGGCGGAGTACGGACGCCATCTTTGATAAACTAAGCATTTTAGCATTTGTTATCTGTGTTGATAATAATTTATGGTTCGGAAATGGGAATGAGATGATCGATGTTATGCATATTTACCTGTGTTATTTTTTTTTAAATGCCTATTATATTACAATCTTTTGAATGGAAACTCATTTGCGCACGGGATCCCAATAAAAGATTGTTAACCAAGTTTAGAAAAGGAGTTTTTTGGCGGGAACCAAAGATGGCGGTTCGGCCATTTTCATTTTCATGTCGATAAAAAATTGTTATAAAAGGAATTTGGTTGTGTAATAAGGTGCTGAATTGGACAATAATTTTTGCAGTGACGGTTTTTTATGTGCTCAAGAGGATATAATTATGATATTTTGAGCTGATTTCTTCGGTTTCCTCCAAGAGCTACGAGAAAGTTCTTGCAAGCTATTTATACCTAGTACCTACCGTGGCTTGCAATTTCAAACCGTACAACGAAGCATTTTAATAGAAAACACATTGATCTAATTAATTTTACTTGAAACTGGCCAAATGCATTATATACGAAAGTCCATAAAAAAGAAGAAAAAAAAGAAAATTTAAAATAAGATAAATTCCTTGCACTTTATTTACTCTATAATCCCTTAATCATATTAAGTACCTAGGTCATCGATTCTCACCAAAAAAAAAATATTATAACCTTTTCGCATAGTTTCCTTCCTCCATGGATTGTAGTGTAATTGTGTTAGATTTTTAAATTATTTTGGATTATTCTATAATCTCAGGTACTATGATAGAGGCACTTTGCTTTTCTAAGAACAATACTTAACGTAATATTTATTATGTTTATTATTATTTTTTTTTTTAAATTATAAAACGTGTATAACGAACACGTTTTTCCCGCACATTTTATTTCTACTTTTTACGTGATCCCGTAAAAAGGTCTATTTAACAACAAACATTAACAACTATTTAAGTTAAATTTAACAACTATTTAACAACTGTAACCGTTTTTTTCGACAGCCTTGTCGCGAATAGAAAGATTACGTTTCTAAGTAGGTATCGATTTTACTTAGACAACTAACGGACCGAATGGCAATCACCACAAATTGTTTGTGCGCGTGTAGGTACCTACCTACTGCCTATCAAAGTTGTCCAATGCTTTGCTCAGTTTTGGCGGAGCGCCAACGGTTCGTCGAATTCACGAGACATGGACGAAGGTTATATCCATGTCTTTTGTCTCTTTATTGTGATGCCTTTGAATCCTCTAGCTGGAAAGTAACTAGACGACATTGCGATCCTTTTTTTTCTTATTTTTATTATTACTAGGTATATCTACAGACTGTCCCGTAAATCGTCGTCAAGCCTGAATCGGATAGGCTAGGCTAACCTCCCGCAACCTCCGCGGGAACTCCGAAATTACCGCGGATGAAATCGCGGGGGACAGCTAGTCTAATATATATAAATCACGTGTCACGTTGTTTGTCCGCGATGGACTCCGAAACTACTGAACGGATTTTGATAAAATTTTGTAACCATTCATAAAATGGTCCAACTTAAAAGATAGGATAGTTTTTATCCCGGAATTCCCTCGGGAACTGAAGGACATAGAGTACTTTTTTCCCGCAACCTCCGCGGGAACTCCGAAATTACCGCGGATGAAATCGCGGGGGACAGCTAATATTATTATAAAATAATAATTAAAAATATTATAAATTATTATTGTTTGTTTATTACGCTTTCGAGGCTGAACGGCTCAACCGATCACCACGAAATTTTGCATACACGTTGTCAGAGGTACAAAAAAAGGCATAGGCTAATTTTTATCCCGGAATTCCCGCGGGAACTTCCAAATTACCGCGGGTGAAACAGCTAGTATTTTTTGCGTCTCTTATTTTGTACCTTTTAAATAGGGTGGTCCTCATTAAACTACTTTTCTTTCTTTCTTTCTAGTACAGAATATATTATAAAGAAGCGACCCTCTCCGCCTCCTGCAAAGGCTCCTCATAGTTCACACCCCGCGAAAGCTTCTTGGTAAACAAGGAAAGTTTCTCACATGTAGAATCTACGTGAGACAATTATTCACTGACAGCTGACAGTAACTGTCAGCTCGCTGTCAATCTTACGATACGTACACGCGCACAACACGACGTGTACCTACACGTGTACAAAGCCGGTCATCTTTATTACTTGTGGGAAATAATATTGTGAAGGCGAATGTGAAAAACAAATTATTGTCAAAATCTACATTACCGCGAGTCAAACTGCTGTCATCATGTAGCTATTGTATAAAGCGAATATAATATAATCTATACATATAAAATGCTTTGTCCTGAATGACTGACGGATCAACGCCCAGCCTAAACCGCTGGTCGTATAGAGACCTGAAACTTGGAGGGTGTGTTCTTTGTGTGACGTAGGCATCCGATAAGAAAGCATTTTTGAAAATTCAACCCCTAAAGGAATGAAAGGGTTTGCAAAGAAGGATGGCCAGATCGGACTCGATACGAAACAATGGTGTCCATATATGATATATATATGAAAAAAATCCTTATTTTTTAAGATTTTAAAAAACACAAAAAATATCTCTATAAGTAGCCACAAAAAAAAGATATTAATTTATTTTTGTTTTTGTAACTTCTACGACATCATGTATGTGGTTTCAGAACGCACCTATTGACGATTCATTTCGCGTATGACATGACTTAGTATTCAAAGACTATAATTATTCACGTTTTTCTTAATAGTTTTACTAGATAATTATGTAGGCATCAAATCAACAACTGTGTGTGCGTTCTTGTCATAAAAAAAAATTATTTAGGTTCATAGTAAGTATAAGCATTTTGTTCAATTCCGTACATCGGAACGTCATTTGTCTTTGACAAGTTACTAAATCTGTGGTCATCGAACCGCGCCAGTGATTGTCATTAATCATTTGATTGGCAATTGACATGACACCCGGCAATCACGCATTTTAATCGCTTTACTTGTTGTTCTATTTTGAATTTCCTTTGTCGTTTTTACCTAGGCATTTTTTACGGACTGATAACTACCACTTGTGACTACATTATTTCTATGCTAACTACACTTTTAGGTCGGGTAAAATGTAGTTGTTGATTCTAACCTCAAATGTATTGTAGATTTTACGATGTTATTTTAAAAAATTGTGGCTATTTAGATATGATTTTTAAACGGGATGGTATTTACAACATAAAAACAAATCAATCTAACTATAGTTTATTTTGGGACATGAAAAATAAAAGTCAAGTCCAGCTCCTATAGAAATTTTGCCATTGTTCTTTTTGTATGGAACAGATTCGCGGGAACTTCCTAAATTATCGCGGGTGAAATCGCGCGGGACAGCTAGCCCTTAATAAATGTGAAAGTGAGTGAAACTCACTATGTTGTCTATGTTGTATTTGGCCCAACTTAAAAGATAGGATAGTTTTTATCCCGGAATTCCCGCGGGAACTCCGAAATCACCTTGGGTGGAATCGCGCGGGACAGCTAGTCTTAATATATATAAATCACGTGTCACGTTGTTTGTCCGCGATGGACTCCGAAACTACTGAACGGATTTTGATAAAATTTAGGAACCATTTATAATATGGTCCAACTTAAAAGATAGGATAGTTTTTATCCCGGAATTCCCGCGGGAACTCCGAAATTACCGCGGATGAAATCGCGGGGGACAGCTAGTATTGTATAAAGTGAATTTAATATTTTCGGCCGGACACCCCGGATAATATTTCAAAGGGAAATTACACAGTCCGCTCGTCAACGGTTGGGCGCAGATTTATGAAGGTCGCTATGGTTTTACGATTTGTTTATGTTTAGAATTAGGTATAGTTTTAATGCGCTAAAAATATCAAACTTAACTTTTTTGCTTAGTACACTGTTTTAATCTATACTTATTGATTATCATATATACAACGTGTTAATGAAGTAACTGAAAACTAGAAAGTAGTTCGCTCAGAATCAACTAGCGAATCGATCGCACTATGTTTTGATATAGGTTATATTTTTTCATTTTTACCAGCCCATGTCTAAATTATTTATAACACAATATTTGGCGCGTACGCCGCCCGCAGCAAAAAAAATCGAACTGGTACGCGCGGGCGTAGCTCTTGGAATTTCGTAGATAGGTCCAAACTAATGTTGAATAACTTTTAAAGTATAAATTTTTCGACATAAAATATATTTTAATCATATTATTGTGTATTTTTTTAAATGGGGTGTATCAGGTTTTCAGTTAATTCATTGACACGTTGTATAACATTAATATTTTATAGAGGCAAAGTTTTCAAGTTTGGATCTAGGCCCCTTGGGGATAATCTCTGGATACTGATAATAATATAAACTAGTAGCTGTGCCCTGCGGTTATCAGGAGTACAGAAAGCAACACCCTACTTTTTATCCCGGGATTCCCGCAGGAAGTTCAAAATTATCGCGGACGAATCCGCGGGGAACAGCTAGTAAGTTTCATAAATTTTAATCACTCAAAACTCCCAAGTCCCAACTACATCGCGATCTGTGTAAAACTCTCCCTCGACTCGGGTCGGACTAACCATCGTCAGTGGAGCGACAGTAACGAACTCAGAACTTTAGTCATTTGTTTGAATTACAATGCTATGAAGAGTTATCGCATTTAGACTTTAGGCCCTCACAGAAACGATACTAGTTTCGCCCGCTCTATAAAATAAATAACGCTAGACATTTTAAATTAAATTGAAATCGTTACTAAAATATACGGAAAAGGGTAAATATATACTAATTTTCGATGAAGTTTCTAAAGCATATCTATGTATGAGGAAAATTTTAAACAAAAAGTACCTACCTACTTAAACTAAACACGGTCACTTTTGTCAAATATGTTGCAAAATTGCAGTGAATTTTCTCAAAAAAATTGTATTCGCCCTAGTTTACATAATATTCTGTACTATTGATTTCTTTTTAAATTAATAGACTTAGAAGGCCATATTTTTCTAATGAAGAGTGGTGTTCGTTTCACCACTGTAAAAAGATTTCCTCTATTTTTATGTTGGTTTTTCTTTTGTTTTACAGTAAACAAAAAAGTTCGTGGATAGCTAGATATACATGATATATTTTGTTTATATCAGTAGGTTATTTTGTTTCTGTAAAACATCGAAAATTACGACTAACAAATAAAAACAAACAACTTGCTTTTTCTGAAGGAGAAAATTGAAAAAGCTGAGACAAATCCACAAATGTCGATGACCCCTGGCACTGCTACGACAAGATAAAAATATGCACTCTTGTCTTTTTTTGTGTAAGTTCATTGGCAACAACCCTTGATGTAAGTAGATTCACGTAGTGATTACCTTCTCTCTGGGCGTTGATAGATGAAAACAAAACAAAAAAAAAGAACAAAAAATTGAATAACCAAAATTCAAATTTATGTATACAACACAAAACGTCAAACTGTATGATCAAAATAACTGTACCTATAACTAATATGGTATTTTGATTATGGAAACAAGTTTTTTGTAAGTACATTTTTGCGTCTCTGGCTGTGTAGTGTGTATCTTATAAGTATTCAGCATATCATTGTAATGTGATTCCGTCCCGTTTACCCTGAGTCTGGGGTTTTATTAACTTCATTATAAATATGCATTGTGAGCAAACAACTATAATAGAAGCTCAACCGTAATGATCCCCCTTAAACTCAACAAATAACTTCACTTCCAAATAATGGGGATGTAAACTACTTTTGAAAATCAAAATTCTAATTAGTCTGTCAGTTAGAAAATTAAAAAAACAATAGACACGTATTTTTTGTTTTTTCAAATAAATTAAAATATACAGAGATAAAGCGCATTAAAGTTTAGGGTTTAGGGGGTCGTGACGTTACTAACCGCTAAAACCGCCATACAAACTGTCAGAATAGTGACGTCACGCGAAATTTCAACTCAATATATCGCCGTTATTTCTTGATTACGTAAAAAAAGAAAAAATACGTGTCCAATATTTTTTAATAATCTACAAGACGGACTAAAAAATAAAAATTAGTCAACATGCCCATTACGTGATTCTGTTAGGTTCAAACCGTTTTCGAAAGGATGCTAAGAGGCGCAGTGACGTAGAGTAGGAGGACCATGGTGGCATACCTAGGTGGTGGATTTTGCTTGTTCTATAGGTATATCTTATCTTATCTTAATATATATAAATCACGTGTCACGTTGTTTGTCCGCGATGGACTCCGAAACTACTGAACGGATTTTGATAAAATTTTGTAACCATTTATAATTTGGTCCAACTTAAAAGATAGGATAGTTTTTATCCCGGAATTCCCTCGGGAACTGAAGGACATAGAGTACTTTTTTCCCGCAACCTCCGCGGGAACTACGAAATTACCGCGGATGAAATCGCGGGGGACAGCTAGTAACATAATATAAATCACGTGTCACGTTCTTTGTCCGCGATGGACTCCGAAACTACTGAACGGATTTTGATAAAAAATTTTAACCATCTATAATATGGTCCAACTTAAAAGATGGGATAGTTTTTATCCCGGAATTCCCACGGGAACTCCGGAATTAATGCGGGAACAGCTAATCACCGTAAACTACTGGTAGGGGTACAAAGAAGGACATAGAGTACTTTTTCCCGGAATTCCCGCGGGAACTCTGAAATTACCACGGATGAAATCGCGTAATCATATAAATTCATCATAATGCAAATTCTAGAAACCACTATGTTAAAATCTGCCAGTAATATTAGGATCCCGATATTCGAACAGTAGAGACTCATATCTAGGTAGAATTTTATTTTCTTAGATATATACTTGGTCTTACTTGGGTATTTACATATTAAATAATAATAAAAAAAAATAGTTAAAATTGTTTTGTGTTTTAAAGTCAACAGCTACACTTCACTTATAGGGAGCCACAGTTTTTAACAGTAACATGGGTACTTTTTATACCAAAATTCCGATAAGAACTCAGAAATTAACATGAACCCGTGAGGGATATTTTATAGGTCAAGTATGGTTAAAACCAATAATGAAAATAAAAATAAATACCAAAAAACTAAAAAAAAAACAGTCTGTTGAATTGAGAACCTTCTCCTTTTTTGGAAGTTGGCTAAAAAGATCTCTACCATCTCTACTAATATTATAAATGCGAAAGTAACTCTGTATTGTCTGTTACGCTTTCACGCCTTAACTGCTCAACCGATCATCATGAAATTTTGCATACACGTTATCATGGGTACAGAGATAGACATAGTATACTTTTTATTCCAAAATTCCCTCGGGAACTCCCAACTTATCGCGGGTGAAACCGAGGAGAACAGCTAGTAATTAATAAATGTTTCAAAAAGTAGGCATATACATATATTGAAAAAAAAAAGGATCATTCAAGATGATATCAGCTAAAGTGTAAGCATGACGCCACAAATCCCTCTCGAGAGTTATCCCGCGGGATAAGCGACGGAGACGCGGAGCGATCCCGGGGCGGCGGGAGATATACGCCCTCTGCTGGCAATTGATGGATTTATAACCTCGGATGCATGACAGAAACATAGTAGAAAAAAGTAGGCAACGTTGTACAAACCCGTTAGGTAATTTAAACTATATGTATAAACAGAAACATAATAATATTAAGTATGTTTGTCTATCGTAAAGACTCCTTGTACAACCTTTGTAGTACCTAATAAATCTCGTGTTTCGGAACGTAACTGTAAATTAAGCAGATGGCCAGCCTATTTGTTACAAACTAACTATGCCCCGCAGTTTCACCCGCGTTAATTTCGGAATTCCCGCGGGAATTCCGGGATAAAAAGTACCCTATGTCCTTCTCTGTACCTCTGTACCCCGACGCCGTTTTTGCGTGATCGAGTAACAAACATCCAAACATCCACACTTTCACATTTATAATATTAGTGCTGGTCATCCTGACCGGCATTTTTTTTAATATCTCGAGTTCCAGATAGAATTTAAAAAAAAAACGAAACATGAGTATCTAAGTACCCTTAGCAATACAACAAAAAAAAACTACATTCAAATTGGTGCAGCAGTTGTTGCGTAGCACGAATACAAACATAGAGACAGACAGACAGACAGACAAAAATTCTAAAAACGGTATTTTTGTTATTTTTATTTTTTCTCATTTATCTTCCATGTACAGACTGTACCTGTTAAAATTTTATTATACGTATAGATTTTAGTATTTTTTTCAAAAACAAACAGTCATAACATAACTTCTAAAGTGATCAAGTGTGAGCTCTGCCACAGAGATATTTTTTACCCCAACTGTCGAGCTGTTTCGTTTGATCCACGAATTTTTACACACTTTCCTTTATAGAAGGTACCAATATAAAAACGCCCACACTGAGAGTGGTACACGGCGTACACGTCGGATGTCGGAGGTGTAAGACTCGTAAGGCAGATTATATAATGTACACACCGGCAGAATTAGCGGAACATAAAAAGGTAGAGTATAGAAATAATAACATATATGTATTAAAACAAATTATTATCAGGCATGAAGTAATAAACTAATATACATCTTTTAACATCAACTTTAAGAAGTTTTTAGTTAAATTTTATTAAAAGTAATCAAAATAAAAAAAAAAACTCTAGTTTGTGAGAACACAGACAATGTTGCAAATAAAAGTTGAATCACGAACGGGAAACACGTTATTAATCGTTCATTTATTTAGTGTTAAAATCGCAGTAATCTTTAATTTGAAACATTATTTGTGTGCCCACAAGTTAGAGAAAAAGTGTTTTTTTTATTATTATTTTAAATAAAATTTAATAATTTAATTACAAACGTTTAAAGTGTTCAAAGATGTATATTAATTTATTACTTCACGTCTAATTATTATTTGTTTTAATATATATACGTAATTATTTCTATAGTCTGCCTTTTTACCTATGTTTCGCTAATTCTGCCGGTGTGTATATTCAACAATAAAGACACTGAGACTTGAGACAGGTATTGTTTTAGTTAAACCGGGGATAAACTGCTGGCAGTGTAACGAAGTTCCGGATTATCTGAGGTAAGTAGCTAATATAATATAGGTATTTAGGTATAATATAGATACCTAGCATATGTATTGTCTGCAGTAAAAGATGGAAATACTAAAATGAGTCATCGAAAAATTTAAATTAAACCAAGAGGACCTAAGTGTGTGTATATCAATGTGTAGACGAAAGTTATTATAAAAATTGCGGTGTCACGAATTCGGGACACGGCGGGCGGCGGGAATTCCGTAATGATAGGTGTCCTTTGTCTTTTTTTGTACCCCTTACAAAGTGGTTGCAACATTTCACAAACAAACTCTCATTAGTAACAAACATTATTAATTTTTTTTCTGTTGGCAGCAAATATCTAAAAAAATATTCTATTCTAATAAATATAAAAAAAATATTTTTCATTACTCATACTCGGAAAGTAGGTCTGAAGTTGCCTGAGAAGCGGGTTGAAAGTAACCCTTTTCAGCCCTAGGGAGAATCGCTTTCAACTGACAACTGTCAAATTATTAAAAAAAAACTAGGTCTATTTTCACATTTCTATTGAACCATGTTTCAACTTTCTACACAGCCAGCGCGATGTAAAATTGAAATAACGTAAAGTTTAAGTAGGTATTAATTAAAATAAAATTCACTCACTTTTTCTTAAGCTAATTCCTATTTATATTTTTTTATTTTCTTCAATTACTTAATACTTAATAATTAAAGAAAATATTTTTTTTAGGTCGCCACAATGTAAATAAAAAATACTGGCTGAATAGCTAGCCGGCCAAAGAAAAAGAAATAGGTGGGAAAGTGTCAAGCGACTATCCGATCTTCACTCATTTTTTCTTTAGCTAATTCCTATTTTTATTTTGACTTTCCTTGCATTCGTAATGAAAAGCACAGTGTTATCCTCGGGAGAAAGACTTATTTAGTCCCTCGATCTATTGGCGATCTAAACCCCGTCTCGGGACTAAATAAGTTACTTTCACCCCTAGGATAACAATGTACTATTTAAGTGCTTTTAAATGATCAGAATTACACATGAAGTTTGATACTAAACCTCTGTAAAATTCAATTCAAACATTGATGAAAAAAATATTAAAGATTTTATGTAGAGACTTCAGACTAAGTATATTAAGGACATAAATAATTTAAAGGCGCCGACATTTGTAGCCGTGTAGGACGATAAAAAACATTTTTTACTGTCCCATATCGGAGCACTGACCCGCTTGGCGCAGAGCCAGTGCTTTCATATTTGTTTTCTACGTGTCCGTTCGTATATTGAATATGTGTGAAATATCCACGAACAGAACGGAAATTTTCACGTTTGGTAGCTGACGCGCCGATGGTGTGTTCAACGATTTGTTTTTATTAGATAGTACTATAGCTGTGCCCCGCGGTAATTTCTGAGTTCCCGGGGGAATTCCTGGATAAAAAGTACCCTATGTCCTTCTCTGTACCCCTCACAACGTGCACGACAAATTTCATCCAAATCCGGTCAGCCGTTCTTGCGTGATTAAGTAACAAACATCCAAACATCCACACTTTCACATTTATAATATTAGTCGGATAATTTACTATAGTATCTTTACAATTATAAATAAATCAGCTAAATAAGATAAGATAAGATAAACTTTATTCAGCAACAACAGACACCACGCAGCAAACACTTTACAATATAAAGGTAAATAAAAGTAGATATGTGGTGCAGTGCCTTGCTAAAAGGGACTCCACCCAGCATATAAATCATAATATGTATTATGTTCTTCAATTTGTATGTAATTATTAAATTAATGTTAATTGAAATTCAACTGAATTCAACTTAATTAGTTAAATGTCAATTAATCTTATAGTAAGTTCCTTATATTTTAATTTCACTTTACTATAAGTAGTAACTTTCATTTTTTTTATCTTTCTTACTTAAGGTACCTACCTGTATTATGTTACTTATACAGGGTACAGGTTGCCTAGAAGAAATTTCTTTTGAGCAATAAGGCCTCCCTTTGTTGCCAGTATTTCCCACCATGTATTTTTATATTTTTGTTTTTGGTGTCAATAAAGAATATTGGCGACCCGATTGGCGCAATGGTCACCACGCCTACCCGCTAATCAAGAGGTTCCGGGTTCGATTCCCGGTGGGGGTGGACTTTGTGTGATGAACATAGGGTTCCATTTTCCAGTCTGGGTGTATATATATCTTATCTTAATATATATAAATCACGTGTCACGTTGTTTGTCCGCGATGGACTCCTAAACTACTGAACAGATTTTGATAAAATTTTGTAACCATTTATAATATGGTCCAACTTAAAAGATAGGATAGTTTTTATCTTGGAATTCCCTCGGGAACTCCGAAATTACCGCGAGTGAAACCGCGGGGGACAGCTAGTATATATATATATATCTATAGTATAATATATATGTAATAATATGTGTAGTATATACCACGTTTGCTTGGTTTCCACGACACAAGCTTATAGCTTAGTGTGGGATCAAGTAGATCTGTGTGTTGTGTAGTGGATTATTATTATTATTTGATTTGACTTTAAATGAACATCTCTGCGTGCGGCAGTTTTGTTTTTAAAATCATTACTTATAATCATTAAAAACACTTTGAGTGCGGCCGTAAAAGACAGGTTAACGGAAGAGTGACATATTTTGTAACAATAATACACATAGTTATACCTGTGATCACAAACTGCAATCTCTACTTATAAATCCGAACGTGAATTTGTGAATTCCCGCAGGAATTCTGATATCAACGTGGGTGAAACTGTGAAATATAATATTGTGTGTAGAGGACAATTTGAATTCTTTTCGTGTTGATCATTCAATAAGCAAATTTTAATTAAACAACTGACTGAACAAGCGAATAACATAATAAAAGAGAGAGCGTGCAAGAGTGTTTTTGAGTATTTAATTCAGGAACATGGAGCGCGTGAAACAATTAGAGTACCGACCCCACACCGTTCCGGAGTCCGGACACTCTTAAGTAGATCGAAAGCAATTCTCTTGAAGAATATTTCTTTTGAACTGGAAATCGCAGTGGTTCTTTGATGTCGCAGACTTGTGATATTTGATTCAGCTTCGCAATTTTTGTATTCATTTTGCTTTTTTTTATAATTTTCTATTCAGTACGGAACAAAATATATTTTTATCCTCAACATTTTGTCTATACAGCGTGTAACATTTGTCTAACGACGTGTAACATAACACCGCTACAAAATAAACGATCTCAAAATTTTGATGGATACCTATCTATATCTGATCTCTGCATACCCATTAAAAGCAATAAATGGCAACGGATTTTCAGCACGAAAGCGTCACTAGTACCTAATGTCGTAAACCGACTAATTATATGATAGGTGTGTTCTGATATACAGTTGATAAAAATATTGATTTTCTTCGGTTAAGCCAGCACACGATCGTCAAATGTCACTCACCGTCACAATACATGAAGGTCCTACATAATATATCGTCGTCTATCATTTTGACTAACTTTGAAAGGAAGTAAAAAAACTGTTTATATTATGTTGATTTGAAGCGTTTTTAAGTTAGTTTCAGTTAAAGATGTTCTGTTTATGAACTATAAGTAACTAGCTGTCCCCCGCGGTTTCACCCGCGGTAATTTCGAAGTTCCCGCGGAAATCCCAGGATTAAATATATGTAGGTATAAGCTTTCCTCATGAATCACTCTTATCTATCCATGAAAACCGCATGAAAATCCGTTGCGTTATAGTTTAAAGATCTAAGCATACATAGGGACAGACTGTGACAGACAGACAACGGAAAGCAACTTTGTTTTATACTATGTAGTGATGTTGAATACTAAGGTTAAAGTTTTTACACTATTCACGTCTTAATTTGACTCTAAAGTTCTCCTTTAAAATTGGTCAAAATGACTTGAGCGCCGTGGTTCGATAAGCGACGGTATTTTTTTACACGTTGTATATAAAACGTACAAGTTCCTTAAAACAAGTAGAGTGTATAAATAGTACATTGTTATCCTAGGGGTGAAAGTAACTCATTTAGTCCCGAGACGGGGTTTGGCGCCCGAGCGTAGCGAGGGCGCCAATAGATCGAGGGACTAAATAAGTCTTTCTCCCGAGGGTAACACTGTGCTTTTCATTACGAATGCAAGGAAAGTCAAAATAAAAATAGGAATTAGCTAAAGAAAAAATGAGTGAAGATCGGATAGTCGCTTGACACTTTCCCACCTATTTCTTTTTCTTTGGCCGGCTAGCTATTCAGCCAGTATTATTTATTTACATTGTGGCGACCTAAAAAAATATTTTCTTTAATTATTAAGTATTAATTAAAGAAAATAAAAAAATATAAATAGGAATTAGCTTAAGAAAAAGTGAGTGAATTTTATTTTAATTAATACCTACTTAAACTTTACGTTATTTCAATTTTACATCGCGCTGGCTGTATAGAAAGTTGAAACATGGTTCAATAGAAATGTGAAAATAGACCTAGTTTTTTTTTAATAATTTGACAGTTGTCAGTTGAAAGCGATTCTCCCTAGAGCTGAAAAGGGTTACTTTCAACCCGCTTCTCAGGCAACTTCAGACCTACTTTCCGAGTATGAGTAATGAAAAATCAATTTCAATAAAATTAAGATAGTAATAATAGATTACGAGAACTATCTATCATCAACTTCCTTTTAAATGAATGACAATTTATTTCCAATTACGTAGATAACAGTAACGTGAACGACACGCACATGTCGCAATTAATTTTTAATTAAACGTAACTTCATAAAATGTAGTGTCTGCGGCTGCCATGTTTGCAATAACACAGGGTTGTGTCGACTCAAATAAACAGACAGGCAATTTGCTAACTACACTAATCTAGCCATATACTAACCCTTTCACGTCATTTCTCGTAGTGTTTGGAATGCTTAAAATCTATTATATAAATCACGTGTCACGTTGTTTGTCCGCGATGGACTCCGAAACTACTGAACGGATTTTGATGAAATTTGGTCACTATGCTGTATTTAGCCCAACTTAAAAGATAGGATAGTTTTTATCCCGGAATTCCCGCGGGAACTCCGGAATTAATGCGGGGAACAGCTAATCGCCGTAAACTACTGTCAGGGCCGTCAGGGGTACAAACAAGGACATAGGGTACTTATTTCCCGGAATCCCCGCGGGAACTTCGAAATTACCGCGGATGAAATCGCGCGGGACAACTAGTTTATCTACAAAAACAAAAAAATAAAATTAAAATGTCTGTTTACACTTACATCAAAAACTACATTTTTTTAAATTTTCTCTGTCTGTCTGTCTGTTTGTTCCGGCTAATCTCTGAAACGGCTGGACCGATTTTGACGAGACTTTCATTCGCAGATAGCTAATGTTATCAGGAGTAACTTAATAAATAAATAAAATAAAAAAAATAAAATAAAATAAAATAAAAAGCCTTTTATTTCTCGCATTGCTAAAAGTAAAAATTACACAATTATATACATATAGATTATTTTACGATTCTTATTCAATAATAAAAAAAAAAATAGTAAATAACAATCAGAATAAAATGTGTATAAAATTATTTGAATTACCAAAATTGATTGAATTACTTTAAATTACTTTAAATGCATGATAAAAAAAATATAAAATAAAAGGTATAAAATAAAATAAAATAATTTAGCGTGCATGCATGCAAGAACCCCTCTTATGTGAGGGTGAAGGCCTCCTCCAGACTTTTCCATTTTTCTCTATCTTTGGCAATTGTCTTCCAGTTTTTACCAGCTATTTTTATTAAGTCGTTATCCCAACGAGTTGCCGGTCTTCCCTTCTTTCTGATACCGGCAGGGCCCCGCCATAACGTCAGTCTAGAAGTCCAGCGGTCATCATTCATCCTGACTACGTGGCCCGCCCAGCGCCACTTCAGCCTTTGTGAGAAATTTAGTGCATCTGTAACTTTAGTCTTTCCCCGTATGATACTGTGCGGAATTTTTTGTATTTTTCTAACATTTGTAATGCTTCTCTCCATACTTCGTTGACAGGATCTGATTTTGTTCTTTACGCGTAGGGTGTATTTCCACGTTTGGCAACCGTAGGTAATAGAGGGGAGCAGGCATGTGTCCATTAGTTTTCTCTTTAGATTGATAGGCATGGTTCCCTTTAGTATTTCTTTTAGACTCCAAAATTTTTTCCACGCGCCCGAAATTCTTCTTTCAACTTCTAAGTCATTGTTTTGTTTTCCAAAAGAAACTTGTTTGCCTAGGTAAATGTAACTATCTACGTATTCCAAAGGTATCTGGTCGAGGTATATGGGGTATTTTATACTATTGGACATAATTTTTGTTTTATTTAAGTTCATTTCCAAACCCACTTCGTAGCTCATAGTTTTCAATGAATGTATCATTGATTCCATCTCTTTAGCACTTTCGGATAGTAAAATAATGTCGTCGGCAAATCTTAGATGGTTGATGAAATTGCCGTTAATATTTAGCCCAGTTCTTTCCCAATTTAGTTTGCTGAAGACCATCTCTAGTACCGCTATAAAGATTTTCGGAGATAGTGGATCGCCTTGCCTTACGCCTCTCCTTATAGGTATCGGTGGCCCTGTTGTCTCAAGTTTAACTCGACTTGTACAGTTTTTGTACAAATACTTTATAATGTCTATATATCTGTCTTCGACGTGTTGTGAGCTTAAGGCGGTCCATATAGAAGAGTGTCGGATTGTATCAAAGGCTTTCTGATAATCGATGAAAACTACATAGAGTGGTTTCTGATATTCGTTATATTTCTCAATAATTTGTTCGATAGCATGAATGTGATCTATAGTAGAATATCCACGTCTAAATCCAGCTTGCTCTATTGGTTGATGTTCCTCTATACTCTTGCTAATCCTCTTTTCGATTATTGACGAAAAAAGTTTGTAGAGTGAGGACAGCAGACTGATGGGGCGATAATTGCCTATGTCAGTGGGATCGCCTTTTTTATAAAGTAGAATCATGTTCGACTCTGACCATTCCAAGGGTGTGGTGCCTGACTCTAATATAGAGTTAAAAAGCTGTGACAAAGGACGTGCGAGATAGTTACAACCTATTTTTATTGCCTCGTTGGTAATTCCATCGGGCCCAGGGCATTTTTCAGCTTTCAGTTTTTTTATTCCTTCTATAACTTCTAGTTCGTCTATCATTTTTATCTGTGGGGCGCCCTCTGTAGGCGGTTGTATGCTAGTATTGACAAATATATTTGTAGAGGTTTGGGCTTGACAATCATACAGTTTTTTATAAAAATTTGTTGCGGTTTTCATAATGTCAGTCCTGTTATGTGATAGTTTATCTGTATCTTTTAGTTGTTTAATCCATATTTTGTGGGTATTTAGCTCCTTGTATGCTTTTTTAATGCTGCCAGTAGTACTTAAATGGTTTTCTATGGTTTTGGATCGATGGAGTATGTAGTCTCTCTTTATGTTCTTACTTATAAGTTTATATAAAGCTCTTAGTTCATTTTTCATTGTTCTTGTTTTTGGTTTAGTTACATGTAGCTGTTTTCTTCGGTCCATGAGTTTTCTGGTATAGGCTGATATTACACTAGGTTTAGTGATGTGTTGTTCGGTATTTTGTGCTATATGTAGACATTTTTCTATACCTCGAATTATGTTGTCGTAGTTAGCTTGTATGGTGGCGCCCTCTTTTTGTTGCAGTTGATCTTCATGCTTACCTAAAGATAGTTTATATGTTGATATTTCTGTCTCGGTTTTCAATGATTTCCTTAAACGGTTTGTGTATTTTGTACGACTTTTCCTAATTTTTTGAAGCATAAAAGATGCCCTTACAAGTCTGTGATCGGTCGGAAAGTTCACATTTAAGACTTGCAAATTTTGAACATTTTTAACCAGATTTGTTAATATGTAATCGATTTCATTCTTCGTATTACCGTCTGGAGATCTCCAGGTCCATCTTTGGTTTTTGGGTTTTTTGAAAAAGGTATTCACAATACTCAATTTGTTTTCGTATGCAAAATCGATCAGGCATTCACCTCTGTTATTTCTCACGCCATATCCATGATTTCCCATTATCAATCTTTCTTCTGGTCTAGGATGCCCAATTTTTGAGTTAAAGTCGCCCATGACTATTATGTTCTTGCCTGAGCTTCTTAGAGTTTTGTTAATAGTGTTATAGAACAAATCCACCTCATCTTCGTTAGAAGCCTCTGTGGGTGCATAGACCTGCAGTATATCTAGTTGGTAGCCATTTATATTTAGTTTTAGAAGAGCAACTCGCTCTGATAATCCATTAAAACTGACGATGTTTCTTTTGAGATATTTCTTTACGATGAAGCCGACGCCATATAATCCTCGTGTTTCCCCTGTGTAACAAAATATGAAATCGTCGTACTCTCTGACCGATGTGCCGATACGTCGGATTTCAGAAAGGCCGACTACGTCGTATGCTGTGTTTTTCAAAGAGTCCATCAGCTCTATTAATCGGTGAGTTGTTGATAGAGTTCTCACATTATATGTTGCCACTTGGAATAATTTTTTTTTAGTGTGTTTGTTCCTGGTAGGTTTTTCTGGAGGGTTTTGGTCGAGCTCTCCCGCGGTGACCAACCGTGGTGGGAGATGAGGGGTCGGAGGGGCCGTTATTAATTGTTATTCTTTGTTGTTGTCGATTTGCGTGTTGTTTTCTACATTTTCAGGCTGGTCGCGAGAGCTTACAGCGGGAGGAGTATAGTTGAGCTTTGATTTTTGTATTATAAAATCCTTCATGTTTGCTATTTTGTTCCTTTTATAAGTTTGTTTCTGATCTTGTTTTGCTACTTGACTTTCTGCATGTAATAACTCCGGGGATTCAGATAGGTTTCTTTTATTTGTGTGTCTACGAGGAAGTTGTTGTTCTTTATCTTTAATTACGATCAGTTTGTCGTAGTTGAGGTAGGCCTTGTTGCCTAATTGTCTTTCTCTATTCAGTTGATCTTGTAACTCTTTACGCTTATTTACGATCTCTAATGGGTAGTCCTCTTTCAAGTAATATGGTGTGTTTTGCAGGAGTTTTTTATTCTTTAAGATACTTATTTTTAATCCCATTGTGCTGAAAGTTATTTTTATTGGTCTAATCGTATCCTTCTTTTTTCCAAGTCTTCTGACATCTTCTATGCTATAATTGTTATACTGGAAGTTAAAGTGTGTATTAATTAAATTTATTATGGTCTTCTCCAGCTCTTGATATGATTTTTCTTGTTCCTCGACGCCAAACAAGATTAGATTTTTGCGTCGTATGTATCTCTCAAAGTTTTTTAAAGCTGTATTTTGTTGTTGGATTTTTGTTTCAAAGAGATCTTGTTTCACTTCTAAACTCGCAAATTTTTCATTTAAATTATTAATAATAGTTGTTTTTATTTCCTCTTTCATTTCTAACATCTCATTTTTTGACTGTCTAATTTCTTGCTGCATATCCTCTAATAGCTTTTTTATTTCTTCCATGTCTTTGTTTTTGTGTACGTAGCACTATCTCGTTGATGTTTATGCAACTAGATGACGGCTTGACGTCTTTTACTTGGACGCCCTTAATATTCACGGTCGTATCGATCAATCTATAATGTCTTTTACCTATTCCACTAGATGGCGTTACGGTTCAATGACAACACGGCGAATGTGTATTAACACTGTAGTCTGTATCGAGATTCGAGTGCAGCCTGAACTTGGGTTATTGCAGGTTTTGCTTGATGGTTGTGGCTCCAGGGGTTAGTGGATGTTACCTGAGTATACGGCTCGTTTAATCCGCATAAATCAGTTGTGGATCATCAAAATAGGTATACGTATTTTGGGTTGTGAAGTTTATAGGTATCCCTTTGCACAAAGTTCCGTTGAGGTTTGTTTCGATTCTACACAGGCATATAGCCCTAGTATTTGGTTAGTTTGATGTACTTTACGTTGTAATGACCATGAAACTGTCACTATTAGTAGTTACTTCGCGGGCCAAACTGAACGTATTTTATTCACTCAAGTTCTCTTGATTTCCGCTACTTGTTAACCACGAACTCGATAATGCCCCGGTAGATCACTATTAAAACCTCACAATTTGACAGTTTTTTATTAGTTTTATTCACTAATTATATTATTATTTACGATTAAGATACAGATCCGATGTCGACCGTGCCACTGTTTAACTCAACAAAAAAATAAAATTAAAATGTCTGTTTACACTTACATCAAAAACTACATTTTTTTAAATTTTCTCTGTCTGTCTGTCTGTTTGTTCCGGCTAATCTCTGAAACGGCTGGACCGATTTTGACGAGACTTTCATTCGCAGATAGCTAATGTTATCAGGAGTAACTTAGGCTACTTTAAATCCCGGAATTCCCGCCGGAACTCCGAAATTAACGCGGGTGAAACCGCGGGGACAGCTAGTCATTAAATATAATGAACTAGCTGTGCCCCGCGGTTTCACCAGCGTCTGTTTCGGAATTCCCGCAGGGACTCCAAAGTAGCATAATTTACTTCTTATAACATATCAATGACAGTTCCGTTAAAATCGATCGTTTCGGAGATTCATCCGCGTTAGTTTCGGAATTCCCGCAGAAAAACCAAACTTCTTTTATTCTTCTTCTCCGTTAAATAACAAACACAACAAAAAAAATCAGCGACATCGGTCCAGCCGTTCACGCGTGATACCGTGGCCTGGCCAGGAGATATAGGCAATTATTTTTATATAGATATAAATATAAAACCACAAGGACTGTGTGTGTGTGTGTGTGTGTGTGTACTTTAATAAATAAATAAAAGTGCAATGGTTTGTTAGTAACCGCATATTACGTCTCTGGCGCCAGGAGCACGTCTTTCAAATTCAAATTCAAGTATACGTAATTGCCTCCCCCCTCCCCAAAGAAAAAGTAAAACTAAGACAAATAGAAGAATAGACAGAGCAAAAGGCGGCCTTATTGCTATAGGCAATCTTTTCAAGGCAACCTTAAGGTGATAGAGAGCTGTAGATAGAAACTAGAATCTTTCGTAGATTGTGATATTATAGGGAGGCCGCTGAAAGGGTTAAAAGGATCCTGTACTGTGGTTTCCCTGAAACCAAATCAGAGAGAAAGGTCCTCTGGTGAACCTAGATAATATATACCTATGTACTTAAATTGTCAGGTAAAGATGTTGGGAGCGGTTCTATGACCTCCAGCGATTTCGTCACTCAATAAATTAAAAAAATATTCTAATAGAAACACTCGTTTATTTTAATATTAGCTGTGCCCCACGGTTTCATCCGCGGTAATTTCGGAGTTCCCGCGGGAGATCCGGGATAAAAAGTACACTATGTCCTTCTCTGGACCCCTAAAAACGTGCATGCCAAATTTCATCCAAATCCGTTCTGCCGTTTTTGCGTGATTGAGTAATGAACATCAAAACATCCAAACATCCACACTTTCACATTTTATAATATTAGTAGGACTAGCTGATCCGTACAGTTTCACTCCCTTTAATTTCGGAGTTCCCGCAGGAATACCGGGGCAAAACTACCCTGTGTCCTTCTCTGTACCCTGATAACATGTATGCAAAAAAAAGCGTAACAAACAAATAAACTCACATTTGCATCTAGTAGAACGAATAAGAATAAAATATCTCAGATGCCATGGCTCAAATTCTGTGTTTATTTTTAGCGAGTAGCACAACTTTGGGTAATTTCTACAATATATTCTCATTTCCCTGTGATAGATAGATAGATAGGTAGATAGATATAGATACATATTTTATTCTCTCTTTAAAAATTACATTTACCTACATTTGATGTCAAAATTAAATAAATTCAATTAATTGTCATGATTGATGAGAGATTGTATATAAAATAAAAAAATTAAATAATAATATTTGATAACAATAGTGTAACGAAAAATTTCAACTTATCAAAATAAATAAATAGGTAGGTAATAGTACATTGTTATCCTAGGGATGAAAGTAGCTCGAACTATTGGCGCCCTTGCTACGCTCGGGAATTTTATTTTACATAAATCAACCACAGTGTGCTAATGGCCAGTAAGTATGCCCCCTATGACATAAAAAAAAACTTGAGTTTCTGCAGTATCCAGCTGTCAGTTGAAAGCGATTCTCCCTAGGGCTGAAAAGTGTTACTTTCAACCCGCTTCTCAGGCAACTTCAGACCTACTTTCCGAGTAGGTATGAGTAATGAAAACAAATTTTTCTTTAAATATAATAAATAATGTCATGGATTCTCTTTTTTACAGAGTACAATGATTTATCCAATAAAAAGTTTTTCAGCCGGCACATAAATGTCTCTTGCGAGGTTTCGCTTTTAATGTCCACAGGTAGTTTTTCAGCTGTGCCATAATAGAGACGGGGAGAGATGAAGATTCGGAATAGCAAAAGAGTAAACAGGACACAAAATTTAATTACCACCGGAAATTGAAAACTTCGGGAGGCTCTATGTCAAAAGGTTTTTACGAGGATGTTTTGCTTGCTTACATAAAAGGTACTCGTATACAGGATGTTATTCAAATAGAGTAACAAAAGGGTAATTTGAAACTAAAAGATGGATAGGTACAGTCAACAGCAAAAGTAGATGATCAAAATTAGAAATTCAATACTGATGAATGGAGTTAGCATCAGAACTGTGTGGCGTCGAAGTGATTCAAAAGTATGTGATTGTAAATTATACCAAACATTTACTACTAGTACAGCAGCCATATATTCGTGATCAGTTTTGACTCCAAAAGTTATAAACTCAATTCGCATCAGAACTAAAAAGTAAAAAAGCGAAAATTCCGGGATATAAAGTACCCTATGTTCTTCTCTGTCCCCCTGACAACGTGCATGCCAAATTTCATCCAAATCCGTTCAGCCGTTTTTGCGTGATTGAGTAACAAATATGCAAACATCCACACTCAGTAGGATAATAATACTAGTTGTGCCCCGCGGTTTCACCCGTGTGATAGGTTTTTATATGACAACTTTTTTTCCTGACATCCCATTTAAACGAAACAAAGCCTGTATGTTGCTCCAAGCTAAGTTTAATCTATCTGTGAAAACCGTATGATAATCCGTTTAGTACCTAGTTCCGGAGATTAGCGTGAACAAACACGCGGATTCTACTATTCTATCATAGTACTGTCTGTCTGTCTGTATCCTGCGGTTCCACCTGCGTGAAAGACTTTAAAATAACAACCTATTTTCCCGATATCCGCTTTAACTGAAACAAAGCCTGTATGTTGCTCCAAGCAACCGCATTATAATCCTTTCTTCTCAATTCCCAAAATGGGCATGTGGACTATTTTTTTTAGTCCGTCTTGTAGATTAATAAAAAATATTGGACACGTATTTTTTATTTTTTTACGTAGATAATCAAAAAATAACGGCGATACATTGAGTTGAAATTTCGCGTGACGTCACTTGACGGACAGTTTGTATGGCGGTTTTAGCGGTTAGTGACGTCATGACCCCCTCATCCTAAACTTTAATGCGCTTTATCTCTGTATATTTTAATTTATTTGAAAAAGCAAAAAATACGTGTCTATTGTTTTTTATTTTCTAACTGACGGAATAATTAGAATTTTGATTTTCAAAAGTCGTCCACATCCCCATTTCTAAACAAATACTTGAAACATAACATTCATGCTTGTGAAACCACCAGCGTTTACTGCATTTTATAACCCTTACTGTATTCAAAGAAAAATCTTTAGTAATAGAAAATATATTACTTTGAGTTTATGAAAATGCCTAATCGATTTCCAATTCCGACCCTCTTCAGAACATTACTCCCCGGGACATCCCCTCAAATGTTATGAAAATGTAATGCTACTTACTTAAATAAGCATCACAACTTTTATAGCCTTTTCAGTGCTATAATAATCGTATTAACGTTTCATAAAAGCTAAAAAAGGCACTTGTAACAGATAAAGCGTTAAGAAAAATATATATTTAAAACTTACTAATCCCTACTTAATATTATAAATGCGAAAGTAACTCTGTCTGTCTGTCTGTTACGGTTTCCACGCCTTAATGGCTCAACCGATCATCATGAAATTTTGCACTCACGTTGTCAGGGGCACAGAGAAGGACATAGGGTACTTTTTATCCAAATATTCCGACGGGAACTCCGAAATTACACAGGACAGCTAGTATAAGGTATAAATGCGAAAGTGAGTTTGTTTGTTTGTTTGTTACGCCACGCCCTAACGACTCAACTGATCATCATGAAATTTTGCACACACATTGTCAGGGGTACAGAGAAGCAGATGAGGTACTTTGTGTCTTGGAATTTCCGGGGGAACTCCGAAATTGCCGTGGATGAAACTGCAGCTAGTAAAATATATTTTTACAAAGTTGTTGCTCTGTTAACCTTGCCTACTCGTACCTACATACCCAAGATACACATTACACAATCACCAACGCAATAACATCCTCAAAGAAATAACATATTATACCTAATTGAAATCTGTGAAGAATTTGCAGTTGTTTTCTAAAAATACCGTTCTTATATCCTATTATGGAAAACATACTTGAGATGGCAGCAAAATAAGTTTTTTGGAAAGTTAAAGCATTTGCTCTAGCATTTGCTCTAACTTCCTTTGCGACCGTAGCGCGCCTTCCACGCCTACATCAATGTCCTCTCTAGTTAATTTATTTTCTCTGTGGCTTAGACCTAGGCACTGAATAACTGTTTGGCGGTCGGCTAAGTGCCCACTAAGTCGTGCGCCACCGTTTCACGGCCACAGTGCTTTTAAGCAAAATGAAAGCGTTTTGAGCGGATGTTATATTTATTTTTTATGATCCCAACTTTTTGCCTAGGCGTGCGTTTCTATTCGTAGTAGCGCTTCGTATAATACGTCAAAATTATTTTATTATGTTTATTATATTTAATTTTTGTCGGAGTTTAACTGCATAAAATCAACTTTTGGATTTTAAAAAAACCTTTTTTTAAAGTATTATTATATTTCTTGAGAACTAAGGAGTTGCACACAGATATACTGACTATACAGAAAAATACCAGACCAGTGCCAGTCAAACTGGAGGATTCCATACAAATTTGTAGGTAGGTACGTACTTTAGGTTTAAGAAGATGTTTATTTTCTCATAAAGAATTACATAAATTCACTTACTGAGAATTTTTTTTTTAACTTAGTAATAATATTTGATAACTGGCGCAACTAAACTAAAATAAAAAACTAAAATTTTGGTGTCGACAAAATAAATTGAGTAGGTTCATAATTAATTGTACTGTACTGTAATGAATAGTTCAGGAATCTCGCTGTTTTTGCCGAGCTTTTCTCTAAATTAAGTTTCCAAAACCTATTATTTTTATCATTTAGTTATAAATGTATAGTTTTCATATTTTTCCCTGTACCTACTTGTAGTAATTATAAGAACAATATAAGAAATTATTAATTGCCAAACGAAGTTCTAGGCCAATGGAAAATACCCTGTAAATTTTGATTCCCTCGAGTGTCGAAATATTTATATGCATCTTGCGACATATTTAAGAGGCCGTATCTTTTTTTACGTCAACTTAGAATTTTGATTTTTTCACAGCTTCAAGGGACTCGATACCTCCACGCGTTTCAGAGATAAAGGGCCTTGACATACAGACGGACAAGCAGACAGACGATCAGCGAAGTGATCCTATAAGGGCTCCGTTTCCTTACTTTTTGAGGAACGGAACCCTAAAAAAAGAAATATCCTTACTTATCTTACCAACGAACTCAACTTTTTTTAGCATTCCGGACAAATCTTCGTGATTTTTGGTTTGCTATTTTGATATGTATAGGTATATTTGTAAACGTTTTAAGTAACTACTAATGAGTTTGGTTTTATAATTTTTATAGTTCCGTGATAAATTAAAATAAAATGATAATGTACCAGCTTGAATTCCATTTAGATTTCACCGTGAATTATTTTAACGGAATACTGACGTATACTGCAGAGTGACTGTTATGGTAATACCTATTTGTCGAGTGATGTTCAAATAATATAAATACCTCCTTATTTTAATAATAGATTATTAGGATACTAAAGTATATTTTACACGAAGCCAACACTGGCTTGTTATTGGCCTCGTATAAACAGTTTTTCAAGCCAAGCCAGCGCTGGCTGCCAGCACTGGCGGAAATAGAGCACCGCGCCGGTCTATTTTTCTAGCCAGTGACCTCCGCCCGCCTACCCCTCGACCCCCCGCGCCAGCGTTGCGGTGGCTTGTCTGAGGACTGGCGCCAGCGTTACTGGCTTCGTGTTTATGACGTGTTCACACCACAAGCAGCCAGCGCAGGCTTGTCTGAGGACTGGCGCCAGCGTTACTGGCTTCGTGTAAATTACACTTAAGTCTAGTTTACACGACGCCAACACTGGCTGCCAATAAGACTGGCAGCCAGCGCTGGCTTGTTATTGGCCTCGTATAAACAGTTTTTCAAGGCAAGCCAGCGCTGACTGCCGTAATAGAGCGCCGGTCTATTTTTATAGCCAGTGACTGGCGCCAGCGTTACTGGCTTCGTGTAAATCTAATTATTTTACCTATCGCTCACTACTATTTATGGTTTTTTATGTTCTCATGTAAGTGATTATGTAGTGTTTGTTTCTTTTTCTTATGTGTTGTACTGAAATAATTGTATTTTCTTCTTCTTCTTTATCTTCTTCTATTTATCTTTTGAGAATAATAAAGATTTTTTTACCAGAAAAAAAAAGTTATTCAAAGAAACACTATTCAAAACCACAAGACTTCAAAACCACAAGGTTTAAAGGCTGCGGGGGAATATAAGAATTCTTTAAGTGCCGTTTCTAGAAGTTTCTTAAAAGCGACACGTATACCTAATTTATCTCAGATATTACCTATGTCATCTAGAATTCTTGGTACGTGGTGCGTCTGGAAGTCATTTCTCATAACATTTTATAACGTGTAAATTGTAATACCACGTAGAAATATTATATACGGCATTTTGCAGTTTTCATCAGTATATTTACTTACTTTTATCATCATAACAAATAGCATCATTACACTGTGCCGTATCATGAACCTCGTTAATGTTTTTCTTATTAAATTATGCGAGCAATTCTTGTATGTAATATACATGAATGAACATTTCACGTGGGCATGATGAATGGTATTATACAATTCATAACTGCAAGGAATAGATAAATATGCTCGAAGGAGTTCCGAGGTTAATTTTCATAGAAAGTACCTACCTACTGTTGTAACCAATAAACTCATTTCTTCTTCTTCTTCTTCTGTAGACTTGATAGTTAAATTTTTGTAGCAGTGAATAAATCAATATTCTAAGTTAAAAAAGATACGGCCGTCGCAAAAAACGTATAAGTATTTCGACATTCTCAAGGGTCAAAATTTATAGGGTACTTTCTGTTGAACTAGAACATGCCTAGAACTATGAAAATTTATATTTTTTAAATTAAGAGTACAGGGAAAAATCTAAAATGAAAATAATAGAGTTTTTTGAAAAAAAAAAAAAAAAACGTTTATCGCTGTATTGTTTTTGATTTTAAGGATCAAATTCGGTGGAGTAATATTTCATTATTCTACTACACAATTTCAATAAATTATCTCATAAATATAGAGTAAACGCTATTATTATTTTATTTCATAATGTTTGACTTTTAGAAAGTCACATTGTGTTATTAACGTGAGATATCTATAGATATGTGCAGGTATAGAGTACTTATATAAAAATTAATCTCTATTTCCCTCGGTCACGGCATCGCGCGTGAACGGCTGGATCGATTTCGCCAATTCTTTTTTTATGTCTTTGTTATTGTAAGAAGGTTCTTATGAAAGAAGTTTGGAGTTCCTGCTGAAATTCCGAAACTCTCGCGGGTGAATCTTCGCAACAATTGACCCGATTTTAAGTAGAGCTTTCGCTACTAATTAGCTGATGTTATAAAGAGCAAAGGTGATGAATTTTTTCACTATGGAGTGAGGGCCATATACCTATTGTACGCAACACAGAAACTTATTTTATTTTACTACTTAATTTGACTTTTAATTTCCTCCAATTTTACGTATTTAAATTGTAGCAAAATAATGAAATTAATGTTAGCTAAAGGCAAATGGTAACTGCAACACGCCATTATATCAATTATTGACAGTTGTCATGTCAGTTGGACTTTGACGTTTCATTTTAGTATTTGATTTTGAAGCGATTTATTTCAAGGTTACTCTATTAAATCTGTGATTTTGAACGTACCTATGAAACAATGTTGCATGTTCTCAATATATTAATTTATCAATTACAATTATAAAATCGAATTAAATTAAAAATCAATATTTTTATTAAAAAATTTTAATTGTTATCTTTTTTTGTGACCTTTTTGTGGCCGAAAAATAACATTTCCTTAAGTCACTTTAGAGTTCCTGCGAGAATCCCGAAACTCATGCGGGTGAAACCGCGAGATACAGCTAGTTTTAAAATTAACATTACTCAAATTGTGTAACCTAAAAGCTCTATATAACGTACCTACATACTATATATTTATGTATTTATCATGTTCGCTAGAAACGTTCTCTAGAACACTTCTTCAACGTGCTTTGGCATTATACCTCACTGTAATTACTAAACTTATTCATGCGCCGTCTCTGGCTTCATCTGCCAAGTTATATAACGAGTACCTATCTACAGTGAATATACATGGCTGTATGTATGTATAGCTGTTCCTCGAGGTTTCACTCGCGCTAATTTCGGGGTTCCCGCGAGAATTCCGGGATAAAAAGTACCCCTAGTCCTTCTCTGGACCCCTGACAACGTGTATGCAAAATTTCATGATGATCGGTTGAGCCGTTATGGCGTGAAAGCGTATAGACAGACAGACTGACAGAGTGACTTTCGCATTTATAATATTAGTAGGGTAATATTGTACCCATATTCCATATATGGGTACAATATTATAGTATTTTTACAATATTATAGTATATTAGTATACCATACACCCATATCCATATGCGTGTTTAGCACATAGAACTTAAAACTGAGCGAAATAAGATAGATTTTTAATTGTGCGTCTAACGTAGGTACATCAAGAAAAAAAAGCTAAAAATAACAAAATACCGATTTAATCCAAAAGACAAAAACACACGTAATATTATTATTGGTTTGTGCTACCACTGATTGGTTTAAATTCGGTGACAAGCCCGCTGGTGTCTGCCCACTTGAGTTGTTTTGCTCACGAAGAGCTGGTGGCAGGAGTCGACTTAGCCCATCTACCCCCTCCATATTTGGCTTGTCACCGACTTCATACCGATCAGTGGTAGCACAAACCAATAATAATATTACGTGTGTTTTTGTCTTTTGGATTAAATCGGTATTTTGTTATTTTTAGCTTTTTATTTTTAGCTTTTTTAGATTTGTGTTTTTGGAAGTCGGTTTTAATTTTTTTGTTAAAAATTTGTTTATTTCTTGCTTTTTAGTGAGTCGGTTTGTAATTTATCTAAGTTACAATAGCCTACTGTCAACTGCTCATAAACTTTTACAAAATATTGCTTTTCCCGATGCAGGGACGTTAATTTTTGAGGAGTTCTGCTGGTACACCACCATCAGTTGCACTTCACCATATTCGTTGTGACGAACATAAATTGTTTAGAAACCATATTAAAGTTAACGAATCGGGATCTGTGAAATACCTATTATTTAGCAGTTCCGATGACCATCTGCGGTCTTCATCATCAGTTCCACTTCTTCAAATTTTACTTTCCAAAAGCAAATAAACGATTTACTATAAAAAATACCCAAATCGCTATAGGTGTGCCTATAAATTTTGAAGAGTTCCCTCGATTTCTCCAAGATCCCACCATCAGATCCTAACTTGGTGACAATGGGACTTAATTGGGAGTATACCCTTTCAAACAAAAATAGAATTTTCCAAATTACTCTAACTAGAACCCCTAAAATACGTATTATTGTTGAGTAGTTCCGATGACCATCTGTGGTCTTCATCATCAGTTCCACTTCTTCAAATTTTGCTTTTCAAAAGCAAATGAACGATTTAGTATAAAAACAAAATTTTTAACAAAAAAATTAAAACCGACTTCCAAAAACACAAAACTAAAAATCTTAAAAATAAAAACTAAAAATAACAGCATACCGATTTAATCCAAAAGACAAAAACACACGTAATATTATTATTGGTTTGTGCTACCACTAATCGGTTTGAATTCGGTAACAAGCCCGCTGGTGTCTGCCCACTTGGATTGTTCTGCTCACGAAGAGCTGGTGGCGGTGGCCCATCTACCCCCTCCATATTTGGCTTGTCACCGACTTCATACCGATTAGTGGTAGCACAATTCAATAATAATATTACGTGTGTTTTTGTCTTTTGGATTAAATCGGTATGCTGTTATTTTTAGTTTTTATTTTTAAGATTTTTAGTTTTGTGTTTTTGGAAGTCGGTTTTAATTTTTTTGTTAAAAATTTTGTTTATTTCTCGCTTTTAAGTGACTTAGTTCGTAATTTCTCTAAATCGCAATAGCCTAATGTCAACTGCTCATCACCTTTTACAAAATATTGCTTTTCCCGACGCAGGGACGTTAATTGTTGAGGAGTTCTCCTGGTACATCATCATCAGTTCCACTTCACCATATACATTGTGACGAGCATAAATTGTTTAGAAACCATATTAAAGTTAACAAATCAGAATCTGTGAAATACCTATTATTTAGTAGTTCTGATGACCATGTGTGGTCTTCATCATCAGTTCCACTTCTTTAAATTTTACTTTCCGAAAGCAAATAAACGATTTACTATAAAAAATCCAAAAATCGCTATAAGTGTACCCATAATTTTTGAAGAGTTCCCTCGATTACTCCAAGATCCCATCATCAGATCTTGACTTGGTGACAATGGAATCAATTTGGGAGTATCCCCTTTCAAACAAAAAAACAATTTTTGAAATCGCTCCAATCGGAATCCGTGAAATACGTATTATTGTTGAGTAGTTCTAATGACCATCTGTGGTCTTCATCATCAGTTCAACTTCTTCAAATTTTGCTTTTCAAGAGCAAATGAACGATTTACTATAAAAAATACCCAAATCGCTATAGGTGTGCCTATAATTTTTGAAGAGTTCCCTCGATTTCTCCAAGATCCCATCATCAGATCTGGACTTGGTGGCAATGGGACCTAATTGGGAGTATACCCTTTCAAACAAAAAAAGAATTTTTCAAATCGGTCTAACCGTCTTCGAGTAATCGGTGAACATACATAAAAAAAAAAAAAAAAAAAACATACATACAATCGAACATAGAACCTCCTCCTTTTTGGAAGTCGGTTAAAAAATACCTAAATCGCTATAGGTGTGCCTATTATTTTTGAAGAGTTCCCTCGATTTCTCCAAGATCCCATCATCAGATCCCGACTTGGTGGCAATGGGACCTAATTGGGAGTATACCCTTTCAAACAAAAAAAGAATTTTTGAAATCGGTCCAACCGTCTTCGAGTAATCGGTGAACATACATAAAAAAAAAAAAAAAAAAAAAAAAAAACATACATACAATCGAACATAGAACCTCCTCCTTTTTGGAAGTCGGTTAAAAATAGACCTTAAATCTTTGTATTTTTTATTTTTGCCTCAAAATTACGCATTTACAGTTTGTATCAAAAGCGGTTTCCATGATTCTATTCGTTAACTGGCGCTTTACAGAATTTATGAAAATTCGTACGACTAATTTGCAACATAAAATTTTCTCCGCAACGTGGTAGTGGAAATTGTCGAAACTAATTTTAAGTTTTGAAACTTTGTCAACTGTAGATACGTAATTTTCATGTAACACTATATCAGCAGTTTTCAGGTGCACATTTTCAGCTGAAACAATTTGCAGGTTGTTTTGAACATTAAAAACTTTTTAATAAGATTTATCAGTAGGTACTACAGCGATGTTCAAAGAAACGTCATTAGAAAAAACAAAAGTTAGTTAGGTAAACATTCATCGGTTCAGTATAGAATTCGTCAAAAAGTATACAACCACTGCGTTGGATCCGCTTTGGATGATCGGAATTCCATGCAATTCCCAATCGGATGCTATGCTACCGCACGTCCGTCCTGCGGAGCTAGGATGCGCAACACGATAAAATTTTATCGAGCCATTTTATCGATTCTCGTCGACATATTATATCGTTTTGTCTATACCAGTGGTAAAAAATGTTTAACCGAATCTAGTCTTAACTCAATACCCCACTACTGCATTTTTTTGCTTGGACGCCCACAAATATTTTTCGTGTCGACAATTTTATCTTTCGTTCGATAAACATATCGTGGCGCGCCTGGACAATCTTTATTTCGTGCAAAACATTACTTGTAATAATAGGGTAAAACCAGGATAGTTGCCCTGGGGGTATAGTTGCCCCGATCGTAATTACTCTAGTTTCGCAGATGAATCGCGTGCTATTTTATTTATCTATCAAAAGACTTTCCAACTACTATTAAGTGGACCGCCGCGTCTCATGTCTCTGTGCGATTGCACGGGAACGCAAGGTGCGATCAAAGATTTTTCGGGATAGATGCCTTGTTTCCCGGCGGGTCGTCTATCCTAAATGTAATTTATATGGACTAGGCAACTATCCCATATATGGGATAGATGTCACAAAAAGTAGAGGTCCGTAGAAATCGCTAATACTCTGGCAATTTAATAAATTTGTAGATAAAGAACCAAAGTACTTGCCAGTTTAAAAAATAAAATATTTTGATTTATGTACTGGGAGATATATAATGATTTCGAAAAGTGTGGCAATTATCCGGGTTTTACCCTAATAGTAATAGGTAATAATAATAAAATTACATAAACGAAATAAAAAAGGTTCACCAAAACAAATCACAATGGTTTTAAACCGAATTCCAATAACAAAAAAATTAAAACCGACTTCCAAAAACACAAAACTAAAAAACTAAAAATAAAAAGCTAAAAATAACAAAATACCGATTTAATCCAAAAGACAAAAACACACGTAATATTATTATTGGTTTGTGCTACCACTGATCGGTTTGAATTCGGTGACAAGCCCGCTGGTGTCTGCCCACTTGGGTTGGCCTGCTCACGAAGAGCTGGTGGCGGGAGTCGACTTAGCCCATCTTCCCCCTTCATATTTGGCTTGTCACCGACTTCATACCGATCAGTGGTAGCACAAACCAATAATAATATTACGTGTGTTTTTGTCTTTTGGATTAAATCGGTATTTTGTTATTTTTAGCTTTTTATTTTTAGTTTTTTAGTTTTGTGTTTTTGGAAGTCGGTTTTAATTTTTTTGTTAAAATTTTGTTTATTTCTCGCTTTTAAGTGACTTGGTTCGTAATTTCTCTAAGTTACAATAGCTTAATGTCAACTGCTCATCACCTTTTACAAAATATTGCTTTTCCCGACGCAGGGACGTTAATTGTTGAGGAGTTCTCCTGGTACATCATCATCAGTTCCACTTCACCATATACATTGTGACGGGCGTAAATTGTTTAGAAAC
This sequence comes from Zygaena filipendulae, assembly GCA_907165275.2. Lineage (NCBI taxonomy): Eukaryota > Metazoa > Arthropoda > Insecta > Lepidoptera > Zygaenidae > Zygaena > Zygaena filipendulae. Next base: position 3,155,012 of record OU015678.1, on the reverse strand, counting down.
CATATTAAAGTTACCGATTCGGAACCCGTGAAATACCCATTATTGAGTAGTTCCGATGACCATCTGTGGTCTTCATCATCAGTTCCTCTTCTTCAGATTTTGCTTTCCGAAAGCAAAGAAACGTTTTACTATAAAAAATACAAAAATCGCTATAAGTGTTCTCATAATTTTTGAAGAGTTCCCTCGATTACTCCAAGATCCCATCATCAGATCTCGACTTGGTGACAATGGAACCAATTTGGGAGTATCCCCTTTCAAACAAAAAAACAATTTTCGAAATCGCTTCAATCGGAACCCGTGAAATACGTATTATTTTTGAGTTGTTCCGATGACCATCTGTGGTCTTCATCATCAGTTCCACTTCTTCAAATTATGCTTTCCGAAAGCAAATGAACGATTTACTATCAAAAATACCCAAATCGCTATAGGTGTGCCTATAATTTTTGAAGAGTTCCCTCGATTTCTCCAAGATCCCATCATCAGATCCCGACTTGGTGGCAATGGGACCTAATTGGGAGTATACCCTTTCAAACAAAAAAAGAATTTTTCAAATCGGTCCAACCATCTTCGAGTAATCGGTGAACATACATAAAAAAAAAAAAAAAAAAAAAAAAAAAAAAAAAACATACATACAATCGAACATAGAACCTCCTCCTTTTTGGAAGTCGGTTAAAAAGGAAGAGGTTCTATGTTCGATTGTATGTATGCTTTTTTTATGTATGTTCACCGATTACTCGAAGATGGTTGGACCGATTTGGAAAATTCTTATTTTGTTTGGAAGGGTTTACTCCCAATTAGGTCCCATTGCCACCAAGTCGGGATCTGATGATGGGATCTTGGATAAATCTTCAAAAATTATAGGCAATTGTGGACATGATGTAATGACATTAGGTCTAACAGGGATTGAAATTCTTACGAACATTCTCTGATTCTTGATTCTCAGTCGTCAGATATTTATGACATCTATTGGTAACTGAACTATCTAAAACTGATATTATCCTTACAGTTTGAAATACCTAGGTTACATATTTACCGAAAAAAACGACAGATTTTATTAATAAAACACAGTCTTTTTCTTAAATCCCGCTTCGTTTGCCCCGATACAAAAAAACTACGAAGAAAATTTCATTTTGTAATAATAATTGTAATATCTTTTGCAATTTTGCTTTTTTCGAGAGCAAAATGTTTATTAGTATTTTATAAATGGTTTAATAAAAAACGAGTGGGCGTATCCTGTATCAGTGTATACCTACTCGCATTAGAAATATGAAACTTTTGTGAAATAAAAGACCGCTTTGAATTTAGTATACCTACGTGACGGAAGTTTTTTTTTATTTTTTTTACCAAAAATATAAGTACATGGCATGTTACAAGAGTGCCAAACTGCATAGCAGTTTGTCGGCAGCAGTTCTCGTGGAACGTTACATATGATCGACGTAACGTTATGACCATGCGACAGTCACAGCACACTTATTATTTTTTTTTTTCCTTTATTTACCAAAACAAAAATTACATTAAAAAAGATAGCTAACATAGCACTTAAGAAACCACTAAGGTTTATGAGAAAGATGCTATTTACCCAGTAGGTAGGTAGATACAATTTTGATTTAATAACAGTTAATAATTCTTAAGTAAAATATATGTAGTATATTCAATACAATACAGATTACTAGCTAATTTAGGACAAGTGCACCTCTAAGCTTTATAATTATTGATATCTCTCAATATTATTTAAGAAGTAGAATTTTAGTTTATATTTAACATTTTTTTGGTTTATACTCTCGATCAACTTAGAGGGTAGTTCATTAATTAGTCGGGGAACCAAGTAGCTAGCAGTATTATACATCTATATCCATACATCTATTTATTTATATATCTATACATATAAATAAAATTATAGGCTACTTTCATTAAAGCATTTTCTTTCATACATCTATCTATACTATAATAAAAGAGTAGAATCCGCGATTCTGTACATTGAATATTTTTACCTAAAATTGAGAGGGGTGATAAAAGAAGAGTAGTAGTAGTAACCAAGCCCAAAAAAAAAGTTTTTTAAAATTCTTTTTTGTCTGTCTGTCTGTCTGTTCACGATAATCTCCGCATCTACTGAACCGATTTTCATGCAATATTCACAGGTAGATTAAGCTTAGCTTGGAACTTTGTTTCATTGAAATTGGATGTCGGGAAAAAAAGCTGTCGTATAAAAAACCCTTCGTGCGGGTGAAACCGCGGGGCACAGCCAGCTCAATAGTGAGAAGCACTTTGCATCAGAGTCAAATAATTTATATATTTTTTTGTGATCTCCTACAATTTGTCTTAACCAGCTATTAGCTTTCACCCGCGGTAATTTCAGAGCTTCCGTGGGAATTCCGAGAAAAAAGTACCCTATGTCTTTCTCTGTACCCCTGACAAAGCGCATGCAAAATTTCATGATGATCAGTTGAGCCGTTAAAGCTTCAAAGCGTAACAAACAAACTCACTTTCGCATTTATAATATTAGTAAGGATGGACAAACGCGTATCCAGGCACAAGTTTGCCGGATTTATTGTTTTATTAAACATCAAAAGAAATACATGACATTGTATGTATGTATTGTAAATAGATGATGTTTATGAAGTCGTAAAATGACTATAACTTGGTAACTATTAAAAGAAGGGTCACTGGTAGGGTTGCCAACCGTCTCACGATTACTGGGACCTGCGGTGGGGATGCGTCCGGCGAAGGGGTTTTATTTGTCCCCAATTGTCCCGTTTTATCGTACAGCAAAATTCTTGAAGAGATGTAGAAGTTAACGCACGTTTCATTTTACTCAAAGGATCAGATTAAAAACCATTTGACAGCTGGGTCCCCGCTTTTTTTGGTCACGTCCTAAATTTTTGGAATTTTTTCGCCTATCGACGGGCCGTGGTTGACAACCATGTCAGGTTCAGAAATGGGTATAGTCTTCGGCTAGGTCAACAAAGGATAGTTTTCGTAATTTGAAGCTATTTACTGGTAAAAAGATTAATTATTTTTTTTGAGATTAAGATCTTAAGATGTATATACACATCCCAACAAAAACATTTTCATGTAAAATGTTGCTGTTGTATATACAGACTTTGTGGTTAACGATTATAGTGTTCTCTTCGTTAATGATTGATTGTTGACATTATCTATGTTGTCTTTTGCATTATGTTCTTTATACAAAAACCTAGATACGGAATAAATGTGATTCGATGTGAAATTGTGTATATAAAAAATTGGCGACGAGATGTCGAGTAAAGATGTAAAAAAATTAAAGAAAACCCGCGCATCATTACGGGGTTTAATTACAAAACTGGAACATTACGTAAACTCCCAAGAAAAAATCGAAGAAGAAGAAATCCAAACCAGACTTCAATCACTGCAAAATACACTACAAAAATTACAAGAAATACAATATGAAATAGAATTAGAAACACCAAATGAAGATATAGACGAGGAGATAGATATAAGGTATGATTTTGAAGAGAAATGTACACTTATTAAAACAAAACTCCTAAAAATACAAAACGGAAACAAAACCGAAGTTTTGACGCCGCCACATCCCTCAACATCACAGCAAAAACGCGGTCCTAAAATGAACTTTCAACCATTCCAAGAAAAAGAAACCTTCAGAAATTTCACCAAAAGATTAAATGTATTTTTTTTACTCAACAAGATAGAAGACGTCAAAATGAAAGTGTACGTGTTATTATCGGCCTTAACTCCAGAACTTCACGAAAGACTACATGACTTATGCTCCCCAGACGACCCACTGCACTTGACATTCGAAGAACTGACACAAATATTAGATGAATACATAGACCCAAAACCGAGTATATGGGCATTACAACATAAATTCATTACCAGAATACAAAGAGAAGATGAAACCGTAGCAAATTACGCCTCAGAACTAAGAAGATTATCCTTAAATTGTGAATTCAAATGTGACAATTGTCACAAACCGACACTAGAAAGCTTCCTAGCACTACAATTCATTCGTGGACTAAAAGACAGTGATGTACGGACAAAAATTTTACAGGAAAGGGATAAACTACCTTTGGCAAAATTAGTACACATGGCCACATCCATAGAAATGGGAAAATCTGAAAACATGACAATATCCGCAGATATCAATCAACATCCAGATACTATAAACAGAATCACAAGCACAAGAAAAAGATCCAACTATGTTGAACCCTCTTCTTCACAACCACGAAGACAGTCATGGGCTACAATAACAATAAAAGATTTAAAAGGAAAATGTTTCAGATGCGGTAAAGACGACCACCGATCTAATGAGTGTGGTGCTATCAAATCTTCCTGCCTTAAGTGTAAGAAAACCGGTCATTTGGCAAGAGTCTGTTTACAACGAAACCTAGCCACTAATCAGCTAGATGACAATACATGCAACACAAGCAATGACAGTGTAACTTTCACCCTCCTTCATCAATTTATGAACAACATCAAAGATGTTGAACATTTTAATTTGGCCAATTTCGTCTAATAGTTAGACCCAGTTTTACGTTGTGTTTTAAATGACTCCAGTTCTTTTAGGTTGAGATTCGATTCCGTCACCATCCTATCCGCATTATTATAATGGGTCGAGGTTGGACTTAGGTATTAATTGAATAAAACAACCATCAATTATTTAGTCATTATTTTTATTATTTGTACATAATATTTCTATTGAAATATATTTATATTTAGTACACCCAACTGCGTTTGAGTTGGGTGACATTCGATCTTTATATGAACTCGCTCTACACGAACGGTTCTATTTTTAAGTGCGAGACTACACTGTACATTTATTTAACGTCTGTGCGTTAATAGTGTTGTTAGCCCGGAAGCAGAGAGACTCCAAAGACGGTATCCTTATTACAGTGGTACACATAATCACTAACTTACGTCTATCGACGTTAGTAGTGTTCGGATTCTGAGATAGGAATATGATGCTCATAGAACACCTCCCATACGATGTTTATTATAATCAACTTGATATTCCAATAGGAATATTTACAATGGCTCTCACTACATAACAAGTTTATTATATAGCGAGAGGTGGAATAGCCCCGTCCTGCGCTACCCACGGTGATGGTCATCCGCCTGCTCATAAGCAGTTACCACCCCCCCCCACCTGTGTTGCACAAGGTAGAGAGTTCTCCAAATATGCATAACCGACATCCGTTAGAGGATGAATCAGCTATATGAGACTGTACGTCCCGTATCAGCAGCAATCGTTGGAGGTCATAATTCGGCGGTGCCGAGACCCCTGGGTACGTGTCAGCCCGAAGACCGAGGCCGTAATGCGGATAGTACCGCGACCTCAACACCATCCCAATAATTCAAATATAAGTGTATGAGACCAGTCTCGCCGGACATCATAACTTCAGTCGGTCAATTTGTGTTATAGTAGCTACACGTAGCTAAGGCCGAAGCCCAATTGATTGGATCACAACTCGTCCTCGTACAACACCCACTCAGCACTCGTTTATTTTGATAAACAAGTCGTATTGAAAAACACAACTGTTTACCGAGATCAAGCGTTAACGACTAGGTCGTCCACAGCCGATCCCATAATCTCTGCACAACGTAACAAAGTCACAAAGCGCATTGACTATAATTATTATGTTTGTAAAAAAAAGAAAGTAGTGTTATCTTGAAAGAAGAGCGTTCAACACTTTCTTGGTGTAGGAAGCGATCCCGCGTCTCCAGTCAGCCGCATAGTCGATGATAGTTTTTGAATAACACGGAAGGCGTAGTTATTCAATAGACAAGATACAATACGTGCACAACGAAACCCGTCACGGCGAAGACAACTCAAGGCGCGGATTTTTACCTCTCCACGTTATCTTACGCTCGCGACGCGCGACGTCTAACCGCTCAGGATTAGAGTTCATCGTCGTTGTAAATTCCAATAAATTGAAAATACACGTATGCATCGAGCCGATAAGATGTGATGAATTATAATTTAATAACAATAAAATTACAATCCATACACACCGAAAGTCTTCCTCATAATAATATTTGTCTTCGCACAAGATATCCTAACGGACGTCGAGCGCGTTGACAAGGCTTCCGTACAGAGCGACAAGTCACTAAGTGCGTAAGCTCGTTCGAACTCCCAACTACATCATCTTTATTGTGAAAGTGGTCGTCGGCATTCTCATCTAAGACCTTCACGTGAGACTCCAATAATATAATTATTTAGATTTGTATAATAATACAATATCTGTATACGAGCTACCACCAAACTCGTTTGTCAACACTCTATGTTAACTTAATATTTAGATAAGCATAATAATGCAAATCTATATTCGAGCCACCACCAAACTCGTTTAACAACATTTAATGTTGTATACGCGACGCGCTCTACGCGCGACGCGTAGCCTCTCGACTCGCTCGTCCGCCCGCCGCGCGATGCCACTTCACGTCTCAGCCGCCCGCGTGGATACTGGCGGTGCGTTCGCGTCTCGTTTGAGAGGGGTATGCGGGGGGTTGGGGGGTACAAGTCGATATCACCGTTACATCTGAAACCAAGCACACGGTTAATATACCTTATTATAAACATTTTATTTCATATGAATAATTACTTTATTCATTTTAGTTTATGAATTATACATCAATAATCACACAAAATTTAGATTGTGAGTTTATCAACTCGCAATACTTTAAATATATTTCAACTTAAGTTTTATAGGGTATTATATCATAATACACTATACATATAGTGTATTATGTTATAATACATTATACATATATCTTTAAAATGCTTTTTCGAATATAAATAAATTTTTAAGCCTCATAGGGCGTCACAACAGCTTAGGAGATATTAATATGATTAAAAGTGAAATATCTGAAAAATTTACGATTACAGTAAAATTAGAAAATAAACCGATTTGCATGGAGTTCGACACAGGTGCAACTTTATCATCTATGTCACTTGTACAATATAAAGGTTTAAACATTGGTAACAAAATATTCAAAACTGAAATGAGATTGAGAACTTATACTGGAGAAATTATCAAACCGGCAGGAGTAGTATATGTCAATGGTAGTTACAATAATCAGACTTTTAATGGAAAATTATATTTAATCAATCAGAACGTAGACCCAATATTTGGGAGAAGTTGGATGAAATAATTAAATGTGAAGCTTGCAGATATAAGAACACTACATAGCTCAGAACAATCCATGAAACTTGACAATTTACTGTCAGAATATTCAACATCAGTGTTTAAATCGAACCTAGGAAAAATTCCTAACTATGAAGCTCACTTGAATCTCAAGGAAAACTCACAACCAATCTTCATAAAACCTCGACGCATACCATACGCTTTAAAAGAAAAGGTTGATAAGGAGATTGAGCGACTATGTGCAGAAGGTGTCATTACCAAGGTAGATCACTCAGATTGGGGCACCCCCATAGTACCAATTGTGAAACCCAATGGTAGCATTCGGCTATGTGCAGACTACAAAGTGACTCTTAATAAAGTTATTAAAGACGAACATTACCCAATTCCTATTATAGAAGATATATTCACAGAAATGAACGGAGGAGTGTACTTCTGCACATTAGATATTAGGCAGGCTTACCTTAATATGGCAATGGATGAAGAAAGTGCTATCTTACAAACATTAAGTACACACAAAGGTACTTACAAAGTTAATCGCTTGATGTTTGGAGTAAAAGTAGCACCAAGTCTTTGGCAGAAATTTATGGATCAATTACTTCAGGGACTGGATGGAGTAAAATGTTTCTTCGACGATATCATTGTCCAAGGAAGTTCAGCAGATCAACTCTTGATAAGATTAAAATATGTCTTGCAAAAACTAAAAGAAAATAACCTCCGTCTTAACAAAGAAAAATGCAGTTTCTTCAAACGCAGTGTAACATATCTTGGACATACAATTGATAAAGATGGGTTACATAAAAATAAAGATAAAATCAAGGCCATTATAAAAGCAGAAAGACCATCAAACACAAATGAACTACGGACCTTTCTTGGCATAGCAAACTACTACAACAAATTTATACCGAACCTGGCTGCAATATTAAGCCCTCTATATGAATTACTAAAGAAAGGAAAAGATTTCATCTGGACATCGAAATGTGAAGATAGTTTTAATAATATTAAGAAGGAAATCTCAAGCGATAAAGTTCTCATTCATTTTGACCCAGATAAACCGTTAATTCTAGCCACGGACGCATCACCAACAGGACTAGGTGCCGTTCTGTCTCATAAACTACCAGACGGTTCAGAACGACCAATAGCATTCGCCTCTAGATCGCTATCAGTCAGTGAAAAGAAATACAGTCAAATCGACAAAGAGGCTACTGCCATCTATTGGGGCATAAAAAAATTTTTTCATTATTGTTATGGTCGAAAATTCTTATTAATAACTGATCATAAACCCCTTACCTGGATTTTTAATCCTCATCAGACATTACCAGCATTAAGCACAATGAGATTATTTCACTATGCACATTTTCTATCAGGTTTCAACTATGACGTGGAATATAGAGCGTCAACGAAACATTCGAATGCCGATTACTTATCAAGATTCCCAGTAGAAATAGCAAAAGAAACATCAATAGATCAACACTCTGCATTTCAAATACATCAAATTAATACACTGGAAGTTCGTCCGGAACTAATTGCTAGCGAAACAAAAAAAGACGATGAACTAAGAACCTTACTGGAAGCACTACAAGCAGGGCGCTCATTACGTCAATACGGCTGTAGTGACAATGAATATACACTTCAAGACAATTGCCTATTAAGAGGAGCTCGAGTAGTAATACCATCGAGCTTACGCACCCGGGTACTCGAAGAACTACACGCAGGACACATTGGAATTCTTAAAATGAAACTTCTAGCTCGCAGCTATATATACTGGAAAAATATTGATAAAGATATCGAAGATAAAGTAAAGTCTTGTAGAGCATGCCGATTACAACGAAATGAATCACCAAAGGCACCTCTGCACCATTGGGAACGACCAACGGCTCCTTGGCAAAGATTACACGTAGACTTTGCTGGACCTATCCTTGGATATCAACTCTTCATAATCGTAGATGCTTTTACAAAATGGGTCGAAGTATTCCATACAAAAACTACTACAAGTTCATGGTGCATTCTTAAACTTAAGGAATTATTCTGTACTTTTGGCATTCCATACACAATAGTATCAGATAACGGACGGCAGTTCGTTTCACAAGAGTTTAATAGCTTCCTTTCCAGCTGCGGAGTAACTCACTTGACATCAGCCCCATACCACCCGGCTACTAACGGCCAAGCCGAGCGCTACGTGCAAACAATAAAGAAGGCCATACGCGCAATGGACGGAGATAAGGACGATATTGCGGCCAAACTACTTATTGTGAAAACTCGGCTTAGACGCACACCCAATCAGGAGGGACTGACCCCATACGAACTCATGTACAGCCGGGAGGTCAGAACCCGGCTGCACGTTATGTTTCAAAAACCATCGGCACCGACCATACCGCGATGCGACGGCACATCTCCATCCGTCAGGTCATACAAAGAAGGAGACCGAATACAGGCGAGAGCCTATACAAATAAGAAACAAAAATGGGAATTTGGTACTATAGTGCGTCGGCTGGGCCGGTTACACTACGATGTGAGGACCGACGAGGGGGCGCTGTGGCGTAGGCATCTCGACCAACTGCTGCCGGCCCCCCAAATCGAATAGCGGCGGAGGACTGTTGTATATACAGACTTTGTGGTTAACGATTATAGTGTTCTCTTCGTTAATGATTGATTGTTGACATTATCTATGTTGTCTTTTGCATTATGTTCTTTATACAAAAACCTAGATACGGAATAAATGTGATTCGATGTGAAATTGTGTATATAATAGTTGCCAAGACGAGACCATATGCCAGCACTTTCAAAAAGTTATCAGATCTTATGTAGAGCCAAGCTTCTAACTCTACACGCCTTAACTCTACAAGGTCTAACTTCACAAACTCTACACCTTAGCCAAAATATGTGGCTTGACCATTTCGCTACATTCACATGGCCCTTAGGCCCTAAGGTGAAAAATTGGTCCATTTTTCATTACTTTTCTTTTATATAATAATAGTTCTTTGTAGTAACGAAACGGCCAAGCCACATATTTTGGCTAAGGTGTAGAGTTTGTGAAGTTAGACCTTGTAGAGTTAAGGCGTGTAGAGTTAGAAGCTTGGCTCTACATAAGATCTGATAACTTTTTGAAAGTGCTGGCATATGGTCTCGTCTTGGCAACATTTTACATGAAAATGTTTTTGTTGAGATTTCATTTCTTTTTGTAAGTCAAAATTGCAGAAGTCTCATACAAACTTCCATCCCCTAATTTAAGGGGTTGGGAGATAAAAGTTACAAGTTTTATAATTTTTTTGTTTGTTGTTTACTAATACTAGCTTACATACCAAATTTCAGCTTTCTAGGACATTAGGAAGCACCCTAAGAATTTTGATGATCATCAGTGAGTCAGTGACGAAATCGAGGTTTTTTAGATATCAATAAAATCTAAAGGATGGGAGCTATACAATTAAAACTTTATACATTTAATAAGTCTGCTATTGACAACATATTCCGAAAATTTTGTTTATCTGGTATAATCCAGACCCAAGTTACAAGGGTTCAAAAAAACGACGAAACGCTTCGAGAAAAGGTAGGTAGTGCCCTTGCGCTTTGCTGGCTCGTCTTGGCGGGGGCACTACCGTGCCCCCAGATATACATCTTAAGATCACATCTATACACGCACACACACACGCACACATTCACGCACACGCACACGCACACGTATAGATTATATTAATTTTTGAGTCCATGTTGTATACATAGCTCAAATTTCTGTGTAGTTATTAGGTATACCGTATTTGTTAACCGCACTCGTAGATGACCAAGATACAGGCTCAGCCTAGTTTGGTCACTGATAGATAGTCTCGTAATTTTGTATTCACCGTTTCTTTGTGTAATAAATAAATAAATAAAAGTAAATTAGGTAAGGAGTCTGTCAAAAGTCAATTTTAAATATAAAAAGAACAGATTAAAAAAAATACTAGGAATAAGACGGAATATCATAACGAGTGGCATATAGCCGCCTCGTTACAACCCTAGCCATGGGGTCCATTTTCATAGATATACCGTTGACAATCTCCTCTGCTTTAATGTCGCCGACCCCCATAAACATGAACTGTGACGTTTATAGGTAGCGAATTTCAGTGGGCTTAATGTTCAGTATTATTTCGGTCACTTGGATCCTTTGGGAAATTCTGTTTTACAGTTGTAAAAGGGAAAAAAAAAAAACTCATGCCTACATATTATGTTCTCAAAAAGTGAACTGCAGTGTTTTCGCAGCTGGTACACATGCGAAATTTTGGTAATTTGCACCTTTTTTTTTAATAATTAGCGTATTTTATTCCTTGCAAAAAATGTACCGCTTTATGTTTTTGCTTGTTCATTAAAATTTCTCTCCAAATGTGGCGCTCTGTTTGACATGCTGCAGGGAAAAACTCATATTTTTAAATTTGTTATTAGTTTCCCCTGCTGCTTCCACGCGTTTCAACTTTTTTACTCTCTTGGAGGTTGAGGTTGAATTTTCATACACCCTTTCTGTTGGGATATGGAGCTTAATGTAGAGTTCCGGGTTTTAAACCCAGGAGTGGGGCTGTGTGCTGCCTGTCAGTTTATCCTTTTATACTATATTACTAGTTGTGCCCCGCGGTTTCACTCGCGTAATGAGGAAAAACTGGCTTCGATTTGAGGAGAAACCTATTTAAAAATATTCCACAGCTAACCAACACAGCGTGGCGTAGGGAATGTCATCATTTTTTAAAATATTGAATTTTTAACATTCTTCGAGCCCCCCAACAAAAAGCCTCGTGCAAAATTTAAAAAGTTCTCTGTTTCTCTTGAATATATACACTGTCTGAAAATAATAAAATTCCACAATCGTTTTCGTAAGTTATCAACTTACTTGTTCATATTATTAATAATTAATACTTATATCTAATATCTTTGTGTGAAAGTGAGTTTGTTTGTTCGTTTGTTTGTTTGTTACGCTTTCACGGCTCAACCGATCACCACGAAAATTTGCATACACGTTGTCAGGGGTACAGAGAAGGACATAGGCTACTTTTTATCCCGGAGTTCCCACGGGAATTCCAAAATTAACGCGGAAGAATCTACATTAGATTTTGCATACTTTATACATGTTGTCAAGGGTAGGTACAGAAAAAAATAGGGCAGTAAGTACTTTTATCTCGGAATACCCGCGGGATATCCGAAACTAACACAGGTGAAACCGCGAGGAACAGCTAGTATAATATAATTGTCATGATGAGATTCTGGTTTTGAAGAAAAAAAAAAAGAACGCCTAATAATGACAGCGAGCTTGACCCAGTTGCCATGAGAGTTGCATAAACCTCGCCTCTATGGAATGTTTTATAGGACTACCGTCTCATTCACAGCCATTTTTCAACGGGCTCACAATGACGCGACGCTGCCATTGAGCAACTTTAATGGATTCCCGTTTACGTAGCACAGTTTCAACGCTCGGTGATGACTTATAATCACATCTCATACGTTTAGGGCGGAAAGTGAAATGTGAACTGCGATGATGGATGATGATAATAATAGTAATCCACTTCACAACTGAACACACATATCTACTTGATCCCACAGTAAGCTATTAGGTATTAGCTTGTGTCGTGGAAACCAAGCAAATGCAATATATATTATTATGCTATAGATATATAAACACACCCAGACTGGAAAGTGGAAACCTGCGTTCATCACACAAAGTGCACCCCCACCGGGAATCGAACCCGGAACCTCTTGATTAGCGGGCAGGCATGGACCTACTACGCCAATCGGGTCTTGCCAATGATGATTAATTGATTGGTGCCCATGTAGTTTTTTTTTTATAATTTATTTACTCAGAAAAAGTACAAAATTTTTACAACGTCACACACAAAAACCCAGCAGGGTTTATTTGGTGTCACATCTGGCATTAAATACAATATGTACTTACAAAAAGAATAAAAAGTTTAAATAATTTCTATAATAGGCTTTTTGACAATATTTCTTTTAGTCCGTCCTGTAGATTCATAAAAAGTATTGGACACGTATTTTTTCTTTTTTTCAAATAGGCAAAAAATAACCGAGATACGTTGAATCGAAATGTCGCGTGACGTCACAAGCAGACGCAGTTTTTACCCGCATATGACGTTACGAGCCCCCAGTCGCAAACTTTAATGCGCTTTATCCAAGTATATTTACATTAATTTGAAAAAGCAAAAAATACGTGTCTATTATTTTTTTACTATCCAACTGACGGACTAAATAGAATTTAGAAAAAAAAATATTTGTCAAATTGCCTGTTGATTTACACGAGAGTATAATATGCTGAGTCGCTGGCCATTTCGGGCATCACCAAAATTTCTAGGCGATAATTGTGTTAAATTTTGTTATATATGTCGGAAATAGAAAGGAAGAGTAGTAGTAGATAACGGCAGATAGTTATCTGCTATTGCAAAGATAGCTGACTAACTGATGATGATAACATAACACAATGTAACTGAAGGTAGGGGTAGGTATGACCGAGACTATTAGCTGAGTGACACATCTAGAACGCACTAGAAACTGTTACAATTAATTGCACCAACATAGTTAGAAGTTGTACACCATACCAGATATCCGTAGGGAACACGGAGCAGTGCCTGGGACTTGCGACCCAGGTGTAGGTTTAATGGGGCCCCTTTACAATGCATGAACGCTCACCTCCACTGCCCGTGCTCCCGACTTAAGCAAACCTCTGGAAAGTATTAGATGACACAGCACACGTAATCACTATAGCCACACTAGATTGATACGACACTGATATGACAATATAACTGCTCTGAACTGAACACAAAGTAACAATGAATCGTGGCTTACGCATACCCGCGTTTTATATCAAGTTCTAACAAAGACGACTCGGGCAATGGAGTGGAGCGGGGGAACGAACTTACTACAACCGTTATTAGTCGGCGGGAAACGTTATTGATAACGAAACTACCCTCTCGCCGACATATATGATTTTTTTTTTATATCTGTGATGCCGAATAAAGATATGTCTATGTCCGATCATTATGAAATTTTGTACACACGTTGCCAGCGGTATAGAGAAGGACACAAGGTACTTTTTATCCCGAAATTCCCGCGGGAACTATGAAATATCATAGTTCCCGCGGGAATTTCGGGTGAAATCTCAAGAAATGTTGCATACACATCGTCAGGGGTACAAAAAAGGACAAACGCTACTTTGTATCCCGGAAATCCTGCGGGATCTCGGAAATTTTCGCGGGTGAAATCGTGGGGATCAGCTAGAGTATTATATAATAATAATAATAATAATCCACTTCACAACACACAGATCTACTTGATCCCACACTGAGCTATAAGCTTGTGTCGTAGAAACCAAGCAAACGTGGTATATTATACTACACATATTATTATATATATATTATACTATAGATATATATATACACACCCAGACTGGAAAATGGAACCCTGTGTTCATCACACAAAGTCCACCCCCACCGGGAATCGAACCCGGAACCTCTTGATTAGCGGGCAGGCATGGTGACCATTGCGCCAATCGGGTCGTCGAAATGTATATATTATGTAATCTGCCACATACTCTTATTACGGTTTTCATCTTAATTTTATAATTAGTGAACTCGCATCTAGGTATCAAATGCAATGTCATTAACCTTCCGCGACCTTTAAACCGAAAACCACCGAGAACGCGCGAGAATAGCCGAAACAAAATCAATATAAGTACAGTTCGCAGAATTTCAAGCGTATCATACCTCGAAATTCCACAATTCAAATCCGACCTTAAAAACCGTGTTCAGAGTTCATATTTGTATGTTCGAATCAGTCGTGTGTAACGTTTTGTTCCGTGATGAAATTGTAATATATCGCTCCGCTTGAAATTTCAGGTTAACGTAACGCAAACTGCAAACGGTCACGTTTAGGTTAATGTTTTGAACTTTCAGGATTACCTACGTTTGTACTCGAATATGTTACGTATTCAAGAATACGTACGTAGTTAGTTGGGACATGTTGAAGTTTAATAAAAAAACAAATTAAATTGTTTAGCTTTTAAACACTTTCTGAAAATTTTTACTAAAGGTGTTTTAATGATTAGTTAATTTTGAGTAAAGATTTTAAAAACAAAACTGCCGCACGCAGAGACGCTCATCAAATTAATGTTAATTGGAATTTAACTAATTAAGTTATTTTTTTATTTAGTGCGGCCGTAAGTCCATAAGAACAAGAACAATTTTCTCAATAACTGTCTCTCGGTTTTGTAAGTTCTGAATTCTGATCTATAATGATTAAGTTGAAAGCCTTAGTTTTCGTAAGACCGCCAATTAATGGGAGCTCACGTTTGAAATTAGGTACATCGAATACGCCAAAACTTTCGCTTTACGACTAGTCTGTACTCTGTAGCAATGATAATACGATATTCATCTATAGAGAAGTTAGTACCTCGCTCAATAAGTTCCGAGCGAGATATCCTTATTATATAACTTGCTGCTCCCCGCGGTTTTTCGGAGCCGCGCTAATTTCGGAGATCTCGTGGGGATTCCGGGACAAAAAGTACCCTGTGTTCTTTTCTGTACCCCTGACAACACGTTTGCAGAATTTCATCACGATCGGTTGAGACGTGAAAGCGTAACAAACAAACACTCACTTTCGCATTTGTGAGGTCACAGATAATAATATTATGTACCTACGGATAAATGCGAATGTGAATTTGTGTTCTAGAAAAGAACACATGATACTTTTTATCCTGGAATTCCCGCGGGAACTCCGAAATTAACGTTAAATTTTCTATAAAATTTCGTCAGGAGTCGGTATACCTACAGAGGAGGACATAGGGTAAGTACTTCTTTCCTGGAATTCCCTCGGGTGAAACCGCGGGGAACAGCTAGTACCTACCTATAGGTACTTTTTTGCAATTTTGTAACGCAAAATAAATTTCTGTAATTTTTTAAAATCATGTCATTTTTTTAAATAACTAGCTGCGCCCCGCGGTATCACCCGCGTGAGTTCCGGAGTTCCCGTGGGAATTCCGGGACGAAAAATAGATAGTAGCCGATTCTCAAACCTACTGAATATGCATAAAAAATTTCATGAGAATCGGTCAAGCCGTTTTGGAGGAGTATGGGAACATTGTGACACGAGAATGTATTAGATAAACCGTGTCTAAAGTCTTAAAATAATTTTAGTGACAAACTTGGAGACTTTTTCGGAGGGATTTCGTTATCAAAACTGATCACTAGTGGAAATAGGAGCGATTTTGATTGTTGAAACTCAGGCAATACACAGAGGTTTACTACACAATTTGTGTAGTATGTGTTTTGCGCAACTGGTATAATTAAACTTGAACGTTTTAATGTCTAAACAAATAAATAAAAAGTGACTTCTAAATGTTAATTAACTAAAACTAAACTTAACCTAACCTAAAATAAAGCTAAAATATATTATTAAAAGGAGTCCCTTTAGGCAAGGTTCCGAAGATGCTGGCAGCGTTCCCCCTTTGAATAGCTAGGCTAATTCTTTGTGCGAGGTAGCTGCCAGCTCTTCGGTCTCCTGTGATGTCGACTAACCTTTTTGCTATTTCCTTAAAAAGCCTTATAGCGCAAGGACCCCACGGACCAAGGGTCTCGACACCGAATGGGACAAAATCATATTCAGGGCCCAGACCCCTGTATTTGCGTGCTTTAGTATTTTCAGCCGCTTCGCAGGCCGTACCAGCTCGGTTGTTGGTTCCATGAAGATGGGAATTTATAATATATATTTACTGGTATAATTATCTAACTATATGTTACTAGCTGTCCCCCGCGATTTCATCCGCGGTAATTTCGGAGTTCCCGCGGGAATTCTGGGAAAAAATTACTCTACGTCCTTTGTACCCCTGACAGTAGTTTACGGTGATTAGCTGTTCCCCCCATTAATTGCGGAGTTCCCGCGGGAATTCCGGGATAAAAACTATCCTATCTTTTAAGTTGACACGTGATTTATATTATCATTGGCTTAATACATATTATTTGATAAAGTATGTAGATAACGAACCAAAACTTGTAGCACAGATTTGGTGATTAGGAACAGAGACGTCATAGGGAGACTTTGACGATCATAGTAATGCAAAATTACTTAATACGCACATACTATTACTTTATACTAGCTGTTCCCCGCGGTTTCACTCGAGTTAATTTCGGATCGATGATCGTACTTTTTATTCTGGAATTGCCGCAGAAACTCCGAAATTAACGTGGAATAACTAACTAATATTTTCTTGTAATAACTGGATTATTTGAAAATTTATTCTCAAGTAATTCACAATCTGCGTACAACTTTATTTATTAAGGTCGTATAAAGGCGATTACTCGCTTCAGCGGAGTAATCAAAAAGGAAAAATTTACAATAAGAATTCTCAAAACTTTCACAAAGGGAAGAGAGTCACTTGAACTTTTTTATTTTCACGAAAATAATAATATGAATACCTAAATAAGTACCTACATTACCTAATTTGTTTTACTTTTGTGACGACGTGTTCAGGTAGAAAAAAGTTGATGTTTTGATGCTCATTTAATATAACATCTGCTTTAAATAAACATAATAAAATGTTACTAGATTCCGAGTCTTCACTACATACCTAGTTTAAAAAACAAATTCGTTTTCCGCTGTCTGTCTGTCCCTATGTATGTATGTATGTTGATCTTTTGATACTCATTAGTATAATATCTTCTTTGAATAAACATAATAAAATGTAACTAGATTCTGAGTCTTCACTACACAGTACACAGTATAAAATAAAGTCGCTTCCCGCTGTCTGTCCCTATGTATGCTTAGATCTTTAAAACTACGCAACGGATTTTCATGCGGTTTACACCAATATATAGAGTGATTCATGAAGAAAGTTTATATCTATATTTTATCCCGGAACTCCGAAATTACCGCGGGTGAAACCGCGGGACAGCTAGTTAGTAAATTAATGTTAATAGGAAAAGTTTATTTGTTTTTATGTAGGGAGTATACTCCCTGTAACTAGAAAGAAAAAAAGAAAATCCGGAGACACGATAGTGTCTCGCGCAAAGTACACGTCCAACATACGGCGTGAGACAACGTGTCTCTATTCTCAATTCATATGTCAACATAACCTCCTCACGCGCGCCAAGTAGGTACGTTTAAAAAATTGTTTTCAATTTTTAAATTTGCCACAAAAATTTTGCAATTATTGAAAATCACAAAGATTACTTCGGTTTTTTATTTTATATTTTTTTGTAAAGTGCAAATTTTTCTGTCGTTTTTTTATAAATAAACGACACCAATTTTTTTTTTCGATTTTCACCGTTTCTAATGAGTGTTTTTTTAATCAGAGAAGATTTGTGTACTTGGTTTTTTTATTTCATATTTTTAACCGACTTCCAAAAAGGAGGAGGTTCTATGTTCGATTGTATGTATGTTTTTTTTTTTTTTTTTTTTTTTTTTTTTATGTATGTTCACCGATTACTCGAAGACGGGTGGACCGATTTCAAAAATTCTTTTTTTGTTTGAAAGGGTATACTCCCAATTAGGTCCCATTGCCACCAATTCGGGATCTGATGATGGGATCTTGGAGAAATCGAGGGAACTCTTCAAAAATTATAGGCACACCTATAGCGATTTGGGTATTTTTTATAGTAAATCGTTCATTTGCTTTCGAAAAGCAAAATTTGAAGAAGTGGAACTGATGATGAAGACCACAGATGGTCATCGGAACTACTCAACAATAATACGTATTTCACAGATTCGGATTTGTTAACTTTAATGTGGTTTCTAAACAATTTATGTTCGTCACAATGTATATGGTGAAGTGGAACTGATGGTGGTGTACCAGCAGAACTCCTCAAAAATTAACGTCCCTGCATCGGGAAAAGCAATATTTTGTAAAAGGTTATGAGCAGTTGACAGTAGGCTATTGTAACTTAGATAAATTACAAACCGACTCACTAAAAAGCAAGAAATAAACAAATTTTTAACAAAAAAATTAAAACCGACTTCCAAAAACACAAATCTAAAAAAGCTAAAAATAACAAAATACCGATTTAATCTAAAAGACAAAAACACACGTAATATTATTATTGGTTTGTGCTACCACTGATCGGTATGAAGTCGGTGACAAGCCAAATATGGAAGGGGTAGATGGGCTAAGTCGACTCCTGCCACCAGCTCTTCGTGAGCAAAACAACCCAAGTGGGCAGACACCAGCGGGCTTGTCACCGAATTCAAACCGATCAGTGGTAGCACAAACCAATAATAATATTACGTGTGTTTTTGTCTTTTAGATTAAATCGGTATTTTGTTATTTTTAGCTTTTTTAGATTTGTGTTTTTGGAAGTCGGTTTTAATTTTTTTGTTAAAAATTTTTTTGTAAAGATCAGATTTTTTTATTTTTGCAAATATGAGGTTATCATTGTCTCTGATACAATAGTTGCACGTGTACTTGGCGCGACATTTTACAGTGAAACTGTTTTTTGTGGGATACATTTATTTCAGCACAACACACAAGAAAAACAAACAAACAATAAACAGTGCCTAATCTAAATTCGTAGACATAATATCTCTTGCGTATATAATATGCGTATTGCTCCTATTCTGACGAAATGGAAACCAACTCAGCATTAGCTAAGCGTGGGTACACGTGGGTTTCAGTTGCCCGTTATCATTACTGAAGCTATTCTAAAAAAAACTAATATGAATTACTGTATAATTAATTAAGTGAGGTACTGTATAATTAATCATGCTGAGCCCGGACCATTTTGTCAACATAATTTTAATGTTTTAATTAAGCTTTTGTTACATATTTGGTTGCAAAAAATATCTTTGTTTTCCTTTCCTTTTTTGTTTCTTCGGTATCATTGAGGATATAGGACACTTTTTTACCCGAAACAGAGTTCCCAAAAAGACCGAAGTTTAAGTAGGAAACAACTATTTGAACTTATAGGTAGTTATGACTTTACGAGTAATTTAGTTTTTAGCATGGAAAGTAGAATAGTATACTTTCATCCTGTTACAAAGAGATCCTGGGGAATCTTGAAATCAACGTAAATACTTACATTTCGTAATGGTAGATGGAGATTGGAGAAGCAAAGAAAAGGAAGTTTTTATCATAATAAAACTAAAAGTTTAAAATATTTTCAACAACCCAGCGAAAATAGGTAGATGCAAATTATATAAGTAAAACAAGTGTCAGAACTGTGGAGGCGTGCCATTTACCAGTAGGCACTTACCGGTACCCCACTCAAAATAGCGGGATATTCGACGGCGGCCATTTTTATTTTAGTCTAGACCGCTTACGCGCGCCCGCGAAAAAGGATTTATGCTCTATCTACAATAGTTATACCTCTATTGGACGTTCTTGGAATAAAATAGTTTAGACAAGCGTGAAAATTTCAGGGCCCTTATTCACCATAGCACGCCGCGTTAAGACGCCGCAAAAACTCTTTCCCTCGTAATCAAAGAAGTTTTACTCAAAAAAAAAAACATTTAAAACGTTTCTTATGGCTTAGAATAATAATTTCTAATATATTGGCATTTAGAACGTTTGGAACTGCGTTTTTGGGACGCGCGTTATGGGCAAGGAATGTTGTTGGTCATAGTGAATAAGGGCCCAGTTAAGAAGTAGGGAATGTGCAAAGTTAATTCCAAGACACTGCAGTGTTCCTTTGTTTGTTTTGCTAGTGCAATAGATTGGAATTTAGACACCAAGAAATTCGTGAATCATTTCAGATGTTTTTAGTGGGCGTAAATAAGAAAATTTGAGTCAAAAGTAATAAGGTATTTCCTATAGAATTTGCCATTATAGGTCATGACCGCCATCTTGCAACGCGCGACGCGACCCACGACGTGATGCCTCATTTCCGTTCTTTCTGCTTCCGTTGCTTGTTTAATGTATATAATTGTTTAATGTAGTAATGGTTCCAAATTCTGTACAAATTTTTTTTTAGTCCGTCGTCTAGATTAGTAAAAAATATTGGACACGTATTTTTTCTTTTTTAAACCATTTTAAACGTACTTAATATTATAAGTGTGAAAGCGTGGATGTTTGGATGATTGTTACTCAATCACGCAAAAACGGCTAAACGAATTTGGATGAAATTTGGCATGCACGTTGTCAGGGGTACAGAGAAGGACATAGGGTACTTTTTATCTCGGAGTTCCCGCGGGAACTCCGAAATTACCGCGGGTGAAACCGCGGGGCACAGCTGGTCAAAAGATAACGGCGATACATAGAGCTAAAATTTCGCGTGACGTCACAACCCGGTGCAGTTTGTACGGGGCTTATACTGAATAATGACGTCACGAGTCCCCCACCCTAAGATTTAATGCGGTTTATCTATGTTTATTTTCATTAATTTGAAAAACTAAAAAATACGTGTCTACTATTTTTTATTTTCTAACTGACGGACTAATTAGAATTTTGATTTTCATACCCTGGAGAATACCCAATTATATATTGCAAATAAAATACCTCCGTCCCTGTTTGGATCCAATTTTTTTCATTTCATTTGGATTTGAATTTTCTGTCCACACCCATGTCATATTTTTTGTTTATGTTTGGGTTCTTTTATTAAACATTATACTCTGCACAATAAAGAAATAAGGTTAAAAAAAAACTTAAATAATATGTTATACGGTATTTTTTGCTGAACAATCGTAAACCAAGTACATAAACGAGGTATTATTATAACAAAGGATCAAACTTTACTCGTTATAACGGTAACCCTTTTAACAACTTTCTAACTATGAGACCTAGACAACTAAGTAGATATAGACCACAGCCGATTTAGCTCAGCGCACTTCTGCATAGTCTAAACAAAGTAGGAGACTGGTTTAATGACAAAGCGAACTCGTACAATTGACTAAAAGTTACGTATATACCTCTTAAACATTTTTGTTTTTGAGCAATGGGGATGTGGACTACTTTTGAAAATCAAAATTCTAATTAGTCCGTCAGTTAGAAAATAAAAAAACAATAGACACGTACTTTTTGCTTTTTCAAATAAATTAAAATATACAGAGATAAAGCGCATTAAAGTTTAGGGTCACAAATTAACTAGACTTATGTTTAGGGTGAGGGGGTCGTGACGTCACTAACCGCTAAGACCGCCATACAAACTGTCAGAATAGTGACGTCACGCGATTTTTCAACTCAATATATCGCCGTTATTTTTTGATTACGTAAAAAAAGAAAAAATACGTGTCCAATATTTTAATAATCTACAAG
This sequence comes from Zygaena filipendulae, assembly GCA_907165275.2. Classification (NCBI taxonomy): domain Eukaryota; kingdom Metazoa; phylum Arthropoda; class Insecta; order Lepidoptera; family Zygaenidae; genus Zygaena; species Zygaena filipendulae. The sequence goes on along the minus strand of OU015678.1, from coordinate 3,132,671 downwards.
ACGGACTAAAAAAAAAAATTAGTCAACAGCCCATTCTGCCATGGAATTAGGTATTAAGGAAAAAAGAATCGCCACTAAAATATCACCTAGCCAAAAGGTTGACTGGTCGAGAGAGTCTATAGTCAATAGTCGTTTCGCACCGCGAGCGGTACGGACCGCGCCGCGGTATGAATTGCCCAAGAACTTTTTGTACTGGGTCGATTATACCTTACGCATTAAGTCGGCCTTTTGTACAGTAAAGTCCAATAAAGTTCTTTAAACAAATAAATAAATAAAAAATACAAATTTTGTCACAAATACTAAAGCAAATCATGTGGATACTTCCACGATACCTACTTCGTGCTTTCATAGGTATATGCCACTTCTTTATCTCTATACTTATAATAACACTGTAGAGAGATCAATTCTGTACATTGAATATATATTCAAAATTAATATTGGAGGATGAATGGTGATCGATACTGATACCAAAAATGCAATCAGTAAATTTTTTGTCTGTCTGTCTGTCTGTCTGTATGTGCACGCATGGATCAAAAGCTACTGAAGGGATTTTAACCAATCTTGGTACGATTGTAGTCCATACTCCGGGGCAGGTTATAGGCTATATAACATAACGCTAAGACACATAGCAGCTGAGCAGTGACGATAAATTTGAAGCAAGGCGGATGAAAATACGCTTTCGAGCTCTTATCCTCGCATACGTTTACTCAATCACGCAAAAACGGCTGAACGGATTTGGATGAAATTTGGCATGCACGTTGTCAGGGGTACAGAGAAGGACATAGGGTACTTTTTATCCCGGAATTCCTGCGGGAACTCCGAAATTACCGCGAGTGAAACCGCGGGGCACAGCACTTATAATAAATGAAATACCTACTTATCGCATTTTGTGTTTTTTGAGTGACTTATGCAAACGGCAGTATCTACTCACTGCAATTCATTTCAGTACCAAAACGACCGACATTCCGAGCCCAAATTGCAGTTTTAATTGTTGATCTTTCGTAAGTTACGTAATGCGTTTTCACAAAAGAGAAGTAGGTTTTTGCAATTAATGTTTTAGATAATGTGTGCAGTGTTGTAACTTTGTGAATTGTTATTTTGCGAATAACCCCGAAACAACGTCTACGTTAGTACCTAGCGCGACACATCTATACAAATAAATAAAATTGAAGTGTCTGTTTGTAATTTTAAATTAACAGCTTTTCACTAAATGTATACGAAAGTATAGTATACGGGACATCAGAAAATCAATTTATAAATTTTATCTCTGTCTGTTTGTTTCGGCTAATCTTTGAAACGGCTGGACCGATTTTGGCGAGAAGTGACGCTCAAATCTTTCTTTTTTAGTAGGTATTAAGAATGAACTTTTAAAAGTCCAACTCCTATAAGGTGAGAAGAAGAAACACAAGTAAAACCGCTGGGAACAGCTCGTCATCCCAGATTTTAACGTAATTTACTATTCAATATTAAGATTAACACAAGAATTAATTAAGCAACACAATTACGTGAATTATAACGATGTTAATTATGTAAAAGCGATGATTACATTGAAACCTATAGAGGGGAAAATTAATCTCAACTTTATAGTTTTACGCATAATTATAGGTAGGTACGTAAATCTAAAATTGACGAATACGTTGGTCCTTAGAGATGAGAAAATAAATGTAAAACCTCATAGTATTGCTCATAATAGCAGCGATGGTAACATAAGTGCCATCTCTCATTTATACTGTATAACTCGCTGTCCCCCGCGATTTCATCCGCGGAAAAAAGAAAAAAGTGCTGTAGTTTACGGTGATAAGCAGTTCCCCGCATTAATTCCGGAGTCCCGCGGGAATTCCGGGATAAAAACTATCTTCCGGGATAAATCTTTTAAGTTGGACCATATTATAATTGGTTACAAAATTTTATCAAAATCCGTTCAGTAGTTTCAGAGTCCATCGCGGACAAACAACGTGACACGTGATTTATACATTGTATACTAGCTCTCCCGCGCGATTTCATCCGCGGTAATTTCGGAGTTCCCGCGGGAATTCCGGGAAAAAGTGCTCTATATCCTTCTTTGTACCCCTGCCAGTAGTTTACGGTGATTAGTTATTCCCGAAATAATTCCGGAGTTCCCGCGGGAATTCCGGGATAAAAACTATCCTATCTTTTAAGTTGGACCATATTATAAATGGTTACAAAATTTTATCAAAATCCGTTTAGTAGTTTCGGAGTCCATCGCGGACAAACAACGTGACACGTGATTTATATACATATATTAGATTAAGATTTTCATTATGTATCGGCACTGTAGGTCTACAACATAGTAATACGAAATATTGTAAGAAATAAGATGTATTTGAGAATTGGACTATTTGCGCCTAAACGGTATATGACTGTTTGTTGCCAAAACATAAATCCTAAAATTATAAATGTGAAAGATGTGGATGTTTGGATGTTTGGAATGTTTGTTATTCAATCACGCAAAAACGGCTGAATGGATTTTGATGAAATTTGGAATGCACGTTGTCAGGGGTACAGAGAAGGACTTAGGGTACTTTTGATCCCGGAATTTCCGCGGGAACTCTGAAATTACCGCGGGTGGAACCGTGGGGCACAGCTAGTAAATTAATAAATAAATAATTATACTTACGTAAATCTTTATGATAATATGACTTAATAATAAAATGCAAATGTGTTTTATAAAAATTAAAACAGATAAATAAACTTGAGAGACAACGCCATTACGCCTAATCTTAAGTAGCTCCAGAATGTTTATTCCGTGGGTACTAGGTACATATTAAGATGAACATTTTGGGTTAAGTGAAGCAATAACACGAGTAAAGCAGCTTGCACACTAGATACCTACGATCCGTCAAGTGCCGTCACGTCAAGTTACAAATTCCATTTAACCGAAAGCAAGCAATCTTTGGGGGACATAAAAATCCAATCTTAGGGACATAAAAAATATTGTACCTGCATATTGTTATAAAACTACAAACGTGAGTTTGTTTGTTTGTTTATAACATTTTCACGCCTTTATTACTCAACCGATCGTCATGAAATTTCGCAAGGTTGTCAAGGGTAGGTTCTGAAAAGAATAAAGGGTATTTTTTTATCACGGAATTAACGCAGGAACTCTGAAATTAAAAAACCAATATAAAAAACATGAAATTAGAGCGTATGGTAGCTCATTTCACTGTTTTTTGGTAATCCTTACTAATATTACAAATGCAAAATTGTGTGTGTTTGTTTGTTACGCTTTCACGTCTCAACGGCTCAACAGATTAACATGAAATTTTGCATACACGGTTTCAGGGATACAGAAAAGGACATAGGGTACTTTTTATCCCGGGATTCCCGCCGGGTAAAACCACGGGACCCAGCTAGTGTCGTTACAAAATAGCGCCAGCTCAGACATGACGTGACGGATCGTACCAAGTGTGCTCGTCCCTTGAGCCCGTTCGCAATCCATGTGCACACGGCACTGGGTCGGCCCGGAATAAAAGCGTATACAATCCGCAGTACTTACGTACGAGGAGATTGTATGGATCCCCGAGGCTCCATAAAAATCCAAGTGAGTCGTTGGTTTTAATATACTTATTACACTTTTGTTTGAATTATTTTTTTACTGGAACACGCTCGCAGTTGCGCCTGCGCGAGTTTTCTCGGGAACGTTTTGTATGTACTTGCTGGAGATAAAAACTTGCGAAATGTAATTTTTTACTGCCTTCAAAAATGGAGGTTGGATGTTCTAAACTAAGTTTGGTTTTTTTGCTTAGCACCGACTCCAAACCGATCAGTAGGTATAATATAGGTAGCACATTGGTAATGCCTATTAGTAATACGTGTATGTTTGTCCTTTGGATATTTTTTCTGACTTTTGTGTAGTGGATTTGTATGTTTTTTTAAACTACAAGTTTTTTTTAGTACTTTATAATACAGCTTATATCCATAACAGTAAATGTAGGTAAAGTATCTGATTTTCTCAATATTTCTAAATGCATAAATAAAAACTCAAATCTGAACAAAAAACAATGATTAGGTAAGCGAATAAAATAAAATAAAAATCCGATTAACTTTTTACAAAATATTTAATCATTAGGTAAAAAGGTATACCTAAGCCTAGCGCTTGATTTAAAAATAGATTGTGTTTTGTGCCTTTTTAAATTGAACAGTATTTGAACGGAATCCCAAAGTTCACCCGTAAAATAAATTACGTATTGTGTAAAAAAAAAAATACCTGATCGCTTTAAAAAAAAAAGTATAAAAATTAAGAATCAGCTATGCGAAATATCTTTTGAAAAACATGTCGTTAAAAATATCTACGATCATTAAAAATCAAAAGGCTTTTTGTAGGGAATTAATAAAAAGCAACGAGAACGAATCATAAAATACTAGCCGTTCCCCGCGGTTTCACCTGCGTCAGCACAAAAAGTACCTACCCTATGTCCAATTAGTACACACTCACAAATAAAAGTGATACTTTATATCTAGCTGCCTGCGTTTCCATTCGCGTTAATTTCAGAGGTACCGCGGGGATTCTGGGTTAAAAAGTACTCTATGTCCTTCTCTGTACCTACCCCTGAAAACGTGTATGCAAAATTTCATGGTGACCCGTTGAGCCGGTGAGGCGTGAAAGCCTAACAAACAAACTCACTTTCGCATTTATAATATTAGTAAGGATTGCCAAACTTCATCCAAATCATCCTACTAATATTATAAACGCGAAAGTTGGTGAGAATGTATGGATGGATGGATGGATGGATGGATATTTGCTACTCTTTCACGCAATAACTACTGGTTGGATTTAAATGAAACTTTAGAATAATATAGCTTATACATCAGATTAACACATAGGGTACTTTTTATCCCGGAATTCCCGTGGGAACTCTGAAATTAACGCGGGTGAAACCGCGGGGCGCAACAGCTAGTTTATCATAAACCACCAAGCTGTGCTTAATTTGAGGAAAAAACCAACTAAAATGTATTCAAGATCAAAATTAGCCAAATTGGTCTAGCCATTCTCGAGTTTTAGCGAGACAAACGAACAGCAATTAACTTTTATGCATATAATCTAATATATATAAATCACGTGTCACGTTGTTTGTCCGCGATGGATTCCGAAACTACTGAACGGATTTTGATAAAATTTTGTAACCATTCACAAAATGGTCCAACTTAAAAGATAGGATAGTTTTTATCCTGGAATTCCCGCGGGAACTCCGGAATTACCGCGAGTGAAACCGCGGGGGACAGCTAGTCTAATATATATAAATCACGTGTCACGTTGTTTGTCCGCGATGGACTCCGAAACTACTGAACGGATTTTGATAAAATTTTGCAACCATTTATAATATGGTCCAACTTAAAAGATACGATAGTTTTTATCCCGGAATTCCCTCGGGAACTGAAGGACATAGAGTACTTTTTTCCCGCAACCTCCGCGGGAACTCCGATATTACCGCGGATGAAATCGCGGGGGACAGCTAGTATTATATAGATTTACCATATTCACCGTAACATATACGTCGTTAATGGGACACCCTGTACCCGGTCCTATATACATTATTGCTTCTAAATTCAAATATACAGAGCCCTCTATCACTTCGGTAACCGCGTATCTAGACGCGTAAATAATCAAAGCAATAACCATTTATCTGTACGCACATTTCGCCGTCATTCTAACATTGAAAGAATAATATTTTCTCTCATTTTCGACAAAAGCTTTCCGATTCGTCTACCTATCTATATAATATTGTAGATATGTCTGAACCGGATCGAGAAGATGGAATGAGAGGTGGGGGAAGACAGGTCAAGTCCAGGAGGAACTGTCGGTATCCTCTAACGAGCCACAATTTCTTATATAAATAGTTCTTTCAGTACTAGCTGTCCCCTGCGGTTTCACCCCGGCAATTTCGGAGACCCCGCGGGTATTCCGAGATAAAAGTACCTACTACCCTATATTTTTTTATTTACCTACCCTTCATAATGTCTACACATTACAAGTACAAAATTTAATACAGTTTCACCCGCGTTAATTAAAGAGTTTCCGCAGGAATTCCGGGATAAAAAGTATCCTATGTCCTTCTCTGTATCCCTGAGAACGTGTATGCAAAGTTTCATGATGATCCGTTGAGCTGTTGAGGCGTAACAAACAAACAAAATCACTTTCGCATTTATAATATTGGTAGGTAAGGAAAGGTATGTACGAGTAGAGCTGTGAAAGATTTCTGAAACTTTTATTTCTGTACTATTATTCGAGTGAACATCTAAAATTGTTAGTTTGTCGGATTTTATTTTTATTGTACCATTTATCATATTGAGTAATAAGGGTACAGTGTAGTTGAATTTATACCACACTAGCTGGGCCCCGCGATAATTTCGGAGATCCAGCGGTCATTCCGGGATAAAAAGTACCCTATATCCTCCTCTGTACCCTAGTCAACGTGCATGCAAAATTTCATGATGATCGGTTGAGCCGTTAAGACGTGAAAGCGTAACAGACAGACAGAGTTACTTTCGCATTTATAATATTAGTATGGATGTAGTGATTGTCACAGTCTGGGCTCGAACCCTTGCTCTCTGAATAAAAGGGGACAACTCTACAGTCTAAGGTACCGCTTACAACAACTGTAATGAAAGATACCAAATGTAAAGAACATAATAGATTATGAGGTCGATGCCAAAATTCCCATTTCATTACATACACGAGTTACGACTTACGACCTGCGTATTGCGGCCGTATTCGATTTGATAAATCTTGGCGCGACAAATCGAATAAAGCTGAAATCTTTGAGAATCTTTTTGCCATAGGTACCGGAACAATGTTATTGAAGACCGGATTGGCGCAGTAGGTCACCACGCCTACCCGCTAATCAAGAGGTTTTGGGTTCGATTCCCGGTGGGGGCCACCCCCCAATACGACTTTGTGTGGTGAACACAGGTAGCACAGGGAACACTTTCTAGTATGGGCGTTTTTATCTATAGTATAATATTATATTGTATGTAATAATATATTATACAACGTGTTAATGAATTAACTGAAAACTAGAAAATAGTTTGCTCAGAATCGACAAGCGAATCGATCCATTTAATATAGGTTATATTTTTTCATGTTTACTAGCCCATGTCTAAATTATTTATAATACAATATTTGGCTTTTATTTATAAAAGAATTTCAACCAGTAGGCGCGGGCGTAGCGCTTGAAATTTCGTAGATAACTTTTAAAATATAATTTTTTTCGACATAAAATATAGTTCAATCATATTATTGTTTATTTTTTTAAATGAGGTGTATCAGGTTTTCAGTTAATTCATTAACAAGTATACCACGTCTGCTTGGTTTACACGACACAAGCTTACTGTATTAAGTCCAATTAATTAATTGAGTAACTTAGGGTGTGATCAAGTAGATCTGTGTGTTGTGAAGTGATATAGTATTATTGCAACTTGTGAACGAAAGTGAACTTGAACATTTTGATGTGTTAATAGCATTTATATCTGTTAATAACACTTGTTAAAAAAGTGTTAAAATATGACTATTTGAGTCTTTGATTTCTTAACCCAGCGAGTTGGTTCGGTCGTTGATGGTTCAGTCAGTCGGGACATATAGTCTTATATGTATAGAGGATCTTGGCTTCACACTTTGGGTAACTCTAGTACCTCAAGTCATGAATATTTTTACGCATATTTCGCCTCGCACGCATAAAAAAAATATACGCCGAGTTTTATTTGACAAAAAGTTTGCGGTGTTCACATAAAAAGATATAGACCTGTTTCCTATCCTACTGATGTTAGTTTTGCGAAAGGCGAATTTTTCTCTTTTGAATAAAATCTGTGTTTGTGTTTTATGTATTTTGTATTTTTCGGAGTCGTTATTTATTTTTTGTCAAAAATTTCATCTCCACATTATTATAAATAAAAGAAAGAAAAGAAAAAGAAAAAGAAAGAAAAAAACATTAAACAAGAAAAAGAAACAAACATAAACAGTGCTTAATCTAAAGGGACATATAGATAATATTATCTCTTGCATGCTCTGCCGAAAGGGTCACCAACTCAGCATTAGCTAGGGGCGGGAACACCTAGCGCTGGTTTTCAGTTAGCAGCCATTAAAGCATACTACATGTTGTCAGGGGTACAGAGAAGGACATAGAGTTATTTTTGTCCTGGAGTTCCAGCAGCGTTCGAAACTAGTTATTTCCCGCGATTTTACCCGCGTTTGTTTTGGAGTAGTACAGTATTATACTAAATCAATGGTAGGATTTGCTTCGCCTTGTTTTACCTGCCGCTAGATTTTTTTATTACAAATAAATACATTATACTTACCAAAACTTTCTTACGTTTTTCCGCGTATCGAAATATCCGTCTTTTCAGTTATTACAATAGTATGTAGGTATCTATAGTTGTTACGATCCATGAATTATTATTTGCAAAATATGGGCAAACAGATAAAATATATTGTATATATAGGACATAGTTGATAATCTATGCAAACCTTTTCATAGCACCTATACATTACTGTACAGATTTCCGATACGCAATCAACCACTAGAATCCATTTTTTTTTTCCACTTTCTAGTTGTTTGTAAACAGACGGATTGTAGTTACAATTTGCTAATTGCTAACGACATAAATATCAGATACTAGCTGTGCGCCGCGGTTTCAACTACGTGAGTTTCGGGATTCCCGCAGGAACTCCAATACATCTAATTTACTCAGCTCAATAGCAGTGTAAGTCCCGTCAATATCGGTCCAACCGTTTCGGAGATTCACCCGCGTGAGTTTCAGAATTCCCACAGGAACTCAACACTTCTTTTATATAAACCTTGTCCTGACAATAACGAACACAAAAACAACAATTATCCAATTTGGTGCAGTCGTTTGGAAGTTATGCGCTTAGCAACACATTTGGCGATTCATTTTTATTATATAGATTACGCAACCTTATATTTAATATTATGATCTTTCAACCGCAATTAGTTGGCACAAAGAGATCTATCAAGTGTTTGAAGTCGCTGACAAATTTCGAATACCAATAACTCGTAATATTCTCTTTGAAGTAATTTAAGTACGGTCTATCAAACGAAAGGTTGACTTGAAGAGTTTTTAGAAGCTGCCACCAGCACTACAACCATATTTTGTTTATTAACACTTCCACCAACTATTGTTTTGTATAACTTTATACCCTTACATTTACCCAGGTTCCGTTGTAAAATTGCAAAAACGGAAGGTTATATACTTTCGTTATGTAGGTATGTCTGCCTTGTACATATGTACGTCGCAGCCGTTTTAATTTGAGATTATTGTCATTATATATAATGATGTAGGTACGTACCTATATTATACTTTTAGAATGAAAGTTAATTTTCTTAATTGCCATAATAATAAGGGTGTAGTGAAATAACGAAAAATTAAATTATGGGTATCAAGGTAGAACCCCATACATGTAACGGAGGGACCTATGTCATGGTAGGACTCAAAAATCAATTATTATTTTTATGTCATAGGGGGCAAACGGGCAAGTGGTACACCTGATGGTAAGTGATTACCGCCGCCCATGGACATCTGCAACACCAGAAGGCTTGCAGGTGCATTGCCGACCTGGAATCGGGATGAGAAATGGCTTTCAAGTGGGGCTGCCGGAACACACCGTTAGGTGCTTGGCGACAGATTTGCAACTTGAAGGTGGTAGCTAGCCAGTCGGGCACTAGAGAGCGCCCTACCACCATGCTATGGTTTCCTCACGATGTTTTCCTTCACCGACAGCTCAAGCTCATTGTTAGGGTTTGAACCTCCACCTGGCGGCGTTTGATCCGAGCGCACCAACCACTGAGCTATCATCGCTGTAAATCGTGTGACAATGGGCAAGATGACAAATAGTATAAAAATATAAAATCAAAATTCTGTTTAGTCCGTCAGTTGGATAGTAAAAAAAATAATAGACAAGTATTTTTTGCTTTTTCGAAATATTGAAAAAATACTTAGATTAGTGGGAGGTCGCGACGCGATTTTACCTGAATAAATGAATTATTATTATTATTATAGGTGTGACGTCACGCAGAATTCCCACTCAATGTATCACCGTAATTTTTTTAATTACGTTTTTTTTTATTTACGTAAAAAAGGAAAAATAGGTTCGTGTTGAATATTATTTATTAATCTACGAGACGGACTAAAAATTTTAATTTAGTCATCATACCTATTTTCATTGATGAGTCTTTTATCCCGAAATTCCCGCGGGAACTCGGGAAACGGTAGAGGACAAGCTAGGAAATAAATAAGTCTCCACTAATACTCAAATCCGGGATCTCTTGCTTAGGGTGTGGCGTGATGATCGCCGCGCCAATTAAGTTTGGTCCGAATTTCTTTGCATAAATTGTTATTAAGTAGGAAAAAGTATCATTAATCAAGATTTTACGAAAATTCCGTACACATTTTCCGGGCTTTATTTTTTCATATAAATCACTGAACGTAGTGACGTCACTTTAATTTGCCTTTCTACTGCTATTACACGAAGTGTCGCTTGCAGATTTAGTGTTTTACGAAGAAAAATAAAAAATCCGTGCTAATTAGGTATCCTTTCTAATATTATAAATTCGAAAGTGAGTTTGTTTGTTTGTTTGTCTGTCTGTTACGCTTTCACGCCTCAACGGCTCAACCAATCATCATGAAATTGTGCATGCAGGTTGACAGGTGTATAGGGATCCGAAGGACTTAGAGTACTTTTTATCCCGGAATTCCCGCGGTAACTCCGAACTTATTGCGACGGAAACCGCGGGGAACAGCTAGTATATTATAAATTCGAAAGTAACTGTCTGTTACCTTTTTACGCCTTAACTACTCAACCGATCATCATGAAGTTATTTATGCACGTTGTCTGGGGCACAGAAAAGGAAATAGGGTAGGCTACTTTTTACCCCAGAACCCGCGGGAATTCCGAAATTAACGCAAACGGTGGCCGATAAAGGCTGCGGACTTTACGATGTGGTGTCCGGAAGTTTTCCTTGATCCGATTGCGATATTCAACGTGTAAATGAATTAATCCAAAACCTGATACACCCCGTTTAAAAACATAAACAATGATTATGATTAAAATATAATTTTTTTTAATACCTACCTAATCACTATTTAAATATTTGTTCTGCTTATAGATAGATAGATAGATAGATAATTTATTTCTCTTTAAAAATTACATTTAAATATACGTACCTACTTATGGTTCCAGGCGCGTGCCCACTGCCCAGCCGTTAATTTTGGGCGGGGTTACCAAGAAAATTATTTCTGAGGCTTTGGAAAATAAAAAGCTTATAAAATTACCTAATACATTATCTAGACATATAAATAAAATTTAAGGGTCTGTTTGTAATTTCAAATTGACAGCTTTTCACTAATGTCATTTTTTTTTTCATTTCTTTGTCTGTCTGTCTGTTTGTTCTGAAACTACTGGACCGATTTTAACGAGACTTTCACTGGCAGATAGCCGATGTTATAAGAAGTAATCTAAGAATCGTTACATGTTGTGACGATTACCTAGTTACCTATAAAAATATATAACTTTTATATTAAAACAAAAAAAAAACGTGAAAGAATATAAAACAGAAGTAAAAAAAAACCTCCCAAAAACATAATGCTAATCTAAACTACGGAACGTAGTCACAGGATATGAATGCTGGGACCGGAAAAAAGATGGCCGGTCGGTGGCAGATGTCAAAACTTCCGGCCCGCCGGAAGTGACTTGACCGAATTGACAACATTTCAAAATTATCATGGTACAAAACTAAATACCTAGGTATATTTATAAAAGGTAGCTGTAGGTATGATTTCCTAAGTTTGATATTTTTAAATAAAATTACAACTATTTCCCTAACTTTGTCGTCCTTTCATCTTCGTCTTCTTCTTTTTTCAATATAGAAGCTCTGCTCATACTGTCATTCAGAGAAAACAATGAACTGTTACAAAGAATGGTTTAGGTTTTTAGGCCAAAATATGGTCAGTAAACTAGTTTTATGTCATAATCCCAGAGATACAGACCTATTGAACTCACAAAAACTTTCATATTTTGAAGAAGCTGTAATTCCGGGTTACAATATAGCCTATGTTACTCAGGGTCTAGGGATAACGTAGCATTCTAATGGTGAAAGAATTTTTGTAATGGGTCCCATAGATTTTGAGTTAAATCTTTATAAACAAACGAACAAAAAAAAATATACAAAAATACAAATCTGTTCTTCATAATCCACTCCAATTTGTTGTTTTTAATGGCTCCACCGTTTTGACGATGATTCTGCCAATGTCACAGTTTGAAAAGCCACGGCATAAAATTAGTAGGTATAGATTTGACTTTAAATTACGGTAGTATATCTAAGTAGTTTGTGGAGTTATAGATCTAATGCTCAGAAGAATAACTAATTCTTCTGAGATCTAATGCGTTCGTTCTGTCAATCACAGCTGTTGACAGCTATCTATATTTTTGCATGTTTCTATGGAATTCATAATTAATTAGGTACACCGGCTGTTTTCATAAAACTAATTTTACTTCACTTCTTTGATTCTGTCTTCTATTGTGACCAGCACAACAATTTTACTAATGTCAAGTTGTATATAATGATGTAATTTTAAAGTCCAAAGACATAAAGTTATTAGTGTTTGTTTTTAATTAATTTACAAATTGACAAATCATTCAACTTTCGACATTGGCAGAATAGGTGCTAGTAATAATAGATGCCAAATGTAAAGTGAAGTGTGACATTGGCAGAATCATTGTCAAAACAGTGGAACTATTACACCACAAATTGGAATTTAGAGCTGGAACGGTTGTTGAAAGAGTCGGCACTTTCATACTAATCGCTGAAATCTATGAAAGCATTTTGTGCCAACCTCAACCTTACCAATGTAAGACGAGGTCAGGGGGATTTGGTTAGGTATTCCAAAGTTGGTAAGGAAGTTATTGCATAGATCCATTGTAATTTTTGCTTCAAGACAGTGTCGATGGGCTGGGTGAAAGTCGTACCGAAAACACACCTGTCAGTCTTCGTTATTTCAATTATCTCTCATCCATTTTGAACCCTGAGCAGGAAACTAGATTTCAGAGAGCCATATTTTAACTTGGGAATCAATCTAAAATTGTCATTGGACGTAGAACAAGATATTGGATGTAGAACAAGATAAGCCAAATATGGAGGAGGTAGATGGGCTAAGTCGACTCCCGCCACCAGCTCTTCGTGAGCAGGACAACCCAAGTGGGCAGACACCAGCGGGCTTGTCACCGAATTCAAACCGATTAGTGGTAGCACAAACCAATAATAATATTACGTGTGTTTTTGTCTTTTGGATTAAATCAGTATGTTGTTATTTTTAGCGTTTTATTTTTAAGATTTTTAGTTTTGTGTTTTTGGAAGTCGGTTTTAATTTTTTTGTTAATTATTAGGTACTAAAAACATTGTCACTGGCAAAATTAGAATATTAGACGTCATAATTAAAGAAGTTGGAATTAGAAGCAATACCCGCAGTTGCATTCCCACGCTGTATAAAAAAGGCTATGTAAAAAACGGCTATATAAAAAATTGCCTCTCGAAGCCTCAGAAATAATAATGAGTAGGTTAAGAGTTTGGTTTTCAGATTGGTATAACTTAATTGAGTGTATTGTATATTTGAAATGCTGAAAGCTTAAGCACGATTTCGATAAAATTTCTCGATAGAAAAATCCCAATTAGTCGCTTTAACTTGTAAACGGTGATTTACAGAAATTCGAGAACCTGATTTAATTAAAAGGGATTGAACATTAAATAAATATTGAAAAAGCTAAAATTTCACTTAGTCAAATAAAATTAGTTTTTATCTACATTAAAACATTAAATAGGTATACCTACAAAGAGAAAGGATTTTATTTTTGGCATATTTATTTATTATTTACTTAAAGTAAATATACATTGATTTTCCATTTGTAGGAAATAATGATAGGAATAGGAAACTATAATAAGCAATTGCACCAACATAGTTATAGATAATACAGCATACCAGATATCCGTAGGGAACACGGAGCAGTGCCTGGGACTTGCGACCCAGGTGTAGGTTTAATGGGGCCCCTTTACAATGCATGAACGCTCACCTCCACTGCCCGTGCTCCCGACTTAAGCAAACCTCTGGAAACAACTAGATGACACAGCACACGTAATCACTATTAGATTGATACGACACTATAACTGCACTGAACCGAACACAAAGTAACAATGAACCGTGGCTTACGCATACCCGCGTTTTATATCAAGTTCTAACAAAGACGAGTCGGGCAATGGAGTGGAGCGGGGGAACGAACGTACTACAACCGCTATTAGTCGGCGGGAAACGTTATTGATAACGAAACTACCCTCTCGCCGACACGGCCATACTGACATGCGCACGTCCTCGGGCGCTAAACTCACAGGAAGAAATCCGAGATAGAAAACTAATACGAACGCTCGTTCATCCTGACATAATATCTCACTCTCAACATCACTCAAAAACACTCGTACAATCTAGCTTTCGAAACACTCAAAAACTCCGCGCAACTAGTTATTCGAAACACCCAAAAACACTGGCACAATTTAACTATTAGAAAATGATATCTAAGTAAAACTGGATTGAATCGTGCTAGTCCGAAGTAGTAGCTGCAGACACATTCTTTTTTCCGGGCTATGCTAGACCGGACGCATTTTTTTGTCCCTGTAGCCACCACACATTTTTTCAGCACAAAATTCAATCACCAATTTTTTTTTTCTTTCTTTTTTTGTTTGTCTTTCTTCTCGAGTTCTTTAACTACTGAATAACACCGAGTTCTCAACTACTGAATAACACTTTCAATCTTTCGCCGACACGCCATCCTCGCTATGATAAACTACTCCTGAGAATGCCGCCAATACAGTAACTATCTCACCGATTGTAAGACCGCGCGAACACTGTTGACGTTTCGAATAGTCACACTCACAACCAAATAAAAATCTTAACTTACTGAATTCCTAAATTAACTTGTCAGAATACCGCAAATCTACTCAACGAAATTTAATGACAGCTGGGTACGTGGGTAGATTAAAAATTATCTCTCTTAACACTATATGGACAAAGGTATCGAAACCTTTAAATGAAATCACAAAATCACATTCCTCACTCGAATAGGCGATGACAATGCTCCTACAAGCCTATTAAATATCTAACTCGCAACGTTGTCAGGATTTATGTAAAACATAATACTTGACCGAGAGAAACCGAACGTAGGAACCTTATTGGCAGAAATGTGGACGCAAGTAATATCCCAATTCTGATGTAGGAAATAGATGATAGCAATAGGAAACTATAATAAGCAATTGCACCAACATAGTTATAGATAATACAGCATACCAGATATCCGTAGGGAACACGGAGCAGTGCCTGGGACTTGCGACCCAGGTGTAGGTTTAATGGGGCCCCTTTACAATGCATGAACGCTCACCTCCACTGCCCGTGCTCCCGACTTAAGCAAACCTCTGGAAACAACTAGATGACACAGCACACGTAATCACTATTAGATTGATACGACACTATAACTGCACTGAACCGAACACAAAGTAACAATGAACCGTGGCTTACGCATACCCGCGTTTTATATCAAGTTCTAACAAAGACGAGTAGGGCAATGGAGTGGAGCGGGGGAACGAACGTACTACAACCGCTATTAGTCGGCGGGAAACGTTATTGATAACGAAACTACCCTCTCGCCGACACATTCATAATTTCTTTAAGATGTTAAAAATTGTATTTGTTTGTAATGGATGAACTCAAAAATACAGAGAGCTTTGCCAATTTGACAAACGTTGATCGGATAACAAAAAAATTAAAACCGACTTCCAAAAACACAAAACTAAAAAACTAAAAATAAAAAGCTAAAAATAACAAAATACCGATTTAATCCAAAAGACAAAAACACACGTAATATTATTATTGGTTTGTGCTACCACTAATCGGTTTGAATTCGGTGACAAGCCCGCTGGTGTCTGCCCACTTGGGTTGTTCTGCTCACGAAGAGCTGGTGGCGGGAGTCGACTTAGCCCATCTTCCCCCTCCATATTTGGCTTGTCACCGACTTCATACCGATCAGTGGTAGCACAAACCAATAATAATATTACGTGTGTTTTTGTCTTTTGGATTAAATCGGTATTTTGTTATTTTTAGTTTTTTAGTTTTGTGTTTTTGGAAGTCGGTTTTAATTTTTTTGTTAAAAATTTGTTTATTTCTCGCTTTTAAGTGAGTCGGTTTGTAATTTATCTAAGTTACAATAGCCTAATATCAACTACTCATAACCTTTTACAAAATATTGCTTTTCCCGACGCAGGGACGTTAATTGTTGAGGAGTTCTCCTAGTACATCACCATCAGTTCCACTTCACCATATACATTGTGACGGGCATAAATTGTTTAGAAACCATATTAAAGTTATCGATTCGGAACTCGTGAAATACCCATTATTGAGTAGTTCCGATGACCATCTGTGGTCTTCATCATCAGTTCCTCTTCTTCAAATTTTGCTTTCCGAAAGCAAAGAAATGTTTTAAGAATACAAAAATCGCTATAAGTGTTCTCATAATTTTTGAAGAGTTCCCTTGATTATTCCAAGATCCCATCATCAGATCTCGACTCAATTTGGGAGTATCCCCTTTCAAACAAAAAAACAATTTTTGAAATCGCTTCAATCGGAACCCGTGAAATACGTATTATTTTTGAGTTGTTCTGATGACCACCTGTGGTCTTCATCATCAGTTCCACTTCTTCAAATTTTGCTTTCCGAAAGCAAATGAACGATTTACTATCAAAAATACCCAAATCGCTATAGGTGTGCCTATAATTTTTGAAGAGTTCCCTCGATTTCTCCAAGATCCCATCATCAGATCCCGATTTGGTGGCAATGGGACCTAATTGGGAGTATACCCTTTCAAACAAAAAAAGAATTTTTCAAATCGGTCCAACCGTCTTCGAGTAATCGGTGAACATACATAAAAAAAAAAAAAAAAAAAAAAAAAAAAAAACATACATACAATCGAACATAGAACCTCCTCCTTTTTGGAAGTCGGTTAAAAACTGAGAAATGTATCGCTAAGTCACGTGGCACGTCAAATGGTAGCCAAGTTTACACGTTAGGAGTTCGTTCAAAACACGGTTCTAAACAATAGAATAAAACGTTGTCGATTAAAAAGTACGCATCGTAACTTCTCATACAAAATGGCATGCTAGCCAAGTTGCATTTTTGACAATCGGATTGCGTATCGTAATTGAAGTTTTTGAACGCTCACCGAGCAAACTCCAGAACCCTGTAGCTAGTATCAGAGAGAAGGTAATCACTACGGCTAGTATAGTATTATATGGACATAGATAAGCAATAGTGTGTTAACCCACACTGGAGAAATTTTAAGTAAATCGTGTTTTAAAAGTAGGAGCGCCATTTTGTATCAAATTTTTTTTTATTCAATATTTAGTTACATATTTAAGCAGTGTAATAAGGTAAACACATAATTACAAAACGTTCCCTAACTCTCAATAAATCGTTCTGAATCAATAACTTAATTTTGTGGGTTAACATGTTATTGCTTATCTGCGTCCATATTATCTGTGCCCTGAGTGACATGTAACATGAGTACTACTAGAGAACCACCAGTTTGTACATACGTAGGTATTCCTAAATCTTATATTTTTTTTTAAATTACTTTTAAAATGACCTTACATAAAAAAATCTCAACTAAGGCTACATCCTGCATCACTCCAATAAAGAAGTATTCTTCAATAGGTTGTTATGTCACGGTTTCTTTTTTTTATTATTTAGTTACAAACATATTTTATTTACCACAAAAAAACGCACGTCACAATATGATGGGCACAATATATTTTTATCTAACAAGTATGATATTTTCTGGTTATCAGCCAGTTTATATGCAAGTTCTCCAACATAAAATCTGAGAGCTATCACAGAACCTTCCCACACACTGTTCGCAAATACGATACGAGATAAAGCCAGATACGGACCGCACTATGAGTTAATGTAGGCAGTTTAACTTCTTATTACAAAGAAACCCCTTGAGAACTTTTCATTGTAACAGAATGAAAAGTAGGTAATGTAATAAAAATTATGTAGTTTATACCACGTTTGCTTGGTTTCCACGACACAAGCTTATAGCTTAGTGTGGGATCAAGTAGGTAGATCTGTGTGTTGTGAAGTGGATTATCATTATTATTAATATTTTAACTATACTAGATATCTTTTTTAATGAATTTTCTGAGAAAACAAAATTATTTTTTATGCGGATTGTTAGAAATGATACTCGATTAATACATTAAGCAACTGTTTTATTTACTGTATCACAAAGTAAATGCGCGCGTGCGTGCCCTCGCGCCAATTCCACAAACGATAATGCCGATCTCACTCACCGTTGACGGCTTCCACCCCAAATACGCGTCACATGACGTTTTATGTCACCTGTCAAGAGGGATGTGATGTGGCCATCACTCCTCTAGACTTTATACAAAATATGAATCGCTAACAGACGGCCATTCTGTTAATGGAATGTCCCCATTCCTAAAAAAAATGTCTCTCGGCCATTCTACAGTAAAGTATGACCCCATACAAAGAATTAAATTTATAACTAAACAATCAAATACCTTAATTTCTTTTAAACAACATCTCCAATAAGTAGTAATTTTATGAAGAACATTATTAGGAACATTGTAATGGTAACAAAATTACACAAATTTATCCGTTGACTAAGACAATATCTAAATGTCAACATTATTAATTAAGTACATTAAATAGCCTTAAAGTATGTGTTAATACAAGATTTTATATTTTTTTTGACTTAATTCATGATTTGAAGAAAAGAAAACAAAATATCTATCTAAAAAGAAAATAGAATATTTGCAAGTAAATATTTCTGGAAGCAAAATTAAAATTATCAATATAATAAATTTTCATTTTAAATAAAGTAATATTAATAACGGTACAAAAGTACAAATCAATTTGAAAATAAACATAATCCAAAACGAAATCTATACAAAATAAACATCAGAATAATACTTAACTGAAACATATTTTGTTGTTACATTCATAAACAATTTATTGATTTAAACTGTTCTAAGATCATCAAAGTAAGCATTTGTAGATTCTTCCATCATGTGAATACATCAGACTCGCCTCTTCACAAATTTGTTTGCCTGCAGAGGGACACAATCGGATTTAATTCAATATTACACAACACCACCGAGCCTCTCGTTTGCCCACCGAGGGACACGGTCTAACTCTCTAAGCCCAATCTGGCACCATCAAATTGTAGCCTACCGTTTGCCCACCGAGGGACACGGTCTGACTCTTTCAGCACAATCTTACACCACCGAGTTGTAGCCTGCCGTTTGCCCACCGAGGGACACGGTCTGACTCTTTCGGCACATTCTTGCACCACCAAGTTGTAGCCTGCCGTTTGCCCACCGAGGGACACGGTCTGACTCTTTCAGCACAATCTTGCACCACCAAGATGTAGCCTGCCGTTTGCCCACCGAGGGACCCGGTCTGACTCTTTCAGCACAATCTTGCACCACCAAGTCGTAACCTGCCGTTTGCCCACTCCAACGTCCTGTCATCACGATAGGTAGCGCGCTCGCTCCAATGCTGATCGATGGACGCACGCTCGCTCCGGGGTTTATTATTTCACATTCAGGCAGCACGCTCACTGCGGTGTCAGCAGGTAGCCATCGGCAGCACGCTCGCTCCATGGTCTGACCATAAACAACAAGAAAAATTCCAAAGCAATACCAGTTAGCTAAAGACTTAGGTATAATATTTGACGAAAAACTTACATTTAGATACCATAATGATCATGTAATTAATAGAAGCCTCAGTCTGTTGGGCTTCATCTCCAGATCCACCAAAGGTTTAAAAAAAAGACCCGCTAGCATCATTTATCTCTACTGCACCCTCGTCAGAAGTACTCTCGAATACAACTCGGTTGTATGGTCTCCTTACTACACGGTGCACATTGACCGAATTGAAAGAGTTCAAAAACGCTGTCTAAAGTTAATTACTTTCAGGTATAAAAATTCCACAAGATCGCTTCAGACGTACGGGGACAGGTTGAACAGATTCGGTATGATCTCTTTAGAAACCCGTCGCAAGGGTAGAGACCAGATCCTGCTACATAAAATAATACACCACCAGATCGGTAGCCCTTACATCCTATCACTTTTAAATTTCAACACCAATTATCGCTCTCGACGTCCCAATACCTTCTCACTTCGGATATTCACTAACAACACATCTTTTTACAATCCAGTTGTACGGATGTGTCGCCAATATAATGAGCTCGTCGCTAAAGGTGCAGATGTGGACGTTTTAATTGTAATTTTAGGGTATACTTAAAAAATATCAACGACTACCTCCGTCGCACTTGCTAATTGTGGTTCTATTTTTCTGAGATCCATAAATATCAAAATAAATTTAAATATTACTTTGTACTTCGCTCGATATTTTTAGTCTTTCTAGGTATGCATATCTCTGGTTTGTGGTCGGAACATATAATAATACACTACAATAAGTAAAAATCGTAATGACTACAATCTGTTTTGTGTACTTAAACAAATAAATAAATAAATAAACCAGTTCATTGGCTCGTTGCCTCAATTTACGCTATCAGTAAATTAAATAACTTAAATAGTTCTACTTGTGAAAAGTACCTACTTCAAGAATCTGTTCACAACAAACTCTTCAATTTTATTACTGTTACTACTGCTCCAACAATTTTTATGAAATTTAGTATGCCGGGGGTTTCGGGGGCGATTAATCAATCTAGCTAGGTTTCATTTTTGAAAGCGTCGCTTCATCCGTGTTTTCAGGCAATGAAATATGAGTGTTTGTTTTCTACTTAAAAACAGATGGCGCTATACACAACGAGCGAAGCTCGGTGACCCAGATATTAAGGGATTATTATTGCAATTCAATAACTCGACAGAGTTGTTAAATTCTGACCGCAAACCTTTTACCACAGAATAGATAGAAGAGGCAACAACTCAGTTTAGGATGAAAACTAGTATCGCCGGGTGACTCCCGTGCACAAGACCATAGTGCACAAATACATTTACTGGCATAATGAATGTAGGTAGAACGCCGCCGTTCGGTCACTTTTCTACCCAGTCACTGTTTCAAAATTTCAGTTTTGGAAATATTGTGGGAAATACATTCGAGGTGCCAGCAAGGGGAGTTTCGGGAAAGTTAGAGTAATTGCTTCGTTGCGACCGTAATGCGCCTACACCGCCTACATGGTCGCTAGTTATCATACTATTTTCTCTGTGTCTTATGAGACTGAATAATGAAGACGTATTTTCTTTTTACTAAAATTCACCATTACGAAGAAAATAGGTCCAAAGTTACCCGTTTGCTTAAGTCTACTTTTCTACGCTTCTTTGTAAGTACTATTAGTTTCTACTAATGTTACATAACATGACTATGTTCGCGTTCTGCTAAGCGGAATGCGTTTAAGCCGTAAAACAGCTATACAAAATATCTTTGATAGTCAAGATAGATCTAACGATACTACGATTTTCGATTTTCTACGAAATCCAGTGACATGATTTATCCAAAGAGGCATCGTAGATTATGTAGTCGTTCATGTCTATAAATTTTTCACTAAGGGAGGCCCTTACAAGATACAGGGTGCTCAACAGGGCAACTACGTTATTTTGCTAGTAAATCGTAAACACACAAGGTATCATACTGATGCAATTAAGCCCTGATCAACTCTTATATTTTATATTTGGTATTATCTATTACATTATTACAAGGCTTTGTCTCATTCAGTTTATTTAACATATCTTAATGTCACTTACTGGTGTGATGTGTATCTATCTATCTTGGATAATTAACACTTTGCGAAGATAAGTTTTACTAGGGTAAGCTCAAAGTCCTTTGAATTTATTTTAGTATTGTTTACTGTCTTAAATAGTTTCTCTAAAACATTATCCCTAATATCTATGCCATGATATTCTATAAAGTTGTGGAATATGGTCGAAGATTGCTAAAGCCGATAACTTATTTTGTCATATTTCAAGGATAGGTACCTAGTTTACTAAATATTGGTTAGGACTCTCTTCGTTCTGTTTGTAATTTATTGAACACCATACTAATACCATACCATTCTTCATGATAAACAAATATTCTTCACCTTAGCGCAATACTCTAACAGAGCTGTAGTCGAAGAAGAATAGCATGGATATTAAAAGGGTGATTATTAGACAGGGGGTCTACTTGGTCCTCCACAATATTCATATTATGGGTAATTGAAGTATACGATATATATTATCAATTTACTGTTAGTTCTTGTCACTATGAGAATATACTTGGATTTATTCTGGAAATTACTGTTATAATGATTGACAAATTAATTGTTTATAAGAGTGTGCCTTCCATTGCCGACTCGGCAAAGTGATACTAACATGATATCTTTTGCATCAACACAACATTCTAATACCTTTATCACATTGAGTGAAAACGGAACACTGGGCGATTTTTTTAAAAAAAAAAAAAAAAAAAAAAAACTGAGAGAGTTCAGACTACTCTATTAGGGAATCCACTATTATGTAGGTCCTTTTTGGTTTAAGTAATCCTCGTTGTGAATCTAAGTGGTGTACTGAAGTTATACTATATCATTATTAATATTATTACTATTTAATCCTTTATTGCACATAAAATGACAATATTTTCTTCTTTTTCTTCAATTCTGGCGAAACGCCAACGATAATACTACACTGATCCCTACTCAAACATGGTTACGGTTAATTATCTACAAAACCACCAGCTCGGAGTACAAAATAGATGAGTTCAAAATACATAGGTGACTGAAATAACGAAGATTAACTCGACACGCGTTTTTCGGTACCTACCTGCGGCTTTCAATAATCTATACTAGTACATGTACGATTATTGTAAGTTTACATTCTAAACCTCGATATTGACGTTTGGTCAATGCATTAAAACAACGAATGGATGTATCATAACCTTTATTGAATGTTAGTCAATCAACGACTACATTGGTGATGACGCCCTATTCAGATCATATGAATTATAAAGGTTAAGAAACCCTGGTAGTATCTCTATTTTATACTTTATTTTAGAGATTTTTTTTTTTCACGGGACTTATTTAGTCTTCTATGTCGTGTTTTAGTGTACTTATTCAATTTTAAACTATACCTTTCTTTAGTATTAGGTATTGTATTATTTCTCTGATTTACTAAACCATCGATTCAGTAATCACCATAAAATTACTTTCCTGCGTTATTAATTTTCTGTTTTACCTACATTTTTGCAGTTAAATAATATTGAAGTGTCTGTTTGTAATCTATCGACACTAATTAGAATCTAATTATTATCTAGATTAGAATCTGCGTGTCCGTACATGCTAATCTTCGAAACTAATGAACGGATTAACATGCGGTTTTCGCAGGTAAATCAAGCTTAGCTTGAAGCAACATAAAGGCAACACAATAAAAGAGTAGAATCTACGTGTTCGTTCACGCTAACCTTCGAAACTAATGAACGGCTTACCATGCGGTCTTCACGGGTAAATCAAGCTCAGCTTGAAGCAACATAAAGGCAACACAATAAAAGAGTAGAATCTGCGTGTCCGTTCACGCTAACCTTCGAAACTAATGAACGGATTACCACGCGGTTTCCGCAGGTAAATCAAGCTTAGCTTGAAGTAACATAAGGGATTTAATCCATTTAAATGGGCGTCAAGAAAAGGAATCTTTTTACAAAACGAGTTTCGCACAAGTGAAACCGGACACAGTTAGTGTCAAACAGCTTTCTACCAGATGCATGATGTATTATGGTCATTACGTTTTAATAGAAGATGATTTTTAAATCTTTGTGCTCCGAATAATCTTTGAGGCAGGTACACCGAAGCAAGTTCAGACATTTGTTACAGGTGGATAGCTGATGTTATAAGGTAACTTTATGTTACAATTGGCCCACGATAACCAACACAATTAAGTTATTGATACAAGACGCTTTATCAAGAGTTATAGAATGTTTTTCAATTATGTGTTTACCTTATTACATTGTTCAAATACCATCAAAATATTAAACACAAAAGAATTGCTACAAAAAAAAATGCTACAATTTTAAGATACAATTTACTCAAACTTTCGCCAGTTTAGGTAACGCACCATTGCTTATCTATGGCCTATACTTATTGTAACTGTTATAATATTTTGTATTCTAATGTAATTATTTTTATAAATTTCAAACTGTATATTCTGATTTGTATTTTCATTATGGTTTTGACGGACTTCTATTCTAGATTTAGAACCATACACATCAAAACTGTCGTCCCTAAATAAATATATTTTGTAGGGTTTTCCTCAAATTAACGTGGGTGAAACCGCGGAGTATCTCAAAGCTTTGATGATTTTCTTTTGAATTTACCTAGTTTTGCTTGCTAGTCTCATTTTTTTACTGCTATTTTTGAAAGTCTTGCTACATCTCCTAGGGATAAAACTCAAGCCCCTACTACGGTGTTACAACCCTAGTCACTAAGCGATATTTGCTACTGATTGACTCTTTACTAAGCTGTTTAGGTAGCTGCACGTTTTCAAAATTTGGCTAGTTTTGAAGTTGAAAGAATTACCAAATTTCTTTTTCTAATTAAGGTTAACCACAGCTAAAGTTAGATCTCGACTTCAGATAGAAGCAATCCCCTCATACAAGAAACTTAGGAAAGGCACTGTAATAAATTATGAGTGAATACTTCGGTCACAAAATTGATGTTCTATTTTTTTTTTTTATTTGAAGGTAGTCACTAATATTAGTCTTTTATCATAAGAAAAATCATAAGAGATTATTTCTAAAGCACAGGTAGGTACAATATTATTACCCACTAGACTGTAAGATTAGATAATTCTTTAATCAAAATAACATTACTGCATCCACAGATTTATACTAAATGATTCAATGAAGCTTTGTCTGTTTGCATGATTATTAGATACTTCATTCAAATAGTAGGTAGGCATGCTAACTAACTTGATATCAGAGCTGGGAACTATTAACTTGCATAGGAGATCCTATGAGACAAAAGAAAAACTATGCAACTCAGCTAACTTTCGTGTTGTTCATGGATCAATTGAACTAATTAATTAATTGGTCCATGGTGTTGTTACACCTTTCGTGATAAACATTAGTTACTTTTTTTTTCTTTTTTACACACCTACCTAGGTGGGTAAACTTGCACCATGGCTTTCAGAAAAGGGAAAATTACAACCTTTATATCAGTAAACACTGCTATGTGGGTAGATATAAATTTTAACTATATAATGTCTGAAACTTATTTTGTATGACAACTAAAAGAAGAAATAAACCAGCCTTTACGTATTCTGTAAATACCGTTATATGTATATCAATATATTAAACTATGCATAATGTTGCGTGTTGTATGCTAAACAAAGACTCATCCAGCGTTCACATATTCAGTAGATACCGCTGTATCTTCTCGCTTTCAGCATTAAACGAAGACACTAGGTAAGTACATACCAGATTGAACTTGGTTTTCTGGTCTTATGTTTCGTCGTCAGGCCGCACCTTGAGAATATGCACAGGGCAGCACCGTCGCTTACCCGGTCTGCGCCTGGCGCCTGGTGTGATGCACCGGAGCGCCTTAGTCCTGGCCATGGGTGTTTGGTTTCTTTACCGCACTTCTGAACTGTTAGAAATGATACTCGATTAATACATTAAGCAACTGTTTTATTTACTGTATCACAAAGTAAATGCGCGCGTGCGTGCCCTCGCGCCAATTCCACAAACGATAATGCCGATCTCACTCACCGTTGACGGCTTCCACCCCAAATACGCGTCACATGACGTTTTATGTCACCTGTCAAGAGGGATGTGATGTGGCCATCACTCCTCTAGACTTTATACAAAATATGAATCGCTAACAGGATGTTAAGGCGTTATAATAATTTGTCGTATACTGAGATTGCATATAATTATGTAGGTATGTATGTAATAATGGCATTTCATTACATTATGTTGATACAGAGTACACTATACGTATTTATTTGGCGAAACGACGGTTCGCAGCTGAACACAGATAAGCAATAGTGTGTTAAAACCACAATAAAGAAATTTTGAGTAAATCCTTTTCTTAAATTACAGCACCATTTTTTATCAATTTTTTTTTATGTTTAACATTTTGTTGGTTTTAAAACAATCGCAATAAAGCGTTCTGTATCGATAACTTAGTTTTGTGGGTTAACATGTTATTGCTTATCGGCGTCTCGAGGAAATCCCGAAATTCGTGTCGGCAAAACGGTGGGGAGTTACTTGTCAATGCCAAAACTCGTAGTGCAGGTCCCGTATTTCTATACGTATATAATATCGTAAACAAACTCATAAAAGGTATCAGAATAAGGTTTGTATGTATGTTATCAAGTGAACAGCCTATCGCGTGAAAAAAAAACCCGCCGCTTGCAAAACCTTGCGATGTTTATCGTCGGGGAAAAAGTAGGCATACTATTATATGGATTTTATGAACAATTTATATGAACTCAAATACAACAGGCTCGCTGTTTGCCGCGGGAATCCTAAAATTAATGCTGCTGAAACCGCGGGGATGCAGCTAGTACATAATATATGATGTTATAGTATCTTTATATATATTATATCTTTACTAGTTGTGCCCCGCGGTTACACCCGCGTTAATTTCCATGTTCCTGCGGGAATTCTGGGATAAAAAGTAGCCTATGACCTTTTATGTACCTATGACAACGTGTATGCAAAATTTCGTCGTGATCGGTTGAGCCGTTGAGCCGTTTAGATAATTCAATTTCACCCGCGTTATTTTCAGATATCCCGCGGAAATTCCAGGATAAAAAGTATCCTATGTGTTATTCTGATGTATAAACTTAGTGTATTTATGTAAAGTTTGAATAAAATCCATTCAGTAGCTTTTGAGTGAAAGAATAACAAACATCCATACACCCATACATACCTACAAACTTACAGAACAAACAGACAGAGAAAAATAAAAAAAAATGCACGTAGGTACTTTCGTATGCATTTAGTGAAAAGCTGTTAATTGGAAATTACAAACAGACACTTTACTAAAGTAAATCTTAAATTTAGGTTTTTGACAATACTAATATTTTTAGGTATCATATTTTTGTTATACGTAAATAATTTACTAATGATTGTTTTTTCTCTTTACAGGTAAGTAGTACATAATGTTTCCATCATCCATCCATCTTAGTATTCTGGTGAGTGCTTAGCCTAAAGTAATTTATTATAATAATTAATCACTATTTTAACGCTACGTAACTACGTAACTACCTATGTAATTAATAACATCTGAGAAATTTGTCAAATGTTTATCAAAAGAACTACAGTATACCGTCAGCATCAAAGTAGTTAAACAGTTCAGCCTCCTTAGCCAAGTTGACAATCTATGATCGTTAACGCCTACAGACAAATATAGAACGTATCGCCTTTATAGTAAGTACCATAACTGCGATTTCAAACCGCACAACGATGCTAAATGCAAATAGATAGTATACCTGTACATTTATCAAATTTTATTTTACTTATAAACCTGGCTAAATGCATTATATTAAAAAAAAATATACAGCCGAATGCAGAACCTCCTCCTTTTTGGAAGTCGATTAAAAAGAAGCTACAGCATCCGAAAAGTGATTCAAGATACTCTCGGCACAAAAGTCCCCATGAAAATAGTAAAATTGCCTTACATGACAAATTTCTTTTTAGTCCGTCGTGTAGATTAGTTAAAAATATTGGACACGTATTTTTTCTTTTTTAACGTTGTACCTGCCTAATCAAAAACTAACGGCGATTCATTAAGTTGAAATTTCGCGTGACGTCACAACCCGGTGCAATTTGTATCGGGCTAATACTGAATATTGACGTCACGAGTCCCCCACCCTAAGCTTTAATGCGCTTTATCTAAGTTTATTTTCATGAAATTGAAAAAGCAAAAAATACGTGTCTATAATTTTTTTATTTTCTAACTGACGAACTAATTAGAATTCTGATTTTCATACCCTGGAGAATACCCAATTGTTGCGGTCGAAACCGGGAGGAGATATTGTATACTCCACAAAACGCTTGAAGCGTGAGAAGCGTGTATTCCCATATCATTATAATACGTATGGGTTACTCGTGTATTTCAGTGGTGAATTATGCAAAGTTATGCAAGCTGGTGAAGACACTAACATGCACGAAACGATGCTACAAACGGCCAGTGCAGGGTTATCTTGCTGACGCACAAGCCCACGTTGTGTCAAATTGGTCGTTAGTTTGGCACTATATTGGCATCTTAATCTTTGTTCTTTGTAGTCCCTATGTGTCGACATTTGGTTTCAACCCAATAGGTTATTTGACTATTTTTTTTATTTTTAGCCCGTCGTGTAGATTCATAAAATAATATTAGATTAGACACGTATTTTTTTTTCACGTAAGCAAAAAATAACGGATATACGTTGAGTCGAAATGTCGCGTGACGTCACAGCAGGTGTAATTTTTAGCTGCATAATTATGATGTTACGATTCCCCACTCCCAAACTTTAATGCGCTTTATCCAGGTATATTTTCATTAATTTGAAAAAGCAAAAAATACGTGTCCATTATTATTTTACTATCTAACTGACGGACTAAATAGAATTTAGAAAAAAAAAGTAGTCAAATTATGTAAGTAATTTATCAATTTTTACATAAAGACGAACGAAGGACGCTATGTCGTAAATTAATTGAACTGTAAAAAAGACAGTGATATGTAGGCTCAGACGAAATAAAAAGGAGTATGTATAGGTAGATTAATCACAATTTATAAGGTTGCAAGCATTTGCAATAAAACAAGGGCCGTTTTAAATTTTTTTTCTATCAAAAAAAATAATATCGTAACGATGTTTTGGCTAAATCAGATTTTCGTTGATAATACACTCAATCTAACCCAATACTTTTTAATTTCTGAGGCTTTTAAGAAAACTTTTCACAGAGAGCTTTTATAAAGCTGTAATACAATACTTTTACTCCTCCATAAAGACAAGTAAAGACTGCACATAAATTAGACAATCAGCCTACTTATCTCGAGTTTTCCTTCTTATTTTTAGCTTCGATAAAAATCCACGATCTCGTTCAAATTAATCCCAACATGATTCCAAGTCAAATCGTCGCAGTATTATCTAATTTGGTATTCCGTTACTCGCCTCCATTACGAGTAGCGCCCCGTGGAGCGTGATTCTATCTGTCGTTTTTAATTTGAAAGCGTATGGCTGGTAATAAAAAAAAGAATTGTTATCATTTCCCAGCAGCCATTTTGTGTGGATCGCTAATCAGCATTCAGACAATAGCTGCGAGAGTTTCGTACGCACGTAATTTTTTTGGATTAACATAATATACGCAACATATTTTCCTTATTGTTCAATAGCTGTCCCCGCGGTTCCACCCGCGTTTATTGCGGAGTTCCCGCGGGGATTCCGGGATAAAGATGTATCTATGTCTATGTCTATGTCTTAAAATACTTTTTCCGATGCTTCAACAATTATTATCGTTATAATTTCAACCGATTTACACAAATCCTTGACAAATTATACATATATACCTGATAGCTGTTCCCCGCGGTTTCACCCGCAGTAGTTTTGGAGTTCCCGTGGGAATTTCGGCATAAAAAGTACTCTATGTCACTCAGGGCTACCGTTGCTTCCCATAAGTGAAAGAATTTTCAAAATCGCTTCTGTAGATTCAGAGATTACCCCCTACAACATCACAAACTCACAAGCTCACAAATTTACAAACTTTAGCTCTTTATAATATTATTATTAGTATTGAAAAATCACTCTATCTATCGGTGAAAACCGTTCCGTAGATTAAGAATTTATCGCGAACACACAGACAGACCGACAGACGCGGCGGAGGACTTTGTGTTATAATATGTAAGAATAACCATATTATTATGTATTTAATTGGTCCATATCTAATTACTTACCTACATAAAAGTATTTGAAAAACACGAAAAGGTTAGGTACGTAAATACGTTGTAATATAAAATACCTAATTATGGCCCATTGCGCTGGAAAATTAAGAAGACAAACTTGAGATTGTGAGCGTATACAATTTGTGTACACACCTGGAGTTTATTAATTTTCCATGTTTCAACATTTTCTACAGGTTATCACTACTTATTATAAAACAAAGTCTTCCGTTGCTTCTGTCTGTCTGTTCGCGATAAAGTTCCTAAATTTTGAACGGAATTTTGAAAAAAAATTCGCTCTATTTGTAATAGATTGGGTTGTATTAGGTATGTATATTTCTTGGCAATAAATTATTAATATATGTTTATATTTTTTTGTAATATTTACAATAAATTATTATTTATTATATAACTAATCTATTTATTTATTTAATTGAATTGAATTTATAAAACTTGACAGCATAAGCCATAGCACTTAATTTACAAATTTAAAAAAACATATTTCTAAAATTTAAAAAAGAAAATAAAATAAAATTATGGGGTACGTATACGTTGAATACGTTAAAGGATTTTGGATGGTTTGTAATAGGTAAAATAACAATAGGTACACAATTTTGTACGGTAGCTTGTCAAACTTTATAATGCTCTCCAGAAAAATACTAAGTATAACTGTAGAAATATCAATTCTATTGTTTATCTTTAGGACCACTGTAAGAGGTTTCATTGAGAAACTTTTTGATCAAAAGCTTTGCTTAGTGCCGCTGAGTCTGTACAACTCGGTCAGACATGGAGCTAGTAGGTATTGCAGCTACAAACAAGCGCCAAACTCTGGCCTTGTTACTTCCACTTCAACCGCAAAGCAACACAGTTTAACTTCCATGCGTCCAATGCTGCCGATATTTAGAACACGACTTGAATTTCGAAGCTGCTTTGATCATGGAGCGATACAAAATTGATACGTCATCTATCATATCAAAATAAAAAATTTATCCCTTTGGTTAGAAATAAAAAAAGTTTAAAGGGGTTAAAACCCGTTACTTTTTATGGTTTTTAATAAAGAGTTACTTATCTATCTACCAACTATGGGTTAAACTACCAGACTCAGAATAAAAATTAAAAACCTATGTTCATCACGTGAATGTTTACCCTGATTACCTGATTTACCCTGTTAACCTTACCCTACACTAAAGAGTGCTGTCAATATGTATTTACATAAAAAAGTATATAATATGACGGGTTGAAAACCTTAGTGGTATAAGGGAAACCATAAAGAAAAATAATTTTGTAAAAAATTCAGAAGGCAGTTACAATAAAACACACCATGTATTTAGTATCAAAATGCATTGAGTACCAAAATGTACTGAGTACAAAATTGTAACAGTATTAATTTTTTCTTCAGAGAAATGGAAAAAGAAAATCAAACATCAAATTTCAGTTTTGTCGCTCGTACGTACCTCTATGGTTTTCAATATGTTTTATTCTATTCTAAACTACTAAAGAGTATATCAGCTGTTTGATTCCCACAGTGCATAGCTCCGCTTAGTAGTACGTAGTATATTTATTACTCTGAGGTTTGGAGAGTAGTGCTGTAGGTATCTTATCTTATCTTAGATAATGGGGTGGGCAAGTAAAGCCTCGGTACTTCGACCACCCTTAGGATCTTTTGTACCATCCCCATCCCGTGCTCCTCCCTCTACTCCTTGAAAACCTCGCTAGTGTGCAGTGGAGGGGAAAGAGCCTAAAGTCTTCTGGTTCTGGGTAGGCCGTCCCCAGAAGGTCCATACGTTTACGAGCCAAGGCATCGCACTCGCACATAAGATGTGCCATTGTTTCCACCTCTACGCCGCACTTCCTGCAGGATGAGTCGCTCGCGAGTTTCATTTTCGTGAGGTGTTCCTTTGTCCCGAAGTGACCTGTAAGCACACCAGTGATTAGGCGGGCCTGATTGCGACTTAAGAGAAATATACTGCGTGATAGTTTCTCATCGGTTTTGTCGCCGATAAAGCATTTAGAATACCTAAGGTCCGTAGTCTTTTCCGGGCGTTTTCGCGTATTGCCTTTTTCACCGTGTTAACAGAGATCCCGACAATGGCTCTTGTCTTGTAGCGCTGTAGGTATACGATAAGGTCCAAGAAATATTATTATTATATTATGAAACCGAGATGGTACGTTACGTGCCAAAAGAACTTTCTAAATCCACGCAAAAAATATAAGCAATACGCAAACTTTGATAGCTAGTTCGCCTATCACATGCCACCTATGAATGTTTATAACTCCCGCAATTCGAAATCGAGGCATAGTAGGTATATCTGAGATCGAAAGCTATTTGATCAGTGCATTTCTGGTGCATCCGTATCATAGCGCTGATTTTGACTGTCTGTATGTCTGTCTGTTTGTTCGCTATAAACCCATAACTACTGAACGGATTTTCATGCGGTTTTAATTAAATAGACAAGGTTATTAATTAGGAAGGTTTAGGTAGGTCTATAATTTTTCAAAGTATCATGTATTAATGTTCCATGTAAATTGAAAAACTGCATTAAATTTTGCCTACTACACGTTGTCAAGGGTACAAAAAGAACAAAGGCTATTTTTTGTCCCGGAATTCGCAGTGTCTCTATTTTCCACAGCTTGCCACATTTTATTTTTAAACAAATTTAAAATTAACCCCTGACGGACATTGTTTTCATAGAATATTTTTAACTTGACAAAAGCATAATATATACTTGCCTATTCTGTTTTGAAATATTAAAGAATAAAAAATAAACAAAGGCATTTTTTCTCATGGGTCTCGACTGGAATACTTGGGACTTAAGAGGAAACGTGGGCTGCGTTAATACTAGCATAGATAATAATATAATACTATGAAGTATCATGGTATAGTATATCGTAGTATAGTCGTAGTCGTAGTAGTAGTAGTAAGGTACATACAAAATTATAAAAACGTATTTTTATGTTTTCTTATGTTTTCTCCCTAAAACATAATCTATACAAATATCAAATGCTTTGTCCTGAACGACTGATGGATCAACGCACAGCCTAAACCGCTGATCGTAGAGACCTGAAACATGAAGGATGTGTTCTTTGTATGAGGTAGGCATCCGTTAAGAAAGGATTTTTGAAAATTCAACCCTTAAGGGGGTGAAAAGCGGTTGCATAGTTTGTATGGAACAATACTTTGAAATTATTGCGGGTGAAACCGCGTGAGACAGCTAGTCCTTTTATAAAAGCGAATGTGAGTTTATTTATTTGTTTTTCACAGTTTACCTACTCAACCGATCATTATGAAATTTTGCAAACTCGTCGTCAAGGATATAGAGATGGACATTGAACATGGAGTATTTTATAGGTACCGGAATTACCGCGAGAACTTCGAATTCCACGCGGGTGAACCCGTGAAGGGCAGCTAGTTATCATATACCTAATTGAAAGATATACCTAAAGGTTATGTAAGTAGATATTGAATAAAATTTCATTTTAAATTTAAGTACAAATTTAATGTGTGTTGGTTAGATGGCATTTGGAAATCACCTTACGGCTACATATGTTTTGTAAGGACAGACTATGATACATGTTAGATAACTTGTGTTATATAACACATTATGTAACCTTGTTTAACATTGCTACATAAAACAAGACTGATTTTGATTTTGAGCACTCAACGGATTTTCATGCGGTTTCCACCAACAGATTCATGATGAAGGTTTAGGTACTTACCTATACAATTTGTCAAGGTTTTGTGTAAATTGGTTGAAATTTTAAAATAATTGTTGGAAGTGATCTTTCAGCAAGCGTTTCCTCTTAAAAAGCTGATTGTTGCCAAGCAAAATATCGCGCTTTGTCTTCTATTATTCTCCAGAAAGGTTTCTTTCTTTCGAGTCGCTTCAGTGTTTTTAAAACTAAACTTTCTGAAGACGCGCTCCCTCATGTTTTATTTACTTACTAGCTGTGCCCCGCGGTTTCATCCGCGTAAAAAGTTTTTATGTAATTTCCCGACATCCGATTTGAATGAAACAAAGCCTACAGGTAGGTATGTAGCTTCAGGCTAAGCTTAATCTACCTGTGAAAATCACATGACACTCCGTTCAGTAGATTCGGAGATTATCGCGAACAGACAGACAGACAGAAATAATTTTAAAAACTCTTTGTTTGTGGTTGGTTACTTTTCTTTTATCGCCCCCTGTCAATTTTTGTTAAAATATTCAATGTACAGAATCGCGGATCCTACTCTTTTAAGTAGGTATGTATAGCGATAGTTTGCAGAAAAATATTCACAAAACTTAATAATAATATTGTAATGACAATAACTAAGATTTACTTATTACTAATATTGAATCATAGTAAAGTGGAGGTCCGTAAGGTAGTAAGTACACTGGATGTCGATAATACCTATTCTCAGCCTATCTGAAGAGGGGCGTGATTTTACAAAGCTGATTTTTGTTGGAAAATTTTCATAATATCAAATTTGATTAATATTATAACTAATCGTCGCAGTCTTGCGCGATCAGTTTTAGCGCCCTATTGCGATTAGTAACGCCATCTATTGGGTGGTGGTTTAACTAATGAGAATGTATGAGAAGCACGCCATCTGTTAGCACTGATAGTACAATTCCGTGGAAACAATATAAACTCCGCCATCTATGAAAAAATTGGATAAACTATTTTGTAGAGTAGCTACTAAACAATGGATCTTTTCAGTTCTTTATGTTTATTTGGTTAAGGGACAGATGGCGTAAAACTGAAGGACAGTATTATAATTATATATTAAATCATAATAATATTATAATTATATAATATACAGAAATAAATTCGAACTACGTACTATTTATAAATACGAATGTGAGTTTGTTTGTTGGTACTTAAATTATTCTCGAAAATACAACAATATATTATTTTATTTAGGTATTTATTAAAAACCAATAAGTACAAAATACAAAATTCACATAGGTATTTCCAGTGCAACAAAAACCAAATTTGGTTTGTTTGTGCACTGCGACGGTTTGAGGGTTTGAGGCTACATTTACATTATTCTCTGTGCGTTATCTAAAACTCTCTCATGGGTATAACGTGTTTTAGTTTGTACAGGGTTAAACAGTCAATAGATAAACAGATCTTCCGACCTATCCTTACATAATATACCTATTATACGACCTATCCTTACATATACTAGTATGACAAGTATATGTTCACCCTGATGCGGGGTATTCGAACCTGCGATAATTGGCGTAGCCTACATAATACGTAATTAATGCCACATATTAATGTATAATACAAACTTACCTTTAATCTACTCTAGAAATATCTACTTATTTTTACAAGACGATTTTTTATAAAGTAGGTTAATAGCGGTTTTTTCCGCTCTTAACCTACTAGCTATCAATCATAGAGGTCTTCCCCCTTAGCACAGATAGTATAATACTCCGTTAGTCAAGTAGATAATCTTTCTTGTCACGTTCTAGCCAATTTTTCGTAACCGCGTGACATGACGATGAGTTCCTTAGTTTTCAATAGCGATAATAATTAAAGATTGTCAACTGGACTAAAGTAAAGGGGCTGAAATCGATTCCTTTAGTATCTCAAGCCTTGACTTACATGAAACCCATCATCTGATACTAACAATAGGCACCTAAATAAGGGTCCCGGATCACTAGAATGGAGGGTAGCTTAGCGCGATGTCCGTATTCTATATTATATCCATTGTCTGATTAGGTTTCTATTACCTATTAATTGAATATAACATATTGACGTCGCTTACCCTTATTGGATGTTATTTTGAATTCCCGCCCAATTTACGGACGAAATCTACACTCTTATACATATAAGTGTAGCTAGTTATTGTTTAGGTACAAGTTTGCAGAATGTAATAATAAACTATTCGACTACTATTTCAAGATATAGGTCCACCTAGAAACAACTAAATGGAAAAGCTTACCTATGATTGAAAGAAAGCCAAGTTTTTTTTGGGTTTATTGTAAAAGTTTTTTTTTGTTGTAAATATTAGACAAATCAGTTTTGCTGTAATTATCTATTAATTGCCTAGTATTTTTTTTTTTTTTCATTAATATTTCATCAGAAATTAACAAATATCGGTCTACACTCTACAACCAGTAGGTGAACGATTGTATGAAAAAGTCTCGTGCACAACTGCACACCATGTTACAAACAAATATACCTACTTACAAATTTCATTATAAAAATAGTGCCAACAGACGATCTTACCACAAAAACGCGATCCCTTCCTGGTTACCAGGTAGAGGAGAGGAACCTATTTCAATATTTAGTAGATGGTGTGACAGTATGATAAATAAAAAAAAAAGAAAGTTGGGGTTTAGGGTTGTCAAAAATTTTAGGAACCAATACCGCATGCATGGTCAAACAACGGTGGCAGTCCCGTAAGTATATGTACCTATGTTATATTTGCCAACCCTAGTCTCTACTTGTAAAGCTTTAATAAGACAAATAACTAGTACCTAACCGCTATAGAAACCAGATTAATTATATTAATGGGCATGTTGACTAATTTTTATTTTTTAGTCCGTCTTGTAGATTATTAAAAAATATTGGACACGTATTTTTTTCTTTTTTTACGTAATCAAAAAATAACGGCGATATATTGAGTTGAAATTTCGCGTGATGTCACTATTCTGACAGTTTGTATGGCTGTTTTGCGGTTAGTGACGTCACGACCTCCTTCCTAAACTTTAATGCGCTTTATCTCTGTATATTTTAATTTATTTGAAAAAGCAAAAAATACGTGTCTATTGTTTTTTTTATTTTCTGACGGTCTAATTAGAATTTTGATTTTCAAAAGTAGTCCACATCCCTATTATAAACACCCGAGGATATACAGGACAACTCAAGCGTAGGCATTTAAGTAGGTTTGTTTAGCTCACTGTACCGTGGGAAACAAACATGTCCAAGACTAGACAATGGAAACAAACAAGTTATATCTAATAACAACACTTGGACATGCTACAGCGTCCAAAACTAAGCTGGGCTTGTATGTAGGTACTTAGGTACTGTGGTTACCAGACAACTGATATGATAATTATACAGGATGTAAGGTTAAACGAAACGCAGATTGCATTTCAGTATTGATATTTCAGTATTGATTTGTCGTCTCAAATATGTAAAAAAAAACATAACGGTAATTTTATTGTTGACGTGATTTTCTTTAATAAATAGTATTTTTAAAGGTTGCCTTGAAAAAATTTGCTTCTAGCAATAAGGCTGCCTTTTTGCTACGTAATTAATTTATATCAATACTAGCTGTGCCCCGTGGTTTCACCCGCGGTAAATTTCGGAATTAGGAATTTCGGGATAAAAAGTACCCTATGTCCTTCTCTGTACCCCTGACAACGTGCATGACAAATTTCATCCAAATCCGTTCAACCGTTTTTGCGTGATTGAGTAACAAACATCCAAACATCTAAACATCCAAACATCCACACTTTCACATTTACAATATTAGTAGGATTGTTAAAAAAAATATTTGGTGCAATAAAGTTTATTGTAATTTTTATAGTATTATAAAAATTTAGCGCTGAGTTGGCGACTCGCTTAGGAATCATAAGGGTCCTTCAACACCTTCTTTTATATTGCCGCTGGCTCGCTGGTAGATAAATTAAATGCAAAGGTCATTCACCTGCTTAAACCCACGTTCTCTGTTCAAGTTATGTCTGTGGTTTATCATTTTTTTTTGTTTTTCAATATTATTATTATGTAGTTACAACATTATGTTTAGTTATAGGGTAATTCCGGGGTAGATGGCCATAAGGGAGAGATGGCCCGTCGAAATAATTCGTGAACGGTTAGGTAGATAGTGCTAGTAATAGTCTAGTTCGCTTCGCAAAGTGCGTGGGAGCAAGCGTATGTGCCACTTTTTGGCGAAAAAAAATCAAAAAGTAAGTAAAATCCTTGTTATTTGTTTCGTGTAGTGGAAATATTTTTCAGAGGGTTCTTGTTTTAGGTTGTTATGATATTAGTTTCGTAAAATAATGATAATTTTTGATTTGGTTGCAAAGTGTACGAGGTACAGTTTGTGCTAACCTCAAAATTACTCGCATCGTGTTATGACTTTATTTTTTTTTACGTGTGGTCATCTCTCCCGGAAGAGAAGGAGAGATGGCCAGTGTCAGTCGGTATATGATGGCCATATTATACTGGATACAGAAATTATATCTTATTAAAAAAACATCATCATTTTCCTATTTTTTGAGATGCCTAATAAATACAAGCGGAAAGCAGTAGCTGTAAGATGCAATTCGAGTGAAGAATAAGAAAAAGAAGTTAAATGAAAGAGATAATTGTCGCGGGTGTGGAGAAAATTATTATGAAACTCTTCTTTTCGAGGACTGGCTTCAATGCACGATGTACCAGTTTTGGGTACACGAAAATTGTATTGAATTTGAAGACAAGTGCTCTAAATGAGATGCAGAGAAAAAAAGGCTGTCAAAAAATAGGAAACAATACCAAAAACTATTTTACAATTAGAATTAAGGATATGGCCATCTTACCTCGTTTGCCATGGTCATCACACCCGGACACCTCGGGAGAGATGGCCAATCGTGAATTTAAAAAAAAAAAATTTTTTTTCGTGTTCTCATAAGAATTTGTTATTTTTGTTTCTATAATTCCAAAGTTAATTGTTTAAAGTTTAATTAATACTAAAAATAATATGTAAGGTTTTTTTTAACAACATTTAGAAAAAACTATGGCCAACTACCCCGGAATTACCCTAGAGGGCTAGAATTGCCCTTGCCTTTTTTTACATAACATCCTGTATACTTTTTAATAATTCATTATAATCCTGGCATAATATTATAAAATATGCTGATGCGAGTTTAATTGTTTGTTTGTTTATTTGTTCACGCTG
Organism: Zygaena filipendulae; assembly: GCA_907165275.2. NCBI lineage: Eukaryota > Metazoa > Arthropoda > Insecta > Lepidoptera > Zygaenidae > Zygaena > Zygaena filipendulae. Next base: position 3,093,795 of record OU015678.1, on the reverse strand, counting down.
TAACTACTCAAGCGATCATCATTTATTCATTTAATGTTAACACATAGGTAGGTACACACGTTTTTAGTTTACTGAAAGAAAGAAAAAGTACCTTTGATCCAGAAACAAAGAAAAATCCAAACGAAGCCGTTGAAAATTAGTAGGTAATGAAATAAAAATACAGATCCTCTAGTGTGAGTAAACAAAATTAAAATTATAAAATTATCATTGTAATAATCGTTGGTTAACTTAATAAATAAATAAATTGTAATTTTTTTTTTGTAATTCAGCAATTTACCGTTTACCGGGTATTCTAGTCGGAAAGACATCTTGGAGTGGTGTCGTCACAAAGCCTCTGTTACAGAACGGGGACTGGTCACCTGTCTACTTGTCCCACTATACATTCATGATATGGCCACTTGTTGCATCAGACACTGTGACAATGTAAGTTATACGGATAGCAGAAAAACCGTCGTCCATAAATAAATTTCAGGAAGAAATGTTTCACAAAGTGTGGAGCTGTTCCCCGCGGTTTTAGCCGCGGTAATTTCAAAGTTCCCGCGAGGATTCCGGATTACAATATAGCCTATAATACTCAAAAATAACGTAGCTTTCTATTTTCTAATGGTAAAAGAATTTTTAAAATTGGTTTAGTAGATCCAGAGATTACCCCCTACAACCCCACAAACTCACAAACTTTAGCTATTTATAATAACTACTATAGAAAAATTAATTGAGATAGGAGATAGGATATTTTACAAATCGACACAAAGAGTTCCCCCGGGAGTTCCGAAGTTTCCGGGGCGAAATTGTTATTATTAAAAAAAGTAAGAACAAAATGTAAAAAAAAGAAAACTATTGTTTGGTTATTTCAAACAGCGCCATCTAGCCCCAAACTGACTAAATACTTCGCACGGAAGCATTTTCGATGAAAGCCGAATGAAGGCTTGATTTCTTCCGACATCTTGAACAATAATCGTTATATTGCAACAAATAGACACAAACTATGTTAAACTAAAATTCATAAAAACCCATTAAATCCGTTGCGTAGTTTAAAAGATCTAACCGTACATAGGGACAGACGGCAGGTAGCGACTTATGTAGAGAGCGATACACTTTTCTCTGTCAATACATACTTAACTATAGTCCAACACTTAATAAGCTTGAAAGTTTGTACTGAGAACAAATAAATGAGTTTTTCTACGTTGAAAACTCATGAGTATATTTTGTAACATTTAGTTTATTATCAGTTTTGAAAACTTGGTTTCCTTTGTTGCGCTAACTCTACTTCGCTCGCTTCGATAGTTGGACAAGCGCTTGTCTTTTAAACCCAAGTAGATATATATACCTACATATAAACAGGTGTAGGTAGGTACCTTTTGTTTCTATTTGTCTTATACATAAACGTAAATATGTACGTATAGGTATAAGGGCTGTTATACACGTACGAACTGTTTCATCCATTTTACTCCCAAAAACTCCTGAAACAATACGGGTTTCTTTGAGTTAAAATATTAATTTCTATCACAGCCGTAGCTAGAGGAAGGGTTTTGGGGCCGGGCTGAGCTCAAACCGCGTCCAAGTCAGACTTTGTTTACGTGTTTTTTTTTAATCTAGGTATTATTTTAGTCGGATAAAGTATTTATTTCAGTTGGCGGGGTACAATAATTGACCACAATAATAGAGTAGATCAATATACTGGCCTCTGGTAATAGTACATACTTACGTTTTAATGAAATCGGTTAAAATGAGTCCACCAAAAACATTTTCATGTAAAATATTGCCAAGACGAGACGAGATATGACTCACCATGTCAAAAAGTTATCAGGGCCCTTGTTCATTATGGCCAACAACATTCCTTGCCCATAACGAGCGTCCAAAAAACACAATCCCAAACGTTACAGGTGACAAATTATTATTAGAAAATAATGTCCTGAACGCCATAAGATAGGTTGTAAATATATTTTTTTAAGTAGGTAAAACTTCTTTGGGCATGCGAAAAAGACATTTTTTTTGGTGCGTTACCTGAAGGCGTGCCCCGTGTAATTGTCATGGTGAAATGGGCCCAGATCTCATGTAGAGCCAAGCTTTTAACTCTACACGCCCTAACTTCCTAGCCCAAACTTCACAAACTCAACACCTTTGTCCATGTGGTTTCGTTACTATAAGAACAGATTGTATAACAGAAAAGTAATGAACAGTGAAATATAATTTTTCACCTTACGCTCATATTGTGACCGTAGCGAAACGTTACGTTTTAATACCGAAGTTTTTTGAATCCTTAGATACTAATATTATAAATGCGAAAGTAACTCTGTCTGTCTGTTGCGCTTTCACGCCATAACGGCTAAAACCAATCATCATGAAATTTTGTGTACATGTTGTCAGGAGTCCAGAAAAGGACATAGGGAATTCCCGCGGGAACTCCGAAATGAGCGCGAGTGTAACCGCGAGGAACAGCTAGTACGTGTATTAAATAATTTCGGACACACAGACACACAAAAAGTAGGTAAGTAAAAGTAAGTTAGTAAATATGTAAATAACTTCGATGAACAAAAATAGATAGGTATAATAATAAAAATCTACTGAAGTAAATGCTGCAGACCATTTCAAAGATGAAGAAAAGATGAATGCATAGTTTTTATTACTGAGGTACATTGTCACAGGCAGAAATGTATTGATAAAAGAAGAAGAAAAACACGTTCAGGCGCCTTTCGTCCAATTCGCAAATGGTCCAATCGACCAATTAGCAAATCGTCCAATTCTCAAATGGTCCAATTCGCAATTGGTCCAACTTGTAATTGGTTAAATAAGTTTAGTTATGTTTATTATAGTCGATTACAAATACCTGTCCACTCAATAGAATCTAGTTTACGACTAAAACTTTGCAGCGAAATGCTCATTATATACCTACAAGGCAATGATCAATGCTTTGAATAAGAAATATAGAGCAAGGCATCCAGATACCACATTATTTGTTTTCCTCGCCCCTTGTTATGTAGGTAGGTACAATCTTCAACAGAGTGCTTTTTCATCGTGTATTCTTTTTGAAGTGCTATACTTTTAGCGCATTGGGTGTAAAATTTTAGCGGGCAAAGGTATACCTATATCTTTTTACGTATGCGTACATTCCGTATGACATGCGATTGTTTTACTTTAATAAAATAAATGGACATAGATAATCAATAGTGTGTTAGCCCACACTGGAGAAATTTTGAGTAAATTAAAGTTTTAAAATTATAGCGCCATTTTGTGTCAAGATTTTTTATGTTCAATATTTAGTTACATAATTAAACAATGTAGTAAGGTAAACACAACTAGAAAACGTTCCCTAACTCTCAATAAATCGTTCTGAATCAATAACTTCGTTTTGTGGGTTAATATGTTATTGCTTATCTGCGTCCAAATCGAATGGGAGTAGTTATTTATTTATGCGACGAAAACACGCCATAAGTACCTAAATAAGTTTTCAAATATCAATTTCTGAAATAATAAAAAAAGCGATAAAATTCGATATATCAGAACTAACATGTCCATATTGTTCAAAAGTATTTTACTCAAAAAGTGTTTACAAGAATGCTATTGACTTGAATGTCACAACGTCTGTAGTCATAAACTACTTTTTATTTGACTTGAAAAAATGTTAAAGGAAATTATCCTATATCCGTATCCATCGCTGAGAGGCCATCTAAAAACTAGTAGGTACCTTATAATATCTATACACAGAAATAAAAATGAAGTGTCTGTTTGTAATTCCAAATTAACATCTTCACTAAATGCATACGAAAGTATATACCTAAGCTACGGTACTTACATAAAAAAATCATTTTTTTAAATTTTTCTCTGTTTGTTCCGGCTAATCTCTAAAACGGCTGGACCGATTTTAACGGGATTTTTACTGGTAGATAGCTGATGTTACAAGGTATAACTTAGGCTACTTCTATTTTAGAAAGAAATTAGTTCCCGCGGGTATTCCGAAATTCACGCGGGTGAAACCGCGGGGCATGACTAGCTATATTATGCTACCGGTTCTCTGCGGTTTCACTCTCGTTGATTTCAGATGTACCTCAGGGATCTCGGGATAAAATTACCTACTCTATGCGTCAAAGTGGCCTTTTCTGTGCCCCTGACAATGAGTACGCAAAATTTCACGATAATCGGTTGAGTAAGTTAGGGCGTGAAACCGTAGCAAACTTTCGCATTTATAATATTAATGTTTTAAGTTAGATTAATTATTATCTTTGGTTTTAACCGCGGGACCAGGGGGGCTAAGATGCGCAAGACGACAAAATTTTATCGAGCCATTTTATCGATTCTCGTCGACATATTGTATGACTTTGTCGACGAGAATCGATTTTATCGATTCTCGTCGACATATTGTATGACTTTGTCGACGAGAATCGATAAAATGGCTCGATAAAATTTTGTCGTCTTGCGCATCTTAGCCCCCCAGGTGGTAATGTCCCAAACATTAATAACCTTACTTTTAGGTAACCCGATTGGCGCAGTAGGTCACCATGCCTGTCCGCTAATCAAGAGGTTCCGGGTTCGATTCCCGGTGGGGTGGACTTTGTGTGATGAACACAGGGTTCCATTTTCCAGTGAACCACGACACAAGCTCATAGCTTAGTGTGGGATCAAGTAGATCTGTGTACGTGTTGTGAAGTATAGGTATTATTACAAAATATGCGACTTTGAATTTGTTTGTTACGCTTTCACGCCTCAACCACTCAATCGATCATCATGAAACTTTGTATACACGTCGTCAGGGGTACAGAAAAGAACATTGGATACTTTTTATTCCGGAACTTTCGCGGAAACTCCAAAATTAACGCGGGTGAAACTACGGGGATCAAATTAATATTCTACTACCTTTACTATACTATACTATGACGGCTTCAGCGATTTTCATGAAATTTAGTACCCAGGGGGTTTCGGGGGCGATTAATCGATCTAGCTAGTTTTAATTTTTAGAAAATGTTGTTTTATCCGTGTTTTCAGGCAATGAAAAATAAGTGTTTGGTAGTGCTTTTCTAGTTAACAACTGATGGCGCTACGAGCGAAGCTCGGTCGCCCAGAAATTAAATCATTATAAGAACTATTATATGTATATATTTTCGTCATGAAACTTTTGTTCGCCACTGTACGTAATACCCATATACTTATAACGAAGCTTTTGTTCTCGCTGCCATTGTTACCACCACAATACACTGGCTTGATGATAGCACTTACGCGCGCGCATGCCAATATAGCATCTATTGTCATATATAATAAAGGTTATTATTTTACTTAATTAATAAACGTATGAAACAAATGTTTGCAATAAACTATGAAATCGTTCGATTTGTGAAAAAACAAAAGAAAAGAGAGAAATCTAGAAATTATTAACTGAAAAAACCAGTGCCGTCTAGAGATGGTAAGAAGCTAAATTTTACGAGATAAAGCGTAAAAAAAACAACACACGTCACACAGTAAAATTGAGAACCTCCTCCTTTTTTGGAAGTCAGTTAAAAACAAACAAACCCACTTTCACATTCATAATAGTGATAGGATTAAGGATTACTTTTACACGAAGTTTCATTAATTTATTTCTGTATTTTGACCAGATCTATTATATAATTTTTCGATTGCAATCAAAAACATGGCGGTTTTGCGATTACAATATGCACGTTTTGACACCTACAATATCCAGCAATCAACCAAAATAAACATACTACAAAAGTTGAAGCTGCCTAAACATGAGTAATTATTAATCACAAAATCGCTGTTTTTTCTGATTGAAACTGAAATATGATAGCAACAAAGGTTACACAATGCTGATACGCGTTCAAACAAACCGATACGCTGCTAAATAGTCAATTTTTTCAAAAAATCTAGACGGATTCCTATGGCGATTTTTTGTCACCCCCCGCGCCATTTTTGTTTTTCTTATTTATATTTATACCTCAAAAGGAAAAAAAGGAACTCTTTAAAGATTACCTATCTAATTGTTCGTCTGTCAGTCTCTGAAGATCCTTTTTCTCAGGAACGAGTGGGACCTCACGTTTAGATCTAAGTTAGTATACGAAGTCATATTATATAAATACCTTATATAATATAACTTCGTAGCTGACCTGTCAGACGTGTTGTCAAAATTCCAATCGGTAAGCCCATAAGTACGGGCGCATTAATTTATGCCCGATTTTTTCAATTTTCCGGACAACTTTTCCAATTTTTCTTTCCCCAATAACCTACTTCCAAATTTTACGAATAATTAAAAAACAGTTAGGTAGGTAAGCGGGCAAGTCGCATTAAAATTTACGAGTGGACTACGTATAAAGTGTACCAAGGCAGGGTGTCATGCGAAATTTCGGATCAATTTATCGTCGTAATTTTTGGTTACTTTAAAAAAAGGAAAAATACGTGTCCAATTTTTTTTTATTATACGACGTGAAGGTCTAAAAAGTAAAATTTAGTCATCTAGCCCATTATCAGTCTTCAGATGACTGCTGGTGTGTCCTCTAAGGGTCTCTTTGGTGATCGGTTCTGTGCTATATACTTACGCTTATCCAAAAGAAGCACATGATTCTCACCCGGTCCATTTTATAGTAAGAAATAAGTGTTCGAAGAGCAACGTCTGAGACACCTTGAGAGCCTAATTGATACCTACTGAACGTTTAAAATATCGGTATTTCATTAAAAATTTACCGATTTAACGCATCCACAAAAAACCCGCACCGCGGCAACAACAAAACAAAAAACCGAGAGTCAATCGAATAATTAAGCAAACATTGCGATATACTAATTCACAATAATAGAGGTGAAAGCGAGACGGAAATATGCGTTAATCTGGGATTTAGAAAGGGATGTAGCGAGGCATCATCAATCGATTCGGTCGCCATGGCGACGGGACAGGCTGCCGTGTGAACACTTAACGGGAGCTTTTGTAAGCGAACGCATTTTCGTATTAAAAGCTAACAAACACGGTTCACCTGTCAGTAGTTGGTTAGTTAACTTTTATCAGTTCTGTCAGATACCTTTATCAAATAATTTTGACTAATGCTACCGAGCAAACGACCTCCAAGGTTATTCGGATGCGTCTGGGTCATGTCTGCTCGCCAGTGTTCCTAGCCAAATTGAGAATTAGCGACCACTCCTTGTGCGAGTGCGGCCTGGAAGTTGGCTCCTTGGATCAAATTATTTAAGTGCCCTAAGCTTAATTCCTCTCTATATGACCTGCGGGGCTAAGATGCGCAACACAATAAAATTTTATCGAGCCATTTTATCGATTCTCGTCGACAAAACGATACAATATGTCGACGAGAATCGATAAAATGGCTCGATAAAAATTTTATCGCGTTGCGCATCTTAGCCCCGCTGGTTCCTCAGTCTAACCCCCGCCATTTTAATTTAAACTATCTCCTGTCCTTTTCCAATCGGCGCACCATTATCGAATTACGTATTTTTTTTAGAAAATAGTAACACTAAACTGTAATCTTATCATCTTTTTATTCTTTTGCGTTATCCTCATTGTTTATCAATTTGTATCTTATTTCTTGCTCCTTCTGTATTTCAATGTAGTTTATAATATTTGAACGCAGATAAGCAATAACATGTTAACCCACAAAATTAAGTTATTCCTACAGAACGATTTATTGAGAGTCAGAAAACGTTTTTAAATTATGTGTTTACCTTATTACATTGCCTAAATATGTAACTGTAGACGATTTAATTTAGGACTGTATTTTGTATGTTTAATTATTATTTTAAATGAAAAACTAGAACGTGCGTAGCAAAGGAAAACAATATATTTTAAAAAGAAAAAAAACTAAAAGTCAAAAGAGACAGATTCGTATTTGAAAAATCTAAACAAATGAATAATAAAAAATATGCTAAACTTTAAAAACGAAAAGGAGTTTGCAACAGTAACAATATGTTGAACATAAAAAAATATTTAGACAAAATGGCGCTATAATTTTAAAACACGATTTTCAAAAAAAATCTCCAATGTGGGTTAACACACTATTGCTTATCTACGTCCATTTATGGAACTTCCTTTAAGTCCAGTCGGTACCTGTGTCCTCTTCCTAGGGATTATCACAAAAAAATATGGTCATATTATGTCCTACCAAATATTTGTTCTTTGTAATTGTCCACTGTTTTCTCTGACTGACATTGGCATGAATAGTGTGCCTATTTTTAATATCCTAATTGCTTCTAGCAATAAGGCCGCCTATTTGCCTGAAATTAATTTATATTTCTATTAATATTGTGAAATTCCTTTGGTGCAATAAAGTATATTGTATTGTATTGTATTGTATCCTGTATGTTATAAAGATACATTGTATTTTTTTAAGTGAATTTCCACTAATTTGGGGAAAACAGTTTTGTGGCACGTTATCTTAAAGTGACGTACTATTCATAGTGAATAAGAGTCTCGGGTCGTATTTTGGCGCAAATGAGATTGTGGTCAGAAAAATAACTCATTCAGCTTTATCCATGTCACCACTGCTGGGTCATAAGTCCACTTAACGCTCAGAGAGTCGATATTCTTATATTCTTCTTAGGCAAAACTCAAAATTGCCCAACACCAGCCCCGATAAGGCTCTCCCCACACATATCAATACTGGCATACTCGCTTTAAATCGATCGCCCATCATGACGAGGATTAAAAGGGAGATCCTTATATTATGTATCTAGTTGTAGCGCCCAATGGGTATCAGTGAACTCTAGAAGCCTTCAAAATCCTTCTAAAAGTTTTCCTCGCGATGATTTGTTGTTAAAACCTAATATTTAAATTATAGTAGGTATACAGCTGACCTTTTTGCAATGTGTTTGTTTGTCATCAGTCAGAATACGAATCGAAGAAAGCCTAGCTATCATAGCATCAAGGGGAAAAGTTACCACAAAGACTGTGATAATTAATCATTTTAAATCGTATCAAGATATACTCAGGTTTGACTTGGAGTTGAACTGATGCCCTTTGAAGTTTGAACAAGAGGCGACAACTCCAATCTCCACCGCTAACCTACCGGACCAATAGGCACCCAATTAAATGATATAATCTGTAAAATACAATGTAATTAGTGTCGCAGAAACGTTTCGGCGGAGCGGACGCTTGTCGGTAATGCGTCTCGAAGTTACAAAAGGGCGTTGAACGTTTTAATAAAAATGATGTTTACATTAGTCTTAGCCTTGGCACTCATCCTTATCCTTACATGTCACACTGTCACACTGTCACACTGTCACACTGTCACACTGTCACATTGTCACACTGTCACACTGTCACACTGTCACACACGCACATACCCTATCACACACTTACACTACCACACTCACAGGCACACCCATGCACACGTTCACACACAGAACTGTAATTCTCGATCCTGGTTTTATTTTAATTTTATATTTTGCTATTTGTACTATAATAACGATTTTGGAGTTCGGGATCTGGAGACCTATTAATACAGGTTGACCTAGATTAGACTCCAGATCTCCTACTTTCTGTAATTAATACCTAGACATTTCATGTAATTTTTTGGAGTAGAATAAATGATATTATTTATTTATTACGAAAAGAAACGGTGAATACAAAATTACGAGACTATCTATCAGTTACCAAACTAGGCTGAGGCTGTATCTTGGCCATCTGCGAGTGCGGTTAACAAATAAGTTTAGTGTATATATTATATCTAATAACTGCACAGAAATTTGAGCTATGGGGCATTTCACGTGAAGCGGGCAGGCCAAAACAGGTTCACACTTCCGATTTCAGTTATATTTGAGAATGTTATACCTGTACATGTTCTCAACACAGATACAAAATATTTTTAAAGTGGCGAACCTAGTTTACGAGATATCGGTCTTTGAAGATTTCAGTTACGGTGAGTTATGGACTACTTCAAATGCCATTATGCGGCTTAAAAAAGATGCAGAAAAATATTTTTGCCACTGGATTCTATACTTTGTTATATGACTTTTTAAACCTTGTAATTGAATTTACAATATTTTTATTAAATAGCTGAAAAAAAAGAAAATAATTTTTATTTTTTATTTTTTACAATCTCGGCATTTTTTTATATTTTTTTTAGTATATTAGAAATAAAGCTTATATCATATTCATAATCCATGCCAAGTTTCATAATGGGCCGCGCAGTCGTTTAGGAGCTATTTGTGTTTAAAACCGAAAGGAGGCGGCGGCGGCTCCTTACTCGCGTGTAGTCAGTCACCGCTACTTACATGGTAGGTCATATAAATGGTTTTTTTTTTTGGTTTGATAGAGATCTTAGGGTATCTAATAATTATAACAAAGAATTATAGGTAATTCATCAGGTTTATTTGAAAATCTTTACAGTTTTATGAGTGGAAGAGTCACTTGTTCGTTTGATGATGATACCGTCACGCGTCAGTGCTTGGAATGAAAGCGTGGATTTTTTTGTGCCAGGTATAGTTATTGCAGAATCAAAACGGCTCTTGAGTTTGTTTCTGTATTGATCGATTTCATTTATATCAGCATAATAAATTGCAGTGTGTGGCAATGATGCTTTTGCCCAATCATATAAACCTTTTGGTGTAATAATCGCTTTATCTGGACCTGACTCTAAACTAGCTCGTGTCGCCAAGCGTTCTATATTGCCACCAAGACCATCACAAGGCCCTTTTCCGTGAGGAGTAGCATGGAAATGGATTTCTGCTTCTGTTCTTAATATAAGCTCTTAATGTGCAACATCGATGAGTTGTACCGACAGTTCAAATTAGAATACCCTGAGACAAGGGTGGGACTCACGAGATATTAGCTGAGAACTACAGCTTTGTAATACAAGATGCTGCTCAGTCTTTCCACTGGAACAATGACCAGGCTACTCTTCTGACGTCGGTTTATTATTATCGCCAAGGACAAGATATAAAACATGGAAGTATGGTAATCATATCAGATGACTTAAAACACGATACAGCCACTTTTTTCAACTTTCAAAATATTCTGCATCAGTATCTCCAAGAAAATAACGTTATTACTAAGAAATATATCTTTATAACCGACGGCGCATCACAATATTTTAAAAATAGATTTAATTTTATAAACGTTTTCTACTTCAATCATGATTTTGGAACAGAAGCAGAAATCCATTTCCATGCTACTTCTCACGGAAAAGGGCCTTGTGATGGTGAATATAAAACGCTTGGCGACACGAGCTAGTTGAGTCAGGTCCAGATAAAGCGATTATTACACCAAAAATTTTATATGATTGGGCAAAAGCATCATTGCCACACACTGCAATTTATTATGCTGATATAAATGAAATCGATCAATACAGAAACAAACTCAAGAGCCGTTTTGATTCTGCAATAACTATACCTGGCACAAAAAAATCCACGCTTTCATTCCAAGCACTGACGCGTGACGGTATCATCATCAAACGAACAAGTGACTCTTCCACTCATAAAACTGTAAAGATTTTCAAATAAACCTGATGAATTACCTATAATTCTTTGTTATAATTATTAGATACCCTAAGATCTCTATCAAACCAAAAAAAAAAACATTTATATGACCTACCATGTAAGTAGCGGTGACTGACTACACGCGAGTAAGGAGCCGCCGCCGCCTCCTTTCGGTTTTAAACACAAATAGCTCCTAAACGACTGCGCGGCCCATTATGAAACTTGGCATGGATTATGAATATGATATAAGCTTTATTTCTAATATACTAAAAAAAATATAAAAAAATGCCGAGATTGTAAAAAATAAAAAATAAAAATTATTTTCTTTTTTTTTCAGCTATTTAATAAAAATATTGTAAATTCAATTACAAGGTTTAAAAAGTTATATAACAAAGTATAGAATCCAGTGGCAAAAATATTTTTCTGCATCTTTTTTAAGCCACATAATGGCATTTGAAGTAGTCCATAACTCACCGTAACTGAAATCTTCAAAGACCGATATCTCGTAAACTAGGTTCGCCACTTTAAAAATATTTTGTATCTGTGTTGAGAACATGTACAGGTATAACATTCTCAAATATAACTGAAATCGGAAGTGTGAACCTGTTTTGGCCTGCCCGCTTCACGTGAAATGCCCCCTATGTGTACAACATGGACTTAAAAATTAATATAATCTATACGTGTGTAATATTAATAAATAATCTTATCTTAATAAGTATATATAAATCACGTGTCACGTTGTTTGTCCGCGATGGACTCCGAAACTACTGAATCGATCGTGATGAAATTTGGTCACTATGTTGTATTTGGCCCAACTTAAAAGATAGGATAGTTTTTATCCCGGAATTCCCGCGGGAACTCCGGAATTAATGCGGGGAACAGCTAATCACCGTAAACTACTGTCAGTGCAGCAGGGGTACAAAGAAGGCCGTAGAGTAACTACTTTTTTCCCGGAATTACCGCGGGAACTCCGAAATTACCGCGGATGAAATCGCGGGGGACAGCTAGTATTATTATACATTTTAAAGTGAGTTTGTTTATCCTCAACGGCTCCTCAATGGGTACAGAGAAGGACACAGAGTACTTTTTGTCACAGAACTCCCGCGTGAACTCCGCCCTTAATGTAGGTGAAACCGCGGGGAACAGCTAGTATTATAATAACTTATACAATGTTTACAGCATTTCAGTGGCGTGGCATGAGTTTCACTCACCCAATGGGCGTAACTCGTAGCCAAAAGTGCTGTCCCCTTACCTTTTGGCCACAGTCTCGGCGGCGGTGGCGGCGGCAAAAACAAATGGTTAGACAACATACGAAGTCGGCCACAGCTATCAGCGGCGCGAGCTGTGGCTATCTTCTTATGTTGCCTACCATTTGTTTTTGCCGCCGCCACCGCCGCGCCGCCCTTATTCACAGTGATTTTTTTTAATATTTCCAAACTAGCTGTTCACCGCGATTTCAGCATTGATTTGTTCGGTGTTTGATCCAGAACATATTTTGTGTTTTTTTTTTTATATGCTAATCGATTCAGCCGTTGAAGGGTAATAGGTTAACAGTATCAACACAACAAAGTTCGTAGAATTTACTTACTATCTTCTAGACATATAAATAAAATTGAAGTGTCTGTTTGTAATTTAAAATTAACAGCTTTACATCAAAAATCAGTTTTGATTTTTTTTTCTCTCTGTTTGTTCCAGCTAATCTCTGAATCGGCTGGACCGATTTTAACGGGACTTTTATTGGCAGATAGCTGATGTTAAAAGGAGTAACTTAGACTACTTTTTATACAAAATTCCCGCGGGATCTCTGAATTTAATGCGGGTGAAACGGGGCACAGCTAGTATAACCTGAAAGTGAGTTTGTTTGTTACGCTTTCACGCCTCAACGGCTCAACCGATCTTCATGAAATTTGTACACATTAGTATTTTTTAGGGATACAGAAAAGGACATGGGATACTTAATCCCGCGGGAACTCCTTAATTACCGCGGGTGAAACCGCGGGGTGTACCTTAAAATTATAATTAAAAATGATTTAATTTTGTCTGTTTATTTGTTTGTGGTTGATAAACTCAAAAACTATACTTGACCGAGTTTAGAAATTCCTTCACCTAAAGGAAGCTTCTATGTATCTGAGTGAAATAGATACTTTTTATCCGGAAATTTCCATGGAAACTCCGAAAGTAACGCGAGTGAACCCGTGTGGCATTGACTAGTGGTGCCCGCGGTATGGCGCGCATTCCGTTTGGAGCTCTCCTAGGGGTGAAACTAATAGAAAATCATACCGTCTAAGATTAATGATAGAATGAAAACACTTTTTCAAAAGTTTCACCTAAAAAGAAATCGATAGTAGACTAGAGTGTGTTTTATATTATGGTAAATATTATGTAATTACACATTTTTTTATGATAATAATGCAGGTTTGGACACAAAGTTTAAACCAAATATTTGACGGTTTTCAATCATTTTTTTAATATTAGGTAAGCTATCGTATATGGCGCGATTTTTTTTCATTAATTATCTGAAAATATATAATAATTACGAAGTATATTTGCTCTTATTCAGTTTTTGTCGTTCTTTATATTAGTTACATACCTATTTTAAAAGATAATTTGTTTTTGTTTGTTTTTTAATATTTTATTTGTTAAGTTTTTCACCTCGTAACCGACCACCATTGATGATAATACCACCCTAGTAGGTACTTAATTTGCCGCTTTTTGTCTTGTTGTTAGTAAGGAAATTTTTACCTACTTACTCTTAAGCCATACTGAGCCTCCTCCATTCATCAACATCCTCTGATCGGCAAACGTCAATTGATGCTACTATCAAAAGTATTGTATGCAAGTAATAGAACCAACTGTGGATTCTGGACATAGTCGCCACAAGTTGAAAAATTTATCCATTTCTACGACTGTCATCTGTGTGACCAGGTTATCTTTGTCCCTGTCGGTCCAGTGAAAAGTCCCGCAATCATCTAGTTTCAGTTGAACAATGCAAGTCGCGGGAGGTCTAGTAATACTGGCAGTTGTAAATAACGTTTTGTTAGGGAGCATGCGCTATCACGCGCCGCTCAGTCTATGGACAACGGCTGGCACTCTATAACGCATCCCGCGGAGTCCAGAAACAGAAAAAAAAAAAAACAAACAAAGCTATTCAAAAACCAATAATTACAAAAATGGAATGGGTCATGATCAATGAAAAATTCTAGATTTTCTCATTGAAAATTGAATCTTTAATTTTTAATTGAAAATATTATAAAATAAATATCAAATTCAACAAGTGTCAATTTAACGAGCTGCTTCCAAATTGCGTAACCGCTTTATAAAAAAAAAAACATTTTCAAAGTGTTCCTTTTATTTGTTTTGTTCATTCGAGAACCTCAGTGAGAGCAATAAAAAAATAGGTCAGCAGTCGCCAGTCAGTGCTTACCTGTTGCCATAGACTGAGTAGGCGTTTCATGTAAACAGTAACGCGTAATGTTACGTTTATACACAACTAATTGCGTACGCTAACTATAACGTAGGTATTCCTTAAATTTACGATACTGACTTGAGTGTTTTTATTGGTACCGGTCAAGTTTCTTTTTTTTTTTTTTTGTAAAACTGAGCCTAACAAAAGGTTTTGTATGTGGTTAAAGTTCATGTGAGAGTAAATGATTGTGGCATGTCAGAGGGGCCGTACCGTTTGCCTTCCTTGGTGACATCAAAATGCAAACCGCAAGAGATGTGGGCGGCAATGACTCGTTCAATTGAGATTTTGGTGGCGTTCTTCGAATATTATTCCCAAAGGTGAGTAAAAAAGTTTTTTTTTTTAAACTTAATACGTAGCCATGGAAGTTAGTCCTTCAGCCGAGTATAAATAGTAAACTTACAGTATTGTTGTGTTTACTTCGAAAGCGCGTCAATTTAAAATATTCTTCAGATGTAAACAATTTATTTTAAAACAATTTCCCAAAAATGACTATGCACTAAATATTGTAAAGGTACACACCTTATCAAAACTGCAAAAAAATTATTATAGAATCTAAAGGGTTTAGATTCATTGCTCTTTATGCACCAAACGAACGTACAATTTTGTCATATTAAAACTGTTTCCAAAACTTTATTTCGTGTCTTTTATAGATACTTACGTGAATTTTGGTATTCCTTTGAAAGACACGATCGGGTATCGCGCGGACGCATCCCCGCGCCGTACGAGCTTCGCTGAAAACCATTCCATATTAGCATCACGGAAACTATATATGATTCATTTTAAATTTGATGCATGTATTACTTTTAAGAAATTTTGTGATGCCAAATAAAGTTATGTCTATGTCTATGAAAACTCTTTGTTTAGTATTCTCCCGTCCGGCTAGCTAACAACATCAAGTTGAAAATCTATCAACACACCTAAATATTTCGGTAGTCTCACTTGAAAACCAGTTTCCATTCCAGGCCAGGTGTGTTTAAATCTTCGACCACACCGTCACATAACATCGAGAGAGCTGTGGTCAAACGCCTAGCCTATAAAAAAAAGGTTGTTCCAGAGATTGCCCGGCTTAATCCAAATTTACAAACTATTTATTACTATATTAGTAATAGCTGTGCTGAGCGACTCATCCTGCAGGAAGTGCGGCGTAGAGGTGGAAACAATGGCACATCTTATGTGCGAGTGCGATGCCTTGGCTCGTAAACGAATGGACCTTCCGGGGATCGCTTACCCAGAACCAGAGGACTTTAGGCTCTTACCCCTCCACTGCACACTAGCCTTCGCCTCCGAGGTTTTCAGGGAGTAGAGGGAGGAGCACGGGATGGGGATGGTACAAAAGATCCCAATTGTCTAAGATAAGATAAGAATAGCTGTGCCCCGTGGTTTCGAAATTCCCGCAGAAACTCCAAAGTAAAATTTTGTCCAAAAAATAAATAAGAAAAATCTGGAGAGAGTAGCCACTTATAAAAAATAGCCTAGGGGTAAAAAAAATAGCCCACAACCTATTTATTCTCACCAAATATACTCAAAAATTTCATGAAAATCGGACGTTTCGGAGATGTTCGATAACAAACACTATGACACTATAGATTTTTATTTAATAGATAGATTTATTTAACTCTTTTGTTTATTGCCTCATGCCTGAGCCCTGAGTGCAATCCTACTAATATTATAAATGTGAAAGTGTGGATGTTTGTTACTCAATCACGCAAAAACGGCAGAACGGATTTCGATGAAATTTGGCATGCACTTTTTCAGGGGTACAGAGAAGAATATAGGGTACTTTTTATCCCGGAATTCCCGCGGAAACTCCGAAATTATTGCGGGTGAAACCGCGGGGTACAGCTAGTAAAGAATATCAGAAATAGTTTCGGAAAACACGAAAAGGAAGCTCCAAATAAAATCTATTCATATCCGGGTATATAGATACCAAAGTCTGAGAATTGTCCGGGAAATCCGCAGACATTCTCACCCAGAGTATGTATAGTCGGTCATAAAATATTAGACGTCAAAGTTTGTCTCTTGCTTCGCTCGAGAGTTATAAAATTTGTCTTTACCCACACCTGTCGTCTACAGGTGTCTAATTAGGTTTTTGTCTATGTAAATTTTAAAGGTACAGTCAGGCACAAAATGTAGAATACATAATATACTACATGTATTCTCGAGTTGTGTCTATAGACTCAAGTTATTATTTTTTAAATACTTACCGCCGCACTCAGAGTCGACTTTAATGATCACTTAGTTAAGTATAGATTTTTAAAACAAAACTGCCGCCATCAGACAAGTTTAATAAATTAATGTTAATTGGCATTTTACTAATTAAGTTACATCTCATTAAATGCCAATTAACTTTAATTTACTGAACGTCTCTGATTGCGGCAGTTTTGTTTTAAAAATCTATACTTAACAAAGTGATCATTAAAGTCGACTCTGAGTGCGGCCGTTAGTTTTGTTAATTTCACTATTTAACTAGCAGTCCCCCGCGATTTCATCCGCGGTAATTTCGGCGTTCCCGCTTAGGTTGCGGGAAAAAAGTCCGTCTCGTCTCGTCTCGTCCGTCTACGTCCTTCTTTGTACCCCTTACAGTAGTTTACGGTGATTAGCTATTCCCCGCATTATATCCGGAGTTCCCGCGGGAATTCCGGGATGAAAATAGATAGTAGCCGATTCTCAGACCTACTGAATAAGTATGAAAAATTTCATGAGAATCGGTCAAGCCGTTTCGGAGGAGTATGGGAACGAACATTGTGACACGAGAATTTTATACATATATTAAATAGTGAAAAAACTAGCGAAAATTAAACGGCGAAAATTCGAATAGGTACCCGTTTACCTAATTCTAGCCTTATGTGTGGATTTTTTTTTACATTCTGGTAGACGTCCTTTTTTCGAACACCTGTATAGTGTATATGTCTAGAGACGCGTCTCTGCAACATGCTGAAATTATAAAATGTACTTAGTCTTTTTTTATGATCCATTCTCGAGAAATAGTTTGGATTAAATATTAATTTGAGGCCGAACCGCGGGAAAAAGTCAGTTATGTAATTTATAAAATGCCTATAGTGCCTATAGGCAGCATTTTCACTGAACATCCATCTCATAAAGATAAAAACTTTTGTTGTTTAACTTAAGAGTTAGGACGAAAAGAGGGTTCTTTACAATCTAGGGAGGGATCTTTGTGACTAGACTGAGGCGAAGTGATCGATTAAGATAAAAAGTATACCTAACTAATTACGTTTATCATTTTTATTAACTTTACTTTTTACCCCGGAATACCCGCGGGAAATCCGACATCGACGGCAGTGTAATCTCATGAAATTTCGCACACCTACTTACACATTTCTAGGGGTACAGAGAAGGACATAGAGTACTTTTATCCCGGGATCCCCGTGGGAACTCTAGAGACTAGAACACAAACAAAAACAGTATTAAATCACAGGTGAAACCTTATCAAAGAAGTAGGATTAGTAGGTGAATGAATGACTTTTGATTTGTCGGCGCGTCAGCGGCACTACAAAGGAACGGAGCGTTAAATGTGATGGAGGTTATAAGATAAATGACAGTGGTGCAAAACAAAACTGTCACGGCGAATAAATCAAGAGTTATGACATTCCAAAAAGGATAACATTTCGACACGCCCCCATAATATAATGCAGCAATAGTATAAATTAAGCAAAAGAGTTTGAGCAAAGGCGTGAAAGTGTTACAAACAAACTCACTTTCGCATTTATAATATTATAGTATGGACTAGCTGCCTGCGGTTTCACCGGCGTTAGTTTCGGAGTTCCCGCGAGAAGTTCGTTAGAAAAGTATCCTATGCCCTTTTTTGTACCCCTGACAACGTGTATGCAAAATTTCATGATGATCGGTTGAGCCGTTAAGGCGTGAAAACGTAATAAACAAAGTGATGTTCGCATTTATAATGTCAGTTAGGATATCATAGTGGGCTATGAGCATTGAGCAATGCTCTTGTAGAGAAGAGATCGTAACGCGATCGTCAATAGCGTCTCTTTTGATTAAATTCTCTAAGGTTTCTATCTAATATAAAAAATAATTCACTGACGTACATATGAATTAAATATTTCATTTCCACTGGGGAGATGTTTTCACTTTTAAAATACCTTCAGAGAGACTTCGCTCTACAATCTACATCCAAGGAACTTAACAACGTATGTGTAAAAGCTTTCATGCTACAATCGACTTAAAGCTTTAGCATTGTAGCTCAAATTAGTTTGAACTTCCAAGCGCAATATGCTCTTATATTTAACATTCATTTCATCAGCTGACTGTACTGGAATCGAGCGGGAAATCCTTTGTGGAACGATAAAAACAAACCGAGACAAAAGGTTATTCCTTTTGTTTTAGATTCTCAACTGTCTAAGTACGGAAAATTATAAATTCATAGCGATTCCCTTCCTGTCCATCTTTTCATTGAAAACTATAGCTAAGGCTGTAATGAAACTTTAAATATATTACATACATACCTACCTATATACAACGTGTTAATGAATTAACTGAAAACTAGAAAGTAGTTTGCTCAGAATCAACTAGCGAATCGATCGCACTATGTTTTAATATAGGTTATATTTTTTCATTTTTATTAGCCCATGTCTAAATTTTATTTATATTAGATACAATATTTGGCGCGTACGCCGCCCGCAGCAAAAAAATTCGAACCGGTAGGCGCGGGCGTAGCGCTTGGAATCTCGTAGATAGGTTGTGATCTAACTAATGTTGAATAACTTTTAAAGTATAAATTTTTTCGACTTTAAATATATTTTAATCATATCATTGTTTAATTTTTTAAATGGGATGTATCAGGTTTTCGGTTAATTCATTAACACGTTGTATAAATATAAATTAAACAGAAACAAAAATAAATAGATGGTGGGGAATACATAATCCCTATTTCCCTTGGTCACGGCATCAGGCGTGATCGACTGAACCGATCACCATAAAATTTTACACACACATTTTTCAGGAGTACAGAGAAGGACTTAGTAAGAAAGAATTGCTTGATTAGGGTACTGTTTTTCCCAGAATTCTTACGGGAACTCCGAAATTACCGCTGTCGATACCCCGGGGACTGTCCCAACATATAAAAACACGTAGAATGGGCGCTTCCGTTCCAAATGTTGTTAGAATAGAGATTCAATCAAAATTCTAATTAGTCTGTCAGTTAGAAAATATAAAAATAATAGACACGTATTTTTGCTTGGTCAAATTAATGAAAATATACAGAGATAAAGCGCATTAAAGTTTAGGGTGAGAGCTCGTGGTGACGTCATTAACCCGGCCCCCATACAAACTGCACCGGATAGTGATGTCACGCGAAATTTCAACTCAGTATCCGGGCTAAGATGCGCAACATGATAAAATTTTATCGAGCCATTTTATCGATTCTCGTCGACATATTGTATGGCTTTGTCGACGAGAATCGATAAAATGGCTCGATAAAATTTTATCGTGTTGCGCATCTTAGCCCCCCATATCGCCTTTATTTTTTGATTAGGTACGTACTATGCGATAAGACCGCCATTTGATTTCTCCTCTTCTTTAGGTACTGTAATATTGTTATTTTATGTGCAATAAAAGATTAAATAAATAAAAGAAAAAAAGAAAAATACGTGTCCAATATTTTTTATTAATCTACAAGACGGCCTGAAAAAAAATTACTCACTAGCCCAGTTGACATAATATGTCATTTTAAAGAAGTAAAACAGTTAAAAAAATTAAAAATAAAATAAAATTAAAAACAAAACTTTCTTTTTCACTCAAAAAAATAGTTAAACATTATGTTGTATGATAGCTAAACTGGATCTTTTTCTTAAAATTAATTAATCCAACAATTTTTACGTTTTATCTTGTGCAGGGAAGGATATATAGCCAGTTCCCATCCCCATTCCAGGTCGGCAACGCACCTGCATGCCTTCTGGTGTTGCAGATGTCTATGGGCGGCGGTAATCACTTACCATCAGGTGTACCACTTGCCCGTTTGCCCCCTATGACATAAAAAAAAAAAAAAAATATAGTTATTGGGCATAGAAAAAAAATCTCTTTACCATTTCAAAGCTACATAATATGTTATTAACTAATAACCACAGATAATATAATTCTAAAAAAAAGTTGTATATTTTACCGTTTTTTTTTTTGTGACGACATTGTATACATCTCTGACTGAGTATCTTGCGTTTTAGTATATCAACGTTACCACTCTGGGTTCTCAAATAATGGTAATATCCTGGTGTACTTATGTACATGTACTCTAGGTACCCCTAGGCCCAGCTCCATCGATTGTCCCGTTACTTCCCGGGATCGCCGTTACGGCGTTAAACGCGAGCGGTACTACCTCTCTACACTCATAACCTCTTTGTATACCTCAAACTAGCTTTTCCCGGCAGTTTCCTATGTATAAAAGTTGGTAATCCATGATATCCTTTTCTGCATCCCTGACAACGTGTAGTATGCAAAATTTAATGAAGTTTCACCCGCATTAATTTCAGAGTTCCCGCGGCAATTCCGGAATAAAAAGTACCGTAAGTCCTTCTCTGTATCCCTGACAACGTGCACGCGAAATTTTATGATGATCCGTTGAACTGTTGAGGCGTGAAAGCGCAACAAACAAATAGACAAACTCATTTTAATGCATCTAATATGTAGTAAGGATTTGTAAGTTACGCATTTGGTTTTAGGTCATTACAGTCAGTAGAAAAACTGGCAACATGCGCTATAAAAATTATAATAACTACAAAGATATTATTATTAATACTTACACACAAAACTATCTATCGTAAAGTTCAAACAAAATGTGCCAAAAACAGGTACTTTTCAATTATAAATATAATTA
The DNA here is from genome assembly GCA_907165275.2 of Zygaena filipendulae. Classification (NCBI taxonomy): domain Eukaryota; kingdom Metazoa; phylum Arthropoda; class Insecta; order Lepidoptera; family Zygaenidae; genus Zygaena; species Zygaena filipendulae. The sequence continues at coordinate 3,072,085 of OU015678.1, read as the reverse complement.
ATTGGCAATATTGCAGAATTATCATAAAAAATAACTAGTACATATATTGACCCTATTTTAGACGTGAAGTAATAAATTAATATACATCTTTTAACACTTTAAAAGTTTGTAATTAAATTATTAAATTTTATTTAAAATAATAATAAAAAAAAACACTTTTTCTCTAATTTGTGGGCACACAAATAATGTTGCTAATTAAAAATTACTGTGATTTTAACACTAAATAAATGAACGATTAATAACGTGTGTTTCCCCTTCGTGATTCAACTTTTAATTTGTAACATTGTCTGTGTTCTCACAAACTAGAGATTTTTTTTTTTTTTTGATTACTTTTAATAAAATTTAACTAAAAACTTCTTAAAGTCGATGTTAAAAGATGTATATTAGTTTATTACTTCATGCCTGATAATAATTTGTTTTAATACATATATGTTATTATTTCTATACTCTGCCTTTTTATGTTCCACTAATTCTGCCGGTGTTTATATTAGGTATATACCAGAATGTTATTGGTTTACACATATACATATTATATGTGTAAAGAAATATTAAATGTGACATATAGGTAGAATATGAAGTTTTATTCACCTACCTTCATAAATAACGCGGCCCGGGGTGGCACCACTGGGAGATGTTATCGCATATAAATTATTACAGAACAGAAGAACCCAACTAAGCAGAACAACCCAAGTGGGCTTACACCAGCGGGCTTGTCACCGACTTCATACCGATCAGTGGTAGCACAAATCACTAATAATATTACGTGTGTTTTTGTCTTTTGGATTAAATCTGTATTTTGTTATTTTTAACTTTTTATTTTTAAGCTTTTTTAGTTTTGTGTTTTTGGAAGTCGGTTTTAATTTTTTGTTAAAATTTTGTTTATTTTTCGCTTTTAAGTGACAGTTCGTAATTACTCTAAGTTACAATAGCCTAATGTCAACTGCTCATCGCCTTTTACAAAATATTGCTTTTCCCGACGCAGGGACGTTAATTATTGAGGAGTTCTCCTAGTACATCACCAACAGTTCCACTTCACCATATACATTGTGACGAGCATAAATTGTTTAGAAACCATATTCAAGTTAACGATTCGGAACCCGTGAAATAACTATTATTGAGTAGTTCCCATAACCATCTGTAGTCTTCATCATCAGTTCCACTTCTTCAAATTTTGCTTTCCGAAAGCAAATAAACGTTTTACTATAAAAAATACAAAAATCGCTATAGGTGTGCCTATAATTTTTGAAGAGTTCCTTCGATTACTCCAAGATCCCATCACCAGATCTCGACTTGGTGACAATGGAATCAATTTGGAAGTATCCCCTTCCAAACAAAAAAACAATTTTTGAAATCGCTCCAATCGGAACCCGTGAAATACGTATTATTGTTGAGTAGTTCCGATGACCATCTGTGGTCTTCATCATCAGTTCCACTTCTTCAAATTATGCTTTTCGAAAGCAAATGAACGATTTATTACAAAAAGTACCCAAATCGCTATAGGTGTGCCTATAATTTTTGAAGAGTTCCCTCGATTTCTCCAAGATCCCATCATCAGATCCCGACTTGGTGGCAATGGGACCTAATTGGGAGTGAACCCTTTCAAACAAAAAAAGAATTTTCCAAATCGGTCCAACCGTCTTCGAGTAATCGGTGAACATACATAAAAAAAAAAAAAAAAAAAAAAAAAAACATACATACAATCGAACATAGAACCTCCTCCTTTTTGGAAGTCGGTTAAAAACCAAGTCCTCCGCCGCGTCTGTCTGTCTTTTTGTTTCCAATAAACTCGAAACTACAAAACGGTTTTTTCGCTCTCGCCTGTCGATATCGTCGTAATGTCAAAGCGTTTTTTTTTTTTTGTATGAAAAATGAACGACACTGGATAGATGGCGCACATTTTCCATACAGAACAACGCTCGATATCTATAAAGGACGAGACCGAAAATTCGTGCTGCGGGTACCGATTGTCATGCGGTTTTCACCAATAGATAGATTGATGCATGAGGAAGGTTTAGGTATAAATTTAATTTTTCAATGTTTTGTGCAAGTTGGTTGAAATATAACGGTATTTACTGGAATTTTTGAAAACCGTCATGCCGGCTAGAAAAGGACATAGGGTATTTTTGATCCCGGAATTCCCGCGGGATCTCCGAAATTAACACGGGTGAAACCGTGGGGAACGGCTAGTGAAATATAACACATAGCACGTTAGTCTTTTAATAGTGATTAATTATACTACCTACCGACATATTATAGTACATAAATATAGATATGATAGAGTGATTTAAGAGGAAGTTTTATACAATATAGTTTTTCCTGGAATTCCCGCGGGAACTCTGAAATCGCGGGAGACAGCTAGTATTACTATAAATTAACCAAGTACCTACTGCTTCTTCTGCGTCTTGTTTTTAAGCCGTAGTGTCCTGCAGGTTTTTCCACCTTGTAATCCTGATTTTCTATATTTGGGGGTGGCTACCCTTGTTTAACTTTACTCCCGGGATGTTATTGTTGCGTTGGATTTTGTGAATTTTGTGTGTTTAATATGGGAGTTAACGAGGGCATCCCAAAGTAATGGTCCTATCTACTTAGTATTGTTTATTTAACACATGCAATATATTATTATGGTGACGTGACGTGACGACTACATTGTATAAAATAAAGCCGCTTCCCACGGTCTGTCTGTCCCTATGTATGATTAGATCTAACTGCGCAAAGGATTTTGATGCGGTTATTGAAATTAACTTGACCATTTCGGAAACAGTTGTTAACATTAGGAAGGAGAGTAACGTTTATTATTCTCCTTGGTTAACACAAATACTTTTTTACCTATTATGTGAAACTAGCTGTGCCCCGCGGTTTCACCCGCGCGAAAAGTTTTTGTGTAACAACTTTTTTTCCCCAACATCCGATTTGAATGAAACAAATGAGATTCGGAGATTATCGCGAACAGACAGACAGACAGACAGACAGAAAAGATTTTTAAAAACTCTTTTTTTGTGGTTGGTTAACTACTCTTCTTTTATCGCCCCTGTCAATTTTTCTTAAAAATATATTCAATGTACAGAATCGCGGCTTCTACTCTTTTATGGTAGTATATAGAATTTTTCTTAAAATATTCAATGTACAGAATAACTTCTACTTTTTTATTGTAGTATAGATGAAATGAAACTAAAAACACTTTATTGAGCACCACAAACTATAATGACTAAAAATTGATAAAACAGAAATGTGGTTTGAGTTACATAGGCATACCATCCCGGTTATGATGTGGTTAAAAAAAGGAAACAGTTTCACAAAACGCGCTCTAGATTCTCATCAATCTCAATTTTTTCATAACCTACATCCTTTTTTCTTAAGAGCGCAACTTTCTTCATAATACTTCAGAACAGAAAATATTACAGGCTGTCTAGGCGCAGACTTCACTGAAGATTAATGCTATGACATTATTCTCGTGTAAGACGTTTTCATTATTTAAGTTTGTAATTAATTATAGCTGTTACACGAGAAATAAAACTGCGCAGCAAACGTATACAGAAACATTAGGCGCATTAAGACCTAATTTGGTCAGTTTAAAATCTTTAAATTAATCTTTAAATTATTCGCTCTGTAAAGGAAGCGAAAGCAAAAATTGTTCCTTGGCTCACATCCCTAGATTATGACGCAACTGAATCATTAATATTGCAACTTGTTTAAGTACCATAATCGTTTTTCATATTTATTTTTTGGCTCATAGTATATATTATTATATTTTCTCAAAAATGCATGCTAATTTAGTACCATTACTTTAGTTTTGTTAATTGTAATCTTCCATGTCAACCGAGCGACATCTGTAAAACATATATTGTTAACAATATATGTTTTACATGATGAAACAATAATGAAACAAATGAGACTCCGTTCAGTAGATTTGGAGATTATCGCGAAAAGACAGACAGACAGACAGAAAAGAATTTTAAAAACTCTTTTTTTGTGGTTGGTTACCTACTCTTCTTTTATCACCCCCGTCAATTTTTATTAAAAATATATTCAATGTACAGAATCGCGGCTTCTACTCTTTTATGGTAGTATATAGAATTTTTCTTAAAATATTCAATGTACAGAATAGCTTCTACTTTTTTATTGTAGTATAGATAAAAACACTTTATTGAGCACCACAAACTATAATGACTAAAAACTGTAAAACATATAATATTGTTAACTCTAAACCGGCACCCACGACACAGGATTTTCCTAGTGTGGGCACCAACGGATATATCTTACATTGTTATTTTCTTTTTGTTAATAAATATATTTTCAATTTTTCAATTTTCAATCAATTTTGAAATCGGTAACCTAACTCCAAAATGGCGGTCGCTCCGCCCGCACCACCATGTTGGAATTATTAGAAACATTAATATTATTATTTTCTTTAAAACCGGTCCAAGTCGGTTCATTAGCTATTCGTTATTAAAATTGAAATTATTAAAAGTAATTAACAAAATTAGGTCGAAAGGAAACGGCGGTGGTGACAAATGGTGTTTGCCGCGTTTCGGTAATGGGAGTTTTTATAACAAACCAATTTGTGCGAATTAAAAAGCGTGGTGTAATGTTTAATTTGTGTAAGTGAACGTTAAATGGGTTTCAACGCAGATATACATTTAAGTAGATATGGCATGTTGGTTCAATTGTATCGAAATTCAAGACCAATTTCTCTACAGGTTTTCTAAGGTAAATCTAACGCCACCTGATATAAAAGTCATACTCAAATGTTTTATGTAAGTATAAAAAAACCTAGCTGATGCCTGCGGTTTCACACGCGCTAATTTCGGAGTTCCCGCGGGACTTTCGTGATAAAAAGTACTTACCTAGTATGTCCTTTTCTGCACCTCGATCTGACAACGTGTATGCAAAATTTTACGATAACCGGTTGAGTAAATAAGGCCGTGAAAGCGAAATCAAAACTCACATTCGCATTTATATTAATAAGAATTAAACAAAAAGTGCCAAAAATGATCACTTTTGGTGTAAAACTTTGTTATATCACGTTGCAACATTGCAGAAACAGCAAGATACTAGCTTTTTCCCGCGGTTTCATCCGAGTCAATTTCGGAGTTCCCGCGGGATTTTCGCACGAGGCGCTTGTTTCAATTCTGTAAAGATCTCTTAATTGGTCCTTTTCTGTACAGTTATAAAAATAGTGTTGCACGGACATCAATAATTGTAAGTAACTTCGTTTGGCATCCAGTTGGCTTGTGTCAGAAAATTGTTCACAGACACGTTGCAATATAATTATACCTACTGACTTTCGCACCACGTCCACCTATAACCGGATGAAGCGAGCACGCCACCGGTTTACCAGCCGGGTCAACGGTTATTGAATATCGATAATCCGTTATTAATTGACACACCGCTTGCACATCACTAGTACATAAAGGTCAGGTTTTTTTTACTCTACATACATATAGATAGTATGGTAGGTATCTACATCAAGGGTATAAAACATCATGCTATTTTATCCGACACATTTATCCGTCCGAAGACAAAGAGAACGTTGGATGAAATATAAGTCGAGGATGAAAATTGGTTTTGCTCGATGTTAGATGGAGGTAATAAAACGTAGAAACAATTATTACTAATCTGTGCACTGACAACTCTCTCACTGGTTTCCGGAATCAATTAAAGGTGCGGAGTTTTTTCTATGTCCGCTGCAAATTGTCATTAAAAAATCAAAACAAATCAATCAACTGCTGTATTTCTAATAAATGGAACCTGAAAGAAAACACCCGAGCTATATACACTCGACTTCTCACATCGAGGAAATAAACCAGTGATATTGTACCAAATAAAAGTATAAATGTGAATTTTTAAATGATAAAACTTTTAAAATATATGGCCAGAGCAAGATTTTCGAGACAGCAACGTATAAATAACAACTTTTTAGTCCTCTTACTCTAGCATAAGAAAAACTTTACGCATATTTTGATATTTATTTCTACTTTGTAGGAGTAGCCCTGTATTATTATTTTTATGACGATTAAAAATACACGTATGTCTAAATTTCAACATAATCTACGAAGTAAGAAGTTTTCTAGCCTGTCGAGTTATCTCGGTGGATAAGTTGAGACCTAAATCTCTTACAAATGCTTTTCAGAATGTTTCTAACGCATTAAACTTAGTCTTTGCAAAAGAAAAGAGTTAAAGAAAGTCGATGAAGCGAATAAAGATCAGCTCCAGGCTTAAAAGTACATGATAATCCTTTTTAACTGTTTAGGATAGAGACATCATCTTTGTGACCAAAGTGATGATATTAAAAATACTCGATATTCTATAATTATTGTGTTAGCATTAAGCGAATTTGGCTTTCTCAAGAATTAGATGAGAACACAAAATAGTTGTTGTTTTTAATTATTGTCGTACCCCAGCAGTTCCCTGCAGTTTCACCCGCGTTAAATACAAAGTCCCGCGGGGATTCCGGGATAAAAGTACCCTATGTCCTTTTCTATGCCGCTGACCACGTGTATGATAATCGGATGAAAGCGTATCAAACAAGCATTCGTATTTATTGAGGATTGCCATCCCCATGCCGTATACGATTTATTTACTCACCGCCGCACTCAGAGTCGACTTTGATGATTACTTAATTAAGTATAGATTTTTAAAACAAAATTGCCGCAATAAGACAATGCCAATTAACATTAATTTATTAAACTTGTCTGATGGCGGCAGTTTTGTTTTAAAAATCTATACTTAATTAAGTAATCATTAAATTCGACTCTGAGTGCAGCCGTTAAAGTTTTAAACGACTTGAGAAATATCACGTCAAAAACATTTTTCTCGCTAAAATTTTACGGTTACACGGGTATTACGGGTAGAGCTGTGCTCTAATGATTTATCGATAAATTTAATAACCGGGTGTTGCGATGGGAGCCGGACATTTTTTTTTATCAATTCCGGTAATTTGTGACGTCTAGATGGGATTATGTTGTGAGGATTATCTGCACTGCGGTATTGAGATAAGCGGTTCGGTCGTTTGGATCCAATCTATTGATAATGGACGCACTTTCAAGTACATCGAGTTATATTACAAGTAGGATATTATAACTTATCTGTGGTGTAAATTAAAATGAGCTTAAATAATTGAACGCTTTTTTTTAGTAAGTACAGTGGGTGTAACCGCTAAACAAACACATCGGGCTGCAAAAACATCGCTATTACCTCCAGACCACACGCTTTAGGCAATATTTCTCCTAGTGTTGGGAATGCTTAACATATCCTACTATCCTACTAATATTATAAATGTGAAAGTGTGGATGTTTGGATATTTGGATATTTGTTACTCAATCACGTAAAAACGGCTGAACGGATTTGGATGAAATTTCGCATGCACGTCGTCAGGGGTACAGAGAAGGACATAGGGTACTTTTTATCCTGGAATTCCCGCAAGAACTCCGAAATTACTGCGGGTGAAACCGCGGGGCACAGCTAGTTATCTATAATTTTAATCTATCTGATATATATAAATCACGTGTCACGTTGTTTGTCCGCGATGGACTCCGAAACTATTGAACGGATTTTGACAAAATTTTGTAACCATTTATAATTTGGCTCAACTTAAAAGATAGGATAGTTTTTATCCCGGAATTCCCGCGGGAACTCCGGCACTAATGCGGCGAACCGCTAATCACCGTAAACTACAGCACTTTTTTCCCGGAATTACCGCTGGAACTCCGAAATTACCGCGGATGAAATCGCGGGGGACAGCTAGTCTAATCTAATATATATAAATCACGTGTCACGTTGTTTGTCCGCGATGGACTCCGAAACTATTAAACGGATTTTGTTAAAATTTTGTAACCATTCATAAAATGGTCCAACTTAAAAGATAGGATAGTTTTTATCCCGGAATTCCCGCGGGTACTCCAGAACTCAGGGGTACAAAATGACGTCGAGTACTTTTCCCGAAATTCCCGCGGGAACTCCGAAATTACCGCGGATGAAATCGCGGGGAACAGCTAGTTTAATATAAAAGTCAGGGCAGTGTTTTGTTAGTGATGTAATATTACGTTTCTGGGTTAATCTAGGGTGTTATAATTTATCTGTGGTATAAATTATCATGAGCTCGTATTCTTCTTGTTCTACTTCTTCAGCCTATTTCCATTCACTGCTGAAGGCATTCTTCTCCCGTTTGTATCCGCTCGTACATCTTGCCCTTCGCATCCAAGTCCTCAGGGCAGTGCGAGCGGTGTCGTCAGTCTATCTGATGAGCTATATCTTCCCACATTCCTCCGTTCTAGCCTAGGACTCCTGTTTCCATGGTTCTCATCCATTCATCCCAGGTGTTCAACCTATTTTCACTTCAGGGAAACTATTTTGTCCCCAGTGTCCACGACTTTATTAATTATTTATTTTTCTTATGGTCACATTGGAAACTCTATCCCTAAGCGTGATGCCGAGCATCGAGCACGTATTGAAAATGGTTAATACTGTTTCGAATATTCTTCCTTAAGCTGCGCCTTCAATCATTAAGAATGATGGCACAGATGCCTCAGTTACTTTATTATATCCCTCAACGGCAGTTGCGTGGTTTTAGGGTGAGACTTCACTTGTCACTGCCGATTTTAAACGCAACGTATGCTTTTAATTCTCATGTTTCAGTATCAGTGACGTGCTTTTTACAACAAAAAAAAACCAAGATGTCTACATTCAGTTATGTATTTAAAAACATCAACTCAAGTGGTGTGCTATAAATTATTATAGGTACTCGTAATCAGTGTATTGCTCAAAAAATTAAACCACTTGTTTCACAAAGCCACTTGACGACAGTATAAATTATTATGTATAACTGTTGACCTAAATATTATAAATGTGAAAGTGTGGATGTTCGGATGTTTGTTACTCAATCACGCAGAAACGGCTGAATGGATTTGGATGAAATCTGGCATGCACGTTGTCAGGAGTACAAGAACATAGGGTACTTTTTATCCCGGAATTCCAGCGGCAACTCTGAAATTACCGCGGGTGAAACCGCGGGGTATTCAAGTATTCAAGTATTTATTGCTCACTAAGTGTACAAAGGATAATGAACATAATAGTTGTACAGCGCTTTTAAACTTAGGTTCCCTTTACAGGGGTTGCAACATTCCTAAACTGTTAGTAGGTACTTTACAGCTAGTATATAATAATATCTCCTATATTATGACGAGTAGAACGCAGTTCAATGCGTAAAAAATAATCTAATCATACATAATGCTGGTTTTTGCCGACAAGTGGATAGCAATCCTTAGGAGGCATTACGACCACAGAGTAGAAGCAGATATCTGGGTACATAGAGGCTTAAAGGGCTCAAGCAGGATTACTTTGACAGCGAATCATTAATCCATTGCGATGAGCTGATTGATTTATTGCACGATCTACCTAACCTACGTCTTGTGCGCGTAGTGAATGAGTAATTGAGATGGAAATGCTGTGCCAGCTTGTAAGCCGTAACAGCCACAGAGAAAACAAAACTGATATGATTTCCACTCTCAAAATAGATACCTACTTCTTTTCTGGCGTGTCGTATGGAGAACTATAAAGATTTTTTTACGTACTCAAGTACTTTCGAGATATGTGAAATCAACTTTTGTTTGATTTGAATTTTGATCATCGATTTATTACGCTTTTAACCGACTTCCAAAAAGGAGGAGGTTCTATGTTCGATTGTATGTATGGTTTTTTTTTTATTGTTTATTAATGGTAAAATTAGGTGCTTATTTGATAGAAATTGGGGGCTAAGGCTGGGAAATTACCATCGTAGAAACTTAGGATTCAATACATTGCATTACATTATACAAATAAATTATTATCTATTATTATTACCAAACCACGTGTCTCCAAAAACAATATTATCATCAAAATCGTCCCGCGTGTCTGTCACATTAACAATTAGGTAACCTATGTTATTATAGACGTAGCGTTCGTCATATACCCAGAGTCGCGTTCCGTGGATTATAATAATAATAATAATAATAATATCATTTATTCATCTCCACAAATTAAGTACATGAAAAGTGTTTTAATTAAGAAAAGTAGGAGATCTGGAGCCTAATCTAGGATAACCTGTATTATAGGTCTCCAGGTTCCGAACTTAAAAACTATTATTAGTAGGTACAAAATATAAAATAAAAATAAACCGGGATAGAGACTTACAGTTCTAAGTATGAGCGTGTGCATGGGTGAATTGTGAGAGTGATAGTGTAAGTGTGTGTGATAGGGCATGTGTGTGTCCGGTGTGTGCATGTGTGTCAGTGTGAGCATGTGTTTCTGTGTGTGCATCGAATGCCTTACTACCTATTTGTTTGTGAGAGTTACTAAAATAATACAAGTCTACCCACTCAATCATATTACCTAATTACAATCATGAAAGAAGTCCAATGACCACTTTTGCTTTTCTTATTATCCAACAATAATTAACATAACCTCAGTGTCATCATAGTTAAGTTTATTGAGAAAATCTGTAAGTTTGTGCTTGCATTCGTATTTGCTTAGTGAATAAAAGTTCAGTTTCTTATTTAGAGTATTATATAATTTTGGACCCATGAAGCTAAAGAACCTTTGAGCAAAACTGGTGCTCGAGCGCGCTCTGTACCCGTTCTGTGGCTTGGTTAAATTTTACTCTGACATCTGTCAGTGTAATTTCACCCGTTCCGTGGCTCAGAGTGCAACAACCAAACAACCATCTCCGAAGCAGGTTAATTTTCACTCTGACAGCTATGTATTGTTTATGAAGTGTCAAAATTTGCGCCAAAAACCGAATTCGTTGAAAATGAAATCAATCGGAGTTCTAGGGGAGGTGTCGTAGTCACAAAAAGTTTATAATTGGATGTAAAACAGTGTTATTCGCAATGTGAGTTGAGAGAAAACAAATGGCGCCTGAATTTCAAATATTTTGAGGTTATAAAAACAACTCGATCGTTCTGTGGCTTCGTTCCAACTCAAACGAGTGAAATTTTAACCGAACAACTGCGGCCACACCCATCGCTGCTCCTCCTAAGCTAAACTCCTCATTGCTACGCCAGTAGAAATGATGTGCCAGACTTTTGCTTAATCGATCGATACGCTGTGTGTGCGCTAGTACTGTCAAGTACCACTGCACTAATTTTGAGATGACAACACTCAGATTTTCAGCCCTAGTTTTTCAATTAATCGCTGATAAAATCTTGTATACCTACGAAATTAACTACCTAAATAATATTTTTAATTAATTACCTACTAGAAAATGGAGTAGGTATAGGAATTGAATCAATTGTAAAAAAAAAAATAATAACGTAATAAGCAAAAATACGATACAATCTCTGCGAACAATATAAAGGAGTCCGCAGTGGCATCCGTTTTTATTGGACCATAAACAAAAGAGATCCCTCTGAGGGCTCAAAGTGGATACCGAACGTTATAAACATTGCTTTTAGGTCCGGAAATTTATATACAACGTTATTTTTAGAAGGTAGGTACACTAATCCTGACAATATTTTGGTATTAGCTTATCACGCCCGCGGCAATTCCAGCAGTATAAAAGTTACCCTTTGTCCTTGTATTTCTGTGCCTACCCCTGACTATGTATGCAAAGTTTCATAATGATCGATTGAGTAGTTAAGGAGGGAAAGCGTAACAAGCCAATAAACATGAATAAACTCATATTTGCATTTATAATGTAGTGAGGATGAGGATTTTCAAATGGCATTTCTGAGCCTTATGCAGTGCGTCAAAGAGTTGAAGGAAACTGTTTCAAAATAAATATATTCGAAATTAGTTTTCTGGTAGGTAAGATACTTTTGCTCAATCTAGAGGTGCAATGGTAGCGATGAAATTAAGAAAGAAGAAAGAAAGTCTCTTTATTTGGCATATAAAACGCTCAAATTAAAAAAAATCCTCATATAATGTCGCATTCACGTTATCAGGGGTGCAAAAGTGGACAAATTACTTTTTATGTTAGGATTCTCGCGGGAATTTCGAAATTTATTCGGCGAAAAACCAGTAATTATAAAGCCTCATCCACTGATGGGGAAAACCTTTACAGTAGAATTGTTAAAAGTTTAATCCCATCAAAAACAAACTTGTAAAAAAGTCCAAGTCTCGCAACTCACTTCTTCTACAGTAAAAAGTTGTGAGATCAATGTAATACCAAGTCGGTTAATTTATTCAGTGCCTACTTAAGGGTCCTTCTGTCTAAAGTTATCATGTTATAAGCTAATCTAATAACATTTTATAGTGACCATATCAAATTTAAAAATCTTTTATGTTTTAAATAGATTGATTGGCTTGACGATCACGTGAAAACACAATGTATCTCACATGTAATACATAATTATGGTTCTAAACAATCTAATTTAATTATAATATGTATTACATGTGAGATACATTGTGTTTTCACGTGATCGCCAAGCCAATCAATCTATTTAAAACATAAAAGATTTTTAAATTTGATATGGTCACTATAAAATGTTATTAGATTAGCTTATAACATGATAACTTTAGACAGAAGGACCCTTAAGTAGGCACTGAATAAATTAACCGACTTGGTATTACATTGATCTCACAACTTTTTACTGTAGAAGAAGTGAGTTGCGAGACTTGGACTTTTTTACAAGTTTGTTTTTGATGGGATCTCATTTCTTTTTGTAAATGGTCTTCCTCCTTTGAGCAATTTAGTCTACTTTAATAACTTGAAAGAATTTGGTACAACTTTATAATATATATAAACACATGCCCCATTCTTGCTTTTTCATTCCGTTGACCATTGTACCTTTGAACATAATTATGTCTAGGTAACTATGTATCTACACTTTATATCTAGGTAGGTAACTATAGCTACACTTATTATTATTATTTATTAATATCTGGGCAACGGCTTAAATAGCTGTTCCCCGCGGTTTAACCCACGTTAATTTCGGAGATCCCGCGGGTATTCTGAGATAAAAGTACTACCCTATGACCTTTCCTGTACCCTTGACAACGTGTAGTATGCAATAATTAATTCACCCGCGTTGATATCAGAGTTCGCGCAGGAATTTCAGAAATGAATCCTAGCTAGATCGATTTATGGCCCCCGAAATCCCCTGTATACAAAATTTCATGAAAATCGTTGGAGCATTCAGATTAGGGTAATTTTATCTCGGAATTCCCGAAGGATCTCCGAAATTAACGCTGGTGAAATCTCATGAAATTTTGCATGCACGTTGTCAGGGGTAAAGAAAACCTAGGGATATAGGGTACTAACTACTTTGCATCTCTGAATTCCCGGGGGATCTCCGAAATTAACGCGGGTGAAACCGCGGGGCACAGCTAGTCTCATATATTTATATGGGATTACAAAGTTATTTGTGCAGTTGGTACATATAACTGCATATATAACTTTGTAATTCCATACATTTATATGGAATTACAAAGTTATTTATGCAGTTGGTGTATCTAGAAAACTGGACCGAAATTGCAAAATATTTTAATTTTTCCTTGATTTATACAATAAACACTAATTGTATTCTAAATTTCAAACTTCTATGTCTGCTAGAAGTGCCTTAGAATTTTGATGATCGGTCAGTGAGTGAGTGAGTGAGTGAGTGAGTGAGTGAGTGACCTACAAAATTAAGAAACTTTGACTAGTTATAATTCTTAAACTACTGGTTCAAATCGAATGAAATTTAAATTATACCGTCTTTATACAATACCTGCTTGTTTACTAAAAATTCAGGCTTCTAGTTTTATCCACAACGAAGTTATAGGGGGTCGAAAATGGCCTGAATTGCTTCGAGAAAAGGATAGTACGGCCGTGCCGCTTTTGTTGCTCGACTTGGCGGGGGCACTGCCGTGCCCCCAGATAATTCAGCCAGATTATTGAAAGCGTTACAATAACAAACTGCATAAAGAGCTCAAAGGCTCATCGAGCGAGATTCAACGACAGAAAGTTTCGAATGTTCCAAATGTTTCTTTTTTCTTCTTTTCGCGGATTGGATAAAAAGTTGGTGTTGAATCCATTCCGATGTGTTTGCTCGCTGCTAAGCCAGACCGGTGACTCTCCATACAAATGAACTGATTCAAGTATTTACCTATTATACCTACTTTCCCACAAGTAAAGACAGTCGACTTGTCAAGTCACAACTTGTGCGTGTGTGTGCATCATGACAGTGACTGTCAGCTGTTCAGTGAAAAGTGGTCATTAGGTAGATTATTCATGTGACAATTTTTCACTGAAACTATGTACGTCCAAACTTTCGTGGGCATGAGCATGCATCCAATTGGTGGGAGGTGGAGTGTCGCTTCTTTACGTCTTCATCGTCTTTCTGTATTCATTGGCTAAGCTGAAGAGTGAAGTTTCTATTGAAGTTAGTGGTTCGCTACGCTTAGTTTTCAAAGGAATCGCAATCAATATTTTCTCATACATATATTGCGGTTTCAACTTATTTAATAAAAAGTACCCTATATTCTTTACTTTCATTGATTTCATTATTAAAATTTAAATTTTATGTTTACCTTCTTTCTATATGTGGAAACTGCTAGGTCTAAGAAATTTTTATGTGTTATTTTTATTTTGTATTTTTTGTGTACCGTTTTTTTCCCGAAAAATAAATAAATAAATTATGATTGAAAATTTAATTCCATCTGTTTTGGGGACAAAAATAGTAAAACCACGTAAATTACTTTAGAAAGATTTATATCTACAAATCCTTACATACACCAAAGATGTCGGGTGAAAGATTGGTGCGAACAAATTAAACCCATTCACCAGATAAGCAGGATAATGTGACCACAGATTTGCATCAGTCCCAATTATAATTTTGGCCGACCCGCCCCAAATAACGGTTCGCTTTATTTCACCTAATAGTCCAGTAAACTTGTTTCTGAGAAGGCTAGTTTCCTAAATTTTCTTTTTTAGTCCGTTTTGTAGATTATTAAAAAATATTGGACACGTATTTTTTTTTTTATGTAACCAAAAAATAACGGAGATATATCAAGTCGAAATTTCACATGACATCACGCCTCGCTACAGTTTGTTCGCACGTTATAGCGAGCTGTGACATCACGAGTCCCCCACCCTAAACTTTAATGCGCTTTATCTATGCATATTTCCATTATTTTAAAAAAGCAAAAAATACGTGTCTTTTATTTTTTTATTATCTAACTGACGGACTAAATAGAATTTTGATTTTTTTACCCAGGAAACTAGCCTAATTTGCTGTCACTGATTTATAAACTAACTTACATGGGACATTTATTTTCTTGATACGTATAAACCTTGTTAAATATTTTATATTGTATGCAGAGAGACTAAAAATCATATAAAGATATTATAAAATAATTGCGCACATACAAACACAAGGAAAACTTCAAATTGTTGACAAAAAGCTTGGGACTAAGTTCTCTCCATTTCATTATTTTTTATGGAAAGTGTCTATGTTGTTATATCTACATACGGTGATCCCGGTACGACATGGTGAATAATTTTCCACTTGTAGATTACATTTTATTTTGTATGTTTGTAACTTTGAAAAGATTATTATGTTTATTATTATTATGTTTATTTGGTTCTATTATTTTGTATGTATATTATTATTGTATTGTACCTATCGAACAGATGCACACCAGATCAGCCTATATTCTTTTCTCTTCTCCTGTTGCGGGTCTGCTGGAAGAAATTCCACATGGAATAAGCATGACCCTTGTACATGATTACTTTTATACTTTTTTCCTTTTTTTTGTTGTCCTTGTGTGCATTAATTGTTAAATAAATAAATAAGATTGTTGAGTTTTGTGATATTATATTTTGCCATCTAGAGTGTCGTATAGTCGTCGGTCAGTGTATGTTACTGCCTACAGTAGAGTGCGGCTAGGGTAGACTGCAGTAAGGGGTCGAATTTTAATGACACTTAATAGATAAATAGGTACTTTTTGTACCATTAAAATAAACAGATGCTGAAGAAATTTCACTGTAGCAAGTAATGAATGCTTCTAAGAATTTCATAAGAGCGATTAGTTCTTGCGGTTTCACTTTTCTAAGTACTATAGATCACTGGTTTTAATCTCCAGTAAAGTAATAATCAATAGTAATACAAAGTTAGATTTGGTAATTTTCCTTCAAATAATTGTTATTTTGTCTCTATATTATAGTCTTGTGAAAATAATTATGTATTTTATATAGTATTTTTTTTTTTCAGTAGATACTTCCAAATTATTGTCTGCCAGTGTACGCGAACGCAAGGTCTTTACAAAATTAAGTACATAAAGTACAGATACTGTTTGTGAAGTTACAACGGGTGCCCAGACAGGGAGAGGCCCTTACCATAAATCGCCAGGTAATTTTGTATAGAAGGTATTTAAGTGAGAACTTTGCGAGCGTCCATAATTACAGAAATTCCGACGCAACGAAGCTACTGAAATAAAATAATGGAGAGGAGAATATTATTGAAGCGAAACTTCTTTGAGCACGTTGCGTCACATATTACGCTGTACACACAATCCCTACAAATAGTATAATAAATGCGAAAGTAACTCTGTCTGTCTGTCTGTTACGCTTTCACGCCTTAACAACTCAACGGCTCATCATGAAATTATGCATACACGTTATGAGGGATACAGAGAAGGACATAGAGTACTTTTATCCGAAATTCCCGCGGAAACTCCGAAATTGACGCGGGCAACAGCTATCACTGAAACGGTTGGATCAATTTTGACGGGACTTTCACTGATGATAATTAGCTGATGTAGGAGTAAACTAGGCTACTTTGGAGTTCTTGCGGGAATTCCGACACTCACGCGGGTAAAACCTTGGAGCACAGCTAGTATTCTACTAAATTAATTCTTGTGACTGCTATCAGATTCTAAACATAGTTTTATTCAAAATTAAAGATTCCGTTCAAAATTGAAGCAAAAAAATAACTGAGTGTGCATGAGCGGATCCTTTCCTATACGCCTGACAACATGTTAGCAAATTTTCATAATGATCGGTTCAGTATTTTAGACGTGAAAGAGTTAACAAGCAACCAATCTTACATTCCCCACGGCCACCTAGCAGTTCTAGGTAACCGGTTTCGTGAAATGAATATTTTTCCTTTTACGTAACCAGTTACAAGAACAAATGAACAATTCGCAGTAGGTATTTACTTACGATTAGGTACCTACTTCTCAGTCTATACTATAATAAAAGAATAGAATACGCGATTATGTACATTGAATATTTAAAAAAAATGACAGGGGGCAATAAAAGAAGAGTAACCAACCACAAAAAAAGTTTTTAAAATTCTTTTCTGTCTGTCTATCTGTTCGCGATAATCTTCGAATCTACTGAACAGATTGTCATGCGGTTTTCACAGGTAGATTAAGCTTAGCCTGGAGCTACATATAGGCTTTGTTTCATTGAAATCGCATGTCGAGAAAAAAAGTTGTTGTATAAAAACCTTTCGCGCGGGTGAAACCGCGAGGCACAGCTAGTTACGACTAAGCTAGTATCTAGGTATATATACAAAAATGACATGACTATATGGAGCGCTGTAATTCATTTTGGGAAAAGATTTTATGTAGGTTAAAGGTTTACGAAGTGCATATTGTAGAAGTTTATAGTATACCTACTTACCTTTCTCTATGTTGTAGAAAGACTTAATGGAATTGTTGATCAAAGTCTTTTTTTAATACCCATTTCTGTTGAATAGTTTCACCAGTAACTTTTTATATATTACCTAGTACCTACACTAAATTCCATTTATACTGTTTTTACTTTTTACGCACTAAATTATTTCTTACAAAACATAAGTTTTGAATTTATTAGGTTAATTTTTACGAGTCGGCGAGCCGTAATTTGTAAATTAAATCTTTTTCTCCAGGGTTAAAATACTTGCGTATATTTTTTGTTTGATATCCTAAGTATATAATAGGGATTCGATTACCTATATCTATATATATATATACCTAGTGCCTACCTGCCTAACTTGCCTATCAATTTATCCTCGAACATTTCATTGGAAACAATAGGAGAGGAGAGAATTCCGAACGGTAATTTCTATAAAATTGGCAGCTATAAGCTCGCGTGCCGTTGTGCAATTTGACCAAAGATGGATGTAATAATCTGAAATAGGACATAGGGTAACTTTATATCGTGGAATTCCCGCGGAAGCTCTGAAATTGGCGGGTGAGACCGCGGAGAACAGCTAGTGTGGAATATTTTCGAAAAATAAAACTTTTAATATTACATAAAATTTTTAAACGTTCATTCCAATTACGAAAGTACGGGACCCTTCATTTTTTACTGCTTTCGGTAATTGCGACACAGAAGCTATAATATATTTAAGGACATATTTTACGACTGTTATAGTTTTTATGGCCCATTAAATACATAACACGTACCTGTTAGTATTCTATCCGTTTTCTGAAACTAATTTTTTATGTAAAAATAAAATTTTTATCATACAGAGGGTTAGGGTAGACGGGGCACGTAATAAAAAAGTATTTAGTATTCAAATCTCGTCTATAAAAACTTAAAAAGAGATAAAATTATTAGGTGTATTATTTTATCATAACAAGTTATTATTTTAATTATCTCAGCACAACAAACACAAGGAGTTTACGAGGGCATTCCGAAATCCACGTAAATGAAACTGCCAAGTGCAATGGTAGATATGTGCGTAACATAATATACAGGATGTCCCTTAAATCGACGGTGATAGGCTAGTCATAACTTAATAGAAAAACGTAAAAAAATAATCTTCAAAAGAAATGGTCATTTATAAAAATTACACTCTGCGACGGTTCTTTAACTCCCGTTGCTACAAACCTTAACTTTTTTCAATTTTCTTCTTATTGTGTAATCCTAAATAGTGTTTCTAAAAACTACTGCTTAAAATTTAAGTTTTTGCCAATGAAGTTTTCAAAATATTGCTTTCGTCAGTTTTTAATGACTGTCCTTTTTTTAAATAGGCATAGCAAAGATTTTTATATTTTTCTGTTAACAGCTGTTATGACTTAGCCGATTACCTGGCTCTGGCTTGACGTCGATTTACGGGACAACCTGTAGTGTATATCTGTGAAAATAAAACAGGTTAGATGAATAAATTTTTATGTTGGACAAATTTAATTTTTTACGTAATAAAAAAATTACGGCGACACGTTGAGTCGAAATGTCGCGTGACTTCACGCTTTAGTAGATAAAGTCCACAAAGCTAGCAGAAATTATAACAGCAGGTATACCTACCTAAACATCGCAAATGGATTCCAATTTCAACTTACAAATGTAAACTTGCAGTCATTATAGCAATGTGTGAGGATCAAGCAAATATCTATATATTAAAAACTAGCTGCCCACCGCGGTCCCTTGAGAATTTCGGGATAAAAAGTACCCTATGTGACTTAGGACTACCGTAGGTTCCAATAACTTCTCAAACTCTAAACCTTAGACAGAATATGTGGCTTAGCCATTTCGCTCCATTCACAAGAGCGTAAGGTGAAAAAATTTACTTTTCTGTTATACAATAGTTCTTGCAGTAACGAAACGGCCAAGCAACATATTCTGACTAAGGCGTAGAGTTTGAGAAGTTAGGTCTTGTAGAGTTAGGGTATGTAGAGTTATAAGCTTGGCTCTACATGAGATCTGATAACTTTTTGATAGTGCCCGTCATATGGTCTCGTCTTGGCATCATTTTACATGAAAATATTTTTGGTGGGATTTAATTTCTTTTTGTTAGTCAAAATTGCGGAATCATCATACAAACTTCCATCCCCTAGTTTAAGGGGTTGGGGGATAAAAGTTACAAGTTTTCTATTTTTTTTATTGTTTGTGTAATACTAGCTCACATACCAAATTTCAGCTTTCTAGGACATTGGGAAATACCCTCAGAATTTTGATGATCATCAGTGAGTCAGTGACGAAATCAGGGTTTTTTTTATATTAAAATCTAAAGCAAAAGAGCTATGCAATTAAAACTTTATGCCTATGTTTAATAAGTCCGCTATTGACAACATATCCCGAGAATTCTGTTTATCTTGTATAATCCAAACCCAAGTTATAAGGGTATAAAAAAACGACGAAGCGCTTCGAGAAAAGATAGGTAGTGCCTCCGCTTAACTCGTCTTGGCGGGGGCACTGCCGTGCTCCCAGATTTGTATTCTCACACCCCGGCAACATGCCTATTTATTAGGTATCTTTTGCAAAATTTATTATAATATTCTTCAAATTTACCGTATCGTGTCACTTTCAGTTATTTGCTATTGTTCCAGTGTGTTTGATAACAAATAACAAAAACAATGTCTCCGCTGCCCCAATTTTATCTCATGTTTAGTGAAATATAAATCCCCGAACCAACCTCTTCCGCATGCGATCGTAGCTTTTATCGTAATCACATCACGGTTGCTATTGGCTTGTCATTAAAAAATCAATATAAGAGCATTTAATATTGAAAATATCTGAAAGTACATTTGCATTTTATTAGTTTCAGTATAACGTTAGATTCAACGGGTGATTATGGTTGATTTATATCTTGTCTATACTAGCTGTCCCCCGCGATTTCATCCGCAGTATTTTCGGAGTTCCCGCGGGAATTCCGGCAAAAAAGTACGTCCTTCTTTGTACCCCTTACAGTAGTTTACGGTGATTAGCTGTTCCCCGCATTAATTCCGGAGTTCCCGCGGGAATTCCAAGATAAAAAGTACTCTATGTCCTTCTCTGTATCCCTGATAACGTGTATTTGTGTAAAATTTCATTACCGTTGAGTCATTAAGGCGTGAAAGCGTAACAAACAAACAAACAAACTCACTTTCGCATTTATAATAAACTAGCTGTCCCCCGCGATTTCATCCGCGGTAATTTCAGAGTTCCCGCGGTAATTCCGGGAAAAAAGTAGTTACTCTACGGCCTTCTTTGTACCCCTGCACTGACAGTAGTTTACGGTGATTAGCTGTTCCCCGCATTAATTCCGGAGTTCCCGCGGGAATTCCGGGATAAAACTATCCTGTCTTTTAAGTTGGACCATAATATAAATGACTACAAAATTTTATCAAAATCCGTTCAGTAGTTTCGGAGTCCATCGCGGACAAACAACGTGACACGTGATTTATATATATCAAGATTAGGATAAGACTAGCTTTGTTTGTATATATAGATGTTTGGTACTCTTTCACGCAAAAACTACTAAATGGATTTCAATGAAACTTTACAATAATATAGCTAATACATCAGAATAACACATACTACATAGGGTACTTTTATGCCGGAATTCCCGCGGGATCTCTGAAATTAACGCGGGTGAAACCGCGGGAACAGCTAGTTACAAATAACCATTAATAAACTAAAATAAAAACGAATATACCTATTAAAGTAACTATTACATAGTGTATCAAATAAATGTGTTATAAATCTCTAATAAAATTCTTTCCTCCACATTGCAGGATTGGTCTAGTTAAATAAATCATTGAGAGGCAACACTACTGTTTGTTTTGGTTTATTAAATTTTCACAGAACTCCTTGGGGGAGTAAATGTTTTTTATTTAGTTCACTAACGTACTAGCTGTTGCTCGTTGTTTTACTCGCGTTAATTGTGGAGTTCCTGCGGAAATTCTAGGATAAAAAGTATCCTATATCCTTTTCATATCGCTGCCAACGTGTATGCAAAGTTTCATGATGATCGGTCGAGTAGTTAAGGCGTGAAAGGTATCTAACAAACAGAGTTACTTTCGCATTTACTAGCTGTGCCCCGCGATTTCACCCGCGCGAAAGGCTTTTATACAACAACTTCGGGAAAAACCCGACATCCGATTTCAATGATACAAAACCTATATTATGTAGCTCCAGACTAAGTTTAATCTACCTGTGAAAACCGCATGACAATCCGTTCAGTGGATTCGGAGATTTCGCGAACATACAGACAGACAGACAGAAAAGATTTTTAAAAACCCTTTCTTTGTGGTTGGTTACTCTTCGTTTATCGTCCCCTGTCAGTTTTTGTTAAAAATATTCAATGTACAGAATCGCGGATTCTACTCTTTTATCTTATAAATATAAAATTCTCGTGTCACAATGTTCGTTCCCATACTCCTCCGAAACGGCTTGACCGATTTTCATGAAATTTTATATGCATATTCAGTAGGTCTGAGAATCGGCTACTATCTATTTTTCATCCCGGAATTCCCGCGGGAACTACCACGGGGAACAGCTATCTCTGGACCTACTGAACCGATTTTGAAAATTCATTCACTTATAGGAAGCTACAGTGATCCTGAGTGACATAAGGTACTTTTTATCGCGGAATTCCTGCGGGAACTCCGAAGTTTGTGAGTTCGTGTATTTGTGAGATTGTAGGGGGTAGTTTCTGGATCTACTGAACCGATTTCAAAAATTCTTTCGTTTATAAAGAGCTACAGTGATTCTGAGTGACATAGGGTGTTTTTATCCCGGGATTCCCGCGGGAACTCCCCAGTTTGTGAGGTTGTAATCTATGGATCTACTGAACCGATTTTGAAAATTCTTTCACTTATAAATAGGAAGCTAAAGTAATCCTGAGTGACATAGGGTACTCCCGGAATTCCCGCGGGAACTCTGAAATAACTGCGGGTGAAACCGCGCGGGTCAGCTAGTTATAGTATAGAAGTAGATGTAGATTTATACCTATATCACCTAAGTTGTTGATACCTACATAATACCCTTTTGTTTTCCATGATAAGACACTGTGACAGCAAGCAAAAGATGGAGTACAACTCTGAAATATAGGTCAGGGTTGCCAGGGGGAGCGCTGATTAGGCTGTTTCGCAACAAGTCTACCAAAACAAAATTGTAAACAAAATATGTACTACAGAAGGCATATTTTTGTATCGAAAGAATTATTTTTACGAAAGTGGTATAGGCGCTTAATATTTGCTTGTTTGTGAAGATGAAACTATAGCAGACAAAGTGGCAAAGAAAACTTAATGATTCCACAAAGGTGGTTGTAGCATCCATCTATCAAAGGAGTAACGCAATGATGATCAAGACTAATGGTGGCTAAGCTTTCTTCAATGAAATGCCAGTAAGTTTATAAAATTTCGAAGGATGACCATAATAATCTATCTATATATATAAAATCCTTTGTCCTGAATGACTGACGGATCAACGCACAGTCTAAACCGCTGATCTAGAGACCTGAAACTTGGAGGGTGTTCTTTGTATGACGTAGGCATCCGATAAGAAAGAGTTTTTGAAAATTCAACTCCTAAGGGTATGAAAAGGGGTTGAAAAGTTTGTATGGAATAATTCCGCGGGAACTTCGAAATTATCGCGGGTGAAACCGCGCGGGACAGCTAGTATATATATAAAATCCTTTATCCTGAATGACTGATGGATCAACGCACAGCCTAAACCGCTGATCGTAGAGACCTGATACTTGGAGGGTGTGTTCTTTGTATGACGTAGGCATCCGATAAGAAAGGATTTTTTTAAAAATTCAACCCCTAAGGGGATGAAAAGTTTGTATGGAACAATTCCGCAGGAACTTCGAAATTATCGCAGGTGAAACTGTGCGGGACAGCTAGTTAAAGATAAAATGCTCCCGACTACGCGACTTAACTAGTCTAGCTAGTAGCTGACTCCTTTACCTATGCATGACCGTCAAAATTTAATTAGGCACTATATACATTTCGAAGGACCGCCGCGGGCCGGATTAAATCCTTTCGTGGGTCGGAGATAGCCTGCGGGTCGTACTTTGCCTACCACTGGTCAAGACCAAAGACAAATAAATCCCACCAGAAAGATTTTCATGTAAAATGTTGCCAAGACGAGACCATAACGACGACGACTCGCACTGTCAAAAAGTTATCAAATCTCAAGTAGAGTCAAGCTTATAACTCTACACACTAATTTTACAAGGCCCAACTGGCTGTGGAATTTTGTTGAATAAATAAATACACTAATAAGTGTTATGGGATAACTTAATAGACAAACTATAGCTCTCTCAGGAGGAGAAGTACCTACTCTATATCTTATTCCAAGACTGAAATTACTCATTTCTCGTTACTATATAGTATATAATATGTATAATGAATATTGTATATACTAAACTAAATAGACGTTTCCTTTGCGATTTTACCCACATACATTTTTTTTTATTTACTTTCACGAATACAAACAACACATACAAAAGATTTACAAAAATATGATAAAGTGAGTTTTAAATAGGTATGTGTCAAGAACGTATTCACCAACTGATTGAAAAGTGCGACTACGGCTGCGATGCGACTTACGGTAAGTACATAAATGCGTCTATGCGGAAATAAATAAATATAACATAATCCTACATACACATAAATTAATTATATATTTTGATACCGGGAACTCTTTTTTCCAAGTTAAATAGAAAGAAAGAAAGAAAGAAAAGGAAATATATCTAACTAGCTGGGCCCTGCAGTTCCACCCGCGTGAGTTTCGGAATTCCCGCAAGAACTCCCAATTTTCTTTAGTACAAACCTTCTCCTGATAATTAAGAAGCCAGCAAAACAAAGAATTATTCACATCAATCGAGCCACTATCGAGTTTTAGCGACACAAAC
Organism: Zygaena filipendulae; assembly: GCA_907165275.2. Classification (NCBI taxonomy): domain Eukaryota; kingdom Metazoa; phylum Arthropoda; class Insecta; order Lepidoptera; family Zygaenidae; genus Zygaena; species Zygaena filipendulae. Next base: position 3,047,576 of record OU015678.1, on the reverse strand, counting down.
GGACAGTCTTTGAGTCTATGTAACAACATCATTAAAATTATGTAACGTTTATGAACACGTTTCGAGGTCTCTGCCTTTCAGAATGTGTGATATTGAAGCTCAACTGTGCACGAGTCGCTTCTGAAAGTTCCGTAGCCCATTGAATGTGTTTCACCTATAGGTATTTCAATATAGGTGTGTAGGTATAAATGTCACAGCGACACCCCGTTTTCAATTAGCACAAGTTTTCCCTAATTAAAAGTGTTCGTGCGCGCGATGTCGATTCGATCGACCGACTTCATTAGATAGTAAGTTAGTAGTATGTTTTTATGTTCTACTAGCTGTGCCCCACGGTTTCACCCGCGGTAATTTCGGAGTTCCCGCGGGAACCCCGGGATAAAAAGCACCCTATGTCCTTCTCTGTACCCCTGACAACGTGCATGCCAAATTTCATCCAAATCCGTCCAGCCGTTTTTGCGTGATCGAGTAAACATATGCGAGGATAAGAGCTCGAAAGCGCATTTTCATCCGACTTGTTTCAAATTTATGGTCACTGCTCAGTTCCTATGTGTCTTGGCGTTATGTTATATAGCCTATAACCTGCCCAGGAGTATGGACTACAATCGTACCAAGTTTGGTTAAAATCCCTTCGGTAGTGTTTGACCCATGCGTGCACATACAGACAGACAGACAATAAAATTTACTGATTGCATTTTTGGCATCAGTATCGATTACCATTCATCCTCCAATATTAATTTTGTATATATATGCAATGTACAGAATTGACCTCTCTACAGTTTTATTATAAGTATAGATATAGATATGTGAGTCACAATGAGCTTCGCCGACTTATTGTACGGTAAAACAGAAGTCCAATCGCACTATCTCGTGACGATATTACCAAAACAAAACCTAAAGACGTCAATTATTTGTTTTTAATTGTTTCTTAGTCCGATGCTCGTTGAAGTTCGGTTAAAAGTTACCCGAAATACATACCAAATACATAATAATAACTAGGTAGCTACCTATCCTTAGTATTATAAATGCGAAAGCGAGTTTGTTTGTTTGTTATTTACGCTTTCACGCCTTAACGATTCAATCGATCATTATGAAATTTTGCATACACGTTATCACGGGTACAGAAAAGGACATCCGGTGCTTTTTGTCTCCGAAATTAATTCGGGTGAAACCGAGGGGAACAGCTAGTTATCTTATAAATTTAAGAGTCGAATCTCTTTCAAATCAGTCTTTCAAATAATCAACGCTATACGAAATGTGTGAATAGCTAATCCTACTATATCCTACTAATATTATAAATGTGAAAGTGTGTGGATGCTTGAATGTTTGGATGTTTAATCATGCAAAAACAGCTGAACGGATTTGTATCAAATTTGGCATGCACGTTATCAAGGGTACAGAGAAGGACATTGAGTACTTTTTATCCCGGATTTCCAGCGGGAACTCCGAAATTACCGCGGGTGGAACCGCGGAGCACAGCTAGTATTTTAATATTTGAAATAACGAGGGTTTTATTTCGATTATGACATAGCGCGATCGTTGTAATGGTTTCAAGTAATGAAAACGCTGTGCAACTGAACGGGTAAACGGGTTCTAAAAAGTACTTAAACACATCGGACTTAACTGTACTTATGGACTTAATGTCCTTTGCCTTCGCCAAAAGTATTTAATAAAATAACTTTTGTTTGCCTGCCGGATTCAGAGTTTCCCTTGATAATCCCGAAAAGCGTAGGTACCTACTAGAATATCTCAATATTTTATTTTTATTAGATAAAATATAAAATATGTACATACTTATGTGCAACTTCCTTGAGCATGGTGGGAAACGTTATTGATAAAAGTTAGTTTACGTTTTTCGTAATAATAGCTCAGCAAAATAATTATCATAGCTGAAGCCTGGAACACTGGTTCCAATCCCACAGTTACCCTAAGATTTTTTTGTTTTAGTAGAAAAAAGCTTTTTTTAATACAGTTGCTCAAAAAGTGGCGTATTGCAGGGACGTTTAGCGTTCGGGATGTGGGCTATTACATACTCGAGCTTTTTGTTTGCCTTTCCCGAACTCGTGCGTTCTCTTTGCCAACTGTCAAAAATGGCGACACGACTTTGACACACTTTTTGCATTGCGAAACGTAGGTTTCGCATTACTAATACGACTAGCGCCATCTCTTGATCACAGTTGGAACTTAGTTGAGTTTGTTGTGTTTTTGATATTTTATTAAATTGCTTAATTTTTTCGTAACTGTATTAAAAATAGTTGTTCAGTACACGTGCGGAACCGTCATTGCAACTAGTTCCGACTGTCAACACTCACCTTCGGCTGCGCCTCGGCTCGGGTAGACATTTGTCGGAACTCTTTGCAATGACAGGCTTTCCGCACTTATAATGAAATATACTATTTCATTACTCATACTCGGAAAGTAGGTCTGAAGTTGCCTGAGAAGCGGGTTGAAAGTAACACTTTTCAGCCCTAGGGAGAATCGCTTTCAACTGACAGCTGGATACTGCAGAAACTCAAGTTTTTTTTTATGTTATAGGGGGCATACTTACTGGCCAGTAGCACACCTAATGGTTGATTTATGTAAAATAAAATTCACTCATTTTTTTCTTTAGCTAATTCCTATTTTTACTTTGACTTTCCTTGCATTCGTAATGAAAAGCACAGTGTTATCCTCGGGAGAAAGACTTATTTAGTCCCTCGATCTATTGGCCCAAACCCCGTCTCGGGACTAAATAAGTTATTTTCACCCCTAGGATAACAATGTACTATTGAACAGTATTACTTTTGCCAATGGTACCTACTGGCCGCTAGGTTTTATGAATAACTTTATTTTGCAAAAGAATGTAATTTTTTTAATGTTATAGTCAAAGACATTCTATAGTCAACCATTAAAAAATAAATATCAAAATGTTTTTACACTAGCTGTGCCCCGCGGTTTCACCCGCGTGAAATGTTTTTATATAACAACTTTAATTCCCGACATCCAATTTAAATGAAACAAAGCCTATATGCAGCTCCAGACTAAGCTTAATCAACCGCATTAGAAAACCGCATGACAATCCGTTCAGTAGATTCGGAGATTATCGCGAACAGACAGACAGACAGAGAGAAAAGAATTTTAAAAACTTTTTTTTGTGGTTGGTTACTCTTCTTTTATTGCCCCCTGTCATTTTTTGTTAAAAATATTCATTGTACAGATTCGCGGATTCTACTCTTTTATTATAGTATAGATAGATAAAAGCCCTTAACTTCAGTCCACAGTTGCCCTCTATTATTGTATTTTCTAAAATTGTGTTAAGGTAATATAGTTGATATTCTAATTTCATTTTATAGTATATATACAAATATATTACCAATACCATAAGCTTTCCACAACCCTAAAGCTATTCGATAGTACTAAATTTATAGCAGCCGTTTCCAACCCTTGCTCGTGTACCTATATACCGGAAATTAAAATACGCTTCCATGGTGCGCTGGTAGACACTGGGCTGACGTCACTTCAAGACAAGACAGCTTCGAGACGGCTTGACACCATCGCGCTAGGTGAAATAACTAGTGACACTCATTGTCAATGAGTTTGTTTTTAACGTGATAATTACCAGCATTTATTTATTTAGTTCAGAAATAAAAGTAAATACCTACAATATTGAAGTGAATACCTTGCGGTATTCAGCGGAACATAAGCATTATTATATAAAATTCAGGTCAAAATTAATTTACAAAAACAGTTTAATGTGCGCGGAACGGCGCGTATCTAACTACGTTCCAGCAGAGAAATAGTCACGTGATCGCCGGTCGGTCCACAATCTCAGTTCCATGTCTCTGCTTCTGCTGAATGCCTTTCCTATGTCTATTACTAATTATATGGATTCAAATTAAAACTCTCATAATATAGATGGGATTAGTTTAGACATTTAATTTTCTTGTGAGTTTACCACATTAGTTAGTAGTTCATTTGGTTGTTACAAGATGGCGTTGAAACACAAAAGTTTCATGTCTTGCACGTCTGCACACTGATGAAGGACCTCCCCTATCGTGTTTTCCCTAAGCGATATGTAGGGTTGGATTTATTTATGGGGTGCGTTGGTGAATTTATGACGCGACGGGCGAGAAATATGACGTCACAGAAACCATCTAAAATCTAGTATGTTGCTAGAGTCACGTTATAAATTCAAATTGCATAGTATTATGGATTTATAAGCTTTATTTCCTTGCCTTTATAGCAGCTTTTGACACATGGTATGATCATAGGTATAGACCAGGCGCCGTACCCTAAAAAGTATACGTATATCTCGTCTACTCTACTTATCTATGTCTGAGTTAATAATGACTCAATTAACATAAGGCACTGGTGTTACTTAATTTAATTAATTTGATAATAAAATGTATTGGGCTTTTTGTTTAATTATAGGATACAAATAACTGTTTGTATCCACTTAGATCTAGGGCATGAAGTAGGTATACAGACATGAAATTAGGTGAAATGATTACTGTATGTGACTTTTTTTTATTTATAAAATACTAGCGCATGTCCTGAATATTTAGAATAACTCAATACCGAGAATGAGTTCCGAACGGAATCTAGGTTTCTGCGTGAGAGGGTGTATAGTTAGAATGACCTTTACAGATTAGTTGGCACTTTTTTTTTTCACTTCAGCGGCAATAATAAAGTAGCGTTGAATGGATCCTTTGAGCATATTCAAAGGATCATTCAACAGCGCGTCGGCATCTTGCTAGTTCAACTTTCATAAAAAAAAAACAGTTATGTAGGTAGAGGTACGTCAAAAACTAAGGATTTTTTGGATATTTGATAGAATAATCGAGTATTGAATATCCTCTTTCTGCACGGCCCTCGCTTAAACTTACACCCTATATAAAAAGCCTGCTTAATATTATGTAGTTATGTATACAATACGCTCCCTCTAAATGGATATTAAAACAAGTGTAAGAATGTCCTTACCTATTTATCAGACTTCCCATGGGAAATTCTGTTTGTATGTTTTTCCTCGACAGTATAATGCATAAGTACTATTGTTTAAAAGTGCTTTCAAACATGAAGCGTGAAGCTGCGCGGAAAAGTACATTATTATTATCTACTAGCTCTGCCCCGCGGTTTCACCCGCGTGAGTTTCGGAATTCCCGCAGGAATTACGAAGTAGCCTAATTTACTTTTTAAAACATTAGTAAAGCAGTGAAAGTCCCGTCAAAATCGGTCTGACCGTTTCGAAGATTCACCCGCGTGTGTTTCGGAATTCCCGCAGGAACTCCAAACTTCTTCTTTTCTTATTCTCCTTACAATAACAAACCGTTCACCCGCGATGCCGTGACCAAGGGAAATAGGGATTCATTTTTTGTATGTTTGTTTGTTTGTAATGGATTATCTCCAAAAATACTGAACCGATTCTAAAAACTATTCTATTTCTATTTCCCTGATAGAAAGTAACAGTATCCGTGAGTGAAATAGAATAGGTTTGTCTCGGAATTCCCGCGGGAATACCGAAATTCAGACTTTTGTTTATTGTTTTTTTTTTGTTTGATGTACCTAAATAATTTATTTTAACATAAAAAATGTCATATTATTAACAAATTATAATTAAAAAATTTTACCTAGGTACCTATTTAATTAATTGTACCAATTTATGTTTTAGAATTTAGAATAGGTAATATAGAGTACATTCATCCTGATATAAAGAGATCTTACGAAAATCCGCGTTAAACCAGCTAATTAATTTTATTAGTATATTACAAGTAAGACCTTTTGGCCCGCGTTCTCTTTGACACGGATTCAGTAAATTAACACGAAAACACTATTACAGTAATGGAAGTGTACTAAAATTAGTTGCAAAAGTTACTTAGCTCTATGTGGTAGGGATCCAAGCTTGTTTGAAAAGTCACTGTAAGGCTAAAGCCACACTACAAAGAGCTTCGCTTATTCGTCCGTCTGTCTCTCTGTCTCTGTCTGGCAAGACCTTCTTGCTCTTCGGTAACGCGTGGAGGCATCAGAATGTTAGTTATTCTGTTTGTTTTCTTGTTTGTTACGCTTACTCAACCGATTTATCATACACGTTTCCTACAGGGCACTTTTTATCACGGACATCCCGCGGGAGCTACGAAATTAACGCGGGTTAAACCGCGGGGAACAGCTAGTTTCTAATATTTTGGCATCTAGACCGAAGCACGTTATGGGCAATTTTGTTGGTCATAGTGAATAAGGGCACTGTTATAGTTTTTTTTTTCAATTCGTAAGGCAAAGGGTGAAGAGTTTGTGCTCTCGTCGCTTTAATAAATTTTGTTTAGGATCAAAGAAAGACAAACTTTTACGAAGGAAATTGGAGTTTTATTAAGGATAATATTGTTGTACTTTTCTTTAGCAACTTCATTTGTGTATGTTGACTAGCTGTTTCACAATTTTAATAGGTCAAGCGGTGTTAAATAAATGCCATAACAAACTGAAGAATAGGTACAGATCGAGGTGGGCATGAAAAGAACATCTCAGAATCGTAGTTCATACAAGAAGTGGCATTGAAACCAGTTGTCAGATTTTTTGATTGTCTGAACACAAAATTTAAACCTATTAAATAAAGCTGTTTTATTAATGATTAACTGTATTACTAATTGAAACGAACTACAGATTCTTCATAAATTATAATGTTGAGGTGCTTTTTTTGAGAATTTTTTGCGTCGCTGATTGATGAACCAGAAGACCAATATATATATATATTACTGATCTTATCAAAATGTCTCAAATTAATCATTACAATATGGTATGGTATATTTTGCAATTTGATAAATTTATTTGTGGATTTCTATATAAGCTATAAAAGTGTAAATGAATGAAAAAAATTCACCAAAACGCTCACGTCATGACGACAATATTATATGCTTGTATATGTAGGTACGTACGTACGTACGTTATGCATGTACTATAAAATGTATTATACATGTACCGTACAAAACTTCAAAATGACATTTAATTTACTGTATTACAGGCAAGTGACGTCACTCCAGATTCAACCGATGCCGTGCGTTTTTAATGATGACGTATACAGTCAACCATAAAAATTTAATCATTTTAATAATGATTTGTTATAAAAATCATACATATTTAAAAAAAAAAATGTGTTCTCCAAATAAGTTTAAAAAAATGTTTACATGACGATCAGCAAAAAAACTAGGGAATTTTATATCATGTCACCTAGTTACAATAAGTTAGCTATATTTTTTCCTGACTACGTGACATACGCAATAAATCTCTAGCTGTGCCCCGCGGTTTCACCTGCGGTAATTTCGGAGTTCGCGCGGGAATTCCGAGATAAAAAGTACCTCATGTCCTTCTCTGTACCTCTGACAACGTGCATGCCAAATTTCATCAAAATCCGTTCAGCCGTTTTTGCGTGATTGAGTAAACGTATGTGAGGATAAAGAGCTCGAAAGCGCATTTTCAAACGACTTGCTTCAAATTTATTGTCACTGCTCAGCTCCTATGTGTCTTAGCGTTATGTTATATATAGCCTATAACCTGCCCAGGAGTATAGACTACAATCGTACTAAGTTTGGTAAAAATCCCTTCAGTAGTTTTTGACCCATTCGTGCACATACAGACAGACAGACAGACAAAAAATTTACTGATTGCATTTTTGGCATCAGTATCGATCACAATTCATCCTCCAATATTAATTTTGAACATATATTCAATGTACAGAATTGACCTCTCTACAGTTTTATTATAAGTATAGACAAATAGTCATGCATTTCGTCAGAGGAGAAGAAGAGTTCTACTAAGATTTTTTGACGACCAGCTAACGTGTCATTTATCTCTTTGTTCCATGTGCGGTCCTGTCCACCTGTCACATCAGAGCTCAACTTGAGTAAGTAAAGCTTGGTTATTTCAACTTATTTCTTATCTTTTTTATATCATAGGGGGCAAACGGGCAAGTAGTATACCTGATAGTAAGTGATTACCGCCGCCCATGGACACCTGCAACACTAGAAGGTATGCAGGTGCGTTGCCGACCTGGAATGGGGATGAGAACTGGCTTTCAAGTGGGGCTGCCGGAACACACCGTTAGGTGCTTGGCGACAGATTTGCAACTTGAAGGTAGTAACTAGCCAGCCGGGCACTAGAGAGCGCCCTACCACCTTGCAAAATACAATCATATAGTTAACGGACAATAAGTTCAATAGGCATGTCTTGCAGATTGCTACCAGTTACAGCACGTTGTGATGTCACGGAATATTTCAACTTGTACTCGTATATCTCCGTAAATTTTTTGATTTCGTAAAAAATTTAAAAATATGTGTCCAATATTTTATAATGACTACAAGATCGACTAAAAACTAAAATTTGCTTGACAAGCCCACTGTATCTACTAAGAGTTAGGGAAGATACCCATACTACGTTTTTTTTTCTAGTTTTTTTCCCGCGGGAACTCCGGGATAAAAAGTGTGTCCTTCTCTGTACCCCTGACAACGTATATGCAAAATTTCATAATGATTGGTGCCGTTAAGAGGTGAAAGCGTAACAAACAAACAAATAAACACACATTTTTTTTATTAATTGCTTACTAAGTGTATAGAGTAAGGTCTTAAATATTAATGCAGTGAGCTTATGACTATAAACTCAAAATCAAAATATAAAAATGTCAAGATCAAAGAAACTAAAGACAATATCATAAAATTCATCAATAATAATTAAATAATATCAATATTCAATGATGCAGAAGTCAATACATTCGCGCATAATAGTAAGGATTTTAACAAAAAAATACATAGTATACTCATTTCTCCTACAGGACGACATCAACGAGCTCGCCGCAGGCGAAGTCCCCGGCCGGAAGCAGCGCGGGCGCAGCCGCCAGCGCCTCCACCGCTCCGGGCGAGAGGACCCCCACAGCGCACAACAAACAGCTGCAAAATGTCAAGGGTCAAGAACATCCGCCACATCCTTCTGTAAGCGCCAGTTCTTCAGTATTAACCACACAAACAACAAAACTTTACACCCATGACTAGCCGCTGGTGAACGATGAAAACATGAAACTAGACTACCTTTAACTAAAATTTTACTTATTTATGTATTCTATAAGGTCGTATTTGGACGCAGATAAGCAATAACATGTTAACCCACAAACTTAAGTTATTGATTCAGAACGATTTATTGAGAGTTAAGGAACATTTTTTTATTATGTGTTTACCTTATTACATTGCTTAAATATGTAACTAAATATTTAACATAAAAAATGTCGACAGAAAATGGCGCTAAACTTTTAAAACACGATTTACTCAAAATTTCTCCAGTGTGGGTTAACACACTATTGCTTATCTATGTCCATTTATTGCCTGTACCTATATTCTACGTCCAATGAAAATTTGACCTTATTCCTTTGAAATATAATGATTTGTCTCTAAGTTTCTGGGTTGAAATGACCCTGATACTTTGTATAAAGAGTGGTTTCCATGATTTCCTTCGTTCACCGCTTCGCTATTCCTTTAAGATTCACAATTTACAGTTTGGAGAAGAGCTCGTTGTAGTATTTCAAGATTGACACGAGATAAAATCAGATGGTGATTGGATTGCCATTATCTTTGGTCTTTAGGATAAGGGAGTTAAACTTTGATTTTGTTGAAAACTCGATTCAAATGCATGGAATAATTACCAATTTATTGGCTTAATATGTAGGTATTAGGTGAGTGGTAGAATAATGATTTTGGAAGACGTTTAAGTTTTGAACCTAATAGCATGATCGAACCTGAGAACTTATTTTTACTTACCTATACTTATCATATTTTTTAAATCACTATTTTATTTTTATTTCATGACAATTATATTTCCCAATACGTAGGTATCTAAAAATTTAAATACTTATCTTGTATGTTAAAATTTTATTATATAAATTTATTTACAAGTTCACACACACACACACACACACAATTTTTATAACCTGCCCCCTTAGCCAAGTTGACAATTTATAATCGTTAACGCATATAAAACTGGAACAAATCGTCATAACGTCACGTAGTAAAGTAAAATCTTCAAATCAAAAGACTTTTCTTTCCTATTTTTAGGTATTCATCAACTTGGCTAAAGGGGCATATATATTTAGTAACTACAAAAGTAAAATATTTGTTTTACAACTTGCGTAAATGCAAAACGTTATTTGACGTAACAATTTCGTTACATTCTGCACATACAACGTTAATGGAGATAAACAAAGTATATGTGCGTGTGTGTGTGTGTGTGTGTGTGTGTGTGTATACTAAAATGTAGAGGTACATTAACAAAAGTTTTCACCTTTATTCACATTTGTGTAACATAATGCGTGTAGTGATGTGCAATTTCTATCCTTTATCGTAACTCGATATAGAAGAATACAAAGTTTTTTTTAATACCCTTTTCTCGCTCTATGTATGCCAAATTTTTTAAAATAAATAACTCAGTCTCTAGTCCTCTTTTCTAAACTCTAGCCTATAGCGGTCTCGATGTTAAACCAGAACTTTATCATAAAAATTGTGAAGAGCTCCGAATTAAATACTTATAAATACCCAATCAACGTCTTGATGGTAATTTTAAAATGTCTATGTAGGCACAGCGTCGTGACGGAAAAAAAGTCTTATCATTCAGACCTCATTGAAGAACATAATTTTTAAGGACATGAACATTAACTGTAGACAGTTCATCCAATGAAGCATTTCTTTATTACTTTCATATCCACCAAAAACTATATTTTATTAAAAATTAGCTCTTCTCCACGGTTTCACCCGCGGAAATCTTGGAGATCCCGCAGGAATTTCGGAATAAAAAGTACCTTATGTCCTTGTCTGTACCTCTGACAACGTGTGTACAAAATTTCATCATAATCGGTTGTGCCGTTAAGGCGTGAAACTGTAACAGAGAGACAGAGTTACTTTCGCATTTATAATATTAGTAGGAAGGATTAGTAGAGATTTCTTAACAAACACTTTTATCGACAATTTTGAGCGAAATTATGCTTCACGTTTACATCACTATGAATGACCTCCTTACCTACTTATTTTGCAACCCGCGTAAATAATGTGTGGCCGTGCGTATAAATTTCGCCTAAAAATAAGCTGGATTAGCCGTGTTCGGGCAAAACGGTTACGGTCTTATAATTTTTTTCCTTTTATTTCGTATTAAAATTAGGAGCTTATAATATCATCGTACAATTTACATTAGGTAGGTACCTATTATATTTGAGAATATTGGTTTTTTGAAGCGTTTGATATAAAAAATGGTAATACTGACTGTCAATCAAGACACCTACCTATATTGCTCTTAGACTCAACCTTTTCAACGCCATGTTTTCGTAACTTAGGTACCTACAGCACTACACGTTTTAGGCATAATTTCTGCTAGTGTTGAGAATGCCTAAAATCGACCATTAAGTAAATCTAATAAATATAAAACTACAAGGACTGTGTAGTGTGTTTGTGTACTATAAGTAGAACTGATGAACTGAGAAAGAGAAAAAAAGTGTGTTTTTGAAATATGTTCTGAGCACACACGTATTCAAATATTTCACAGCAAACTGACAATCGTGAGTGTAATTGATAAGCTATAATTATTATAGGTATAAAGATATATTTTTGTTTTATTGAGAGTGTAGGAGTAGTATTTTTTTTTTGTGAAGTTTACCCCTCTCGGGGAAGGCAGAAGGAAACTTAGTCCACATAGCCAATTCATTAATATTTTTCTTCTTCTGAAGTTATTTACATCGAAATGCTTTGGTGAGACGCATTTCGATGCTTTACCGGAACTTTTGGCAGCAAATCTTCACAGTTGAACCTTAATAGGACGCTCTGTGGGAAGTTGTATAGTAAAACGAAAACCTCCCGATGAACGCCCTATTTCATCTTATTTCACTGTTTCCGCACATTATTCATCACTAATGGATCACTATTATGCAAAATCCACCATATTCACACACGATAAACTAATTTGCAAAACGAAGAAATAAAAATGACGTCCACTCTGCTGGAAATCCCGCCAAAAGTCCCTAAACCATAGACAACGCGACAGGAATTCGATTCGATTTATAAATAAAAGAGGAAAGACATTGTTTCTGCGTATGATAGACTAATTTACCTTTTTTATGCGGAAAAAGATTTTCTTTACCTTGTGTTTATATCTACTGTATTACTCGCAAATTGATCGTTATTTTGTGTGTGTATTATTTTAACGTCTTTTAACTGACAGCATCAATGTTCTGTAACGTAACAAACAGACAGATTGCATACCTACTTAATTAATGTTCAAGAATCAAGATGGTTCGTTCCACTCAAAAACCAAAATACCGGGATCATATTATTATTATGTTACTAGCTGTCGTCCGAATTACGGAGTTCCCGCGGGAATTCCAGGATAAAATCCTTACTTTTATCAATGTGAAAGTGAGTTTATTTGTTTTTTCTTACGCTTTCACGCCTTAACGGCTCAACCTATCATCCTGAAATTTTGCATACACGTTGTCAGGGGTACAGAAAAGAACATAAGGTAGTTTTCATCCTGGAATTACTGCGGGAACTCCGAAATTACCACGGGTGAAACCACGGGGAACAGCTAGTAAAAGTAATATCCTTCCTCATGGATCACTCTATCTATTGGTGAAAACCGAATGAAAAGCCGTTGCGTAGTTTTAAAGATCTAGCATACATAGGGACAGACAGACAGCGGGAAGCGACTTTGTTGTATACAGTATAGTGATCAAACATATTATGCCTAGTTCTACTATATAATATCTAGATATTCGATCAGCTTCAATTCGTTCGATTAATTATTATAATTATAATTTTTAATGTGCCCACTGCTGTGAATCAAGTGCACTGACCCAAATGCTGGAGATGACTGTGTATTGTGTAGGTGAGTCTGCGCTAGACGTCAGAAAGGCAATTACGTAACTTTTGTTTCTATCATTTTTCGATTTCAATCGGAAACATAGCGGTTTTGTGATTATTTGTAACAAAAGTTACATAAAAGTCCCTCTGGTATGCTTTCAAATTGTTTCTAAATTCTAATACATATTAATGCGTAAGCATAAGCGGGTTTCCTGCCGATATTCACCTTCAAAATAAAACCTGTGGCTGACTTTTGGATTCGTAAATAGTTTAGAATAGATTACTATTATACTAACTTGGCACACACACTATGAACAGAACACTAGTAGAGCTTACATAGAACACAACTTATGAACTGAAAGAATTTGGAAGGCTTATGGTGATAGTATGAAATTATCTCTTCAATGCGTCGCCAAGTGAAATTTCTGGCAGAGAATGCCAATGTGGCATTAGATAAGTCTGCTTTTTGTACCGTGATGTGTATAAATTTTAAATCCTTACTAATTATTTTTTATTTATTTTATTTTTATTTTTATTTATTGTTTTGTTATCAGGCAACATGGGTCCATAGATAAATACCTTACAAACTAACATACCTACATATATTATAAATGTAAAAAATATATAGTATAAATGTGAAAGTGAGTTTGTTTGTTACGCTTTAACTAGTATCTACTATTTATTAATTTACCTGCGGATAAAAAGTACCCCATGTGCTTTTCTGTACCCCTGACAACGGGTATGCAAAATTTCATGAGGATCGATTGTTTGTCTTTGAGGTAAGGCGTGAAAGCTTAACAAACAAACAAACAAACTCACTTTCGAATTTCTAATATTAGTAAGGATTCTATTAACAAATAAAACATACAGTATACACAATATATGTAATACTAGCTGTGCCCCGCGGTTTCACCTGCGTTAATGTCGGAGATCCCGCGGGAATTCCAGAATAAAAGGTAGCCTATGTTCTTTTCCATGTCAAAGGCTTGCCAAATTTAATCCAAATCCGTTCAGCAGTTTTTGCGTGATTGAGTAACAAACATCCAAACATCCGCACTTTCACATTTATAATATTGTTTTATATTATACTAGCTGTGCCCCACGGTTTCACCCGCGGTAATTTCGGATTTCCCGCGGGAATTCCGGGATAAAAAGTACCCTATATGTCCTTCTCTGTACCCCTGACAACGTGGATGCCAAATTTCATCCAAATCCATTCAGCCGTTTTTGCGTGATTGAGTAATAAACATCCAAACATACACACTTTCACATTTAAAATATTAGTAGGAAGTAGGATATATATCTACATTAAAAAAGTGTTTTATTTAGCAACAAACATAGAATAAATATTGTACGTAGTTGAAACAAAATATGGAGTTAACAAGTTGACTCACGTACATACCTACCTACCTACTACGTTCAGAAATGAATAATTTATTTCATGTCGTCCAATGCCTTTCAGTTCAGTCGGGCTAAACGGTCGGCCGGCACTCGGGAACGGCCCGTGGGGGTTGAAATAATGACTTTTATGGCATTCAAGGGTGGATAAACAATTGCTAGTCGAACTTAAAACATTGCACGTTTGGTGCAGTACGCCTAAAAATAGTATTTTTCATTACTCATACTCGGAAAGTAGGTCTGAAGTTGCCTGAGAAGCGGGTTGAAAGTAACACTTTTCAGCCCTAGGGAGAATCGCTTTCAACTGACAACTGTCAAATTATTAAAAAAAAACTAGGTCTATTTTCACATTTCTATTGAACCATGTTCCAACTTTCTATACAGCCAGCGCGATGTAAAATTGAAATAACGTAAAGTTTAAGTAGGTATTAATTAAAATAAAATTCACTCATTTTTTCTTTAGCTAATTCCTATTTTTATTTTGACTTTTGTATTTTTGTCACTTTACACGCATAACGGTCGTTGCTACATATACCTTCCTACCTACTCTCAACCATCAAAAAAGGTGTTGGTCATAGAGAAACTAAAATTAACAAAACGTCAAACTATGGTAGGTTTGTTTTAAATGAGCGAATTCAGGTTTTTCGCTCCTCCTGTAAAATTTATTCAGCTGCAATTACTTTGTTTTACCGTTGGGCAGCCGACGTTCATCGGTGTGCACTCAGCTTAGGTAACTTTCCGTTGCGATAAAAGGGCTTAGTCGCTTAGTACGGGATTTATGGGTGGTAATACAAAAGGTCTTTCGGATAATTTGTCGGAGAATTAGTTGAAGTAGGATAAATTTGGTAAATCTGTCATTTTTTGTACCTACGGCAGCGCCTGTTGTTAATTGCCACTTGTTGGTTTATTTTTCTTCGATTCAAGGTTTTTTTTAACTAATAATATATTTTTTTAAATGTACTTAGGTATTTTTGTAATGGAATTATGGGTATTCATAAGAAATATTTTAACAAAATAAAGACTTCAAGAGTTTCGTGGTCTGTCTCCGAAACTCATAATCAAGGCCCTAATTCACTATGACCATAACACGCCGCGCTAAGACGCCGCAAAACTGTCTAAGAAGGTTTACTGCAAAAAATACATTTACAACGTTTCTTATGGCATAAAAAATAATAATTTCTAATATTTTGGCATCTAGAACGTTTGGAAATGCGTTTTTGGGACGCGCGTTATGGGCAAGGAATATTGTTGGTCATAGTGAATAAGGGCCCAAATCTAGGTATATGAAATTTAAATGGGACCATTTCTGAATAAACACCTTTCGGAAAAAAAAAATTTTGCAAATCCGTGTAATCTGTATATTATAACGGAGTTATGCCCAAACATGTTATGTTAAGTGTTTGTTCTTGCTGAATAAAGTTCATCTTATCTTATGTTAACACACAAAAAACATATCTACCTATATAATTATATTAAATCACCCGTATTGATAACCTCTTCATTTTTGGAGTCGGTTAAAAATTAATCAACCGATTTAAAATATTCTTAGTTTTAGAACGCTATACAGTATCCCTAAGTGAAATATTCATTTACCGGAATTTTTGCGGGAACCGGTAAAAGCGGTGTCCTAAATCCTTGAATGTCCTTTTCAGTATTCCTTAGGTACAACGTTTATACGAGTTTTCTTGTATATTGGTAACGTAGATTAAGGCGTGAAAACGTCATAAAGAAACACACAAACTCACATTCGCAATTATAATATACGTTAAGTAAGGATTTACACCCAGACTCAGAGTAAGAACCAATGTTCATCAGGTAAAAACGTTTACCCTGATGCGGGAATCGAAC
The DNA here is from genome assembly GCA_907165275.2 of Zygaena filipendulae. Classification (NCBI taxonomy): domain Eukaryota; kingdom Metazoa; phylum Arthropoda; class Insecta; order Lepidoptera; family Zygaenidae; genus Zygaena; species Zygaena filipendulae. Next base: position 3,031,485 of record OU015678.1, on the reverse strand, counting down.
CTGCGACCTCTGGCGAAGCAATCAGTTACCATAGGCTTTCGTATATACTATAGCTGTCCCCCGCGATTTCATCTGCGGTAATTTCGGAGTTCTCGCGGGAATTCCGGGAAAAAAGTACTCTATGTCCTTCTTTGTACCCCTGACAGTGTAGTTTACGGTGATAAGCAGTTCCCCGCATTAATTCCGGAGTTCCCGCGGGAATTCCGGGATAAAAAGTATCCTATCTTTTAAGTTGGACCAAATTAGGTACAACAAAGTCACCAAATTTCATCATGATCAATTCAATGGTTTAGGAGTTCATGGTTATGATTTTGTATGTATTAATATCGAAGGAATTTTTATCCTGGCGATATTATAATCTCGTTTTCTGATTTTCTGAGTTTCACTGATGTCCATATTATCTCAAGAATTTGTAAGAGAGGGTTTCTTAACAAGCTGTTCCCCACAGTTTCCCTCGCGTTAATATCATAGTTTTCGTGGAAATTCTGGAATAAAACTACCTTATATCTTTTTCTGTAAAAGTGTATAAAAATATTTATGCGGTTTCACCTGCTTTCAGAATAAATTATACATAGTATAAACTTTCCTCTTGAATCATTCTATCATTGACAAAGGCATGAAAATCCGTTCAGCAGTTTTTGCGCTTATCACGAACAGACAGACAGACGGATAGACGCGGTGGAGGATTGTTGTATAATATGTAGTTACTGTCGTCAGTGGTTTGCCAAATAAATTCCTATTCACTGTAGTCTGTACACAACTTAATATAATAGTGAGGTGATGCATTATTCATGCAGTATGGTATAGCATAAGGTGTTGTTTCTATCATTTGACGTGTGCAAGGTCTCCCCACTAAAATATTCATGACTCTCTGGTTTTATGGTTTGAATGTTTTCTAACATCTTTCTTCAGATTCTCTGGGGAAAAAAAATGTGCTACACTTCTTTTTTATCTCTGTTTCTCACGGCAACTACGGAAGGTGTTGGAGAGACTAGGCTGAAACCGGTGTTTTTTTTGCGTTATCAAACTTTGCCAAATGATTGCCCTGTTTTCTTGGAGAAGAGAAACGTTATTGAACTCTAGTTTTCCCCCACGTTTATGACCGCATTCATTTCAGAGTTCCCATGAGAATTCCGAGATAAAAGTACCCTATATCTATAATTTCTGTACACCTGACGTCTATGCAAAGTTTCATGTTGGTCGATTCAGTAGTTAGAGCGTGAAAACGTGCTAACCAAACAAAGGCCTCACATTCCCGTTTATAATATTAAGTTAGGATTTTGGTAATTTTGGAGAAATGCTCACTCAATCACTCAGTGAGTGAAGCTGAAGCTGGAATGTTTTGGCATAAAAATTCCAGACACGATCACTTTAGCTGGATTTGAGTATGATTAAAAAATTGTATTTGCCTATTATTTGCTTTATTTCTTTCTTTTTTATGGACTTTCGCATATAATGCATTTAGCCAGTTTTAAATTATAATTTATTAGATCAATTTGTATTTTCTATTAAACGCTTCGTTGTATGGTTTGAAATTGCAAGCCTAGAGCTTGCAAGAACTTACTCGGAGCTCTTGGAGGAAACCGAAGAAATCAGCTCGAAATGTCATAAATCTTCTTGAGCACATAAAAAACCGTCACAGTGAAAATTATTGTCCATTACAGCACCTTATAACACAAAAAAATCCATTTTTAACCATTTTTTATCGACTTGAAAATAAATTACCGAACCGCCATCTTTGATTCCCGCCAAAAAACTCTTTATTTGCTTTATATTACAAATATCTAACGATCGATTTCTTGGTAGATATAAATCTACTTGGTTGACTACACGATCCTTACCCCTTTCACCACCACATTTTTGTCTTTATTTAATCTAATAAATATAAAAGAGCAGCGGTTTGTTAGTAAAGTAATATTACAATATGTCTGGCGCCAGGAGCACGTCTTTCGTAGATCGCGATTTGCGATATTACGGGCGAAATGTTAAATAAACTGTTATTGTTACAGACCTATCATAAAACATATATGTAGAAAAACCCACTATCACCGTCGACCCTTCAACCTTGATCATAATATCATCTAGTCACTAGTGTATGAGTTACGTAGTTACCTAACCTATTAGGTATAACAATTATTATAATCTATGGTCTGGCTGTCTCTAATCTCTATGAATATTCAGAACAAGCCGATTGGAAATCGAGCTGACGCTATTTAACTATTTGGACAGTGGTTCTCAAAGTGTGAATAAAATATCTTCTGTCTTCTATGGTATATTCTTACAACAAATGCGAAAGTGTTTTTGTTTTTTTGGTGCAGAGAAGGACAAAGGCTACTTTTATCCCAGAATTCCCGCGGGAACTCTGAAACTATATATAGCACATCTAGTTATATTATAAAATATGCGAATGTGAGTTTGTTATTTATGCTTTCACGGCTTAAATACTCATCGATGATTATGAAATTTTGCATATAAGTTGTCAAGTCAAGTTGTCTAATTTGAATAAATGATTTGAGTATTGAGTATTGAGTATTGAAGGCTACAGAAAAGGACACTATACATCCCAGAATTCTCTTGGGAATTCCGATATTAACGCAGTTAAAACCTCGGGCAACAGCTAGTAATAAAAAAAATGTTATGGATGCCATTTCAAAGAGGACAATGATTTATCCAATGAAAGGTTTTTTTGTCGTATTTTTTCAATGTTTTACAGCGCAGTGTCGAAACTCGAAACAATTGTAGCTAGTGACGTGGAAATTGGGAATATTAATTCTTGTTAAGAGTTATGAAGCACGACCTAAGAAGTCGCTAAACAAAGGAATGAAATGGGTATTCAAAGTTTGTTGCTACTAAAGAGGCTTAGAGCTTTGAAAATGGAACTTTTTGTCATCTATTTCGTGATTATTCAGAGCAGTCGACATCAATATAAAATTGTTGACTAGAAATGACTTCCTTTTTGTGCTTGTCACTTGTGAACAAGAACTTTCTTTTTATGCATAAAGAATAGAATTAAGCAAAAGGAAATTAAAACCTATACTTTTTTTTTAATAATAACGCGATTTTTTCAATATCCCAAGTACGTAACCTATATTATATACATACTACACCTAAAATAGAAATGTGTAAGTAACTCAGTCTGCTTTTTACTTTTGAAGCCTTAACTCCCGAGAGAATCCCGAAATTGACGGAGGCGAAGCCGCGGGGAACTGCTAGTGTCGAATGCTAATTTTAAAAGTTTGAGAAACGGTGGAACCGTTAAATATTCCGTAACGATTCTTCACTTTTTACATTGAGACTGTCCAAAGACGTCATCTACTATAAAAGTTGAATAGAGGTCCAATATTACTGTATGCTTCATTTGATGAAATTACAAAAGAGCTTAAGGCGCCCTCTCGCAGACAATATTTTAAGCAATTAGTTTCGCCAAGCTTAGCGGAGGAATCTTAAGTTGAATGTTTTGAAATTGCAGCAATTAACAGTCGAAAATTACTTCGAGTTTCTTGAAGTTGGCGCAACGTCAAAGTAACCTGATACACGCTTGTGAAAAAGCTCGAAGGAACAGACCTTTGTCTTACCTCACATCAAAATTTCGTTAACACTATTATAGAGTCATGGTGTTAAGGGGTTCTATTCTACTCGTGCGGAGACCGAATTAAAAAAAAAACCTGTTTGAGTTGTACTCGCATATCAAAGGTTCCGTATAAAATACCAAATTTCATGTTACTAGATCAACGGAAAGTACTCGTAGGTACCTATGTAGTTTTGATTCCCTTGGGACCGTCAAAATATGCGACGTAAACTTTGACTGCTTTGAGGTTTGATTTTATCACAGCTCCAAGGGATTTCAAACCTGAGTATTTGATACTAGCTGTTCCCTGCAGTTTCACCCGAATTAAGTTCGGAGTTCCCGCGGGAATTCTGGGATAAAAGTACCCTATATGTCCTTCTCTGCACCCTTTACCTCTAGATACATGTCCTCTCTAGTTAATTTATTTTCTCTGTGAGCCGAAAGCACCACCCACTGAGCTATCATGACTGTTAAAATATATTGTATGCTTGTGGCTGTATATAGGTACTTAGTTTAGTTAGTTAGATGCTGTTTATTTGATGTAATTTGTGAAATAAATAAATTATCTATTACTAGCCCCGGTAATTTCGGAGCTCCCGAGGGAATTCCAAAATAAATTATAGATATAAACCTTTCTCATAAATCACTCTATCTATTGGTGAAAACCGCATGAAAATCCGTTTTAATCGACTTCCAAAAAGGAGGAGGTTCTGCATTCGGCTGTATGTCTGTTTTTTTTTTTGTATATACTATGCATAGATTATTCGAGCCATCCATCCTTCCATCTGTTCTATGAGAACAATGAACCATCGACTCATTCAAGTAACACATCAGAACGCTCTAGCACCTATTACTTTGCAAAGAAGCGACACTGCCCGCCTCCCACCAATTTCATGCTTCCTCGTGCTCAGCGAGAGTTTGGTGGTAGTTTCAATGAAAAATCATCACATAGAGAGAGGTGCCACGGCGCGAGGTACATGTCTGTCTGTAACGATACGCACACGCGCACAACACGACACGTGTACAAACCGGCCGTTTTACTTGTGGGAGAGTAGGTACTTGAATCAGTTCATTTGGATGGAGTGTCACTGAGCTGCTCTAATATTCATAAATCGTTAGCATCACAACGGAGAGTTCTGTGCCGAGTTATCCTGTGAATTATTCATTGTTTTGCTACATCTCATCACTGTAACTTGTCAGTAGTTACTAGTTGGGTCCGCGCTCTGAAATATAGATATATCTTCGGTGACATTGTCCATACTAGCTGTTCCCCGCGGTTTCTCACCGTTAATTTCGCAGTTGCCGCGGGAATTCCGTGGTTCAAAGTACCCAGTATCCTTCTTTGTACCCTGACAGCATAAATGCAAAATTTCATAACGATCTTTTGAGCAGTTATGGCGTTAAAACGTAACAAACAAACTCACATGCGCATTTTTTTATAACAGTAATATAGTAAAGGACTATGAGAGAACATAACAGAGGCGTTCATTCTATCTTATGGTCGTAGGTACGTTATTAGCCCAAGTCTAAATTAAGTGACATAATTATTTTATTAACCGCTAGAGCCACGACCCCGCCGTGGATCCTGGCCGCTCCCCTACTGCAAACCCTCTGTCAGTTAAATATTCCAGTGGGGAAAAGCGGTACTATGTATAACTAGCTGTACCCCGCGGTTTCACCCGCGGTAATTTCGGAGTTCCTGCGGGAATCCCGCGATAAAAAGTACCCTATGTCCTTCTCTATACCCCTGACAACGTGCATGCCAAATTTCATCCACATCCGTTCAGTCGTTTTTGCGTGATTGAGTAACAAACATCCAAACATCCACACTTTCATATTTATAATATTAGTAGGATGACCGGCATTTTTTTTTAAATCGAATGATGAGTATCTTAGTTAGACCCTTAGCAATAAAAAAACCGCATTCAATTTGGTGCAGCAGTTTTTGCGTAGCACGAATACAAACATACAGACAGACAGACAGACGAAAATTCTAAAAACGATATTTTTGGCTTCTATATCACTCATAGAGTCGCCCAAATTTATTTTTTCTTATTTATCTCCCATGTACAAACATCGACCTCTTACAATTTTATTATATATATAGAAGTATGGAAGATATAGGTACCTACATATATATTAACAAGCCGTTCCCCTGGTTTTAGCTGCGTTCATTTCGGAGTTCCTGCAGGAATTCCGGGATAAAAACTACCCTATGTCCTTGCAAAATTTCAGGGTTTCATGAAATTATTTTGTAATCCATTTCTCGCACCTAATTCCCAATTTCAAGAACACTTAACTATACTTAGTTGTCATTTATGTAGAGCGGAGGTAACGAAATTTCATTAGAATTTAATAGTTAAAATCAACTTGACGGTCCAACGAATAGGTTTAATTTGGACCGTGATTTTATTACATTTGTTTGCTGTTGACCTTGGATTTACATGATTTTAGAAATTACCTACTTCATCCGGGTACCCAACCCAATCCATAGCTGTGGCTAGAATAAGTGTTCCTGTTAGACTTTTCAACGTTCAAACTGAATTTGTTTATTATACCCTACGCTTTATACATATTTGTTTGTCTGAAGGTTGGTAGGTGCTAACTACTATCTGAAACTTTACTTATAATGTCTATAGGTATCTATATTAAAATTATACAGGCTGTACGGTTATACGAAAGACATATTGTAAACCTATTCAGTATTTGATTCTTGTCTCGAAAAACTAAAAGAAAAAATATTATGTTAAATTTTATTTTTGGCGTAAAACCATTAGATTCACGAAAATTGAGTGCAAAAGTGGCTGACGAACGGATGGACATGCCCTATAAAGGGACATTCATTCAACGTCCTTCTTTTTAAATCGCTACTGACGTATAGGTACTAACTTTAAATGCAAAGATCGTTAGTGCAGCGTAAACTCACATTCTTATTTAAAGTGTTCTCTGTAATTTATAACTTATATAATATGTTTTTAGTTACATGTAAGTTTGAATTATAGAGGGCTGTATAGAGGCAAACATGGACACTGTATGAAGAGGAATAGTGTGTTTGTTTGTGTCCTTAAACTGATAAAAAGCTACAGCATCCCCGAGTACTTAAGCATCCCTGAGTAACATCCATAAAGGATCCTTTTATCCTTTTCATCCTGAAACAAGGAATTTCCAAGGGATTTCCGAAATTCTCTCAAGTGAAATCGGGGAGTCACTTTTAATAGGTCTACTGTGTTCATTTGTGTTCATTTGTGTTGCGTTTCTCCTCTTGCTTGAATAAATATTTCTTTCTTTCTTTCTTTCTTCTTCTTTCTTTACAAGGAGGCTGATCGCGCCAATTTAAAACGACATAATGAACGACATTTTACAAGACCTATGAAATGTGAAATATTAAAATTTTATAATATCTAAATAATATTAAATTTTTTATTTAGATAATTATTTTGCTTATACCTTTCAGTTTTCACCAAACTTGAACTAGCGTCAGAACCTACAGAAAACTAAAGAGGATTATGTGAGATCACACGGCGCGCTTTTGTTTTGGTTACTTTATATCGTTTAAGAATAGCACAATTATCTGCTATTCTGTATATACCCCGCTACGTATCCTCAAGAACCTTGGCTTAACCTTTTTATTTGCGGCGACTAAAGCCAGCCTTTGAATTATTTATAAGCATTTACCCTAACCGATACCTGGGATAGTCGTGGAGCCCGTCGCGTCGTTTCAATCAAACCGGGTCACTAAGTGTTATACAGATTGAATTTTTCAAATGGGCATCGATTACCAAATCTGAAATTAAATAGCTACGTGCAATAACGAAACATGCTCAAATGAGTCTCGTGACTGATTTCGATAGAAACTAAAACTGTGTAACTATATATATGTTTATATATATATATACTTGTTATATATATGTTTAATTGTTGTATACGTATGCTGTAAATCTTGGTGTTGTGTCAAATAAAGTTTATCAATTCAATTCAATAACGAGCCGGCTATATATTATGCCACTCGTTGTGATATCCTACGTCATTTCTACTTCTTTTTATTTTTAAAAACTGGTGTATTTTATATTACCGTCATTCCTTTTTTTAAATTCAAAATTATTGATTTTATATTTGGACTTAGACTATTCGTTTTGGCTGATTTTCTAACAAAACATAAAATATTATACCTATCAAATAAATTATTTACTGCTTCAAGATCTATATTTTGTTATTGGAGTTAGCCGGAATTAATCTACCCCAACCTAAGAACGCTACAACTGTATATTGACGACCCGATTGGCGCAATTGTCACCATGCCTGCCCGCTAATCAAGGGGTTCCGGGTTCGATTCCCGGTGGGGGTGGACTTTGTGTGATGAACACAGGGTTCCATTTTCCAGTCTGGGTGTGTATATACATATCTATAGTATAATATATATGTAATAATATGTGTAGTATATACCACGTTTGCTTGGTTTCCACGACACAAGCTTACAGCTTAGTGTGGCATCAAGTAGATCTGTGTGTTGTGAAGTGGATTATATTCAGATGTAAAAAATCGATCGTTTTTTCGCTTCACTACATAATATTATAAAACAAAGTCGTCCGCCAAACAAAGTTGTCTGTCTGTTCGCGATAAACTCAAAAACTACCGAATCGTTTTCATACGGTAGATAGAGTGATTAAAGAGGAAGGTTTATACGTATAGTTTCTCCCGGAATTCCCGCGTGAACTACGAAATTACATCGGGGGAAACTGCAGAGGAACGCTTATTCCTCATGTTTTTAAATTTGGCCATCCACTCCCACTTGAAAATTTCACCCTATAATATATGTACCTATACTTATAAATACATAAATAAAATGCATTGTGGATAGAAATTCCAGAATTTCAGAAGCATGATATTACCTACTAGCTGCGCCCCGCGGTTTCACCCGCATGAAAAGTTTTTGTATGACATTTTTTTTCCCAACATCCGATTTAAATGAAACAAAGCCTATATTATGTAGCTCCAGGTTTAGCTTAATCCACCTGTGAAAACCGCATGAAAATCCGTTCAGTAGGTTCGGAGATTATCGTGAACAGACAGACAGACAGACAGAATAGTACATTGTTATCCTAGGGGTGAAAGTAACTTATTTAGTCCCGAGACGGGGTTTGGCGCCCGAGCGTAGCGTGGGCGCCAATAGATCGAGGGACTAAATAAGTCTTTCTCCCGAGGGTAACACTGTGCTTTTAATTACGAATGCAAGGAAAGTCAAAATAAAAATAGGAATTAGCTAAAGAAAAAATGAGTGAAGATCGGATAGTCGCTTGACACTTTCCCACCTATTTCTTTTTCTTTGGCCGGCTAGCTATTCAGCCAGTATTTTTTATTTACATTGTGGCGACCTAAAAAAAATATTTTCTTTAATTATTAAGTATTAATTAAAGAAAATAAAAAAATATAAATAGGAATTAGCTTAAGAAAAAGTGAGTGAATTTTATTTTAATTAATACCTACTTAAACTTTACGTTATTTCAATTTTACATCGCGCTGGCTGTTTAGAAAGTTGAAACATGGTTCAATAGAAATGTGAAAATAGACCTAGTTTTTTTTTTAATAATTTGACAGTTGTCAGTTGAAAGCGATTCTCCCTAGGGCTGAAAAGAGTTACTTTCAACCCGCTTCTCAGGCAACTTCAGACCTACTTTCCGAGTATGAGTAATGAAAAAGAATTTTAAAAACTGTTTTTGGGCTTGGTTACTCTTCTTTTATCTCAATTTTAGGTAAAAATATTCAATGTACAGAATCGCGGATTCTACTCTTTTATTATAGTATAGATAGATTATATATACATGCATAGATGGTACGCATTATTTTGTTTTCCTCTATGGATATAACTAAATATAATGTTACATTACTTATCGAACATAATGAAATTGCCACATCACGCACAGCATCCATCATAACCCATATCATAACTTGTTGAAGAAATATTTGATCAAAAAATCATTATATTCGCTCAGATGTTGTTGTAAGAAAATATTACACCTAGTCTAGAATTAGATTCATAACAAAGTAACTAAGATGTTCGAAAAATCACAGTGAATATTTGTAAAAATAAAATGTATTCTAAATAAAAAAAATTCGTAAATAAATTAGTGAAATTTTAAAAGTAGAATTTAGATTAGTGTTATTAGAAAAAGTTTTTTTTTTTTGTCTTACATAAACTATTCTATTTTTCCTTTTAACTGTGTGTGATATTAAGTTCTCTACTTTGTTTTTGGTGAAAAAGTTATTCCTTATTTTCTAATCTATGGATTCTCTTTCCATGCTTTCGCCTTCAAATATGGTAGGTAGAAGAGGTTGTATACGAACGACATAGAGGGTTTATTAGACGATAAAAAGCAGTTTTATGGCTTGAATTTTGATTCTTGTTGAATTATTAATATTTATTTTTCACTTTTTAGCCTAACGCATTAACACATAATATTTTTATTTAATTTACACAAATATTTTAAGAAGAACGCCTGGGAATTCGAATGAAAATAACTACAAGAGCTTTGTTCCTTTTGGCTTTTTTTCACATATAGAAGCACTCATTAAACAAGCTAGTATGAATTAGGTATTTTGTAGCACTTATTTATTTACAAGTAGGTTAAAAATATATAAAAATATATAATTAATTATTATTTATTTAAATACTAAAGTTTATTTTAGGTTTTTTTTGAACACAGTGCCTTTGCTCTTCTTTCTAAACTACCGCTTTTTTATCTATAGCCATAAAGAGGTAATATTTCGTTTGTACTAATTTAGTCGAACAAACCAAGTTGAAAATTTTATACAAAATAAATCACTTGCGTACAGTTTTATAGAATTTAGCATACTTATTATTAATTTGTAGTTTAGGACTTATATGTAGAGTCATTTTTGGAGTTATTTTAGGAAATTTAATCAATTGGTAATATAACTGCACTTAAAGCAAAATCCAATGCAGTATATTAAGTACATTGGAGTTCAAATATAGCAATACCATATTGTAAAAATTGAAGTTTCATTTAACTAAAAATCATATTATGTATTTTGAAACGTTTCACCTTCTCCGGATTTTCATTAAAAATTTATGAATTTTTTAAACGACACGTTTTTCATCTGATCACAGATTTTATCTGACACTGTTTAACTTTTTGCTTGAATAGTCACTCGTACATTTCATAAAAACAGAAATAAAAACGATAGTATCTTAATCAAAAAATTATAATGTGTATTTAATGAAACTTCTATATTTACAGAATTTTAGACGTTAAGCTTTAGCAAATATTAGGCATTTAGTTTTAAATTTTTTCTGGTTGAAAAGCTTTAATAATTTATATAGATCATTATTATTAGTGTTAGAAATACATAGATAACTACAATCCATGTAGAGAAACAATATTCACATAATGTATAACAATAATTTTTCGATTTTTAAAAATCAATATGAAAATCGTTAATTTTACCTATTCTATCAAATTGAAGTAGGTACATACCCATTATATTTTTATATTACACAATTTGCGAAAAATCATGAAGTCCTATTAGTTAAAATTTGCTATTCTTAATTATTTTCTGCTTTATTGAAGTCTTTTCACACGGACTTTTGTACAGAAACTGAAAACACTTCCTTGCACAGTTTAAATATTTCTCACTAATATTTCTCAGCATCGATCCGAACCAGCCGCAGGTAGGGAGGTACTACGAACTCTCAAAACTAAAGAAAGTGCACAGGTTTTTTATTTGTTCTATGTGAATTTATTGTAATGCATCTTCATACAAAATCAAACCTAAGAGTCTCCAACACTGTAAAAGAGCGATACTGCTCTTAATCTTATCTTCTAGTGAAATTTATACGAAAAGCAATATTTTAATTAAAATTCAATATGATTAATAATTATTAATTACCTATTTTGGGATCAAATCAATTGTGAACATCACAACTTTTCTAGTGAAAGTTGCCCTAATCTACACAGTGTTACAGAAAGGTCAAAGTCATATTTCAAGATCGTGATCTGGTAATCTTATACAAGGTTTTTACGGTGGTATTTATCCCAAAAACCTAACTTTATAATTGAGGACCGAAAGAAAAAATATCTTTACGATTACTTCCGCAACAAAATAAACATGTCACATTACTAGGTAGGTCATAAATCGGTTTCAGATGACGGGTTTAAGATCGTTTAATCGTTTAATCTTTTCGGATCAAACGCCGCAAGGCGTAGGTTCGAACCCTAACAATGAGCTTGAGCTGTCGGTTAAGGAAAACATTGTAAGGAAACCATAGCATGGTCGTAGGGCACTTTCTAGTGGGGCGGCTAGGTAACCACCTTCAAGTTGTAAATCTGTCTCAAAGCACTTAACGGTGTGTTGAAAGCCAGTTCCCAGCCCCATTCCAGGTCGGCAACGCACCTGCATGCCTTCTGGTGTTGCAGATATCAATGAGCGGCGGTAATCACTTACCCTCAGGTGTACCACTTGCCCGTTTGCCCCCTATGGCATTAAAAAAAAATTAGCATCGTTTAGGTTTTTTACATACATGTTAATAAAGACAAATCTTGATTTTAGAGTGCCTAGACAGTTTATTTATTTCATCAACCTAGTTCCGTTACTCATTGCAGAGGATACGGTGAACAAAATTGTCTAATATGACTACACCTTTCTGTAACATCCTGTTTATTAAAGTATATAGTAATACATAGCTATAAAGACAAGAAGTTTTTTTGTGAGAATGCTCTAGAACTACTTATTGCACTGATTTTAATGATTCTTGCATTGATAGGAAGCTACAATATAATATGCATCCCTGAGTTTACTTTATATGTTATACTTTTCAATTCGAAGCAAAGTTTCCGAGAATGCCCCAAAGTTGACACGAAAGTAACTGGTGGAAACATATAGTTACAAGTAACTAAGTTTAATTTTGTCGTCAGAACAGGTCAAATAGCTGGCACTTTTAAGAATAGCTTCATTTGAAGAGTTCATGGTAAACCTTTAAACCTGCGTGTGTTTGCAATGAGTTTTCATCCACAGTATCTAATAGAGCTAAGCTAGTATTGTTAAATCTAGCGTATAGCTTTAAAAAATAGCACTTGTGGTTTGCTCATTCATTTTGTTACCTTGTATCAGCTCACGTGTTATTGAATGATAGTTGCTAGTAGCTTTATTCGGTCCGGTCACATCGTCTGACAGCGGATAAGGGACGACTTTATCAATAAATATTGTTATAATGCTATATTTTAGCGGTACTTAACTCAAAAATCTATCGTTCATTGATATGTTAAACGGTATTGGTGACCAAATAAAGTTATAAAGCAGTGCTGACTGCTGATGTTGCAACGCTATTAATGTCCGTGTGAAAAGTCTCTAAGGTAGCCACGCCTAGCGCCACCTGTCGCGCCCGTGGTGACACAATTAAAGTGTTTCCACTCTGGGCTAACAGATGGCGTTCCTCCAGAACCGCTCCATCTCGCTGGTGGACATGTACATTGACAACTCGGAGCCGTCAGAGAACGTCGGCCAGATACATTTCTCCCTGGAGTACGACTTCCAGAACACCACTCTGATATTGAGGATCATTCAGGTAAGAATTCGTTGACGTTTCACTTCTTTTAGGTCTTGCACAACTGCATACCAGCTTCTTAAAAATGCTAGGAACTAAGAGATGAAGGTAGGTAAGTTCCTATATTCTGTTAAGTTTTATGCCTGTAGCTGGTAAACAGATTGTTTATAATACATTTTTGACGTAAAATGTAGGTTCCACTAACTGGGAGGCTGGTGACAAGGGAATATGAGGACTCACGGTAACAGTTGCTTAAAAACCTACCATGAAGCAACTTGCGTGCAGTTTTAGTGGAAAATATAATATGATGTGCCATTTAGTCGCACCTATTTTCTAAAATGCAAATTCCCGCAATTTGATGACATTTGTATCCCCCAACTGAACACTTTATGAGGCAGCTCTGTCCTCTAGGTTCCCCTGTTTGGATTCACTGGGGAATTCATTTGGACTCTTTGTCCACATGATCTCCTTATCAAAAATCCAGTGGGGGGTGAGTTTATTTGGATTTTTCGTCCACATGATACCTTTATCAGAGTAATAACTTTTGTATTGTATTATAAATGTCTCCTGAATTTTGAAGCATTTTGAAGCCAGAAGGAATATTCATTTAATAGTAAGACAGTTTTGAAGTCCCCGTCTAAAGGAACAATCCATATTCCAACTGTTATTATAGAGCAATCTTTAGTCCCTAATGGAGAAATTAGCGCTCGGAGTTATCCAGTGAGATCGAATAAGAAATAGAACCATTCTATTACCTTTTGACTCGGTATTCTCCTTCGGTCTAACCTTGAATAACTTCGACGGTGTGTGTATCTACCTAATAAGATTAAATTTACACAAAAAATTACGTTGTTATAACAATATATCTATGTTATTGTTATAAATTATTATGTATGCATCATAAATTTGCTCATAGCGAGGTATCTTTCCAGTACCTATTGGTATTTTTATTTTTAAATGGATTCCAAGAAACAAAAATATACGTTTGTAAATACAAAATCAGAGTTTATTATATCGCTTACATGTAAAAATTATAATGGAAAGGCCCTAGTATAATTTAAAATCCATAATTATGATTAGAACTCGTTTCGTAGGTGACCAAAAACATGTTTTGCTGGATTAATCTATGTAAAGCAAACGTGGGTTTATAAATTTTTTTTTAATTATTTTCTTCCTATACTTTTATAAATAGCCTTACCAGAAATATATTTATTCTACGACCAAAAATTTCAGACCCTTGTTTAACATGTTCATTAAATTGTAGGTAATTAAAATAGGGTCCCTAAATTTTTTTTTTTATGTATTCACAAGTTGGTCAAAACAGATGACTTACTGGTAAATCAAAACTAGCCGAGGTCTTTAGGGAGTATAGTGTCTAGACTAAATAAGGAACAAGTTTCTTTCGTTATAAATAAAAATAAATAGTATGGAATTGGCGCAAAGTAGGTACCAAGGGACGAAATATCTTGGTAAAATCAGCCTGCCCACAGGTACAATATTTACCATTGTAATGGAAACTAAATCTAATTAATTAAATTAAGTGGAAAACTTGCACAAACAATTTAATCTCGTAGATTCAAGTCGAAATTTCACTTATAAATCTTGACTGGTCCTAATAAAGCATTAAATTCCAGCTAAATTAAGCTTCGAGTGCGAATTTCTCTTAATCGAGAACAATTTATTAGTGCAGTAATTAGAATATTACATTAGAACTGAATTTCAAATAACTATTCATTTTATAAAGTCTATTTTATTTTTATTTAAAGATATTTGCAATGATGAGATAATATTATCTACATTGCACTTAAACTAAATAAATAAACTTAATGGATTTTTTTTTCCTACAGGGCAAGGAGCTCCCAGCAAAGGACTTGAGCGGCACTTCGGACCCGTACGTCCGCGTGACTCTACTCCCGGACAAGAAGCATAGACTAGAGACGAAGATAAAGCGGCGCACCTTGAATCCACGATGGAACGAGACGTTTTATTTCGAGGGATTCCCCATTCAAAAACTGCAGAGTCGGGTATGTGCTTTTGTTACTTTGAGGTTTCACCGGCGCAGATCTCTTTATTCTGTTTTCTTTTTCTTCTTCTTCTTCTTATCGGCTTTCGCATATAATGCATTTAGCCAGTTTCAAGTAAAATAAGTTAGTTAAATGCACAAATTAGTGTTTAGCATTGATGTACCTACGGTTTGAACTTGCAGGCCATGGTACTGAATAGACTACAAGAACTTTCTCGGAGCTCTTGGAGGACATCGAAGAAATCAGCTCGAAATGTCATATCTTCTTGAGCACACAAATAACTGTCACTGTGAAAATCATTGTCCATTACAGCACCATAAAACACAACAAAAACCACTTTTCACAATTTTTTATCGACATGAAAATGAATGACGGGAACCGCCATCTTTGATGCCCGCCAAAAACTCCTGTTTTCTTTTATTATTACTTACATATTTTCTATGTTTGTACCAAATATTGCTAAAGTTAATTTAACCGTTTAGTTGTCTTTCAATTACAAATATCCAAATATCTAAACATGTCCACAAACTTAGCTATAGCTCGCTACAGCTGGTCCCCGCAGTTTAATCCCCATCAGTGTCGGAAGTCGGAATTCCCGCGGGAAATCTTTATAAATCAGGATGAAAATACTTTACCTACTTTTCCAATACCTAAATTACTCGTAAATATAATAGGTACATTTACTAAATAACTGTTCCACTGAAATTCGGTATTACCGCAGGTCCAAGAACTTTTTGGTTTTGACATAAAAAGTATCATATTTCACTCAGAGATACCGTGGTTAGGTACCTACTAACAGTACGTAAGTTTTAGAATCGGTTTTACTTACCTACCTACCTATTTTTAGTCCCGGAATTCCCGCGGCAACTCCTACCTATTTAATACCTCCCCTTTTCGTGAAGCGATTGCACCGAGTTAAACTTAGAGTGAACTTATTTACTCGGGTCTGGGAGAGAAAAGTTGGTATTTTTCTTTATTTCTTTTGTTAACTTATTACAAAATAATAATGATTTTTCCTTATCACTCGAATAATTTGTTAATTTATAATAAAAGATAATGATTTTTCCTTATCACTTGAATAACAATATAATTATCAAATGATTACTTACCTATAATATTTTCTTTCGGAGTTCCCGCAGGAATTCTGGGTTACAATATAGCCTATGTTACTCAGGGATAATGGATCTAATGGCGAGAGAATTTTTGAACTCGTTTCACTGGTTTTTGTGTTAAATCGTATCAAACATACAAACAAACAAACAAAGAATCAAATCTTTCCTCTTTATAATATAATATTAGTATAGATTAGTAGTACCTATTAGTTTTAGGATAGAAATGTTTGCCCTGATGATGACACCTGGCGTAGCGGTCTTAGCGATACATCAACGAAGCTGTTAGATTTCAATGTGTTGATATAATGGGTATGTATATTGTTTATGAAAAAAATTCGTACAGCCGAATTCAGAACCTCCTCCTTTTTGGAGGTCGGTTGAAAAATTGGCGAATTTTGTGCAAAATTCTGAAATAAATGCCGCTTTTTTTCGTTGGTTTCGGAATAATAATATAATAATAAAATTCTTTTATTGGAATAAAAGCAAGATGAACCAAAATGGTTTAATGGAACGTTAATACCTGCTTTAGTGTAAAACTGTGTTGCAGATATTAACGCTCTCCCTCGTAATTATTATACAAAGATATAACTTATTTTAAGTATTTGCACTTAATTAATTTAAGAATTTATTACCATGCTATACAAGGTGATTGACAGAAATAACAATAAGAATAAAATCTATGCGCATTTACAACAGTCCAAACCTAAAACTTAAGTACTTATGAAACCTCCTTTTTGGAAGTCAATTGAAAAATTGGCGAATTTTCTGCAAAATTCTGAAATAAATGCCGCTTTTTTTTCGTTGGTTCCGGAATACGCCCGCGGTTTCCACTTTCCACTCGAACGACCCCCTTTTGTGGCTCGGCGAACAATACCAGACTTATCATACCTCGGGGCAGATACAGGCTCGATGTTTTTTATCGTGATAAAGAAAAGATAAATTCCGACGTATCGAAATGCTGTTGGAGAAAAAATTAAGATGCCTGTCACTGAGCAGCCAGCGTTTTAAACAGAGTAAATTAAAATGTAGAGATAAAAATGGCGCCTCCTACAAGTTAGTTTGATATGTTTTGATTAGGAACGTCATCAACATGTAGTATCTTCTTCTTCTTTATAAATTAAAATGGATGTTTGTAAGTCTATCCTCTATGCGTTTCGAAACCATTGGTCCGATTGTAATGAAACTTTGGCGGGTTGTTCTGCCTGCGTCCGCAAAGGTTCCTTCCTGATCCCAAAACTCACGCGGGTGAAACCGCGGGGCACAGCTAGTTTCCAATAAATATGATTGAAAAAAAAACTTACTCCACTATTAGTAAGATTTAAGTATTTACAATTAATAAAAAATAATAAACATAGTTACCTTTGAAAACAAAACAAAATTTGTTTCATAGGAAATTTTATGGCGGTTATCATACAAAAAATGGTCCCATAGACGAGAAAATATTTGGTGTATTCCTCTCTTGATCTTGAAATTTTTCCATTTTCTCGACTTCACGAACCCGTTTTTGAGTAGACTCGATTCCAGCGCGCTCCAATTACAAAAAGCTGATTGAACTGAAAAGCTGTCGTCTGGATGGACTTTTGCCAGTGTCAGTGTGGAAATTGAACTAATTCACTGACAGCGAAATGGGCCGGAAAAAGCTGCGTTGCAGAAAAATTTAAATAACTAAATCTTTTACTCTTTTTTCTATCAAAATGATATTATTTTATCGTATGTTAGGTTTTGCCTAGACTTTTTATCCTGGAATGGAACATAGAGTTCCTGAAGGAGTTCCGAAATTCATGCGGATGAAACCACGGGATTTTTTTATAACAGACTAGTTCTTCCCCGCGGTTCGACCCGCGGGAATTCAAGGTTACAACACCTATAGCCTATGACACTTACAAATAACGTGGCTATCTATTGCTAAAATAATTTTCAAAATTGGTTCAGTAAATCCAGAGATTACTCCTTACAACCTCACAAAGTCACAAACTTTACCTCTCTATAATTTTTATAACAGATACTTATCTACGATCTGCTTATCTCTTCCGACGAAGTTGTTAACGAAAAACAATATGGTATTGACACAATTTTTGGAACGATGGTCTCTTGATCTCAAAATTAAAGTATAGACCGATTTAGAAGTTTGGATATTAAATTTTTTTTAAGATACCTTTCGAGAATTCCGAGATAAAAAAAATATCCTGTTCGTCGCTTAAAATACCTTACCGTACCTTACTTACTGTACCTGTACTGTACTGTACCTGTACTTAGAATTTTTAGAATCACGTCAGTAATTTTTGAGTTTGTCCTTTACTCAACATACGAACACATAAAAATCAAATCTATAATCTATCTATATAGGTAGACACAAACAAAATTAAATCAAAATTTAAATAAAACATTCAAAATTGAATTAAAATCAAAATCGAAGTCAGCTGCAAAGTCAAAAAAAATATTTAATTTTACCTATTCAAAAAAAAAACTAGCATTTTTTTTTACAAATTACAAATGTCAAATTTATAAATTTTATGTCATATAAAGCGTGCGAGCCTGGCACATAATAATATTATTCTTTTATCTGTGGTTGTCCTAACAGGTACTACATCTCCACGTGTTTGACTACGATCGCTTCTCAAGAGACGACTCCATCGGTGAGGTCTTCTTGCCCTTGTGTCAGGTAAAATTGTTTTCATACCACCTGCTCGATAATGTCTAATTATACATATATATCACGCAATCTCAACGTAAAGCAAGGCATTACATCCCAACCCAATAGAGGGAGGTAATGTTGTATGAAACTTCCAAGGGAGTAAAGTGATTTGAATTTGGAACGTTATTTGTAGGAAAACTTTTAGCATTTTGTTTTCTTTTTATAAGATCTGCCTGTGGTGACCAATTTTCGAATAAACCGTCTGCTTGTGTAAAGTGGATTTATATCTCGCAGTAGGTATGAAAAGTAGAGCATGCACCTCGAGGATAAAGCCTGTCTTCGTCACGGGCAGCTTAAACCCCTCGCTTCACTCGGGAGTTATTTTATTTTATTTTATTTTGTTTTGTTTTGTTTTGTTTTGTTTTGTTTTGTTTTGTTTTGTTTTGTTTTGTTTTGTTTTATTTTATTTTACTTTATTTTACTTTATTTTACTTTATTTTATTTTATTTTATTTTATTTTATTCTATTCTATTCTATTCTATTCTATTCTATTCTATTCTATTCTATTCTATTCTATTCTATTCTATTCTATTCTATTCTATTCTATTCTATTCTATTCTATTCTATTCTATTCTATTCTATTCTATTCTATTCTATTCTATTCTATTCTATTCTATTCTATTCTATTCTATTCTATTCTATTCTATTCTATTCTATTCTATTCTATTCTATTCTATTCTATTCTATTCTATTCTATTCTATTCTATTCTATTCTATTCTATTCTATTCTATTCTATTCTATTCTATTCTATTCTATTCTATTCTATTCTATTCTATTCTATTCTATTCTATTCTATTCTATTCTATTCTATTCTATTCTATTCTATTCTATTCTATTCTATTCTATTCTATTCTATTCTATTCTATTCTATTCTATTCTATTCTATTCTATTCTATTCTATTCTATTCTATTCTATTCTATTCTATTCTATTCTATTCTATTCTATTCTATTCTATTCTATTCTATTCTATTCTATTCTATTCTATTCTATTCTATTCTATTCTATTCTATTCTATTCTATTCTATTCTATTCTATTCTATTCTATTCTATTCTATTCTATTCTATTCTATTCTATTCTATTCTATTCTATTCTATTCTATTCTATTCTATTCTATTCTATTCTATTCTATTCTATTCTATTCTATTCTATTCTATTCTATTCTATTCTATTCTATTCTATTCTATTCTATTCTATTCTATTCTATTCTATTCTATTCTATTCTATTCTATTCTATTCTATTCTATTCTATTCTATTCTATTCTATTCTATTCTATTCTATTCTATTCTATTCTATTCTATTCTATTCTATTCTATTCTATTCTATTCTATTCTATTCTATTCTATTCTATTCTATTCTATTCTATTCTATTCTATTCTATTCTATTCTATTCTATTCTATTCTATTCTATTCTATTCTATTCTATTCTATTCTATTCTATTCTATTCTATTCTATTCTATTCTATTCTATTCTATTCTATTCTATTCTATTCTATTCTATTCTATTCTATTCTATTCTATTCTATTCTATTCTATTCTATTCTATTCTATTCTATTCTATTTTATTTTATTTTATTTTATTTATTAGGTTTGCCAACAGGTACAATACTATACAATAGGTAAAAATTTATATAACAGGTATTTAACATGTTAGAGTATTTACCCAATTACAGGCAAACACCACTTGCTTAATAGAGAAAAAAAGAGATTTATTTTAAATACCCTCGCTACGCTCGGGGATTAACCCTAGAGTCCATCGTTACGCTCAGGGTTCAATATGCCGCCGGTGACGTAAGACAGTGCTTTACTCCCTTGGTGCATAATCTACTATTATTCCAGAACCGTAGCTTAATGAGATAACCGTCTCTTACCTTCTCTTACACTTTCGTATGACAACGTAAACCCAAGCAATAAGGTGCCGAGACTAGATTCAGTATCTAGAATAGTCAATCGATAGTATGGATTGAAAATAATATTCATAAACTAGCACAATTTTTTTATCAGACATTTGAAGTTGAAGTTCTGAGAAAGCTTGATTTAAGAAAAAGCATTTTCAAAAGTGACAAGAAAAAACACACTTCTATTGGCTTGTTACATGGATTTTTATATATTATTGTAGATTAAGATATATGAAATTGTAGACAATTGAGCACTTATTTAATAATCAATTAAAATCGCGGACGCAATTTTTTCACCCAAATTTACAAAACTTCCTATATCTCGGAAACTAAATAGCGAGAACTGATACCTTTTTTGCTTGGACGCCCACAAATTATCTACATAATGCGTTTCAATGTCTCAGGTCTGGTAAATTGGCTTCTTTGACTTCTGGTTAACTCGTCAATAAATTGTAGAGATTCTTCACTGAAGAAACCAAATCAAATTAAATATTTTTTGCGATTAGGTTCCTACATTTCAGATATCATATAGATTTTGTGCTTATAACTAAGCGACCCTTTTCGGGTATAGCAATAATTCGAAGCTTATATTTATTTACGACGTCTGGTTCAACTGTTTAATTTGATGGTTCTCGTATTGAGTCTAGTAGGAATTATATAAATTTTAATTTTATGCAATGACAAAATGAAATTAAAAATATGGAAATTTTAAAAATAAGGAGGTAATAAAATGTCACGGACAATGATATTATAAGTATTAAAGGGGAGGTATCATGACGGAGGTATATAACGAGGTGGCGGTACGCAACTTGTTATGCCCCAGTGACGTAGTATAGGAGGTCAGAGGGTGCGGTCCCACCGAGCGGCACTTTAGCGGGAGCGGCATATCACAGGTGTGGGTAAAAAAAAAATTAAAAATATTCTTATAAAGTATTTTCAAAAACTGGATTTCCTGCAAAGCTTTTTCGACAATTTTGCGTTGTTGTTACCATATTTTTATAGTTTTTTTGTTTTACATATTATGTTGTTGTCAGTTCACTTTTCAGGTTAGTGTTATTCAATAAGAGTAGTTACCCTTTTTAACCAATCCCCCAAATCACTACAGTATAAAGCAAAGTCCTCTGCCGCGTCTGTCTGTGTGTCTGTTTGTGACAGACAGACAGTGGAGGACTTTGTTTTATAATATGTAGTGATAGATAGATATTACGTAGTGATATCATTGAGAAAAGTCTTTAAATTTGTTCTCGTATCGCAAATTTCAGGTGGATTTGAGCGAGAAGCCTTCATTCTGGAAGGCTCTTAAACCTCCCGCGAAGGACAAATGCGGGGAGTTGCTCACCTCCCTGTGCTACCACCCGAGCAACAGCGTGCTGACGCTGACCCTGCTGAAGGCAAGGAACCTGAAGGCCAAGGATATAAACGGGAAGTCGGGTATGTGTAGCCTCCGTTTTTTTACTCAAAATAAAACCAAAATAGCTGTTCGCCGCTCTTCTTTTCCAAGATCAAAAGTACCCTATATCCTTTTCTGTACCCTCGACTGCGTGTATGCAAAATTTCATGATGATCGGTTGAGAAGTTCAGGCGTGAAAGCGTACCAAACAAACTTATATTCATATTTATTCGCACAATTTTAATATTACTTACTATTAATCACTGACGCTTAATCTAATCGTGCCTGGTATATTGACTCAATTTTCACAATTGTTGTATTGTATTTAATTTACTTTAAAAATATGGAAAACTCGTAAAATCTGCTCTATATAGGCACCTATATATAGAAGCTCCCTGACTGACTCATCAAAACTAGGTACTATTGGAGCTAGAAACAAAACTTGAATGGTAGATATACATTTCAAAAGAGTCAGTACATATCGATTAAAAACCTCACCATTTTTGATGCCGTTTCATAAATTGACATCAGACACATTTTTCAAAGTGTCATTTCTTTTCCTTTGTTAAAATTAGCACATTTTTCAAAACGAGGTTCATCAATATTCGGTGTCATATCATAAAGAAAAACGGCAGCGTCTTGAACGACGCTGCGAGGCGGGGCGCTCATTTTGCGAGGGGAAAGCGATCGCTTGAGTAATGCTCGCTTATTTCTAGAGATGGTTTTAAATTATTTCTCCATTTTTATTAAACGAACATTAACTAAATACGACAAACTGAATTGCCATACCAGTTTATTACTGGGACTTTGATCCCTATCGATTTGACAGTAAAACTGAATAGTCCAACTGACTAGACCAACTAGAATCTTGTTCTTAGTAGACTTGCCAGTAAAAGCCAGTGGTCTAACCAATTGTACTATTGTAAATTTTGTCCCTAGAAGACTTGTAAGGAAACTCAATAGTCTAACCAATTGGACTGTTGTGAATTTTGTCTCTAGAAGACTTGCCAGTAAAACTAAGTGGTCTAACAAATTGGACGACTGTAAATTTTGGTTCTAGCAGACTTGCCAGTAAAATTCAGTGATATTAAGAATTACTAAGAATTTACTTCCTAATTTACCAGAAAGATCACTATGATTTATTCTCCAGCATACCGACCCGCGTGATTCTAGTCCTCCAATGTAGATTCAATAATTTTGATCACAGAACAGAAAATGACAGTTATAAGGGACATAGTTTATTAGGAAAAAAGATGAAAACCAGTGTCGCCGGGTGATTTTTTGCACACAAAACATTCACGCCCTAAAACATTCATTACGTAAAGAAATGTATTAAACGGTTTATGGTTATCTTTCACTTAGTCACTGTTTTCAAAATTCACAGTTTTGGGAATATTGTGACAAATATACTTGGGATGGCAGCAAAAGAAGTTTTGGGCAAGTTACAGCATTCTCTCTAACTTCCTTTGCAACCGTGGCGCACCTGCCCCGCCTACATATCCTCTCTAGTTAATCGATTTACTCTGTGATTTTGCTGGACAACCACTTACTTTTACTTCCAGACCCGTACGTAAAGGTGTGGCTGCAATTCGGCGACAAGCGCATCGAGAAACGTAAGACGGCCATATACAAGTGCACGCTGAACCCAGTTTTCAACGACTCGTTCTCCTTCAACGTGCCGTGGGAGAAGATCCGCGAGTGCTCGCTGGACGTCCAGGTCATGGACTTCGACAACATCGGCCGCAACGAGCTCATCGGACGGATATTACTGGCTGGTGGGTAGAAGTCTTAATTTGTTATTATTTGTTTTATTTGTGTTGCTTCTGTGTGTTTTTTTGTGTTGTGTGTCCCATTATGCTTGGATAAATCTTTCTTTCTTTCTTTCTTCTCCTTCTTCTTTCTTGAAACGAATGAGATTTAATTTATCAGGTCTAAGTTAATCGTCCAAACAAAAGTCCAGTTTTGTATGACCACGTTTCTGTTCCTTAGTTTGCTTTGCCTCAACGATTTAGTTAAAAAACTTGGCCGGAGGAAAATTTTATCAAAAACGGTCTAAACCTAAGTACCGACAAGATTTGATTTTATTTATTTTTAATTCTATCATTTCAGGCAAAAACGGCTCGGGTGCAACAGAGACGAAACACTGGCAAGATATGATCACAAAACCGAGGCAGACCATCGTGCAGTGGCACCGCCTTAAGCCTGAGTAAACGCAATGTTATTGTTGAAGAGTTTGATAAATCATTTAAAAAAAGAGGTTTACTTATTACAAAAACGTCATAAGACTGAGCGGTTATAAAAAAAAAATACTACGCCACAGAAAAAAAAATGTTGAATCTCCGTTCTGTAACTTTCATCTTTGACGCTGTGCGCTTTTTGGATGTATTTTTGTAATATAATTAAATATATTATATTGAACTTTTTTTGGAATAATTATGCTGGTAATAAAAAAGTAAAATTATGAGTAAACTATATTATTTTATGTAATAATTAATTAATTTGAAACGAAACAAGGTTACTATGGCATTTAAGTATGCACTGATGAAAAACTAAAAAATATATGTTGTATTTTAATCATAATACGCATTTAAACTAAAAAATATATTTTTTTGTTAGTGATTTGATAAAAAGATGCGGGACGCAGAAAGTTTAAAAAAATTTCTTTTTTTTTTCATAAATTAATTTATGAAGAAATGAGCACAGATTCTGTATCTTCTCTAAAGGAATCTTGTGTGGTGTCATAAAGAAACAAAACACACCAAGATACGGACTTTCTAACTAAAATTCTTACATTAAGTAACCACTTCTTCAACTTTTCGATGTTAAATTCGATAAAATAATGTTGATCGAGAAAAATGTTAAGCATTTATATGGAAGAAATATATTGTTAGTGATATATAAATATTTTTATTTCAATAATAATTTTAAAAAGTTATTATAATTACTTAATTTTAAGTATAGTAAATGTTTAAGAGAAATATAATTATGTCGAGTTCACATCGCACAAAACGTGTAGTTGGGTTCGTTGATGTCTATTCCAAAACCCAATTTTTTCGTCAACTATATAAGGGCATTAATTAGTTCTAAATGAAAACAAATTATTTTATTCGTAAATTCTTCACTACTTCTCAAAATATACAGGGTGTTACACAAACGTATAGTCATACTAACTGTTCCCCGCGGTTTCACTCGCGTTAATTTCGGATTTCCCGCGCGAACTCTGTACCCCTGGTGATCGGTTGAGCCTTTAAGGCATGAAAGCGTAACAGACAGACAAAAAGACAGACAGATAGACAGAGTTACTTTCGCATTTATGATATTAGGGAATTAGACTTAGATAAGCAATATAGTATGTTAACCCATACTGGAGAACTTTGGAGTAAATCGTGTTTTAAAATTATAAGCGCAACTTTGTGTAACCATTTTTTTTTTTACATTTATTTTGTTGGTATTTTAAACAATGTAATACGGTAAACACATAATTAAAAAACGTTCTATAACTCTCAATAAAGCGTTCGGTATAATAACTTAATTTTGTGGGTTAACATGTAACTGCTTATCGGCATCCATTTGATGATCGTGTTCATGTTATCGTTTGCAATGATTCGACATTAATAACTGAACCGGTATCATGAAATAAACTTTCCTAAACTGGCTAAATTCTGTTATTATCTTGTCTCTGCACCCCAACGGTGATGAATTACATCAAAATATAATCTTGGACCCGTCACCTGTAACTCGTTCATGACTTACCCAGTTTATTTTGTTGCGGAAGTAGTCGATAATTTTATTTCTTTTATCTTGGTTAAGAAATTTTGAAGTAAGGTCAAATTATTGTATAAAATTGCCAGATTATAATTTTCAAATATGACTACACCTTTCCGTAACACCTTGTATTTTATTAAATGAACTAAGTACCTATTCCTTAAAAATAAAAATTGCAATGACACAAAATTTATAATAATTCCAATAATGATTACTATTACTAAATCATTTTTATTAATGGCCATATTAGGTTGGTATTTGTACAAAAATTAAAAAAGTTCAGAATTGAACTTTCCATGGGTGAATTTAAAGTTATGTGTTAAAACTACAAAACAAAGTGGATAGTACAGTTTAAGTAGGAAAACAAATCTGTATTGTTTTGGTGTACTTAAATTACGAGTAGGTATATTGGATAAAGTTTGTCTATACCTACTTACGGCGTATACTCAAGTGCCGCAAAAAACATATCTTCCAACAGATTTCATTTAAAAAAAAAATTGATAGGAAAATATTATATAAATCCCGTAAACACAAGATTTTAAATGTAATAATTATGCAGAAATTCAAAATAATTTAAAAGTTTACTTAGGCACCTGACCGCGTTTTTTTTTATTTATTTATTGGAAGCTAACTCTACAGCACAAAAAAAAAAACAATTAACCATAAGGATTAAAAGTTGCAGATTTATTATAATTCCCCTATCTACTTATTTATAAATGAAATCTTTTGGAAGTTAAAATCCTTTTTTTGGCGGGTGTCTCCTGTATGGGCAATAACTTTTCGTTCGCATTTAAAACAATTAAAAAAAAATTCTCTTCTATCCGTCTGTAATCAATATAGTTAATCAGTGTAGAACAAAAACATAGTAAAATGAATTAAAAATTAGTATCCAAAGCTTGTTGTTACATGTTACCTACATAAAATAAATAAATATTGTACCTAACCTATACAATTCCATAAAAAACGTAGGTACCTATCGATTCGATGTTGAAGTTTTTAGAGTAATTTATTAAAATAAACCATCAAAATTCAAAATAGTTATATTGTATACATTTATATAAACGTTTTATAGTGGACAGGTAGAATATTTTATAGACGTAATTATAGACTCATATTTACAAACGTTACACAAGTGGCTATAGCGAAATAGATAAGCAATAGTGTGTTAACCCACACTAAGGAAATTTTGAGTGAATCGTGTTTTAAAATTATAGCGTCATTTCGTGTCAAGATTTTTTACATAATTTTGGTGTGTACAATATTTTTGGTACAATGTCATAAGGTTAATATGAGTATGATTGAAAAACCGTTCTCTAACTCCAAATGAAGCGTTCTGTATCAATGACATATGATTTTTTGTGGGTTAACATCTTCGCTTATCGGCATCCAATTAGGTAAGTACTCTGTCTTACTCATGTGGCTAAAAAAGTACCGAGTTTGTGTGGTGTTTATAAATACGAAACTTGAACAATACTGTGTAGCTTGTTGTCATAGTTTAGACTGTTCGGTGACGAAATAGTCCCAATTAATATACCTAAAGTAAATAAACTGATTGAGGCTGAAAACACAGCAAAGTGAAGACAAGAAGCCCTGGGTGGAGCTAAACCAATAGGCGTAGAAGCATTGAGTGCACGCAAAGTGATGCAATTTCCGCCGTATCGGTCATTGACACGTAGGTGCGGGAGTAGCGCTTGAAATTTCGTAGATAGGTCACCTCCAAACCAACGTTGAATAACTTTTAAAGTATGAATGTTTTCGACATAATTTATAGTTTATTTTTTTTTAATGAGGTGTATCAGGTTTTGGCTTAATTCATTAACATGGTGTATACTTGTGTTGACAATGCCCGAGCGTTTTAAGCTTTGTCTATACTTTGGTGTATTAGCAGCCTCAAATATTCTAAACGATAAAATAGTTAAAATCTTATTCCAATAAAACAGTAAAGTCGAATTTTTTACTTACCCCTCCCCGAGCTTCGAAAACAGATTTTAGAGGACGCCAAGTTGCCAACCAAAGTATTTGTAATAATTTAGTTATCATACAATAATGAGAATGTAGCTCGTCTAATTATACTAATTATAATAAAGTTTAACTGTTATCATAGTCGTTATTGTGTAAAATAAAAATATATATCTTTATCTCTAACTATCTATCACCTGCGGAGCTAGGATGCGCAACACGATAAAATTAAAATTTTAAAATTTTATCGAGCCATTTTATCGATTCTCGTCGACATATTATATCGTTTTGTCTACCAGTGGTAAAAAATGTTTAACCGAATCTAGTCTTAACTCAATACACCACTACTGCACTTTTTTGCTTGGACGCCCACAAATAATTGTCGTGTCGACAATTTTATCTTTCGTTCGATAAACATATCGTGGCGCGCATCTTAGCTATGCTGAAATTGGTTTTAACGATACGTAGGTAAGAAGTTAATTTGCAAAAAAAAATTTTTCACATTTAACTTCAAACTCGTTTTTTTGGTTTTTTTATTTTTTGATATCAGTGTTCAAATTAGCTATATCTTTCAACAAGTTTTGAGAGTGTTTCTTCTTTATGGCTTTTTTTGCGAATTGTACCTGCAACTTGCATTTTCATTGACATTTCCAATCTTTTTCTTTAATTATGGCGTCTATGGCGGTTTATCGCAATAATATTGCGAATGATAATGTTTTATGGATAGAAACACGGTTGACTCCCAAAAACCCGTATCTTGCTCAGTACGAACAAAATGGCTGCCGAATGGCTGGCTACACGTGTGTTCGATACGACTTCCACCGGACAATAACTCATTGAAAATTTTCCAAGTTTCACTTGATTTGATAGGTAGGCAAGCAAAAGAACGTATCGAAAACTTGTTTGCAGTCTTTTTCATTTATCAACTGACTACCCATTCCTTGTGGTTAATAATTTCGTATTTCCGGGATAAAAGTATCTCATATGTTTTTATTTCAGGTAATAAACTGTGTGCCAAATTTCATTCAGATCCTTTCAGTTTTTAGCAGTTTTTTCGTGATAGAGTAACAAACATCTAAAGTCTAAACATACGAACTCACATTAGTAATAGGATCAAATCACTATATCTAATTACCTACGAAACAACTTACCTTCTATAACTTGTGTAGCCATGACGCAATATATGGTACACCTACATTTCGCAAACATTACATGTGTTGTACGAATCGAGTTATCAGGTATCGTTGAAATCGATTTCGTTTTCGGGCCATTTGGCACGAACGACTTGTGATGTTGTGACTGGTTTGTTTTTGTGTTGAATGCAGAGTTCCGGTTCACTATGACCAGCGCTGCATTGTTAACGATAAATCACCACAAAAGTTGTTTTCTCGTGCCCAAAGGAGTTTAACGTTTGTCTTATGACCTTATAAGGATAGTAACTGATATAAGGTCAATTTCTGACTGAAACTGAAAGCAGTATTCGATTATTCGATAATCGCAGCAAAAGTTTAAAACCTTATAAATTATGTATGTAATTTTGCCATCGCTCGGCCCCTGCGCCTCTCTTCCATTGCACTCTCGCACATTCTTATCAGTTCCTTTAACTCTCTTCGGATTCGGATTCGGCCAAAATTTCGGCTTATTTTAGCGGAAGGAAAATGTTTGGCCGAAGGTGATTTTTTGACAGATAGCCGAGGCTAAAGGTTCGGTCCAATACTAATTGTACTAAAGAACACTAAATTGATTGATTGATTTTTAGTCTGCCTTTATGATTTTATTACATAGACAAAAAGGCGGTTGGTCATAGTGAAATTGAGTCGTCGAATGTGGCACAGTGTATGTGAATAAGTGATCGTACATTGCCAAATAAAAATGCTAGCTTTTTTAGCTTGATGCATTTTTGGCTAACGGAAACCGAATTAACGACCTCGATATAGCAGAAAGACATTATTTTAATGTAGCATAATTATATAACCTGTCAATTTAATATTTAGAAGAAAAAAACATTACTACATAATTTTCACATTTAAAATCTGCTAAGCTCTTCTCGGGTAAACCACATATTCAATTTTGAACGAAAGTCTGCGGTATTGAATATCTCAGTGTTTCTTTTTTAGCATTGATAAAAATTAAAAACCAAAAATTTTTGCTGCATCAATTTGCTAACACAGTAGGTACCTACTTACTTGAATATCCACACAGTCTGAGCGCAGATCACTGGTCAGGGCCCTTATTCACTATGACCATAATACGCCGCGTTGAAATAACGCGCCATAAAAATAGATTTTTCTTCGCGCTCAAAGTTTTACTTGAAATAATACAATTACAACTTGTCTTATGCCATACATAATATTATTTCTTATAATTTGGCATCATTCGCGGTTGGGACTGTGGTTTTCGGATGCGCGGAATCTTGTTGGTTATAGTGAATAAGGGCCCAGGGCCATAACACGCCGCGTTAAGATAATAATATGTTTTTCCCTCGCGATCAAAAAAGTTTCAGTTTAAAAAAATACATTTACAATGTGTTTTATGGTATACAGAATATATATTTCTAATATTTTGGCATCTGGAGCGGTCAAAATTGTGTTTTTAGGACGCGCGTTATGGGCAAGGAATGTTGTTGGTCATAGAGAATAAGGGTCCTTTCTTTCGAAATAGGTATATAATTAATAGGTAACATTACTTAATATTATAATAATCTATACATGTATAGTTGAAAACTATGTATATTTTTACTATCGTGTTTTGAAAACGCTATAAGAATAAAAAAATATTTTATTCTGTTTTATGCACGTGTGAGTTACGTGTAACAGAGCTGGGGTGTGCTTTCTCATTATTTTTGCTATGCAATTTTTTTGGATGTGTTTTAAACTTTAGCTGTAGTGACTTAATACTTACTATCAAATAAGTTTGTGTAGCTTTGTTACTAGATGTACTAATTCAGTCGAGGTATACAGGCCCGTTTGTGAGGACGTTTCTAAAAAACAAAGATAATTTTTTTTTTTTTTAGATTCAAATATTCCTATGAGAAGGTTATTTGCTATCATAAAACAGTTGGTCTAATACCTATAGTTGTGTATCTAAGCGTCTGAGTCATAATGAATTTTGGAAAAGTGGATAAATTTGCATCTCTTTATGATACAATAATATATCTAAGAAACTCATGAACGGCCCTATAACATAATTTGACACTTTAATCTCCCTATTTTTTTTTAAACTGGGTCTTCTTCATTTCTATGTCGATAGGAGTTAATAATAAAATAATATTGTAAGTATACATAAAAGAAAGGTCAAAAAGAGAGGAATTTTATTCTAAATGTACATAGATGGTTAAAAATATATTATCATTATTATAATGCATTGTCATTTATGATTTATTTCTAGCTAAATGCTAATACATGCAAAAGTTGCCGTAAGTAAAGTAAAATGAAAATTTTTTTTTTCTAATCTTCCAAATACTACCTCTTTTCATAAGTTTTGAAATAGACAATTTTTTACTTTAGAATTTACGAATTAAGATCGTAATATATTTTGATCATAGTGAAAATTTCTTTTTTTAGTAAAAAGTGACAACAATAAAAACATATCAATAAAATTATTATTTTTTTATGAAAATAAATTAAATTACTAATACTATTTTTGTGGTTCATTTGTCAGAAATAATAAAATCAATTAAGTATAGATACCTGTCTTCGGTTATAAAAGTATTTGGTAGATTTCATAAATTTGAGTCATCACAGAATTATTTTTCAAATTGACTTTGTATCTATCTAGTATTTTTTTATTACATTTCATTAAACCAAAAGAAAAATAGTCTGTTTAATTATAATTTATCTCATGTAGTGTGGGCATCCATTTCATATTTTTACATTTAAAAACATATATCTTACCTACCTAACTGAATAATTGGTTGCCGAAAAAACAAAATTGGCTCAATATTTATGAATACGTAAAAAAATAAGTATAGTTGCTGTCTGTGTTTGCATTTCTATTTTTGCGTGCAATATTAATAGTTACAGATTTTAATACATAATTGTATTTAATAATAAAAAAAAGTTTATAATTAATAAATGTTAAAAATTAGGAGAATTGTGATTTTAACAATATAGTTGAACTATTTATCGTATAGGTTATTGAATGATGTTTTTAAAATATTATGTAATATGTAGGTAATATCATAATGAACCATAAGGAATCAATGTTTAGATATAGACTGGAAGTTAAAGATGTGTATTTATAAATTAATAAATAGATTGTTACCGATTCAATCCCCGATATTTATAATAGCCGGTTAGACTGTAGTTAAAGGAATCAAAGATTATTATTACTGGATTGGAGATAATGTTTAATAACTTTATTCAGCTACTTTTCCTGACTATATTGCTAACATAAGATATAGAGCTTATAATTTCATCTTTCATCGATATAATCTTCTTCAACTAGGTATACATACCTAATAAATCCGGATCCTGTAATCGATTTGTAAACAATGAATTTTGTATTCCTTTTTGAACAGTTTTAAGTAAATTATTAATTTTAATTTTTGTCGATTGTAACTTCTATATAACTAAAATAATTTAATATTATTATTCTAAAATAAACAGATGAGTTAATGAAGTTTACGCCTTTTTATCGTGCATGACGACTATAGGTAGGACCTGTCTATAGTTTTATCGATGCTACCTATAGATTTAGAAAAATCTGCCTGTTGATTATGCACTTGTATAATTAATTATTATTTAATTTACGTACCTACCTGGATGACCGATGTTTTTTTGGTAAATTTTACAGTTTTAATGTTAAGTTTATATTTTTAAACAACACAGTTTAAAAACGCCATCTATTGTTGTAGCTTTATTGCTGGTTCGGTAAAGTAGTACCAAACACTCATTTTTCATTGTCTGAAAGCACGGCATAAAGGCTCGCGCACACTATAGCCGCGGCGGGCCTCAACGCATCGCATTGCAAAATTGCGCCAAAGCACATAGGGGGCGCATCGGGCCGCACCGCAACGCAATCAGGCGTTGGCAATGGGCATGTTGACTAATTTTTATTTTTTAGTCCGTCTTGTAGATTATTAAAAAATATTGGACACGTATTTTTTCTTTTTTTACGTAATCAAAAAATAACGGCGATATATTGAGTTGAAATTTCGCGTGACGTCACTATTCTGACAGTTTGTATGGCGGTTTTGCGGTTAGTGACGTCACGACCTCCTCATCCTAAACTTTAATGCGCTTTATCTCTGTATATTTTAATTTATTTAAAAAACCAAAAAATACGTGTCTATGGTTTTTTTTATTTTCTAATTGACGGACTAATTAGAATTTTGATTTTCAATAGTAGTCAACATCCCTATTAAATAAAAATATATGTTTGTACTTAGGTAGGTACTTCTAATATAAAGAGCCTGCGGAAATTCCCAAACTCACGCGGTTGGAACCGCGCGCACCAGCTATATACCTACTTCTTAAATAAAAATAAAACAGATTAAAAAAAATTATAACTTTTTATTGATATTTTTTTATTATTATTATTGAATAACTTCTCTAAAAATCTACGCAGTATCACAAAACATATTATATTTATGGTAAAGTATTCAAATAAAAATCTCCGAAATAAACTTGTATAAAAAAAAACTTTTTACAAAATGTTCAAAAAAAAAAAATTACAGTAATTCCGTATTAAAAATTTTATGAAACTATTTTTCCATCTGTCGATCATAAGATTTATCAAAGTATCTACCTACTCACATTGTAATAACACACCATTGTCCATAGACAAACATACACAGCTGTAAGTATAGACTATAGACGTATTATGTTCTTTTTTTACAATGAAACAGGAAATAGGAAGTAGGGGCTTTTGAGTTTTTTTTTATTTATTTATAATAGACGGAATCGTTTGTTGAAGGCGAAATAGAAAGTACAGTTAAATAGAATGTAGGGTTAGCAGAAAAAGTTCACTTAAAATTACACTTTTGTAAACTAGAAATTATCAAGATTAAAAAGTTGTCGTCATTTTTCAATTACCATTAGTCCTAATTTTATGTTTATCTAAAATTTCCATTTTTTTTTACATCTACAAAAATATCACTCACGAAAAAATTTAGCTGCTAACCATAGGTACAAATAATTCTGCTTTTGGTAAAATTAACAACCCATTTCGGTGAGAAAAAAATAAGGACTTAATTAAACCTCCGGAAATATACACAATTCTTTGAGACCAATACTTTTTTTTTGGTTTTCCCACGAAAACGAATAATACTTTGAGACATCGGGCATTGATTTTCGTGGAATTATTTCTTAATTTAATTTTTTGCTTTCTCTTCTTTCTTCTCTTCTGGGGGTGGAGTCGGCAGTTCTGGGTATTCCAGCTTCACTCCATCCTCGCACGTGAAGATCGGACAGCAACCGGGGAATGGAGCTGTCTTATTGGTCTTTTCTGTGGACGAAATAAAAAAAAACGATCAGTTAAAAAATGCCAGCACTCAGCTGAGACAGAGACGTACTTATTAACCTTCCTCTGAATCACTCTATCTTTTAAAAAAATCACATCAAAATCGGTTGTATAGTTTTAAAGATCTAAGCATACATAGGGACAGACAGACAGCGGGAAGCGACTTTGTTTTATACTATGTAGTGAGTGTAGATAATTAATTGTTGTCTAATTATTTCTACTCGGGGATTGACTTGTTTTAATTTGTTTTTAGTAATATTTATTTATTCACAGAAAAGTACATAGTTTTTTTTAATATACCTAGGCAGACACAAAAAGTAAAAAAAAAATGCGTGAGTGTCGAGGAACACTTGGTTAGAACGAAGTTTTTTTCCATATTAAAAAGAGGCAAAAATACACAAAAAAAACTCATTTTGAAAAAAAAGCAGCCATATGACACCGACCGTGACGAAAAATGAATTTTTACTCCCATCCGTACGGTGCGATAAAGAACTTCGTTCTAAAAAGTTACAAACACAACATTGAGACAGTACAATATAGGTACGAAATGGCGGAGCAAATACGTCGTATACTGACCAGTGTCAAGTTTGCACTTGGGGTTCTCCAGCGGCAGAGGGCCGCAGTCTTCGACCAGCTCGAGGAGTTTGCCCTCGGTCAGCACGCAGGTGCTTTGACCGCAGAAGGGGCTCAGGTCCCAGGAGTTGCCGGGCTCGACGGTCGCGCAGCGGGTCGACGCGAAGCATAGGCCAGGGAAGTCTGTAATTAACAGTAAAATTATACTTTAAACCACAGAGAAAATAAATTAACTAGAGAGGACATGTAGGCGGGGCTCTACCGTTGCTAAGGAAGTTAGAGCATATGCTCTAACTCGCCCAAAACTTCTTTTGCTAGTATCTCAAGTGTATTTACCAGAATATTTCAAAAACTGTGAATTTTCGAAACACTGGCTAGGTAAAAACATAACCATTAAGCGATTAATACATTTCTTTACGTTAATGAATGTTTCAGTGCATGATGAATAGTTTTGTGTGCGAAAATCACCCGGCGACACTGGTTTTCATCAATTTTGATACTAAACTAAGTTGATGTCCTTTCTACCTATAATATTCTGTTCTGTGAGTACTACTAATAAGTATTGTACAGAGAAAACAGTATTCCTGAGTGTCGTAGATTCCGTTACTGGAGTTCCCAAAGGAACTTCAGAATTAGTACGAGTGAAACCGTGGGGGAGTGATTAGTATTTAATACTAGCTGTGCCCCGCGGTTTCACCTGAG
The DNA here is from genome assembly GCA_907165275.2 of Zygaena filipendulae. NCBI lineage: Eukaryota > Metazoa > Arthropoda > Insecta > Lepidoptera > Zygaenidae > Zygaena > Zygaena filipendulae. Next base: position 2,995,777 of record OU015678.1, on the reverse strand, counting down.
TGAAAGGGTTCTATGTAAACAACTTTTTTCCGAAAATCCGATTTAAATGAAACAAAAACTATATGCCGATCCAAGCCAAGTTTAATCTACCTATGGAAACCGCATGATAATCCGTCCAGTAGTTCCGGAGATTAGTGAGAACAGACACATGGATTCTACTCTTTTATTATAGTAAGTACTAGCTGTCCCCCGCGGTAGCACCCGTGGTAATAGCTGTGCCCCGCGGTTTCACCTGAGTGAAAGGGTTCTATGTAAACAACTTTTTTCCGAAAATCCGATTTAAATGAAACAAAAACTATATGCCGATCCAAGCCAAGTTTAATCTACCTATGGAAACCGCATGATAATCCGTCCAGTAGTTCCGGAGATTAGTGAGAACAGACACATGGATTCTACTCTTTTATTATAGTAAGTACTAGCTGTCCCCCGCGGTAGCACCCGTGGTAATTTCGGAGTTCCCACGGGAATTCTAGGATAAACTATATCTATAAACCTTCCTCTGGAATCGCTTTATCTATCGGTGAAAACTGCATGAAAATCCATTCAGTAGATAGTTTTCGAGTCGACGTGAACAGACAGACAGACAGATAAACGTGGCGGAAGACTTTGTTTAATACGTACCTACTTAGTGATAGATAAAAACAGCATGTCCTTTTTCCTTCTATTCGTATACCTACGTATCTTTTGAATAAATTGTGATAACATCAATCACAGTACCCACTCTATGCTTAATTAAAATGCAGTTTACTGTGATAAATAATATACTATGATAAATAATGAACAAACTATACGATACATGAGTTCGGATTAACTACAGCCTATCTAGATGACCATGAGCCAGTTATCAAGTGCGAAAGGCTACTAAGCCGCTGGGCCTTCGGCAACGTTCGAATTTGAAACAGAGCTATTATTTAAAAAAAAAAAATTGTTTTGGCCCATGGCTAAACATGCTCGCGCAATTTTTTGGGAGATTGAAAGGATAATTGGAATGGCGGGAATCAAAGATGGCGAACCCCTCACTTAGTTTTGATGGCGTTCAAAATTTGTTAAAAATATTTTTTTGTGTTTAGGATGCTATCTCGGACAGTAAATTTAATAGAGGCACGACTTTTTGTGTGCATGAGAGCTTTAATTAATTTTTTGCAGTCTTTTAACCGATAAAAGTTTATCAATTAAAAGATTTTTTCTTCTTCTATATATTATGTAGTGCAAAAAAATTGTAAATTCAAATCATATGCTAATAGAAATAAGCACCTACTTAAAATGCAATAGCATTTTGAGTGAAAATTTACAAGAAAAAAAGAAATTAATTGGTAGTCAAAGTCATAAGATTCTATGTCCTAACTTCCTAAGTGTCCCTTTGAGTTTCTTCTCGTACTTAAAATCGTACTTTAAAATAGTCTTATTTTTTACATCTCTTGAGGCAGCTTTCAATTTAATTTGCATTAAAAAAAATTTTTTTCGCACGTGCTTTATTTGGAGTGCTACGAAACTACTCTACATTTACGTTAATCCACAAAAACTCTACTTCTATACAATAACGGTGGATGAATAAAAAATGTATGACAAGTTGACAATTGAAAGTGAGTCACGGTTAAATGCTCCACTTAAAGTTAACTGCTAGTTAAGACTTGTACACAGGTAATACGACGACATGGAGTGAATATTTAACAAGGTATCGTGTGGGCAGGATGAATAATGCAGACTTGTTATTTAATCCTTGAATTGTTACGTAAATTACATGAAAATAGAAATAATGATTTGTAGAGTGACTAACAGATTACCTACACGGGCATGAATAAATTATCTTTTCACTTCAGTAGCTCAAACATGTAGGTTTTGCTGCTTGAAATCAGTGAACAAAATGCGATTTTGCTCACTGAGTGAGACAAAGTAACTTTTTAATTTTTGTTTTCAGAAAACCGCGAATATCTTATTCAGCCTTGGGTTAGTCATACAATTCGAAACATTTACACTCTATATTCTTTCCCGCCATTAGAAAGAGAGAGAGACAAAGACCAGCCCTTTCGAAGTTCCGATTTTGAATTCGACCTCAAAGACAAATACGTCATTTGTACGACCATAACATCGACTATAATTTAACCTTCTTTCTGTAAGTACTATGTATTCTATTTAATGCCAGATGTGACACGGAATAAACCCTGCTGGGTTTTTGTGTCTGACGTAAAAATTTTTGTACTTTTTTCTGAGTAAATAAATAATAATAAAAAAAAAAAAAACCAAAGAAATTTAGCAAAAAGATAATTATGTCTTTTAATGTAATTTATTGAATTTTTAACTTATTGTTGTATTAAAACGAAAATAAGTATTTACTGCAAATAAAACTGATATTTAACCTGTAATTAACTATTATCTCCTAAAGTGTTCTCGCTGCTGAAGTGAAAAGTTATGTGTGTTACACGAGAGCAAAGTTTTTTGCATCTCGTGCCTTTGAATCCTTCGCCACACTCAGAATTCAACATTAGAATCACTCGCTACGCTCGTGATTCAATCATTGAATCCTTCGCTTGCTCAGGATTCAAAATCAGCACTCGCAGCAAAAAATTACTTTGCTCTCTTGTTGCACAAATAACTATTTATAAATTCTGAAAGCTATAATATTATAAAATTAGAGAAGTAGTCACTATTACGAAGAAAAGTAAAAGAGACTTGAAATTGTCATCCGATATTTAACAATTTTTTTGGAACAATCCTAAATCATGTTAGGTTAGGTCAGGTCAAATATTCATATTTTACACTCATGTAAGTGAATTTCTTTTTTAAGTCGATTAAACTTATATGCAATCAAGTTTAATGCTTTCACATAATAAAGTCTATGAATAAAATTGATGAATGTTTAGTAAAATTCACAACAATTATGTAAAACTCGCGTTTTGGTTAAGCAATAATCTTAGCCTGAGGTACCAAACTCAAAGTGAAAAGAATATTTAAAGCACCATTTGTTAAAATGTCTATACCACTATGTATACAACGTGTTAATGAATTAACCAAAAACCTGATACATCAATAATATTATGATTAAAAGTAAAATTATGTCGAAAACATTAATAGTCTAAAAGGTATTCAACATTAGTTAGGAGGTGACTTATCTACGAAATTTCAAGCGCTACGCCCGCGCCTACATGTCAATGACCAATTCGATTTTTTTTGCTACGGACGGCGCACGTGCCAAATATTGCTTTATAAATAATTTAGACATGGGCTAGTAAAAATTATAACCATGAAAATAAAACATGGTGCTATCGATTGAGAAGTCGATTCTGAACAAACTACTTTCTAGTTTTCAGTTAATTCATTAACACGTTGTATAAGTTCAAGACCCTTATAAACACAGATTATGCGTGTAGTAGACTATTTAAGTGGTACAGACGTTTGGGAATGAATTGCTCTATTAAATTATGATATTTTTTTCTCCTTGTTTATAAGTAGGTACGATCTTTGAGACAGCCCTGCTGAGTTCCTTGCCAGTTCTTCCCGGTAGAGTACGTATTCCGAAATAACGGTAATTTATAGTTCTAAGAACCTGCTGACGGTTATACCTAAGTGATTGTAACAACCAATCCAAAATAATAAATGGCTTGTGAACTTGAATTTGAATATAGCGGTATAGACATTTATTGAGTATCAAGTACCTACCTTTTTTTTTATTCCATCTCTTAATGTCCCAGATGTTTCTTATAAAATTGATGTTTATTTTTTAGTTAAACACATATGTTTTTCTCGAGAACAATGACATCTGTAAATTGTTTACATTAAGTCCCAAGAAAAAGAAACTACCGCAGAGACTGGCCGCTAACAAACAGAAATATAACAAAAGAAAAATAAACGTTTTTTTTTAATGATGGACCCTTTGCACATAGACAATTTAGCCAGTGTCAAGTAACAATAAATGTGTTTATTACAGCCCCTATCATGCGGCTTTGGTTTGAAATTATAGGATACTAGCTGACCCCCGCGGTTTCACACGCGTTGATTTCGAAGTTCCCGCAGGAATTTCGGGATAAACATTACCCTATGTCACTTAGGATCACTTTAGCTTTCTATGAGTGAAAGAATTTTTAAAATTGGTTCAGTAGGTCCAGAGATTACATACTCACAAACTCCGGAGTTCCCACGGGTATTCCGAGAAAAAGTACTCTATGTCCCTCAGGATTACTTTAGCTTGTGAAATAACTTTCAAGTGAAATAATTTTCAAAATCGGTTCAGTAGATCCAGAGATAGCTGTTCCCCCGTGGTTTTGCCCGCGGGAAATTCAGAGTTCCCACAGGAATTCCGGAATAAAAAGTACCATATGACACTCAGGATCACTGTAGCTTCCTATAAGTGAAAGAATTTTTAAAATCGGTTCAGTAGATCCAGAGATTACCCCCTACAACGTAACAAACTCACAAACTTTTGCTCTTTATAATGTTAGTATAGATAGGGCTATTACGTATGTCGCAAGACTTTCTATGTGTATGTGTGTATATATAATAATAATAATCCACTTCACACTTCTCAATATATAATTTTAATATACATACCTACTAACCGGGACATTCTGGTCCCGTTTAAAACCCATGACATTATTATCAAATGCAAAATTATTTTGCGCTTTCATGCCCTTTTTGTTTTAATCTAAGTTTCATGCACATAAAATAAGGTTTCAAACAGTTTATAAGCCCTATATATAAGCTGTTGTAACAAACAAGTGCAACAGGTTGTATGCACTTTTAAATGCCAACAGCATGACAGCAATATAACCTTTAGATTATATTCATTTATAATCTTGAAAGGAAATACGATCATTCGATTTACGTAAGATATTGCTACACTGATCAATGATACTCCAACACAGTAGATAGATATGAGACATACCTATATGATAAAAAATTGATACCTACAGTAAAACCTCTACCGTTCATTGATTGTTGCAAAACCGCTAGCGGTATAGATTTTATTGCGATATCCCCGCAATAACTCCGAAATTGGGTATTTCCCGGGGTATAAAAATCAAAATTAATCACTAATTAACTCATTAATCATACACGCTACACGTATTTTTGGCTTTTTCAAATTACCTAATGAAAATAAACATAGATAAAGCGCATTAAGTCTAGGGTGGAGCACTCGTGTCATCATTATTCGGTATAAGCCCCGCACAAACTCCACCGGGTTGTGACATCACTCAATATAACTTAATGTATCGCCGTTATTTTTTGATTACGTAAAAAAGAAAAAAATACGTGTCCAATTTTTTTTTTATTATTCTACACGACGGAGTAAAAAAAATTAGTCGAGTAAACCGCGGGGATCGTTAAGGTCGAAATTTCCATGATTAACGAATAGTTCTGTTACAAAAGATCGTCTTTTCTGTTTCAAATAAGTACTGTCTCATACATAATCTAGACCGAGCTGGTGGCACTTTCACTCGCTTATAATGTCAAGCCTTCCGTGTTAGTCTTTAGTCCACTTCCCACTTGGGCCGATTTCACTTTCGTCGATGCAATTCGAGCGTGACCAGGGCTGTCACATCGTATAACTGGTGACGTGTATAATTTAGTCATCACTGTTCACACTCTTTGTATAACAGACTGCTTGATTCGTTACAAAAATAATAAAAACCGTCAAACTAGTTGTGACAACCACGTCGTTTTTACGTTAAAAAAATACCTACACAAATTTTATATTACATTTCCTCTGTAAGTTTGTTTGAATAGAAAAAAAAAAGAAATATAAGAATATTATATCGATATCAAACATTTTTAACCGACTTCAAAAAGGAGGAGGTTATCAAATCGGATCTTTACATATTATACTTAATTTTTTTTTGTGTATGTTATGTATACAGACGGATTTGAAAAATTCTTCTTCTGATCGAAAGGGGTTTATTCCGAAGTGGTCCCATTTAAATTTCATATAGATCTTATGATGAGTTTCAGAGACAGACAACGGAACTCTTAAAGTCGGTTTAATTTTTTTCTGTTAAAATGTTGTTTACAATTATTGTGTTATGTAAAAAAAAATGTTAATTTATGTAGGTAGGTAGGTGTTCGATTTTGTATGATTTTCAAAGTTATAAAATATTAGACATCTTTTTTGGCAGCCCTGAGCGCGACAATTTTAAACAATCTACCACCTTCGGCTGTTTGAAAAGTTATTGTTTGTTAATTAAATTGCAATTATTATTTTAATTGTTCTATGAGTCTATAAAGGTAGCAGAAGGAAGCATTGTTTCTTAAAGTCACAGATAGAATTTGATTTTTAACCGACTTCCAAAAAGGAGGAGGTTCTATGTTCGATTGTATGTATGTTTTTTTTTTTTTTTTTTTTTTTTTTTTATGTATGTTCACCGATTACTCGAAGACGGTTGGACCGATTTCAAAAATTCTTTTTTCGTTTGATAGGGTATACTCCCAATTAGGTCCCATTGCCACCAAGTCGAGATCTGATGATGGGATCTTGGAGAAATCGAGGGAACTCTTCAAAAATTATAGGCACACCTATAGCGATTTGGGTATTTTTTATAGTAAATCGTTCATTAACTTTCGAAAAGCAAAATTTGAAGAAGTGGAACTGATGATGAAGACCACAGATGGTCATCGGAACTACTCAACAATAATACGTATTTCAGGGGTTCTAGTTTGAGCGATTTGGAAAATTGTTTTTTTGTTTGAAAGGGGATACTTCCGAATTGGTCACATTGTCACCAAGTCAGGATCTGATGGTGGGATCTTGGAGAAATCGAGGGAACTCTTCAAAATTTATAGGCACACCTATGGCGATTTGGGTATTTTTTATAGTAAATCGTTTATTTGCTTTTGGAAAGTAAAATTTGAAGAAGTGGAACTGATGATGAAGACCGCAAATGGTCATCGGAACTACTAAATAATAGGTATTTTACAGATTCCGATTTGTTAACTTTAATGTGGTTTCTAAACAATTTATGTTCGTCACAATGTATATGGTGAAGTGGAACTGATGGTGGTGTACCAGCGGAACTCCTCAAAAATTAACGTCCCTGCATCGGGAAAAGCAATATTTTATAAAAGGTTATGAGCGGTTGACAGTAGGCTATTGTAACTTAGATAAATTACAAACCGACTCACTAAAAAGCAAGAAATAAACAAATTTTTAACAAAAAAATTAAAACCGACTTCCAAAAACACAAATTTAAAAAAGCTAAAAATAAAAAGCTAAAAATAACAAAATACCGATTTAATCCAAAAGACAAAAACACACGTAATATTATTATTGGTTTGTGCTACCACTGATCGGTATGAAGTCGGTGACAAGCCAAATATGGAGGGGGTAGATGGGCTAAGTCGACTCCCGCAACCAGCTCTCCGTGAGCAGAACAACCCATGTGGGCAGACACCAGCGGGCTTGTCACCGAATTCAAACCGATCAGTGGTAGCACAAACCAATAATAATATTACGTGTGTTTTTGTCTTTTGGATTAAATCGGTATTTTGTTATTTTTAGCTTTTTTGGACTAATATTACAAATGCGAAAGTAACTCTTTTCTGTCAGTCCGTCTGTTACGCTTTCACGCCTCAACGGCCTAATTGATCATCATGACACGGTACAGTACCCTTGACAAAGTGTATGCAAAACTTTATAAAATTTTACCCGCGTTAATTTCGGAGTTCCCGCGGACCCTGTGTCCATCTCTGTACCTCTGAAAATGTGTGTGCAAAATTTTTTAATGATCGGTAGAGCCGTTAAGGCGTGAAAGCGTAACAAACAAACAAATAAAGAAATTCACTTTCACATTTATAACAGTAGATGAGGATATCTAATTACCTATCCAATGCAATTATTACGTAGATATTCGTACATTGTCATGTCGAAAAAGTTATTGCAAAGACCAGAGTGTATAAAGCCAGATTACTACTCGAAGGTAATAAACTTTACTATCTAAATATGTGTTCTAACATGTTTACATGCAATAATAACTTGTGTTAATAACAACCTAGGAAGAGAAAGTAGTCATTATTGTATATGCAACATTAAAATTGTAATAAAACTAATAACGGACTTACAAGCGCAAATTGTAATGATCATTATTAATTAATAAGACGGACGAAGAAGAGAAGGACGTCAAATCTCAAAACTCAAAAGACCGTGAGTGAAAATAAATATAATTATTATAAATATAATTGTAACAAATTGTAATAAAAATACCTAAAATAAAATCACACACAAAAATATTTCATTACTCTAAATACCTAAATAACAATTAATTTGAGTAGTTTTGTCTTTAGATCAAAAATAGGAGAGTAGTTTGTGCTCTTCCTGCACCGGTCGTATGCACTTAATACTGATAACTCCTTTATCATTATTTTGTCCATAGACTTTCAACATAGTGGGTACTTGGGTAGGTACATTAATGAGTGAACGTACTGTGTAGAGTCGCATTAAAATAATCTCATTGTATGGTTGAAAAATAGAATCATTAACAGGCATAAAGAGTCATAGAATTGGAAGTGTGATAGAACCACATAAAACAAGATGGTGTAAGTTATCTTTTTGTGCTTCAGTTTCGAATGTTTTGAATAAAACTGTATCTCTATATTTAATCTATGGGTTTGAAATTGCAGTTTTTGTTACATACTTTATGATATAATATTGAAATTTTTTTCTCTGAACAAAGATTTTAGCTGAAGGAATTTGTTGGAGACATTGTGTTCCACTTTTGATTTGATGCGAACAAAAAAGCGTCACTGCGTCACTTTTTTGTTTAAAACCACATCGTGATACACCATAAAATTCAATTTAAATATACATATTTTTTTATACAAAAGTAAAGGACGGAACTAACGCCCTCGGTGTCCACTAAAAACGATGATGGATGATCGAGTTTTGACGCTTTGTGGCAGTTTGTTTCGTAAATTATCCGCAATGGCCATATGCCACAAACAGCCAGACACTTTCGATTTCAGAACGAGAGCACCACGTGGGATGCTTCTAGAGCTTTCCAAGGTTAGTTCGGTAACCGCTCGCCGTTTTTGCCGTTCACTTGCTTTTAATGCAATTACAATTGCGTATGACTCACATAACGGAGTATTATTGTTTTAAATGTTGTCTACATTGCCTTTTACTTGAGCAAAGGTCGACAGGAAGTTTTTTGCTGGAGCGTTTAATAGATAGGTACCTAAATTGTGGATTAGATTATTATTTTTAGGCCAAACGGACATACCTACACTCTACAGTCCTACACTCGTACATTGTTGGCATTTTTAACCGGATCCGCCAACCGAAAATATCTGCGCTACGGTCCGCTGCAACTTGCAAGAATTCGAATGTAAACAGTTCCCAGAGTAATATAAAAATTGTTAAAAAGAGGGTTCTGTGTAACTCAATTTCTAGTTTTCTGATATCAACTCCATCCATCTCCATCTTTTTTGAAGGAAAGTCTGCCTGTCTCCGCATGGCAATTCATCCTTGCTGAACTCTGTTGCTGAAGTGAAATCTACTCATCAGAACGTTGCATTGTCTCAGATGCCGTCCGAACACAGCGGTAGAGTTGCCACCTTTTTTAAAAAAAATATAGTATTTTTTCAAGGAAAGATGCATAAATATAGTACTTTGGGAAATGCAGGAAAAAAGCAAAGAAAACTTTCTTTGCTGGCATTTCAAATGTGTTTTGTGCAATATTCCAAGCACGGACAATTTCGGTAACAGCCTAAGTAAATCTTAACCGTATGGCTTTTAATATCTCATTACTTTTACGAATGTTCGTGTGCATGACGACCCTTTGTGTGCGATAATCACCCGGTGACATTGGATTTCATCTGTCTTCATACTAAGCCGCGTGGATTTATCTGCTCTGTGGTCTCGTCCTTGATAGTCAAGAAGCGAACAACGACGATGGCGGTAGCAAACAATTACTTGGCCATTTTTTTTCCCAGAACCGGTTATTAACTTGATTATGGCGTGTTTTACTGGTTTTTTATTTTGTGACTGTAGTTTTGGGTGTAACGTGGGTAGGTAATCCGAAACTAAGGTTGTATGTTCCTTTTTTAAACGCAGGGAACGCCTTTTGCGTGCCCTGGCAAAGAATAGGGACCAACCACCTAAAGAAGCGACACTCTCCGCTCCCTGCAAACTTCGCACCTCCCCGCGCTACGACGCTACGTAGCGATGAGCCTAGAGGTGATAGCGTTGGAGACTGTGAGTGTGTCGGACGATATCGACTTGAATATGGAGCCACTCGCCGCGTCCCGGCGCGAGTACTACGCCACACATGCACATTGCACGTGTGCACATTAGCTGCCCGCCTTTAGTAGTGGTAGGGAATCAAAGCGGTTCGCTTTGTATGAAGTGTCGTGACTCGTGGGTGTTTTAGACTTTTGTATTACTATTTTGTATACATAGAAATATTTAAAACGAGACGATATTACTTTACTTTGATGATACGATAGTACAATCACTTGGTCACAAAAAAAATCTAAGTTTTTACATAAAATTGCTTAATTTTTTATAACGTATGTAAAAAAGCCGATTGAAAAACCTCTGATCATTTATTTACAAGTATAATTTACCGCTCCACTGTGCAGTGGTAGAGGTCAAGGGTTCCACTCGGTGACATAAAGTATTACGCGTTCTACTTACCTAATTGTGTCGTAATATAGTCTAATAGTTGCATATTAAATTATGTAAGAGGTGTGCCAATGAATATAGATTAGATTCATGCAGTTGACTAAGCGTAACAAACTTAGATACATAATATCTACACTTCTACATTAATAACATAAAGGTTAGAGATAATTTTTTTGTATGTATATACAGTCATATATTGTTTGAGATGGATAAACACAGAAACAAATGAACCGATCCAAAAAATTGAACTCATAGAAGGCTACAGGATTCCCGACTAACTTTGGATACTTTTTATACCGAAATTCCCGCAGGAATACCGAAATTCATGCGGCTATTTAGGATTATTTCATGTCTTAGAATAGGAGAGATAGAGTACTTTCATGTTGATGTAAAGAGTTCCTGCGGGAACTCCGAAATGGAAGCGAGTGAAATCGCTAGGGACCAGTTATTTTAATATAGAATAATATGGGATCGGTAATTATAGAGACCTTGGCGACGAGAAGCCTTCATGGATTCGATGCCCGGTAAAGGTAGAGTTAGAGCAACGAATATATGTATAGGTACGTATAGTCTGTATAGTACGCTAGTAATATTAGTTCAATGTCTATATAGTGTCTTTTGATGAACGACTTGACAAACTGTCATATTCACACAACATAGTAATAGGTACGATGGTTTACAGCTACGTTATTTATAGATACTAATATTACTCATACCTATATAGAGAAAATAATAATAAATATTTTTATATATTTGTTTGTAGTGGATAAATTAAAAAACTACTAAACCGATTATAACAATTATTTCACTTATAAAAAGCTGCAGTGTTTCTGAGTGACACAGGGTACTTTTATCACGGTATTCCCATGGGAACTCCGAAATTTATCATATATAGTTGATACCTTTTGTCAAGCCGGAGTGAGGTAAAAGGAGACTTCCCTACCTATCGATTGAATGATCAGTGATTATTTTTTAAAAGCTTTTATTTAAAAGCTTTTATATCTATGTATATAACTGTGTTTGTACGGGTGGAATCTTGCAACTTAATTTTGAATCAGATATCTTCAACCGATTGAGCTGAAATTTAGTATACACGTTAAGTTTAGATGACAATATATTATGGTTAATTCTCATTTAAAAGCTTGTTCTATAAAAAAGTTTTTTCTATCGAGACTTATAAAATTGTATTTTTTGTTTCATAAAAATCACCTGGCGACACTGGTTTTCATTCGTTTCATAGCAAGCTGAGTCGATGTCCCTTCTGTTCTGTGGTATAGTCGTCTATAATAATGACTAGATTATAGATTACACTTAGTAAATAGATTGGATTGCGCATGTCCTGCCGTAAGTAATGAAGTGTGCAGCCGGTTTGCGCCACAGCCGAGCGAAATGCCGCCATAGTGTTGCGCCAACGGATCGTTTGTGTCATGTTGATATTGTGCCTATTGTGTTATTGTATTGTCTCTGGAGTGAATTGTTTGTTTTTTTTCCCTCTCCATTGATCTTTCTAACAATGAATATTACTTAATAGCGTTAGTACATTGTGCTTCAATGTTTCGCACAGACATATGTGTACTATCATTTGCCAAAGTTAATTTATTAATGGTCGGAAAAGCTAGTTTTGCCCCCGATTTCGTCCGCGTAGAAGTCTAAAATGGTTTTAATAGGATTTTTAATTGTTTTTTTTTTACGTTAGATTGGACCAAGAAATCACGTTGTCCCATACAAACTCTGCCCCCCTTTTTTAGGGGTAGAATTTCGGAAAATCCTTTCTTGCCAGTTTTTTACGTCATACAAAGAACACTTCCTCCAAATTTCAGGTTTCTACAATCAGCGGTTTAGGCTGTGAATTGTGAGTTTGTGACCTTGTAGGGGGTAATCTCTGGATCTATTGAACCGATTTTGAAACTTATTTTACTTACAGGAAGTTACACTGGTCCTCCTAAGTGACATAGAATACTTTTATCCCGAAATTGCCGGGGGAACTTTGAAATTACCGCGGTCGAAACCACGGAGCGCAGCTAGTTGTAACGCAGTTTTCATTTCCTTGTAACAACAGCGAATTGTCGTGCTATAATCACATTAACATTTCAACACGAAAGATGAAGTGAAAGTGAAAATGGGTAGAGTTTCTAACACTTCAGATGTATCACGTTTATAAATGCAACTGTCACTACAGATCTATATTGATTGACCACATTCAACAAACCAGTAGTTAATTAACCGTTGGATCATCGGACACGCTCTTTGATTATGTTAATTGATTCTTTTAATTAACTATAGCAATCAATTGCACAACACGACTAGGTATAGACAAACATACAAGCCTTGTACGCGTGGAAACTTTTTTTGTATCTACATAAACATAATTAGTGCATTTATTTCACGGTTTATTTAATTAATGATTACATTTGGCGATGCTTGCAAAAATATTTTCAAGTAAGTAAGTAGGTACCTAACTAATATTTTTTTGCAATTACGTCGGAAAATTCATCCAAGACAGGTTCAATAATATATATTAAATTGTTGTTTAGATAGCTCGCTAAACTTCCAAAAAAATTAGAACAACTCCGTTTCTACATGATGAAACTCTTTCTGAAAATCAATCACAACTCGAACTCACACACTTTAGAATGGCTTTTTAATTTAGCCTATACATTAAAAACTGGTAGATATATTTTAATTTGTGTACATAATGAATAAAATAGCTGGGTGACCGAGCTTCGCTCGTAGCGGCATCTTTTGTTACGTAGAAAACCAGAATCAAACCAAACACTCATTTTCTGAAAACACGGATAAAACGACGTCTTCTAAAAATGAAACTTCGCTAGATCGATTAATCGCCCCCGAAACCCCCCGCATATTAAATTTCATGAAAATCTTTGGAGCCGTTTCCGAGTAGATATAATTAATTAAAAATGCTGTCCTAAACAATTAAAGAATTGCAATCAACTTTTTAAATATTTTTAGGGCCAAATTAGAACCGCATTCAGCGCACGCAGAGTGATCAAATTTGACGGGTGGTGGAATCACCTTAATACGTCTATTGGTGCGAATGCGCGTTCAATTGATTTTGTGTTTCAATTTCGAACGGCATATCGAATGAAGCCCGAAGCTCTTTCGGCCACACTCATAGTGTCTTAATTAGCATTTAACTAATTAAGTTAAATTTAGTTGAGTGCCAATTAACATTGATTTAATGAACGTCTTCTGAGACGATATTTTTGTTATTGTTTTTAAAATCTTTACTAAGTGCAGCCGTTTTTGTATCATAATGTCTATGATGGTGGTGGATGGTGGATGCGGGCGTGGTGAGTCATTTAGAATGCCTACCTATATCTTTCAAATAAAAATTGTATCGGAGATTAAATAGAGAAAAAAAAATAGGTACGTAACTACTCTAAGTATAATTTTATAATTAAACCTATATTATACCTATTTACGAATAACTACGGATACGTGGGTGAACGGAAAAACCTAAAAAGGTTTATGTAGCACGGCACCGTCAGGTTGTTACAATGTTTATAAATTAGTAAATAAATAAATAAATAAAATAAATGAATATTGAATCCTGCACTGAACAGTTAGACACAACTTTATCGTCTCAGGGGTAGGTAGGTACCTACGTACGCAAAGAGTTCGCGGTTCGATTCCCATTAAGGACAGTCAACCTTGTGTTCATATTATAGTGTCCGCTGCTCGACGTGTGTCCATAACACGCCCATCGATTTCCCAATCACAATTTTATCGGCCAATTAAATACTTTTTATTTATTTTTCATTTCAATGCTCATTTTTTTATATAGATATATAACTAGGTACGTATATACTTTTCATTGACCCATATCCATGTTTTTTTAACAGGACACACTTTTGGTGGACTTTTAACTTATAAGTTAGTTATAAGTCAATAGTAATTGGTGTGATTGACTACAAAAGTGTTATGCTTAAACTCTGAACAATAAGAACTTTTGATATTTTATACACGCAACCAAATTTTTTTTTTTTCATAAATTTTGGACACTGACCTCTGAGCACGTCAGCTGGGATGAGCCTCCTGAAAGTCGTAGGCCTCTCCTCCTCCTTCTCTTCAGCGGCAAAAGCCAAAGCGAACAGAGCAATTACCAATAGATATTTCATTTTAACGATCACCTTACGAGTGTCGGACTAAAATTTAAAAAAAAAAAACAAAGAACAAATTCAAACCGACGTTTCGTTTCGACTGCACCGCGTTACGTCCGCGCGACACTACTGGGTTGTGCGTTTGGTTTTCGCGCTGTTTTATTAGGGACAGAAGGCGGGGAGTGAGTGGTGACCAAGATGGCCGGTCCTGGCGTTGGTATTATTATTAATTTTAGTTTTTTTTTTTTCGATGCAGTTGTTTTGTCTATAATCTTTTGGTGGCTCAGGGTTGTTTGCGAAATCGCCATTTTGAATCTCGTAGGTACCTATTGTTGTTGTAAAATTAACTGCCGATGTTTATCTTGGGTTATCCAAATTGCCTTTTAATATTAAATACTATGGAGTTTTTTAAAATGTATTTTTTGCAAGCAGACAGTCTCCGGTGTTGTGTGATTTAATGGAATTGCTTCTTGTCAATGTTAACTTATTTCGACCCAGCTCGTTACTCGGAGGTGAACAAAGACGCCTAGACCTTCACTAGCCTCATTTAAAGTTCGATACCTATAGGTATACATACGTACCTACAAACTAAATACAAGTTTTATTTTATGGCGGTGAGATTTATTGTCTATATTGAAGACGAAACAATAGATTTTGAAACACTATAAAGTTTAAAATTGTCTCCCTGAAAACGCATCACACTGAACTGATTTGGATGAAATTCTGTGGCTATGTACACATATTTTTGTCTTGTTAAAATACAAAACTTTTGAAGGAATCTTATACGTATCTATATAAAAAAAAAATTATTTGCAATTGGTTTGAAGTTTGAAGCATGTTCAAAGTTAGATATTATGTCTGTTTAGAGAAATAAAAATTGCAATTTTGACGAACAAAATATCGAAATAAGATTATGAAGATCATGCTAATTGATGATTTGGATTTGCTTTGATATAGTGGCAGGATCCCAATTATAAAAAACGAGACCATTCACAAAAAAATCTTAATTTAAAAAAAATATAATTAAAAGCTGGTTTTCACCCGCGAGAGTTTCGGGATAAACGTACCCTATGTCACTCAAGTAGTCAGGACTACCGCAGCTAATAAATGAAAGAATTTTCAAAATCGGTTCAGTGGATCCAGAGAATTACCCTCTACAACGTCACAAACTCACAATTCACAAACTTTAGCTATGGACTCCGAAACTACTGAACGGATTTTGATAAAATTTTGCAACCATTTATAATATGGTCCAACTTAAAAGATAGGATGTTTTTATCCCGGAATTCCCTCGGGATCTGAAGGACATAGAGTACTTTTTTCCCGCAACCTCCGCGGGAACTCCGAAATTACCGCGGATGAAATCGCGGGGGACAGCTAGTCTTAATATATATAAATCACGTGTCACGTTGTTTGTCCGCGATGGACTCCGAAACTACTGAACGGATTTTGATAAAATTTTGTAACCATTCATAAAATGGTCCAACTTAAAAGATAGGATAGTTTTTATTCCGAAATTCCCGCGGAAACTCCGAAATTACCGCGGATGAAATCGCGGGGGACAGCTAGTATTAGTATAGATATTAGATATCTATCTATTAATTATTACTACCATTTATTTAAACTGAAAATGATGTATCTGTCCAACGTGGCTGTATCATTTGGACGCAGATAAACAATAACATGTTAACCCACAAAATTAAGTTATCTATTCAGAACGATTTATTGAGAGTTAGGGAACATTTTTTAATAATGTGTTCACCTTATTACATTGTTTAAGTGTGTAACTAAATATTGAGCATAAAAAATGTTGATAGAAAATGGCGCTATAGTTTTAAAACACGATTTACTAAAAATTTCTCCAGTGTGGGTTAACACACTATTGCTTATCTATGTCCATTTACATATTTGTTTATTTACTGCAGTCAAGATGCAACCGTGTTAATGCATAATATTATGTATATTAACAAAAAATACTAAGATATAAAAAATACTAAGATATTAGTGACTTTACGCAATAGTTTTACTACCTACCTACTATTACAAACTTGCTAAAAGTGATAATTTTACGTAATGAGGTGAACATATTGTAATTACGTAATCAACTTGTTTATTTTCCAACAACCAACGTTCCCACTGACACTGAAAACATTGAAGTTAACAATAGTTTTGAGGGACTTTCGGAAAGTGCAAGGATCTAATTATTTGACCTTGCGTTATGATTTGTTCAAAAAATGAAATAAAATAAAGTCAAATTAGATTTATTCTTCCTTTGGCCCACTCAATTTTTTCCCGATAAAAAAAAACCTGGTTCATCCCAAACTATAAAATATAATTTTGATTATTTTATTTCCGCTTTATCCTATTTTTTTTTCCTTCTACGGCCCATATTTTTTGTATAGGCTTAATTTTGTTTAGATATTTGCTTTTTTGTACAATCAGAAAAAAACCGTGACTTACGTATTACCTACTAAATATTTAGCATCAAATAAACTATTTAAAACAACCGCTTCTCTCTGTCTTCTCCTCGAGAGAAAATTTTGTGGCATTATTACAGGGTGGGTCATAAATATGTGCTTTTTATACATTTAATGTAATTTTTGTGTTCCGTCTTGCGATCGTTTATTGAAAAGACGTACTCAAAATACATACAGGGTAGACCGAGGCGAATCGGATCACAGGGCGAATCGGATCAAAATAAGAAATCTGTTCATAATTCAAATATCGAATCGACATAGAACGCACTCAACCGGCGTTTTGCGTCTATCCTCTCACCCTGCATCTCCCGACATAGGCAGTATTTCGATCGCGCTTGTGAATCAGTGTTGACACCGCTCGTCAGCGACTCAGTCGTTTGTGTGTGTCGCAATTTTAACGCTCATCTAAGGTACGTACCTACGATTTCTTTGTCTCATACTACAGATTTGTGTTTAAACTCAACTAACATTGGTTTCTATTGTTAAGCAAGGTGTCTATTTTAGAAAACCAATTAGCATTTAAGATCAAGATCATTATGATCTTGGAGGTAAACGTCTAAAATATTAATTTCAAAAGGCTTGATTATGGGGCTAATCGGATCATATCGTCAGGGGCGAATTGGATCACACTTTTATACTGATTTATTACATGGTTTAGGTTATTGATTCATATTTATTTAATTGTAGATGGTTCGCACGTACAAAAGAAAGACTGATGCCGGAGAATGATCTCAAGAAACAATGAAAAAGGCTCTAAATAAAGACCAGAACAAAGAGTTGACCGTAAGGCTGCTGAAATTTTTTCAGTACCGTTCAAGAGCTTACAGAGATGAATTGCTTTATCGAGGGGGTATTATTAAGCGTCGTGATGGACAGCCAGTTTTAGATGAGAATGCAGAAAAAAAGTTAACTGACTGGCTATTGCACTTGGCAAGTCGTGGCTTCGGAATTACACCCAAAGCGGTACGTAAGTACACCTTTGAATTCGCAGAACGTCAAAACATAAAACACAAATTTCACAGAAGTGCTGGAATGGCTGGCCAGGACTGGTTTCATCGCTTCATGCAAAGAAATAAAAAAATAACTATTCGGAAGCCGGAGGGTCTGTCAAGAGCAAGGATTGATGATATGAAGAAGGAAAAAGTGGCAGAATTACAAAATACGAAAAATGTGCTGATATAGGGGGGAATAAAGGACTATATACATGTGAATTATGTGCCGATGATTAAAATTGGTCTCATTATTAATTTTCTACTGATTCCAAAGCTATAGTGTTAAGAAACTCAAAATGTTGTTATATGTTGTGTACGATCCGATTCACCCCGAAAATTGGGGCGATTCGGATATTTTTCTATTTTTAGTTTTTAATAGCTAATTAAGAGAATATATGTGTGATTTAAGTTTTCAAATGTTTATTTCATAGCTGATTGTTACTTCTTACGTTTTTATCAATAAAAACAACATTATATAACACTTTAGTATGATTTGCTCAACTTCAAAGAAAAAGTGATCCGATTCGCCTCGGTCTACCCCATATACCTACATCGTGGCTACTGGTGCCTTTTTGATTGATTGCCCACATTTGATTACGTTATCATACGAAAGTGTAAGAGACGATTATACGTACGTTACGTTACATACATTTTCAGATATATTTGTATTAGGTATAATTGTTTTTAAATTCCATTTAGTCAGAATATTCAATACTGATAATAAGCGGAGTTTTTGCGGTGCGATCACCAAGCGTGAACGCTGCCATAAAATAGGTTAAAAACTACGAGTTTATATTGCTATTTGGTTGGTTACGTTTTTTTTTTATTTATTTTAGTTTTTTTTTCATATTTGTCTCATAAGAGCTATCAATATCCACTGGTAGACATTTCCTAGTTTCCTCATTAGTTCACCTAGCTATCCGGCGCACCAATGATATAGGTACCTTCTAGATTTATTTTCTTTTATTCTACACCAGCCCTTGATTACCTACAATATCTGGGTCACCGAGCGAAGGCTCATTGTGTATAGCGCCATCTGTTATTAAGTAGAAAAACGAACACTCATTTTTCATTTCCTGAAAACACGGATGAAACGAAGTTTTCTAAAAATGAAACCTAGCGATCGATTAATCGCCCCCGAAACCCCCTGCATACTAAATTTCATGAAAATCGTTAGAGCCGTTTCCGTTTATGAATTGCTCGTTTAAAGATAGTAAAGTAGATAAATGAATAAGAAAATCTTTCTTTCTTTCTTGTAATAATAACAATCTTGGATATTACGGATCAGTAACGTATGAGATGGAGAGAATTCTCAGTCACATTTAAATACACAAGATTATCTATGCATATTGCCTACTTATTTATATGTATTAGTGTAAAAACTCCATTATTAGCTAAACATAATCAAACACTCGATGAGCAGAATTATTTGACATAGTTACATAAAACTGTGCTTTAATTTTATTACTAATGTGAATCTTAGCTAACAGTCAGTTTAAGATTGGGGTTATTTAGATTACTTCTAGTTTTTTTTATGTCATAGAGGGCAAACGGGCAAGTGGTACACCTGATGGTAAGTGATTACCACCGCCCATGGACATCTGCAACACCAGAAGGCATGCAGGTGACTACATACATGTCGATAGAGATGCTTTCTTATTTACCGCCATCTCTTGACAGTTTTAGATATTATTTATGCTTATGCTTAGGTATTATGAGGTAACAAAAAAATACGCGTCGAATTGAGAACCTCCTCCTTTTTGGGAAGTCGGTTCAACCGATTTTTTTAAATTGTAATGTAGGTTGCTTTTTATCTTGAAACAAATTCTTTGGTGTTAATCTGGTTATTACTTACCAGTAATTTAAGTCATGGAATAGGAGATAGGGTAGGTACTTTCATACTTTCATCCTGATACACAGAGTTCCTAGTTCCTGCGGAAATCCCGAAATTGACGAGGGTGAAAGCGCAGAGAATTTAATATACGATCCATACTGATACTAATATTATAAATGGAAGTTGAGAGAGTGTTTGTCTGTCTGCCACCTTTTCAGTCAGGCCTTAACTACTCAACTGATCAACGTGAAATGTGTGTAACACATTGTCAGGGCTACAGAAAAGGATTTAGGGTACTTTTATCCTGAAATCCCCGTGGAAATTCCGACATTAACGTTGGTGAAATCCTTCAGGTCGAAAATGACCACTTTCCTAAAATGTCCACTTTCCAAAAATGTCCACTTTCCTAAATATCCACTTTCCTAAAACGTCCACTTTCCTAAAATGTCCATTTTTTTAAATAAGGTTCATTAGTCGGCTGTCCCATAGCAAAACCCAGTAAATTTTCCTGTTGTAATTTACTATGGACGCATTTTAGAGCCCGCCCTTCGCGTAGAAAAGGTAGTCTACTTGTAGGTAAGTAAAGTATTAAGTAATACACAACGATATTCTATGACAAACAAACATCATGCAAAAGTGCGCCATTAGCTAAATATTTTTTGATAATTACAATGAGATTGTATCGTTTATCTTCGCTCTAAATACTACGAGTCGCAATACCATATGGGGAAACTATGTAAAAACTGGGCCACCATTGCTACAAACTAAATAGTAGGCACAACACATGGGTTTTTTCTCATCAATTTACATGTATTTGCTAAACTTCTTCATACACCTACTCGTTTAGTTCTACTGGAAACCATGCAATAATTTACTCGTAGTTTCATTGAAGTGGAGTTCAAATTTGTACAACACTAGCTTTTCTCCGCGGTATCACTTTGTTAATTTCTGCGTATTTCAGCGCTTGCCTTGTCGTAATGTCTTCGCACTGCATACCTACATAGGTACATGCCGTGGGGTCCTAGCGCTATAAGGCTTTTTAAGGAAATAGCAAAAAGGTTAGTCGACATCACAGGAGACCGAAGAGCTGGCAGCTACCTCGGACAAAGAATTAGCCTAGCTATTCAAAGGGGGAACGCTGCCAGTATCTTCGGAACCTTGCCTAAAGGGACTCCTATATATTTTAGATTTATTTTAGATTAGGTTAAGATTAGTTTTAGTTTATTTCAATAAACATATTCTATAGTCGGTACATGCCTATTTGCCAAGTCCTAGTCCGTACCTTCAAACAATGGTTTACAAACCGGGACAATGTCCTTAATTGCCGGGACACCGGGAAACCACGCTTCAGACCGCGACATCTCCCGTATCGGAACGAATGGTAACACTAAGCTTGGAACTAACTAAGCTTCTAACAGTGAAAACGTTTCGAAAGCTAATTGGTATTAGTACGGATTGTTTTCCAAATAGTTTTTTTTTTAGGTAAAATGGCTAATAATGCAAGCGAACGCACTGTTCGACTCCGACCCGAATGTCCGCTATAGTGTGACGATGGACCGTTCATTCATCAAAATCTATATACATAAATCAATATCAATAGACTTGTTTCTAGGGTATAAAAATCAAAATTCTATTTAGTCCGTCTTGTGCTTACTCGTAGATTAATAAAAAATAATAGACCCGTATTTTTTGCTTTTTCAAATTATTGAAAAAATACTAACATAAAACGCATTAAAGTTTGGACGTGGGGGCTCTTGACGTCATAACGTGCTATAAACTGTAGCACGGCGTCACGTCACGTCACGTCAATGTATCACCGTTATTTTTTGATTACGTAAAAAAAATACGTGTCAAATATTTTTTATCTACACTATACAAGACGGCCTAAAAATTAAAATTTGGTTGACAAGCCCATTTGCCACATGAACGACAGAACATCGCAAACGGCTCGAGCGATGTGGCTGATTTCTTTTCTTTTTTGTTCTATTCGTAAGAAAGAAAACTTTTCACCACGGGAAAAGTCGTTGGAGTTTCGAAATTCACTGTTAATCTGCAGCGAAATGAAGTTATTATTGATTTGTACTAGCTATTGCCCCCCCTTCAACGCCCCTCCCCACGCCCCGCGACCACAATAAGCCTCCAAGTGATAGGCTCATTGTCCTATTTTGTTTAATTATTCATGGCTACAGCAAGAAATTAACAGAAGATGTAGGTAACTTAAATTTACAATTTACTCTAGAATACTTTCTTTACTCTAGAATCTAGAACTCTTTCAAAATGGTATAGGTAAAAAAATAAAATAAAATGTATTGGATGACCAGTGACATATAATAAATGCAAATTAACCTAATTTGCCTAAGAGGTGTGACATTTGCCATACCTAAACTATAATAAGTTCCTCGAAGTTTAAAACTTTAAACTGTAACATTACTCGCATTGATTTTTGGTATCCAAATAAACTTTAAAATTATCTATTATTGTATCATTGGAAGGTAGGTAACAATATTGTAAAATTTACCGACTGACTAGGAAGATACGCAAATTGACTGTTCCGTTATATACTGGCATGGCCTTCTTGTATTATAATATTCTTGAAAAAAATTCTAGTTTTGAAGGAGAAAAAAATTGAAATATATAGTTATACCTAAAAAAAAAAATTTACAAAAAGTAAAAGACAAACTTATAGACCTGCATGTTGCTATCGATCCATTTTTTTAGGAGGAAACAGGAGAAAATAAGATTATAATTTCGTCTATTATACATAATATAAGTACCTAAGTACAATCAATCTGAGCGCTACAGTTGTCTCTCTTGAGCTCTATTTTAAGGGATCTTGAAAAACCAATAGGGATGTGGACTACTTTTGAAAATCAAAATTCTAATTAGTCCGTCAGTTAGGAAATAAAAAAACAATAGACACGTATTTTTTGCTTTTTTAAATAAATTGAAATATACAGAGATAAAGCGCATTAAAGTTTAGGATGAGGAGGTCGTGACGTCACTAACCGCAAAACCGCCATACAAACTGTCAGAATAGTGACGTCACGCGAAATTTCAACTCAATATATCGCCGTTATTTTTTGATTACGTAAAAAAAGAAAAAATACGTGTCCAATATTTTTTAATAATCTACAAGACGGACTAAAAAATAAAAATTAGTCCACATGCCCATTCTTCAAAATGTCTTAAAACACATTTCCTCGACTTTCCTCATCTCGTAACTCCATCCTATTACAAGTTTAGTAGAAACTATAAGCAGATAAAAAGGAAATCGGCACTGTGCCTCCTCTTGAAAAAATAAAACTGTAGGAGAGACTTGCACCAATACATTACGGATTAGTGACTAGTAGTTACTAGTTTACCATGTACCTAGGCGTGACGTCACACGAATTTTAAGTCAATGTATCGCCGTTGTTTTTTAATTACAATATAAAAAAAGGAAAAATACATGTCCAATATTTTTTATTAAGTTAATCTACAAGACGGACCAAAAACTAAAATTTAGTCATCTAGCCCATTATGTGACCCTGATGCCGAAATCGAACCCGCGACAGCCGTAATAATATGTACCTGTAGTAATGGTACGTTTGCTTTGTTACCTACCATGACAAAAACTTAGCTTAATATGGGATCAAAATATAGATCTGTTGTAAGTTATCACAAATTTCCATTTTAACGATTCATTTCGAACAATCTATAAACGAATTCTATACTCATAATTAAATGCCAAATCCGAACTCATCGGTGACTGCTGACCTAGTGAGGATCAATGCGTGAGGAAACTCTCGGATGAATCCACAATATCTACTTAGCATAATATCAAGCTGTTGGTCCGAATGTCGCAAGAGATGTGTGCATGTCTCAAGTCATTTCAATGCACATTTTGCAACTATAAAAACGAATGCAGGTCTCTGCTATATCTATAGGTGAGTAGATCTACCTACTTAATTAGTTCTAGACACGATCAAGTAATGAATCCTTCCGTCCTTAACATTATTTATACCTACATAAATGTGAATACGAACGCTTTTACGCCTTAAATACTTAACTGATTTTCTTGAAATTTTACATGCAGGTTGTCATGGGTACAGAGCCGGATATGGGGTACTTTTTATTACGGAATTTACGCAGTCCCTCTGAAATTAATGCGGGTGAAACCGCGAGAGACAGCTAGTATCGTTACAATCAAATGCGAAAGTGAGTTTGTTTGAACCTCCGTTTGTTACGCTTTCACGCCTTAACAGCTCTACCGATCATCATGAAATTTTGAGTACACGTCGTCAGGGCCCAGGGGTGTATACTGTATAGTGTATAGATATGGACATAGGGTACTTTGTATTTTGGGATTCCGGCGGGAAAAAACGTAGGCGAAGCTGCATTAAGTTTTTGGATACTATAAACGTTGTCAGGGACAGAAAAGGATATAGGGTACTTTTATATCGGCTATTTGACTAATTTTTTTTTAGTCCGTCGTCGTGTAGATTAATAAAAAAATATTGGACACGTATTTTTTATTTTTTTTTACGTAATCAAAAATAACGGCGATACATTGAGTTAAAATTTCGCGTGACGTCACTAACCAGTGACGGCTTGTAGCGGTAAGTGACGACATGAACCCCCACCCTAAACTTTAATGCGCTCTATCTCTGTGTATTTTCATTTATTTGAAAAATAAAAAAAATACGTGTCTAATGATTTTTAATTTTCTAACTGACTGACTAATTAGAGTTTTCATTTTCAAAAGTCGTCAACATCCCTATTCCCGCCGATCTCCGAAATTAACGCGGATGAAATCATATTGAGTCATTTATCTATATATATATAAAATCCTTTGTCCTGAATGACTGATGGATCAATGCACAGCCTAAACTGCTGATCGTAGAGACCTGAAACTTGGAGGGTTGGTTCTTTGTATGACTTAGGCATCCGATAAGAAAGGACTTTTGAAAATTCAACCCCAAAGGGAATGAAAAGGGGATGAAAAGTTCGTATGGAACAATTCCGCGGGAACTTCGAAATTATCGCGGGTGAAACCGCGCGGGACAGCTAGTAATTTTATATAATTATGTACAACTAAGCCTTTTCCATATGCATGGGTTCCGTGAATCCTTAGATATACCTGCCATGACGCATAAAACCATCATTGTTGATTTACAAAAAGGAAACGCAATTCAGCTTTGACTAAAGGTTAGATCCATGCGTGAAGTGTGAACCGTGGCTAAAACAATTAGGGCACATTGACCTTTTTGATTCACATTGGACAAACACAGGGGGCTTATTATACTTTCATCTTGCAAACACCGAACTGTCGCATGAGTCACATAGAATATAATATAAGTTATAACCCACAGAACAGATAGAAAAGGAATAAAGTGAAAAAAAAAGATAAAAAAAAAGTAAAAACAAAAAAAAAGTAAAAAGTATAAAAAAAGGAAAGTAGTGTAGTAAAGCTTTAGGGAGATTTTGGCGGGAATTGAGGATGGTGGCTCTTGTTTATCATGTTTTTTTGCAAAATTTATAGTTATCTTTTGTTCTTTTTTCTATGTTTAGGTACCTATCTGATAAAAATTTTAAAAGATGTTCTAAATAATAAAAATATTAAAAAAATAATCAAAAAAACCAAAGAACTAAGTAATTAGCGTGACACATTAAAATTGTAAGTTGAAACCAGTGAGTTACTATTTACGCTAGTAATATTAGTTCAATGGTTGATACACATTATAAGCATCTAACAAAGGACCCAGTACGCTTCCTTGCGGAACGCCAAAGCTAAAAACAATAGGTACGACCTTTTTTACATTTTGAATCCAAAGCATGGGTCGTGCATCATATTGGACGCATTACCGTGAAATGATACTATGACCACATGCGATTGTTCGTTTGAAAACATACGGGTGGAGAATTGGAGCGATCGTGTAACGTTTAATTTTGAATTAACCACCGCCATAACACCTTCTCACAAAGTAAATGCGATAAGACCGCTGTAATATGGTTATTATGTGCAATAAAGGATTAAATAAATAAATAAATAAACCGATTCCTCCTAAAAAATCGTATTTACATCGGCGTAGTAGCCAAAACTATTCCAAAGATTCGTTTTTCCTTGATACGCTTGGGCTGGCACGGCACCGCAGTGGATTCTACCATAATACATAACTATATTTTTCAATTTCAAACAAGACAACAGCTGTTATCTTCATTGCCAAACATGGTTGGTTACACGGAGTATCTAGTTTTGTTGTTTGAAACAAAATAGGTGCTTCCTTCCTAGACTCGATTAAGTAGATATACTTCCTTGCACGCTAGATTGATAATAATATAATAAGCTTAAAGGTCCATTTATAACTAGGTACAGACATTGAGCGTGCCAGACAGGCTCCGTGCCAGACACGTGCCAAAAAAAAATGTGGGAAAAACGAAGATACACGGGACTCCAAAATTACGCGGTTACACCCGCGGTAATTTTGGAGTCCCGCGGGAATTCCGGGATAAAAGTACCCTATGTCCTTGTCTGTACCCCTGACAACGTGCATGCCAAATTTCATCCAAATCCGTTCAGCCGTTTTTGCGTGATTGAGTAAACGTATGCGAGGATAAGAGCTCGAAAGCGTATTTTCATCCGACTTGCTTCAAATTTATCGTCACTGCTCAGCTCCTATGTGTCTTAGCGTTATGTTATATAGTCTATAACCTGCCCAGAAGTATGGACTACAATCGTACCAAGTTTACGTAGTTTTTGACCCATGCGTGCACATACAGACAGACAGACAGACAGATAAAAAATTTACTGATTGCATTTTTGGCATCAGTATCGATCATCATCCATCCTCCAATATTAATTTTGAATATATATTCAATGTACAGAATTGACCTCTCCACAGTTTTATTATAAGTACAGATAGATCTAGAAGATAGAAGACGTCAGCACGGTTCCGATGCTCTATTCACAATCTCACACTGCCCGACATGTAGTCACAGACACGTACAGAAATGAACCGCGAGACAAAATACATATTCTTTCCGCGAATACTGGCCCGTGTCTGGCCGCGTCTGCGCGGCCGTGTTACGCTAGATGTGAATACGTTAATACGCACTGTATAGGAGAATATTATTTTCTCTGCAACGGAACGTGTCTGGCACGCTCAATGTCTGTACCTACCTAGTTAAAATGG
This sequence comes from Zygaena filipendulae, assembly GCA_907165275.2. Lineage (NCBI taxonomy): Eukaryota > Metazoa > Arthropoda > Insecta > Lepidoptera > Zygaenidae > Zygaena > Zygaena filipendulae. Next base: position 2,968,575 of record OU015678.1, on the reverse strand, counting down.
ACCTTAATACATATAATCTGTGGTAATAAAGAAACTGGCTTTAAGAATAAAGTATAAAACATCAAAAACATGTATTTAATGTTGAATTACGAAATAAATGAGAAGTCTGAAGTCTGCCATGACCTAACCACAATCACTGAGCGAGTGAAAGCATTCTACCTACTTCCTATACTGAATGACTAATTTTTAGAGTTCCTCTGTACCTTATGTTTAATAGAATTAAGATAGCTAACTTGAGGTCAAATTAAGAGGAATTTAAAAAAGGTAGAAAATAAAAATAATATAGGTACTCTGACCACCCAATTCGATGGATATAAAGTATATAGGATTGTCATTACACATCTGTTATGGGCATGGTGATCTGCGCCCTGCCTTTAGAAATAAAAGTTGTCATTATAGAAAAGAGGTCAATTTAGAAAAGAGAATGTTTTAGGAAAGTGGTCATTTTTGACCTAATATTTTTTAATCCACTACTTTGAATTGTTTAAAAAATTTCAATCAATATTTAAGAAGGGATTGAGAATCACTTCCTGCGACTAGCGCAGATCTCACCAAATTTAACGTCATTATGATTTTGAGGCTCTTGAGGCCTATCATTCGGTATCCTATATTTACACGCTAATTTTCCCTGTTTTCTTAAATGCTTCAGTGTATTTTTGTATGTGTATCAAAAAAGAGAAAAGAAAAAAAAAGTAAAATAAAAAAAAAAAAAAAAAATGTTACATACAATTATATTTATACTATAAAATAAATATATTATATCTGTATGAGTTAGTTAATTATAAGGCTTTAGTTATATAAATGTTTTGGATGGCTGGCTATGGAAGAGTGGGACCTACTGGCACAAGTATAAAAAATGCTTAAAAGTAGGTCCCAACAACCGTTTGTAACGACTTTTTATAAAGTAATAAATAATTTAATTTTGATTTTTTGTTTTTTTTTTTTTCACTTACATAGATTTCTTACCTATCCATCCATCATTATAGATCTATCTATCCATCCATCTAGTATCAACGCCAGGATCGAACCTCACATTCTAAATTCTATTATCTATATATGCTTCCAGACCACCATTCCCATCCCCATTCCAGGTCGGCAACGCACCTGCAAGCCTTCTGGTGCTGCAGATGTCCATGGGCGGTGGTAATCACTTACCATCAGGTGTACCAATTGCCCGTTTGCCATATGACATAAAAAAAAACCACAACATTCTACTTCATTTCATGACTCAAGCTTCAACACTTTTTATTCGTCTGGCCGAGGCGGGTATGAAATAATAGTTATTATTATAAACTACCAGAATTAGTAATTAAAATAATTTTTATATCAGTAAAAATTACAACAATTAGAGTTGTTGTTCGGTTCGAAAATTATGTTCATACTTTTTTAATAAAAAAGTTCGATTTGTTCCGTTTATACTTTATTCCTTTACCTCTCTAATAAACATTTACGATTGATCTTGTTTTATTAAGGTTCTGTCACATGAGCGACTATTATAACTTATTGCACGATTCTAAGCAACTAGATTTGGCAAAAATTCCAAGAAATGTCTTTTTTAGTATTATTCTGCGGTTTCAGGCAGTTTAACCTAAATAAAATGCTTAAATAAAATGTTTTGAACAAATTTTCCAGACTAAGTAAATTTAAGCTATTCGCTACAGTTTCATTTTTTATTTATTTTGGAATTATAATATAACTGGCTGTCCCCCGCGGTTTCACCTGCAGTAATTTTGGGTTTTCCGCGGGAATTTAGTTATAAATCTTCCTCATGAATCACTATCCATTGGTGAAAACTGCATGAAAATCCGTTGCGTTGTTTTAATGATCTAAGAATAATTATATAGGGACAGACAGACAGCGGGAAGCGACTTTGTTTTATACTATGTAGTGATAAAACAGATATTACGATCTTTTCTCAACACAACAATCTACTTGGACCTTCACTATACTATTGAGACTTGCATTGTACACAATATTGCTTGGAAAATGAAAGCATGTGTTCATTACACAAAGTTCTTCCCCATCGGAAGTCGAACCCAGGACCTCTTTGGTGCGGAGCGGCATGGTGACTATTGGGCCGTTGTTCTGATCGTCATTGCAGCAATAGTTTTACCGCTATTATATTGAAAATTGCTTTAGATACCTACTAGTTGCTCTAGATTTGCTCTACTTTGATTAAGCTAGACAAGATAACTCATCTATACTAGTCCTACTAATATTATAAATGTGAAAGTGTGAATGTTTGTTACCCAATCACGCAAAAACGGCTGAACGGCATGCACATAAGGACATAGGGCACTTTTTTATCCCGGAATTACCGCGGGTGAAACTGCGGGGCTCAGCTAGTATTAAATAAAATAGCTAAAGTTTGTGAGTTTGTGAATGTGTTTGGGATAATCTCTGGATCTACTGAACCGATTTTGAAAATTCTTTCACTTGTAGGAACCTACGGTTGTCCCGAGTGATATTTTTATCCCTGAATTCCCGCGGGAACTTCGAAATTACCGCGGGTGAAACCGTGAGGGAACAACTAGTACCTACCTAGCTTATAAAGTTGCACGTGTAGCAGCGCTATTGGTTTTTGAATCACATTATTAGCATTGCAGAAATAGAATAGAATAGAATAGAATAGAATAGAATAGAATAGAATAGAACAGAATAGAACAGAACAGAACAGAACAGAACAGAACAGAACAGAGCAGAGCAGAGCAGAGCAGAGCAGAGCAGAGCAGAGCAGAGCAGAGCAGAGCAGAGCAGAGCAGAGCAGAGCAGAGCAGAGCAGAGCAGAGCAGAGCAGAGCAGAGCAGAGCAGAGCAGAGCAGAGCAGAGCAGAGCAGAGCAGAGCAGAGCAGAGCAGAGCAGAGCAGAGCAGAGCAGAGCAGAGCAGAGCAGAGCAGAGCAGAGCAGAGCAGAGCAGAGCAGAGCAGAGCAGAGCAGAGCAGAGCAGAGCAGAGCAGAGCAGAGCAGAGCAGAGCAGAGCAGAGCAGAGCAGAGCAGAGCAGAGCAGAGCAGAGCAGAGCAGAGCAGAGCAGAGCAGAGCAGAGCAGAGCAGAGCAGAGCAGAGCAGAGCAGAGCAGAGCAGAGCAGAGCAGAGCAGAGCAGAGCAGAGCAGAGCAGAGCAGAGCAGAGCAGAGCAGAGCAGAGCAGAGCAGAGCAGAGCAGAGCAGAGCAGAGCAGAGCAGAGCAGAACAGAACAGAACAGAACAGAACAGAACAGAACAGAACAGAACAGAACAGAACAGAACAGAACAGAACAGAACAGAACAGAACAGAACAGAACAGAACAGAACAGAACAGAACAGAACAGAACAGAACAGAACAGAACAGAACAGAACAGAACAGAACAGAACAGAACAGAACAGAACAGAACAGAACAGAACAGAACAGAACAGAACAGAACAGAACAGAACAGAACAGAACAGAACAGAACAGAACAGAACAGAACAGAACAGAACAGAATAGAACAGAATAGAACAGAATAGAACAGAATAGAACAGAATAGAACAGAATAGAACAGAATAGAACAGAATAGAACAGAATAGAACAGAATAGAACAGAATAGAACAGAATAGAACAGAATAGAACAGAATAGAACAGAATAGAACAGAATAGAACAGAATAGAACAGAATAGAACAGAATAGAACAGAATAGAACAGAATAGAACAGAATAGAACAGAATAGAACAGAATAGAACAGAATAGAACAGAATAGAACAGAATAGAACAGAATAGAACAGAATAGAACAGAATAGAACAGAATAGAACAGAATAGAACAGAATAGAACAGAATAGAACAGAATAGAACAGAATAGAACAGAATAGAACAGAATAGAACAGAATAGAACAGAATAGAACAGAATAGAACAGAATAGAATAGAATAGAATAGAATAGAATAGAATAGAATAGAATAGAATAGAATAGAATAGAATAGAATAGAATAGAATAGAATAGAATAGAATAGAATAGAATAGAATAGAATAGAATAGAATAGAATAGAATAGAATAGAATAGAATAGAATAGAATAGAATAGAACAGAATAGAACAGAATAGAACAGAATAGAACAGAATAGAACAGAATAGAACAGAATAGAACAGAATAGAACAGAATAGAACAGAATAGAACAGAATAGAACAGAATAGAACAGAATAGAACAGAATAGAACAGAATAGAACAGAATAGAACAGAATAGAACAGAATAGAACAGAATAGAACAGAATAGAACAGAATAGAACAGAATAGAACAGAATAGAACAGAATAGAACAGAATAGAACAGAATAGAACAGAATAGAACAGAATAGAACAGAATAGAACAGAATAGAACAGAATAGAACAGAATAGAACAGAATAGAACAGAATAGAACAGAATAGAATAGAATAGTACATTGTTATCCTAGGGGTGAAAGTAACAGGTGAAAGGGGTGAAAGTAAAAAAAGTAAATAAAGTCTTTCTCCCGAGGGTAACACTGTGCTTTTCATTACGAATGCAAGGAAAGTCAAAATAAAAATAGGAATTAGCTAAAGAAAAAATGAGTGAAGATCGGATAGTCGCTTGACACTTTCCCACCTATTTCTTTTTCTTTGGCCGGCTAGCTATTCAGCCAGTATTTTTTATTTACATTGTGGCGACCTAAAAAAAATATTTTCTTTAATTATTAAGTATTAATTAAAGAAAATAAAAAAATATAAATAGGAATTAGCTTAAGAAAAAGTGAGTGAATTTTATTTTAATTAATACCTACTTAAACTTTACGTTATTTCAATTTTACATCGCGCTGGCTGTATAGAAAGTTGAAACATGGTTCAATAGAAATGTGAAAATAGACCTAGTTTTTTTTTAATAATTTGACAGTTGTCAGTTGAAAGCGATTCTCCTTAGGGCTGAAAAGGGTTACTTTCAACCCGCTTCTCAGGCAACTTCAGACCTACTTTCCGAGTATGAGTAATGAAAATATATTTATTTACCTACACACCACGACATAAAACAACAAAATATGTAACAATAATAAAAAATAATAATAATAGAATATTAAACAAAAAAAAAACCTAAACGATAAAAAAAAAATTCTATAAAATTTAAAGTTAATGTCTAAATAATAAATAAGTTAATAAATAAGTTAATGTCTTTGCCAAGTCACTAGTGCGAACATAATCTGGGCCGGACAACGTACCTACCTATGTATTTGTGTTGTTGAAGTCATGTGATAGTACAAATATGAAGGTCTACAAATCGTTATTTGTACACCATCCAACTTAAATGTTAAATCATGTTTTCTGAGAACGAAATAAGATGTAGCCGTATAAACAATATATTTTGAAATCTACCACGCAGTAGTTGTGGCCATTAAACTGACGTGAATACTTGTGTATTAAGGATTACTGCCCGCTTAGATTTTATGACCCCTCTGGCGGTTATAAGAGAAGGTGAATAAACGAGGATCTAGGACTCTTCCAGACGAGCTACGCGCATGCTGCTTTCCCCATACAAGACGTGCCTCTAATGCCCGCGTCTAGCTCCCTCGCCCTCCCCTGGCACACAGCGCGGCTGCTCCGCGGCATACATGAGTGAGGAGGTGGTATTGTCTCAGGCGGACCCAGAGCCGTCTTTACCTATGGTGCAGGGTGTGCGTTGCACGCGGGCGCAGCGCTCCTAGGGGGCTCCCACGGAGCCGCACTCGGCGCGCGCGTCGTCCGCCCGCGGCACTTTCAACGACCAACGTAAAAAGAGCTCCGCTTTGCATGCATTTTGTACAGCATCTGAAGCTCTTCTTGTATTCACTTATTAGGGGGCGCTAGGGTAATGTTTGCACACGGGCGCTACATGGGCTAGAGACGCCTCTGGGCGGACCGCGCACAAGTTGCTGCCACTTTCAGGTGTGCTGTGCCTCTAGTGCCCGCACTTAGCTCCCTCGCCCTCCCCCGGCACACAGCGTGGCTGCTCCGCAGCATACATGAGCGAGGAGGTGGTATTGTCCTAGGTGGGTGGGTGGGTCGCGCACAAGTTGCTGCCACTGTCCAGGTGTGTTGTGCCTCTAGTGCCCGCACTTAGCTCCCTCGCCCTCCCCCGGCACACAGCGTGGCTGCTCCGCAGCATACATGAGCGAGGAGGTGGTATTGTCCTAGGTGGGTGGGTGGGTCGCGCACAAGTTGCTGCCACTGTCCAGGTGTGTTGTGCCTCTAGTGCCCGCACTTAGCTCCCTCGCCCTCCCCCGGCACACAGCGCGGCTGCTCTGTGGCATACATGAGCGAAGAAAGAAGGAAGGTAGGTACCTATTTACTGTCTATGGCAAACCCTGTACAGTGACCGGTCGATCCTTGCAAAAAAGTCACGTTTTATAGGTACTTACCTGTTTTGTTTAGGTAGGTATTATAATAATTGTTTTTGTCCAATAAAGAATACTGAATACCACTCCTTTAGTGGCCCAACCAGATAGTGACTCATACACAGTAGAAAGTAGGAATATTCAGGGTCCAATCTCAGACCAAATAAAAACTAAAGACGGAACGCGTAGAACAAACAAGTAAAGCCAGGAAAAAGACACCACGCCGTGCACGTACACAGAAACAAGCACACACTTACAAGAAAAAGACACCATACCTGGGAATCGTTGTGGCACTTTCCTAAGCACCACACGCATACGCAACCGGCTTCACTTCGTTGTTCGAGACGTTCCGTCTTTGGTTTTTATTTGTTCTGAGGGTCCAATGGGCAATGACACCATTGAGTACCTAGGTATAAGTAAAAAGTTGGTGATGATAATTTTATTTGGAGTTGTGTAGCGGTGACATTTTAAACTGACGCGGAATATTGGCCAATTTTAATCGTTTACATTATCTTTGTTTTCTGCTATTTCGCTCATATGATAATTTTATTTGGAGTTCTGTAAGTAGCGGTGATTAAACTGACGCGGAATATTGCCCAATTAATAGTTTACATTATCTTTGTTTTCTGCTATTTCGCTCATTTTGTGATGTTTATTAGAAGTGGTGCGTTGAATTCAGCTCACGCAAAACACAGAGTCCCTTCTATCTGAGTTTAAACTTAACTGACGGCTATGATGGCGGGATGACCTGCAGCAGGTTGACAAATTTTGCAAGTCTATGATTACTTACTACAAAATATAAATAGGTATTAGTTCGTTTTGTAGTAAAAGTGTGTTTCAAAAGACAACTAACACCATCTGTTGGTGAGAGGACGAACTTAAAAATAATACCTAGGCATATTAAGCTATGTCTTTCATTCAAGTTAATTGATGATTCGTCCACTAACAATACAACTTCGTCAGCTGATGATCTTTGTAAAATAATGCGAACGTGAGCATATTTATTTGTCTGTTTATTTTTTATGCTTTCACGGCTTATCTACTCAACCGATTAGCAATAAAATATTCTACAGACGCTGTCAGGGTTAAAAAAAGACGAGACAAAAAAGTCGATTTCAACGTCGTTGGCCAACTTAAAAAAAGAAAACAAAAGATACAGTACCTACTCTGTTTCCCGAGGATTCCTTTGGGGACATTGACAACTTTTGAAAATCAAAATTCTCATTAGTCCATCAGTTAGAAAAACAAAAATCATTAGACACGAATTTTTAAATTTTTCAAATTAATGAAAATACACAGAGATAAAGTGCGTTAAAGTTTAGGGTGGGGCCTCGTGACTGTTCAAGGTTAATGAGTTGAGCATAAAATAAATACCTACTTATGGTTGGAGAAATCTTTTATTTAACGCACACAGAATTACATGACGACGCAATGGCGGGCAGCTATCCAACAACACAGTACGCCACACCAAAAACAATGTAGATACATGGCCTATAGAGATGGACCAAATACCTAGTGATGTAGCATTGTTTCTACAACACCCTTCCTCAATGTTACATCACTACTAACAAGTCCCTTAAACTTTAATTTTACCTTTAACTATTAATCAAATACTCAAAGCTTAAACTTATCCTTTTAAACTCTTACACATTACACTTTAAACTTCTATAAAATCATCTTTAAACAAGAACAAGAATATTTACTCTACAACTTCAAAAAAAACAACTTACTCCTACAATTTTCAAACTTCAGTCTACTTAAAGGCTTAGTACATATATCTGCAAGCTGCTCCTCACTTGCAATATAATTTAAAATCACAAATTTCTTCTCTACTTTATCCCTGATAAAATGGAATTTTAAGTCTATATGTTTTAATCTCTTATGGTGTTCTGGATTCTTTGCAATATGAATGGCAGACTGGTTGTCTTCTAATATAACTATATTTTCACATTTTAAGTTAATTTCTGTCAGTAAATTTTTAATCCAGCACCCCTCTGAAATCCCTTTAGCAAGAGCAACATACTCCGCTTCTGTTGAAGACAGCGCCACACACTGCTGCTTACTAGATGACCATGAAACTGTACAACCATATACCTTCATTATATATCCTGATGTAGACTTCCGATCTGTCTGATCTCCACCCCAATCTGCATCAGTATAACCAACCAGAACCTCATCCACTCCCATTGTATAAACTAACTTCATATCCAAAGTGCCTTTTATATATCTTAAGATCCTTTTTAAACCCTTCCATACATCCTCATTTGCACTTGCCTGAAAACGACTTAAATAGCTTAGAGCATAACATATATCAGGTCGAGTTCCTAACATAGCATACATTAGACTGCCGATAAGTTGTCTGCACTTTCTTGTTAACTGTTTATTTTCTTGATTACACTTCTGAATTCTTATACCAGGCTCCATTGGTGTAGACACTGGCTTACAATCTTCCATATTGTACTTCTTCAATATCCCATTTAAATAGTCCTTTTGATCAATTTCTATTGACTTTTCTTTCTTTCTTATATTAATGCCTATATATTTAGAAACTCCTTTCATGTCCTTCATATCAAAATTTTTCTTCATCACATCCTTCAACTTCTCTATTTCTCTAATACTTTCAGAAATTAGGATTATATCGTCAACGTAACATAGAACATAGAATTTTATCCCCTGTTTATAGTATAAGCAGTAATCGCACTTGCTACGATTAAACCCTTCCTGCTTCATCAGCTTGTCAAATCTGTCATTCCAATATCGTGGAGACTTCTTCAATCCGTATAAGGATTTTGTTAATTTCAGTACTTTACCGTTCTTTTTCATACCTTTTGGTTTTTCTAAATACACTTCCTCGTTTATATCACCATTTAAGAAAGCACTCTTCACATCCATTTGATGCATGTCTAAATTATATTTGCTTGATATAGCCAACAATACTCGTAATGTTGTTAGCTTTGCTACTGGAGCATATATTTCTGAGCTATCAAATTTATCTTCTTGTTTAAATCCCCTAGCCACCAGTCTCGCCTTATAGATATCTGTGTCTTCATTCTTCTTTATTTTAAATACCCACTTGCTATCAATTGTCTTTTTCCCTTTCGGTAAATTTGTTTCTATCCATGTCTTATTTGTTTCAAGCGCTTCTAACTCTTTATTTATTGCCTCCAACCACTTATCTTTGTCTTTTCCATTTATTGCTTCTTCATAACTTAACTCCTCTTCCCCTTGTACTAATAGACCCACTTCATAATCATCAGTCCATTTAGGTTTCTTTGTTCTTCTACCACTCCTGGTTTTCCCTTCCTCCACTCCAGCTTCATCTGGGCATTCAAGCCACTCTTCTTCAAGATACTCTTCCTCTTCATACTCAGTGTCTGTATCCGAATTGTTTTCACATCTTTCTACTTCATTTTCTAAGTTTGATTTCCCTTCTATCTCTTGCTCTTCTACTGTACTTGCTTGTTCTTCCAGTTCTTTTTCCTCTTCTTCGATAATTTCCCCATGTTCTTCCAATACCCCTTCCTTATCTGTGTGCAACTTCTCTTTATTCTTCATTGGCTCCTGAATAAATACTACATCTCTGTAGGTTTCTACCTCTCCTTCACTTTCAAACCACACCCTGTATCCTTTTGTATTAGTGCCATATCCGACAAACTTCCCCATTTTACTTTTCGGATCCCACTTATATCTTCTCTGCTTAGGTATGTGAATATATACTTCATTTCCAAATGTTCTCAAACTATTTATGTCGAACCTCTTGTTATACATCAATTCATATGGAGTCCTACCCTTTTGACTACTACAACCTGTCCTGTTAATTGTAAAAACCGCATTATTCACCGCTTCTGCCCACAACTCCTTACCCACATTTGCATTAATCATCATTGTTCTAGCTGATTCCACAATTGTTCTCATCTCCCTCTCTATCCTTCCATTCTGCTCTGGCGTGTATGCAACAGTAACCTCATGAATAATCCCTTTCCTCTTAAACATTTCTTCCATACTTCTATTTTTAAATTCACCACCACCATCTGATCGGAACCTCTTAACCTTACATTCAAACTCATTCTCAAATTGCTCAAAAAACTCTGCTATTCTCTCTTTAGTTTCATACTTACTTTTAAGAAAATACACAAACCTGTAGTTGCTGTAGTCGTCTTTTAGTAGTAAGAAATAGGATGATCCACCTAGAGACTTCGTCTCCATCGGCCCACACAGGTCTGCATGCAACAGCTCACCTGGACCACCTGCACGGCTGACACTATTAAAGAAAGGTAACCTATGCTGTTTACCCTGTATACAAGACTTACACTGGTATATCTGCCCTTCATATTTCACATTATTTTTATGTAACACTTCTTTAACATGTTTTAGGTTCTGATGAGCCAATCTTTCATGCCATATTGACAAACTTAACAAAGCAAGGCCACTACAATTAATATTATTCTTAATTTTAAAATCCATTAAATACAAACTACCCACATGTTTAGCCTGAGCCATGACTGATCCATTAAATAGAAACTTACAATAATTTTCACCTGACAACACCATATAACCATGATCTACTGCACTAATTAAAGAAAACAAATTTGCACTTAAGCCAGGGACATAAAGTACATTAGACATTACCGAAGGTACATATTTTGATCCATCATAAGCTAACAAATGAATGTCCCCTATCCCTTCAACATTTAATTGTTTTGCATCCCCAACTAACACTTGTTTCTTAATCTCACTAAAATTACAAAGCAAACTTTTATTATGAGTCATGTGTTCACTTGCTCCCGAATCCATGATAAATTCTATATCATTCCTACTGGCATACATGGGCTCCTGGACAACAAATGCATTTTTAAAATTCTTATCTTTAGGATACCTGGACTCTTTTACTACATTAGCATTTACGACATTCTTTTCTCTATAGGAACTACAGTCTTTAGCCAAATGGCCTGGTTTATTACACTGGTAACACTTAACTTGTTCTTTACACTCTATTGCCATATGACCACTTTTATTGCAACGGTAACACTTTCTTTGCCTACACTCACTTTTTACATGACCGACTTTGCCACAGACAAAACACTTTCGTACTCCTTTGTTGACCTGGCTCCTAGTCATGAACGCAGATGAAGTCGCTGTACACTCCCCTTGGCTGCTCCGTTCTTCTTCTATTAATAGTCTTGCTGTTAGTTCTTTTAAGTTCTGTTGGCCGTCTGGTACAGATTCCCATGCACTTATAAAGTGCCAATATTTCTCAGGTAAGGACATCAATATCTTGGTGATTATCATTCTTTCGGATGGACCTTCATTCATGGTTTTAAGTTGACTGGCCACCTCTTCTAATTTAGAAATGAATTTCATCATAGGCTCCTCATATTTCAAACTGAAAAAGCGTTGCTGAATTAAGTGAACACTTACTTGCGACGACGGCTCATACAAAGTCATTAACTTTTCCCACATCTCATTGCTTGTGAGACAGGTGGACAGGTATGACATAACCTGTTCATCGACTCTTGTTACTATCAACTCTTGTGCTTTACAATCCTTGTCATGCCAAACTTCTTTTTCTTTTTCACTGCCTGCTTTTTCAATCGACTCGCTTCCAGTAACTATTCCGAAGAGCTTCTTCGCCTTCAAAATTATTGACAGTTGAACTTCCATGCTGCCCAATTTTTTCCGTTCAACACCACATACTTATGCTCAACACGACTCTCCATTTTAACTGCCAGTACGCCGCATTTACCGCCGATCGTAACTGTAGTTTTTCACCTCTGCTTTTAATTCCACACAGCTCGTACCGCCTAAAACCGGCCGGTCAAAATGTCCGCCTGTTTGACGATCGCGAAATCGAACAAACTTCGCATCTCCACTTTTAATTTTCTTCAAACACTACACGCGGCTCTGGGCCCATAACCTGTTCAAGGTTAATGAGTTGAGCATAAAATAAATACTTATGGTTGGAGAAATCTTTTATTTAACGCACACAGAATTACATGACGACGCAATGGCGGGCAGCTATCCAACAACACAGTACGCCACACCAAAAACAATGTAGAATGTAGATACATGGCCTATAGAGATGGACCAAATACCTAGTGATGTAGCATTGTTTCTACAACAGTGACGTCACTGCTACAAGTCGCCAGTGGTTAGTGAAAAAATACTATGATAAAACGCCTTAGTTTAGGAGTGGAGGCTCTTGACGTCATAACGTGTAGCACGGCGTGACGTCACGCGACACTTCAACTCAATGTATCGCCGTTATTTTTTGATTACGTAAAAAAAGAAAAGATACGTGTACAATATTTTTTATTAAATATATTAAATATAGTCTATTTATTATTCATCTTATTTATCATATTCAATTCCTGAAAAGAGAACTGAGGACAATTTGGAATTTAAAGCGGGAACTTCTTTTGTGAGCGTACCCACTATTTGACGGGTACTATCTGACACTGGCAAAAATAATATACTTCCTACTCTATTAATGCCTCAGAACATTAACAGTAGCTTATTAATACAACTGTCAAACGGCTGTCAGGAATCCTATGTCAACTCTCAAATTGTCAGTAGCAAGTGAAAAAGGCGTAGATCTACGGCGTAGACGGTTCTCCATCTACGGAAAAAGGCAACACCAGAATGCACGACACGACATTATACGACACCGGAATGTACAGCACCGGAATTGGTTACACCGGATTTCATGGCCTAGCCGGCTTCGTGCTCCGTTTACTATTCAATGCAATGCAGGTAGTTTTTAGTAGTTACAGTCTCAAAATAATAATATGACGGAAATTCAAATAAAAATCAGTCTAAGTTTAATATTAATTACTAACGTAATTATTATTTATCTGTCATATAATATATATATATTTTTTTTTATAATTTATCGGGATGTCATGGCCACATCTAAGGTGACATCAATTAATTAATGTCACCTTATTTTGTCTTCAGCGCATTGCCGGCCGCTACCGCAGCACGCTCGCTACGCTCGCTCGGCTCGCGAGACGGTCATCAGTGCGAACCTAACTTAATAAAGAATGTCAGGGTACACTATCTTGTAATCAGTTCATGATGTGGCCCCGACAGTAATTTTCTCATTACTTTTCACTTTCTTCGTTAAACAAATCTGACATAAAATATTTGTGCCCAATTTGACAATACTTGACCTTGTATTTAAGGTAAGTAAAATAAACGAGCACAAAGAAAGGAGGCGTGATTTCATCGACCAATAGGAGGAGCGAGCGGTGTCACCAATTCCAGTGTTGTACATTCCAGTGTCGTACAATCCAGTGTCGCGCATTCCCGTGCTGTACATTCCAGTGTCGTACAATATCGTACATTCCTGGTTCCCCTAGCAGTTAGCAGATTCCTTTTCCACTTTCCTTCCTATTTCTGTCAAGTTTCATTACACGGATCGTCTGCTTGAGCGTCAGCGTAATCTTTGTCATATTTTTATCCGTGAAATTGATGACTTACTAGTTACTACGATTAGTTCAAATAATACCATCGTGTACAAATGCGTTGTGACTCATTTACATTAGTGAACGATTAATATTTTGTGAACTTTGATATATTCAACGTTGTGAAACTCTGTTACAATTGGGATTCTGTTTGAATGAAAAGGTGATAAAAACATTCAACATGAACAATTCTTGCAGAATACCTAAAACTGCGTCTATAACTGAGGATTATGATATCTTGAACAACGTGCTCGGACTTGGAATCAACGGAAAGGTAAGTTATATAAATGTTTCGAAAACTAATTAAAACTACCTTTTTGACAAAAGTCAAAACTCCTAAGTTTGTTTAAAATAAATAAATATGGGCAGAAACGGTTACAAATGACGTAAACCTTTGAAAATAGTCGGATGCGCGAAAGGTTTTTATACAACAACTTTTTTTTTCCGACATCCGATTTCAATGAAACAAAGCCTATATGTAGCTCCAGGCTAAGCCTCATCTACCTGTGAAAACCGCATGACAATCTGTTCAGTAGATTCGGAGATTATTGCGTACAGACAGACAGAAAAGAATTTTAATAACTTTGTGCTAGGAGACTCTTCTTTTATCGCCCCCTGTCAATTTTTGTTAAAAATATTCAATGTACAGAATCGCGGATTCTACTCTTTTATTATTGAAAACTGCATGACAATCTGTTCAGTAGATTCAGAGATTATCGCGAACAGAGAGACAGAAAAGAATTTTAAAAACTTTTTTTTGCGATTGGAGACTCTTCTTTTATCGCCCCCATCAATTTTTGTTAAAAATATTCAATGTACAGAATCATGGATTCTACTCTTTTATTATAGTATAGATAAGTAAGTAGGTAGGTACTTACCTATATTGGTTTTGTTTTTGTTATATTGTTCTTAGAAAATATTTCAAACTGCAAACATCAAATTTCAAAATTCTATAATTTCACCTAGGTAGGTATTAAAAATAGATTGAAAAAAATTCATATGATATTTATTACTTCCTCCGTATAATTTCTCAGATCCTTAATTTTATCACAGTTAATTTACATAATATTCAAATCTCAAAGTTCATAGTTGACATTGAAGTGATTTTATAATGTTTTTGTATTCATAAAATCTGTGGCATTTTTTTTATTTTGTTTACTATCTGTGCCTGTTATGTATACAATATATCTTAAACCTTATACATATATATATAAGCACACAATACCATTGACAAATATTAATTGAGCAATAGTATGGAGGGGACAAGGTAATTGCACCTTCATAACAAAGGTTATGTCATGACTGTAACATCTTTTGTATATTTTGTTTAGATCTGTGTTATTTTTTTTTTCTCATAATGTTATTTTTTTCTTTTTAGTGTGTAGGAAATAAAGATAGGAATATGGAACATGGAACTATAATAAGCAATTGCACCAACATAGTTATAGATAATACAGCATACCAGATATCCGTAGGGAACACGGAGCAGTGCCTGGGACTTGCGACCCAGGTGTAGGTTTAATGGGGCCCCTTTACAATGCATGAACGCTCACCTCCACTGCCCGTGCTCCCGACTTAAGCAAACCTCTGGAAACAATTAGATGACACAGCACACGTAATCACTATTAGATTGATACGACACTATAACTGCACTGAACCAAACACAAAGTAACAATGAACCGTGGCTTACGCATACCCGCGTTTTATATCAAGTTCTAACAAAGACGAGTCGGGCAATGGAGTGGAGCGGGGGAACGAACTTACTACAACCGCTATTAGTCGGCGGGAAACGTTATTGATAACGAAACTACCCTCTCGCCGACACGGCCATACTGACATGCGCACGTCCTCGGGCTCTAAAATCACAGGAAGAAATCCGAGATAGAAAACTAATACGAACGCTCGTTCATCCTGACATAATATCTCACTCTCAACATCACTCAAAAACACTCGTACAATCTAGCTTTCGAAACACTCAAAAACACTGACACAATTTAACTATTAGAAAATGATATCTAAGTAAAACTGGATTGAATCGTGCTAGTCCGAAGTAGTAGCTGCAGACACATTCTTTTTTCCGGGTTATGCTAGACCGGACGCATTTTTTTGTCCCTGTAGCCACCACACATTTTTTCAGCACAAAATTCAATCACCAAATTTTTTTTTCTTTTCTTTTTCTTTTGGTTGTTTGTCTTTCTGAGTTCTCTAACTACTGAGTAACTTTCAACTTTCATTATATCTCGCCGACACGCCATCCTCGCTATCACAAACTGACCTGCCAGAACACCAACCTCACATTCGAGTTTTCGAAACCACTCACAACCCAATAAAAATCGTAAAAATTCAAACTAACGTGTAGTTCCAACCTGACAGATCTACTTTAACAGAATACCTCGTACCTACTAAATGACGTTTATGATGATATACCCTGCGATTACAAAAACGGTCAAATTCTATAACCATCCGAATTGTCTAGAATTCACGCTCAGACAAAACCTGAATAACGACTGCTGGGTACGTGGGTAGTTATCAAATCATTACTAGAACAACTTGAAATTTTAGAATTCACACGCATCGAAATTCTAATTTCTATAACAAACTACTGTGGGTATTTACAAGTATGTCTCTTAGACAAAGGATTAAAAATTATCTCTCTTAACACTATATGGACAAAGGTATCGAAACCTTTAAAATGAAATCACATTTCTCACTTAAAGAGGCGATGACAATGCTCCTACAAAGACGACTATCGCAACGTTGTCAGGATTTATGTAAAACATAATACTTGACCGAGAGAAACCGCACGTAGAAACCTCAATGGCAGAAATGTGGACGCAAGTAACATCCCAATTCTGATGTAGGAAATAGTGATATAGGAATATGGAACATGGAACTATAATAAGCAATTGCACCAACATAGTTATAGATAATACAGCATACCAGATATCCGTAGGGAACACGGAGCAGTGCCTGGGACTTGCGACCCAGGTGTAGGTTTAATGGGGCCCCTTTACAATGCATGAACGCTCACCTCCACTGCCCGTGCTCCCGACTTAAGCAAACCTCTGGAAACAATTAGATGACACAGCACACGTAATCACTATTAGATTGATACGACACTATAACTGCACTGAACCAAACACAAAGTAACAATGAACCGTGGCTTACGCATACCCGCGTTTTATATCAAGTTCTAACAAAGACGAGTCGGGCAATGGAGTGGAGCGGGGGAACGAACTTACTACAACCGCTATTAGTCGGCGGGAAACGTTATTGATAACGAAACTACCCTCTCGCCGACAAGTGCATTTTGTGTTTTAGGTCGGTTTATGTTTTATTATTGTTTATTTCTTGTTTTTTTAATGGGTTGGTTTGTAACTTATCCGTGGGCGTACCCAGGTCCTGGGCCAAGGGGGGCAAATCACATTGGTTCTGGGCCAGGGGGGCACATCAAATTTTTAATAAGCACCTAGTGAAATAAACATAAATAAAAGAGGTAATTTTTATATAAATTCTTTAATTACATGTACAACAGCTATTTTGAAAGTAATTTATACCGGTATTGTCCCCCCCTCTGGTATGCCTAGAACTTACCTAATGGTAAGTAGCCTAATGTCAACTGCTCATCACCTTTTTAACAAAGTATTGCTTTTCCCGTCACTAATATTTTTGAAGAGTTTTCAAATCAAATCAAATATACTTTATTGCACACACAGTAGAAGACACAGTATTTACAAAACATATGGATACGTACAATGAGGCAACCTATATTGCTGAAAGCAATTTTTTCATAGGCAGCCTCCTCCGGTAGAAAGAGATGTAAAAAGAAAGGTAGATAGTGCAGCATTAATATCTGCATAATAAATTTCAATAATAACAAAATATATAAATACTGATATATAGATACGAGAAATAATAGAAACTACGTTTTCCTGATATTTAATACTCTACCATCAGCTCCACTTTACCTTACCATAATATGTATTCTGAAGACTGATGAGCATTAATTACTGAGCAACCATATTGAAGCATGTATTTTGATTGCTAGCAGCAAAATGAAAAAAAAAACTTATGGTGCTAAAACTATTATCAATCCATGAGTATAGATTTTTTATATATATATTATGTAGGTACTTACATATATGTTATAGTCTACATTAGATAGAATTGAAATTAGATAAAACAGTAACGGCCACACTCAGAGTTACAAAGATTACTTAATTTTAAGTAAAGATTAAAAAAAAAAAACTGCCATGCTCAGAGATGGTCATTATATTAATGTTAATTAGCATTTTATTAAGTTAAATTTAGTCTGAGTGTGGCAGTTTTGTTTTTAAAATCTGTACTTAAAATTAAGTAACCATTAAAACAACTCGAAGTGTGGTGATTTTTAAAACAAAATTGTCGCAATCAGAGACATTTATTAAATTAATGTTAGTTAGCATTTAATTAAACTTAACTTAATTAGTCAAATGCCAGTTAACATTAATTTAATGTATGTCTCTGATTGCAGCAATTTTATTTTTAAAATCTATACCTACCTACTTAAAATTAAATAATCATTAAAACGACTCTGAGTAGATTGATAGTAAGTGTTTCAGACTCATACTAATATATGAAAAGACTATAATAATGATAAAAAAATTTATAGTAGATCAGCCAAAATGCTATTTTCTTAAGTAAAAACTAAAATAAAGTGGCGACATTGTTAACATACATACATACCTTCATGCAAGACACAGAACCTGTTATTTTTTAAAGAATTTGTTTGTGATACAGATTTCTTTATTTTTCTTACGGCATATTGTATGTATATTTTACACTGTCCATGTGTGCATTATCGCTCCGTGTAAAAAGAGTCATTATCCGTCGTTATTTTGGCAGAGGATAATATAACAATGGTTTTGAAACGTAACTGTATTCCATGTTGGTTTTCTCACGTCGACTTTAACGGCTTCCATGAAATATCACTGGTCTGAGGTCGACAAATTGCATAATTCATCTGTTTACTACCGACGTGAGTGTCAGACACATTGAATGCTAAATACTC
Organism: Zygaena filipendulae; assembly: GCA_907165275.2. Classification (NCBI taxonomy): domain Eukaryota; kingdom Metazoa; phylum Arthropoda; class Insecta; order Lepidoptera; family Zygaenidae; genus Zygaena; species Zygaena filipendulae. The sequence goes on along the minus strand of OU015678.1, from coordinate 2,949,738 downwards.
TCAGTTTGAAAATAAAGTTCTCTCAATTTGAAAATAAAGTTAAATAAAAAAAGAAAAAAACACAGTCGAATTGAGAACTTCATCCTTCTTTGGAAGTCGGTTAAAAATACTAATAATACTTTCGATTGATTTGCTTGTCATATTGTAAATAACATAATCTCATGATAAAACGTTTTTTGCATTTTAGTGTTTCTAAAATCTTATGAATCGTCGAATAAAATGCCAATTCAAGATATCGTAAAACCGCAAATACAGATCGATAAAGATTTTTTTTATTATTAATGTATCTAAACATCAAAAGTTAAAAATCGACCGGATGTCGAATTACGGCAAATATTTGAAAAATTAATAAAAGTTACGGAAACTTTGGTCGAAAATGAATAATGAGGGTTTGAACAAAACAGATAGGAATTTTCATTATCAAAATAATAAAATTTAAAATAACTTTTATAGGTTCTGATGAAATATAAAAACTTTGCAGAAACCTAAAATTTCACACACCACAAAAAATATATTCAGTGGGTTATTATTTGCTGAAATTCACGTTCAAAGGAGTGTTTACTTTTGAAGCTGACTGTACAACACTAGTCATGTTTTTCGACATAAATTCATAATAATATATTATCGTAGTTTACCAACATAATAATTATTATGGTTTACTATTTTATAGACGCGTTCGTTCAACCCGTCATGTTAATGTCAAATGATTAATCCTATGACAAGACTTTGTGACAGAAGTCTTTGTTTCGTTGAGAAAATAATATGCTCTTTGTAACAAAATATAATCTATCCTAACTAATATTATAAATGCGAAAATGAGTTTGTTTGTTTGTTCCGCTTTCACGGCTTAACGACTCTACTGATCACCACGAAATTTTGCATACACATTGTTGCGTTAATTTCCGAATTCCCGCCAGAATTCCAACCTTTTTTATTATTCTTCTCCTTACAAATAACAAACACAAAAAAAGATAGCGAAATTGGTCCAGCCGTTCACGCGTGATGCCGTGACCAATATAAAATATATATTGTTTGTATGCCTATTTCCCTACCTATAAATATTTCTATACTAATCCATATCACAGATAATATAATACTATACTAGTATCCATATCTTCTTATCTAATATGTATATAAAATTCTCGTGTCACAATGTTCGTTCCCATACTCCTCCGAAACGGCTTGACCGATTCTCATGAAATTTTTTATGCATAATATTCAGTAAGCCTGAGAATCGGCTACTATCTATTTTTCATCCCGGAATTCCCGCGGGAACTCCGAAACTCACGCGGGTGACACCGCGGGTCACAACTAGTCTAATATATATTAAAATCACGTGTCACGTTGTTTGTCCGTGATGGTCTCCGAAACTACTGAACCGATTTTGATAAAATTTTGTAACCATTTATAATATGGTCCAACTTAAAAGATAGGATAGTTTTAATCCCGGAATTCCTGCGAGAACTCCGGCACTAATGCGGGGAACAGCTAATCACCGTAAACTACTAGAGTACTTTTTTCCCGCAACCTCCGCGGGAATTCCGAAATTACCGCGGATGAAATCGCAGGGGACAGCTGTAATATATAGTTATCTCCGAAACATTTTCACGAGACTCACTGCTACTTTGGAGTTTCTGCGGGAATTTTGAAACTCACGCGTCTATAAAGTGGTAAAGCTGGTAAGATAAATTTGCTAATACCTATTAAAAGAGGAAAGATTTGTATGTATGTAACGAATAAACTCAAAAACTAGTGGACCGATTTTAAAATTTCTTTCTGCACTTACTGGAAACTATTGTGTTTCCTGAATGAAATATAGGGTACTTTTTATCGCGGAATCCCCGCGGGGTCTCCAAAATTGCCGCGGGTGAAACCGAAAGGAACAGTATTTGATAAAATCGTGGATAACTTTGAAGTTTGATGTTAATATAGATAGGTATTTTAATGAACTCCTCAATGAGAAGGCTATAAAGTTTGTTGTTGCCTCAAAATTAATATTCAAATATTCATTGTGTTAATTATTAGTTCAAAAGGCAAAGGTTGCGTTAACGTTTGAAGTGTTGCTTTAAAATGTTACGGGACACTTACGGCCGCACTCAGAGTCGACTTTAATGATTACTTAGTTAAGTATAGATTTTTAAAACAAAACTGCCGCAATCAGACAAGTTTAATAAATTAATATTAGTTGACATTTAACTAATTAAGTTACATCTCATTAAATGCCAATGGGCATGTTGACTAATTTTTATTTTTTTTTCCGTCTTGTAGATTATTAAAAAATATTGGACACGTCTTTTTTCTTTTTTTACGTAATCAAAAAATAACGGCGATATATTGAGTTGAAATTTTGCGTGACGTCACTATTCTGACAGTTTGTATGGCGGTTTTGCGGTTAGTGACGTCACGACCCCCTCACCCTAAACTTTAATGCGCTTTATCTCTGTATATTTTAATTTATTTAAAAAAGCAAAAAATACGTGTCTATTGTTTTTTTATTTTCTAACTGACGGACTAATCAGAATTTTGTTTTTCAATAGTAGTCAACATCCCTATTAACATTAATTTATTGAACGCCTCTGATTGCGGCAATTTTGTTTTAAAAATCTGTACTTAACTAAGTAATCATTAAAGTCGACTCTGAGTGCGACCGTTATACAAGTATAATAAATAATAATAGCCGTCCCCCGCGGTAATTTCGGAGTTCCCGCGGGAATTCCAGCCCTAGCGACTTGCCCAGTGCCCTAGCTTCGGACTGGTTTGAATTCTTTACTGCATTATTTTGATTTATAATACGTTTTCCTCAAAACAATAACATTAGTTCTGAGACGTTTTCAAAGAAAAAGCACAGTAATTCTGTGACGTTTGCAGCGTCACAAGTTCCTGCCACATTTCCCGTTTCAGTTAGGTATACCTACCTACTAAATTTATATTTAAGTATCGATTGTGTTAAATATCGATTAGTAACTAACGGACGCTGACGAGTGATTTAATATCTATAGATAGTTGTGAGTCATATGGCGTTTCCACATTAGACGAGAATATACGTGTGTACGGGAGCGGTACGTGGTTAATGACGTCATGAGGCCAATGCAATCCTGGAAAATATACCTAAATTGTACGGTGACGACTTGACGAGACTATGATACCATATTGTATGACAGCATGTGAGGTAAAGTGCTTAGTGTGTATTTTATTTAAGACTGCACTAGCTGTTCCCTGTGGTTTCACCCGCGTCAACATCGGAGTTCCTCCGGAAATTCCAGGATAAAAATAACCCTATGTCCTTTTCCGTACCCCTGCGACGTTTAGGCAAAATTTCATGATGATCGGTTCAGGCGGCGAAAAAATATCTGAATTAATAACACGCTCGGTGTACCTTCGGGGCCCTTATTCACTATGATCATAACACGCCGCGCTAAGATAAGACGCCGCGAAAACTGTCTTTCCCTCGTAATCAAAGAAGTTTTACTGCAAAAAATACATTCACAACGTATCTTATGACATAAAGAATAATAATTTCTAATATCTTGGCATCTAGAACGTTTGGAAATGCGTTTTTGGGACGCGCGTTATGGGCAAGGAATGTTGTTGGTCATAACTCATAGTGAATAAGGGCCCTGTATTGTGTTAAAAAAAGATGACAAGTGCCTGTGGTGCCATCCGCAACAAATCGGTTAAGGCACCTTTTCTACAGTCCTTTCTCGCAGTCACATTATATAATATCGTAGTCGTGTCGGTACAGTCTATTGTGAAAACGCCTATTGGCGTGATACGTACATGATGCGTTATCACTCATTGGACATTCCCTTCGACCGACGCGACGCGCTGCGCGCACGATTTTCATATCAGCATCAATTATGTTGTCTCCATATTTGTTCTTGCATTATCTATCTGTATTTATTTATCTGCTGGGTTTTCCCTGCGGTGTCACCCGCATTAATTTCGGAGTTCCCGCGGGAATTCCGGACCGAAAAGTAGGTACATACATGTCCTTTTCCGTACCCGCTGACAACGTGTATGCAAACTTTCATGATGATCGGTAAGCCTTAGGCCTTTTGCATATTATAAAAAGAAATCTTGTGTCTTACATGCATTCGACAAAAATTACTATGCGCGTGTCTTATCCGACATTTCTTGTAATATGTACGCGCGTACGGTCCCATAACTGGTGGTCTTATAAGACATTTCTTATAACACACAAGAAAATTTCTCATAATATTGTGAATGAAAGCGTAAGAAACAAACGACTTCACGTACGGGTTTACATTATTAGACATTTTCAAAGGTGTTTTTTTGTGGCAATCTCTTAATTTTTTATTAAAAATAATGTATGTAAAGCATCGTACGAAATGAATCCTGACGAATGACGATCCACCTTGATGTCCAGTCTACTTGGGTACCTAATGGCACTCGCAAATAGATAATAATGTCTCTATGACGTTAAAAATAATTAAATTGGTCAAAATTGGTTACCGCGAGGCTAACTAGGGATCCCCCACCGCCAACCCTTTCCTCAACACCCGCGCCTCTTCCTCCTCATAGTACCAAAGCGAATTTAACGCTACTAGAGTTTCCTTTACTCGAGTAACAAACAGCTCGGAGCTTGTGTTTGCTTTGGCTCGTAAATATTTACTAACGTTATCGCACTTAAAATGGAGACGCTGCCTACCACAGAACAGGTGGGTCATGGAAGGGGCATCGAATCGGTTTAGTATATGAACACAAATGGAAACTAGTGTCGCCGGGTGTGCAATTTTAGCACACAAAGCTAGGTATTCGTCACGAACACAACGTAACGAAATACGTAATCCTTAGGTACTATTATAAACTAGCTGTGCCCAGCAGTTTCAACTGCGTGAATTTCGGAATTCCCGCAGGACCTCCGTTTTATTCTAAAATAAAAGTAGCCTAAGTTACTCTTTATAACATCAGCTTAATGGCAGTGAGACAGACAGACAGAGAAAAATTTGAATATTTTTTTTATGTAAGTACCGTATAATATACTATCATAGTTATGCCTCTAGTGAAAAGCTGTCAATTTGGAATTACAAACAGACACTTTAATTTTATTTACATATATGTATAGATGTGAAAGTGAGTTTGTTTATTTGTCACGCTTCCACGCCTTAACGGCTTAACTGATCGTCATGAAATTTGCTATACACGTTGTCAGGTATACAGAGAAAGGCATAGGATACTTTTTATCTCGGAATTCCCGCGGGAGTTTCTGTGGGAATTCTGGTAAAAACCACCCTATGTCCTTTTCAATGTTTCTGACCACGTGTATGCACAATTTAATGATGATCGGTTCAGTAGTTAAGGCGTGAAAGCGCAACAAACCAACTCACATTTACACTTTATTGCATTTACATTAAACTCTATTTGGTTACGTATATTTACTATGTTATTGTTACTGTCAAATTTAACAGTGCGTTTAATATTGTATAGAAAAAAAAAACAACCAGCAAATAATTTTTTTGAAAGTATGAGCGTTTGCTCATATTTTTTTGGCGCGCCTGCCCCTTCCAAATTGGCTCTCTAATTAATACGTAATGTTATTTTTTCTTTGGGTGTTACCACGTGTTGTTTGCGTAAAATGTTAAATAATTCCGGCTCCTCCATCCGTCGACAACATGCGTCAAGTTGTATAGTCTGTAAGGAAATCGATTGCGCAATTTCGAGCAACTTTGACGCTACGAGTTGTAACATTTACGACACTCAATGTAATATTATTATTGTACTCTATTCGTATAGTACCTATTAGTACTATCGATTGCTTTCGTCACCTATATTTACATACATAACAACCAACCAACGTCTGATTGTAGCGCTAATGAAATTCTATACTCGCGCTAAAAACGCCACCAAAAACGGGTTTTCTCTCGTGAGTCGTGCTTAAAGGTGTTTCAATTAAGAAAAAAAAAAACATTTGCAACGTGTCTTATGGCATACAGAATATTTAATATGTCCAATATTTTTTATTAATCTACAAAACGGACTAAAAATTAAGATTTAGTCATCATGCCTATTGTCAGGTCCAGGTTTTTATTCAGAAAAAAAGGAAGTCCCTGCTGGAATTCTGAACGTCACGTCACGTGGTTAAAACTGCATTCAAGGCGGTCGTTTTATGGGTATTGTCACAATTTAATGTAATTTTGTTTAAAATATGATTGGTTTAACCTCAAAAAGAACCGTCGGGATAGCAATCCGCTCGCTGGTTCTATTGCATCCTAGGGGATGGAAGAACATAAAAATATACGAGTTAAGAACTAGCTTCGCGCACTATATGAAATGAGTTATGAGACTACACGTAATTGCTGCGGTCTTAATTAAACACGTGAAGAAGCTATAAATTATTTCATAGCATCACTTCCCGTGTAATTAATTAGTAGTAATAATCCCACTTTATTTTTAATTTTGTCAAGAGGTAGTTGTTCTCGTGTCATGACGTATGTCGTCTTTTCAAAGTCGTATTCAGTTCACACTTCACATATCGCATATTTCTATCGTAGGTACGATAACTATTCGTCGAGATGACAGCTTCGAAAGCCGTTCACACTGAACTCTGGCGTCGAGAAATGAACTGTCATCTAACAATTTTTTTTTTATTTATCGTGTAGCGATGTATATAGTACCTAAATGAGCCTGCGTGCAAAACTATTTTGACGCCCTATTTGTGCTGTGGTCATAATAGTGATTTCACAGCTCACTTCGATACTGATATTATGTCCGTCTCTTTTCTCCATAGGTGGTGGAATGCAGGGAGAAGAGGACGGGCATGCGACGCGCCCTGAAGGTGCTCCACGACAGTCCAAAGGCGAGGAGAGAGGTCGAGCTGCACTGGAGAGCGAGCGGATGCAGACATATAGTAGAGGTTATTGTTAATTTTGAGCTGTTTGTCTATTTTTCGTCAATAGCGGGAAACTTAAGCTTTAAAACAATGTTTGATTCATTGATTTTGATTAAGAATTGAAGGAGATATGACCTTGCCACTATGCACCTTTGAGAAATAATTATGATATTGTAGAGCTATATTAGAATGATTTAAGATTAATTTTGGATTATTTTTCTATTTTTCGTCAATAGCGGGAAACTTAAGCTTTAAAATGATGTTTGAGTCATTGATTTTGATAAATAATTAAAAGAGATATCGCCTTGCCACAAAAAAAAAAAAAACATTTTTGACGAAGAATATACCTATAATATCTATGATTGTTTATGTCACAGATAATCGACGTATACGACAACACATACGGCGGCAAGAGATGCTTGCTGGTGGTGATGGAGTGCATGGACGGGGGCGAGCTGTTCCAGAGGATCCAGGATAAAGAGGGCGCCTTCACCGAGAGGCAAGCTGCCGAGGTAACCACCGATGTGACGTCACACGCACCGCTTGTTTGTAACGAGGTGCATATACGATCAGATAGTGATAGTTCATAGTTGTAATAATAAGAGAACATAAAAATAAATAAATATTTTTAGTTAGTGATTAAAATCTGTTATTTTGTCTACGTAATCACTACATACGTACGTACGTAGTATAAAACAAAGTCGCTTTCCACTGGCTGTCTATCCCTATGCATGCTTAGATCTTTAAAACTACGCAACGGATTTTCATGCGGTTTTCACCAATAGATAGAGTGATTCATGAGGAAAATTTACATCTATATTTTATCCTGGAATTCCCGCGGGAACTCCGAAGTCGCCGCGGGTGAAACCGCGGGGAACAGCTAGATATTATTATAAAGATCTTGAATTCAAGGCAAAATTTCTTGTTGTTTTACCCGCGTAAATTTCGGAGATTCCGCACGATTTCCGGGATAAAAAGTACCCTAGGTCCTTCTCTGCACCTCTGGTAACGTGTTTACAAAATTTCATGGCGATCGGTTGAGCCGTTTAGCCGTGAAAGTGTAACAAACAAACAAACTCACTTTCGCATTTATAATATTAGTATGGACTAGCTGTTTCATACGCGCTAATTTCAGAGTGTCCGCGGGAATTCCAGGATAAACTATAAATATAAACCCTCGTCACGAATCACTCTATCTATTGTTGAAAACCGCATGAAATTCCGTTCCGTAGTTTTTTGAGTTTATCGCTGACAGACAGCGGAAGAGACTTCATTTTAAATTTTATATGTAACGCCTTTTGCATATTATAAGAAATTTTCTTGTGTCTTATAAGAAATTTCTGATAAGACATCCAATCGCTTTGGTTGTTATACGGCACCGTGCATATTACAAAAAATGTCGGATAAGACACGCGCATAGTAATTTTTGTCGAATGCATGTAAGACACAAGAAAATTTCTTATAATGTGCAAAAGGCCTTACGAAGGATTACATTGTGTGTGCGTTCCAGGTGATGCACGCGATATGCGTGGCGGTGCGGCACCTGCACGACTCGAACATAGCGCACCGCGACATCAAGCCGGAGAACCTGCTGTACACCAGCTCGCAGCCGGACGCCGTGCTCAAGCTGACCGACTTCGGGTTCGCCAAGGAGACGCTGACGCCCGCCGACTCGCTGCAGACGCCGTGCTACACGCCCTACTACGTCGCGCCCGAGGTGAGCCGCTCTGGGCCCTTCCGCGGTAATTTCGGAATTCCCGCGGGAATTCCGGGATGAAAAGTACCCTATTAAAAGTAAATTTCATCCAAATCCGTTCAACCGTTTTTGCGTGCTTGAGTAACAAACATCCAAACGCCGGGTATCGCGCGCATCGCATTATGGGCTCCGCTGAAAATCAGCGCTGCCACATTCTATGCGACAGCATATGCTGAGTTGGTGTCCAGTTTGGCATCGCAACAAATATTTAACAATTTACTTAACAATTTACAAACATCCAAACCATTAGCAATTCAACAAAAAAAAACCGCATTCAATTTGGTGCAGCAGTTTTTGCATATCACGAATACAAACATACCGACATACAGACAGACAAAATTTCTAAACACTGTATTTTTTGGGTTCTATATCACTCATAGAGTCGCCTAAATTTATTTTTTCTTATTTATCTCCCATGTACATATCAGACATCGACCTGTTACAATTTTATTATATACAGTATAGATGACCATAACACTTCGCTTTAAGATAGGACGCAGCAAAAACTGTATTTCCCTTGTAATCAAAGGAGTTTTTCTACAAAAGAAAAGTACATATTTTATAAAGTCTCTTAAGGCATAAAACACAATAATTTGTAATATTTTGGCATCTAGAACGTTTGGAAATGCGTTTGGGGTCACTGGGGGTCGTCCATTAATAGTAATAATAATAATTTGATATTAAACGGATATCCTGCCTTGTTTTCACTATCCGGCCGGATACCGGATAAGTAATTCACTATCCGGCCGGATACCGGATAAGTAATTCACTCTCCGGCCGGATTTCGGATAGTAAAAATAAAAAAATACTATTTTACACTAAGGCAAATTATACCACAGTAAATTATAGACACCTTTTATTTTTATAATCACGCGTCAAAATGTTTGAGTACTTAAAATTAACAAGTGGCAAATTGTGTGTGAATAATTACCAAATTTTCCGCATTTTTTTGTTTGTCCGCTTGGCGATAACACCCTAACGCGCCCGAACATTTCCGATCTCGTTCACCGCGCATATATTCAACTCAAACTGATCGTCATGTAACACAATAAAGGACCGAGTATCCGGTAGCCGGATATCCTTTTATCCAGAAATTCCCGCGGTAATTCCGAAACTAATAGGGCCGAAACCGCGGGGAGCGGCTAGTCAAAATATATTCGTGCTACAATATGGAGTGCGTCCGCTCGCAGGTGCTGGGGCCAGAGAAGTACGACAAATCGTGCGACGTGTGGTCGCTGGGCGTCGTGATGTACATCCTGCTGTGCGGCTTCCCCCCGTTCTACTCCAACCACGGGCTCGCCATATCGCCCGGCATGAAGAAGGTACGCATCCTCCCTTGTAGGCACCAGCCACCGGAGATGTTGCGGATGCCCATTTTCCCACATCCGCGGATGTGAATGCGGATGCGGATGTTGATGATCTTATATAAATATGATTGATGAATGAAGAATTAAAACAAAGATAAAGTCCGTCCAAATCTATGCGGAGGCTCCACATTTGCAGATGCGGTTGCGAATATTCGCAACATCCCTGGTAGGCACTACCCATAGTCAGTTTAAGCCAAGCGGGTTTAAACCCGATAAAAGCCCGTAAACGCCCAGGTATTTACGGGTTTAAACCCAGTGCTTGGATTGACTGTCCTATAATCGGAATAGTTCTCAAGAGCCTCATAAGAGGTCATCCAAAAGGCTATGGAGAGGGCTATGCTCGGAATTTTGTTACGGGATCGAATCAGAAACGAGAAAATCCGCCGGCTAACCGATGTTACCGGCATAGGCCGAAGAATAGCATACCTCAAGTGGCAGTGGGTGGGTCACATCGCTCGGCCATGGCGACGCGTCTCCACACTGCAAGCATTACATTATGTTAAGCTGTGCCCCGCGGTTTCGCCCGCCCGGGATAAAAGGTACCCTATGTCCTTCTCTGTACCCCTGACAATGTGCATGCCGGATTTCATCCGAATCCGTTCAGCCGTTTTCGCGTGGTTGAGTAACAAACATCCAAACATCCACACTTTCACATTTATAAAATTAGTAGGACTAGAGGATAAAACTTAGTATTATTATTATTATAAAACTATTACAATCAACGACATCAATCATAAAGGAGAATGGGCGCTTTCGTCGTTTGCTTTAATTTTTTTTATATGACAGCAAAACTGGATCTCGTGCAGGGAAGCTATTGGGCATTTTTCGTCAAGATACTCGATTTAAAAGCTTCATATTATGTTATTTACTAACTTTTGTGTTTTATATAAACTTGATCTGATTATCTTGAACTACCTGACAAAGTTATTGAATGACTTGTGGTCGCTTTCATCCCAAGTAGGTCCAATCTTCTTTATTTATACATATTTATGATCTACGTGTCTGTGAACAGCGCATCCGGCTCGGCCAGTACGACTTCCCCGAGCCGGAGTGGTCGGACGTGTCGGCGGAGGCGAAGAACCTCATCCGCGGCATGCTGTCCGTCGACCCGGCCAAGCGGCTCACCATACACCAGGTACCGTACACACTGCTCAGTGGATATCGCTACCCATACAGATATAATTTAGCACACGTAACCACAGACAAGAAATTGACTAGAGATGACATGTAGGCGGGGCACGCGTGCCACGGTGGCAAAGGAAGTTAGAGCAAAAATGCTCTAACTTGCCGGAAACTTCTTTTGCTACTATCCCAAGTATATTTGCCACAACATTCCCAAAACTGTAAATTTTGAAAACAGTGACTAAGTAAAAGTAAAACGTAACCAAAAAGCGTTTAATACATTTCTTTACGTTAATTATATTATATTTATTAGCTGCTATTTTTGTATTCAAGTGTTTTTTTTTTCTTGAAAGCTGTTGGTCTTCCTAAAATAAATAAATTTATCCAAAAAAAAATAGGTTTTAGTGCGTGATGAATAGTTTTGTTTTCGGAAATCACCCGGCGACACTGGTTTTCATCTGTTTTCATACTAAACTAAGTTGGTGTCCCTTCTATCAGTTATTATCTGTTCTGTGCCCGGAACTCTCCTCTCTGTCGGTCGCCCATAGCAGCGAGTGTCGCTCCGCGTTCATTTAGTGACGGCGGCGGCTGTCTGTGCGCAGGTGGTGTCCAGCCCGTGGATCCGGCAGTGCGCGCAGGTGCCGCAGACGCCGCTGTACACCAACGCGCTGCTGCGCGACGCGGGCGACGCGTGGGCCGACGTGCAGGACGAGATGACGCGCTCGCTCGCCACCATGCGCGTCGACTACGACCAGGTGAGGGGCGCGCACGTGGGGGCGCAGGCACGCTAGTGGTGCAGGCACGCAAGTGGTGCAGGCACGCTAGTGGTGCAGGCAGTTGCAAGCGGTGCAGGCACACAATGGGTGCAGGCACGCAAGCGGTGCATGCACGCAAGTGGTGCAGGCACGCTAGTGTTGTAGGCACTCAAGCGGTGCAGGCACACAATGGGTGCAGGCACGCAAGCGGTGCATGCACGCAAGTGGTGCAGGCACGCTAGTGGTGCAGGCACTCAAGCGGTGCAGGCACACAATGGGTGCAGGCACGCAAGCGGTGCAGGCACGCAAGTGGTGCAGGCACGCTAGTGGTATAGGCACTCAAGCGGTGCAGGCACACAATGGGTGCAGGCACGCAAGTGGTGCAGGCACGCAAGGAATGCAGACATTCAAGGGGCGTGGGGCGTGACACAGGCGCCACACAAGGGGTTGCAGGCACACAAGCGGTGCAGGCACACATGCGGTGCAGGCACACAAGCGGTGCAGGCACACAAGGGATGCAGGCACACAAGGGGTGCAGGCTCACAAGGGGTGCAGGCACACAAGGGGTGCAGACATACAAAGGACGTAGGGCGTGCACCTTTCCCTGGAATTCCCGCGAGAACTCCGAAACCACCGCGGGTGAGACCGCGGGGGACAGCTAGTTAACTGGTCAGTTTTAGCGATAAATGCGAAAAGCGAATAGTCTAACTACTCCGAATGGTTTTAATTTATTATTTCATTTACTTTCAGGTTCAAATAAAAGCGCTGGAGCAGAGCAACAATTCGTTACTCAACAAACGGAGGAACAAAGTGGGCGCTTAAGCTTAAGCACAACTTAGCGTGATAAGCAAAGCATTAATTAATACTAATTTGACACGTTTTCGTTGCATGGACCCCAAATTACACATAGACAAAAAGCCGTCCTATTCTTTCGCACTTGTGAAAAATAAATTGACATATTTTTCTAAGATGTTTTACAATATAAGAGACACTTCAATTTTAGCTTCTAAGGGCTTTAAATATAAATAAATAAATATTACTTCCCAATATAATATCTATTTGATCCCACACTAAGCTATTCTAAATGTTTTTGTCTTGAAATCCAAGCAAATCACAGATAATATTATAATACTGTTAAAAGCATAGCCCGCCGCCGTCGCGTAGGATGCTCGCAAGAACTCTTTGGTGTCTGGGATTCATCAAAATCGGTTTAGCCATTTTTAGGCTTCCTAGCAACTGAAGACTTTTTTACTATAACAAGTACTATTATATTATTTGTTTAGGCAGCGGCATAAAACTGGTTGATTGGTTTTGTGCTTTAATGGGGATGTGGACTACTTTTGAAAATCAAAATTCTAACTAGTCCGTCAGTTAGAAAATAAAAAAACAATAGACACGTATTTTTTGCTTTTTCAAATAATTTTAAATATACAGAGATAAAGTGCATTAAAGTTAAGGGTGAGTTGGTCGTGACGTCACTAACCGCTAAAACCGCCATACAAACTGTGCGAATAGTGACGTCACGCGAAATTTTCACTCAATATATCGCCGTTATTTTTTGATTACGTAAAAAAAGAAAAAATACGTGTCCAATATTTTTTTATAATCTACAAGACGGACTAAAAAATAAAAATTAGTCAACATGCCCACTTCGAACGGAATTTTGAATGAAGAATGAAACTTAACACTTTAGTATGCTATCTCTAGATTCATATTATAATATTACCATAAATTCACATTATAATAAGTATAATATATAAGTAAAATAAATAAATAAATAATATGTAAGGTTAAAGACATCTTTATTAAAGTGTTTGCCATGTTGTGTGTATCGGTTCCCAAAAGATCGTATGGGAAGCAGTTTTGGCCCGTTATTCATTTTAAGGTTGTGATAGATAAGGACACTATTACTAGAACCTACCTCTGATGTCAATCATTTCTCAATGAAATTGACAAGCATTTATGTCAAAAATCGTCTTGATTTGGGGGCCATGCTGTTTGTAATATTTATTAAAAATCACATCACGAAAATGTACTTATGAATTAAAAATATAAGTAATAATTCTCCTTTACACGGAGTGCCAAACAAAAATGGGCGTTATAATAGATATAAATACGGTATAGGTAGGCGATCAGCCGGCGTGTTCAGCTATTTGATTTCCCTCCTTGACAAGTAGCTGTCTTTACAGTACAGTTAACTACAAAACTGTTTAGTAATTTGTTATCACATAACAGATAAAAGGGGCATCGTCGAAATTAATAAGAAAACAAACAACAAATCATGCATACTAATACATGTGACATCTTTGTAATTAAATCTCTCCTGAATTTCAGTATTTAACATGGTAGGTACTAATAACTGCTGAAATAAAAAATAATTGTATGTACCTAAGTACCTTGTTTGATTTGTTTTGAAATATTTTTTGTTTAACGCGGCGTAGTTTAAATGGCAGTCCCAAGTTATTAGTGCTTATAATATACAGCGTGTTAGTGAATTAACTGAAAACTAGAAAGTAGTTTGCTCAGAATCTACTAGCGAATCGATCGCACTGTTTTAATATAAATTATATTTTTTAATTTTTATCAACCAATGTCTAAATTATTTATAATAATACGATATTTGGCGCGTACGCCGCCCGCAGCAAACAAATTCGAACCGGTACGCGCGGGCGTAGCGCTTGGAATTTCGTAGATAGGTCACCTCCAAACTAATGTTGAATAACTTTTAAAGTATAAATTTTTTTCGACATAAAGTGTATTTTAATCATATTATTGTTTATTTTTTTAAATGGAGTGTATCGAGTTTTCAGTTAATTCATTAACACGTTGTATATTTGCATAATTGTTTTTATATAAAATTGTATTAATATAATAATAATGTGAAAAATATAAATTCATGCAAAAATCAATGCCTCCTTTTCGAGTACAAAAAAATTATGATAGTAACCTTAAGTTTTAGGTTATTAATTGTCTAAAACATACAAAATATATACAACTACCTACTAGTGGAACAAACTTTAACACATGATATTATGAACTACTGGGTCCCTTAACCCTAGGTTTTGTTTCTCTGAATTGGCACCTGGCCGTAATTATATTTCTAACAATACAAAAAAGAAATCGTTGCAAGCTTGCAACCGATTCTGGCGCGAAATTGTTTTTTTTTTTTTGTAAAGTTTATCCTTTCGGAGAAGGCAAAGGAAACTTAGTCGGTACAGCCAATTCACATGTTTTTTTCTTCTGAAGTTATTTACATCGCATTGTGTGTGAGATATATTTCGATGCTTTACCGAAACTTTTAGCAGCAACTCTTCATCACACTCTTAAGTTTTATAGTAAAACGACGACTCTAGCGCAAAATGTATTTTATATTTGTATTTAATATTTTTTTATTCAAGTCTTAGTAACTAGTATTCATATTGCCGTAATAGTTCCTCTTTTGGTCAATTTTATGAGATTTTTTTTTCTTAAGTACCTATATAGTACTGTCGAGTCAAGGTGGTTAAGTGTAGGTTAAGTTTTTGTAGTATCGGTTATCTATGTAACTAACTACATAAATCACTAAAAAAAATCAAACCTCCTTTTTATTTGACCAAAAAGGAGATGCCATAGATACGATCTCGGCCTCTACTAGTAATACAAGCTGCTTAGCTTGCGACCAGGGCCCTTATTCACTATGACCATAACGCGTCGCGTTAAGATAAGGCGCCACTTAAAATGCTTTTCCCTCGTGTTCAAAGAAGTTTCACTTTAAAAAAATACTGTAAAACATTTCTTTTGTCATAAAGAATATAAATTTCTTATATTTTTGCATCTGGAGCGTTTGGGATTGTGTTTTCGCGACGCGCGATATGGGCAAGGAATGTTGTTGGTCATAGTGAATAAGGGCCCAGAGATAATTTTCAAGAATTATATTATTATTTACAATGAATTGCTAAGGATACTGGCATCACATTAAGTTATAACTTATGGTATAATTTTTTCTATAAAAGTTTACCTCAAATTAAATTTTTTACCTCATAAAAACAATGTATACTTTATCTATTATAGTATATTTAATTATATTTTTTTCTGCTTACAAATAGTACCTATTGTTTATTTCGTATTTTTATTTCATATTTCACTTAAAAGTAGATATTTAGTTTGTAGAAGCTTTTAGGGTCCGCTGAAGTTTTTCCGTCGGAATATTACCCTATGCTAGGTCAATTTATGACAAATGTTATTAATATTTAAAGTAAATTAGTTACGCTTTAGAAATGACATGTACTTGGTCAATTATCGCTTTCAATTATCAAATAAATAGTGCAAGGGAAATGTAAGTAATTATGTCACAAAGACTTAAGATTCTTAAGTAATTGAAAGTTCGAAACGAGAAAGAAAATATGTACATTTTAAAGCCGATGATGAGTTATTACCGTTTAGGGAACTGGAGTTACTTATGTCACAAGATCTCTGACTGTCTGAATGTCATTGAAGTACTTACTCAGAGAATTTAACCAAAAGGAGACGCCATAGACAAGGTGACGCGCGACGTCATGAGAAAATACGCGGTTTTTAGTCGGATGGAAGTCGTAGCGAGTGCACGCCATTCGGGTTCTTCGATATTTCAATCACCATTCAGCAACCATTTTGTTTTCCAAGAAAGAATCAAATTATCGAGAGAGAACCTTGTTTAATCTTAGGGAATAATCTAACATTGTTATTGGCAAAATTAAATGCGACAATTTGCGATAGACGCCATAATTGATGAAGAAAATACGCCAAAGTAACGCAAACTTTTATAAACAGGGTATGAGCCGTGCTCTCATACTTTGTATAGGGCATTGTCCATCAAGGGCGTCTCCTTATGATTAAGTACTCCCGAGGGTTATCTATTCTCTTTGACTTAAAATGTGGGTGTGTGAATTCTTGCAATTTTTCATCTATGTGTTTGAATGTTAGAAGCGTCGCGTCCAAGTATAACATCACAGTTGAGTCCAAAGTATGTACCTACCTACTTACCGCCGCACTCAGAGTCGACTTTGATGATTACTTAGTTAAGTATAGATTTTTAAAACAAAACTGCCGCAATCAGAGACGTTCAGTAAATTAATGTTAATTGACATTTAACTAATTAAGTTACACCTCATTAAATGCCATTTAGCATTAATTTACTGAACGTCTCTGATTGCGGCAGTTTTGTTTTAAAAATCTATACTTAACTAAGTAATCATTAAAGTCGACTCTGAGTGCGGCCGTTAGAAAGAAGAATAGTCATGGCCATGCTTTTATTGCTTTTAGGATTCCCGGCCTTAATAGTAGAAAGTATTTTGAACGCGTAATATAATTAATTAAAATATAAGTAAGCACAATTATTATAATGTTATACAATAATACCTATCGAATAAAAGTGTTGATAAAACTATTTAAACTTTGCCGTTTTTGTTCCCTGAAGCGATAGAAAGCGAAAAAACTACTCAAACAGTTTTAGCGTAATGCACACAAAATGGTTATAAATATTTCTATAGCATTTTACCTCGGAGTTATTTTATGACAAGACACTAATCCCTTACATTATTATAAATACGAATGAGTTTGTTTGTTTGTAACGCTTCTACGCTACCTACTCAACTGATCATGCAATTTTGCAATACACGTTAAGGGTACGGAGAGAAGGACAAAGGGTAGATTTTGTCTCGGAATTCCAACGGCAATTTCGAAATTAACGCGGTAAAACCTAGTTAACATACGAATGATATTATTCTGGTAAAAATCCCACAAAATACAAGGAAGGAATAAAAAATCACTTTATTTATTTATTGTTCATTTACTATGATTGTTAAAAAACTTAATTCCAATCACCGTAATAATTATGATTAAGTTTACAAATAAATATTGTAACTTACAATTAGACAATAAAATTAATTGTAGTACTTAGACACTAATGGATTCGCATTTCCTCCAAATTGCACAATGATTATTACCTATTTTAAAATATTATAAAAAAAAAACTGAGCACTTAATCAAATCATTTCAGTTTTTTAAGACGAGATTTGCACCTATAAAAGTCTATCGGTCGCACTCAGAGTCGACTTTAACTAGTTAAGTTACATCTCATTAAATGCTAATTAACATTAATTTATTAAATTTGTCTGATTGCGGTAGTTTTGTTTTAAAAATCTATACTTAACTAAGTAATCATTAAAGTCGACTCTGAGTGCGGCCGTATATCATTTAAAAAGAAATCTATATAAAAATATTAACTTGATATCAATAATTTTTTTAGCTTGTTTTTTTGCTAGTCTTGTCTCACCTTGTCAAGTGAGAATCTAGAATAGAAATTGATGCAGAGGAATATTGTGACAGCAATATTGCTTCTTTTTACATTACTCTGCATTGCTTTTCAATTAGCCAATAATAGCCAGGCAAACCAGCCAAGTCGAAAATCTATATTATTTTACTGGCTGTTAGAAAACTTCGTTAGCGCGATTCAGGACTTCCATATAGTCAGTTCTTGCCGCTTCGTTGTAGTTCGTGACTTGTGGCGTAGGGGTCGCCACATTAGTAAGGATTATTAGTATTAAAATTGAATGAGGCTGAACGTGATTATTTATACCGAGTGTCGCACGTTTACAAGCAGCTGTAGAGTATGTATATGGCGGGCGCGACGAGCGCGCTCTGGCGCATGGTGAGGCCGGTGAGGCTGGCGGCCAGGTACCACAGCGAGCTGATCAGCAGCACCTGCCACAGGATGTGCAGCACCAGCAGCCTAGGGAGGAGGGGATAGAGACATCATTAATCCTATTCGCACTTTTGTCCTTTCCTGTACCACTGACACAACGTGTATGCAAAATTTCACGGTGATAGGTTGAGCCGTTGAGGCGTGAAAGCGTAACACAAATTATATTAATGTAGTAAGGACTAGATTTCCCCGTGATTTCGCCCGTGTTAATCCGGGAGTTCCCGCGGGAACTTCGTGAAATCCGTTCTTAGCTGACATTCTCTACTTAACCTAACATATCTGTCAAATTTCAGCTTCATAGGTGTGTCAATCAGTAAGCTTGCTTTTGTTTTTATATATACTAGCCGTCTCGCGCGGTTTCACCCACGACAATTTCGAAGTTCCCGCGGAATTTTTCCATATAAACTTTGCAACCGCTTTTGAAATTTTTGAAAATTCAACCCCTGAGGGGTTGAATTGCAGCGTAGTGTAACTTCGTTAGCGCGATTCAGGACATCCATATAGCCAGTATTCGTCGCTTCGTTGTAGTTCGTGACTTGTGGCGTAGGGGTCGCCACCGTGGTCGCCACAGTTAGTTTTTACACTTACACGGTGTCCTTTCCCCTGGCGGCGGGCAGGTTGCTAATTTTCTCCCTGTTCAAGTAGCGGCGGACACCGATGTGGAGGTTGGTGAAGTACTCCTCCCACTGGAATATAAGAAAAAAAATTTTAATGCCATAGGGGGTAAACGGGCAGGTGGGTACACCTGATGGTAAGTGATTACCGCCGCCCATGAACATCTGCAACACCAGAAGGCATGCAGGTGCGTTGCCGACTTGGAATGGGGATGGGAACTGGCTTACATATAAAATGCTTTGTCCTGAATGAGTGATGGATCAACGCACAGCCTGAACCGCTGATCGTAGAGACCTGAAACTTGGAAGGTGTGTTCTTTGTACGACGCAGGCATGCTATAAGGAAGGATGTTCCGAAATTCTACCCCTAAGGGGGTAAAAAGGGGCGGTCAAAGTTTGTATGGAACAATTCCGCGGGAACTTCGAAATTAACGCGGGTGAAACCGCACGGGACAGCTAGTCACTATACAACGTGTTAATGAATTAACTGAAAACCTGATTCACCCCATTTAAAAAAATAAACAATAATATGATTAAAATATATTTTATGCCAAAAAAATTAATACTTTAAAAGTTATTCAACATTAATTTGGAGGTGAGCTTTCTACGAAATTCCAAGTAGCAGCGAAAGGATTCAAACCAGTAGGTGCGGGCGTAGCGCTTGGAATTTAGTAGATAGGTCACCTCCAAACTAATGTTGAATTACTTTTAAATTATAATTTTTTTCGACATAAAATATAGTTTAATCATATTATTGTTTATTTTTTTAAATGGGGTGTATCAGGTTTTCATTAACACGTTGTATAGGTACCTAATATTATACTGAGACGTGGTCCTACACTATGGACCTCGTAAGAAAGCTGCAAGGTCACCCAAAGGACTATAGAGAGGGCTGCACTCGGAGTGTCGTAGCGGGATCCAATCACAAAGTTTCGTTTAAGAGAAAGAGAGTAGAAATGAGGAATTCCGCAGGCGAACCGAGGTTATCGACATAGCCTGAAGACATCATAGCAGTAAAGAACGATAAACGACAATGTTTGTTATATTGCATTGTTATTCTAACGTGTAGTCTTGTTTTATGTTGCAACGTTGTACAACAATTTTACATGAAAAAAATTTAACATGTTATATAACAAAAGTTATATAACATGTTACATAGTCTTTACGCACCGTTAGTTTTCAATGCGTTAACCATCGTAGAATGTCAATTTGGCTCCGGGGACTGATGAGCTAAGGTCAAACGCCTGACCTTATAGCACGTAGGTAAATAACAAAAAAAAAAAACAACATATTCTCGATGCTGACCTCCAAAGTGGATATATCTATATAGAACAGCCGCCGGTCCGTCTGGTTGAGTTTATTGGCCAACTCTCGAGTGTTGTCGTTGTGGAACTTCCACTCTGTGAAGATGAAACGCTCCAAGCGGTTCAGAGACGACCACACGTTCTTGTGCAAACGTAGTAATCTGAAGATGAAAAAAATATATAAGTACATATGTATGTATGTACATCTTTATAAATGTGTAAGTGAGTTTGTTTGTTTGTTACGCTTCCACGTGCTAACGGCTCAACCGATCATCATGACATTTTGCATGCACGTAGTCAAGGGTACAGAGAAGGACACAGGGTACTTTTTATCTTTGAATTCCCGCAGGAACTCCGAAATTACTGCTAGTAATAGGTATTAAAAATGCGAATGCGAATTTTTTAGGCTTTCATGTGATCCGCGGTTTCACAATTGACCCGCATTAATTTTGGAGTTCCCGCGGGAATGCCGGAATAAAAAGTAAAATTTCCTTTACCCCCCGACAACGCGTCCAACGTGTACGCTAAATTTCATGATGATCGATTGAGTAGTTAAGGTGTAAATGCACAACAAACAAACAAACGATTTTTTTTTTCAATCGTATTCACATTTATAGCATTCGTTAGGATTAATAATAATAAAATGTAGCTTTGGTTGGTATCATATTTAAATTTCAATCAGAAAAATTGTGATTTTGTGATTAATTAATCATGTTAAGACAGCTTCAACTTTTGAGGTGGTATGTCTTAATTTGATTGCTAGATATTGTAGGTGTCAAAACGTGCGTATTTTAATCGCAAAACCGCCATGTTTTTGATTGCAATCGAAAAATGATAAAAACAAAAGTTGTACAATAGCTCCTCAGGTGGCGCTGTGTTTTAATATCCAAGTATCATTATTATTATTTATCTATTTATAAATAACGTACAACTGCGAGCACCTACATCTACAGACACAAAGACTATAAATTCCATTCACTTTTGTATCTTTTTGATAGGGACCAATACACTCCTTTTCTTTCTTTCTTTCTTTTCGTTCTGTTTTCATAAGTAAATACTCACATAGGTCTTTTTCCTGTGACCTTCAGTAAAAGGTCCAACAGTATGGCGGGAAAGAAATGGACGAATATCGCAGATATCCGAAACATTAGCAGCGACGGCACGAACTTTAAGTGAGGGTACCTGGAAAAATATATTTTTAAAAAGGAATTTCCAATTCTCTACATCATTTTTTAGAACAAAGAGACGTAAAACTCTCACTTCGCGACAGAAAATGACACAATATAAACTAGAGACTATGGTGTCGCTAAGGATCAAACACGTATTTTTTTTCTTTTTTTTTACGTAATCAAATAATAACGACGATACATTGAGTGGAAATTCCGCGTGACGTCACTATCCGGTGCAGTTTGTATGGCGGTTTATAGCGGTTAATGACGTCACGAGCCCCCACCCTAAACTTTAATGAGCTATATCTATTTCATTAATTTGAAAGAGCAAAAAATACGTGTCCAATATTTTTTATTATTCTACAAACCGGAATAATTAGAATTTGACTAATTAGAATTTTAATTTTCAGAAGTCGTCAACATCCCTATTGAAAAATATACCTACCTATAATGTGTTTATGTGGAAACTTATTATTAGGTGATAAAAACCAAATGAGCACAAACCACACGGCGCTCTTCAATGGATACTTGTGGAGCATCCCGTTGACTTTATCCTCCAGGATGGTCCACCTGAACGGATTCTGGGTGGATGAGGAGCAGTGGTAGATGGAGAGACCGGAGCTAGAAAAAAGTGGTTTACAATAACGCACTAATACAACAGGTTTACAATAAAATATCGCACTAATCCAGCATAAATAAGCTAATTGACTAAATGTCAGTTTTAGTCCGTCATGCAGATTAATATGAATTATGGCACCCAATTTTCTTAACGTAGGTAATCGAAAAATAACGGCGATACATTTGAAATGATTTGAATTGAATCTAAATGTCGCATGACGGTGCACCTTGCTGCACTATGTATGTAGGTAGTTATAACGTCACGTCACGTCACCCCTAAACCTCTGGCAATAGACGTAATTTTATTAGCGCAAGTGTAACCGCGGGGAAGAGCTAGTATTAGTATAGATAGAATATCTGGGCGACTGAGCTTCGCTCGTAGGGCCATCTGTTGTTAAGTAGAAAAGCACCAATCACTCATTTTTCATTGCCTGAAAACACGGACACAGATAATATAATGCTACTAGCCGTCCCCCGCGATTTCATCCGTGGTAATTTCGGAGTTCCCGCGGGATATCCGGGATAAAAACTATCCTATCTTTTAAGTTGGACCATATTATGAATGGTTACAAAATTTTATCAAAATCCGTTCAGTAGTTTCGGAGTCCATCGCGGACAAACAACGTGACACGTGATAAAACGACGTTTTCTAAAAATGAAACGTAGCTAAACCAATCGCCCCCGAAACCCCCATTTCATGAAAATCGTTGGAGCCGTTTTCGTTTTACCTATGTAACGTGGTCAAATTTGCTGCAAATATTTACAGGGTTGAAAGCATAAACCGTTATAAACATGTTCATAAAATAGATCTTTTTTAATTTTTTTTTTACCAACTAAATAAATCAATCAAAAAGAAAGCAATTGATGAAGGCACTCGCCGCTCAATCGCTTTAGACACACATCGCCGCGCGCCGGTATCTTAAGATCAATGACCTCGAGCTGATCAGCTGACGCATCGCTCGCTGTGTGCGTGGCGCGTGCCTTGTATACGTATTAGTGAGCTGCGTGTGAATGTAATTTCTAATGATTTTTCATTGCATTTATTTTCCTCGTATTCTGAAACACTACCGAACTTACAATATTTTTTTTTCGCTTATCCTGTTTGTTGTAATATATAATAATAATAATAATTCACATCAAAACACACAGATCTACTTGATCCCACAGCAAGCTATTATTAGCTTGTGTCGTGGAAACCAAGCAAACGTGGTATATACTACATAGAATTACTTATATATTATACTATAGATATATAAACACACCCAGACTGGAAAATGGAACCCTGTGTTCATCACACAAAGTCCACCCCCACCGGGAATCGAACCTGGAACCCCTTGATTAGCGGGTAGGCATGGTGACCTCTGCGCCAATCAGGTCGTATACTTTCAGCCCTGTAAATATTTGCAGTTAATTTTAAAACAAGTTATAAACAAAAGAATTGCTCGTTTAAAGGAAGCAAATCAACTAATCTATACTAATCAGTATAGATTTTATTGGTCGATCAGTGCGGTGTGGTGAGGACCCAAGACTCACCCTTCCGCAGCGGCCCGCCAGCCGGCCACCAGCAGCTGGTTGACCACCACGTCCACCGGGATGTAGTCGGCGATCTTCTCCTTGGCCAGCGGCAGGCGGCGGACCACGCCTAATGAAGGTAATAATTCAGTTGTATTCAGTCCATTTCTGAATTAAATTAATATGCAGAAATGTATATTAAATGGATGCAGATAAGCAATAACATGTTAACCCACAAAATGAAATTATTGATACAGACCGCTATAATAAGAGTTATAGAACGTTTTTTAATCATTATTTTTACCTCCTTACATTGTTTAAATACTAAGAAATTGTTAAACATAAAACAAACTTGTCACAAAATGACGCTATAAAATTATAGCGTGAAATGACGCTATAATTTTAAAACACAATTTATTCAAAATTTCTTCAATGTGGGTTAACACACTATCGCTTACCTATGTCCAAATAAACAATCATCTTATTATTAAAAAAAAAATTGTATACATATTTTAATTTTATATTTTTTTTTATGTATTCATTTTTTTCATTACCTAGCTATCCTTTTATGCACATCTGCCAGACGTCGCGCGACGGCTCAATTTTTTTAATGTATTAAACTCACAGTGAAAAATTTCAAATACATATAATACCATATTCATATAGTTACTAATTTATAAAGAGGTAAAGTTTTTGAATTGTTAGTTTGTAAGTTTGTGGGTTCCTAAGTTTGTGACGTCGTAGGGGGTAATCTACTGAACCGATTTTGAAAATTATTTTACTCATAGGAAGCTACGGCAGTCCTGAGTGACATAGCCGTACCCCGCGATTTCACTCGCGTTAGTTCAGGTGTTCTCGCGAAAATTTTGGGATTCGACCAAACAAACAAGACCTACCTAGACCACACCGGCTAGAGCTAATAGCATATTTTAAAGGGTGAGTAAAAACGTACGTAGGTATTTCAATTTCGGTTTACCTTTGGAAGCCCCCATGAGGAACCCTTGAGGCCCCACTTTAGAGCAAGTCCAGCCCGCCACGGGCTCCTTCCACGCCGCCACGACTGAAAACAGATAGTAAGTGAACACACGCGCACACAGTAGTGCAGAGGGCAAAGTTACGCTGCAAAAAACCCCTCGAAACCCACGTTTCGAAACTAAATTATGTACCTTTGTGGAGACGAATAAATCATATTATTATTAAATGTTAAGGTCAACAAAAAAAAAATTCGATCGATCCATTATTGGTTGTAGGACATTTTGCTATGCAATGTTCTAAGACAAACGTGAATCCATTCGAAACAAGATCCAGTAGGTATATCAAACGTTAAAAATGAGACATTTCCCATATTTTAACTGACTTCCCAAAATTCGATCTTTATAAACTTATAAAGGTGGTGCAATAATACAAGAAGTCTACTTTTTTCCAAATTTCTAACAAAAAAAATTAAGGGAAATTTAAAAAGGCTATTTTAGATTTTATCACAATCGGCCTTGAGATACCTTTGAAAATTTTTCTATATTCCTGGTAGATTTTTTGGTTTATTTGTTGTTGTTATTTAATTTGTTGGTATTGTTTTTATGCTTTAGATTCGGATTTGGCCATGCCCGCCCGCTTGAAAAATTTCACCTAATTTAACTACATGGCACACTCACTCATGGTAGGCCGGACTATGGCGCAGGGGAATGCGCCTGCGCAGGCAGCCACCTCGTGCTCCGCCAGGTGCTTCGTGAAGGTGTAAGTGTTCGGATGGTCCTTTAGCAGCCTGCAGATTGGCAAAGATTAAATTTTATCCAAACTTGGCTTGTCAGGAGTTAGACTTATTATTATAAAATGGGCTTGTCAACCAAATTTTAGTTTTTAGTCCGTCTTTTAATAAAAAATATTAGACACGTATTTGTTATTTTTTTACGTAATCAAAAAATAACGGCGATACATTGAGTTGAAATTTCGCGTGACGTCACTAACAGGACAGTTTGTATGGCGGTTTTAGCGGTTAGTAACGTCACGACCCCCTCACTCTAATCTTTGATGCGCTTTATCTCTGCATATTTATTTTACTTTATTTGAAAAAGCAAAAATTACGTGTCTATTAATTTTTTTTATTTTCTAACTGACGGACTAGTTAGAATTTTGATTTTCAAAAGTAGTCAACATCCCTATTATGATGATGCGCGTATCGGAAGTTGTGGAACGACATCGAACGCCCATGTCGCTTAATATGCGTGTATTGAAACGCGGCCATAGTCGTGACAATCTCGCGCGTCTTGTAACGCGGCCTAAGTCTCTAATCGTGTACTAACTTGGGTTCAACTTCGTTTAGTGCGTCGTCGCGCAACGTATCCACCAACGATATGACTTGCTCAGGATCCTCGGGGGCGTCGTAAAGTTTCTCGTGAACTTCCGTCAAGTAAGAGTTCACGTATGCCGATGAAACGTGTACCATTACCTGAAATAAGCATAATATCATTATTATTGTATCCTTCAAAAAGCCTTTTTTATAAGCATTCGTTTTCACTCAGGAACTTCGTCCACTTCACAACACACAGATCTACATACTTGATCCCACAGTAAGCTCCAAGCTTGTGTTGTGGAAACCAAGCCAACATGGCATAATATTAAGATAAGATAAAGTTTATTCAGCAAGAACAAACACATACACCACGCAACAATCACTTTACAATACAAAGGCACAAATAATATAAAGGTAAATGTAAATAAAGGTAAAAAAATATAATACAAAGATAAAAATAATAATAATATAATACAATATGTTATTACATATTTATATGTACTTATCTATACATATAAAATGCTTTGTCCTGAATGAGTGATGGATCAACGCACAGCCTAAACCTCTGATCGTAGAGACCTGAAACTTGGAGGGTGTGTTCTTTCATCTTTGTATGACATAGGCATCCGATAAGAAACAATTTTTGAAAATTCAACCCCTCAGGGTATGAAAAGGGGTTGCAAAGTTGTCTGGGGTACAGATAAGGACAAAGGATTCATTGTATCCTGGAATTCCTGCTGGATCTCCGAAATGTCCACAGGTGAAACCGCAGGAAACAACTAGTAAATAAATAAGACAATCCAATTACTTTCAAATCCTTGATCTGCTTGCACAGTTCCATAATCCGTCGTGTGCCCTGCAAATTGATCTTCACAGTTGGCCGAAGGTTTTCTTGAAAGTCCAGTGTTGCTGCAGAGTGTATCACTACATTCACATTGTTGATCAGTGTCTGCCTGTCCTCGGAGCTCAGTCCGAGGTCCTCTTCACCAACATCGCCGGCAACTGCTATAAGTTTTTTGAATATATCCGTTGATTCTGTTTCAAGGAGCTTCTCAAATACCTGAAATAGATGATATTCATGATAATATAGAAGCAGTTTGGATGATTATTGACAAGTACATTGATTTTTTTTGTTTAGTATTTGGAAAAATTGGATTAGGTCTAATTCTACCCATACTAAACGGATCTACAGCACTCCTACATCTAAGTAGGAACTCAATCATATAAGAAATGAGGGTCAATCAGTCTTATGCCACCATGCTAATATCAATATAAGTGAGGAGACTCATAATGAGATAGAGTGGTGAAGTTTCGTGTTTGGCAT
Organism: Zygaena filipendulae; assembly: GCA_907165275.2. Classification (NCBI taxonomy): domain Eukaryota; kingdom Metazoa; phylum Arthropoda; class Insecta; order Lepidoptera; family Zygaenidae; genus Zygaena; species Zygaena filipendulae. Next base: position 2,922,336 of record OU015678.1, on the reverse strand, counting down.
GAGCTGAATAGCCCTAACAAGACTTAAAAAGATACTAGTATTACCCATACTAGTATTGTAAATGTTAATGTAACTCTGTCTGTCCGTCTGTTACTATTCCACTCCTTAACTAGTGAACCAGTGAAATTCATAAAATTTTACAAAGACACTGTCAGAAGTCCAGAAAAGGATATAATATTTCTATCCTGAAATTCTCATGAGATTTCTGAAATTAACACAGTTAAAATTGCAGGAAACAGTTCCTTAAAAACTAATCAGTAATTAGAAGGTGAAAAGGCATGCTACAAATTAAACTAAATGCACTAAAATGCACCCTAGGACATTGATAGAAAAATATTTATCAGTTGAAAGCCTGGGGCTTAGAAACAAGCATTCTAAACAACAGCATCAGGCATGATACCAATTAGATAAAACTTACAGGATTTTTGGGAAATTCCTCCAGCCTTTGCGATATTTCCACTCCCTTCTTGGGCCTCATCAGGAGGTAGATTTTACCAACTTGAGGAATGGTCCGGAGTATTTTCTCTATGAGACATAATCCGACAAAACCCGTGCCTCCGGTAATAAATATGCTTTTGCCGGAATAGAATGCGCGCACCTGCGAATCTTCGGTCATTTTGCTGTATATTACGATCTGTAAAATGAAATTCGTCTATGGTGGTAATCTTGCTTCCACCGCTGTTTTCAGTTATGTAGAGCACAGTAGTTTTTATAGATAAAAAGTAAAAACAAAAAACAAAGTTGATGAATTGAAGTGTCAGTGACTTTTGGAACTTTTTGAACTCTTGACAGCGGACTTGCCACAGATTACTCAACGTAATAATTATTATGACATTGACTGCTATGACCACAGAACAGAAAATAACTGATAGAAGAGACATCAACTTAGTTTAATATGAAAAATAGTGAAATCCAGTGTCGCCAAATGATTTTCGCACACAAAACTATTCTCACTCACTAAAACATTCATTATCTTAAAGAAATATATCGCTTTTTGGTTACGTTTTTACTTAGTTAGTCACTGTTTTCAAAATTCACAATTTGGGAATATTGTGGAAAATATACTTGGGATACTAGCAAAAGAAGTTTTGGGCAAGTTAGAGCATTTGCTCTAACTTCCTTAGCAACGGTGCCGCGGTGGCGCGCCTGCTCCGCCTACATGTCATCTCTAGTTAATTTATTTTCTCTGTGGCTATGACGTATTTGCTACAAACAAGATATTTTAATTACTAGGAAACATTGCCATTAGATAGACGCCAGAAGATGAGTTGTGCTCCGCGTCAGGTACCACGTTACTTTTGTCAGGCACCGCGATTTAAACATCTGGAGTTAAATACGATAAAAGCCTACCATTTTCGGGCTTATACCCGGATTTAAGCACGAAAATTGTAGGCTTTTCTCGGGTTTAATCCCAAGCACCGGATTGATACTGGAGTCGCATTTTTTTTTTTTATACCATACTTTCAGATGGGCTAATCGATAAGTCCTAAGAAGGTATATTATTTAGATCATAATAATTATGATTTATGATTGATGTAGAGGTAGAGTATTGCACGAGGAGAAAAAAATTTGGTTGCACAAAAAAGCATTCACACATTTTTTGTTTTGTAGGTAAATACTGGTTTCATGATTTTATTGTAAACTTCATTCAATATTGTATTATCTATGACTTCATTGTTCCACTGTGTACTATAGGTACCTACCTAGTTTTATTTTTTTATGTACCTACCTAGGTACAAACCTATTTACAAGTTCTATTCAAGTACCAAACAAGGGACTTCCTCAGGTCAAAGTGGCATTAATTGAGTAAAAATATCCAGCACCACTTTGTTACAATTTTTACATTATTTAATTATAGTTATTTTTTTAAAAAGAAAAATACTTAAAAAATCAGAAGAACTTCTGCAAACCAATTTGATTATGTAGGTAATATTGACAAAAGGTAGGTAGACTGGTAGAATTTACTAAAACGAAAAAAATTAAAATGCTCTAGTATGTAATAATGTATCTCTATATTAGGCAACAGTGATTCTCTGTCGACACAATGTTTGGGCATTATGTTATATGCAAATGTTATTTCAAACAGTTAAAAATTATAAAGGTATTGTTAATTAAATTAACTTCTATAGCCAAAACAATTTTAACTAACTCTATGGTTAAACATACTAGAGCGCTAGATTCCCACACATCTATTATTCAATAGATACTAACTATTCTCCACGGTTTCTCGCGCGTTAATCTCAAATTTCCCGCGGGAATTCTGGAATAAAAAGTACCCTATGTCCTTCACTGTACCCCATGACAACGTGTATGTATGCAAAACTTTTTATCCCGGAATTCCCGCGGGAACTTCTTGAAATAGAATACCTATTTTATCATAATACGAATTTCCCGCGGGAATATCGAAGTTCACGACATCGTCAGTGAAACAGTCAGTAGGTACCTACCTATTCTATGTATAATCCTACTAATATAAATGTGAAAGTGTGGATGTTTGGATGTTTAGATGTTTGTTGAAGTTCCCCCTATGTCCTTCTCTGTACCCCTGACAACGTGCATGCCAAATTTCATCCAAATCCGTACGGTTTTTGATAAAACTTTGTAACCATATAATATGGTCCAACTTAAAAGATAGTTTTTATCCCGAAATTCCCGCGGGAACTCCGTAATTAATGCGGGGAACAGCTAATCACCGTAAACTACTGTTAGGGGCACAAAGAAGGACACAGAGTACTTTTTCCCGGAATTCCCGCAGGTACCTAACTCCGAAAATACCGCGGATGAAATCGCGTGGGACAGCTAGTTTTTATTTAAAAACTGACAAATAGATGACGATGGTAGGGCCGGAAATGAGTAAAGTCGTTATTGTATAATGTAGATACTTACCTAGTACTAAATACGGGGTAAATATCTACATAATAAGGAAGAAAACATCAAGTCAAGTAGACACTTAAAATAATGTTTGCTGTGCTTCCACTACGTAGGTAGCTATTTGCTTAGTGATCTCGAGGTTATATCGATTTATACCTACATATTTGAAATGAAAAATGACTATAGGTAATAAATGTCTATATTACCTACCATCAAGTTGATTTTCAACAAAGCACCTTGAGGTGTTGCCGCTAGAGTTGGAATCACGAAAGCAAAACAGATAAAACACGTATCCAACCATGCATGAAACACTCAAAAAAAATTTGCCTGACGTCCTTAATAATGAGTATTAAGTAGGTATTTATATAAGCATTTTTCATCTCTTTAAATGTTGTTTCTATACTACTTATAATATTATGAGTAGAATAGATTTGATCTTTTGTATGTTTGTTTGTAAAGGATAAACTCAAAACTACTAAACCGACTGTAAAAATTATTATAAAGAAGCTACAGGGGGTACTTTTATCCCGGAATTCACATTTCACATATCCAAAATACTATTAGAAATCAAACAAAGATATATTAAGTATTAAATTGGAAACAAACGATTCATAAAAAAAAAACATTAATTACCTATTAATAATTAATTTTAACTCAAGCATGGCAAATCAATCAGATAATATACAGATTAGCATGAAACTATTTGTTCTATGTATTTTGTCATTCAACAGAGAGAAAACCCTATTATCTTAAATACAAATGCGAGTTGTTTGTTTGTTACGCTATCCCATTTTAACTACTCAACCGATCATCGTGAAATTTTGCATGTACACGTCTGGAGTACAGAGATAATATAGAATACTTTTATCACGGAATTCTCGCGTAAACTCCGAAATTTAACGCGGATGAAACCGGGGGGCCAGCTAGTAGAAGAATGAGTTTTTATACTTAATTTTGTATGCAATAAATGCAGCCCGCATTTGCTCTTAACTATCTATGAGTCAGACAGTGGAGCAGCGGTGTACCTACTTTCAAATAACACGCAGAGTCGCGGCCTGCTGTGAGGTCCAATTCTACTCACGAAAAACAAAAACGCTCCACTACTAACAAAATTATCTACTGCCTCGTTAATCTCTTCACACAATATACCTATCAAGAATGATTTATTCCCAAAATAAATTTTACAACTAAAAAATGAGTTCAATGTCGACTATAGTTAGTCTAACAGCTCGGAATATTTACATATTGGGTACTAGCTGTTCCCCGCGGTTTCACCCGCTTTAATTTTGGAGTTTCCGCGGGAATTTCGGGATGAAAGATAGCCTAAGTACCTACCTAACTCCTTATAATTGAAGATCAAACGAACTTACCTAAAGTGAAGCTCGATCAAAATTATGCGAGCAGCTTCATTCGACGCGTTAGCAGTCCCGTCAAAATCGGTCTAGCCGTTTCAGAGATAAGCCGGAATAAACACAGACAGACAGAGAATAATTTTAAAAAAATATTTTTTTATGTTAGTCCCGTATATACTTATTTATACTTATGCATTTGGTGAAAAGCTGTTAATTGAAAATTACAAACAAACACTTCAATTTTATTCATTTAAATAGATGTCCAAAGAGTTAGATCACCTCAGGCAGTTTGAAAAAAGAAATGTCCAAACAGTTCGCTCATCGGACTTTTGTTACAACTGAATGGATGAGTAGAATTGGTCCTCTGCTAGCTTACAATAAAACGTGAAACTTTCTAGAAGTTATGAATAATAATCAACAGAAATCATCACGACGACCCCATATTGCGGTTTTCAAGTAAATTAAAGTTTAGCTTAATGTTAACAAACACTCTACTGTTGTTAGAAAGTAGAATAATTATTGTGATCCAATATGATTATGTAACAGGCAGGTATATCGGTTAGGAAAAGTTGTGCTTCAGTGTGCTAAAGTCACTGATAGCTGATAAAATTCTATAATGCCTCAAATTGCTAATTGCAATAGACCAAGCTACAAAACAAATAGCTTCTTCTTCTAGTGTCTATTCATTCATTCAACCTACCACAGATAATATAATACTATACTATAGTAATCCTACTATTAATATAATAGGGTACTTGCATGAAATTTATAATAAGAAATTGTCTCAATATTTAAAAAATAGAGCCTTAGAAAAGCGTTATCGTGAAAGATTTACTAAAAAAAATTTCAATGGTTTCCAAAATATTCAACTTCACAGCCAAACACCAATCACAGCCAAGCTTGACACATGACGTCACTTTTATTTTGTAGGAAACATTTACTTCTTTCAGAGAAGGCAAAAGAAACTAAGTGCATACAGTCAACGCATATTTTCCATTTTCTGAGGTTTTTTACTTTAAAATGCAACGGTAGGATGCATTTCGATTCTTTACTGGAACTTTTGGAAGTAAATCGACACAGTTCAACCTTAATTTCGCTTTTGGATAGTGAAGTTATCTGTCTGTCAGTGGCACATGACCCTGTCAATACGACAGTGACATTTCTATTACAGATTAATAAGGCGTAATTTTGAACTAGTGACGTCATTCCGCGGCGGTGAGGTCTAAAGTAGGAACTTTGAAACGCTCTATTTAATTAATTTATTTTTTAGATTGGAAAAAAAATATTCATGCAAGTACCCTATTATATCCTACTAATATTATAAATGTGAAAGTGTGGATGTTTGGATATTTGTTACTCAATCACGCAAAAATTTTTGCAACGCAAAAATTTGGCATGCACGTTGTCAGGGGTACAGAGAAGGGCATAGGGTACTTTTTATCCTGGAATTCCTGCGGGAACTCCGAAATTACCGCGAGTGAAACCGCGGGCAACAGCTAATAATAATAATAATAAAGCTTTATTGCATTCAATTATTAATAAATGTTATATTTTACTGTTAGTGTTTTTTAGATTTTACTTAAATGAACCCCTTTTGAGGAGGCATTTTACCCATAAATAGTATAGCGAGACGAAAACATTATAAACATCGACTTCTGTAGGTACAGTTATTATTTTATTATTTTTAATTAACGCTCAATGATAAATGAAGATGTACTTATCTACCTCATATAGGTACATAATCGTTGTAAAAGCTTACAAATTTTATATTTCGCATTTTAATATAAAACGAGAATCGTCCTTTAAACATGTTTTAAAGGAGAATAGGCTGTTCTGTCTGCCTGTATCCTTGTAAATTAATAATAAATACTATAATTATATTATGTATACATAAAATATTGGAAAGGTTAACATATTTTGTTTTAAGAGGACTTTCCTCGATTATTTTTTTATCGGATTAAATAATGGGCACGTATTTTTAGCTTTTTCAAATTAATGAAAATGTCGCATTAAAGTTTAGGGTAGGGGGAGGGGGTGACTTCATTAACCGCTGGAAGCCCCCATACAAACTGCACCGGATAGTGACGTCATGTGATCAACTCAATGTACCGCCTTTATTATTAGACTAGCTGGTGCCCGCGGTTTCACCCGCGTGAATTTTCGACCATTGCAATGACTAATGACGTTAGATTTTCTCACTCTTTTAAAACGTAGTGGTTTTAACTTTAGGTAAAAATATTCAATGTACAAAATCGCGGATTCTACTCTTTTATTATACTTAGTATAGATTACGTAAAAAAAGAAAAAAATACGTGTTCAATATTTTTTATTAATCTACAGACCGGACTAAAAAAAATTTAGTCAACCAGCCCATCCCGAAACTTCCGCTGGTGATATAACCTATTTTATGAATTGAACTTACAGAAAGTACCTACCTATTGATCTCTAGTTATCTTATTCTAACTGTACTTTACGTAATCCAAGCCTTACAAACTAACATCACTTCTTGCAAGTACTTTGTAAACATAAATTGCCTTACGTGATGGAACGGTCGAGATGTTAAACCAACTTGATCTACCCGAGTTTCACCACGCTACTTTAAAATCAACAGAGATCACTGATACAGCTTACTTACATATCTTTTTATAGCGTTATTGGTAGTTTGCTTTGCAGTATTCGACACTAGAATAAAAACAACGTAGCCGAGCGATATAGTTGTATCTTATCGTCTTTATTAATTAACAAACAAAAATAATCAACGCGACACGACCTCACACTGCGAAACCGCGGCAAAACTAAACAGTAAACTGGGCCCTTATTCACTACGACCAACAACATTCCTTGCCCATAACGTGCATCCCAAAAACACAATCCCAAACGCTCCAGATGCAAAAATATTCTTTACTAGTTGTGCCCCGCGGTTTCACCCGCGCGAAAGGTTTTTATACAACAACTTTTTTTCCGGACATCCGATTTTAATGAAACAAAGCCTATATGTAGCTCCAGGCTAAGCTTGATCTACCTGTGAAAACTGGATGACAATCTGTTAGAAGATTTGGAGATTATAGTGAACAGACAGACAGACAGACAGAAAAGAATTTTAAAAACTTTTTTTTTGTGCTTAGTTACTCTTCTTATATCACCCCTCTCAATTTTAGGTAAAAATATTCAATGTACAGAATTGCGGATTCTACTCTTTTACTATAGTATAGATATTATTTATGACAAAAGAAACGTTGAGAATGTATTTTTTAAAGTGAAACTTCTTTGAACACGAGGGAAAAGCAATTTAAGTGGCGCCTTATCTTAACGCGACGCGTTATGGTCATAGTGAATAAGGGCCCTGTAAACAAACTCGACTTAAATGAATGGAAAACAAGCCGAAGTTCGTCCAAGAGTTCCTGATTGGCTTACGAGTATCGAGATCAGAGCAAGGAGATAGAGGGATGTTTACTTGCCATGAAAAAGATTAGTAGAGTTGTAAAGTTATATGTAAGTAATGTTTATTTCATTAAGAATTATTTACTTGTATTTTTTTATACTATTCATTTTTTATATTTTTATGTTTAGTTGGTGTATTTGTATTTATATGTATGAGTATCATTTTTTTGCCTCTTCTTTTGTTACCGTCCGTGCGTGACAGCGGGCTGCCAACTGAAAACCAGCGCTACCTAGGTGTTTCCGCCCCTAGCTAATGCTGAGTTGGTGACACTTTCGGTAGAGCATGCATGTCTCTTTAGATTAGGCATGTTTGTTTCTTTTTCTTTTGTGTTGTAAATGAAATAAATGTATTTTCTTCTTCTTTTTCTAGAGTCTAAAAATGGCAGCTAATCAAGGCGCTAAATTTAAAAAAGTTGTCACAGTTATTGTACTTTACATTAAAACTCTATACTTACCTACATTGAAACTCCTTACAGGGGATAAAAAGCGTCACCCGCTATAAAGAAGTTTAAATGAAAAGTAAATCGACAAAAGCGCACCTGCAGAGAAAAAACTATATTTAATTATTTAAATTACAAGTTTTTATCCTGTTTTAGGTAGGTACATACGAGTATTCACCTACAAAGTTATTTTTCAGGCCGTTACAGAGGTCCGCTATAAAAATTTAATCTTCTAAGTTGTTCCGTTTAATTTTTGCTTCCATTTTGTTTAAAAACCGAGAAGGAACGCAATCCTCAACTGTAATGAGGTCGGGGAAACGAAATCAATAGAAAGACAGACAAAGGTAGGCTGGATAACAATATTTACATAGAGAAAAACAAAAATCTAAAAAAGCTAAAAATAAAAAGCTAAAAATAACAAAATACCGATTTAATCCAAAAGACAAAATCACACGTAATATTATTATTGGTTTGTGCTACCACTGATCGGTTTGAATTCGGTGACAAGCCCGCTGGTGTCTGCCCACTTGAGTTGTTTTGCTCACGAAAAGCTGGTGGCAGGAGTTGACTTAGCCCATCTACCCCCTCCATATTTGGCTTGTCACCGACTTCATACCGATCAGTGGTAGCACAAACCAATAATAATATTACGTGTGTTTTTGTCTTTTGGATTAAATCGGTATTTTGTTATTTTTAGCTTTTTATTTTTAGCTTTTTTAGATTTGTGTTTTTGGAAGTCGGTTTTAATTTTTTTGTTAAAAATTTGTTTATTTCTTGCTTTTTAGTGAGTCGGTTTGTAATTTATCTAAGTTACAATAGCCTACTGTCAACTGCTCATAAATTTTTACAAAATATTACTTTTCCTAATGCAGGGACGTTAATTTTTGAGGAGTTCTGCTGGTACACCACCATCGGTTCCACTTCACCATATATATTGTGACGAACATAAATTGTTTAGAAACCACATTAAAGTTAACGAATCGGTATCTGTGAAATACCTATTATTTAGTAGTTCCGATGACCATCTGCGGTCTTCATCATCAGTTCCACTTAAATAAACGATTTACTATAAAAAATACCCAAATCGCCATACGTGTGCCTATAAATTTTGAAGAGTTCCCTCGATTTCTCCAAGATCCCACTATCAGATCCTGACTTGGTGACAATGTGACCAATTCGGAAGTATCCCCTTTTAAATAAAAAAACAATTTTCCAAATCGCTCTAACTAGAACCCCTGAAATACGTATTATTGTTGAGTAGTTCCAATGACCATCTGTGGTCTGCATCATCAGTTCCACTTATTCAAAGTTTGCTTTTCGAAAGCAAATGAACGATTTACTATAAAAAATACCCAAATCGCTGTAGGTGTGCTTATAATTTTTGAAGAGTTTCTTCGATTTCTCCAAGATCCCATCATCAGATCCCAACTTGGTGGCAATGGGACCTAATTGGGAGTATACCTTTCAAACAAAAAAATAATTTTTCAAATCGGTCCAACCGTCTTCGAGTAATCGGTGAACATACATAAAAAAAAAAAAAAAAATAGGGCTCAAGGATTGATCCCTGAGGCATACCAGCTGAGATCACCCTAGACGAAGAGATACGGTCACACAACTGCTCATCGAAAGAGCGATCCGACAGGTATGAGGCAGTGATTTTAATCAGTGTTTTAAGGAACACCGTGGAATCAGCATTTTATAAAGTTGGCCCCGATGTTTGGCCGTATCAAAGGCCTTACCGAGATCTAGCTCCCAGTGCCACTGCCTAAATTTATGTTGTAAGATTGTTGATTAATACTCTGGAAACAGGAGTCAGTTGCTATACTGATAAATCTGAAGCACAAAATCAAACTGTTGATTCATCAGAAGTTATAAATCGTTGCTCTGACCTTCCAAACAGTTGACAAGCAGCCCTGTGTATTCTATTACTCACCACCTTTTCTATTATATATTTTATTTTTAAATTATAGTACTATATTTATGACGGTTTACCACACTAACTTTGCACATGATTTAAGCAGTTTAAGCAATTTAAGCAGCAGCTATTAGAAAAGATAATGTTGTACGGTAAGTTCCTCTATGTGATAAAACTATTACCTACGGACTACGGTCATAGTAAACAAAATAGTACATGCAAGAATTACAGTTTCTGGTCGGTATACCCTTCTAACATTTCAGTATAGATAGTAGGTAGTTTATGTAAAAGATGATTAGAAATAAAACTTCAAATAAAACCGCTACGAGTGGTATTTTATTCATAATTTACAGAAATATGTGATTGCCTATGATATATTCATTAGACATTTAAACATTATTTTACTACATTATATAAAAATTAAAACTATTCAGTTATTTTCTACGTAGTAACAAACTGAAGAAAAAATCTGAGAGCCAAATTATAAACAAGACGACAATAGTCATCATTGATCTATAATTTTTAACTAATAAATGACAAAACTGTTTTTGATAAAACTCGCCAACTTTTAAGTCACCAAATCTACAGAAAATATTATATTATTTTACAAAATATAAATAAATAATGATAGTATAATATGGCAAGATATACAATAAAAATTCTAATGCTAACAATACTAGATATTTGTAAAAAGAAATAATCTATTTTATTGTGATGATTAGGTATTTTTACTTAGAATAGATTATATTATATACTTTATTATTTAATAAAAAAAAGTTAAAGTTTATAAGATCTACAACAAGCTACAATTTATTTTACTTTAATTAGGTACTCATACGTAAAATTATTACTGCATCGACTTCCGTAACAATATCAGAAAAAAAATATTATAAAAAGAAAAGTTGTACGAGATTCTCACGGCGACTTTTATAAGTCATAAAGTCTTGATTTGGTAAAAATCAAAACTGAAATAAACATCTTGCATGATCGAATGGCACCTAGATTTATACATAGGTCAAATCGTAGAAAGCAGGCAAATTCAATGTTTTATTAATATGGCATTCATTTACGTTACTTAAAATAAACGGTATTAATACCGATTCTTCTTAAGTGCTACCAAAGTAGAAGTCCGCTTCCATAGTGTGGAGATTGCGAGGTAGTTATAAGTAACAGTGTCCTGAATATCAGAGAGATTTCTTTTGTATATGTAGTACTTAGTGTGGTTTGACGACAACTTATGTAGAAGCCCGATTATTCAACAGACCAACTCAACACAGAAAATACCTTAGTTCCCTTATTTTATTAGCTATAATAGTTAGAGATGCTGCCAGTTGTTTTTCCACTTGATTTCAATCTAGAGTCTAAGTTATAAAAACATAAAGAGTCTGTCGTGGTTTTTAAAGCCTTTTAAGATTTGTCAACTACTGAATAAGTACCTACTATTATAAATTAAGCCTAAATATTATAAAGAGGTTGTTAGAAAGGGATTGGCAGACGGCAGTTGTGTACCAACCGAGCAAAATGTCACTAAAAATACGTTCCTTACCTGGGTCTTTGCCGTAGTCACACCAAAGCAAACTCAAGTTCTATTATTGCTAATTGCTATTCGTTATTTGCGATTTGATTTACCTATAGAAGAGAAAGAGTTAAGAGACTGCTGCAATGAAATTTGAATTTGACGACCATTCGTTATAAATTGGATTATAAGTATTTGAATTTTGTAGAAAAAAATGTCAGGTGCCTCTGAATGAAGGCTGACGACAACTTACTCATGTCCGCTAGTGAGGCTTAATTCCCACCAAAACCCCACCTCTCTCACTCTACTACTCTGCTAAGGTTTTCCCATATATCAAACGCTTAGGTAAACCTCAGAACGGATGCAAAATGTTTACCATATGCAATAGTAAAAGAATTTAATTATTAAAACTTATGATTATGGTTACATAAGACAGCACAAACATAAATTCGTTACACTATAAAATGATATGTACTTACTTCAAACATAAAATACGTAATAACAAAGCTACCACCTTTTAATTAATTAAAAAAATATGAGAATAGTATAAAAAATAATACCAATAAATTCATTATTATTTTATATAAAACTTCTAGAGAAAAAATAAAAAAACATTTCTAGATTGTAATACTAGTACGTAGTAGGTATATACCTATTATTACTCTGAGCCCTGAGGTAATACTAAACAAGTTCAATTCAACTTTTGCGTTGTAAAATATTGAAATTGCAATTTAAATACTCTATAAGTTGCGTTGTGGCACCATGCCTTAAGGTTCGTCTATGTCTACAGACATTGAACGTGCCAGAGTATAGGATTCCTGTAGCAGCTGTAAAGTAGCCGTACTTAATCAATTTTTCATATAAGATTTAGGACGGATTTTGTTATATATAATGACTATTAATTATATTATTATTAATAATAATTGCACTTTTATGGAATGACAAAATGGAATGTTTAATTTAGTTAGGTTAGGTTTAGGATACTTTACTTAATTAGATGTGCCTACTATGTTTCTCCACTGGTTTCTAGAAAACTAATGGCCGACGTATACCTAACTCTCAAGTTACAATAAAAACAGCTGTTAAGTTGTCTTCTAAAAACCAAGGAGAAATCTATTCCTTTGTTTGTACAATCAATCATAAACAATGTTATTAGTCTTACTTCTTAATAGTTACTAATAATGTAAAGAGGTAAAGTTTGTGAGTTTGTGAGGTTGTAAGGGTAATCTCTAAATTTACTAAGCCGATTTTAGAAACTATTTTACCAATAGAAAGCCACGTTATTTGTGAGTATCATAGGCTATATCGTTATCCGGAATTCCAGCGGGAACTCCGAAATTATCGCAGGTAGAACCGTGGGGAACACCTAGTCCTTACTAATATTAAAAAAGGTAAAGTTTGTGAGTTTGTGAGGTTGTAAGGGTAATCTCTAAATTTACTAAGCCGATTTTAGAAATTATTTTACCAATAGAAAGCCACGTTATTTGTGAGTATCATAGGCTATATCGTTATCTGGAATTCCAGCGGGAACTCCGAAATTACCGCAGGTAGAGCCGTGGGGAACGCCTAGTCCTTACTAATATTAAAAAAAGGTAAAGTTTGTGAGTTTGTGAGGTTGTAAGGGTAATCTCTCGATCTACAGAACCGATTTGGAAATTATTTTACCAATAGAAAGCCACTTTATTTGTGAGTATCATAGGCTATATTGTGTCCCGGGATTCCGAAATTACCGCGGGGGAAACCGCGGGGAACAGTTATCGATAAATGATTAAGAAAAATGCTTAATGCTGAGTTGGTGACCCTTTCGGCAGAGCATGCAAGAGATATATATTGTGTACAAATTTAGATAAGGCATTGCTTGTGTTTGTATCTTTTTCTTGTGTGTTGTGCTGAAATAAATGTATTTTCTTTCTTTCTTTCTTTCAAAAAATGTATGAACTTTTCCGGCAGAGTTTTAGTTTCAACTTTTTACACGAAGTAATTTGTCTCTGTCTTTAACAGTATATCATTGGTCTCTATTTAAAAAACAAAATCTAGGTTGACTTTTAAAATGACTGTGACAAAAAGAAGAAATTCTAAACTCAACATCTCTGTATGTTACATGGACGGTGAAATTCGCTTTGTTCATCTTATTTTAGGAACACTTACTATTGAATTTACTTGGTGTTTAAAGTTTCGTATTCACACGTTGTATAGGTACCTACTTAGATTGGAATTTTCAACGTTAGCAATGGCTGAAACATTTTCAATGAGGTTTTATTTTATCATAGATACCTATAGCTACATAAAACTTATTACGTAGGTACTTAGTCATAAAATTTCTTTAGATAACAATATACTTAGGCTTATTTGTCGTGCATGAACTACAAAGCATGGTGCACTAAAGTTAACAATAGTATTCAATCAAAAGGAGACGCCATTGACGTAGGTACCTACGATTCCCTCTGCCAAAACGAGAACCCCTCCACTATGGCGTCTCTTTTGATTAAGGTTTAATCGAAGGTTATTGGTTACCATATTATAACTTTCTTTAAAATGCATAACAAAATATTACTACTATTCTAAAGTGCGAATTGGCTAAATAATTACTTTAGGTACGTATATATACCTAAATCAAAATATAAATAACGATAATACGAGATTTCAGGTCGAGATTCTTTTTGAAAAGATTTCTTTTTATTTTTAATACCTAGTTCGTCACATTCTGCCAACCAGTAGGTAACAAAAAAGATGGAGCTCACAACTTCCACCAGAAAATGGCTTAAACTGCCAATATTGTATGCGAAAGTATATACAATAGAGTCGAACTTCAACTGTAAGTATATAAAAATCGGATTTAGGTATCGCATCATTTTGTTTTTGGTTCAGAAAATGGCGATTGGCGGGTTGCGATTTCCATGGAGGTCATCGTTCACAGTCATCAACTGATTCTACATACATTTAAATAATATATTGTACCTATTTGTGTCTGTGAGATAAATACATACATGTACAGTGGGCCACATAGACCACCTTGTAAAATTTATACTGTCTGTAAAACGTCTTTATGACGTTATAAGTTGCCGTTTTTGCAACTGCAATGTTCGTTTTTCGCTTGTATTGGAATTTGGAGCTTGGAGCTGCTAAAACGGCAACTTATAACGTCATACAGACGTTTTACAAACAGTGTAAATTTTACAAGGTGGTATGCTTGTCTATGTGACCCACTGTACCTACCTACACTTAAAAAATATGTAAAATATATTATGTTGATATGTTACATTAAATATAAAAGAGATACTTATATTTAGGGTGAATACTCAAGACTATTAAAATGGCGAAACTAAAAAAGATCTAGCGCAACTGTGCGACCGTGACGTAAAACTATTGTCAAAACAATGTCATGACTATTGACAGTTCGTTCTTGCGTCATCAAAGATCAAATAAATGTGAAAACCATTACAATAGGCATGATGACTAAATTTTAATTTTTAGTCGTCTTATAGATTAATAAAAAATATTGGACACGTAGGTATTTTTCCTTTTTTTACATAATGACAGCGATAAATTGATTTGAAATTTCGTGTGACGTCACACCTAGGTACAGTTTATCCTGCTTCTAAACTTTAATGCGTTTTATCTAGGTATTTTTTGAATAATTTGAATAAGAAAAAAATACGTGTCAATTATTTTTTTTTACTCTCTAACTGACGGACTAAATAGAATTTGGTTTTTTATAACTTTTGAACCTTGTCACCATCCCCATTCTACGGTCGACGAGCCTAAATTAATTAGATTTCACTGGTTTTAGCATAGAGATAACTGAGCTGACCATAGACATAGAGAGAACTGAGCTTGCAGGCTTGCAGGAGCCGGGAGCGGAATCGAACGTATCTTTAGAGAACAAACGCATCTTTTATATTGGCTACATACTCGCTTTCAATTTCGTGAGAGTTTTGCTCAGTTCATTCTTAAGTCTATGTATGTAGCATTGCCCGGTACGTGTGCCTATGCATTGTCACCAAGGTACCAACACATTCGCACCGTCAAACTTAATAACAGAGATCGATGTGCTATAATTCGAGCATTTTTGTAACCATGCATGACACCTCTATTTTTTACTGTTATAGAATCCATTTGTTTCCATATTCAATGGGAATCCTTTCTCACTTAGGACAACTCTGCACCAAATGAAAATTGTATTCAGAGAACGGGATTTTGTCTTCCGGCGTTATTGAGCACAGGTTCTGAAAATAGAAACAGGAAAGTTCATTAAAAAAATATGTAAGCATGCAAATCTATACATATAAAATGCTTTGTCCTGAATGACTGATGGATCAACGCACAGCCTGAACCGCTGATCGTAGAGACCTGAAACTGAATTTTTCAAATGTCGATGCCTAGTATAGATTATTTAGGACTAACCTCGAGCGCGTTGCCGGCGCGTATCTTCATCGCCGTGCTGGTGTTGCAGTCCAGCGTGACCTTGGAGGTCCAGGTGTCGAGGGAGCGCTGCGGCGCGGCCGCGTCCTGGCTCGCGCGGCAACCCTTCACCACGCCGACCGCCTCGTACTTGCAGCGCAGGTCGCACAGCACCAGCTGCGTGGTCAGCGTGCTGGTCCTGGGCGCACACAATGCAGGTTGTGGAACACAAGCCGATGCTGATTGACGCTCTGACGTGTTGCAAAACCACCGTTGAGTACCTTGCAATTTCAGGGCACCAACTTAGGGTCCGATTTAGGGTCGGTGAGTGAGAGAGAGCGAGTGATCACACTACATTAAAATGTACCTAATGCATTGTATTTAGGGTACAATTTAGTGTAGTGTGATTACTCGCTCTCTCACTCACCGATCCTAAATTGTATCCGATTTAGCACCCTAAATTGGTGCCCTAAAATTGCAAGGTGTAATAAGCGCTTTATAAGATACGAAGTCGGATATTTTTTTTTAAAGAAAGAGATGGGTGGGTGGATGGGGGAATTTCTTATCGGTAGCTTGGTTAGAAAACGATTTGTGGAGATTGAACGATTTTTAACCGACTTCCAATAAGGAGGAGGTTCTATGTTCGATTGTATGTGTTTTTTTTTTGTATCGGTTTTCGTTTGTTAGGACTTAGGATGTAGATTTTGATTTCTGAAAACGGATTTTCTAACTTGGATATCGATACAAATCGATTTCTGAATGAAATCGGTTTTCTGTATGGCAATTATGTAACTTTTGTTGCTATCATATTTCAGTTGCAATCAGGAAAGTGGTAATTTTGTGATTAATTTTAGACAGCTCCAACTTTTGAAGTATGTTTATTTTGGTTGATTGCTAGATATTTTAGGTGTCAAAACGTGCATACTGTAATCGCAAAACCGCTATATTTTTGATTGAAACCGAAAAATGATAGAAACAAAAGTTACATAATATGTAACTTTTGTTTCTATCTATATTATATAGCTATATTATAGCCACTGTGGTCGCTCGTACGGACTGTGGCGTGTCGGGCACTCACCTGAACGTGATGTGTGCGTGCTTGTTGTGCAGACACTGCGCCAGCGGCACCGTGTACGTGTAGTTGTAGACGGCGAAGGAGCACGCCCGCTCCGTGACTTGACTGGTGTAATTGCCCAGCAGTGGGCTGTAAACGCCCACCGTCGTCAACTCGCACTCCTCTGAGAAGGGACACACACACACACGCGATGTTTACAATAGGCTTTTTCACTGTTGTTGAAATGTTGATATCCAATAATTACACTCGAAAATATAATGGTAACATAAGCGAAAAAATCAACAGATTTGTTTAAAAAATACAATATTTATAAACTGTTTAATTTTGACTATGTCTGTCTCTTTCTGAAACGGAATTTTGTATGGCGGTTTTAGAGCGCTACAAGCCGAGTGACGTCACTAAGACTGTAGCGCTTTCCTTGTCTAACTTGGACTTTCATAGAGTCATAACTCTGAAAGTACAAAAGATATTTGTAAAATAATAAAGCTGTTATACTACTAATACATAAAGGTTTATAAAATAATAATAAAAGAAAGTCGTCGTGTTAGTTACACTATTTATAACTCAAGAACGGCTGAACCGATTTGGCTGAAAATTTGTGGGGAGGTAGCTTAGAACCAGGAAACGGACTTTTTATCCCGGAATTCCCGCAGGAACTCCGGTCGGTGAAATCTCATGAAATTTTGCATACTTAGGTACACAATTGTCAGGGGTACAGAGAAGGACATAGGGTAGGTACTTTGCATTCCGGAATCCCTGCGGGATCTCCGAAATTAAACACTAGTAGAAATAAACACTAAAATTCCCTATTACTCTGTTAGGTACGTACCATACGTACTAATTTAACGAGCCTGTCATCATTATAGTGTTCCTTGGAATTTTCGGCGTTGTTTATGAGGACGTTATTACGTCACTGATTCTGCACCTTGGATATCCATAACCCTTACTATTATAAATGCGAAAGTGAGTTTGTTTGCTTGTTTGTTACGCCGACATAACTAACGTGAATAAGGGCCCTGTTGTAGAACCGTGAATTCAATTTCGTAAAGCGGCGAAAGTATCTACCTACGTATAACGTTTTCGTTGAGTGAAATAAAAGCCTATAATATCACCTATATCACCTATATCATCGTTCTGGTCATCCGAAGACCAGTCCTTCGAAGCGCCTTCGGGCAACGCCTCGTTCGTCTGCCTCTTGACCTTCCTCACTGCCCGCTTGATCCTTCTGCCGCCGTCTGTCCCGTTCTGTTTGCTTATTTCTATAAAGTTGGTGCTGTCGTCTCGGATTTGCTTCTTCAGGGCCACCTTTTCGGATTTCAGCTTGTTCTCGGTCGAGTTGCGCTCCAGCGCCGTCGCCGGTATGGTCAGTTTCGGTGGAGATTCGAACGTTTCGTTTTCTTTCTCGGGGTTCGTCCGCTCCAGGGGCTCTTGGTTTTCGTAAGTCTGCGGCGGGTCGGGGCAGGATAGCTGGAGGTCAAATATTACCATTGCATACATCACACAATACCTAATGGTCTAGTTTTGAGGTTTTTATAGTAGAACCAAAGACGTTATAAGAGAATAGATGAACAATACAAACTTTTACTATGCAGTCCACGTCAGGGGAATGATCGAAATAAAAACCAAGTACATCGTTGCGGCGCAATCAAATACCAGTCATCATAAAGTACATTTCAAATAGCCCATCACATCGCTTTCCGTCAAGTGGTATCTATAGACAATAGTCTCTGCTAACCAACGGCATTTTGTTAGCATGAGATCATTTGACCGCTGCGTGGTTCAAGGGGAAAGTTTAGCGGCCGAGCGTATTGTCAATCTATTCTCCTTCAATATCTTTGAATGGAGCCTTCATAAAAGTTAAAAAAATACGTTTTACTTATTTACGTGTATTGAATTTAATTTGTGAGATAGATTAATTGATTAATCTTTATATAGAATGTAAGCAATCTATTTAGTGAGATGACAGTGGTGGTTAGTGAGATGGTCTCTTTTAATTAGAAATCAACTTTTTTATCGCTAACTTTTATTTTTAACAATTTTCTCCTTTTCGTCAATGGGAGTGTAAGCTTTAAAATTATGTTTAATAATTTTGATAAACACCTGAGAGAGATGGCGTTATCACAGAAACATATTAAAAAAATATGACAGGAAACCAATAGGAAACGAAACACGTCTAGTCGACATAACTTACCACTTTGGTCCATCTTGAGACATCTCTTTTATCCTAACAAATGCCGCGTGTGGGAATTAAATTGTTTTCATTATAAATCATTAATTAATCATCATAATAAAAACACGGATAAAATGACGTTTTCTAAAAATGAAACCTAGCTAAATCGATTAATCGCCCCCGAAACCCCCTGCATACAAAACTTCATGAAAATCGTTGGAGCCGTTTCCGAGATTCAGATTATATAAATATATAGATATATACAAGAATTGCTCGTTTAAAGATAGTAGATAAAATTAGTTAGATCCCGACTGACCGATTTTCAACCACCAGAGTAGACTAGGCTGGATCTGAAAACTCCCGATCTCATGAATATCAAAACTCACAAAGAAAGTTTGAATTAGCCCGAAAAGAAAACACAATTTTGGCATTCACGTGGTAGGTATTATTTAGATATTAATAAAACAGCCGTAGTGGGAGAAATATATAATTCATAATATGAAAGTAACCGGAACGAAGGACCATAAACCAACCTATGATCAAGTTTATCTTCTATATAAAAAGCGAAAGGTCACTGACTCTTGGACTAAGAACGAAATCTCGTAAATTGTCTATGAGACTGGGCAGTTACATAGGCAGGAGAAGTCAACTAAGAACGGATGTCACGGAAATCCTGCGGGAACTCCTTTAATAACGCGAGAGAAACAGCAGGGAACAGCTAGTACGTTTCACCCGCGGCAATTTCGGAGTTCCCGCGGGAACTCCAGGTTACAATACAGCCTGAAGTCAGGGATATTGTAGCATTCTAATAGTGAAAGATTTTATTAAATCGGTCCAGTAGTTTTTGAGTTAAATCGTAACAAAAAAACAGACAAAAAATCGAATTCCTTCCCCTTTATATTATTAGTTTAGTTTTGTAAGTAATGTTGTAATGTTGTAAAAGTAATGTTGTAAGTAATGTTTTTAACCGACATCCAAAAAATAAGGAGGTTTTTTAGTAGGTATACTTAGAGCATTTTTTGTTTTTTGGAAGTCGTTTATAATGTTTTTGTTAAAATTTTGTTTTCAAGGGTGGTGTTTCTAGAATGGCGACCTCACCTGACACTCGGCGTCCAGTTTGTTGTCACTGCTTGCGTACGCGCAGCTCTCGATCAGGTTTTCGAACGTGCGATGCGTCAGGATCACCTCCAAGCGGTCCCTGACCGCGCGCGGCTGCTGATCTATGTCTGTAATAAACACCATAGGAATGTTGACGACTTGTGAAAATCAAAATTCTAATTGGTCCGTCAGGTAGAAAATAAAAAAACAATAGACACGTATTTTTTTATTTTTCAAACAAATGAAAATGTACAGAGATAAAGCATAAAGAGCAGGCTCGTGATGTCACTAACCCGCTATAAGCCGCCATACAAACTGCACCGGTTAGTGACGTCACGCGAAATTTCAACTCAATGTATCGCCGTTATTTTTTGATTACGTAAAAAGAAAAATATACCAACGTGTCCAATAATAAATATTATTTCGGCGAATTTTATTATAATTTAAAAGTTACATTTAAGTTTAAATTTATGTATGATTTTAAGTATAGGCATGGATATTATATATTCATTCACCATATTATGTTATAGATATAATATATTCATTTAAATATCAAAAGTATCGTAAGTAGATACCTACTTTTATAAAGTTTATGACTTGATAGTTCCAATAATTTCGCAGGCGGAACGCTGGGGCTCCACTGAAAATTGTTGAGTGGAGTCCCTTTTAGCAAGGCACTACACCATAAACTTTTTTTTACCTTTATATTGTAAAGTGTTTGCTGCGTGGTTTAGCTATGTGTTTGTTCTTGCTGAATAAAGTTTATCTTATCTTATCAATATTTTTTATTAACCTACTTACTAGCTGTTTCCCGCGGTTTCACCCGCGTTATTTTCGGAATTCCCGCGAGAACTCCGAAATCATCGCGGGTGGAACGCCAGCTAGTATATTATATCCATGGCTGCTACTCACTCCACGGTTTGACTATTCGGATCGGGTACGCTGTGGTCGTCGCCCGGGGCGGCTCCGTCGTCACCGTCGCCACATACTCAGGAGTGGTCTTCAGTGGTGCTTTGTCTATTTGAAGATCAGTAAAAAAAAAAACAGTTACGGCCGCACTCAGAGTCGACTTTAATGATTGAATTGAATTGAATTGAATTGAAGTGAATTGAATTGAATTGATTACTTAGTTAAGTATAGATTTTTAAAACAATACTGCCGCAATCGGACAAGTTCAATAAATTAATGTTAATAGGCATTTAACTAATCAAGTTACATCTCATTAAATGCCAATTAACATTAATTTACTGAACGTCTCTAATTGCAGCAGTTTTGTTTTAAAAATCTATACTTAACTAAGTAATCATTAAAGTCGACTCTGAGTGCGGCCGTTAGGTACATAATTTTTGGTAAAATTGCCTCCAAAACTACCTTTTGTTAAAACGGTAGCTTTATATTGTGGTGCATGCGGTTTCACTCAAATGAATTACTTAAAATATCTTTGGTTTCACCAGTTAGAGATGATTGCTGTTTAGATTGAGTCGTTTCTATTTGTAACTAGCTGTCCCCTATGGATTCGCCCTTGACAATTTTGGAGTTCCCGCGGGAATTACAGGTCAAAATATACGTATAAACCCTTCCTCTTGAATCCCTTCTATCTATTGGTGAAAACCGCACGAAAATCCGTTCAGTGACTACTCAGAGACTTTTGAGTTTCACTTTATGGCGGACGACTTTGTTTAAGGCAGGTTTTAAATATGTTTGTAATACCATTACAGATTAAGATTATTAATTAATATACTAAATCTCAGATCTATGTTTATTAAAGTGAGGCTTGGTTATAAATAAAATAAGGTACATCTCACCTCTCGCAGTTTTCGGATGCTGAGACAGCCTTGTATTCTAAAATATTAAAAAGAAAAAGTCAGAATTTGAGCAGGCAGTGGAACTCGTATTTCGCTCTAGAAAATGACATGACGTCATGTGAAGGAATCAGCTCAAAACGCCATTATCTCTTGTTGCGCACATAAAAAAACAGGTTTACGAAAATTATCGTTCCATATAGCAATATATAAAATCCTAAAATTCAATAATTTTTATGATGATCGGTTCAATTATTAGGGTAAACAAATAAACTCACATTCGCAGACTAGCTGTTTCAATCGCGTTTATTTTAGAGTTCCCGCGGGAATTCCATAGTCATAAGTACTTAGTGTCCTTCTCTGTACCCCTGACAACGTGTATGCAAAATTTGATTTGAAAAAGTCAAGGAATTCAAAAATTATATAATCCAGCTGCATCTCCGGGTTACCTAGAACCATTCTATGGCTACCGTATATCGTGATTTAGTTACATACATTTACGAATTTTGCCGATAAATATTGTATTTTTTTAGTGTAATGACCTGAACAAAAATATAAGGCAATATTTTGGTGTTAGCCATTGATTACAAATATAAAAAACATATAATTCAACTATATAAAAAAAAAAAATGAGATAGGTAGGTTTCGTTTCTGTCGGGTCTGGGTTTTTTTTTCTATGGGGCGTGACTATTCTTCTTTTGTCAAATGGTCCCCCAGTCCTAAAAGATTGAGAACCACTGATGTCAGAGTGAAACGTGACTAGTGTCACCGGAGCCGGTTGTAACGAACGTGTAGCGAGTTTTTTGAGGGGAATCTAAGATGGCGGTTCGGTCATTTATTTTCATGTCGATAAAAAATGGTTAAAAATGGATTTTGTTGTGTTATAAGGTGCTGTATTGGACAATAATTTTCACAGTGACATTTCATAGTGTGCTCAAGAAGATATGTAACATTTCGAGCCGATTTCTTCGGTATCCTCCAAGAGCTCCGAGAAAGTTCTTGTAGTCTATTCAGTACCATGGACTGCAAGTTCAAAGCGTACAACGATGCTAAACGCTAATTTGTGCATTTAGTTAACTTATTTTACTTGAAACTGGCTAAATGCATTAGGTATATGCGAAAGCCAATAAGAAGAAGAAGAAGAAGAAGAACTAACGTGTATCTGATTGGGGTCCGGCGGTGTTGCCCGGTAGGCGCTGTTCATTTTCCCGTCCCACCGGTAGCCGCCGGGCGCGTCGTTGGTGAACTTGTCGCGGCGGATCTCGCGCATCGACACCAACTCGCGGTGCTCTTTGAAGTACAACGCCGACATCACCACGAGGCTGGGGAGTTGACGACTTTTACAAATCAAAATTCTAATTAGTCCGTCACTTAGAAAATAAAAAAAATAATGGACTCGTATTTTTGCTTTTTCAAACTAATGAAAATGTACATAGATAATATAACGCATTAAAGTTTAGGATAGAGGCTCGTAACGTCATTAACCGCTATAAGCCGCCATACAAACTGCACCGGATAGTGACGTCACGCGAATTTTCAACTCAATGAATCGCCGTTATTATTTGATTACGTAAAAAAAGGAAAAAAAAACGTGTCCAATATTTTTTATTAATCTACAAACTGAGCTAAAAAAAATGTTAACTAGCCCATTGATGGACTCTGGTTAGGCTACGACCGCAGAACAGATAGATAAACTCAGTTTGGTATGGAAACAAATGAAAAGAAAGAAAGAAAACTAGGTACATTTATTCCAGCACAACACACAAGAAAAACAAACATACATTGAACAAGTGTCGAATCTAAACCGATAGGTATCTTGCATGCTCTGCCAAAAGGGACACGAATTCAGCTTTCTTACTTCAACTTGGGGAATAGTGGAAGTTTCATCAAAATCGGCTCAGTAGTTTTCAAAATATAAACCTGGCTACTGATACGAGCTACAGGTGTCAAAACACGAGAAAATACAAAATTACCAAAAAAACTAAACCGACTTCAAAATACAAACTAGAAAAGATGACTGAAAAGAGAAAGTATCAGTTCTAAGAGAAAGTAAAACTTACCAAACAGCCATTATGAATATTAAAATTGTGATAACAATCTGTAGAAATTTGTTCGATATCAACTCTGTGTCATCGCCGAATCTATCTTTCCTCTTGCAGCACAGAGCCAATCTGGAGTTGCCGCACGCGTAACTCTCCTCTCTCAACCATAGACAAGTGTCTTTGCTCTTCAACGTGGAAAAACTCTCATCGCCGATCTTCTGTATCGGGCTCGACTCCGCCGTTTCGACGTAAGTGGGTTTGCAACTGCCGTTGTCGCTTTTGTTGTAATATCGTACGCATGTTTTGTTGTAGTTGTAGAATTTCCCGTATCGCGACGCGCCGTGGCAGTTTTTGCACTGCTTCCGTGTATATTTCGGGGAGTTGTGGCTCAGTTTGTGGCAACACTCGTGGCGGCGGATGTTGCGCGCGATGTCGCGCAACTGGTCCTTGTTGTTGCCATCGCTGTACGATCTGGACGTTGTCGATAGTACTGAGAAATGGGAATCTGTAAGAAAATATTACAAAACTGCATTCTCAGGCTAGCTGATCCCTGAAGGTTTAATATTTTGATTCTCAATGTGATTTTTTTACTGCAAGGAATTTAATTGTGTCCTCAATATTATAAATACGAATGTGACTTTATTCATTTGTTTGTTTGTTACGCTCTAACTAATTCACGGATCATCATAAAATTCTGCATACTTACCTACACGTTGACAAAGGAAATCCAAAACGAACGCGGGTGGAACCGCGTGGAAAAGCTAGTATTTTAATAATGTAGGTTTACTAATTGACAGGGACCTAAGTTAAGAATTTATGAATAAATAAACACAAATAACGTTAAATAAAGTACCTACTGGATTTCATCTTTATAAAGATGGGTTAAGATTTACAATCTCACCATTGCTAATACTGGATCGAGCGCTGTCCCGTCTTTGGATTCCGCACAATCTCTTGTTGATCCTCTCCAACTGATGGATCCTCGACTCCAGGTTGCCGGTCACTTTGCACAACTCCTTGACCGCACCTAAGTTCTCCATGAATATGCGGTCCTGGGGATGGAGTTTACAAAATTGATTGTACCTAACTCTTTAATGATATTTTCACGCGACTAGCTCAAAGCACTCTATTGTAGAGGGAGCAGGATGGATGATATGGCTCGACCGCCACCAAAGGGGAAGCTTCCCGCCGGGCGAGGTGGTATGCCCGGGGAACCGCGGCTCCGACTGTAGATCGTCGGAGGTCGTATATATGCAGCGTATATGTGAAAACTTCGTTAGCGCGATTCACGTAGTTAGTATTCGTCGCTTCATTCTAGTTCGTAACTTGTGGCGTAGAGGTCGCCACACTATTGTTACTTAAAACCAGTAAGCGCGTTTTTTCTTGCGGGTAGACGTAAAAAAAAGTTTTTTTCTCATCTCATGCTTTGAAAGTGCTTGTTTGTGCAGGATATAGGCTGCACAAAATCGAATCTTGTGCACGAGTGCATTAACGTTAATGCATCTATATTACTACTTATAAATGTATCTATATTAAGGCAAAGAAAATGAGCCATACAGCCAAACACAATAAGAATTTCATAGATAGAATTTGTTATTAAAGTTTTTAGATTTTCGCGTTTTGAGCACATTATATTATGTAAAATTACGCGGGACTTGAACGCGATGTTTTTTATTACCTTTTTGCCTGACGTTTCGGCTGAGTTGCATCACGCCGTGGTCACAGGTTGTCTAAAGCATTGCGGCGTCGATAGCGAGCCGAGATAGAATTTGTTATTTTATAATTATTTACTTTATTTTCCTTATGTATTTTTAAGACCGTTAATATGCCGGAAAAACAATTTCCTTCAGTATTCAAAACTGTACTAGTTTTACTTTGAATTTTAATTAATGAAATGTTATGTTATACTACCGTTTTATTTCCTCGCAATCGAAGTGAAAAGCAGAGTTTATAAATCGTCCACAAAACCATTTCATCCTCGACATTGCTATCAGCCCTCATCCTCGGCTCGGGCTGCTAAAAGTCTCGGATGAAAATGGTTCGTTTTGTGCACTTGTTGTAAAATCTACTAATTTTCCCCTCTCACCTTGTTAACAACGAGAAACTTCTGTATCGTGTCGCCGTTGGGCAGCGTGACGTCACCGGCCTCCTTGACCGCCTCGGGCAGGACGCGGCGCACCTCCTGCGCTATGACGCCGGTGTCCGTCCGCGGCGCGGCGCTGGACGGGTCGAAGCCGAGCAGGCCCGAGTGCTCCGCGAACGACGGGTCGTAGTTGAATCTGGAGGAGCGTTGTCGGTCAGGTGATGGTGTATGCGCCACGTTGGGCGCCAATCTAAACTAATCTAATATTGTAAAGGGGAAAGATTGATTGATAGATGGATGGCTGGATGGATGGATGGATGGATGGATGGCTGGATGGATGGATGGATGGACGGACGGATGGATGGATGAATGGATGGATGGATGGATAGATGGATGGATGGATGGATGGATGGATGGATGGATGGATGGCTGGATGGATGGATGGATGGATGGATAGATGGATGGATGGATGGATGGATGGATGGACAGACGGATGGCTTTGTTATAATAGAGGTATGTTAAGCTTTCAGAAAAGGTCATAGGGTGCTTTTTATCCGGGAATTCCTTCAGGAACTCCGAAATTTGACGGGGAACAGTTAGTAGATCAACAAGGATGAACGCTCACTTGACGACCCGTATGTTCTGCACGTTCTTCAGCTGCTGCGCGGTGTCCAGCTCCTCTATGTTGTGTTTGGCGCGAGCGTCCGACGGCTGGACCACGTGGCCCATCACCTTCAGGTTACCTGCGCACGCGCACGCAGTTCGATTTCTTAGTACCGGTCAGAAATTAGTCATAACAGAGTCATTCCACGAAACAAATCATACGGAAGAATAGGTAACATAGAGAGAAAAAAAATCGATTGGTAAAAAATTGAAAATTGTATGGAGTGTCGTGGTTGTGGTGTGTTTTAAGACTGCTGTCGATCGAACTTGAATGCAAGAGTATGTATAGGTAGTTACCGTTGATGACACAGGACTCGTCGGGCCTGTCGGTGTTGATGCCCACTCTTCCGGTGAAGTGCACGCTGTTCTCGGAGACGCCGCGCTGCCACCAGCTCTCGGCGCAGTCGGACTCGAACTGTCCCGGGTTCGATGCCTGCCAAATGTTCAATTATATGGTGAGACAAACAGATGACCGTAACATAACAAAATAAATGTATGTATGTAATGTATGTCAAAAATAGACAAGCAATTTTTTTATATTTGTATATGTATGTTAGTTTGTGAGGTATTTATCTATGGGCCCATGTTGCCTGACAACAAAACAATAAATAAATAAATAAATAATAATATGATAATATGAGACTTGAAGGTTAAAACTTTAAGGGTAGAGCATAAATACTTGAATGGGTGTCGTGAAGTGCCAAGTGGATTGTTATTATTGGATGATATACCTGATTAGGTATCTGAATCTGAATACAAAATGAATTCCCAGTAACCTTACTGACCCTAACGATAATCCGGTCGCTGGCCTGCGCCGCCACGGTGAAGTCGCCCTGCTGCGTCTGCGCCCGCAGCGCCACCACCAGCTGGAAGTGCCGCTGGTCGGGGTTGGGGCGGCCCTTCTTGCGCATGTTGTTGTTTGTGGTCTCGGCGAAGTGCAGGCGGCCCACCGTCATTTTGGAGCCCTCGCGGCGGAGTTCCACTCTTGCGTTCAGATACGTCAAATTCGAATGTGAGTTTGTTTGTTTGTTTGTTTGTTACGCTTTCACGGCGTCTTCGTCTTCCACTCGGGGACCATCCACACACGCCACACGCTCAGGGGAAGGGAGGGGGTCCATGAAGTGTGACATTGTGTGCCAGGGGGTGGGAGGGGTCGTAAGTTTCGTGACGTCACATTCAAAATCTCACACATCTAACGGCCGCACTGAGAGTCGACTTTAATGATTACTTAGTTAAGTATAGATTTTTAAAACAAAACTCCCGCAATCAGAGACGTTCAGTAAATTAATGTTAATTGGCATTTAATAAGACGTAACTTAATTAGTTAAATGCCAATTAACATTAATTTATTAAACTTGTCTGATTGCGGTAGTTTTGTTTTAAAAATTTATACTTAACTAAGTAATAATTAAAGTCGACTCTGAGTGCGGCGGTAAGTGTCAAAATGCCGAACAATTAATGAAAAACTTAAAATCTGTTGCTATGTTTAGGCTCACTATCGGTTTAGGCGTAAAATTGCAATACATGTGACGTCACAATAAGGGAGGGGGGGTGCTCACAAATGTGACAAGCTGTGACAAAGAGGAGGGGTAAAAATCACGAAATTAGTGTGACATACTTTATGGATGACCCCTTAACCAATCATCATGAAATTTTGCATAAACGTTGTCAGAAGTACAGAGAAGGACATAGAGATAATTTTATGCCGGAATTCTCGCGGGAACTCCGAAATCGTTCAATAATACTAGCCGTTCCTGTTCCCGGAGTTCCCGCGGAATTTCCAAACTAAAAAGTATCCTGTGTTCTCTTCTGTACCCTTGGCAAAGAGTATGCAAAATTTCATAAAAATCTGTTGAGTAGTTAATCCGTGAAAAGGTAACAGATAGACAGTAAAAATATTAACGGCCGCATTCAGAGTCGACTTTAGTGATTACTTAGTTAACTTAATAAATTAATGTTAAATTAAGTTAATTACATCTCATTAAATGACAATTAACAAAAAATTACTGAACGTCTCTGATTGCGGCAGTTTTGTTTTAAAAATCTATACTTAACTAAGTAATCATTAAAGTCGACTCTGAGTGCGGCGATAAGTATGCTACATTAATTATTTCTCAAAGATATTTTTTTGTGGCAAGGCCTTATCTCTCTTTATTAGTAACTTTAAAAAAATATATATTTCAAAAATGAAAAAAATATAGACAAGTGTTTCACTTACGGCACTGGATGGAATGGTTTCTTCGTTCTGTCCGATTGACTTTGTTCCACTCTCACCTCTTGGCTCGGGTCTTCTGCCTGCAAAACAGAACTTTCATTAAGCTCGATATATTTGCTTGGGGCGCCCGCTCTAACTTTTTTAAAGCCTCACAGGCTAAATAGTACCTTGTAAGGTATTTCAATTAAAAAGATATCGATCGTATACGAATTTGTTAAATACTAGCTTCGGAGTTCCCGCGGGAATTCCGGGATAAAAAGTACCCTATGTCACTCAGGATCACTTTAGCTTCCTATCTATAATAAGTAGATCCATAGATAATAACCTCACAAACTCCAGAATTCCCGCGAGAATTCCAGAATAAAAAATAGCCTATGACACTCAGGATCACTGTAGATTCCTATAAGTGAAAGAATTTTCAAAATCGGTTCAGTAGATCCAGAGATTACCCCTTACAACGTCACAAACTCACAAACTTTTGCTCTTTATAATATTAGTATAGATAGTATAGAAGTATAGATGGACCGTGGACCGGATATACCGGAAGACGCAGCGTGGGTAGGCCCGCTACAAACTGGACCGACAACTCGGTGAAGGTTGTGGGACGCCATTGGATGCGGGAAGTGCGGCACCGGTCGTTGTGGCGATCCTTGGGGGAGGCCTATGTCCAGCAGTGGACGTTTTTCGGCTGATATGATGATGGCGATGATGAAATTTGGCTTCAAAACGTTCAATCAACCCCTACTAATTTAAATGCGAAAGTAACCCTGTCTGTCTGTCTGTTACGCTGTCACGCCTTTATGGCTCAACCGATTATCACGAAATTTTGCATACACGTTGTCAGGGGTACATAGAAGGACATACGGTACTTTTTATCCCGGAATTCTCGCGGGAACTCCCAACTTATGGCGGGTGAAACCGCGGGGAACAGCTAGTAAACAGAAAGTGCCAAAAAGTTGTGGTGATTTTTTATATGAAATTATAATGAGACGACACTGCACTGAGTTATCATCAAAAACTAATATTTACTTGTAGTATTTAAGTACTAGTTGTGCCCCGCGGTTTCACCCGGCGTTCATTTCAGAGTTCCTGCGGGAATTCCGGGATAAAAAGTACCCTATGTGTTAATCCGATGTATAAGCTATATTATTGTAAAGTTTCATTTAAATTCATCCAGTAGTTTTTGCGTGAAAGAGTAACAAACATCCATCCATCCATCCATCCATACATTCTTACAAACTTTTGCGCTTATAATATTAAGTAGGATATGTGCTTGTTACTCACTTTGACACCGAAGAAATGCAATCGGAAACCGATAATTTTTTTACAGCCTTCGCCGGTTTTCACGTATTGCGGCTCGCCGTGCGGTTGTATTTGGCACGTGACCTGGAAATGGTTTTTCTTCTGGCACACGAACGCCTCATCGATCGGTGAGTAGTTGAAGCCTTTGTCTGCACCGACCACGTAGGAGATCGTCGGTCTGCAATAACCATTTCTATTATGTCCACACTTACTTATAGATACTGCCTATCTATCTATACATATAAAATGCTTTGTCCTGAATGACTGGTGGATCAATGGCTTTTATTATTTGAAGCAGGTCGGTCTGTTTCTCAGTCGCCAAATGGGACTCGCCTGGCGGGAGGTTTTGGTGCGCTGGCGATCTCCCGGTACAGTTCTGATCTTTTGGCGGTTGGGAAGCAGTCCCTCCTTCATACTTTTTTTTTAAATTAATGTATGTTGTAACTATCCATGTGTTGTGTCAAATAAAGTTCTTTCAATTTCAATTTCAATCAACGCACAGCCTAAACAGCTGATTGTAGAGATCTGAAACTTGGAGGGTGTGTTCTTCGTATGACGTAGGCAGCCGATAAGAAAGGATTTCTGGAAATTCAACTCCTAAAGGGATGAAAAGGGGTTGCAAAGTTTGTATGGAACAATTCCGCGGGAACTTCGAAATTATCGCGGGAAACCGCGCGGGATAGCTAGTACATTTATATAAAGTTAGCTGAAAATCTATCGCCTTCAAATCGCCAAGCACCTAACGGTGTCAGAATGTTTTTCCCCCCAACGGAAGTCAATATAATATATTATTTGAATTTCAATGAGATGTTATAAATATAGAATCTTGTCCAGTTGCGAATAATAGTAGATTAGTAGCCAAGGGCTGCTTACACCCGAGCTAACTACTCTGCTTTACATCTCGATTGTGAGGTAAGTAGAAAAAAGCCGGCATCACAAGAATAAAACTTTTTTTTTTTCAAGAACGAAATTGAGCTTCACCGTTCGATATTTAAAATTGAAGACTATTATACTCATACGAAGACAAGGCTGAATAGCGAAGCGACCTCTTTTGTCATTGGGCTGAATGCATGATGTCTATTGCCAGTATGATGGTTAGATGTATTTTTAATTACTTACCGCCCTAGGGCTTTTCTAGTTACATTATTACCCTAGAGCGCTAATTGGTCACCTACAAGCCCCATTTGGGGGTCATGAGGACCTACTTACCGAATATGAGAGATGTAAAATTATTATGGAGGCTTAGAAAGAGAATAAATGGTTTTTCTATCTGTTCTCTGGTGTTAATAAAAGCTTATGAAAAGTTTGTTAACTCACAGTTGCTTGTAGTTGCAATCGTACAGGGTATGCCAGGACGCTTGCTGGAAGGTAGCGAAGCGGATGCACTGCAGTGGGAGATCATCGCCCGCCTCCGAGCCGTCTGCCGACGAGGGGGCTGGCCGAGACAGGTGCTGGGAGACGCTCTCCGGTGACAGGGCTGCTAAAAGACCAGGATATAAAAGGTGTAAGCAGTGCCAGCCCAGCTGGGGTAGAGCGAGAGGAACGCTCAGCGGTCGCTCAAAGCGCCAAAAAAATGTTGATGTTTGCAAAAAAAGGAAGAAAGAAAGAAAGAAAGATAATACATTTATTTGATTCACTATATATGTACACTTATATTATATACTTATATATTATACTTACTTATACTATATAATACTTAAATTAATTTGAAAAAAATTGATAATTATGATTTTATAGCTGTTTCCCGCGGTTTTATCCACGTTAATTTCGGAGTTTCCGCGGGGATTCCGGGATTTCAAGTAACTTACTTCCTTTTTTGTAACCTTAACAACGTTTTCCACGCAAAATTCCATGATTTGTTGCCCTTTCAACTAACGACTAACGACTTGACAACAAATAAACTCACAGGGATGTTGACAACTTTTGAAAATCAAATTTCTAATTAGTCCGTCATTTAGAAAATTAAAAATAATTAGACACGTATTTTTTCTATTTTTCAAATAAATGAAAATACACAGAGATAAAGTGCATTAAAGTTTGGGGTGGGGGCTCGTGACGTCACTTACCGCTACAAGCCGTCATACAAACTGCACTAGTTAGTGACGTCACGCGAAATATCAACTCAATGTATCGCCGTTATTTTTTGATTACGTAAAAAAAGAAAAAATACGTGTCCAATATTTTTTATTAATCTACAAGACGGACTAAAAAAAAAATTAGTCAAATAGCCTAGCTGTTCCCCCCGGTTTTGCCCGCATAAGTTTCGGAGTCCCCCCAGGAATTCCGGGACAAAAAGTACCCTATGTCCTTCTCTGTAGGTACCCCTGAAAACGTGTTTACAAAATTTCATGATGATCGGTTGAGGCGTGAAAGCTTAACAAACAAACAAACATAATAGTTCCTATATGGATTGTTTGATAAATTTTTATTTACCTATACCCTACTTAATTGATTTTGACTTTAAACATGCTTTTACATATATCGATTATTACATAATTATATTATTAAATTCATTTCTTACTTAATAATATCACTATAAATATTTGTAAATGTTTGCACAGCTCATTGCCAGCATGCAGATGTGCAATAATTTTATATTAACACATTTATTACCTGTATTTACAAACTTATCTGAATAATTTTTTTGATATGCTCTAGATTTTGATATATTATTCAAGTATCTTTTTACATTGTCTATTTATTTTACACTAATTCTAAATATCTACAATCTTAAGTGTTTACTCTATCTTATTTGCATGTTGTCTGTTGCAGCGCGTTTTTCTTAACCGACTTCCAAAAAGGAGGAGGTTCTATGTTCGATTGTATGTATGTTTTTTTTGTTTTATGCTCTTGTAGTGCTACACATTAAGATGAAGATCAATAAAAAAAAACTTAACCGCCGCGGCGCGTCTGGCAGATGTGAAACATAGAAATTATTTTGTACAAATAATGAGCATAAAGGGATACATTATGAAAGGAAATAGATATACATAATGCACAGATAATAAGATATAAGATAATAAGATATATAATCAGAGTAATAATAATTTACACATTTGTACTTGTACACAATAAGCAGTGAATTTTCGTACCATTAAACATCAAAACGTTAACGTAGGTTTTCCTGCATACACCAAAAGAGATTTAATCAAAAGTTTGGGCATCATCCAATTATTTGAAATGATAGAATCGATAGACATAAAACTCTGCAATCAGAGTGACGCATTTCACGCCTATAGTGGAACCATACTACGTCTCTCGAACTTGTTTCAATTTCGAACAGAATAAAAAAAAAATTAAACATACGCTCTATGTATAATGTCTCTATGGTTGAATTAATAGGCAACAACAAAAATAAAAGCTATTTCGTACGTCTTAACAAGAATGCAAATTGGCACCCAGTAGGTATAAGAACAATAAGCATTCTATCAAACCGGTATCGCGCTAATTTTTGATAATATTAACAAAACAAAATCGTGAAATGTCACATATTTGTGGGCGTCCAAGAAAAAAGGCACCAGAACCACGGTATTGAGTACTAGGTTCAGTATCTAGAATAGTCAAGTTTATCAGACATTTGAAGTTGAAATTCTGAAAAAAATCTGATTTGAGAAAAAGCATTTCAAAAGTTTGAGTAAAAAGAAAACACACTTTTATTTTTTTTGTAATATAATATGTTTTTATATATTACTGTAGATTAAGATATGTGAAATTGTAGAAAATTATGCATTTATTAATAACAAACAATTATTGTTTTTAGATTTCTTTAGATCCTGACACTCGTTTAAGGTCGTTCGAAGGTTAATCATCATTACCCACTTAATAATAGTTGAATATACCTAGTTATCATTAAAATAATCAGCGTGATACTAAATTTTAATATTATATTTGACGTTGCAAAGGTTTTTTTTTTGATAGCGTCGGTATATTATGACATAGCGCGATCGACGATCACCCTCCTGTTAGTTGAAATTTAAAAAAAAAATGCAAAAACTCATAAATACCTGGTTCACATTTGACTTGAGAGCTGTCTGGCGAATGTTTCCTTTTCTTACTGCTCGGCTCTTGCAGGCCAGTGTTCGCGAAAACCGGCGTCAGGATCTCGTGTGACGCTACCATTTGCGAATTGAGCATGCCCTGTTCCAATTCTGGCATGTATTTGTTCTGGTAGGACATCTGATCCGCTAGGATCAAGTCGTGGCGCACGGACCCCAGTTCCATTATGTCCTGATCCTGCAGGACGACCACGTCATGCATGCTGTCCGATTTTAGACCTTCGTATATATAGCTATTGGAGTGTAGGATGTCGTGACTCTGCAAGTGTTCGTGCACGAGCATGCTGTATTCGGAGTTCAGGGCCGTTTGGGGCACGGTTATTGTGTGCACCGCGTGGTTCTCTGATGGGCTGTAAGGGTTCTCCGAGCCGGAATCCGGTGGACTCTCAGGTAGCTGGTGACCCCTGAAATTTTATTTCTAAAGTTACCAACTTCGTCAGTGGTCAACTGAGTATACATAATGAACATAAGTAACAATGATAAATACTGAAGAAGTACCATTATTAACATTGGTCAAATTGTCAAGCGTCACATTGTTTCGAACCTCATGGTCTATAGATAGCTGAAGGTATGATTTAAGTATTGTATGAACACTTTGCATGCAGTGTTTGCTTTTATATTATTATTATAGTTGGGCAATTATAATGTATAATTTGTTAATAAGTGCATGGATTGTTGTAACAACTGCTGGTGAACCGAATAAAATAAAATAAAAATATGTAGTCACTATATTTTCTTTGGTCTGTACAAATATGGGGACCAGTTTTTCGCCAGCTAAATTATATTTTTACAAAACCTCTTTAAACTCTTTATCTATAATAATACTAATATTATAAAGAGCAAAAGTTTTGAAAATTTGTGAATTGTGAGTTTGTGACATTGTAGCGGGTAATCTCTGGAACTGCTGAACCGATTTTGAAAATTATTTTACCAATAGAATGCTACAATATTCCTGAGTGTCATAAGGTACAATTTATTCCGGAATTACTGCGGGAATTCCGGAATTATCGTGGGGGTACAGCTAGTTTATCTATAAAGCTTATAACCTCTAAAACCCTAGGGTACCGACGCTAGAAATTATCACTGAGGCTCTCAAATCTGGCCAGGTCTTTCCTCTATTTCTACAAACAAACACCACATGCTTTAGAGAAAACATCATGGGAAAGCCTGCCAACATATCAAGAGCATTTCGATGGCGTGAGTGAAGTCCTGCGCTGAGACCGCGTGGTGGTTTATCCTTCATACGCCCCCAGCGTCAGAGTTAGCCTGTGCTCCAGGCAAATAATACGACACTCTCCCCCTGCCGACTCCGCGCCTCCCCGGACCCTGCCACGATATAGCGGTGAGCCTAGAGGCGCCATGAACGCACCACTGTGCGTTCGGACAACATCAACTTGAATGCGGAACTCTTGCCCCGCCGTCCCGGCGCAGCCTACGCCGCACGCGCAACCTGCACCTGCTTCAGGGTTGCCACCTTTTTCATGAAAAAATATAGTTTTATCCGAAGAAAGATGCGAAAATAAAGTACTTTTGGGAAAAGCAGAGAAAAAAGAGAACACATTTTATTTTTAACCTCAGAAGAATAGTTCTGAGTTTTTAACCATTAGGTACCCGGCAGCATTCTTGCCAGTTTGACAGTTGACGTTTTGTTGTCGTGAATGCGTTTCGTTCTGAAATTCCCCGTGCTGCGCTGCAGGTGCGTTCCGGGCCAGTCACAGGTCATATAAAAAAGCGCGACAGTTGAATTAAGGATAAAAATGTAGTATTTTTCGTACTTATTCTTTCTTTCTTTCTTTCAAGTATAGTATACGATATATTCTAGTATGGGTGGCAACCCTAACCTGTGGATACAAGACGTGTGTAGGAATAGTGAGAAGTTTAATTGCTTCGTTCGTGTGGAGTATCACACGTGTGCTACAGCCGCTACAGGTACGTATATATCATCAGTTTGTAGGTTACCAACCCAATGCGGCGCGCGTCGACAGGCTGCGCCGCATAGCAGCCCTCGCTACCAGGAACCATGAAGGCTGCTAACTCGTCTATGAGACCCGAACCTGATAACAAACAAAACAAACATTATTATCCACAAACCTTTTGCCATGGAGTCAATACACTAAAACTAGGTACATCGTGATATTTTAATTCAAAATCTCGCTAGATTTCATTTTTAGATAACATCGTTTTGTCTGTGTTTTCAGGCAATGAAAAATGTGTTTTATACTGCTTATCTACTTAACAACAGATGGCGCTAAGAGCGAAGCTCGGTCGCCCATATATTTTATTTAATGTTAACAAATACGGTGTAAGTTTAACAGTTACAGTGGTCACAGATAATATAATACTACTAGCTTTGCCCCGCGGTTTCACCCGCGTGAGTTTCGGGATTCCCGCAGGAACTCAAATTCAGTCTAATTTACTCCTTATAACAAAAGCTAATTAGCAGTGAAAGTCCCGTCAATATCGGTCCAACCGTTTCGGAGATTCACCCGCGTGAGTTTCGGAATTCCCGCAGGAACTACAAACTTCTTTTATATAAACCTTGTCCTGATAATAACTAACACAAAAAACACAATTATCCATTTTGGTGCAGTCGTTTGGAAGTTATGCGCTTAGCAGCAACACATTTGGCGACTCATTTTTATTATATAGATACAGTGTATAACAGATTCCCATACTAGTAGGCCTTACGGTGGGCCTTCTAGTCTTGTCTTGACAATCAGACGGACAGAAACACTGAAAACGAAGTGATCCTTTATGGGTTATTTTAAATTTACGTTTTGATGTAAAAATACATGAGCCACGTTTCTTATAGCATAAAAAATAAGTAGATACCTACTGCAATTTGTGACTTTTTGCTATAGAATTGTGTAAACTGTTTCAATAATTATCCTTGTACCATAAGTAGGTACAGAGAAGTCTCTACACAAAAACGAAGCATGATAAGTATGTAGGTAAGAACTAAACACAAAAAAGTCACAAAAACAACATTGATAACAATATAATTATTAGTAGATATAAAATCCACATACCTACAAAATATATAAAAATTAATCTCTATTTCCCTTGGTCACGCATCACGCGTGAATGGACCAATTTAGCTAATTCTTTATTGTAAGGAGAAGAATAAAAGAAGTTTGGAGTTCCTGCGGAAATTCCGCAACTCACGCGGGTGAATCTCCGAAACGGTTGGACCGATTTTGACGGAACTTTCACTGCTAATTAGCTGATGTTTTAAGGTGTAAAGGCTACTCACGCGGGTGAAACCGCGAGCCATAGCTAGTACTTAATAAAATTTTACATTTCATTACCATACCTACAGGATTAGTCAGTAAGGAGGTACTAGGTCGCGAGCATTTGAAATTATCATTAGGTAACTGCAATCCTTAGATATTATAAATAAAGACCTCCGCTGCATCTGTCTGTGTGTCTGTCTGTATGTTCAAGAGGACGGTTTAAATACGTATAGTTTATCCTGGAATTACCGCGGATAAAACCGCCGGGGACAGCTATACTTGTTACGTAATAAAATTGAACATTTCATTACCATACATGATTAGTCAGTAAGCAGGTACCAGATCGCGAGAATTTGAAATTAATAACTCTAGGTAACAACATTATACAAGATTCTTTTGCCACTAGGTATAATATATTACTATACGCATACGTATTCACTAGCTTCCCCCGCGGTTTCACCAGGATAAAATGTAAGTAATCTAAATGTTAAATTAAGATATAAACCAAATACATAATTATGTACATTAAAATTCGTTCAAATCCGTCAAATTAATTATATTTTAGTTGATGGTAGTATTGAGCTCAGATTAATCCTTATTTGTCACGTTTTTAATGTATTAGGATATGTATAACTGTACTAGTTCTTCCCCCACGGTTTCATCACGGAATTCCCGCAGGAACTCTTTATATTACTGTCAGGACGAAAGTACCTACCCTTTCCTTCCTTCCTTCCTTAATATTACCACCATTTTACCATGTTTAAACCATGGATTAAATAAATTGAGTTTATCCCCACATGATAAACTCAAATGAAAACGCAATACTTTTTCTTCCTAATCTGCAAATCTTTGAAGAAAATTCTCATACAAAAACTTTATCATGGACGCTCTGTTACCCTTTCGGTTTGACACTCCCTTGCTGTCTAGTCCCGTATTTTTTACTCGTATTATGAGTTCTAAGAAGAATCTTCAACGTGGATATAAAAAAATAATCTACTAGCTGTCCCCCGCGATTTCATCGGCAGTAATTTCGGAGTTTCTGCGGGAATTCCGGGAAAAAGAACTCTATGTCCTTCTTTGTACCCCTACTTTACGATTTACGGTGATTATAGCTGTTCCCCGCATTAATTTCGGAGTTACCGCGGGAGTTCTGGGCCAAATTACAACATAGTGACCAAATTCCATGGTCGATTCAGTAGTTTAGGAGTCCATCGCGGACAAACAACGTGACACGTGATTTATATATATTAAGATTAAGAATATCAAAACAAGTAATACAACACACTCAATATTACTTTTTTCATTATCATTTTATCAGATATCTATAGGTATAGCTACACTCTACAGACATAAAATATTTTAATAGAATCAATTCCTTGGTACTGTGGCAAAACCTGTCTAACATGTATGGTTTTTAAGCTCTGCAGCTGTGATCTGAGGAGACGTCTCCGTTGAGTCTAATTTTATCTTTTAATACTTTTGGAGGAAGTATTCCGAGAAATTCTCAGTATTTAACATTATTTTTTATGTATTTTGCATTCAAAAAATCTTATTAAAAATTATTCGTGATATCTCCGACTATGACCGGATGAGCTGTGGGATTCCCGTCTCATACACAGAGAGCGTAGGTTTAATTTCAGGCTCACGTATAGATATTTTCTGATTACGATACACAAGGCAGTGGATAAGCCAAGTTTTCAAAGCAAAAGCATTTCGAGCCTCTTTTAATCACCCATAACTTAAAATCTATTTGACCTATACACTTGTGTCTCAGTAAGCCCGTTTTCTAATTAGGTACCGAATCAGTTTCATAAAAAAAAAATTCTTTGAGCCTTTTCCTCAACTCCAAGTGTAATTTGGTAAAGTTCGGAAAAAGTCATATACAATACATATCGTAACTAACACAAGATGTGTATGATCAGGCAATGCTGGGCAGCACTATGATAATATCTGGACTGGATTTATTCTGGACAAATACAAACGTCTCGATTTCGTAGTGGTGTAACGTTTATTCCTTGCGTGACGTGTGACGATTTCTTCCAGTTAAGTACTATCGCAAGTTACATTAAAGAACTTCGTTTCAAAAACGTCACTCACGAGATACTGACGCGGACGTCCAAAAATAGCAATTTTTATCACTGACTCACGCATCAAAACTTTAGCTCACTTCCATGTGAAATTGGCGTGGAAGAATATCTCCATGGACGCATAGAGGTAGGAAACGTAATACTCTTGATTGGACGTATATTTTATGTAATTTTTAAATCAGAAATCTAACACTAATTAGAATGTTTGTTTTTGTTTGCTACGCTTAACGGCTCAACCGATCAACATGAAATTTTTGCAAACACGTCACAGATACAAAGGAAGGAACATGACATTTTGTATAGGCACACGTTTTTAGGTGTAACAAAAGGCCATTTATCCTAAAATTCCTACGGGAACTTCGAAATTAACGCCTGAGCACAGAATAAATACTAGTACTTACGGCCTGAGCAACCGCATGAAATTTTGCATTCACATTGGCAGGAGTACAAAGAAGGATATAGGTAGGTTGGATATTAGGGTACTTTCCATTCCGGAATTTCCGCAGCAACTCCGAAATTAAAGCGAATCAAACCGCGGATTATAACTAGTTAAGTAATCTATTCACAAAAATAAGTGTATCGATGTAAACGCCAGCTGTACTTTCACGGCTGAATGGTCGAGGGGTGGAGGTTTTCACACAAGTTGTTAAACAAATTAGCAATATGGGAGGGTCGGTTGGACATGTTCAGTGAACCTTGTGATTTGTTGGCGTTACTTGGTGATATGCGTCCAGTAAGGTACCTACTGGGAACAGGTGGAAGTTCAAAGTTAATCGAAACTATGCATTTTAGGAATAGAAATATGTTTATTAACACACTATCTGTGCCTCGCGGTTTCATCTGCGATAATTTCGGAGTTCCCGCGGGAATTCCGGGATAAAAAGTACTTACCCTATGTCCTTCTCCGTACCCCTGAAAACGTGCATGCCAAATTTAATCCAAATCCGTTCAGCCATTTTTCCGTGATCGAGTAACAAACATCCAAACGTCCAAACATCCACATTTTCACATTTTTAGTAAGAAAAGAAAGAAAAGAAAAAGGAGTTTATTGGTCCCCACATAAAAATAAAAAATAAGAGACGGAAAAAATACAAACTTAACAAATATTATGAAGGAGATAGAAGGGTGTGCTGTGTGTAGTAGGATAAACCGAACCGAAACGAACTAAAAAAAAACTGCAGTGTTTTTAACCCTTTCGCCGCTACGTTTTTCTAGCCTTAATAAGTTAAGGCTACAAAAACATGACCATATTTACCAACCATACGCTTTAGGCATGATTTCTTCAAGGGGTGGAAATGATCATCATTTATTCTAATAAATATAAAAGTCAGTGCAGTGGTTTGTTAATTATTGTTAGTAACGTATTATTACGTTTCTGGCCCTAGGAACGCGTCTTTCGTAGATCGTGATATTACGGGGATGGCGATGAAAGGGTTAGTTATGCTAATGGCAGAGTTTCCGCGGTAATTCTGAAGTTAAAGTACCTACCCTAAGTCTTTTTAAGTAGGTACCCCTGACGACAATACTTTCTGATTATCGGTTGGAAGTTAAAGCGTAAATAGGTAACAGACAGGCAGACAAACAGTTACTTTCACATTTATGATATTAATATGGATAGGCTAGACTGTGTCAGATTTATCAGTCAGTCAGTGATAACCATATGGGCGTATAGGCGAAACGTATTAGGATATCAATAATAATTATTTATAACAATACTAGCTGTAATTTCGGAGTTCCCGCGGGAAATCCAGGATAAAACATGGTTATAAATCTTCCTCATGAATCACTCTATCTATTGGTGAAAACCGCATCAAAATCCGTTGCGTAGTTTTAAAGATTTAAGCATACGTAGGGATATAGGGACAGAGAAAGCGACTTTGATTTATACCATGCAGTGATGATATACAGGCTGTCCAGCAGTGGACGTCTTTCGGCTGGTATAATTATGATACAGGGTGTAAGGTAAAACGAGAGACATATTGAAGGAGGACTTTCAGTATTTGATAGTTGACTTAAATATAAAAACAAAAAAGTTTTTTGTTTAAAAAAATATACTGACGAATATTGAGCATGCAAGTTACTAACGCGTTGGGGAATCATAATACCCTGAGGATCATTCAACTCTCCTTTCTTTTGTATTTCCGCTGACAAATTAGGTCATTCACCTGCATAAATCCACGTTTTTTTCTAAGTTTTTCTTTGTTATTTAACAGATTTATCATCTCTTTATATTTTTATTAGTATCTGTCTTAATATAAATTATCCTGTATTTAGGTCTCTAGTTTTAAATTACACCCTGTACGTGTAATGAATTAACTGAAAACGTAATACACCCCATTTAAAAAAATAAACTATAATATGATTAAAATAAATTTTTGGGTCGAAAAAATTCACATTTTAAAAGTTATTCAACATTAGTTTGGAGGTAACCTATCTACGAAATTCCAAGCGCTACGCCCGCGCCTACCGGTTCGAATTTTTTTGCTGTGCGCGGCGTACGCGCCAAATATTGTATTATAAATAATTTAGACATGGGCTAGTAAAAATGAAAAAATATAACCTATATTAAAACATGTGCGATCGATTCGCTAGTCGATTCTGAGCAAACTACTTTCTACTTTTCAGTTAATTCATTGACACGTTGCATTTACCAAATATTAAGTATAGGAGCAAAACAGAGAACACAAAAAACAAACGATTTTCAATATATTTCTCCGAAACTACCAAACGTAGTTTCACGTGGTTCTCACAGGTTAGATAAATCTTGGCTAAAAGCAACGTTATATTTGTAGTTTGTTATAGGTAGTTTGTTTCATCGAAATCGGAAATTGGGAAAAAAGTTATTGTGATTCGAAAGGGGTTTCAGGATACTTCCTTAATTCCGGTACTGCGAGTTCTCAAGCGAATCCCGAAACTATAATTATGTGGGCGTCCAAGTAAAAAGGTAGGTACCAGTAGTAGGGTATTGAGTTAAGACTAGATTCGGTATCTAGAATAGTCAATTGATAGTAAGGATCGAAAAAATATTCAGAAACTAGCACAGTTTTTTTTTTACAGATATTTGAAGTTGAAACTCAGTAAAAGCTTGATTTGAGAAAAAGCATTTTAAAAGTGTGAAATAAAATAAACACACTTGTAATTGCTTGTTACATAGATTTTTATAATATATTATTGTAGATTAAGAT
The DNA here is from genome assembly GCA_907165275.2 of Zygaena filipendulae. Lineage (NCBI taxonomy): Eukaryota > Metazoa > Arthropoda > Insecta > Lepidoptera > Zygaenidae > Zygaena > Zygaena filipendulae. The sequence continues at coordinate 2,879,390 of OU015678.1, read as the reverse complement.
ATAATATGAAATTTAAGAAAATTGAGCATTTATTAATTAACTAGTTGTGCCCCGCGGTTTAACCCGCGTTAATTTCACAGTTCCCGCGAGAATTCCGGGATAAAAAGTACCGTGTAAATCTGATGTATAAGCTATATTATTGTATAGTTTCATTTAAATCCATCCAGTAGTTTTTGCGTGAAAGTGTTACAAACATCCATCCATACATACAAACTTTCGCATTTATAATATTAGTAATCAATTATAATCGCGGACGCATTTTTTTTACCGAACTTTACAAAACTGCTTATATCTCGAAAACTAAATTCCGAGAACTGGTATCTTTTAGCTTGGACGCCCACATATAGTTACCTAGTCTTATTGTTTTGTTTGTTAATTTTATTTTCATACAAACCAGTCGTATGAGTTTCGAAGACGACAACAAACTAATGTTATAGATAACATAATATAGTCGCCAGCGATCCGGCTGCGTTAGGAAAATAGGTATGTATCGAATTAATTGTATGTGACGCGCAACGCTAAACATACAGGGTGTTAGGTTAAACGACGTACATATTAAAAGAGTGAATTCAGTATACGTTTCACGTCTCAAATATCTGATAATCGAATATGGATAACATTAATTTTTATACAATATTTGTGAGAAGAAAGTTTTTTTTTTTATTACATCCATAACAGAAGGTTATGAAAATGAAGCGAATAAGTTGTCGACTTTACTGACTGACTTACATACACCTAATTTCTTTTGTATTATATATTACTGCTGGAGCGCTGACTAATGTTTGTCTGTCTGTTACGCTTTCACACCTTAACGGCTTAACCGATTTTCATGAAATTTTGCATGTACACGTTGTCAGCGGTGAGTACAGAGAAGGACATAGGGTGCTTTTATCCTGGATTTCCCGCGAACTCTCATCTTATCGCGGGTGAAACCGCGGGGAAGAGCTAGTAGGCTTTATTAAAACCGCGGGAACAGCTAGTCATATTTGATACTTTATTTTCAAAGTACACCCGCAAAACCCAACATTTTTATTCATATTGTTTTTTTTGTTTTATCAGTATCTCTTTTGTATGTCCTTTTCTATACCCCTCGTACTCATTGTAGGTATGTAACATTTCATGATGATCGGTTGAGTAGTTAAAGCGTCAATGCGGAACAAACAAACAAGCCAACCAACTCATATTCGTTACATTAATATTCAGGTTTAAATAAGTCTCTAAAATTACATCCTGTATAGAAGTTTTATTTTGATAAAATGGATAGGTATTCCACCATCTGTATTGTTTTTCGCTCGTTTCGTTTTGGATACGAAATGACGTCCTATTGTAATACCAACGTCACAGAACTTGCAGATGTTACACAACGATATCCTTACCATGTATTATAAATGCGAAAGTGAGTATGTTTGTTTGTTTGTAACGATTTCACGCCTTAACTACTTAACCGATCATCAAGAAATTTTGCATTACACGTTGTCAGGGGTACAGAGAAGGACATAGGGTAGTTTTATCCCGGAATTCCCGTGGGAACTCCAAATTACCGACAGCAAAATAACAACCAACAGCTAGTAGGTTTAATATTATATTTGTATGTTCGTAATTTGTAGTATTATGTATAGTGTGAAAAAAAAGAATGTTCTAAAATGAGGGCTGATAGATGACATTGCGGTTGAGTTACCTATTTATGCTTTGTCGGTGAACGTAACTCTTGACCGATTAAACCGATTGAGGTCTCATAATTATTAAAACAATACTTATATTTGTTTTGTCGAGACAAAAAGAGCCATATTTATGGACCGACTTTGAATAAAATTATTTGAATTTGAGAAAATCTCATAGCTATAACGAAACTTAAAGGAGTTTCTTAGGGAGTACCGAAGAATAATTATTCTATTCTACAATAAAATTACTGGACCGATTTTTTTATTTTTTTTTATGTCATAGGGGGCAAACGGGCAAGTGGTACACCTGATGGTAAGTGATTACCGCCACCCATAGACATCTGCAACACCAGAAGGCGTGCAGGTGCGTTGCCGACCTGGAATGGGGATGGGAACTGGCTTTCAAGTGGGGCTGCCGGAACACACCGTTAGGTGCTCGGCGACAGATTTGCAACTTGAAGGTGGTAGCTAGCCAGCCGGGCACTAGAGAGCGCCCTACCACCATGCTATGTTTTCCTTCACTGACAGCTCAAGCTCATTGTTAGGGTTTGAACCTAGACCTTGCGGCGTTTAATCCGAACGCACTAACCACTGAGCTATCATCGCTATATCATGATTCTAAAATACTACGATAAGAAACTACTATCCTTGAGCGACATATTATAAATGATAGGTACTTTTAGTGTTCCCGAGGAGTGAAACCGTAGGGGAACAGATTTGAAAGAACCACAGTATCCGGAGTTCGTCCAGTAGCTAGAATAGGTTATTTGCTTTTATACACCTCAATACAAAGAGACATCGAGAGAATTTCAAAATTCACACGGGCAAAATCGCGGTGCGACGTTAGTAGCGGCATTAAATCTATCAATTTATCTGTTTGTAATTCCAAATAAGGTGCTTCCCTACATAAAAAAATCAATTTTAATTTTTTTTCTCTGCCTGTCGGTTTGTTTGTTCCGGCTAATCTCAGAAATGGATGGACCTATGACAGCGGGACTTTCACTGGCAGATAGCTGATTTTAGAAAAAAAGAATGTTCCCGCGGGTATTCCGAAACTCAAACGGGTTTCACCCGCGTGTTTCGAAATTCCCGCAGAAACTCCAAAGTAGCCTAAACTACTCCTTATAACATCAGCCAACCGTTTCGGAGATTCACCCGCGTGAGTTTCGGAATTCCGACATGATCTCCTTATCTCAGGATTAGGAACCTTTGCGGACGCAGGCCGAACAATCCGCCAAAGTTTCACAACAATCGGACCAACGGTTTTGAAATGCATAGAGGACAGACATACAAACATTGATTTTTATTTATAAAGATACTAGCTGTCCCCCGCGATTTCATCCGCGGTAATTTCGGAGTTCCCGCGGAGGTTGCGGGAAAAAGTACTCTATGTCCTTCAGTTCCAACGGGAATTCCGGGATAAAAGCTATCCTATCTTTTAAGTTGGACCATATTATAAATGGTTGCCAAATTTTATCAAAATCCGTTCAGTATAGTTTCGGAGTCCATCGCGGACAAACAACGTGACACGTGATTTATACATATTAGATAGTTTCTTCGTTCCGCGTGGTTCCGTACGACAGATTTCACCAGTCGTTTCTTTGTGAATATACGAGTGCGTAGGTACAGTTTAGGTAGCTATACATATTTATAAGTAAACATACACTTAATGATATGGAAGGAAAACGAAGTGTCGTTTCGCTCCATTTGGAAATGCATAATGTCAGTTCCGAAATTACACGCAAAATGCCTTTTTTGGCGGTAACTCTCACTTCGTGCTAGAAAACGAGTCAAGAAAATATAGGATCCTGATTGACATAGGGTACTTTTTATCCCGGAATTCTCGCGCGCGGAATTCCGGGAAAAAAGTATCTACTCTCTAGCTACGTCCTTCTTTGTATCCCTGACAGTAGTTGACGGTGATCAGCTGTTCCCCGTTCCTTTTCCCGCGGGAATTCCGGGATAAACACTATCCTATCTTTTAAGTTGGACCATATTATAAATGGTTACAAAATTTTATCAAAATCCATTCAGTAGTTTCGGAGTCCATCGCGGACAAAGAACGTGACACGTGATTTATATATATTAGATAGTTGTGCTCCGCGGTTTCACCCGCGTTAATTTCAGAGTTCTCGCGGGAATTCCGGGATAAAAAGCACCCTATGTGTTATTCTGATGTATAAGCTATATTATTGTAAAGTTTCATTAAAATCCATCTAGTAGTTTTTGCGTCAAAGAATAACAAACATCCATCCATTCATCCATCCATATTTGCTTACAAACTTTCGCGTTTATTATATTAGTAGGATATACTCGTAGATATATGTATATATATAGATATACTCGTATATTGTGTCTTTGCTCGTAGGTATGGATAATGGATATGGGAGCATCTAGTTTTTTTGATTTCTGGTTTTCTTCCGATATCTTAAAACACTTATCATAAACAATATACAAACTACGCGTATAAACCTTCCTCTAGAATGACTCTGATTCAAAAGGATGCAAGGAGGGAGAGGAAGGAATATCGAACTAAAATTCGCTGCGTTGTAGGTACCTACCGAGGGACATTGGACAGACGGCGGGAAACGACTCGTGTAGAGAAGATATTATACAAATATCAAAATCAAAATTACCTTGACTTCTTCTAACAGTAGTGCCACTACTCCTGACGTTTTCTGTACTCCCTTCTTCCTCCATGTGCCAAGTATATTCCATCTTATTTTTAATGGTCATGAAAAGTCATTGCTTCGCCACTCTAATTTGAACAATCACGTCACATCGAGTACAAAACCAAAACGGCACATAATGAACTCGAAAGATACCTAATTCCGAATGTATTCGAACAAGGTATAAACTCGTTTTTTGAATAAAACTGCAGCATTCCAATTCCTTAGAAATATACCTATATATTTACGCTGTCAAATAGTTTTTTTTTTTAGAAGTCTTCCAAGAAATTTTAATGCCTTTACTAGTGCGTAACACGCGCGATTATATCTCTGTTTAAAATTATTGCATTTGATGTAATAAAATACATGAGTTAACGTCGCAAAAAATTGTAATTACCCATTACATTGTTATTTAATTTTCACAGTAATTAATTGACGCACTTAAAGAAATTGAATGGACTACGTCGTTTTAAATTTCGAATTTATTAAATAGATTTGCCGCCACTTTCTCTTTTGATCTGTTTTTTTTTTTAAAGTTTTCACAGACAGTGAATTTTTATTGATTTCGTCTTTCTATTTTTTTTTGTTATTATTATGTTATTTCTAACTTATAGATAATAACAGCGCGTCCGTCAATACTTTAAACTCGGTAGGCACTGATAATACAAGAAACCGTTTCGTTTTCACCCTGCAAGAGCGACAGAGTCAGTGATTGGAACGGTGCTGTTGTTAGAGTGAGACAGATATGTTTCACTTTCCACGGTTTGTGAGGAAAACACCAGCGATCCATGGGGAGGTTTTTTGACCAATCGCGTTGTAATAGAAGTTTTCCTCAATTTGTTGTGGCACGAACGGCGATCCTTGTTCGTACCTAGAAGGGGGGAGGTTGGATTGGGGATGTGTTTTGTTAGGTACCTACTTATAGTCTTACTAGCTGTGCCCCGCGGTTTCACCCGCGGTATTTCGGAGTTTCCGCGAAAATTCCGGGATAAAAAGTACTCTACGTCCTTCTCTGTACCCCTAACAACGTGCATGCCAAATTTCATCCAAATCCGTTCAGCCGTTTTTGTGTGATTGAGTAACAAACATCCAAACATCCACACTTTCATATTTATAATATTAGTAGGATAACTATCTACTTTTTTGTCTTATAGCTAAATTTGCGATAGTTACCTTTGTAACTTACTAATTCTTTGCTCCGGGATACAAGTGTTCTGTTAGTTTATTAGTTGGTAAATTTGGAGTTCTCGAGAGAGTTCCATGTAAAACTATAGATATAAACCTGCCTCATGAATTACTCTATCTATTGGTAAAAACCGCATGAAAATCCGTTCATTAGTTTTTGATCTTATCACGAACAGACAGCAGAAGCGACTTCATTTTATTAGTTCTTGATTTTTCTTTATGTCCATGTTTTAAGCTAAAGGCAGTGGAGCGTGAAATGGCAGCTTGATTTTAGGGGTCGGTTTCAGGTGTCGATCGAAAACCGATCGGCTGTGACCGTGGAGGGTTGAGATGCAGCTGGATTCTCCCAAACCACTTTCCATGCAAGCTCGGAGACCAAATAACCACCCTGATGTCTGATATCGTTTATTATAACACACGACAAAAAGAAATCTCTGCAATGTCTATTTTATTTTTGTGCTTTTTTGTGGGGACCAATAAACTCCTTTTCTTTGTTTCTTTCTTTCAATGTCATCATGGAATTAATAGGCATAATATTAGGGTGGTTGAACCAGCTCATTACATAGTAGGTACTATGCTGTAATCCTACTAATATTATGAATATGAAAGATGTTTGGATGTTTGTTACTCAATCACGCAAAAATAGCTGAACGGATTTGGATGAAATTTGGCATGCACGTTGACAGGGATACAGAGAAGGACATAGAGTAATTTTAATCCCGGAATTCCTGCGGGAACTCCGAAATTACCGCGGGTGAAACCGCGGGGAAAATGAGTTCGTTTGTTTGTTATGCTTTCACGCTTCAACGGCTCAACCGAATACCATGAAATTTCTCATACCTACACGTCAGGAGTACAGAAAAGGACACGCCACTGTCGAAGTAAAGGCTCCAACTTTCACTATGAGAAACGCACCCTTGCAAAATAGTCAATCGTACAAAATTACAGTATCCAACTCTAATTGCATTAAACGATTGTTTACGGTGGGCAGAGGTCGTCGTCGATCGCTGCCCACCCCTCGACAGTGACGTCGTGACGATAATTGTGCCGTGGGAAACTGGTGAAAGGTTTTACGACTGAATTTATTTTAAAAAAACTGTTAATTTCAATTCGATATATTAGTCCTTTACAAGCTTTTTTACTTGCATTTAAGTCTAATGCTTGTAATGATTGTATTTAAGTCGTCCGTATCATATAGGTACTTGTCTAAATAATATGTATCATACAGTAGCTGTTCGAGAGCAACTTTGGAGTTATAGGGGGAACTCCGTGATTAAAAGTAGGTAAGTACCTTATGTTCTTTTCTGTACGCCAGAAAACGTGCATGCAAAAAACACGCAGAATCATCGCAAACACCCGCAATTCCCGCGGGAACTCCGAAATTACCGCGGATGAAATCGCGGGGGACAGCTGATAATATATATAAAATATACATATAAAAATAAAACAAATACTATCATAGTAGTATGTATATATAGGTACAAATATTTTGTAAAATATAATGTACAATACTAAAATACATCAAAGTAATATTACAACAGCAGTAGTTCTCATACATAATGTCATCGGTCGTCACACGCCCTATATAAAACGCGTGGTTCCGTTCACAAACAAATCATTTTCGTCCATTACGGCCGCTTGTGGCAAATTAGTTGAGTACGTAATACAAATTAATTAAACCTCAACATTAGGGTCATGAATCATGATATTCATATTATTATCACAATAAATAAGTTTGCGACGTAAAAGATAGCGTCTATCTTTTGCATATAATACCTATACTTAAATTATGTGTGATTCATATTCTAAATATATAAAAGCAGAAACTGAAAGACTGATCGATCAACGCACAGCTGCTGCTGCAGCTGCACTGCTGGGTGTAGAAGAAACAAATTGCACAAATATTCCTAAGTGACGCAGGTGTGCACTAAGCAAGGATTTCTGAAAATTCCACCCCGAAGGGGTTTGAAAAGGGGTTGCAAAGTTTAAAGTGAACAACGAGTTTTCTTGGAAGAAATTTCAGGTCATGAAATTTCTAGACCCAACCAATATCTGACTACTACTACGCGGACGAATTCGCTGGCAAAAGCTAGTTCTTAATAAGTTAAGTGGTGATTGTCTTATCTTTAGTTTACTTCGATAACAGGCCAAATACCTATCACTATCTTGTGCTCTATGATCTGATAGGATGTACGGAGCTTTGACTCCGACATCGATAAGTCGAAACTTCCGATTGATATTGCAACTTCAGTTCCGACTTCGGCTCCAACACTATTAAATCCGAGGCTTCAATAGGAAGTTTATGCATGTCGCCGGGGAACCCCCCTCTCTCCCCACGTTCATTATACTCATTGAGGATGATTTACGGATCAAGATTAATACATCTCTCTTCTGCCACCACCTGCGACAACCTTAGAAAACTCCGACTCCGACTTGGTTCCGATGAACTACCACCGCATCCTTACTTGAGGTACTGATACTTCCACAGAGCTATAGCTCTACTTATAAGTACCTAATACTTATGAGTAGTAGATTCTCCTGTGTCATAGTGGTCGCTCTATAATGGAGACTCCTCCGTGACCTCTACCTCTTTTATAGAGATCTCTACAATCTTTTAAACTCTGAACTCTGATCTGAAGTTAACCGTACTTTGGCTCCAAGTCCGTGTGTAATAGTAACAATTTATTTACCTATATCATTAAGCATTTTGTGTTTATTCACACTATATTTATAATTATAGAAGATGGTGTATGTTTTTCAGTTGTTACTCCTTCCTAAAACGGCTGAACAGGTTTGGGTGAAAGGATTGGCAATAACACATATAGTTTTAACCGTGGAATTTAAAGGCAGAGAGCATTAAATAAATGAGTTATAATTATCTACGTAAAAACTTAAAAGCATTTGAGAAGATAGCACCAATCAGCATTCTTATTTTCCTATACTATCCTAACTAATATTATAAATGCGAAAGTGAGTTTTTTTTATTTTTATAACTGATTGGTCAGACATTTGTCCATAATCTCGCCTGTTAGTAGTTTGTTTGTTCATTACGCTTTACACCTTAACTACTTAACCGATCAACATGAAATTTCACATCTACCTTGCCGGGGGGTACCAAAAAGGACATGGGGTACCTATCCTTCTTCCTGAAGAAAGGTAATGTTCACTTAAGACTAGAAAACTGACTGAAATATGAAGCCAAATATGGAGGGGGTAGATGGGCTAAGTCGACTCGCGCCACCAGCTTTTCGTGAACAGGACAATCCAAGTGGGCAGACACCAGCGGGCTTGTCACCGAATTCAAACCGATCAGTGGTAGCACAAACCAATAATAATATTACGTGTGTTTTTGTCTTTTGGATTAAATCGGTATGTTGTTATTTTTAGCTTTTTTATTTTTAGATTTTTAGTTTTGTGTTTTTTGGAAGTCGGTTTTATTTTTTTTGTTAATGATACCAACGAACTATACCGATGTTTGTTATTCGTTCGGTGAAACCGCGGGGAACAGCTAGTACGTTTATATTTATATCGTGACTTTGTCCGGGGGCAAGCCATAAACGGCGCGTGTCACGCCGCCCGGCCCGATCACGAGACGGTCTCCATAGTGAAGGGATGTTGGTTCGATTCGTGAATTACAAGTACCTACAATAACAAATGATCGGAATACAACGTGTATTTATACCTACACTAGCTGCCCCGCGCGGTTTCGCCCGCGATAATATCGAAGTTCCCGCGGAATTGTTCCATACATACTTTGCCCCCTTTTCACCCGTTTAGGGGTAGAATTTTCAAAAATCCTTTCTTATCGGATGCCTAAGTCATACAAAGAACACACCCTTCAAGTTTCAGGTCTCTACGACCAGCGGTATAGGCTGTGCGTTGATCCATCAGTCATTCAGGACAAAGCATTTTATATATATAGATAATAGATAATATATTAGCTGTTCCTCGCCATTTCGCAGGCGTTAAGCTCGGAGTTCCCGCGGAAATTCCGGTATAAGAGTACCTTGCGTCCTTCTCCGTACCCCTGCAGACAACGTGCATACAAAATTTTATGCCGATCGGTTGAGCCGTTAAGGCGTGAAAGTGTAACAAACATAAACTACTACCTAGCTGTTCCCCGCGGATTCACCCGCATGAATTTCGGAGATCACGCAGGAATTCCGGTATAAGAGTACCCTATATTATCCTTTTCTGTACCCCTGACAACGGATAGTATGCAAAATTGAATACAGTTCCACCCGCGTTCATTTCGGAGTTACTGCGGGAACTCCGGGATAAAAGTAGGTACATGTCCTTCTTTGTACCTACCCCTGATAACGTGTATGCAAAATTTCATGGTGATCGGATGAGCCGTTAAGGGGTGAAACGCAACAAACAAACAAATAAACTCACATTTGCATTTAATAGGTACTTTAAGGATATTATATCAAAAACCAGTTTGCGATATTTCCACATAATATTATCTTTGTAAAAAGTTTGGACGTTTCAAATAGGTAAGTACATTAATTCTATTTATGTCTTTTATCTAATCAGTTCTGGGAAGTTATGAGCTTCGCGTATACCTACCTATATTATTTGCGTGTAATATATGCTTATTAAATAGCAATAACGCTAATAATAAGAATTTTTTTGACTACTCTAATAAATACCTATTATTAGTTATGAAACAGCGAAGACAATTTTTCATAGCTCGTTATTAAACTTTAAAACTTCATGCTGCTGCTTCCACACGTATTTTTTGCTTTTTCAAATAATTGTAAAAATCCTACTTAATATTTTAAACGCGAAAGTTTGTATGTATGGATGGATGATTAGGTTAGATTAGATTCATTTATTTCACATTATCAAATTCATAATTACATTAAATTATAATATTTTAAAGGATAAAGTGATCGTCAAAAATTTAAATTCCAATAGGTATAGGTCTAGGTAAATGACACAATACAAAAGAATCAGGAATTACACAATTAGGTATACATAATGTCATAAATGTCAAACAATGTCAATTAAAACAAAAAAATAAAATAAAATTACGTCAAAATAAATGGAATATAAAAGAAAAGAAAATAAATAAAGCTACATAATTTAGGACTCACAATGTCATAAAATGGATGGATGAATGTTTGTTACTCTTTCACCCAAAAACTACTCGATGGATTTAAATGAAACTTTACAATAATATAGCTTACACATCAGAGTAACACATAGGGTACTTTTTATCCCGGAATTCCCGCGGGAGCTCTGAAATTAACGCGGCTGAAACCACGGGGCACAACTAGTAATAAAATAAAACGCATTAAAGTTTAGGAATGAGGGCTCTTGTCGTCATAACGTGCTATAAACTGTAGCACGGCGTGACGTCACGCGACATTTCAACTTATTGCATCTTCTATGTTTTTTGATTACTTATGTAAAAAATGAAAAAGTACGTGTCCAATCAATGACATTTTAGTTATTATAGAGAATGTCTTTGTGTCCAATATTTTTTATCGGACGGACTACAAATTAAAATTTGGTTGACAAGTTCATTATCAAAGTTACGTATTTCCACAACACAAACTCTCGTGCGTTGAAAATATCAACCCTTAAGCAACATTCAAGGGCGGAATAGTTTTCAGGGCTTTCAGAGGGTCTGTTTACTATCAAGATCTACATAATATACTCTGAATATTGTTTTCTGTCATAATATTGACAAAACTTTTGCATAGCAACCTGTGAGTATAAAGGGAGGGGCAACCCCCACTCTGTGGGGCTATCGACCAATCACGGGGCGCCGTTCAAATCGGGAACGCGTGCTGTTGTCTCGCTAAGGGTTTAATGTCAAAATTGACATACTGTCAACGCAAAACGTTTGTTCACAGGCTGATCAATTTGTTCATTGTACCTAATCAGTATTCATTGTATTAGGATCTACCTATTTTGCTACCTCTACTGGGCACTCACACAAATAAAAAAGTCGTAGTTACCGGCTCGTAATATCTAGTGTAAAGGTTAACTTATATTACAATTTTTGTTAAATTTGTTGCAGAAAGGATGAATGTGAGTGTATTTGATTGTTTGTTATGCTTTCATGCTTCAACGGGTCGACCGATCATGATGAAATTGTGCGCACACGTTGTCAGTGGTACAGAGAAGGGCATAGGGTACTAGTTCTCCCAGAATTTCGCAATTAACGCAGGCAAAACCGCAGGGAACGGCTAGTAAATAGGTACATAAATTAAAAATTTATTCTAGAATAATATATCACTATATCACTATACCTCACTATCACTATACCTTTCACTATACCTTTTTTTGTGACTTTAGTGAAAAAAAGATCATAATAAGTACGTATAGTTACGTAATTAATTTATATTAGACACTGTTATGTGTAATAGATATTTTATATGAAATATATATTTTAAATTTTTACCGAAACCTGATAAAGATATCGTTTAATTAACTTTACCGATAAAAAAACACAAAAGAAACCGGAACCATTTTCTTTTTTCAAGGCGGTTTGTTTAAATACGAAAAAAAGGCCAATTCTTTTTTTTGTAAAATACAATATCACTTATCTTATACATATATATATCTTATTTCTACATTATTTATTTTAAAAATCTCTTTGTAATAATACTAGTGATATAATAATATGAACTTATCTTCGGGTGTTTGAGGTTCGGGCGCTGTACGCCGTATTACAGGTTTCCACACCTAGTTCGGCAACAGATGATACTAAACTTATTACATGTACTTTGTGAAATAAATATTATTATTATTATTTACAATATTCAGTGCACTTTCACTCCAACCATGGGTTTTTTATCCATGCTGTATATACCGACACCAATCACGACATCAGCTATAGGTTAGCGTGCGTCGGTTTTACGCAGTAACCAACTATCCACCCGCCATTATCATCCGCATTACACGCCATTAATTACCATTATTGACTGCATTTTTTTGTCCCATAACAAATTATACTAATAATAGAAATACGAAAGTTTGATGATGATGATGAGATGTTTCTTACCTTACTGGATCGCGCCTAGATGCTTCAAAACTCAAAATATCACTGCCTAGCCGGGCCTTTATTAGCTACTGCTGTCCCCCGCGGTTTCACCCGCGGTAATTTTGAAGTTCCCGTGGGAATATTGAAATAAAAAGTACCCTCTGTCACTCAGGACTACCGTAGCTTCCTATAAGTGAAAGCATTTTCAAAATCGGTTCGTTACATCCTTAGATTACCCCTACAACGTCACAAACTCATAAACTTTACCTCTTATCTTATCTTCTTAATCTATCTAATATATGTATATAAATCACGTGTCACGTTGTTTGTCCTACTGAACGGATTTTGATAAAATTTTGTAACCATTCATAAAATGGTCCAATTTAAAAATTAAGGATAGTTTTTATCCCGGAATTCCCTCGGGAACTGAAGGACATAAAGTACATTTTTCCCACAACCTCTGCGGGAACTCCGAAATTACCGCGGATGAAATCGCGGGGCACAGCTAGTATACATATAAATCACGTGTCACGTTGTTTGTCCGCGATGGACTCCGAAACTACTGAACGGATTTTGATAAAATTTTGTAACCATTCATAATATGGTCCAACTTAAAAGATAGGATAGTTTTTATCTCGGAATTCCCGCGGGAACTCCGTAATTAATGCGGGGAACAGCTAATCACCGTAAAATACTGTCAGGGTACAAAAAAGGACATAGTGTACTTTTTCCCGCAACTTCCGCGGGAACTCCGAAATTACCGCGGATGAGATCGCGGGGGACAGCTAGTATTAGTATATAGATAGATGACCATGACAAGTCGCGTTAAGATAACGCGCCACAAAAATTTGTCCCTCAAGCTCAAAGCAGTTTCACTACAAAAGAATACATTTACAACGTGTCTTACGGCATATTTTTGAGACGCGCCTTATGGGCAAAGAATGTTGTTGGTCATAGCGAATAAGAGCCCTGGAAGGATCTGAAATTCCCGATAAAAGGCATGCAGAAATTTTTTTGAAACAGATTCCTGTGACGCGGCTTGCGGTAAAGGTCAACTGATAAAAATCGTCTCGCGTCACGTAAGGGAAAAGCGTTATGCCTTCTCTATGCGAATAGCTAGTAGTAGCAGCTGGTAAGTTAACAAGATATTTTACCAAGTTCAAGTGAAATGCATCGTTTTACCTACAGTACTAGTATAGTATTATATTATCTGTTCAATTTATTTATTGTATTTCAATGTATGGTTCTATGAATTGCAAAATCTGGCGGACGGACATCAAAGGATTCAGCTGGAAACGTCATACCTTTATCAAACTTGTTTCACATGCGCACACGTTGATGTACTAAATACCCAAGCCAAGACACAGAGACGCAAAAACGTCCTCACAAAAAAATACCTGTAAAATGGAAATAATATACTTACGCGTTTTTTATTGACGTCTGAGCATTTTATTATCTTACAATAATTGCAGTAAGAATGCTAAGGTATTTTTTTTTTTTTTACAATTGGTTTTATTTTTGTTATTGTTTATGGATGCCACTTTAAGCCACTAAAGGACGAGGTTCTTAAAGAATACTGCCCCCTTAGCCAAGTTAGCAATCTACTTTCGTTAACGCAAGGAAGAAAAGTAAGGAACGAGCCGTCACGTCACGTGGTCACGAACTGTTCATTGGAGGATTTTACGTGTCCATGTGACATGATACGTTCTTTAGTTGGATATACCTTGATAAGAAATAGTGCGTTAACCCACACTGGAGATATTTTGAGTACCTGAATCGCGTGTTTTAAAAATTATAGCTCAATTTTTTTGGTATTTAAACAATGTAATAAGGTAAACACGTATAGTAAAAAAAGTTCTATAACTCTCAATAAAACGCTCTGTATCAATAACTTAATTTTTTGGGTGAATATGTTTGTGCGTAACGGCGAAAAATTTTCTGTTATTAGATTCTCAACTTTTCTAAGGGGACTAATATCTATATACCTTTTTTTGTAAATAAATACTGTCTTATGGCATACAGAATATTAATTTATAATATTTTGGCATTCGGAGAGTTTGGAATTGTGTTTTTGGGACGCGTGTTAAGGGCAAGGAATCTTGTTGTTCATAGTGAATTAGGGCCCAGCAGTCACAGTGACCGACCCCGCGCGGTGTCAACAACGTTGTTATTGTTTTAAATAGTACATTGTTATCCTAGGGGTGAAAGTAACTTATTTAGTCCCGAGACGAGGTTTGGCCAATAGATCGAGGGACTAAATAAGTCTTTCTCCCGAGGGTAACACTGTGCTTTTCATTACGAATGCAAGGAAAGTCAAAATAAAAATAGGAATTAGCTAAAGAAAAAATGAGTGAAGATGGGATAGTCGCTTGACGCTTTCCCACCTATTTCTTTTTCTTTGGCCGGCTAGCTATTCAGCCAGTATTTTTTATTTACATTGTGGCGACCTAAATTATAATAAAGGCATCTAGAAAAAATATTTTCTTTAATTATTAAGTATTAATTAAAGAAAATAAAAAAATATAAATAGGAATTAGCTAAGAAAAAGTGAGTGAATTTTATTTTAATTAATACCTACTTAAACTTTACGTTATTTCAATTTTACATCGCGCTGGCTGTATAGAAAGTTGGAACATGGTTCAATAGAAATGTGAAAATAGACCTAGTTTTTTTTAATAATTTGACAGTTGTCAGTTGAAAGCGATTCTCCCTAGGGCTGAAAAGTGTTACTTTCAACCCGCTTCTCAGGCAACTTCAGACCTACTTTCCGAGTATGAGTAATGAAAAGGTTCTTTATTGACATAAGAAATAGTACGTCTTTCACCAAGAGTTAACTAGTGTAAGCAACATTTACTAAATATGACATCACCTTTGCAAACTACGGCATCACTATTATATACACTGTTTCAACATTTCATTTGAACACGACCACGTGGAGTGATCTGCTACTCCGTTTTTCATTACACACATTTTGACTAATACGTGTATGTGGCATATATGTTTGTGTCAACAATGTGCAAACTACGGTCAGTAGGTATACTGACCAAATACGGTGTCCAACCGAATACAGTAGTTGACCAATCTTCGGTGGGGAACTTTTCGGTCGCGAACTTTACCGAATAAGCATTTTTCTCTCAGGGTAATGCACCGATTGAACCCGTGACATTGCTACGTTAGGTTCACTAACCACTAAACCATTGATTCCCAAAGTGGTCCAGGTGGACCCCCAGGGGTTCACGGGAGCCCGACAGGGGTCTACGCTTGCGTGGAAAAAAATGGGGGTCCACAACTGTTGGATGAAGACGCTTTTTAGACTGGCCTTGAAACTTAGCTTAAATGACATCCACTCACAGCATAATCAAAGCAATATAAATTCTCACATTTTATTTTTAGAAAACTTTTAACTCATACTTGATTGAAAAATAGCCACAACACAGATTGCCATAGATATACACTTTTTTCGGGTTTCGGAAGTGAGTTAGTAAATGTAATAGCTGCAGGGGGTCCACCAGATC
Organism: Zygaena filipendulae; assembly: GCA_907165275.2. NCBI lineage: Eukaryota > Metazoa > Arthropoda > Insecta > Lepidoptera > Zygaenidae > Zygaena > Zygaena filipendulae. The sequence continues at coordinate 2,863,363 of OU015678.1, read as the reverse complement.
CAGCGAAATGTTTAAAGTGGTCTATGAGAAAAAAAATATGGGAACCTCTGCACTAAACCAACTGCTGGCAACTTTCGTTTTTAAAAACAAAGACCATGCAGAAAAAACTTAAAACTATTTCAATCTTGATGACAAGTTTTTGGTTCGACGGTTATAACTATTAGACCAGTTATAAATCACCAAAGCATTGATTGCGGTTTATCTTTGCTCGTTTCAATGTTCTTTCAACCAAGCGGAGCACAGACTAGGTACATACTAGGTACATCCGCAAGGCCGGTCAAACCTTGCCTTGTAATTGACTGAACAATATTTGATGCGGTTTTGTGATTTTATTTAAACAAGCGACCGTGACAAACGAAACCACGAAATATTTGTTCCTGATTTTTTATCATTTCTATTTACTAGCTGTGCCCCGCGGTTTCACCTGCGTTTTCTTTCCTCTTTATAATACTAGTAGGTATATATTATTATTATTAAATTATATTATTATATTAAGCAGCTAAATATAGAAATTAAAGTTTTATCTGACTTAAAATAGATACCTATCTATGGGTGTAACGTTTTGAAGGGATTAACTATTAAAAACCTCGATAATTTTGTCACAACCTTTCAATTCAAATATAAAAATAAATTTAAATTTTTCTTGCATATTTCTTTTTTAGCTTTTAATTAATGGTGTGATGTCAAATAGAGATATGTCTATGTCCAAACAGAAATAATATTAAGAAAAAAGATAAACTGATAAATCACAGAAAGAAAACCTTATAGTTATAGAATGTTGGTTTAAACAGGTCCATCAGTTGCAATATATGTATAGAAAAGGGGCATTGAATTTGCATATACCTTATCAGAGCTCCAGAAAAGGATAAAGGTATGTATACAACGCGTTAATGAATTAACTGAAAACCTGATACACCCCATTTAAAAAAATAAACAATAATATGATTAAAATATATTTTATGTCGAAAAAATGTATGCTTCCAAAGTTATTCAGCATTAGTTTGGAGATGACCTATCTACGAAAATCCAAGCGCTACGCCCGCGCCTATACCGGTTTGATTTTTTTTGCTGCGGGCGGCGTACGCGCCTAATATTGTATTATAAATAATTTAGACATGGGCTGGTGAAAATGAAAAAATATAACCTATATTAAAACATAGTGCGATCGATTCGCTAGTCGATTCTGAGCAAACTACTTTCTAGTTTTCAGTTAATTCATTAACACGTTGTATATACTTTTTCTCCCAGAGCTCCAGCGGGAACTCTGAAATGTAGAAATAATGATGATGATGTATCCCCACTATTTAGCCACTACTTAAGTGGGTAAAGTGCATATTTATTTCTAGAAACAATGTCCCACATTAAGTTCCCACGGCGCAAGGTAAAAAGGATAGAATCAACTTGGACAATAGTCACAAGACGCCGTAAAACATTGCGTACAGTCGCGGACTAAAGCTTATAGCTTGAACCAACTCTTGAAGTTCTTCCTTTCTTCTTTTTTATGGAATTTCGCATATAATGCATTTAGTCAATTTCAAGTAAATTTATTAAATCAATATAATATTTTCTATTGAAATGCTTCGTTGTACAAGGCGTGGGCTGCCGAGCTATACTTTCATACGAACTTTCGCCACTCTTAGAATTTCCGCAGGTAAACCGTGGGTAAACCCTTTCTTAGTACTTTACTTAATGACAAAAGGATTTTTTGGGATAAATCAAGATTTTAAAGACAGCGAATTGTGTCTGCCATTGTAAATTTATAAGCCTTATATATTGTACAATGACTACTTTACTGTGTGACTCTTTAAAGGATAGAATAGATAGATAGATAGATAACTCTTTAATGTACACCAAACTTAAAAAAGTGTTTACAAATTTTCATAAATTTAACTTATTTATATAGCATACCTATTCCGCCCGTGACTGTACCTGTTAAACCCATTGTGTTGTGATCCGCGTATCTGTTATCTGCAGAATACCAGGTGAAATGGATCGAAGAGTAATAACACTGCTGAATGCTGAATTGTTGGCCACCTGCCCTGATTAGGTACACGATTTGCTTCGGTGTTTTATGTAATACAATAAACAATTGCAGGTGGTATTGGTGTAAAACCGGACAAACTAGAATGTTTGTGTGCATGTGTGTCTGTGTGTGTGTGTGTACCTTCCCTAACGTAAGCGTAGAAATATCAAAATTCAAAATTTTCTTGAGTATTTATGAGAACTTAAAAACACCATAACTCAAGGAATTTATGGAAAATGTCAGCTTCCCCCGACGGAATTGGTATCACAAACTTATTAATTATGATACTAATCAACAACTCCACGGAGAAAAAGAAAATTCCCATCGTTTTTCGGAAAAGTTGCCAAACTGCATAATTACCGTATTTTGTTACCTCTAACAATAATAATTAAATTGAATAATATTTATAATTATGTAGGTAGGTACCTACTATCTGCCCCTATAATATCAACACCATCTATAGGAGTGGTTTAGAACTATTTGTTCTAGTTAAGTAGTTCCTTTCACCTGGCAAAATAGAGACTTGATTCCCGTTGTTCTAGTAACGCACTCCGCACTCCATTGCTTGAGGATTTATCCAAATTAATGAAATTTTAAGAAAAGTAGGTAGGTACTTACCTATTTAAATGTTTATTTGAAAAATGAGCTCAAGGATCAGTAACTCGTAACATCAAAACTGACGATACTCCAAAACCTCCAAACACTTGTAGGTTAAATACCTTTCCTAAGATGAATAATTGTGGATTATCTTAGCGGCTGCCTATATTATAAAAAGATGTCTATAATGTATGAATGTAATATATTTTAATATTGATATGATTGTATAATTTTCCATAGCGTATAGATGTTTTGTTCCTAACAATTATGAGGGGCGATTTGGCGAGCACTGTACCTAAGGCTATCTTGCTTTGAATAAATCTAATATATAAAATTTTCTCGTGTCACGGTGCGTAATTTAACTCCTCCGAAACGGCTCGACTAATTTTTATGAAATTTTATATGCATATTCAGTAGGTCTGAGAATCGGCTACTATCTATTTTTCATCCCCCTAAAGGGAGTTCCTGCGGGAATTCCGAAACTCATGCGGGTGAAACCGCGGGGCACAGCTAGTAAATAAATAAATAAACGTAATGGAAATAGATAAACTCAAAAACTACTTAACTAAACGATTTTGTAAATTCTTACCCTCATATAGGAAATGAAACGTGAAATAAGTTACCTACTTTTATTATTTTTTTATTACCTACTTATTTTATTTTTCCGAAATTCCAAACGGGAATTTAAAAACCCGAAACTAATGTAGGAAGCGGTAAAACCGCGGGGAATAACTAATCTTTTATCTATCTATACATAATTATAAAAGCTTTGTCCTGAATGACTGACTGACGGATCAACGCACAGTCTAAAACGCTGATCGTAGCTAGAGACCTGAAAGTTTGAGGGTGTGTTCTTTTCTTTGTATGACGTAGGCATCCGATAAAAAAGGATTTTTGAAAAGGGAATGAAAAGGGATTGCAAAATTTGTATGGAACAATGGGCTTGTCAACCAAATTTGAATTTTTAGTCCGTCTTGTAGATAAATAAAAATATCTATTGTACACCCATATTTTTTCATTTTTTACGTAAGTAATCAAAAAATAACGAAGAATACATTAAGTTGAAATGTTGCGTGACGTCACGCCGTGCTACGGTTTATAGCACGTTATGACGTCAAGAGCCCCCACTCCTAAACTTTAATGCGTTTTATCTTAGTATCTTTATAATAATTTGCAAAAGCAAAAAATACTGAATATTTTTTATTGATCTGCAAGACGGACGAAATAAAATTTTGATTTTCACACCCCGGAAACGAGCCTACTCCGCGGGAACTTCGAAATCACCGCGCGTGAAACCGTGCGCGACCGCTAGTACCTATAGTTATGTACGGAGAGAATGATAAAAGATCAATCTAGCGCGTCTATAGGATAAGATGCTCCAACGTTGATTGTTGCATATCACCGAAGCGAAGTGTGAACTATAAATAGATTATTGTGCCTACTTGTCTGTAGCCGATAACCCAATTTAGTCATCTAAATAACACAATTACTTAGTTAACGGATCGTAATCGTTTGATTGATGCGTACGAGACACTTTGTGCCTATAATTCATACCTACTAATATACAATGCGAAAGTAATTCTGTCTGTCTGTTTGTTACCTTTTCACGCGATCACTACTCAACCGATTGTCACGTATTTTTCGTATGCACGTTGTCAGGGTTACAACAAAAGGGTCAGTTTAATTATGATGGTGCGAACTGCGAATATTAAGGATACTGTAAGCACTGAAGCGTTTCTATCAGCGAAAGAATTTTTAGAATTAGTTCCCGATTACACTCTTAAATCCGAGAAAACTTCACTACTTTAGCAGAATAATTGTTTTCGATAAGGGTGTCGATTATTACCGCTTGGCTTGTATAGTCACTCAACGAATGGGATAGATATAAGCCAGGCGACACCCGCACATGTGTTTGTAACTTAGTAGGTACACAGTCCCTTATCAGCTGACATACCGGCGACACTGACCACTCCAGCTAGGGTTGCCCACCGTACTAGACATCCTTATGAATGTCAGTTTATTTATTTGTTAAGCTTTCACGACTTAACGGCTCAACCGATCATCATGAAATTTGGCATACAGGGTTACATAGAGTAAGCTTTTTTTACTTTTATCCGGTTTTTCCCCTGGAAACTACGAACGCTGACGGCGATACGGTAGCGTGACGTCACGCCTTGGAACACTTTGTTAAGTATATGACCTCAAGAGCTCCCACTCCTGAACTTTATTGCGCTTATGTCGTGTCTATTTTATTATCCAACTGAAGGACTAAATGGAATTTTGATCTTCGTTTTTGTCAAACAAATTTTGATTTTCAGTCCGTCGCGTTTTGTAGATTAATAAAAAATATTGGACACGTATTTTTTAATTTTTTACATCCTACTAATATTATAAACGTGAAAGTTTGTAAGTATCTATGGATGGATGGATGGATGTTTGTTACTCTTTAACGCAAAAACTACTGAATGGATTGAAATGAAACTTTACAGTAATATAGCTTATACATCAGCTTAACACATAGGGTACTTTTTATCCCGGAATTCCCGCGGGAACTCCGATTTTACTGCGGGTGAAACCGCGGGGCACAGCTAGTACTTACTCAATAAAAAAAAAATAACAGAAATTGTCACGTGACGTCACGCCGTGCTACAGTTTACAGCGCGATGTTATTTTTTTGATGAAAATTTACGTGTCCAATATTTTTTATTGATCTACAAGACGGACTAAATAGAATTTCGATTTTCACACCCCGGAAACGAGCCTCTTCGCAAACGGCAACACTAACCATTCTAGCGCATACCGGTCTACACAAGCACCTACGTCACGAGTAGGTACAACGGTCACAATCCGCAAGTAGATAATAGTCCACGCTGCGGATAGCAGCATTATCCCACAAATGTAATCGTTTCGGTATCGCTCATTGTGTTGTTGTATTGTGTTCCCGTCGTGCGGGCACCGTGCACGTTTTGACACATCACTAGGTAGTTCGTGAACGGGTTCACAAGGGCCCTTATACCAGCTGTTCCCCGCGGTGTCACCCGCGATAATAGGGATGTTGACTACTATTGAAAATCAAAATTCTAATTAGTCCGTCAGTTAGAAAATAAAAAAACAATAGACACGTATTTTATGCTTTTTTAAATAAATTAAAATATACAGAGATAAAGCGCATTAAAGTTTAGGATGAGGAGGTCGTGACGTCACTAACCGCAAAACCGCCATACAAACTGTCAGAATAGTGACGTCACGCGAAATTTCAACTCAATATATCGCCGTTATTTTTTGATTACGTGAAAAAAGAAAAAATACGTGTCCAATATTTTTTAATAATCTACAAGACGGACTAAAAAATAAAAATTAGTCAACATGCCCATTTCGGAGTACCCACGGGAAGAGTTGTCAAGGTAAAGACAGCAGCAGGAGAACGTTTAAGAGCAATCCAGGTGATCTATCCCATGGAGTTATCAGCCGATGAGCATACTGTGTTGGGGAGTGGTGCCCGCCCCCCGGGGCCGGTTGTCTCTACAACGCGATCTCCTACTAAAACACGTTCTGGTCGGCTCATTAGAGTACCGGACACATTTCATTTTTAATTTGTGTTAATTTAATTTTGTTTGTACATGGCGCATTGTTAAACTGTGTAAACTGTACGTATCCTCATGCGCCATGGTGGGGAGGATGTTGAGAACTCCTTTTTGGTTATTTTTATTTTGTTGTTAGTTGTTCAGTACACGCGCGGAACCGTCATTGCAAAGAGTTCCGACTGTCAACCCTCACCTTCGGCTGCGCCTCGGCTCGGGTAGACATTTGTTGGAACTCTTTGCAATGACAGGCTTTCCGCACTCTATACTTTAAAAAACCCTTTTTTTGTAATTGGTTACTCTTCTTTTATCGCCCCTGTCGATTTTTGTTAAAAATATTCAATGTACAGAATCGTGGATTCTAATGTATTATAGTGAGTAATTATTATAGAAAAGTAAGAATGCTTGGTGAGTTCCATGGGTGACTACCTATAACAATAATATTAATTGTGTCGTGAAGTGTCACGTTGTCACGTTGTCACGTTGTCACCGCAGCTATGCCGCAGCTGTATCCACCGCCTAAACAAAAATTAGATAACACAAGTAATTGTTTTGTTTGTTTCACCTGCCTAAAAGACAGGGCGAAGTACCTAGTTAGTTTCATTTGTTTCATTCATTACATTTAAGTAAATACTCATTTCAAACTAACAAACAAATAAAAGTACCTACTCTATGTCCTTCTCTGTACACCTGACAACGTGGATGTAAAATTTCATGATCATCGGTCGAGTAGTTATGTGTAAAGAGGTTATAAACAGTCACGGTACCATAAATACTAACTACAAATGTAATTTCAAAATGTAGCATAGAATTTTTTTTATCCGCGCGGTTTACGCAAACCCAGTTTTTTTTTTTCTTTTACCGAAAAAAGTACAAATCCTTCACAAAGGATGATTTTAAGGGACCACCTCCAACCCAGGGTCCTACCAACCAGTCTTGGTTATACGGACCGAATCGCGGGCCGGAACGCCCCGGTCGCCCGGGACGCACCGTACCCTACACATTCTTTTTTTGCTCTTGTCCTTGTCCCTAGTTGCAACTCTCCCCTTTCTGGGGCTTGACGTTCACACGTACGACAGTACTCGGCCGCCTGCCTACCGCAGATCCTCCAACAACTTCCTCTTCTGAAACCATCGACGCGCGAAGATCTTGAAAGCCGCGAAGTTGCCCTCAGAACTCACCAGGTCCCCGAAGTACACCGGTCCCGCCTCCGTCTTCACACCTCGCGTCAGCAGCGCCAGGCGCTCCCCTACATACAGCTCGCAATCCCACAGCACGTGGTCCCGATATTCATCGGCGTGCCCGCAATGGCACAAGCCGGTCTCACTCAGGGATAGGTCCCGCAACCTCCCTCTGAACATTCCGTGTCCAGTCAGCAACTGAACTGATTTTAAGGGACCATGTGACATGGCGATACGTTCCTTAGTTTTCGACAGCGATACGATTAAGGATTGTCAACTTAGGGGGATTGTGACATATTTCTCGCTTACAAAGTTGAACTTTATAATCACGCCGTCACCTTCAAAGAGGTAGCTAGTATCCTGAGTTACGCTTCGTTACGTTACGCCTCCGCTTCAAATCCATGATAACAGCTGGACACACGATTTAACATAAAATTATCATAATTTTATTTTCCACCTCTCTATTATGCATTCTAGCTATGCCTATCTGCTTTGTTTACGATTTTGTGTTGTCAGAGCAAAACTTAGGAAATATACCTACTGTAAAAAACCTAAATTTAAGGTAAGTAAATAAATGAATAATAATAATATTATTAATGATATTATTATTAATAATATTATTATTAATGCCCATGCAAGCCTTAGAGAATATGAAAAGAGAGTAGGTTCACACTCACTCTTTGCAACACACAGATCTACTCGATCCCACAGTAGGCTTTTATTAGCTTAGTGTCCTGGGAACCAAGCAAACGTGGTATATACTACATAGAATTACATAATTATATATTACGCTATAGACATATAAACACACCCAGACTGGAAAGTGGAACCCTGTGTTCATCGCACAAAATGCAAATCCACCGGGAATCGAACCCGGAACAACTTGATTAGCGGACAGGCATGGTGACCTACTCGGAATCGGGTCGTCATTCACTGCTATAAAAGTAGGTAGGTGTAATAAAACAAATGAATTAACAGAAAAATAAAATGTCATGTGTGGCGGAAGACATCAAGACACCCATGGGAACAAAAAAACGAGCCCAAACACGATCTTTGCAATTTCCGTCAGGGAGTTCCAGTGGCAATCTCCTGGCAACATCTTCAGACCCTCGTCATCATATTATGTACCGGAAAGTACATATAGCAACGAAAAGACGAGCTCAAATTCCACTCTCCTACCATTTGGCATCAGGGAGTTTCAGTCTCTACATTCCGGCTCCATCGTCATATCAGCTCGATTGTACCACAATATTACATAGTCACCGAATACATAAGTAAGTAGGTGTGCCAAATATCATCGGATATCAAGCAAGTGGTTGAAAAACCGACGCCCCCAGCGAAAAAACCGTTAAAAGGCCATCACGAGGTTCTCCAAGTTATTGCACATACACAGTCATCTATATAATAAAAATCCCATCAAAAACAAACTTGTAAAAAAGTCCAAGTCTCGCAACTCACTTCTTCTACAGTAAAAAGTTGTGAGATCAATGTAATACCAAGTCGGTTAATTTATTCAGTGCCTACTTAAGGGTCCTTCTGTCTAAAGTTATCATGTTATAAGCTAATCTAATAACATTTTATAGTGACCATATCAAATTTAAAAATCTTTTATGTTTTAAATAGATTGATTGGCTTGGCGATCACGTGAAAACACAATATATCTCACATGTAATACATAATTATGGTTCTAAACAATCTAATTTAATTATAATATGTATTACTTGTGAGATACATTGTGTTTTCACGTGATCGCCAAGCCAATCAATCTATTTAAAACATAAAAGGTTTTTAAATTTGATATGGTCACTATAAAATGTTATTAGATTAGCTTATAACATGATAACTTTAGACAGAAGGACCCTTAAGTAGGCACTGAATAAATTAACCGACTTGGTATTACATTGATCTCACAACTTTTTACTGTAGAAGAAGTGAGTTGCGAGACTTGGACTTTTTTACAAGTTTGTTTTTGATGGGATCTCATTTCTTTTTGTAAATGGTCTTCCTCCTTTGAGCAATTTAGTCTACTTTAATAACTTGAAAGATTTTGGTACAACTTTATAATATATATAAACACATGCCCCATTCTTGCTTTTTCATTCCGTTGACCATTGTACCTTTGAACATAATTATGTCTAGGTAACTATGTATCTACACTTTATATCTAGGTAGGTAACTATAGCTACACTTATTATTATTATTTATTAATATCTGGGCAACGGCTTAAATAGCTGTTCCCCGCGGTTTAACCCACGTTAATTTCGGAGATCCCGCGGGTATTCTGAGATAAAAGTACTACCCTATGACCTTTCCTGTACCCTTGACAACGTGTAGTATGCAATAATTAATTCACCCACGTTGATATCAGAGTTCGCGCGGGAATTCCAGAAATGAATCCTAGCTAGATCGATTTATGGCCCCCGAAATCCCCTGTATACAAAATTTCATGAAAATCGTTGGAGCATTCAGATTAGGGTAATGTTATCTCGGAATTCCCGAAGGATCTCCGAAATTAACGCTGGTGAAATCTCATGAAATTTTGCATGCACGTTGTCAGGGGTAAAGAAAACCTAGGGATATAGGGTACTAACTACTTTGCATCTCTGAATTCCCGCGGGATCTCCGAAATTAACGCGGGTGAAACCGCGGGGAACAGCTAGTCTCATATATTTATATGGGATTACAAAGTTATTTGTGCAGTTGGTACATATAACTGCATATATAACTTTGTAATTCCATACATTTATATGGGATTACAAAGTTATTTATGCAGTTAGTGTATCTAGAAAACTGGACCGAAATTGCCAAATATTTTAATTTTTCCTTGATTTATACAATAAACACTAATTGTATTCTAAATTTCAAACTTCTATGTCTGCTAGAAGTGCCTTAGAATTTTGATGATCGGTCAGTGAGTGAGTGAGTGAGTGAGTGAGTGAGTGACCTACAAAATTAAGAAACTTTGACTAGTTATAATTCTTAAACTACTGGTTCAAATCGAATGAAATTTAAATTATACCGTCTTTATACAATACCTGCTTGTTTACTAAAAATTCAGGCTTCTAGTTTTATCCACAACGAAGTTATAGGGGGTCGAAAATGGCCTGAATTGCTTCGAGAAAAGGATAGTACGGCCGTGCCGCTTTTGTTGCTCGACTTGGCGAGGGCACTGCCGTGCCCCCAGATGAATCGCCAAATGTGTTGCTAAGCGCAAAACTTCCAAACGACTGCACCAAATTGAACCGCACCGAAATAATTCTTTTTTTTTTGTGTTCGTTATTTTCAGGATAAGTTTTTTATAAAAGAAGTTTAGAGTTCCTGCGGGAATCCCAAAACTCACGAGGGTGAACCGCGGGGCGCAGCTAGTTGTCTATAGAAATTACGAAAGATACGAAACATTTTGTTTCTATAACCACAAGCAATTATTTAAATTGCGAAGAAACAAAAACAGTATGTTTAATTTTTTTAAACCTATTAATTA